>CATOUR010000042.1:0-1308333 GCA_951848785.1 Callosobruchus maculatus | reverse complement strand
TATTCCATTCCAATATCGAATAACAAACTTCTTTATGAGAGCAGACAGAAAGAATTCTGCCGGTGCGCCATCTGGTACCCGAAGGTAACGGCAACCAAAGGAAGTCGCTGCCAAAACAGCAGCATACTTCTTGGTGGAACGCCATGGCGCATCCTCTTTGAGCCACCAGAGAAGCGCGGATTCTATATGCTGCTGCATATTAAAGCCGATATACGAGGGCTGCTCTATATCTCCGTCAATCCACCAGTACGCAGACAGCTGTTTCACGCTTATTAGCGATCATCAGTGCGCCATAGGTCGATTGACGGAAATAGAGAGCATCAACTTTTCCATGTTTACTAAACATGTGAAACATGTGAGAGCAGACAGAAATAATTCTGCCGGTGTGCCATCTGGTACCCGAAGAGCAGCCCTCGTACATCGGCTTTAATATGCAGCGGCATATAGAATCCGCCCTTCTCTGGTGGCTTAAAGAGGACGCGCCGTGGCGTTCCACCAAGAAGTATGCTGCTGTTCTGGCAGCGACTTTCTTTGGTTGCCGTTACCTTCGGGTACCAGATGGCGCACCGGCAGAATTCTTTCTGTCTGCTCTCACATGCTTCACATGTTTAGTGAACATGGAAAAATTGATGCTCTCTATTTCCGTCAATCGACCTATGGCGCACTGATGATCGCTAATAAGCGTGAAACAGCTGTCTGCGTACTGGTGGCTTGACGGAGATATAGAGCAGCCCTCGTAAAATTCTTTATATTCAATTTTGTGAGGATGAGCAAATTTTAATCCTCTATAATTATATTCCAATGGCTATTGGTCGTTATTCTTGACAGACCAGTTGGATAACTCCACAACTAAAATCTGTAGAACTTGAACAGACAATAATCTCCCACAGTGTTGCGCGTTAATCAGTCGTAATGGCCATTTCCGAATTAAACCCAGCAGCTTCAGGTTCAGTGCAACTCACAGATATGAGCAGTATTCCGATGGCAATGGTGATTTGATCTAAATCTTGTAATTGCATATTCCATAACGTAGATAATTTGGTGTTAGCTGATCCAGATATAGTACTTTAAAGCTTGATACACCCGCACAGAATTAGAATAGAAAGATTTTGATAAACAACCATTTCTTATAACTCAAGCGCCGGCCATGAGTTATGAACAACACCTACTAGATACTAATACTTGGAAATGCCTATGACTAAAAACACGCTATAATAACTTCAAAGGTAGCTATGAAACGTCAAACGCTGATTCGAACTGTATGCAGTATTTATGTTAGTGACAGAAGTATGGTTAAGTTATCAGTTGTTTGTAATTATTATGTATTTAAATCGTAATATTTATTTATTTACAAGTATAGAATTGAACTGCTAATAAGACACTCTTTGATTCACAGCACTCGCTTGCGGATCGTGCTGCAAACTTCAATTGAGGTTTTGAATATATTTTTTTTGTTATAAATGGAAAGATCTTATATAAGTTTTATAACAAAACTGTTTTTGTTTTCTTTTTTTCGCAATAATTCAAAAGTTATATCAAAATAAAAATGGGTTCTTGAATGCAGTACCGAAAACACGCCGACGACTCCCAAGCCGTGTGACGTCAGGATGCTCCTTTGACCAACGACGCCCTACTGTGATACTAGTTCTAGATTTCCAGCCAATCATGAAAATACTTACCGGTAACTAGTGTCTATTGGTTGCAACATAGACGACGAATGAAGTTTGCAGCTCGAGACTAAGTCTTCGATCGAAATAAATATGTTTTTGAATGTTTGAGGTCAGATTACAGATTCCAGAGTCTTTGGATCGAAACCCAGACCTTCCAACTTTTTTTTATTTTTTTTATCAAAAAATTGTTGATGTGCTTTTTGCACTTGTTACGCATATTTTTCTATGATCAACACAAATATTTGTTTGAATCAAATTTTGTTAGACATATCACTTGCACTGCACAGTGCTTATGAAAATTTAATTGTTAAGCTTTATTGGCCAAAGTTAAATAAATAATAATACAAAGTGATAAACAGAATGTGATTACGAGTTTGAGTTACTTTTTTACATTAAAAAACTTAAAAATGAATGGATTGAATGGATGAAGGGATTTTGTTTTATTAACCAACTAATAAATTTAAAAAAAATAATGGCGATTGATCTTGACGGACAAACCTCATTTCCACTGGTTTTTTGAATTGTCCACCACCTCCTCAGTTTTTGCACTGTGCAGTGCAAGTAATATGTCTAACAAAATTTGATTTAATCACATATTCATGTTGATCGTAGAAAAAATGTGCGTGACAAGTGCAAAAAGCACAATACATTTTTTGGTAAAAAAAAAAATAAAAAAAACTTGGAAGGCCTGAGTTTCGATCCAAAGACCCAGAGATCAACTATCGGACGCTCTAACAACTAGGCCATCCTTCAATTGGGGAGATCTTTTCAACGACACATATTTGATTAGGTACTTACCGGAATCTGTAATCTCACTTCAACTTCAAACATTCAAAAACATATTTATTTCGATCGTAGACTTCGTCTCGAGCTGCAAACTTCATTCATCGACTGTATCGCAACAAATATACACTAGTTACCAGTTTATTAGTACGTATTTTCGCGATTGGCTGAGAATCTAGTATCGGACTAGGACCGTCGTTGGTCAAAGGAGCATCCTGACTGCCATGGTGACGTTACACGGATTCGGGAGCCGTCGGCGTGTTTTCGGTACTCGATTCAAAAACCCATTTTTATTTTGATATAACTTTTGAATTATTGCGAAAAAAAAAAGAAAACAAACAGTTTTGTTATAAAACTTATATATGATCTTTCCATTTATCACAAAAAACAATTCTTTTTCTTAATTTAAAACCTCAATTACATGAGTAATTAGAGCCATTGAACAATATAGGTGCTATATCTAGGAATGCAATAAGAAATCGCAAGATGTAGCGACATTTTTTTATAATGGAAGCTCTAGCAGACAATCAGCTAATGTTGTACATTTATGTTTGTAGAATATTGGTGATGTTACTAACAATAGGGGTGTGAGGAACAAAACATCAGTATTTATGAATCAAACTGTATCACACTGTGTAACATACTGCATATCTGCTTGTACGCTCAATTTTCAAATAAGGTGGAACGACTTAAAATTCGATTACAGTAATGGCGCTTTTCTACAATGCACATAAGCGAGATGAGCTTAACCCACGCAGAAGTACCGGCTTGGGATAAATTGGCTATATTTTACCCTAGGGAGCTGTTGGAAATTGTAAAAGGGTTGGGGGAGTAACTGGAGATTTTACTAATGTCTGTAACACTTTGTTTCCGTATGGAGCTCTAATAAATCATTGTAGAACACGGTCACTGCTGTAAAGCTGTCTAATATTCCGAACGGAATAATTTGCGTTTTAGACTAAGCGGTAGCAATTCGACTGAAGGCTTACCAGAAATTGTACGCCTTACAATTGATGGATGGAAAGGGGACATTTTTAAATGCTGAATGGGAATCTAGATTTTATTTTTGTTCAGTTTAGCGGCATTAACTTCTGGGTTATTAGCTGCATGACAAAGAACTATACAGGTTGTTATAAAAGCTGGGACTTTCCTCTTTGGAAGTAACGGCCCTTGAAACGGCAAAGCTAATGCACGATGAACCAGCAGAAAAACAGTAAAAAAATTTTCAAGCAAGTACTCACTATTTGGTTGCTACGAAGTTGTAAGTGCGGTTCTGTCGCAGGCGCCTTACAGGTAAAAGTACGATTCACGATATCTTCTTTAATCGGGACCATACGAAGTTGCCTATACTGTATTCACAGCCAAGCTACACCAAATGAAAACAAGCCCGCGTGCGTGATCGGCTCGTGTCGGTGGGGTCCCTAATAGTCCAGTACAATATGTGTAAATTGTGTGTTATAATCTGGCAAGTCAAAATCTCCAAGGCTGACTGGAAAGTAGATCCAAATATGCAATGTCAAGTGTTCATTGCCTAATGATGATTTCAAACTGGCAACTGGCTACTTTTGAGTTGCAATGGGCTCATAGGGCAACTCTTTTAAATAGTCATCTAAAATTTCATAATTGCACTGGACTATAGCTGGCGCGTTCGCAGACGTTAGTGGACAGTAACCACGCGAGTGTTGCATGCGACTGTTTATTTGGAGTCTATCTTGGGATTGAATATACTGTAGACCTTCCATCGTGTCCACCATGATGTAGATTCAGACATCCTGTGTCTCTAACTCTTTGCACGAGCGAAACAAATCGACGAGGTGCAGGGTAAGTACGGTTAGGGAAACGATCGGCATACACTCGCGAAGCCGCAGCGGTATTTTGGCCACACTCACCATACATTAAAATCATGTCAACTAGTTCATTATCGTTATAAGCGTGCGCCATTGTTGTTGTTTTTAAAGTCCGATCGTCAGATGTAACCAGTCAAGCACTCTCGTACACTATGCCATAGCAACGCGACGTATGACGAACTGCCTGTTTTAATGTTTTCCCACCGGCATCGGCACGGCTAGCGCTGCCTTGTTTGTTGTGATATTATAACATGGGAGCCATTTCCCAGGGACGGACTTAGAATTGAGGATTTCTTTAATGGTCAGTATCTTGTTTTCTCTAAATATTTCGTTTATATGTTACTGGGAAAAAACAGTCATTTTGGCGAGTACTATCCGCTGTATGAAAAAAAGTCCCAACTTATGAAACACTCTGTATAGATTTAAAAAGCCGCCTTGGCGTCGGCGAGTTTAGCAGTTTGACGTTTCGCCAACACGAGTGGTTGGCATTAGCTGTTCGGCATGTTCAGAGAAACTAATGGCTCAAAAACCAACATTTCGTCACCAAAGTAATTTTTAAAGCAATGAACAGTCCTTTATGAATAAAAAATTTTGGAGTTCATTCCTTTTTCATTTTTATTTATTAATAATGATATCACACTTCAAATTTCATCAAAATTGGTTCAGAGTTTACTGAGATTACGCTCTTAGAAGAATGGGATCAGACAGACAGATAATCCGACAGACGAAGAGGCTGATATACAGGCCGTCAGAATGAGTGACACGTCATAAAACGTCCAAAAAACCCTAAAATCAAAAATCTTCGTGATTGCAATACTCCCCTCATCTACGGCGTGAGAAGTAAAATGTGAGAAGGTAAAGTTCGCTATTAGCTTACATTTTTTCCTTGTTTTCATATGCAACATTTTTGGAGTTTGAATAAAAACTGTTCATAGTGGTTTGCATAAGAAACTTGAAAATAGTTATACGTAAAAAGTACTGCGTTAGTCTACTTGTCCTCATTTTTTGCTATGCAAAGAAAGTGAACTTAAACAGTTTAACTCTGAGCATCTATAATTGAGGTTTTGAATAAAATTGTTTTTTGTCATAAATGGAAAGATCATATATAAGTTTTATAACAAAACTGTTTTTGTTTTCTTTTTTTCGCAATAATTCAAAAGTTATATCAAAATAAAAATCGGTTTTTGGATCCAGTACCGAAAACACGCCAACGGCTCCCGAACCCGTGTGACGTTACCGTGGCGGTCAAGATGCTCCTTTGACCAACGACGTCTTACTCCGATACTAGATTCTAGATTCCCAACCAGTCGCGAAAATACGTACACGTAAACTGATAACTAGTGGATATTTGTTGCAATACAGTCGATAAATGATGCTTTCAGCTCGAGACGAAGTCTAAGATCGAAATAAATATGTTTTTGAATGTTTGAAGTTGAAGTCAGATTACAGATTCCAGTAACTAAGTACCTAATCAAATATGTTTCGTTTAAAAAATCTCCTCAATCCAACGATGGCCCAGTGGTTAGAGAGTCCGGTAGTGGATCTCAGGGTCTCTGGATCGAAACCCAGGCCTTCCAACTTTTTTTTAATTTTTTTATCAAGAAATTTATTGATGTGCTTTTTGCACTTGTTACGCACTTTTTTTCTACGATCAACATAAATATGTGTTTGAATCAAATTTTGTTAGACATATTACTTGCACTGCGCAGTGCTTGTTAAATTTTTATCAAAATTTAATTGTTAAGCTTCATTGCCCAAAGTTAATTAAATAATAATACCAAGTGATAAATAGAATGTGATTACGAGTTTGAGTTACTTTTTTACATTAAAAAAACTTAAAAATTAATGAATTGAATGGATGAAGGGATTTTGTTTTATTAACCAACTATTACATTTAAAAAAAAATTAATGGCGATTGATACTGACGGACAAACCTCATTGCCACTGATTTTTTTAATTGTCCACCGCCTCCTGTACTTAGCTTTTGCACTGAGCAGTGCAAGTAATATGTCTAACAGAATTTGATTCAAACACATATTTATGTTGATCGTAGAAAAAATGTGCGTAACAAGTACAAAAAACACATCAATAAATTTTTTGATAAAAAAATTAAAAAAAACTTGGAAGGCCCGGGTTTCGATCCAAAGACCCTGAGATCCACTATCGGACACTCTAACCACTAGGCCATTCTTCAATTGAGGTGATCTTTTCAACGACACATATTTGATTAGGTACTTACAGGAATCTGTAATCTGACTTCAACTTCAAACATTCAAAAACATATTTATTTCGATCATAGACTTCGTCTCGAGCTACAAATACAAACTTCATTTATCGACTGTGTTGCAACAAATATACACTAGTTACCAGTTTATTAGTACGTATTTTCGCGATTGGCTGGGAATCTAGAACCTAGTATCGGACTAGGACTTCGTTGGTCAAAGGAGCATCGTGACCGCCATGGTGACGTCACACGGGTTCGGGAGCCGTCGGCGTGTTTTCGGTACTCGATTCAAAAAGCCATTTTTATTTTGATATAACTTTTGAATTACTGTGAAAAAAAGAAAACAAAAACAGTTTTGTTATAAAACTTATATATGATCTTTCCATTTATCATAAAAAAAATATGTTTTCTTCTTAATTCAAAACCTCAATTGATTGTGCTCATAAACACTATTATTCCACGTATTGAGAACTACCAATAGCAATGTTTCAAAGCGATAACGGAAACCACTTTCCATAAGGTTTCTGCGGGATGCTTTCTAGAATGCTGTATGTATGCTTCCCAGGTGACGGTAAGTAAGTTATTGTCCTCGATAAGAATAGACGCAGAGGTATGTAGGACAGACAGAATAGTCCTCGTAGCGATGGAGCTGCAAGCTTATGTATATGCAAATCACCGCCCCTAGTCTGACGGAATGGGCGCGTTTCCCATTAGTCTGCCGGCGCGACGCGGCGACCGAAGGACGGAGTTTCCGAAACGGTCGACCGGGCCTGTCTCAACAGACTGCAGTCGAAATAGGCAATAGAGCGGTAGATTTGTCACAAAATAAAGGGTGAGCCAACTTTAGGGCTAGAAAATCGAACGTGTATTTTTTCTAAACGTCAAATTGTTTGACGGTAAGACGGTTTTAGAGGAAACCGAAATGGGGGTCGAGAGTGGTGTCAAGATAGATAGATAGATAGCTTTTATACCGACAGGTGAATTCATCAGGCATACATACAATGTTACATGATATCTCAAGTTATGTTCAAGTTATGCTAAAAGGAAAAAAAACGCTTCAGTGGTCTGATCAGATATTATGTGTGAGAGAAAGAAATTGCTGTTTTATTTCAGATTTAGATGAATAATTGACATCACTATATTCGCTTAATAAGTTGAAATTCCCACACATAACACTGATAGGTGATTTTTTTTTTGAAATATTTGTACGGGCTGGATCACAGTAAAATGTTATCTGGTGTCTCAAAGTGCGTGCAGGTATATGAAAATTAATCTTACTCAGGATGAACTCACATACCACACCATTATGCAAAACATCATGGAGGAAATTTAAGCTACTTATAACTCTCCTACTATTCAATGATATATAACCAAATTCATTTACAAGTATAGAATAATCACATCCCCTTGCCGGATATTCTCCTGACGATTTGAATGATAGAAATTTTAAAAATTTTCTTTGTATTCTTTCGATAGTACTTATATGTATATTGTAGATAGGATACCATATCAGGAACAATTTTCTAATTTTAATCGAACATATGAAAAATAGAATAGGCTCAATACATATAAATTGGAAAAATCTCTGGTGTTTCGTATAATAAAACCCAACATCTTATTAGCAGATGACGTCATATCACTTATATGGCCAGTAAACGACAAATCACTATCAAAAATAACATCAAGGTCTCTCATCTGGCTACATCTATTCAGCACTCTGTTCTCAACTTTGTAAGACCATACTATAGGTTCTTTCTTTCTACAGTAAGTGAGAATAAAGCATTTATTTGTATTCAAATTGAGATAATTATCCCTGCACCATTTCAATACAGTATCAGTATTGCTTTGCAAAACTTCACAGTCGACAGCTGAATTAATATTACGGAAGATCTTCAGATCATCTGCATAAAGTAATTTTGGACACGTAATTGAAAGAGCCAAATCATTAATAAACAGTAAAAAAAGTAGTGGTACCAAATTCGAACCTTGAGGGATTCCAGATACGGGTGAAAAAATATCAGATCGGTGACCTTCATGCTCCACAAATTGTTTCCGATTGAATAAATAAGAATGAAAAAAGTTTAGTAGCCTCGTGCAAAATCCAAACCTTTTCAATTTTTCCATCAGAATGAGTAAATCTACTTGATCAAATGCTTTCTGCAGATCCATGTAAACAACATCAGTTTGACCTCTCTATTATCTAGACTGTCACTGATATACTGAGCTATGCAAACTAAGTTGGATGTACAAGATTTTTTTCCTTGAAAACCATGCTGTTCTGCTGCAATTAAATGCTTAGTGTGGAGATTAATCTCTTCATAAATGATAACTTCCAACAGTTTGGCAAAGTTGGACACAACAGAGATAGCACGGTAGTTCTGAATCAAGGCACGATCACCCTTTTTTAGTACTGGAGTCACTCTGGCGATCTTCCATTTATCTGGAAATATCCCTGTATCAAGAATTAAATTGAAACCGTCAAACGACGCGGTTTGACGTGCTGAATCGAACGAGACCACTCCCAGGTCGAGGAAACGTTCTGGTGAAGAACTACGGCATTCTGAAGTTTCGTCACCTAACCCAACTTATCCAAAAAAGTTTACTTGTTGAGCTCAAAATGGGTGTTAATCGACATGGCTGGACATCGTAACTCGAACTTGATCACTTCTAGAGTGAGGAAGCATTCCGGTGAAAATCTACGCAACTTTAAAACTTGGCAATTTCAATACCTTACCTGACATAAGTTGGATCACTCCGCAAAAATATCAAAACGGCCTGCCCCTTGCCCCGTCTGCCCGGTACACCGGTAGCAGTGTACCGAGGTCAGCCGGGAGATACGGGGCGGCGCAAAGTAGAGGTTGAACGTGTTTAACGCGAAGTCTATACAGTGTCTCAAAAATATCGGATTTTGTTATCTCGGATTTGTTTGCAGGAAATGGATAATCTTTTTAGAAGTTTGAGAGTAATCAATTCGCGAGAAAAGATATTACCAATCAATTTAAATTTATTAACGGATGGAGAATGACAATCAGATCCATTCTTATTTTGTGATAAACCTTGAAATGAAGGGATATAAATACAGGGTATCCCACGACGATTAAGACAAGAAATATGTCGGAACTTGGCAGTCGTAGAGAATTATAATTTTGGACATGTAAATTAGAGCAGATGCTGTGTCTTTCTTGTCATTGTACTACCCAATGAGGTATTTGTTTTTGGTCACGTGACATTCGATTCAAAATTATCAATAGGACACCTTGTGCCTATGTTCCTCCCGATAAAACAATTCCAACAAACTAGCACCCTTGGGGTCTCAAGTTCAAGAGCTACAGGTACTTAAAGGATTGTATCACGCTAAAAGCGTATAGTGAGACAAAATATTCATGCGGTGGTCTTACTATACCACCCAGGGACATTGTAAATTATATTTTAGAGCTCGAAAATATTTTTATTGATAACTTTAACAATTTTGTTTCTACAGTAGCAATTGGAATGACAGTGAAAAGCAAAATTTCAATGATAATTTATTCACATCCATGTGAAGCATTTCCACATGATTATCTTTTAAAATTGTACATACGAGTTCGCATATACTATACCACAAAATTTATAAACTGTGATCTCAAAAATAAGCTAAATCAACATCAAGGTAAAAATACTACAGCACCTTTGAACCATCAGTTTTTACTTATCTACAAAATAGCTAGCTACAATATGTGAAATCATTTGAGATTCATTAGTAATAGGTTTACTAGGCTTTATTTTTAATATGCATTTATGTAACTTAGTGCATTAGCAAAATAAACGTTATATTTGTATTTCTATGTCTAAATCGGCCGTCAATACATAGTTTTTCAATGACCCTCGTATATACGCACAACCCAGGCATTAGCAAGTCCCCGCTAAAAGACCCTCGTACTTGAGCAAAAACCAACGCAAAAACCAACTGGCGCGTGCGGCCGCGGCATCGCTTTCATGTGAGTTCTTCAAAATGCCGACGGAGAGTGATCCAACTTATATGTATTCCGTAAACTTTGACCTAACTAACCTAACTAATTATAGTCGGGCAAAAAAGGGGTGTCAGTTGACTCTGATTGATATCCTGACTCGAATTGTATCAATTAATAGACTGAAAAAACGTTTATTTTGATTCTCAGTTTAGGAAATTAAGCCAAAAAAGGTCTTCGAGGGTCTGCGCCTGGGACTTATCTGGCACACTGAAAAAACTGAACAGGTGACCTACCCTACCTACCTGGGAGTATGTTGCATAAAATTTACAAAATTAGTAGCCCCCAGGCCCCCCTATCTATGCAAGTGAACAAACCTAATTCACCTTAAAACTGTACTTAAACCTACCTAATTTCTAGGAACATTAAGAATTCAAAGTATCATAAATTTTTTATTTTTCATTTCTTGGTGTTGCTTCTGTGTCGTTGTACCCTACTCGTCAAGTACTTTCGAATTAACCATATATTTCGCGGAAAATATATCGAAATTTTGAAGTGGTTTTTAGGTTAGGTTGGAAACTTCAAAGAGGCGTAGATTTTTATCGGGCCGTTTTCTTAGTCCCGGGTATGGTCCAATCCCGCTTAAGGCGTCAAACCGAGTCAATTAACTCCTTTAAACTCCATTTAACCCATTTTGACCTCAACAACTTGAACAGTCGGGTTAAGTTAGGTTAGGTACTGTTTGATTTTACCATCTTAGGGAAAGTGAAAATAAGTGAACAGTTGGACAGTACTTATTACATATATGTTTTTATGTGACCATTCAGAACCCACCAGCCGCCACTGTGTAATAGTACCTTATTCAAGTACATAACAAAACATTAGAAATCCGACGACAAGTTTTTGGCAAACGCTCTGCTGACACTTTGAACTCACGCAGATTTACATCTACAAGTTCATGGTATCAATGGATAATTACAAAGATAGGTTTGTTTTTACCACAGAGTGTGCGGTTAATTATTTGGTGACTTTTTAAGATACATTCATCTTTTTTTAACGTTTCTTTAATTCACTTTTCAACACATGCTGCTTTTGAGACTATGTGGTGAAGTATTTGAGATATGATCAATTTATTTTAGTCGATAATACGTAATAGCATATTTTTTCATAAATTTTGTTTTACTAGAGTTACTGCATATGCAGGTCTGCATTTTAATGAAAATCACGAAAATTTATCTCGGAAACTATTAGCAATTATATTCAATTTATTAACTTAACACCTATACTATCACGTCCTTAAATTAGTATATCGAATTACTGATAATCCTGTAGAAACTTCTCGACCTACTTTCATCAAATAATACCTGATGCTCGGACTATTAAGGGTGGACAAGGTATCTGATTAAAAGTTATATGGCGCGTTTCCTCCGGATCTCTGGCGAGCGACTGAAGTTAAATCCTGGCGCTTTTTGGGAGGACCGGTGCTTGGGAAATTAAGTCAATTGGAAGGCAACTCCCTAAGCTTCCGGACAATAGACCAGCTACATTCCGTACAGACTTTAGATGACTAAAAGATCCCTCGTACTGGGCTACATAGTAAAACCGGAAATTTAATCAAGATAGTCCGTGTCATTCAGAGTACCAACAACTTGGTTGTAATCTGGATGTGGAGTTTGCTGCACTTCGTCGTTGATTGAACTTATCGTCAAAATTACCCATAGTCTGATGTAATTTCTGAAATTCATCCTGTGGTGCCTCGCTGATCCTTAGCGTCCGTCAATAAAACACATACAGGGTGTCTCACATCGATTAAGACAAGCAATATATCGGAACTGGGCAGTAGTAGCGAATCATAATTTTGGGGGTGTAAATATCTTTCTCATTATTGTGTCACCCAATGAGGTATTTGTTTTTGGTCACGTGACGTCAGATTCAAAAATTTTAATGGGACGCCCTGTATATTGGTGACTTTTTGTGTTCCTCCCGATAAAACAATTCCAACAGACTAGCATACTTGGGGTCTAAAGTGATTAATTCAAGAGCTCCGGGAACTTAAAGGACCGTACCACTACCATTATGAAACACTACCAAAGTAATTTAACTAAAGGGTACATGTTATAATCAATGATAGTGGTACCATCCTTCAAGTACCTGTAGCTCTAGAACTGAACACTTTACACCACAAGTGTGCTAGTTTGCTGGAATTTTTTTATCGGAAGGAATACAAAAAGTCATACCTCATTGGGTGACACAATAATCAGAAAATATACTATATTTGCTCTAATTTACACCCCCAAAATTATAATTCGCTACTACTGCCCAGTTCCGATATATTGCTTATCTTAATCGTCTTGGGACGTATATGCAGAAAAATAAAAATTTAACATTTGTTGAGAAAGTGCCAATTTTATAACGCAATTGGAAGTCGTTTATGAATACAAGAAACTTAATCTGCAGTATGGTAAAATGAGGAGCAAAAGTTCAAACAGTCTCAGATAACAAAGAGCTTGAAAACCACGAAAACAAACGTGGGAAATCTTCAAAGATAATGTCCGAAAAAATAGTCAATATATTTAATTATTTCAGCCATAGGTTACTAAACAATTACTTACAACAAAATATTTTTTATATATTTTTTCTAAGACAGCAAGATGTATGCCCCAGTTTCATCAAAGAACTGTAAAAGACTATGACCATAAATTCCTTGGAATCACGATTGACTCCCATCTTCGATAGGCCATTCTCGTAAATAAGATTGCAAAAACATTCAGGCAACTATTGATATTTTAGACCTCTCGCATCTAAACTATATATGATTGCCTAGTGGAATCATGGTTGTATTATACCGGAACCGACTGGGGAGGTGCTGCAAATTGTTATTTCACAGCAATGGACGTTTTACAAAAAAAGATAGTAAAGATCATATAGAATAATAAAATTACATAGCTATCTAACATATTGTTCTTTGAAACTGGAATACTTGAAATAAGACAGTTATATGTTCATCAGATTATAGTGTATTGCTTCAAAAATCATAGGGCATGACAAAACCAAAAACAATCTGAACATTAATTTATTACATAAAAATGGAAGTATCCGATCTCACATATACTTGTACAAAATCTACAATCATATTCCCAATATATCCAAAACTTACAAATCCACAATCACCTTCCTGAAATATTCAAAACATACCTCAGAAACATTAATTAAATTAATATAATCGAAAATAAATTCAAATCGTATTTAATTTTGTTGGAAAGAGAAAAATCTAATGAAAATACCAATATAGTTGTACCTGCGTCCTTAGTTCACTTGACCGTAACAGTAATTCAAAAAGTTTTATAATATATATCGAACATCGAACAAACTAGTTGGTTCTAATGGGCCAGAAATCTAAATTTCTGTCAGTTAATTGATGTCAAACATGTTTGTTTTCATTCTATTTTTTTAATAAACTTTATTAGTGTAATTTGGCAAAGGTGTGAATAAACATTATTATTATTATAAGGTCTAGAATTATTCAAAACGATTGTACCTTCTTAATTACTTGACTGTATAATAAAATTTCAACAATTCATCCACCAGCACTGCACAAGTTCTAAAGATTCAAGCTAAGAAATCATATCAAATGAATTTTCTTTCTCTCGGGGCTAGTGCTACCAACAATAGTGTTAAAAACAGTATTATACTGTTCTTCCCTATATAATACGTTTTACTGTTTAACTTAAAAAAAGTCTCTAATATACTGTTTTATATTAACATTGATCCCGGAGCTTTATCCGCAGCCACAAAGATGTTATCAACATGAGCACAGGCAAAAAATAAAATTATTTGCCATTAAATGCTTCAGAAGAATTCGCCAATGTTACCAAAATTATTTCATATTTAATTTCTGCTCTTGCCACTTCGGCATTCATAGTAACGGTATTTTCTATGATAAATGCGAAGTGGCGAGATAATATTAACCGAGCCCCAGTTAATTTAATGAAAAATGAGCTACTAATATATTTTAATTTTAACCTAAAATGTGACGATGCCTTTAGAAATGATAGTTTGTTGATAAGATGTGCGAAAAGCTCCAAAAAGTATGTGTTTAAAACTTGAAAAAAAATATAATATTGTTTTTTTCTCCAAAATACTGTTTTTCCTCCTTTAATCCTATTATACTTTTTTCTTACAAAAAAAGTAGGAGCACCAAATTCTAGGATTATAATATGTTGGCTAAAATGAAATATTGACAAACCGGAAATCGAGGTTTTAGCTCAAAAGTATTACTTGCTGTAAGTGACGTGATAGTAATTCTAACTGTTTTATGATTCTTTAAATCGGTGTGCAGTGAATATCCAAAAAAATGTGCCCTTGCATCCTGATGAGTAGTCAGCATCTATACGATATATAATGTTAAGGAAGTTTGACTTATGGCATGAAGGGTAGCTTATAGCGTATACTAATTAAAATTTCCCTTTGACTTGAAGCTCGTCTGTAAAAATGACACGAGATATTGTGTGTGTATGAAGCATCAACTGATATCAGAATTATGCAGAATTGTGAAAAATGGTGAAAGTTCCTGCCGTGTCGTGCCGTGCGTAACCACCATTATTTAAAGTAGCAACATAATAATATTGTAATACTTGTCTCAGAATAGTTGAATAGCATTCTCGATCAGATTACGCCATAAATACAGAAAAAATACAAACGTAAGCCCAGTTTCCAATTAATACTCGCAGTAAAAAGAATCCGATCTGACATTGTGACAATATTGCTCCAATGTTATTTTTCAAGACGAAAGGTAATATGAGTTCGGAATGGTTAATACACATCTAAAGTTATGCTCTGGGGGCGAAGCATCTTCTAAAGTATTTAATTTTCATGGTAAACCATCTCTCGTATACAGAAAAAATAAATAAAAACCAAATGATGACAGCGCAATTAAAATGAAGCTCCGTCGCGGTTGCAGGTTTACAACTTAAGAAAATCACATTACCACGTTTTTACAGCTACCTATTTTGTTATAAAACAAACCATCCAACAATTACACAATGCAAGAGATATGCAGTATTTGAATTATAAAGTAATGAAAAGAAATTTTGCTAGCTTTCAGTTAATTGATCCTTTTACACTGGAATCAAAATTTAAATAACAATCTAGAACCTTTTAAACACGCGAAACATTTTCGTCAATAAACTAATATCAATAAGTGAAAAAGACTGTTTGTTATGAGTTCTGGAAAGTGAAAATATTTTTGATATATACTAACTATATCAAATAATGCGCTTTAATAAATTAAATAAAAAAAACAATCATTTCGAATAAATTACGATATTTATATTCGCAGGAATATTAAAATCGATAGTACAACAGAAACTTTATAAATCTTCTACCAATATCTGAAAAGCATCTTGAATGCATCTGAAAACTGAATGCAGCTCAGTATCTAGATCTCTCCCTCTGCCAAAATGTACAGTCCTCTTCCTAAAATATGCAAGTCATACATACAACAAACGTAAATTAAGTACAAATATTGAAAAACAAGTTTAAATCGTAGCTAATATTGTTATTAAGACAAACTGAAAAATTGGGAGGATAAACCCAACCTAGATTATATGTGTTCATTTTCTATCATTAAGTCATGTCAAATTAAATGACAGTTGTGCGTTCAGATCCTCAAAATTTTTAGTTTCTAACAGTACTTACACTTAAAAAGCATCATTGGTATTACCTGAAGCTCATCTTTGCCTGGTTCAAGTGAAACACACTGCAGAATGTTCTATAATGCATCTGGAAAAGCAACAAGCATAATCCAAAGAAGCTGTCAACGGTTACCATCCAGTTCCAGTCCAGAGTGAGGGATATCAGATGAAACTATAAAATTTTTGTGATTTATGATTATCTAATGTATGCCCATACCCCGACACAAGGCTCAGCCTTCTAGGGGTGGCATTATTTGTATGTTTCGTGCAAATAAATGAAAAATTATCACAAAAACTTTTTATGAACATATGTGATTGAACAATAATAAATACGTAACGGTAAAATACAGTTTAATGATGATTTTAATGTATTTTGATAGACTTTAGTAAAATAATGTAAAAAACGGAAAATATATTGAAATGCGATTTATGTTGCGTATGAAGTTAAATAAAATATTGATCATCTTCTAAATTACTCAGTGTTCCAAAAAATAAGATTATACCGCAATTAAAAAAAAATACTGTTCGAGCGCACAGACTTTGGATCATCAACATAAAAACAATGCCTATCATGTTGCATATTACGGGAAGCTTTTTGCTCCTTAATGCTCCTTAATTAATCTTTTGGTTATCTCAGCTTATAGTATAAACGTTTTTAAAATGCTCTTGTGATATAGTAAAACTTTTCTTAGTCCTCATTTCAAAAAATATGTTAAATAATACAATCATCATCATCATAGTCACAATGCCTTAACAGACACATGGTGAACTCGTAAAATGCATTAAGTCGGAGCTAGAGTATTGCCGATACAAATATTATCAATAGTTTTGAGAACTGTAGCTCGCCATCGTTAGCGATTTACTGTCAGTTCAGTGGCGCTCTTGATACTCATATCCAGCAACTGTTTCGTCGTATCTACCCAGCGTGTAGGGGAACAGCCACGGCGCCGCCCACTCGGGGCGTGACCATGAACTACAAGTTTCTCCATATTATCGCTTCTGTGAATATGTCTAAAGAATGTAAGCATTCTCGTCGACACAATGGAGGATAGACTCTTTGGATAACCGAGCTCATCCAGTATAGAAACATTAGTTCGATGGGCGGTATAAGGAATTCTCAGCATTCTCCTCCACGTCCACATTTCAAAAGCATCTATGTGAGCTCGATCTCCTTTATTAACAGTTCAAGCTTCCGAGGCATACAAAAATATGGAGAACACAAGAGACTGAACGAGCGACATTTTGGTAGCTTTAGTAATGTTATGGTCACGCCATATTTTAGTAAGCTTTGTCTTGGCCATCCGTGCCTGTTGAATGCGACGTCGAATCTCATTCTCACAGCTACCTGAATTGTCGATCAAAGAACCGAGGTACACAAAACTTTGAACTACCTCACAACGGCCTTATTGACTTTATTTCTCGATGATTGTCATGCTCTATATCTACGATCATAACCTTGATCTTGTTGTAGTTAATACCAAGACCATATTCTGCACTGTGTTGTTCTAAAACTTGCAATAGAGCTACTAGTTCTTCCTGAGAAACAGCAATAAGGGTTGTATCGTCAGCAAATCTTAAGTTAGATATTTTGCTTCCGCCAATAGTTATACCGCTATTCCAGTTGTTCAATACCTGTCTCATCACAAATTCAGAGTAAATGTTACATTTTGTTAAATGTTAAATAACATCGGAAATAATACACATCCCAAATAGTACAAACCACCAAGTTAATATGATGCTCATACGTTTAGAAACCTTATTTTATTAAGTTCCGCCGATTTCCCTCACGTTAGTCACAGTCAGCATGTTGCCCAATGTAAAAGTATATCTGCGCTGTTTTTAATGGAAAGCCCTTATCCATGTATAGCCGGCTCTAAAAGATAAGGTTTTACATTTTGTCTTCAACAAAAAAACGAGCTCTGGAACTTTAATCCACGTAATGAGCTAACGTGTTCTCCAGATTGGCTAAAGCGAAATTTTCTCAAGGGTTGTTCACTTACCGCCCTGTTTCGGCCATTCACTCAGCTCACAGCGAGTCATTTAACTAAGTTCGACGGATAAATTGCCAATTTACCTCCGGCACATTACAAAGAGCTACCTAAAAATTTACGACTGCTCTCGGTTAGAGCTGCAGTTTCTAGTCCGGCAGCCGATGTGAAAAATGAAGACTTGATGATTTTTAAGCATTCAGATGCTTTTTTTATATAAATACGAGTATATGTATTTTCAGAGCAACCAAAAATCGAAAAATATACTGCGATGACCTGCGACGTATCAAAGAATTTCAGTAGGACATTCAGTTTTTGCAATATTCGGTATTACAGTTAGGAATACTATCAACACTATGTTAAAACGAATCCTAAATTATGTCAATATACTTTATTTTTAGTCTTTACTCTAAACGGAAAAATATGTTATGCAAGCATAGAGGCGATGTATTTAAGCCGTCAATATTTCTACAAAGAAGTGATGCTACAATAATTTCTGATCGTAGAAAAATGAGACAATACATTGAAGAAATTCATATTAATGCATGTACGCAAAGCTGTAAGAAATTTAATATTTTATACAGGGTGTTCGAATATTCGACCGACAACGCTTGACAAGTAATAAAACTCCCTTTTTTATGAACAGTGAGATAGAAACATGAAGTCTTAAAAGGAGTGATACACGTACGAGCAAGTACGCGTACTTATGGCTCGACGACCTTTTTCGCCTGTGTGTCACCGTAAGTACGCGTACTTTAAAACCGTCGCGCAAACCGCCGGCGATCCAACTGGTTTGAAACCTTGCTCGTAGATTGTCTCGGCTCGTACTGCGAGCAACGAGCCTCTACTTTGTTTCGGCAGGCCATCGATGCGCAACGCTTGTTGCATTTCGAGTTTGTTGGAAGTTTTGTTTATTTAGGAAAATTATCAAAATGAGTGATTTCAGCTTCACGTGTGTCACCGCGTCGAGCCGAGTAAGTTAGCGAACTTAAAAACCGCGTACTTAAAGTTCGCACATGTGTCACCCCTTTAAAATGCTTAGCTTTCAAGATACAGGGTGTCAAAGTTTTACTTTTGTTATCGTTTTTTCTCAATTATTCCGCAATAAAATAGCACAAAGAGCTAAAATTACATATTGGAAGGTTTTTTAGGCCGAGAAATCCAACTTAAACTACGGTTTTGTTATCATGAATAGAGGGCGCCACCTAAGGCACAGTCGCTAGAGGTACCTCTTTTCGAGATAACATTTAATGAAATTTCTCGGGCACCCCAGTTAGTTGTAAAATGTGATCGAAAGAATTATCGGTATTCTCGAACGAATAATATTACATTAAACAACATGTTTCAAACATATGAGCCCAATATTCATTTGTGCGGAAATACCGACTTAAACAAAGTATACCTTTTCCTCGTTAAGGAAACGATTGTTTTGATACCCAAATTGATGCACCAAACCGGAAAGAAGTTTTGATAACTTGAATGAGTTCAATGTTCTGTAGATGACGCCCTCTATTCATGATAGCAAAACGGGTACTGAATTTGGATTTCTCGCCTTATAAAACCTCCCGATAAGTAATTTTAGATCGTTGTGCCATTTTATTGCGGAATTATTGAGAAGAAACGAAAATAAAAGTAATACTTTGACATCTTGTATCTAGAAAATTAAGCATTTTAAGGCTTCATGTACCTATCTCAATGTTCAGAGAAAAGTGAGGTCTATCGCCTGTCAAGCGTTGTCGCCCAAATGTCTGACCACCCTGTATCTGTATAGTGCAAACATTTATGGAAGAATAACACTTGACGATTATTACACAAGAAACCTTCACGGAAACAGTGATCTAGATCCGGATAGGTCAGTTATATGTCAAACAGCTGTCAATTGGGATTTATTATTCCATGGATTTTACGGACATCGAACAAAGAAAAAGTTGGTTTAAGAATAAAAAACAGATGGTTAAGTAAAGCAGCTACTGATCTCAATCATCCGATCGCAATCACTTACTGTTCAAGAGCAAACTGGTGCTATTTCGGACTGATCCCAGATCATTTTCCGAACGTCAGGATCAGTGATCCAACTGATCGGATTAACCCGACCATAGTTTCCGTAAAGGCCTATGTCATCTATCTTTATAACAATGATTCCGCTGTTATTGAGCAATATACATAAAAAAATAAGCAGTATGCATTGTTTCGATGAATAGCAAGGCACTGATATCACGAATCCAGTCAACAATGTTTGAAAACCGGCCACTGATGACGAATGGAACCCACAGATCAATAACCGTTGATATGAATATGACGACTCGTTATTCGACTGTGACCAACGAATTCGATTTTACTGTAATTTAAGTTTTCCTGACTTGCTTCAGCTAATCTGACCAGTAAGGATGAAAAAAGGTGCTATTGAGCATGACTGGCTGCCGGCCTATTTTTTAGCTCTTCGCTCGACACCGCAGAAGTATTTTAATCACAGAAAACGTGGAATTTGAGATAATAGGCTTTGCAGGCATTTTATGAGGGCCAACGTAAATGGCCTAAAACATGCACTGGATTAAGTTCTTTCATGGGACGTGGTTGCACAATGCTCTTTAAATGAGAATTGATTTTAAACAGCAGCCTCACATGTGGGTACAATAATAGACTGGCCAGAAATAATGTTGAATTGTTAGAGTAACACAAAGATTGAAAGTGATCGATTGTTGGGTAGAATATTCTAGTTATCAAAAAAAAGGCAAGACAAAAGTTTTCGGGTTCCCAAGTGTCTGCCAAGCAGGCAAAACATTAATTCTACAGGGCTGGTCATCCGGCTGAACCAAAACTGCTTTTTGTAAACGGAACACCCATAGTTGTTAAATAATGTGGTTACATGTGACGAAGGTTGGTTTTACCATAACGATCCAGAGTGGATGTCCCAAATTAGGCAACAGAAGGATTAAGGCAGCAGCTCAAAACGCTGGTAAGTTAAGTAATTTTTTATAAATGTCGAATTATTTACCATGAAATTGTGCTGATCGAACTCGTAAAGTTTGCATAAATTAACGATTGAGAGCATAATGATCAACGGTTGGACGCTGTATCACAACAATGCTTCCGCGCACATACAGGGTGAGTTTTTAGTACCGGATCGGTCGATACCTCCACTACTGCAGAACAGAGCGAGAACAGTTTTATATGAAAGTTGTAGCCAAGGATATGCTCCTTGATCAGAAAATATTTTGATTTATACAGGGTGATCCATAACCACGCGGTGAAGCAAACATACATTCTTTTAAATGAAACACCTTATGTATTATTCCATATTTAGATTCTACTAATGATTCCCGTTCTCAAAATATAAGGTATTGTAACATTATACAGGGGATTTCAAAAGCTATGACCATTTTTATATCCAAATCGCGGCCAAATGAACGTACTCTATATTGAAAATGAACGAATCAAAAATTATTTTTTTACATGGAAAGATAAAAAATATCCTCTGGTTTTAACACAGGCTGTAAAAAAGGTCGTCGACGAATACTCATATACAGGATGGAGTAGCATGCAAAAACTGGATTTTCTCTTTTTTTTTAAATGTAACCCCCATATTTTATTATACCAAAAAAATGTTTTCAATATGTTCTTTTATATTTGTATAGCATTTCATATACTTACCTTTATCAGTTTCCGAGATATCACTTTGTTTGGTCAATAATTTTTCTTGTCTCAAACGCGCGATTTTGCTTTGGTCAGACAATATAAATTATTTCACATTAATATATATTTTGGAAATCAAAGAGGCCTTTCTATGACTCGGAATTCCTGTGACGCCTACGCTCATAGTTGGATTTTTTTGTTGAGGTATCCCCATTGTTTCCAAGAACCAGCATTTTTATCCTATGATACCTTTGGGTTAATCGTCTTCCCTTCACTATGTACTGGGTGAAACTCTGGTCATGTCGCCACCAGTTTTGTGGAACCTTGACTCACCGCAGCTTCCTGTCTGGGGATTGGATGTTTACAGAAATGGACAGAGCATCCTAGGGCACTCTTCACCTTGCGCCCGAGCTAGTATAAACAACCCTCCACTGCTGGTGACTTTGGATACCAGCTGGGAGTATTTCCATTTCAACCTTACGCTAACATGACAAGTAGGTACATTTTTTTAGTATGCACAGGTTGTCATTAATGTTCAGTCAGCCAATGTATGTTGATACTGTCAGACAAAATTAAAATTGTTGCTCAGCACATATCCATGCACTAAACCAGTTTAGTTTAGTAATCCTGAGATAACTCTTGCTCTCCGACTGAAGTTTAGCTGGATGGGCATGTGGGAACATTGAAGTTACGCACTTTTCATGCTATAGCACCGACCTCATTATTTTCTGATATATCCTCGTGTAAAATGAACCCTGTTTAAAAAAAAAGCTTTTATTTAAATGCTTTAAAAAGAAGAGAATGAAATGTTCCTTTAAAATGTCAACTATCAACTTATAGCGTTATTATACGCAATTTATATGATCATAAAAACTTGTCGCGCGATTTACTTGTGTAAACAAACTAGTGCCCATTTAATTGAGTAACTTAATCTGCTAAGTATAATTGTTTAATCTTAATTTAATTAAATACTTAGGTATAGGTACTTACACAAACCTCGCGACAAGCCTTTATGATCATATAAGTAGTGTATAATGAGGCTATACGTTGATAGTTAAGGGGCCTGGATACACACATTTATACATTGGTACGCATTTGCCATGTAAAACACGGACTCACAATATCTCGCATAACACACTCTATTTTCAAACTACATATATAATATTTCAGAAGGCGATAGTTAAGACATTAATGAATGACAACTATTTTCGATTTTCTCAAAGAAGTACTTTAATGTGCAAAAAAACGCAATTCGAAATCATACATTTTATAAATGCCTGTAATTTAACAATCAAACACGATATCAAAAAAGGCTAAATAGTTGCACAAGCGCAAGCTTTCTTCTTCAATTTGCTCTTTGAGTCATTACTGTAAGTTTAAAGGTAACTTCAGGAGCTTGGAAATGCGAAATTCATTTTTATAGTGAGCTTTGGACCTTACCTTTGGACCTTCTGACCTTACCTTTGGATTTTTGGACTTATCTGCCCTCATCTTAGATACACACACTGGAGAAAGGGAACAGGTGGCCACGCCTCTTCGCTAACACGGGAATACGTCTTTTCTTGGATTCTCAATTTCGCGCGCTATACCCTAGACCCTTAAACATTTTAAAGGAACATTTGATTTTCTTCTTTCTAGAGCATTTAAATAAAAACTTTTTTAAAAAAGGTCTTTTTGCTTTTAATTCATTTTTTACTTTTTAGTAGCATTTTTATTCTTAGCGAACCCTTTCATTTATTATCCATACTATAGAAACGCATCAAGAACTTCAAAATTTCGCAATATTGGATTAAGAGTGATGTCAGAATGTTTTCCTAATTATTTTCGGCAAGCACTTCCATTTGATACCACATTGTAAAAGTGAATAAAAAAATAACCATTCCGCCATCTTGGATGGTCCGCCATATTGGTTGTAGAAAGACGTCACAAAGCTTATCACGTATTGTCATTCAGACTAAACGTGTACGCAGAATTTCAGCTCAATCGGTTAAAATATGTGCTTCAAAACTGAGTAGCAAGATTCCACCCGAACAAACATACATACATACATACACATAGTTAAGGAGGTGTGAGTCGTGACCGACACAGTTACAACAAACAACTAGAAATAGTTGGGTATGCGGTCAACACAACCAAAACAGGGGGCTCAATTGAAGGAGTACTCTTCGTTTGAATTAAGCTTTCGAAAAATTTTATTTTCTTCATCAGGATTTGATTTAAACTAAGAGTACTCCTTCAATTGAGCCCCCTGTTTTGGTTGTGTTGACCGCATACCCAACAATTTCTAGTTGTTTGTACATACACATGGATACATTGCAGGTTAAATAAAAGCTTTTCAAAACGAGCAGTTCATTCAAAAAGCATGCGTTGGTCAATACCAGAGCTGCGAACCAACGATTCGCTACCACTGATACTGGCTTGGTAACTGCAGTGAATGCACCGCATCAGAGAAATGTCATCTTGCGACTTGTCGAAATCCAATTACCAGCAGCTCCAGTTTTTGTCAAGCCAAACATCCATAAACATTCAAGTCGTCCCCGTCGTCGGTTATAAACGATCCTGAATGAACTGACAAAGATACGACTAACAGATTTAAACGGTAATTGTCATAATATAAACGCTTTAAACGTCGCTCCACGTAAGACGTCTTCACCAAAAAAACATATAAGCATCCTCGCGAATCGTCAGTAACGCAAATTTTTGGGGTTCATTAAGAGCCGTTATTCGGGCTCAATTGGTTTTTGCTTCACTTAGAGTAAGGAATACATTGATTTCAAAATGATTTTCTATGTACTCGTCTATAAGAAATTCCTAAAAGCCCAATTTTTTTTGTATTTATTTATTTTATTTATTTATTTATTTATCTTTATTCAAGTATCATCTACAAAATGACATGGAATAGTGTCAGCGTGTGTAGTACAAACATGAAATTGGAAAAATCAACAAAATATTTATAACACAAACTAATAACATACAATTCAAGACAAACATAATATAATTGAGCAATATGTATGCGGAATGGTCTTCAGGTGCGTCCCCCCGTGAAATATTCAACGTATTCTTTAGTAGAATCAAAACACTCCTGAATCAATAAATGTTTGAGGCGGTTTTTAAAGATATGTTATTCTTATTGCGAGCATCATATCCATGTTGATCATGGTGCGTAATGAGCTTTTGATTGTTGCTATATATGTACATTAGAATTTTATAAAGGTATATAGATGGCACTGTTGTTAATATTTTATATTTTCTGAAAGCAACACGGCAAGTATTGCGGTAAGGAATTTTACATATTAAACGGATTATCCTTTTTTGAAAGATGAATACTCGTTCGAAAACTTTGGCGAGTCCCCATACCGTGATACAATATGTTAGAGTAAACTAGACCGTAATAAACATTTATCAATCCGTCTTCATTTAGAAAGCTTCTCAAATTTTTCAGGAGATAGAAGGATTTGCTCAATTTTGAACAAACACTGTTTACTTGTTCCTCCCAGGAAATATGGTGGTCCAAATGTATTCCAAGAAATTTGGCAGAGAACGATGATTCTATTTTATTTCCATTGAAAGAAATATCGAAAGGTATTGGGCATCGGGCCTTGTAAAACTGTACGACAATTGTTTTTGAGAAATTGATTATTATTTTATTTTTATAACACCAAAGTTTAAAATTTGCAGCTAAAGTTGTTATTTGGTGAATCAACTGATCATGTGAGGGAGCTGACACAACTGCACAAGTGTCATCAGCATATAGAAATGATCGACCTACTTTCAAATGAAGTGGAAGATCATTTATATATAATAAGAACAACAAAGGTCCTAATACGCTACCTTGAGGTGTTCCAAGTTCCATGTCTATTGGCCAGAAACACTACCACTGATGCTTACATGAAAACTTCTGTTTTCAAGGAATGATACTAACCAGTCATTAATACATCCACGAATACCAATACTGTTGAGTTTAAGTGACATAAATTCTGATGATACGGTGTCGAAAGCACGACTTAAATAAAAACATACGGCAGCAACAAAGTTACCTTTGTCAAGGTTATCATAGATATGTTGAACACATTCAATAGTATTGGATTCAGTGGAGTGACCGGTACAAAAACCATGCTGTGCAATTGTGATTATTTTGTATTTATTGAGGAATTGCTCTATCTTGATGGCAACGACTTTTTCAATTATCTTTGAAAAAATGCTAGAAGGGTTATAGGCCGATAGTTTTCTACGTCTGAGGGATCACCTTGTTTAAAGATAACAATCATACGAGCATATTCTTGAACACACTTGCAGAGACTAATCCAAGGAGACCCGCGATGCAAACACCCCACGATACAGATAGCCTGAGAGTTAATGATATGATTCCCACCGATGCAAACTATTTTATTCTTTCGAATAAAGA
The DNA here is from genome assembly GCA_951848785.1 of Callosobruchus maculatus. NCBI lineage: Eukaryota > Metazoa > Arthropoda > Insecta > Coleoptera > Chrysomelidae > Callosobruchus > Callosobruchus maculatus. The sequence goes on along the minus strand of CATOUR010000042.1, from coordinate 1,282,143 downwards.
TAACGAGTACCACATCAACATACCGGGTGGCTTCACTGCTCTGTTACGTTGCGCTCCGTCGTGACCGCGACACCGGAGCGTCGCTGTCCATATATTTTACACATGCAACGGAGAGGTGGCTCCATTGCGGTCTCCGTTGCTGGATGCGCATTTTCAACGGATCGACGCGCGAGAGCCGAAGTGGGGAGTAAGGCGATACGCTGCTGGGCCGGCAGGGTTGCCGCTACTATCACACTTGTAATTTAATCTATTGCGAACGATTCAGATAATTTGAAATTTGTTCATCCTACGGGAGTGTATGTATGTACGAGTATGTCGAGTTAGGCTGCATTTTAAAAATAATGCCTTTATTCAGGGTGTTTAATAAACAAAACGTATTTAGATATTGAACATGGCGGAATAGTTATTTTTAACGCATTTTTACAATAATGGTATCAAATCAAAGAGCTTGTTAAGAGCAGCTCGAAAAATAATGTGACGTCATTCTAAATCAAATATGGCGGAACATCTAAGGTGGCGGAATAATATTTTTTTAGCACTTCTAAAATATGGGTATCAAATGAAAGGGCTTGTTGAGAGTAACTCGAAGATTAATGTGACGTCATTCAAAATCGGATGTAGCGGAACATCCAATATGACAGTATAGTTATTTTCAATGCAGTTCGGCAAAGTGGGTATCGAATGAAAGGGATTGTTACGAAAAATAATGTGACGTCATCCTAAATTCAATATGGCGGTACATCCAACATGGCGGAATAGTTTTCCCTATCTACTTCTACAATACGAATATCAAATGAAAGGGCTTGTTCCGAGTAACTTGAAAAATAATGCGACGTCGTTCTAGATGCAATATGGTGGACCACCCAAGATGTCGGAATAATTATTATTCATGCATTTCTACAATATAGGTATCAAAAGAAAGGGTTTATTGCGAGTAACTCGAAGCCAAGGCGGCGGAGTCTGTCGATGATGGCCGAACAGCCCACGAACTAATAGTTCATCGGGTCATGGTCGCGAAAGCCTGACACAATACAATAACTAATTTATTGCAAAAAAATTATTATTCATTATTCACTAACATACAAAACATTTGTTTTCCTCTAAGAATCATAAATTTTGCACTCAGGACGACTTATACTTGTATTACATGCATTTTTAGGCACAAACGCCTGACTTTTGGAGTTATGATTGCATTGTATCAAAGTTTTTCCCCAAAATGCTAAAATATTTAAAAAAAATTTTTTCGAAAATACTACTAGTCAACTTCATTAATTCCACAAAATAATAAAATCAAATATTATAATTTCAAAACTTCAATAAAACAAATAAATTATTTTGATCCTTAATTTTCACTTAAAGTGCTAACATAATTTACAAAAATTCAATTTTTTAAAAAATCGCGTATGAATTCATTTTCTTGAATTATCCATTGAATAAAAAAAATTATTAGATTGTGCAACTTTGATAACGCTAGAGCTTTTTCCCACTTTTTAAATTTTGCCGCCCTAGAATATATGGGGCGCCCTGGGCACTAGCCCCGATTGCCACTGCCACTAATGACATACCTACATATTGATATCAACAAAATTCATGAAAGACATCAAATTATGTTACAATTATCAATCATGGTACAGGACATGATCCGAGTGCGCTTTTCAGAAAAATAATATGCTACAATTCGATAATTATGTTACATCTGGCATCGCCGCGCGGCGTGCACTGCTTCGACGTCGTCCGTCGCCGACGCGCCAGTGGAGCCTACAATGCGCTGCTCCGTTCCGACGACGCAGCGCAACGGAGCAATGGAGCCGGGCCGTTAGCCATTTTTAACAGATCGCGCATGTCAGAATTTCTCGCTCAACTTTGAAGTTGTTGAATAACTACGAGGTGCTCCAACAGTGCGTACAATCATGGTAATTATCAAGGGCGTCCGGCATTTGTTTTATTGGAAGAGGGTCTCTTGGTGAGGGTAAATGTTTCTTATACATATAATCAGCGACAAAATATTATTCGTAAGGGGGGGGGTTATGTGGATAACATTTTTAGCGGCATTACATGATCAGCAAAAGCCTAAAACGTTCGTATGGGAGGGGGAGGGGGTGCATTTACTTTTACGCCATTATACAGAAGAAAATTTGAAATGCAAAAGTTAATTGGTTGTTTAAGAGGCATACCCTAAAATTATTTTGAAATATACAGGGTGTTGCGGGAAAGCAAGATAATGATCAACTTGTTTTTTTTTCAATGGAACCATTATCTTTTTTTTAAGTCATTTAGTTTTTATACAGGCTTCAATCTTGGGGTTGCAGCCGTAGCAAAAATGGTGAGGCCAATGAGGAAAATGAAACTATTTGTTCATGCTAAGCTTTCGGAAATGTTTATTTCCTTCTTCAGAGCTTGCTACAATATACATATGTGTTGAAGGTAACAATATAGAATAGTAACAAGAAAAAACTTACAACGATAGGTTTTAAAAATTGATCAATAAACGATGACATGATGATTAAAATGGTGAAAATTGTGATAAATTACATTAAGTCGGAAAATTCGAAGAACAGCGTCCAGAATGCAACATGTCCGCTAGTAAGGTAACCTATCGAATGAAAACGGAAACGACGCAACAAGTACAATAAGGAAACAAGACAGATACATCATTCATCAAGAAAGACAAATGACAATCAAGAAAACAATGCTAATATTCAAAAGAAACTAGACCTTGGTCAGGGACCTTTACGTTTTACGCTCTTTAGTATGCAGCATCGAGGTAGAATCCCATGGAGTCGCGATAACGTGGCTGAAAGCAGATGCAAGTTGGCCATATTGATTTGACACTTATGTCAAACAGCTGACGTTTCTTTGACAATTTCGTGTTTGCTTTTTTTGAGTGTTTTTACCGAGATTTTTAGTTATTTTTATGTGACATTCTAGTGAATTCAGAAAGGAAATAATGGTTTCATGTGCTTTTCATGTTACTCTAGCAGAGATGGCATGGATAAGAAGAAATCGACAGGAGTAACATTTCATAGACTATGTTTGCAAAAAAATAACAATGTACAGGACCGCATTTGTAATCCTTATCTCAATAAAGTGTAACGCATCGCAGCAATAATACAGTTGTATTATTCAACTGATGATGAATGTCGTCTCTACAAAGCCTGTTTTTTTTCATATACTTAACTATGAATTTCGCATTGGATTGAAAAATCAACCCAACACTTCATATTTAAACAGTCATTGTAATGAATTTTCAAAATTTTTTACACAAGAAAGTAATCCAGCTCTGGGGAGGCGTCCATATTGTTACCACACTTAGCCACGCCTCCTGCTACCCGTTTTGTTATGCGAAATTGAACCTTATAGCGTCTCCTTGGGATTCTACCTCGATGGTATGCAGCCACATCAAATTCTTAAATGATGGGGGGGGGGGGGCTATGGTTGAATTTTCTTTGATTAGGTATCCAGTTAACACCACGCATTTTGTACCATTGTCCTACAATTACCGAGTTATTTTACTTGCTCCTTGTATACCTGACGTTCCAGCCCTTAGGCAGCCGTGTTGGAATTGCTAATGATGCACCAGCGCCAGTAGTGGTCAAAAAGCAAAGGGCAGCGAAGAAAATTATGTATTCGGTTCTATCCGCAGTACAGGTTCAGTGAAAGTAATTAAAGCTCAAAAGGGAGAGGAAGAGGAGTGCAACAGCTAATTGGTATGTTAATGAGTGTTTAGCAGACATTTTCAAAGCACTCAAGGTAAGAGTGCCACCTTTTGATGAAAATAACATCTCTGCTCACTCTGCATAATAAATTCGGAAATTTTTAAACCAAAACAACACTAAACATTTTCTACTTTGTCTACGAGGAGCGCTTGTTACTCTCTGAGTATTCCTAATTCTTCGAACTAGTGCATCCGTGTGGCCACATTTGTTTTGTACTCTTCATTTTTAATCCAACCCCATAAACTAATTACCAGTTAATAGGTACCTCCACGACCAATCTAACGCCCTGGAAAACGTTTATCCAAATGTTGCTTGACCGGACGAGCGACATGAGCAGGAGCTCTGTCGTACTAATAGTACATCTGTACTCTAATATTTACAGGAACATCCTATAGCAGGCCCTATAATACATTTTGTAAAAAATTGAAGTAGTTAAACAGCTGTCGGCAATACCGCAGCAAACGTTTACAAGAGACCTACGTTGAAAATTGCTTTCGACTGATGCATGGGGATTTTCATCTGTCCATACCATAATTGTTCTTATTAATAGCCTCATGGATAAATGTAGCTTCCTCTGGAGTTTTGTTCCGCTGTAGGAAGCTGTATACACCAGAGCAACTAATGCTGCTCTACAAGGCACAGATCCGACCATCGTTGGAGTATTGCTCCCATGTATGGCGATGCGCTCCGGAGCACTCTACAAAGCTTCTGCGTCGGTACTCTCTAACTTAAGAGATAGAACCTGTCTCTATCACCATGACGACCATGACGATCGGGCAGTTTCGGGTGCCTATCACGTGTCTACTACGCTGTCATGGCACGCTGTCGTATTTATGAGGCCACTCGATCCCATAGCACATAGTACATAGAAACACGTTTCTAAGTTACAGAGTACCGGCGCAGGACACTATCCAGAAGAGAGCAATTAGACTAATCGATACGCCTAACCTCACAAAGGACCTGCACAGCCTGGAACATCAAAGAAGGGTGGCTAACCTGTCCCCTGTTTTACAGATTCTATCACGGAAGATGTTCGAGAGAGCTCTCCCAGATAATAACACCGAAGGCCGTCAGAACGGGGATACTAGTGAGGCTCTGCGAGCTCGTCCTTACCAGTTTGAGGTTGCTACTCCTCTAACCAGTCTCCTTCGGCATTCCTTCTTTTGGAGAACTTCGACGCTGTGGAATGAGCTACCGAGGAATTTGTTTCCCTACGACTACAACCTACAGTGTTTCAAATCTAACGTGCACCGACAACTATCCTCTTGCAGCGCTTCAATCAACATAGGATGACATAGAATGGGTCAAGCACTAAATTGAGTTCCTAGTAATATGCATGCATTTATATGCTGTAGCACAAAATTCGTAATACAAATATCCAATAAAAAACGATACAAAATTAAGAACATTAAAAAATATTAAATAAAATAATTCACAAAAGAATGTCATCGATTAAAAAAACTAGGACACAAAACGAACAGTTATATACACAATATACATATACATACATATAAATATGTTGTCTAAAAGTTACTCTTCAACAGAGTAATAAGCTTTTTTCAGAAGAATCCCTTTCATTTTTGTCTAGACATGTTCACCTGCATGTTTTTCATGTTATCAGGGAGTTTGTTATAAAGCCTAATTGCCATATGTTTAGGACACTTTTCTGTATTGGTTGATCTGTGTAAAATTTGAAGTGTAGATCAGTTCCTTGTGGAATACTTATATGATGCTTTAATTTTGTAAATCAGATTTTTCCGATATTGTGTAGCTATGTGAGAAGTTCCAATATGTAGACACTGAACAGTGACATTATTTTCGATTTTACGAACTCCTGTCTGCAACTTGTTCGTCTTTTTGAATTTGGATAGTTAGTTAGTTTTTCAAATGGCTGACTCCTCCAAAAACCTTTTTGCTCAAACCTTGAAAGGCCAGAGTGCAGAATGTACCATACAACAAAGGAAATATACAGGATATTTCCCTCAATCACAGAATTCAAAGGACATGGTGTTTGTCTTGTAGCATGAAACATAGCAGAACTTGTGGGTTGCGAACTATATCAAATACTGGATAATTAATAGCGTCTCAGTTACAGGACACGAGACAGAGGGCTAAAATTGAATTACCCTATACAATACGTATCACTAATTAGGTTGATATTAACTACCAATGGCAATAGGAGCACAGGAAATGGGGACCAGGCACCTATTTGTTGAATAAATACCTTTTCACTTCATACATCAGTAGGTGAGGAGAGTGTTGTGATCGCGAAAATTTTCGATTTCGGGATAATAATACGCTATTTGGGCGTTTTATGATATCCACAAAACGAAAATCCACATCTCTCATTTCCGTCGGTCTGCCTGTCTATCTTTTGGCCATTTTGTAACGCCCTAATCTCAGTCACCGCTTTATGTCAGACTGATGGAAACTAGTGACACAGATCTTTGTGACGTATTTATCACAACGAGTCGAAAAAACATATTACTTCAAACTCTAAAAATTTTTTCAGCCTGATACAAACCTCACTTACGGTATGGGAAATTAGTAAATATTCACTTGATAATATTTTGTAAGTAGATTCCGTCATGGCAAGATTAAAATAATTTTGATTCTGTTGTCTCTACATACATATCACTGTTCGTTAACTTTTTGATGATGTAATTTACCGAGGGTTATCCTTGTTTGGAAAGACAAAAGAAACTAAGCCGTGAGCTCAAAAGAACCGAAGCAGACAAACTGTAACGAAGTCGTTATATATCATAGCGGCCAGCATTCAAAGAATTCCAATTAGGCTTCGAAAAATGCGATTGTTTATTCATTTCACATATATTATTTCAGAAAATGTTTTCCACTCGTTGTCAGTATTACATAATATTATCATCGTCAGAGGATTATCGCTTGGCACATAAGGGGAGACCTTAGATAAGAAAAGGGAGGGGGACACTGGGAGAAACTTTGTGTTTTATGGAAGGCATGGCGATATGTGTCATAAACATCATAAACAGTAGCAAATAGGCATATACAGGGTGTATCCTAATTGAATATCAATATTTATGGGGACGATTTTTGGGTCCATTTTAAAGTTTTCAAAAATAAATAAAGTTTTCAAAAATTAATATATTTTTTTTTAATATCTACGACACCACTTCAGATATTTTAATGAAATTCGTCATACATGAACTATGAATCAAGATGCATTTTTTAATGTATCACTTCTTCTTAAATTTTCACCAGTGGCGTTCGTACGTAATTTGACCTCTCTATTTTGACATTGATGGTACGCCACTGATTTCTCTGAAAAAAAGATTACTTCTGAATCCCCACTCATTTCTAACCAAAGTTGAACACTTGTTTTTTTCAATACGATGCACGGTTTTCGCATACAAAAATAAAAACTGTTTCTCTGCATGATCGCAACAATATCGTTAATATGACAACATCGCCATGCAGAGACATACGTAGATTTGATTTTTTTAGATGAAACCCGTGCGTCGGACTGAAAAAATTCAAGAGAAGCTTCATTTAATGTAACACTTGATGGGGTGGTGTTAAATCACAATCAAACGGCAAAGATATTGGGAGTAGAAATTGGCAATAAATTAAGATTCACGAACCGCATAGTCAGTTTAATGAAAAAAGTATATCTTCGTCTTAGAGCTCTTTATTCTAACCGGTATTTATTAAATTTTGAAGTGAGAAAAAAACTGTGATTCATTGGTGCTGTCTGTGTTCAATTACTGTGGTGTTGCTTATTACCCGTGTTTGGATCAGCTGATGAAAAACAGAATTCAAATCAGCCAAAATAACCGTGTACGATTTATATTTGAACTGAAAAAATTTGATCATGTCAGTCAGAAATATAAAGAATTGAAGTGGCTTAGGCTGGGGAACATTGTAGAATATAAGTATTTAATTTTAGTTCACAAAATTTTATTTTCATCAAAACCAGAATATATTTGAGAAAAAAACTGATTTTTAGTTATGAGGTTCATCCAGAACTATTAGAAATCAAAACAGCATTAGAATTGCGCCACATACCACAACTTTATTCCGCAGGAGTTTCTCGTACAATGCGGCCCCATTTTACAATCAATTAAATAATTCATTCAAAACTTGAACACTGTCATGTTTTCGTACATCGGTTAAAAGTATGCTACTTGCTAGAGACTGATTAGTGAAGCTGGAATTTTAATCTATAACCTGTTAGTACAACTTCCTTTCAGTATATTTTTGCCAAAGTAATAATAATTTTCTTTTTCTTTGTTAGGCAGGCACCCTAACAATTTTTTTTCTCGCTGTATTATTGTTACTAATGTTTTATGTAACTTTTCCTATTTATTTTTGTATATTTTACATCGAACATCTTTGTTTTAACCGACTCAAGCAGTTGGTACTAACAAATCAAATCTATATTTCATTTTTGTTGAGCTCGGCCTAGAATAAATGAATAAACATTACACTTTGCATATTTCAATACCACTGACAAGCCAAAATACCACAATAGAGAATTTTTAAAGAAATTTAATGATTAGGGTAGGTTTAAAAACATGATGTATTATTTTTTTATAACAAAAAGTAGCGGTATCCCTTTGACCATTGAATATGGATAACGTAGAATTGACCTTAATATTTATCAGTATATTCGTTAGTGTCTTTGATGCTGCATATTATCAATAACCGCTGCAAAGACTTAATGAGGGATAATACTTCACCCCTTTTTTCCACCAATTTTGGATAATGGTTGTGTATAAATTGCCATTCAATTTTTCTGAAGGTTTATTTAGGAATTTATGGTTCCACCAAATACCACAACTCATTTTCATAGATCTCCATTTACATAAAATAATATTATTGAATGCACATACTGAATCCTGCTTCCAATCAATTGTCAATATAACTGCGCCACAGATCTGGGTTTTATTGTCAGCTTCGCATACATTGTGCTATATTTAGCGCACACCGGCTTTCATTGCATTGTTTGTAAATCAGCTTTAAGCTGAAACTGCTGTGTTTAGTAGGAGCAGATGGAAACAGTTGACGCCGCTTCCACATAGGTTTAAATCCTTGCAAATAGAGCGTCAGAAGTAACACACTTTATGACGGATAAGCCGAAATATCCTTGAGCCACCAGACTGCATGTCCTGTGTGGCCAACGTAAACTGACAGGCGCGGCATGAGGAAGGGAAGCGGGAGGTTTCTGCTTCACTCAGGCAGCGACCGTCATTACCATTTCGATTCTAAAAAGGGATAGAGAACATAAGTATAACCGAGACATTAAATATCGTCTGCGGCGATTATCTAATCCTGGATCGTTTTAAAGCTGGTTGTAGTTTTAAGTTTTATGAAGAAGGGTATTAAGCGGATATAAATTATTTGCCGTTTCCTTTATATACAGGGTGAGACAGAAAGAGTTCCTCGATTTGAAAGGCTAATAAAAACTAAACTAATCAAGATGTGAAAAAAATCTTTATTCGTTAATAAACATACATAATGCCATTTTGAATCAATGGGTTTTAAAAATAACATCATGCAAGTGGTTCCCTCCAATGTTGATACGTTGGTTGAGCCTCTCCCGATAATTATTCATCACTTTGCGGATCATTTCAAGCGGAATGGCAGCAATTTCATGAGTTATCATCTCCTTAAGAGCCTCCAGAGTTTGGGGACGGTGTTCATACACTTTTTGCTTGAGGAAACCCCAAAGAAAAAAATCACACGGACTCAAATCTGGCGAGTAGGGCGGCCACCCGATGTCACCATGCAAAGAGACAACATGTCCAGGATACATTTCTCCCAGAACTGCCATTGAACGACGAGGTAGAGCTATGAAGTGGTCCAGACCAGTACCTGCAGTTTTGTTTATTCACCTCTCCTGAGAGATGGAAATGTGCCTCATCGCTGAAGATTAAGACGTCCATCCGAGAAATGTTGCGGAATTCTTGACACAAAGTGGTACCGATTTTACTGTCTTTCACGCAACTCCTGTACCACGGCAATTTTATAGGGATGCATATGAAGACCCCGATGCAGAATTCACCGAACACTCCGATTTGATATGCGCAAGGCAGTCGCGTGTTTGCGCGCAGGAGACGGTTCGGAGACTTCCAAATTGCAGATGTCACAGCGGCTACATTTGCTAGTCCTGTCGCTGTCCGAGGTCGACCAGAAGATTTTCTTTTCAATGCAGTTGCTCGAAAGTTTGACACCCAGTTACGTATTGTCTCTTTATCGGGAACGAAGTCATGTCGCCCGAGCTCAAACTGAATCCGAAAGGCACGCTGAGTAATTATCGTCGAACCGCCATTTCGAATAAACTCTTCCACGACGAAAGCACGGTGCAGTCCCGAACAAGCCATGGTTCACACTAAAAATGGCATGAACGCACCTGTCGAATGATATATCCCCCACCAGGGTTGCCAGATTTTTCAGGGCCGTGTCGCACTCCAAAGGGAAATTTGTCGCCCAAATCGCAACCGCCATTGCGGTATGTTGCAAATAGGAAAAAATTCTAACAATTACCTTTTAGATATAAAATGTACGGACTTTTCTGCGAAATTGTTGCCTAAAATCGCAAGAGATGTTTTTTGATCAGTTGAAATTTCCTTACCCTGTATTCAAAATAAAAGAATTTTATTGTGATTTAATATAATTATTTGCAATAGGTATACGGTTATTTCCGTACAGTGAATAAAATCAGTGAATGTAACATGTCCAGAGAGCGCCAGAGGTTTTTTGGATTTGCAGACTTCCTTATTACTTGACTAAAAAGATAATAAATTCGGGATTTGTTATTCATAAATTGTAAACTATTTTTAGGATGAAAATTCAAGATTACCATTCTTTTCCAAATATCTATATTTCATACAAACTGTTCACAAAACATCAGGACATCATCATCGTCCTTGTGCGTGTTGATGTGCATTGCTTTTTATACATATCGGAATCAATTTTTGCATGCATAGCTTTGCTAGGCTCATATTCTTTACAGCATATCTCATTTGTTGCGATGTGAGATCTAATAGATAAAAATGAACTTGTGAATTAAGCATTTTCGTCATTTTGTTCCGTATTTTGCATATAAACAATATTAAATAATGAAAATAACCTTTCAACAAATGCATTGATGGAAGTGCAATTTGCGAAATCCAAAATCGCCCAATTTGCGACTTGCAATATTTGTTAAGTTCTAGTCGCATTTTAGATTCAAAAGTAGCCCAATTTGCGATAAATCGCCCAATCTGGTCACCCTGTCCCCTACTCCGCTACCACCACCATAGCCGTAGCTAGACGGTTTTCAAATCGGGGAGTTCTTTCTGCCCCACCCTGTATAAAATAACACAAGTCGTAAAAGAAGGAAATAGGATAGAATTATTAAGAGTTATGGCAACGTCGTTACTTCTATCACGCATTTTTGATCGCTGATCAATTTACGTTGGTAATACAGTATGGCGAACCTTTTCACTGTTGCCCGAAGCTCATATTTGTCCAGATTAATGACCTTTTATCAGCAAAAATAAAATAAAGAAAACTTCTTGGTGATGGTGAACTCATTCTATGAAAGGTGAGTCTACCAGTATACAAATCTTGAAGGAAAGTTTGTAAATAAGATAACATTATGACTAATTTATTATGAAATGTAACGACAAAGTTCGGCAATAAAGTTATATATTACGATCCAGATAAAGATTTTCTACATTACCCTTAGTTAAGAACACAGAGGGTGTTTATTAATTCATAAATATAGCTCCTTCATTTTCTCGCCAAGGTAATAATACTGTGTCCAAATTTCATTAAAATCAATTCAATAGTTTCCACGTTATAGAATGCAAAACGATCTAAAGTTGTACTCGTATGCATACATCAGAAAATTCTAAGCCCCTTGGGTTCTGCAAAGCAGTCTTCGGATGGACATAAAAATATATATTATGCCGCTAAGTTTTTATGTCACTGGTCAATGGATAGTCTATTATAAATAAAAAATAATATTTGATTTACAATTCTCCACCCACAACCACCCCGATTTTACCATCATCAAAAAAAATGGTAGAAAACGATCAATAACCCCTAAAACATCTAAAAATGAAGTTAGAGCTGCTTTTTAATTTTTAGTTTGCATATTATTGCTGCGCTGCCACAGACAGGATTTCTAAAAACCATAAGCATTTTCCATCATCGCCAAGGTAATGATACTGTGTCGAAATTTCATTTAAATCAATTCAATAGTTTCCACGTTACACAATACAGACCGACCTAAAGTTATACTCGTATGTATACATCAGAAAATTCTAATGTAGGTATTCGGTTTCTGTAAGAAGTGAGCAGTGTCCGGATGGACCTAAAAAAGTGTATTATGCCGCTATGTCCTTCTTTCACAGACCTATTTATGAATACATCATATTTTTTAGTTTTAAAACCTCCCACCCCCTAATAAACCCAATTTCACCCCACCAAAATAAACAATTAGAAAACTATCTAAAAAGGACGTTTTGTTAACTACATTACTTACTACGATCCCACAGCATATCGCTACCTAAATTTCATCATAATCCATGCAGCAGTTACTGAAATTACGAGGCTAGAAGAACGCCAACAGACCGACAGACAGACAGACCGCCAGATAGACAAGATCGACTGAGATGGATGACGCGCATTATCGTTATGTAGATATCATAAAACGCCCAAAAAGCGTATTATCTCAAAATCGAAAATCGGTGTGGCAAGTAAAAACACAAAACAACAAGCAACAAAAACAGTAACAAAGCATGCACAAACATGAACATGACAAATTGACTTATATTTAAAAGTGGAGCGCGTTGCCAAATCCTTTCTCTCCCACTAGGGGGATATTTTTTCACTATGAAACAGATACATAATGTAACTCTGACTTGAGTGTTCATTGTGTAAGTGTACAGTTAAGGTATGACTACGAATATGGCCCTAAAGCTTACCCTGAAGATACTAACATAGCGAAAGATGTGTCGGGTTCCACAAAATCCATTTGGAAAGTGGGTAGGCTGTGTAATGTTTGCTATATGACTTGCTGATAAAAAGACGCAAAAACTGAGCATACACGTGTATTTAAAATTATCTGCCCGCAAAATAAAATTACGCAGCACCATGAATATTGGTCGAATGAGACAAGGTTACTAACTGCACTATGTTCAAGCAAGCTCGTCTAGTTACAGTGCAGTGGTGCAAATACCGGAGTTGCATTCCTTTCTCTTCCCGGCTTGCAGTCTGATTGTTCTGAAAGTGTTGGTCTGGTTGTTAGGCGGCATACTCGCGCCATTTTCGCTTAATTGGAAAGCATCCCTGGATATGTATGTTTTCTGAGTCTCATACAACGAGAAAACGTAATTTTCTCGCCTCTGGATGGTCGGAAATGGCTCATTAGTTTGTCTGTGCGAGCGACAAAATAACAGTCGCCGACAGGCTGAGAGACACGGTATGAAAATGTACGAGGATACATCAGAAAGAAACGAGACTGGTACTGTAATACAACAATGAAATATTCATTAAAATTCATTAATGAAATGAAGTTGATTGACTCAGTACTTCTCACACATTACGCTGATACCAGTTTATTATTTTCCCATAGCATGAAGCTTTAGTCTAAGATCCCTTGCAACCAAATAATTGCCCCTCCCCCCCTAAAATTGTCTTATGCCGCTAGGTCTTTCCTTCACAGGTAAATGGACAGCCTATTATCAATACTACAAACTTTTCAGTTTTACAACGCCCCACCCCCTAACCACCCCAACTTCACCCCCACCCAAAAAACTGGTAGGAAATGATCAGGAACCCCTAAAACATCTAAAAACCGAATTTGAGTTGCTTTCATACTTGTCGCGTGCTTTGATTATTGCTACGCTGCCACTGAGAAGATTTTTAACAAACATACGCGTTTTCCATTCTCACCACGGTAATATACTGTGTCAAAATTTCATTAGAATCAATTTAATAGTGTCCACGCTACAAAATACAAAACGATTTAGACCAATAAATTCTCGTATAGTATACAGAAAATTCTAAGTCCCTTTGTTTCTGTAATAGGCTAGGCAATGTTCGGATCCACCTAAAAAGGTGATTTGTGTCGCTAGATCTTCCTCCACAGGTTAGTGGACAGCCTATTATGAGTAGAAGAATTTTTTTAGTTTTTCAACCCCCAACCCCCCAACCACCCCAATTTCACCCCCACCCAAAAAAACGCAGAAAATGATCAGGAACCTCTAAAACGCTTAAAAACGAAGTTTGAGCTGTTTTTATATTTTTAGTTTTTTTATTATTTCTGCGCCGCCACTGGCACGATTTATCAAATGCCGTTTCAAAATTTCATTAAAATCAATTCAACAGTTTCCTCGTTACAACGATCTGACGCAATACTCTCGTATGTTTACATCAAAAAAATTCGAAGTCCTTTGCTTTCTGTAATAGGCAAAGGCAATGTTCGGATGGACCTAAAAAAGTTACTTATGTCGCCAGGTCTTCCTTCACAGGTCAGTGGACAGTCTATTATGAAAGCAACAAATTTTTCAATTTACAACCCCCCACCCCCCAACCACCCCAATTTCACCCCCACCCAAAAAAAGTAGAAAATGATCAGGGTCCCCTAAAACGCCTAAAAACGAAGTTTGAGCAATATTTAATGTTTTTGTTTTTTGCTAATTACTCCGCCGCCTATGCACCGATTTTCAAAATTATAGGAACATTACCTACTACGACCTCACAGCATACCGCTGCCCAAATTTCATCACAATCCATGAAGCGGTTACTGAGATTACGAGGGTAGAAAAACGCGACAGACAGACAGACCGACGGAAATGAGTGACGTGGATTTTCGTTATGTACACAGCATAAAACGCCCAAAAAACGTATTATCTCAAAATCGAAAATTTTCGCGATCACAATACTCCCCTCACCTATCGGTGTGGGAAGTAAAATACTCAACATTTATCAGTAGTAAGATCCCTAGGACACTGAAAATAGATAACATAATTTTGGGAAAATCAAATGCTTGGTCTTTGGTAACAAACCGAAGCCGCAAGCTGAGAAATTTTTCAAAAAATTATGAGGCATCTATTTGTCAATGTCCAAGGGATATTAGGCGGAAAAATTTTTGAACGAAACGAAACATTTATTTATTGAAAGTACAGTTATACTTCGAATATTATTCATCTTTATCGAAACGTGACGTTTTGAAATTAATTTCGAATGAATTTAAAGTTGAAAACTGAAAATTTATAATAGGATCACTGACCTGTGACTTAGCGACATGATGCTCTTGTTTAGGTCCATCCGAACACTGCCTTGTCTGTTATAGAAACCAAGGGACATTATTATTACTATTACTTTATTCGTACATAGTGGTACAAATAATGCCACTCTGAAGGTTATGCCTTGTGTAGAGTATTGGCTGAAATAATTTATGTATTAACAGTAATTTGTGTCCCTAATCTACATACTGCCACTACGCCTCATATTATCATCTGCCGCTGGTGTCTGAGCTGCTTCATTTTATATCTGCAGTAGGGTACGTAGAATGTTTCAGCAGTCCATAATATCTAAAATTGTTCCCTTTGTAGCAAACGAATATTGATTTAGATTGTTCTGTATTGTAAATTTTGGAAATTATTGCATTGATTTTAATAAACTTTTGACACAGTATTACTACCGCCACGAGGATGAAAAACGCGTATGGTTTCACTTCCCACACCGATAGGCGAGGGGAGCATTCTGATCGCGAAAATTTTCGATTTTGAGATAACACGCATTTTGGGCGTTTTATCATGTCTACATAACGAAAATCCATGTCACTTATTTCCGTCGGTCTGTCTGTCTGTACGCGTTTTTCTAGCCTCGTAATCTCAGTAACTGCTGCATGGATTGTGATGAAATTTGGGCAGCGGTATGCTGTGGGGTCGTAGTAGGTAATGTTCTTATAATTTTGAAAATCGGTGGATGGGCGGCGGACTAATTAGCAAAAAACAAAAAAAATTAAATGTTCCTCAAACTTAGTTTTTACGTCTTTTAGGGGTTCCTGATCGTTTTCTACTTTTTTTTAGGTGGGGGTAAAATTGTGGTGGTTGGGGGGTGGGAGGTTGTAAATATCAAGAATGTGTTGTATTCGTAATAGGCTATCCATTGACCTGCAAAAGAAAGACCTAGCTGCATAATACCCTTTTTTAGGCCCATTCGAACATTGCATTGCTTATTCCAGAAACCAAGGGACTTGGAATTTTCTGATAAATACATAGGAATATTGCTTTAGTACGTTCTGTATTGAGTAACGTAAAAGTTATGGAATGGATTTTAATGAAACTTTGTCACAGTATTACTACCGCAGCGAGGGTGGAAAACGCGTAAAAAACAAAAAAAAATAAAAACTCTTCAAACTTTGTTTTTAGGCGTTTTAGCTGTTCCTGATCTTTTTCTACTTTTTTTTGGGTAGGGGTGCATTTGGGGTGGTTGGGGGGTGGGGGGTTGGAAAACTGAAAAATTTGTTGTATTCATAATGGGCCGTCCATTGACCTGTGAATGAAAAACCTAGCGGCATAATACACTTCTTTAGGTCCATTCGAACATTTCCTTGCTCATTATAGAATTTGTGATGTATACATACATACTTAGCTCGTTCTATATTGCGTATAACGCGAAAATTATTCAATTGATTTTAACGAAATTTTGACACAGTATTACTACCGTCGCGAGGATGTAGGCACGTATCCAGGATTTGGTTTTGGAGAGGGGGGGGATCCAGATTATGGGTGTCACTTGCTTGACCTTTCGGGGGTCCATATTAGAGGTGCCACCTTAAATTTGCTGTCGTCCGGAGGGGCGTGCAAAAATTTGTGGTTACCATTTTTTAGATGGCATTATATAACGTTTTTTTTTGGGGGGGGGGGGTGGTTGGGAGGGTGAACGGTTGTAAAATTACAAAATTTTTGTATCCATTGACATGTGAAAGAAAGATCTAGCGGCATAGTACACTTCTTTAGGTCCATCCGAACATTGTCTTGCTTATTACAGAGACCAAAGCCATCTGATATTTTTTTGATGTATGCATTCGAGTATTGCTTTTTAGATCGTTCTGAAGAACAGACGGTTATCCAAAAAATGGTAAATATGGCCCTAACAGTGTTTTTATCCGCTGTCCGACTGAGGCTGAAGCGATCTCGGAGTTTTGCTTCTTCCTATCTTAGCCTATTGCCGTGAAAGCGAGAAGTAACATCAGCACTATCCTTTGATTACTTCTGAGAAAAATTGACGAGGCAGTTTGGGTAAAGACAAGCAATTCAGATAACTTTCTGGCGGTAACAGGTGTTGTTTCGAAGTCTACAGGCACGTAACAGTTCGACCATTGCTAAGAGGGTTACCCAACTTTCCAAATGACTATAACTTTTGTATTGTGAGGATACTATACCCATAACGCTTTCAGAATGGGCAAATTTCCTTTAACGAGCTCCCAATTACCGCCGGATTGCCACCAAGTGTCGTACATTTTCAATAAAACAGACTGCTTAGATAGTATCTGGTTTTCTAAACACTGCATTGTTAGCCACAATGGACTCGAAACTAATCCCCAAACTTAATTAAAACTGGGCAAGTTTGCTAAGTCTTTCTTTGTAGCGTGATATAGACCCATTACCAGAGAACAATGTTTGCAGGAAGTTCTATCTATGGATGGAAAATTAATTAGAAGGATTTGAGCATATAATTCAAACAATAACAGTATGAATTCTCTTGTTGCGCCAAACAAAAAAATTAGTACTTCTGGCATATCAGTAGAGCTATAAAAACACTGCTATTTAAAAATAAATATACAGGGTGTTTCATAAGTTGGTAATTTTTTTCATACAGCGGATAGTACTCGCCAAAATGAGTGTTTCTTCCCAATAACATATAAACGAAATATTTAGAGAAAACGAGATACTGACCATTAAAGAAATCCTCAATTCAAAGTCCGTTCCTGGGCAATGGCTCACCATGTCATAACATCACCACAAACAAGGCGTTGCTGTTGCTACATCTGCTAATCGGACTTAAAAAACAACAACAATTGTGCATGCTTATAACAATAATGCACTGGTGGACATGATTTTAATGTACGGTGAGTGTGGTCAAAATACCGCTGCGGCTTCGCGAGTGTACGCCGATCGTTTCCTTAACCGTACTCACCCTGCACTTCGTCGATTTGTCTGGCATGTGCAAAGAGCTAGATACACATGATGTCTGAATCCACATTGTGGTGGTCACGCTGGAAGACCTCGACAACATCGTGTGGCCTAAATTGAAGAAGACATCGCAAATCGTACTTTTACCTGTAAGGCGCCTGCGACAGGACCGTACTTACAACTTCCGTAGCTACCAAATAGTGAGTACTTGCTTGATATTTTTTTTACTGTTTTGCTGCTGATTCACCGTGCATCATCTTTGTCGTTTCAAAGGCCGTTGCTTCTAAAGAGGAAAATCCCAACTTTTAGAACACCCTGTATACTTTCAATGCCAGCCAATTTAACGTACACTAAAGGGTGGATCATATGTTGATTCTTTTTTGAAGTATGTTTAATAGAAACTGACACAACTGTTAAGCTTGATGATATGCATGCATTTCATTTGCCAATCACAAGTGACCTTGGCACCCCATCACTCACCACTTAGAGTTGACCTCTAGAAAACCTGCTGAGCTACCGTTTGCTAAATAACTTCTATGAAGCAAGTAACAGCAACTTAGTAGAAAGTTATGATTGTATGCGGAAGTTGGGCAAAATCGCATGAGCAATTTCAAATATGACAACACGGCCACGACCACTTAAAACGAGGTCCCTACATAGTGCCCTCAGAGCAACAACTGAACATAGAGGTAGTTAACAATTAATTCTAATAGGCCGACATCTTTTCTTACGTTGTCATATTGATCACCAGATACGGCAATCATAATTATTTACTATCGTCTTAATTGTATAGTATCCAGAAATATTAGTCCGGGATCCCAGGCCCATTTTCACTACTTACTACTAACAAGCTAATTTTGCGTGAGTAGCTTCATTTTGATGAGACGCCCAACTTTTTCCTCTACAAAAATTCTCGATTGTGGTAGCTAACAGGGGTAGCAGGGATGAAATATGTCAATTTGACGAGTATCAAAAATTAATTACTAACAGTTAGTTTTTCAACTAAATCTTAAGAATGTGATCAACCTTATTAGAAAAAATGTTTATCCTACAAAATCTATGGTTTGATCACATTGTCCCCCTCCATCCAACATGTACAAGGTCATACAAATTCATTACCAGCAGCCTGATTTTTTCACTATTGCTTCGTTAATATTTATACAATTTGACAGCAACATTATCCTACAAATCACGTGGTATGTTATCCCGGTCCTACGACCAGAAGTTGTTAATACCACAAGGCCATTTTTTTCATTACTAACTATAGGACAAAATATCACATAATAGGTTACTGTGTTCTCTGACCAAACGAATTAATGTCCTGCAAGATAAGAGGTATGTATCATTAGTCCGGCAAGAATTGTCATTTTTCTACTTGTATTATAAAATGTAATCTTTGCCGAAATCTATAATAAATAACTACTACTACTAAGCTAATTTTGCGTGAGTAGCTTCCTTTAGATGAGACGCCCAACTTTTTCCTCTACCAAAATTCTATATTGTGGTACTAACAGGGATAGCAGGGATAAAATATGTTAATTTGATGAGCTTAAAAAATTAATTACTAACTGTTGGTGTTTTAATTAAATTTGAAGAATGTAATCAACATTATTAGAAAAAATATTTGTCCTACAAAATCTATGGTTTGATCACATTGTCCCCCTCCATCCAACAGGTATCAATAACAAGGTCATACAAATTTATTACTAACAGCCTGATTTCTTCACTATTGCTTCGTTGATATTTATAAGATTTGACAGCGAGACTGTCCTATAAATCACGTGGTATGTTATCCCGGTCCTACGCTCAGAAGTTGTCAATACCACATTTTTTCATTACTAACTGTGAGACAAAATATCACATAATAGGTTAACTGTGTTCTCTGTCCAAAGGAAATAATGTCCAAGAAGAAAACAGGTATGTACCGTTTAGTCCGACAAGAATTGTCATTTTTATACTTGTATTATAATTATAAAGTGTAATCTTTGCCGAAATCTATAAGAAATAACTTCATTACCTACTGTATTAAGTACAAAATTTTATTTTAATATATGCAAAAATTAATTTAATCAGCATCAGACTCATCTGACAAATCTTCGTCTCCGCTACTGAATTCACTATCGTCTTCATCTCTTTCATCTCCCTCATTTCCATTATTCGTGATATCTGGTTCTGTAATAATGTAAACAATATAAATTGCCGAATAATCAATTTATAAATAACTATAGTATCATTGGGTTACCTTGTGAGTTGGAAGATAATTCGTCAAAAGATGGACTTTGGGGGCCATCAAACCAATAGTACTGGTACCTGCCGTCAATAATTGTCCATTCATAGTTTTCATCGCAACGAAGCTATCCACGAACATTAGACTTGATAGTAATTATTTTTACACCCGGGATTTGTACTACAACTTCTGAGCGTAGGACCAGAATAACATACCACGTGATTTGTAGGACAATATTGCTGTCAAATTGTTTAAACATTAACGAAGCAATAGTGAAAAAATCAGGCTGTTAGTAATAAATTTATATGACCTTGTTATTGGTACATGTTGGATGAAGGGGGACAATGTGATCAAACCATAGATTTTGGAGGACAAACATTTTTTCTAATAAGGTTCATCACATTCTTAAGATTTAGTTGAAGAACTAACTGTTAGTAATTAATTTTTGACACTCGTCAAATCAACATATTTCATCCCTGCTACCCCTGTTAGCTACCACAATCGATAATTTTTGTAGAGGAAAAAGTTGGGCGTCTCATCAAAATGAAGCTACTCACGCAAAATTAGCTTGTTAGTAGTAGGTAGTGAAAATGGGCCTGGGATCCCGGACTATATTCCATTCTACGTTAAAAGAAGACGGTTTTTTTGAGAAACTGTAGTTGTTTTTGTGCGTTCAACTCAATGTTTACGGTGATAGTGAAACAACTGAAGCTACTTCACTTATGACTTATATTAGAAATAAAAATGTATGTACAAAGTATAAAAATGGTAGTGCTTGTGGCGGCTGTCGTAAATAGAATGCCAAAAAAGGAATGGTAAGACCTGGTCAACAAATATGAAGCAATAAAAAAAAGTACAGATATAAGCTGGAAGTTCCACCCGCAATAGACCTAGGTAGGATAAGAATTTCCAAAAGGAACATTATTGCTTCCTATATGAATGCATCGTTGCCCGAGTTCAAATAAATGTAAAATATAAATGATGAATTAAATTGCTGACTGATAGCAATTAATATCTAACAATGGTATTTTGATGGTTCAGAAATGATCATCATAAACGCAAATTCTGAAGTCTTACGTAATTTTTGAGGAGCTGGCAACAACGATATAATTTTCATGCGACATCTACGGTAGAACCTCGACTGTCAAACGTTTGTTTTGTTTGGGCGTATTTTATGCTTGGTCAGTAAAATCGAATACGCTATTTGTTGGTAACTGCAGTGAAGCTTTACGGACTTGCTGTGCTATATTCGAGTGTAGTTTAACAGTTTTTCGAGATAGAACTCAAAAAGTGCAGTGTTTGCAACATGGGTTGCATTGGAAGAGTTCTCAGGTTAGTTGGCGTTACACAGCATTGTTTATAATTTGAACTGTCATTGCGAGGTCACAGCTGATCTATGTTTGGAGACTGAAGTGTCAAAAATTTGTTTATTTACTTAAGATAGTGGCTTCGAGCATGCCATGCTGAAGTGGTTTGTTTACTACCTCTATGTTCAGTTGTTACTCTGAGATAATGCCAAAATAATTTTATTTGTCTCGAATAAGTGAACCATCGCTGTAAAATGTTTTATCCTAGAGTAAGTGACAACGAGTCTTAAGCCTTAATGTAAGCTAACAATGGTTAAAATTACTAAAAAGGGATTCATTGTGTACAGTTCTACAAAATCAAAGATACTGTAAAATCTGACAAGCCATAATTTCAAAAAATGTCTGCATGTGTTAATCTCGATTATAAATTTCGTTCTAAGAGATTTTTTCTGTCACAAGCTCAAAATAAAATAAGATCAATATACAAGTTGAGTTTTCCATTTTGAAATAGTACGAGCAAAAACCTTTCTAGTCTACGAGAGCTGCTCTATACCTCCGTCAATCCACCAGTACGCAGACTGCTGTTTCACGCTTATTAGCGATCATCAGTGCGCACTGGTGATCGCTATATAGAGCAACCCTCGTATATCGGCATATAGAACCCGCGCTTCTCTGGTGGCTCAAAGAGGACGCGCCGTGGCGTTCCACCAAGAAGTATGCTGCTGTTTTAGCAGCGACTTTCTTTGGTTGCCGTTACCTTCGGGTACCAGATGGCGCACCGACAGAATTCTTTCTGTCTGCTCTCACACCTTTCTAGTCTATTTTCTATTTTCTCAATTCAAAGTTGGAGCACGAAGTAGAGTGCGCTGTCTCCATACTAAGGCCATTTGCTTCGCTCGCCTTCCCTTCAAATTGACTTCAAATATCAGAGCAAAATTTCCCCAATAACGGGTTTTAATTTCTAGTGAAGGAGATATGAAAGGGGTGAATAATTATGATTTATTAGAGGCTGCTCATCTCATAACTCATCCACCTTAATCCGCACCTGATCCCGAAACATTAATGCTCCTAATGGCCTTTTAAGGGGTAGACCGAGCTTGAGGGTAATGAAATATGAAAAAGCTGCGATTACATAGGCGGCCCGGATCAACAAGATGATGAGAATAATAACAATCTTTAATGGGCATTTTCATATTAAGGAGTAATGAGAAAAATTCTTCGACTCCTTTGTTGTGAGCAAACTTGTTGCCTGGCTGGTAATACTACGATTTTGCGCAAGCAGACATTGGCGTACATTCAAGGACAAGCTCAAGTTAAAACAATAGAACGGAAAAAGTAGCGCCAAGTGACTTGACTCAGCACCTCCCACACATGATTGGCAATAAAAAAATGGAGTTAGCAAACTCCCCTCCCTCATAGCCTCCATAAGCTTGATCAGCAATAGCTATAATAAACTAAAAAGATGAGTCCGGTAGCCTATAGTCATTTAGAGCTTTTTAGTTTGAAAATCCATGGAGATGGTTGTATATCTTACCAAGCACAAAACTCTGCGGATGATGTATGGTTTCTATTTGTGTCAAAAACACTAAATTTTAACCTAATATATCTTTCCTCTTCAGCCGCAAGACGTTCCTAGCTAATATCTTTCGACTTTTCTGTAATGATAACATAAGAGTGGAGGATTTCCAAAACATCCAAAAAATGTGACCGTTTCCCTATCTAAAACCTATCTGTTTTTTTTTCATAAATAGTACGTTGCTACTGGCATGAATTGCAGAAGCAATAAAGTTTTTCTGTTTCCATCGTAGTAGGTACGCGGTACTAAATATTCCCGTTTTTACACGCTTCCACTCACCCTTCTTTAATCCAATTTGAGCACTGAAATAGGAAAAATTGATTATGAACATCTAATACGCCTAAAAACAAATTTTGTTTTGTTTGTACTAGCTTCAGCTGGACGTTTGTGTGTGAGCTTGTAACTCTACTTTGGATTGATAGGTCGGACCGAACATTAAACGCTCCAACTTTGCCGCGAAAACGATTCTGACGGCTTCAAATCCGTTGGACCAGCCGTCGCGTCGTATTAGCTGACTAACAGATGGCGCAGGCACCTTAAAGTTTGAAGTTTTTTAATAATACACAGAGGAGTAGCGACGAGAGCTTAAAAGTCGTGACATCCAACCATTTGGGAGATGGTATTTTTGTGAAATTTATTCAGGAAAGTCGACAGTTTTAGTTATCGTTTATGCAATAATGGTAATGATTATGCTATGGATATTGATCAAAAACAATTGTTCATCTTCATTTCATAGAGTATTAATAAATACAGTTAGAAAAATGAAGTCAAGTTGATTGACTCAGTACTTCCCACACATTACTGTGATAGGTACCAGTTTATTATTTTCCCATAGCATGAACCTTTAGTCTGAGATCCTCTTGCAACCAAATCATCAGCAGCCCTCCCCCTAAAATTGTCTTATGCCCTATGTCTTTCTTTTACAGGTCAATGGACATCCTATTATCAATACTACAGACTTTTCAGTTTTACAACCACCACCCCCAACCGCCCCAATTTAATCTCCACCCCAAAAAAGGTAGAAAATGATCAGGAACCCCTAAAACATCTAAAAACGAAGTTTGAGCTGTTTTCATATTTTTAGTTTTTTGATTATATACGCTGCCACTGACACGACTTCTAATAACCATACGCGTTTTACATCCTCACCACGGTAATAATGATGTGTCAAAATTTCATTAGAATCAATTTAATAGTTTCCACGTTACAAAATACAAAACGATCTAAAGCAATTAATACTCGTATGTATACAGAAAATTGCGAGTCCCTTAGTTTCTGTAATAGCCTAGGCAATGTTCGGATGGACCTAAAAAGGCGATCTATGTTGCTAGGTCTTCCTTCACAGGTTACTGGACCACCTTTTATGAATACAACAAATTTTTCAGTTTTTCAACCCCTCACCCACTACCACTCCAATTTCACCCTCACCCAAAAAATGCAGAAAATGATCAGGAACCTCTAAAACGCTTGAAAAAGAAGTTTGAGCTGTTTTTATATTTATAGTTTTTCTTTTATTTCTGCGCCGCCACTGGCACGATTTATAAAAACCATACGGATTTTCCATCCTCACCACGGTGGTAATACCGTGTCAAAATTCCATTAAAAAAGTTATTTGTGTCACTAGGTCTTCCTTCACAGGTCAGTGGACAGTCTACTATGGAAGCAAGACATTTTTCAATTTTACAACCAACCACCTGAATTTCACCCCCACCCAAAAAAGTAGAAAATTATCAGGAACCCCTAAAACGCCTAAAAACGAAGTTTGAGCAATATTTGTTTTTTTGTTTTTGCTAATTACTCCGCCGGGGATGCACCGATTTTCAAAATTATAAGAACATTGCCTACTACGACCCCACAGCATATCGCTGCCCAAATTTCATCACAATCCATGAAGCGGTTGCTGAGATTACGTGGCCGACGGAAATGAGTGACGTGGATTTTTGTTATGTAGACATTATAAAACGCCCAACAGGTGTATTATCTCAAAATCGAAAATTTTCGCAATCACAATACTCCTCTCACCTATCGGTGTGGGAAGTAAAACTGAAAATACACGCTTTAATGATAAAGTTAACTCAAAAGTTACAAATACTATCATATTATGATGATTAGTTTGCCGCTAGTGACATGATTTTCAAAATCTATGCAATTATTCGAGGTTTGTCGGTGTCGAAACACAAAGTTAGAGCGGTTTTAATTTTTTGAATCAACTGTTCGTCGCTACTGGCATGATTTTCAAAATCTGTTCAATTTACTGAGCCTCGTCGCAGTAGTAATATGGTGTGAAAGCTTCATTAAAACTAATGTAGCAGTTGTCAGGTTTTTAGTTTATTCCATTCCTTTTCCGCATACAGTTTGGCCATATCGTCGGCCAAGATGATTATTTTACCAACACGATCAATTTACATACAAACAGCTTACATTACCTAGTATGACCCAACAGTATATCACTCCCAAATATCATCAAAGTCGATGCAGTGTTTAGTTAAATCACACTGGTGAAAAATGGGAACAAATACACCAGAGAGACTGGTGGAAACAAGTGGGATAGTTACTAATTCAAAGTGGAATATTCATCATTTCCCAAATTAGTACTTTACCAATCTAGCTACAGACCCATGTACCCTTCGTGTCAAAATGAGGTACAGTTTAGAACACAGAATTCTACCAAAATCATTTCAAATTTTAACACCAAAAATATGAAACTTTTGGGTTTCTCAATAGAAACTAGAATAGAATAGAACTAGCCCACTTGTATCATCATGTATATCATGTTCGTCAGTCAATGCGCTTCGGGCTATGTAACAGTACCAGGCAATCTTGCCTGGCATACACAGCCTCATTAGGGCTACGGACCAAATTTAGGTATCCAGTAATGCATTATGTAACACTATGCAGCTTAACGAAGGACGAGACTCGCCAAATATGACGGCACTGACAGTAGAATCAACATTCGATAAATGTTTGACCAGCCAACTGCCCTTAGCTGCCCAAGATAGCCAAAACAAGAAGGGTCACTTTTAAGAAAACGTGACGTTGCATATAAAATCTGATTCAATCAGGTTATGCTACGTAAAAAAGTGTTGTGAAGATATCTTCACATATTTGAGAAATGTTACAGCCGATCCAAGAAAACGCATCATTTTGGTTTTTTAAAAATATCTCAAAAATGAAAAAACACATTCTACAGCAGGTGGTTACTCATTGGGTAGAGCCAAGGGCTTATGACCGGAAGGTCCCAGGTTCGATTCCCGTCCCGAGTCGGACATTTATTTCTGGTTTATTCAAACAGAAATAAATATCCATAAAAAGCTCAGCGAGCATTCCCACCTGAGCCTTCACTGTTGGCTTCTAATTAACAGTGCTGCTCCTAGAAGGGCGCCGGGAAACAGTAACAAAGCCTACACAGACCACGAGGCTAATCACCAGAGCAGTGACACTCCAGTAAACCATTCTTTCCTATTCTTAAACACTTCATTTGATTTATGTTTTATATCTAGTGTGCTATCACCCTTCACTAGTATGTTAGTATCGTCTGCATATGTATGATACCACCTTTAGTCTCATACAATGTCCTTTAAATCATTAATGTAAATAATAAGTAAGACCGGTCTCAAAACACTTCCCTGTGGTATTCCCATTCTTATGTTCAAGCCGTTAGAAATAATTTTTTTCATCTACAGTCTTAATCTGAACATATTGTTCTCTGTTATGAAGATAAAGATCTAACCCATTGAAGAAATTCTCCTTTAATACATATAAATTAAGTTTTTCTAGTTGTATATTATGATCAAGTTTATCGTAGGCTTTTGACAAGTCAATAAATAGAACGAAGGGAGAACAAGAATTCTCCAATGCGCTGTGGAGTTCGTTTATAAACTGATATGTAGCAGTTTGAGTTGACTTTCTGATACCCATGTTGTGTATCAGTTAGTTGTAGAGTTTGCGTCATATTATGACCCAAGTAGCACACTATATTGGCTAAACGTCTATGTCGGCCCAATATTTATTCATTGATAGATCATTCACCAGTATTGGTCCTATATTGGTTGCAGTTTGGAGTTGCAATATTGGTATTTTAAGTTATGATTTAAATCTGATTTTAGAGTATTGTATTTTCAGAAAGTAATTAACTTAATCAAAGTTCATTATTTATGAGAAGATTTTGACCTAAACGTATTGTAGATCCTCCTCAAATGTTCAGATCTATCTTAAAAAGATGTTTACCCATCTTAACACACTACCGTCATTGTAACTTGATTGTAAGGAAATGAATACGAACCTCAGTTTTTTTAAAGTAAGTAGGTATTTAGGTAATAATTGAAGATTAATGTACCTCAGTAACATGAATTTTTTGACAGTTATAAGCAGAAAGTACCGTCCGTTATTGAAAACCACTTGTATATTTCAGAAGCAGTTACAAAAGAAATCGCCACTGCCATAGGCCTCGAAATAAGACAGGTAGTCAGCGTTTCTTCAGCGGGTGCAGAAGATCGAGAAGGTGGAAGGAACGCCAGTGTATAAGTGGAGTGCCCTACCAGGAAGTGTATTTTGTTACTATAATGTTAGTCTATTTTCAGCATCTGATCCCATTCAACAAGAATGAATGATCCAGTATAATATGCATTTGTTTTATGATATACTTTTCATTTTTATATTATTATTATCATTCTAATAAAATGTTTTATGGTTACAGTTTATATGTTATTTAAATTTTCTTGCTCATGTGGTACCAATATTAGACATTCCAACATTGAATCAATATTGTGAAAGTTGATTGGAACAATATGTAATTTAGAGTGTAAAGAAAACATAAACTTCAATATTGGGCATATATTTCATATCAATATTAGTCATATATTGCAAATCAATATTGGACATATATTTCAAAGCAATATTGGACATATATTTTAAATCAATATTGGGCATATATTGCAAATCAATATTGGTCAAATATTGCAAATCAATATTGTAGCAATATAGCAGAAAGTCCACATCTCTTTATTGTGCCAATATTGAGAAACTATCAACTGCCAATGTATAAGGAATATTGGATCAATACTGCGGCAATATCAGTGTGCTACCTGGGGAGTGATAATTCGTATACTCATATCTTTTTCAAATATTTTCGAAAAGGAAGGTAAGCCCACTAATCGGTCTATAATGTTGGGTCCCCCTTTTTTAATACTGATACAATTTGACCCACTTTCAACTTATCCGGAAATATTCCATACGGCATTGAATTATTAATTATATGTCTATAATGGAAAAGAAATACTATCAAAAACATATTTTACGAAACTCACAGATATTTCGTCATAGCCAGAGCTAAGCTTGTTCTTTAAGCCATGTGCATTGTACAATAATTATTATTGTTGCAACATCATACATGTCCAAGAATCTAGTAACTCTTAGGTATTTGAATTATTTTATTATTAGAAAATTGCGTAAATCGTATATTGTTGGGTATATTTTGCACTACTCAACACCATCAGTAAGATATCGATCTACTACAAAATTTAACCAAACACGATTGTCCTTCTCAAATAATTCAGAATATGTCTACTGCCGCACAGGCTACCTGACATCTGACATGCTGAAGTCTCAGCATCCCTAAGGATTGAACCTAGAAACAGTTACGCCCTAATCCTAAACAAAATAGTAGCTCTCATGTCCCACATCTCTCTCCGTTGCCTAAAGCGGTCCGTGGCAAGTCTGACATGATAAACGTGCTGCCACAGCGACAAAACCACAACGGCCTTGTTGAAACATGGCTTTAATCATCCCTCAAATTCCGTTTCACAACGGAGTTGTTAGGGGGAGGGGTTCGACTTGGGGTTAGCTATGAAGCTTAGTATAAATATGTATATCAAAAATGGCAATAGTAATATTATAATAATTTTAAGCTTGAGCATTACTGTTGCCTACTCGCTTGTGATGAAGGGCTTTGAATATATTGTCACGACGGCCTTTACGCCAAGGAATCAAACTCGACGTACTTTTCACCTTTTCACTTCTTAAGGACGTTCGTTCGCGATAGTTTTTGGTATATGAAATTATTTTTTCAGTCTTTTAATTTATAAGTATAATCAATATAGGTATATAGGTATCTACCCTCAAATATTCAGCAAGTTATTAACGATTAAGAATCAGACTTTTAACATGGGCCCTTGAAACAGATTAGCGTTCTTTGTATTCAAATATATTTTATAAAAATGTAGTTTATTTAAAAAAAATACAAATAATTGCAAGACTATTAGTATACTTTGGAACTTTTCTAAGTCCCAAATCAATCAACCTTATCAGAATCTCGGGCTTAATCGCACGTTTTATATACTCGTGTATATATGCGTCACCATTTCTAGAGACATCCAGATGACATCTGGTCGATTCTGTGACGCACATCTGACAGCCCGGTAACACAACCAGCACAAAAACTCAGGTAGGCGGTAATTACACGCGCATCCCCCTTTTGGATGATTTTTTGTAGGTATGCTAACGACTTCGATACTTCTGCACTAATGTCGAGTATCTTTGTCATCGATACTTTTTGAGGCATTCCAAGCTGGTATCGGTACTTTTGTATCGGTATCGAAAATAATTATATAATTATTGAGGGGTGTAATCAGTTGCACAAAATGCTCTGTACGAACCAAACGCGCCTATTTGGCTAAAAAATATTGAGTTGTTACCGGTATCGATATTTTCATTTTCGCATCTCTACCCAAACTTCACATCCGTAAAATCATCCCAACGTCAAATTCTGTGGGAAATATTTTTATATGGGAAATCCTCAGAGATATTATGCTGGTTGTTTTCTATGCTGTGCCGGTAATTCTCAGATGGTTAGGTGACGTTTACACATTCAAAATCTAGCCTATGATTTTCACAGCATCATACATGACAACAATAACACATAAATTTAATCACTAATGCTATATACAGTAGGTATGTTAAAACATTTTTTACAACCTATGTACCTATGTATCAGTCGCAACGGAGTCACAAAACTCAAAAACTTAAAAAAACTAAGCGGAGCAAATTTTATTTTCAAGTAGCTGTAGTAGCTCTCAAATAAATCAGTCAGCCAGTTATTTGTCTAGAATGCCAATCTTCAAAATCAAATTATTATTTTTTGGCATTTTTTAATGGTTTCAGCCAAGGCATTACACAAAATATAATATAATTATGTGACACATTATGAATTTGTCATTCAAGCTGTCACACGGACCTGACCGTATTCGACTTTACTTTTTACTTCCCACACCGATAGGTGAGGCGAGTATTGTTATCGCGAAAATTTTCGATTTCGAGATAATACGCTTTTTGGGCGTCTTAGGATGTCTACATGACGAAAATCCACGTCACTCATTTCCGCCGGTCTGTCTGTCTGTAGGTCTATCTGTCTGTCTGTTGGCGTTTTTCTAGCCTCGTAATCTCAGTAACCGCTGCATGGATTGTGATGAAATTTAGGCACCGTTATGTTGTGGGGGTCGTAGTAGGTAATGTTCCTATAATTTTGAAAATTGTTATACGGGGGGCGGAGTAATTAGCAAAAAACAAAAAAATTCAAATATGCCTCAAACTTCGTTGTTACGCATTTTAGGGGTTTCTGATCATTTTCTACGTTTTTTTGGGTGAGGGTGAATTCCGGGGTGGTTGGAGGGTGGGGGGCTGTAAAACTGAAAAATTTGTTTACCCGTAATGGGTTGTCCATTGACCTTTTGAATGAAAAACCTAGCGGCATAATACACTTTTTACGTACAGCCAAACATTGCCTTGCTTATTATAAAAACCAAGGGGCTTAGAATTTGTGATGTATACATACGAGTATTGTTTTAGATCGTTCTATATTGCGTAACGCTAAAATTATTGAATTGATTTTAATGAAATTTTGACACAGTATTACTACCGCAGCGAGGATGGAAAACGCGTATGTTTTGGAAAATTGTGTCAGTGGCGGCGCAGCAATAATAAAAAACTAAAAATATAAAAACAGCTCAAACTTTGTTTTTAGGCGTTTTACGGGTTCCTGATCATTTTCAATTTTCTATTTGAGTGGGGTGGAATCGGGGCGGTTGGGGGTGTTGTTGTTGTTGTTTGTTGTATTCATAATAGTCTGTCCATTGACCCGTAGAAGAAATACCTAGCGGCATATTACACATTTGCAAGTCCATCTGAACATTGGCTTGCCTATTACAAAAACCAATTTTGTGATCTGCACATACGAGTTTTGCTTTATTTCGTTCTATGTATATTCCGTAAAGCGAAAATGATTGAATTGATTTTAATAAAATTTTGACACAGAATTTATTACCGCGGTGAGAATGGAAAACGACACGTTTTTTGAAAAACCGTGTCAGTGGCGGCGCAGCAATAATAAAAAAACCAAAAATATAAAATCAGCTCAAACTTCGTTTTTAGACGGGTTGAAGGCTCTTGATCGTTTCGCATCGTCCAGTTGAGGCACGCAGAAAAAAACTGTGCTGTCCTAGTTCCTAAGAAGGGAAAAACCGAAAAATTTGTTGTATTCATAGTGGGCTGTACACTGACCTGTGAAGGAAGACCTGGCGACATAAATCACCTTTTTTAGGTCCATCCCAATATTGCCTTACCCATTACCAAGACTAAGGGACTTAGAATTTTCTGTATAGATACGAGTATCTATTGCTTTAGATCGTTTTGTATTTTGTAACGTGGAAACTACTAAACTGATTCTAATGAAATTTTGATACAGCATTATTACCGTGGTGAGGATGGAGTGTACGTATGGCTGTTAGAACTTGTAATAGCGTAGGAATAATAAAAAAAAACTAAAAATATGAAACAGCTGAAACTTCGTTTTTAGATGTTTTAGGGGTTCCCGATCATTTTCTATTTTGGCCTATCAAACACTCTTTTCACTACACCTTTCTTTATAGTGGTCGGTTGAACGTTTTGTTGTTAACTAATTAACTGCATGCATTTATGTACCAGTTTTACGTTGAGTCTTCCACTCCACGTACGAACAAACAAAGGATCGGGGCTGGAGTGTTATGAGGTAATTTTTACATCCCAGCTTTAAAAGCAAATGGAATATACGTGTTTTGATACGGCGAAGAAAAACTTTATTTTTCGCAAGGAAAACTTTATGCCGCGCTCGTATCTTCTTGTTTTCCTTTTCTGTTATTTTTACGACCTACATACCTGGCAAATATGCTTTGTTTTGTTGAGTACCTATATAGTTTTTCGCTAGAACGAAGGTAAACGGAGATATACTAGCGCACAAGCCGTATAAGTCTTCTTTCCTAAAAGATAACAAAAAACTATGCATATACTCCGATATGGAGGAATGATGTATAGGTACAGATACACATGCTCATAAATGGCATGCTTATTAAGCATGCTTATTGAAACTATATAATATTTCACTCTATGGAAAAACCCATAACAGCCTCAGTGAGAAAACTGACTAGTCAAATTATTATTAATTCGTACTGTATCATCTACGAACAAGCCGAACAGGCTGACTATTTGCAGAGAACTTTCTTTTACTCCCCACACCGATAGGTGAGGAGACTAATGTGATCACGAAAATTTTTTGATTTGCGTCTAAACGGTTCGTTTAAAGTTCCATGTATGATACATAAAGTCACACTAGAATTGACCAAGGAATCCAAATATGCTATAATATATGAGGGGTTCCATTCTAAAAAATGGAAGTTTGATATGAATCACCCTGTATAAGCGTCAAAATTTAAGTGAAATTATTTTTATGTTATAGCCCTCAAGGTTCCCTACCATGATCAAGTTTTCAGGTTTCTAAAATATATTTTAGTAAACCCACAATCTTCCGTCCACGCACTATTGGCCCACCCTGTATATGAGATATCTGCTGCTCCATTCGATAAATGTATTTACATATATTGAGATATCGTATATGCTGTCGTTCCTTGAGCACATGTAAAAGCATAAAACCTAGACCGGTAAAAGTGCTCCCTGAAAGCTACGAACGCCTTGCCTTCAGATCGAATTGTGTCTCATAGTATTGAGTGGCAATAGCGAGTAGATTTTTGAGACAATTCTCTTTGAAGAACATTAACTGAGAAAGAGATCGAAATCTCGTGACGACGCGACGGCGATGTCGACGACAACGGGCCTGAATTCTGCATGACCATTTTATCATCTTGGATTCTGGAAGAG
Source organism: Callosobruchus maculatus (assembly GCA_951848785.1). NCBI lineage: Eukaryota > Metazoa > Arthropoda > Insecta > Coleoptera > Chrysomelidae > Callosobruchus > Callosobruchus maculatus. The sequence continues at coordinate 1,248,961 of CATOUR010000042.1, read as the reverse complement.
ATGCTTTCTTCAAGCCGTATATTTCCACCATATCTAGGCATACTCAACGCATTAATAAACAAGTTTTGCTGAAAAACATGTATATATGTGTACATTTAGTGTGTAATTCTTCGATATCTCGCAAGGTATACCTGATAGAAGAAAGTATCAAATACGAGTAATTTTGTTATTTTTAATAGAATCCTCTACCTATTTTTGTTACAATGACTAGCGCATGTCGAATTTAGTAAGATCTCATAATTTCAAAATTTTGTTTCTATTAATTACTGAGATGCTGCAACACCGCTTTTTCAGTATACAGTATCGGAAGGCCAAAAGTGCCACAGCTGGAGCGGGGAAATTCAATATTTGGAGGTTTTTGAACATACAGAATTCAAAAATGCTAAGATCAGTGTTGTCCGATTTACCACTTTTACGTTAGACTTCATAAATAGGGCATTCCATTCAAAATTATGACGTACAAGGTAAAATTGGTAAATCTGACAACGCCGATTTTAGCATTTTTGAATTCTGTGTTCAAAAGCCCTAAAGTATTGAATTTCACCGCTCCAGCTGTGACAGTTTTAGAAATATTTAAGCCTTCCGATACTGTATACTGAAAAAGCGGTGTTGCCGTGTCTAAGTAATTAATAGAAACAAAAATTTGAAATTGTGAGATCTTACTAAATTCGACATGCGCAATTCATTGCAATAAAATTAAGTAGAGGACTCTATTTAAAATAAATTAAAATCAGGGATATTTGTTCAAAAATTTGGAAACATAATTTATAACTTGGCAACGCCGCAAAGGCGAGAAAAAATATTACAACGCGAGATCAGGTATTAGTAGATATTTCAATTTAAAATAAAAAAGGATTCAATTAAAAATAACAAAATTATGGCGTGTAGCGCAAAAGCGGTAAATCTGGCAACACTGCTGTTAGAATTTTTGAATTCTGCATGTTCGAAAACTTGCAGGTATTGATTTTCTCGTTCCAGCTGTGCAAGTTTTGAAGATATTTAAGCGTTCCTGTACCTTTCACTGACCTGGTATTCGAAATAGATAGTATGTGCAAGGAAAACGGTTTTATTATTTTAAGAACACCAGTTAAAACTTGTTTACCCGTAAACCATTACTAGGGAGTACTTCTATGTTAAATAAAATATACATTGAATTTGTGGTTCTTGGGTTTTTAGGCCGGCGTCGTTTAGCGTTAAAGCTCAGTATTTTGGAAGTCGCCGAAGTGAAATAGCTTCTGAAAATGCCATCCACTCGTCTTGGCGAAACGTCAAACTTTAACGCTAAACGACGCCGGCCTAAAAACCCAAGAACCACAAATTCATTGGACGATGGCCGCGAAAGCCTTACACAGTAAAATATACATTGTGTTCTATTAATAATAATCGGAGATATTTGTTTGAAAATTTGGTGAAATAATTTATAACTTGGCAACGTCGCAAACACGAAAAAAAATATAATAAGGCGAGATAGGGTATTAGTAGATATTTTGATTTAAAATAAAACATACACGGTGCAACATTTAAAAAAACAAAGTAAAACGACCTTCAAATTGCCGTAATTTAAAATTCTGCCAAAAACCCTGTAGATGCACATTTTTGGTAACATATAAAATAATATTCATTTAGTATTCAAGTAACTTGGTCTATAATATTATTAGGAAAATTAAAGGAATATATCAATTTGGACATATTACTTGCAACCTTGCAAGTCCGGAAATTAATAGAAAATAAATTATAACTGGGCAACGTCACAACCGATCCAAAAAATATTTTAGGGTTAAATAGAGATCGATGATGGAAACTAGAAAAATGAAAAAAAAAGTTAGGTTCCATATGAAAAAATCAAGTTGAACACTATCCTACCTTCCCGCAACACCCTGTATATTTCAAAATATTTTTAGGATATGCGCCTTAAGTAATCAAATAACTTGTATTTGACATTTTCTTCTATCAGGTATATCTTGCAAGATATCGAAGAATTACACACTAAATGGACACCCTGTATATCTATGCCTTTGAAACAAGCTTACTCGATACCCCTTGTCATTTAAAATTTTTACCGGGATGACCCTGGGTTCAAGGCGGGACGTAGTTTTTGGTAAAGAGTTATCCCCCTTGGGATAACATGTATCGGTTTTTTCTTTTAGTCAGCGGTTTTCGATAAATCCGTGGTTGGAACTTTTCGAATGAACCGTGTATACTTTCCACCACGACTATACATACGTTATATAAATGTCAATAACCGTCCCCTCTCGTAATAATAATCAGAAAGGAGGCGACATATAGTTTTTATTGCAAACAGTTTCCGGCATCGTAGATTTGGAATTCTATTACTTTCTGCAATATGGCACTCTGAGGGTCCCGCTGCTATTTGTTACGCGGTAGTTCTTTTTCAGTATACAAATTGACGGTTTTATTTTATGGGAGCAAATCATATTATATTCCGTTTAACGAGTACCTTCCACTTTCATGTGCTATTCAACATGAAGCCTTTAATTAACTTAAACTATATCAAATCTGAGAGCGGGCACAGAAAGGTTCTGCTGGTGCGCCATCTGGTAACCAAAGAAAATCGCTGCTAAACAGCAGCAGACTTCTTGGTGGAACGCCACGGCGCGCCCGCTTGGCCACCAGAGAGCGCGGTTTTTATATGCTGCTGCATATGAAAGTCGATATACGAGAGTTGCTCTATATAATATAAGCATATTATATACTGAACAACACCAATAAAGCTACTGGTCCTGACCAAATTCCAGCCATTGTCCTTAAACGCTGTGCCGCTGAGCTTGCACCTATTCTTTGCAAGCTCTTCAAACTTTCGTATCAACGAGGCGTGTTTCCCGATTCGTGGAAGATTGGCTGCGTGCAACCTATCCCTAAGAAAGACAAAAAAACTGATCCCACCAACTATAGACTTGTGGCTCTTCTCAGCATCATGTCTAAGGTTATGGAGACTGTCATTAACACACAGCTCCTGAAATACCTCGACAACAATGACATCATAAATGATCGCCAGTATGGCTTCCGCAAGCACAGGTCTACAGGTGACCTCCTTGCCTACGTCACTCACTTGTGGAACAGAGCAATAGACAAACATGGCGAATCCCGTGTTGTTGCACTTGGCATATCGAAAGCCTTCGACAGAGTGTGGCATGACGAACTTCTGGTCAAGCTTGCTGCTTATGGACTACCACCTGGTCTGCGCCAGTGGCTGAATAGCTTTTTGAGCGATCGATCTCTGTTTGTCGTAGTCGAGGGCTGTTCATCAGACGTATTTTCAATAAACGCCGGTGTTCCTCAGGGATCTGTCCTATCTCCTACACTATTTCTGCTGTACATCAACGAGCTGCTGGAAATAACATCCAATCCAATCTACAGCTTCGCAGATGACAGTACATTATTGTCGTGCATGGAACCAGGCAAGCCACTATCATCCCAGGACACGGTACGTCGGCGACAGCAGCATGCCTCACAGATCAACGCTGATATCAAAACAATTGTCGAGTGGGGATTAGCAAATAAAGTACAGTTCAACGTACAAAAAACTCAGGCAACAACACTGACAAAGAAGTCTCACGATGGCTTACCAACCGTGGAAATGGAGGGTCACCCCATAGTCGAATCACCTTCCGTCAAGCTCTTGGGAATCAACATCAACAATAACATGTCCTGGCACGACCACGTCGTCAGTATTGCTAAAACGGCATCCCAGAAGCTTGGAGTTTTGTTCCGCTGTAGGAAGTTGTATACACCAGAGCAACTGCTGCTGCTCTACAAGGCACAGATCCGACCGACGCTGGAGTATTGCTCACATGTATGGGGATGTGCTCCGAAGCACTCTCTAAAGCTTCTGGACACTATCCAGAAAAGAGCAATTAGATTAATCGATACGCCTAACCTCACAAAGGACCTCCACAGCCTGGAACATCGAAGGAGGGTGGCTGACCTATGTCTGTTTTACAGATTCTATCACGGAAGATGTTCGAGTGAGCTCTCTCAGATAATACCACAGCCGTCCGAACCAGGAATACTAGAGAAGCTCTGCGAGCTCATCCTTACCAGGTCGAGGTACTTACTCCCAGAACCAGTCTCCTCCAGCATTCCTTCTTTTGGAGAACTTCGACGCTGTGGAATCAGCTGCCGGGGAATTTGTTTCCCGACGGCTACAACCTGCAGCGTTTCAAATCTAACGTGAACAGACATTTGTCCTCCCGCAGCGCTTCTACAGCGCCATAGGCTTTCAGCCTTTGCGGGAGGCCGACCATAAAAAAAAAAATATAAAAACCGCGCTCTCTGGTGGCCAAGCGGACGCGCCGTGGCGTTCCACCAAGAAGTCTGCTGCTGCTTAGCAGCGATTTTCTTTGGTTTGCCATTATCTTCGGGTACCAGATGACGCACCGGCAGAACGTTTCTGTCGTCTGCTCTCACATGCTTCACATGTCTGGTAGACATGAAAAATCTGATGCTCTCTATTTCCGTCAATCGACCTATGGCGCACTGATGATCGCTAATAAGCGTGAAACAGCTGTCTGCGTACTGGAGGATTGACGGAGATATAGAGCAACCCTTGTATATCAAATCTTTTAAGAAACAAAACTCAAGCTAGATGGCTGGGTAGCGGCAAATAAACAGCGAAGTGTACTCTTAAAACTCTATTTCCAAGCTTTCGGGATCATTTGATCCCTTCTTCAGGGCTACAAAGACAATTTAGCAATCAGAAACATTAGACAAATTAAGATTGAAAAGATTTTACTTACAAAAGTTTTCTTCAGGGCTACAAAGACAATTTAGCAATCAGCAACATTAGAAAAATTAAGATTGAAAAGTTTTTACTTACAAAAGTTTGTGAGTAAGTAAAAACTTTTCAATCTTAATTTTTCTAATGTTGCTGATTGCTAAATTGTCTTTGCAGCCCTGAAGAAGGGATGAAATGATCCCGAAAGCTTGGAAATAGAGTTTTAAGAGTACACTTCGCGGTTTATTTGACGCTACCCAGCCATCTAGCTTGAGTTTTGTTTCCTAACAAATCGGCAACGATTACCCGCTTCATAAAATCAAATCTTTTATCTAGGTCCCATATCATTAGTTTTACTATGCCAGCTTCCTAGCTATATTAAAATATTAAATCACGAAAAGCTTTTGAACACGTCGTAAGTGAGTGATCTCACTAAACCCCGTTTTTAGGCGTTTCACAGACTCGTAATCATTTCATTTTTTTTTTGTGGGAAATATAAAAATGACACCGGTTAGAGGGTGAGATGTTATGTAATTTCTACAATGCTTCCATCAGTCGCATTGTTTGGTCCTACTGGGAGATTTCTTCCTGTCAGTCTATTTCGTGTAAATACAATACAGAATATTCGCGTGTTCTTTTCTTTTGCATAAGAATATCGCATAAAATCTGTTCTTAAGGGTCTAGGGTATAGCGCGCGAAATTGAGAATCCAAGATAGGACGTATTTCCGTGTTAGCGAGGAGGCGTGGCCACCTGTTCCCTTTCTTCAGTGTGTGTGTCTAAGATGAGGGGAGATAAGTCCAAAAATTCAGAGGTAAGGTCAAAAGGTCCAAAGGTAAGGTCCAAAGGTCACAATAAAAATGAATTTCGCATTTCCAAGCTCCTGAAGTTACCTGTAAACTTACAGTAATGACTCAAAGAGCAAATTGAAGAAGAAAGCTTGCGCTTGTGCAACTATTTAGCCTTTTTTTGATATCGTGTTTGGTAGTTAAATTACAGGAATTTATAGAATGTATGATTTTGCATTGCGAGTTTTTTTGCACAGGTAAAGGCAAAGGTCCAAAGGTAAGGTCCAAAGGTCACAATAAAAATGAATTTCGCATTTCCAAGCTCCTGAAGTTACCTGTAAACTTACAGTAATGACTCAAAGAGCAAATTGAAGAAGAAAGCTTGCGCTTGTGCAACTATTTAGCCTTTTTTTGATATCGTGTTTGGTAGTTAAATTACAGGAATTTATAGAATGTATGATTTTGCATTGCGAGTTTTTTTGCACATTAAAAAACTTTTTTGAGAAAATCGAAAATAGTTGTCATTCATTAAGGTCTTAACTATCGCCTTCTGAAATATTATATATGTACTTTGAAAATAGAGTCTGTTATGCGAGAAATTGTGAGTCCGTGTTTACATGGGAAATACGTATGTATAAATGTGTGTATCCAGGCCCCTTAAACTGCATGCATTCCTTTATCTACGAAAGCCTCGCGTAAACAACTTCCTACAAAAAACCGTAAGTGAGTAACATCAGCCCTGAGCCCTGATTTTTTCAGTCCAGCAGATAAGGACCCCTATTTGTTCTAAACACAGCTCTAATTTGAGCCAAGGGTTTCCTCCTGTTATCTTTACAAATGCACCCTTGCGAGTCTGCCTGAGCGTTATTTTACAAACATTTTGATTTCAGCGCCAAGCGCCAAGCTGTAAATTTAGATTATAGCCCAGTAATGCTATGGAGAAACTAAGCCAAGAAGAATACATTTTGCACACACAGTTCTAACAAGGGCAGGATTTAGGGTTTAATAATATCAAAATATATTATACTGAAAAAAAGAATAAATATAAGCACGATATGTGTATAAAAATTACTATAGCCTGTTTGACGAATGTAGAAAGCAATAAAAGTTTATTAGTTATGCAAAGGGACAATAGTGTAACCCAGCGAATACTTAAGCCACTTTTCATAGTTTGTCATTAACTTCATTGCAAATTTTTTTTATATCAATTTGTAGATAGTACCACCCGGGTTTAGATCAATTAATGAGTTTTACCTATTGTTATCTATTCAATGAAAATGATGTATCCTTAGACAAGGAAAGCGAGAGGACAGAACGCGCGGTTGACATCTCTGTTACCAAAAAGTACCAAAGTGCTAGTCCCAGTGCCGTAGCTGATGGGATTAACATTATGGTTAAGCTATTTGGAGAAATAATCTATTTTCGAATAAAATTTATTAAAATATTGTTATTCACGGGTTCTGTATGGCCAATTTCACCATTCACAGTTCAAATTTAAGTAATTAACATTAACTTAACCGTGAAGTTCCATTCGACCGATATCTTGTCTTGCAAAATGTAAGCTATAACAGATACGTCACTGGAAAACTGATTGTATTTGAATGAAAACATGCCTTAAAAAATATAATTTTTACACTTTACATGCTCAAAACAATTATGATTCGAATGTTAGTGGTACATTTAAAATTATATTTGGATACATATGTATCTCTGAACTAGATATCGAGATATTTGCATAAACTTCGAATGCACCAAAAAATATGAACGCAAATTTACCTGTGAAAAGTGATCCTGGCTGCTTCCTAGTGCTGTGGCTTTTATAACCGTAAGCTTCACACTCTACCATTATGCACATCACAATATGTTACAATGATTGGTATTAAAAACGTTAAATATCACAAAGAAATACCAAGTTACCAAATTATTTGTTTTACACCAAAATTTTGACAGCTCTTCGTTTTTTGTCCCAGCTAATTCATATCAAGCCGGCGCCACATATGCGGGTATTTGCCGAATATCAATATTCGCCGTGTTTTCAGCCTTGCTCGCCGAATAGCAAATAATCGGGGTTTGTTGTTCGCCGAATCCCGCATATGTGGCGCCAGCTAAAAATCATACAGCCGCGCGGTATCCCCTCTCTTTCCTTATCTTAAGGATGTATCGGTGTCGTGCGATTTCCTGTCATTCCGAGATGCGGTCAGTGGAAGATGCGAACACACTTTTTTTTCCTAGACCGAGTACGAGATCCTGTCAAAGGATACGGGGTATACTGTTTTAATTGCATTATAGCGAGTTCATACTTGGGCGGATAGACTAGTTGCTGTTGATGTTTGACAAGTTAGTGCACAGTTGCATTTGCGATGCAATTATAATATCGAGTTATATAGATATTAAGGCAAAAGTCATGGAGAATAAAATTCAAGCCATTTCTACAAGTAAAGGAAAACGTTGTGCAATACATAATGGTTACATGTATCGAGAATATCGGAAAAGTAAAGATATCGTTACATGGATTTGTCTCAAACAAAGAAGTGTTTGTTGTCGTGGCAGAATGAAAACTAAAGATAGCTTCTCAATCAAAATTGTCGAGCACAACTGTGTACCGGACGAGGCAAATACGTAGGTGAAAGCAGCTTCCTTTCGAGCTGCGAAAAGAGCAAGGGAAGACGATAGTATTGGAATTTCACGAATTTACAATGAGGAATTCGATGAAATATCAAGGCGTGTATATGAATTCATCACTAAAGTGCCGCTGTTTAATAACATTAAAACAACTCTTTATAAACACCGCCGAGATGCTCAGGGCGTGCATAAAGAACCTAGCTCCAGGGACGATATTGTTTTAAACGAACTACATCTGAAAATGGCTGATGGAAGCCATTTTCTACTAGCTGATGATGGAATCGAAGAAAGAATCCTCATTTTCGCTGGAAACAAGCCAAGAGTGCAAATGCAGGAATTTACACATTTTTTTTCCAAGATGGAACGTTTAAGAGCTGCTCAAGTCATTTTACTCAACAACAAGTTCGCGTACAGAAACAAACACTGCTCCACTTTTGTACGCTATATTTCCAAACCAGAAGCAAGGAACATATTTCAGAATGTTTAACGTATGTTGCAAAAGTTTTGAAAAGTTTTTCAAAAACTTAAAAAAATATCTCACAAAAATACATATATTTAAACTCTAACAAGAACCACAAACAATAATAATATCTCTTAATATAAAAATTATATTAAAGTACTACAAATGGGCCATGATATTTCATGGCTCGCAATTTCCTCTTAATGTTCCTCATTAGGTTTTGGACAGATTCTTAATCAATTTCAATGATCTTTAGCATTATTCTTCTTCTTAACTGCTGTTCGTTCTGAGCTTCCCAGCCATTTTAAAAACTTTGGCACACTAATTACCTTTGATTTCTGAGTTCGAAAATGTGAAATGCTTTTCATCGTCAAGAATAATTTTTATGCTGCCAGCAAAATGAGTACGACGTAAATTGCGACAGCATTGAGGAATTCTTTCTAACTGATTTGAGGAATATTTTGGACATTTTCTTCTTTTTCGGAATTCTAAGCTATTTCTCTTCATTTCTCTACAGATTGTGCTAGCACTGACGTGAAAAATGCGTCCAAGTTTTCGTGTTGAAGTTCCAACTCGATGTTCACTTCTGTTGATCATTATTTGAACTGTAGCAGCATTTAACGCTCTTGGACGTCCATTTTTTGGTAAATTTATACAAGAAATACGTTCTTCGCATTCACGGATGGCTCGATAAATTGTGGCACCAATGATCTTGATAGAGGCGAACTATTTCTTTTTTTTAAGCCGTCCAACTAGACTTCAAATACTCTTCCGAATATCTTTAAAAAAAATAATTTGTACGACATTTTGAAAACTTATATCATAACCAAAATGGTTTTATTGTTATGTCTAGATGTTGAGTGGTCACCATGGTAACGATTTCTGAATTGTTTCCAACGATGAAACTACCTTCCGAGTTTTGAAAAAAATTTTGCAACATACGTTAGTCTTATTTTAGAATATATGCCAAATTGGAAGCCTGCAAAAATAACCACGGACTTTGAGGTTGGAGTTATACTTGCCGCAGAGGAAGCCTTTCCAGACGCGAAAATACATGGCTGCTGTTTTCACTTTGATCAACGTTTGTGGCGCAAAGTGCAAAATCTTGGCTTGGCAGAAGCATATAAAGATAATGGAGAAATCCGAAAAATATTTCGCTTATGTGCTGGTTTAGTCTTTCTTCGACTCGAAGATGTGGATAGTGGATGGCTTCACATAATGAAAATTGCAGACACTTCAAATGAAGCACTAGAAGGCTTTTTGAATTATTTTACGGATCAGTGGTTGGAGAAGGAGAACATCCTAATAGCAATGTGGAACTATTACTGAGAGAGACATCGTACCAATAAACAGCTTTTTAGACAGGTCCAATCCAAGATTAATTTGTAGCATTAGTGAGGCATCTGAAGGCTGAAGCAGAGAAAATAGAAGTGTTAATAACGCGATTCGAAATGAACTTGGAAGGAGTAAAGCGAAAAAGAAAGTATGACAGAATCGACAGAAATACTACCAAGTATGAGCGAGACGGAAATGTCAAGATTTTTGTATATTATTTCTAATATTGTTAATATAGAATAAAGTTTGAATAAAGAATCTAAAAAACCATAAAAAATCTAGCATTTAGTACTTGTGCATTTCAGAAAACTAAAAAAATGTCTAACCCTGCAATAATGCAAAAATGCTATTGCATTCCTTAACAATTTCAGCAAGAGAAGGATACAGAAGAAGTCACTGTGTTTAAAAGTAGAACGTACAGCGCGAAAATGTAAACAGGACAAAAAGACAAAAACATGCAGGTCTCGAAAGCACGTAAACAGAAAGCTAATGAGCCTTTTGTTGCTGGAGTAAAAAGAGGACGATCCGATGGGGACTCCTCTGTAGCGTAGACGTTTCGCAACCAATTTTACACCCTTTGTGATTGATTATAACGTGCAAATATTCAACATGATATCATAAATAACCCATTGCGTAAATTCTACGTCAACTGTGACTTCAAACTCTTGCACGAAGGCTTTGTATTTAGTTAGAGCGCCATACCGGTAAAAAAAACACCCCTACCTTAAGGGTCCAGGGTATGGCGCGCGAAATTGAGAATTCAAGAAAAGACGTATTCCCGTGTTATTGTGGCGAGGAGGCGTGGCCGCCTGTTCCTTTTCTCCAGTGTGTCTAAGATGAGGGGAGATAAGTCCAAAAATCCAAAGGTAAGGTCAAAAAGTCTAAAGATAAGGTCCAAAGGTCACCATAAAAATGAATTTCGCATTTATAAGCTCCTGACGCTACTTTTAAACTTACAGTAATGACTCAAAGAGCAAATTGAAGAAGAAAGCTTGCGCTTGTGCAACTATTTAGCCTTTTTTGAAATCCTGTTTGGTTGTTGAATTACAGCCATTTATAGAATGTATGATTTTGCATTGCGAGTTTTTTTGCACATCAAAAAACTTTTTTGAGAAAATCGAAAACAGTTGTCATTCATTAAGGTCTTAACTACCGCCTTCTGAAAAATTATATATGTAGTTTGAAAATGGAGCGAGTTATGCGAGAAATTGTGAGTCCGTGTTTTACATGGCAAATACGTATGTATAAATGTGTGTATCCAGGCCCCTTAAATACATTCGGTTACAAATTTGGGATTGGCTCGTTAATGGTATATTGTTCAATGATGCGGTAATTACGGTAATAACTCACGCGTTGAATTTTGTAGCACGAGCCAGAGGCGGGTGCTGTAAATCAACAAGTCATCGTAAGGCTCGGTACCGGCCGTGGTCGAAGCCATCGCTATGGCGACCGCCATGCCCCGTTAGAAAAGGCATCAGTCCCTATCCGAATTATGGTTATACTTGTGAGTACTATTTTACCAATGAGGAAGTTTCCATTTTTTCAAACTTTACTTAATCAGATAGTCCTAAAAAGTTAGAGAACAACGGCGAAAAAATTTTGTAATTATCTCCATTATTAGAAAAGTTATAGTTCTTCAAAGTTTGAATCGCCGTATCCTCCGCGCGAAGCCGCTGTGAGGTCACACGACACAACGCAAGCCTGTGTATGCCCTGTCGAGGATGTTGCTCCCGCAAGCCACCGCGCCTCCTCGTTCATGTTGTTATTCCTTGTTTTCAGTAGGGTAGGCTGGGTAGGCTAGGCCGACGGTGACAAAACGATACACTGCAGTTTATTGGTACTCGTATTATTAGAATATGTCTAGCAGACCGAGAAAAACCGCCATAAAAACACCAAACAAATATTTTGGATAGTCTATTATGAATACAAAAAATTGAGTTTTATAATTTTAGTAATACTGTGTAAAAATCTAATTGGAATCAATCCTATAGTTTCCTAGTAACACCATACAGAATGATCAGAAGCAATACTGTAGCATGTATACATCAGGAAATTCTTCGACGATCCGTAGTAGCCAAGGTAATGTTCGGATGCACCTAAAAAAGTGTATTATGACGCTAGGCGCCTTTCTTTCACAGGTTACTGGAGGGCCTGTTATGAATACAATAATTTTTCAGCTTTACAACCCCCCACCCCCCAACCACCCCAATATCACCCCCATCCAAAGAAGTAGAAAATGATCAGGAACGTCTAAAACGCCTAAAAATAAAGTTTGAGGAATATTTAAAATTTTTGTTTTTTTGCTAATAACTCCACCGCCCATGCACCGATTTTCAAACTTATAAGAACACTACCTACTACTACCACCACCCCACAGCATATCGCTGCCAAATTTCATAACAATCCATGCAGCGGTTACTGAGATACGTGGCTAGAAAAACGCGTACAGACAGACCGACGGAAATGAGTTGTGTGGATTTTCGTTATGTAGACATCATAAAACACCCAAAAAGCGTATTATCTCAAAATCAAACATTTTCACGACCACAATACTCCCCTCACCTTCGGTGTGGGAAGTACAAGTCCATAATCATGTTATCCACTTTAGGAAGATTACTAGAATCACCATGAACGTAACCTTCCTCCATACTTCAAAAATATACTGGCGTCTACCCGTTACAACAAACACCTTCGCCGTTCCACTCAAGTCTATATGTCGCATACTGTACAGCGCAGCGTATGCATAGCGGAGTCCCGACCAGACTGTGGCTGCCGCGAACAATTAATAACATGTGACGTCATACAGATTTTCACCTCCGCGATCGCTTTACGCAAATATAAAATTGAATAACTCCGCCGTTTTTTGGAATATTCAGATGATTTTTTCGACGTTCTTCAAGTGAAGAAATAGACTATCAGATAATAATGAATTTTCCAAATTTTATTTTTTTTGGAAACTTCTCCATTATGGTTATACTTGTGAGTAATATTTTACCAATTCTAATATTGTTCAAATTATAGAGATATTATTTTCTTTGGTCAATCATTTTTGTTTCCATCAATGGCAAGCTATTTTGTTTATGGCAGGCATTTAAATTATAAATTATTGCTCATGCTTTGAAAACCAGCAATGCCTGCTTGTTTTTATTATGTGATGTATACGCTCACGCCCGAATTTTTCTTCACTGAGGTTCCCCATTTTTTCGGGAGGCAACATTTTTTTTTGTTTCTAATTTGGATTTGAGTCGTCCCTCTACCACGATGAGGTTGAAACTCTGGACCTCTGGCCATGAGCTATAAGGCACCACGTGTGGATCCGGGAGTCACCGCAGGTCGCTGTTTGGGAGATGGACGTCCCCAGAAATGGATAGGACATCCTGGGACACCCTCCATCTTCGTGCCCCAGCAGGAGTGGACAAACCCCTTGTGCTGGTGACCCAGGATACAACAGATTGGATAAACCTGGGATAAACCTGGTAGTTTTTCACTTTGTGTATGTAATACATAGTATTAATATTTAGTAAGCAGTTTTGGTATTCACCTTTTGTACTACCTAGTACTAATATTTTATATTAAATTTTGTAACAAACCAATCATTCATTCATCAATTTTTGTATAAATTTTGTCACACCATTTTTTTATTTAGTTGTAAATTATACACCATATTATATACAGGGTGGTCCAATAAGCGCGCGGTACTCTCTAGCGACCTTACCGTTTAATTTAGAAGATAATGGCTCGAATAAATAACGTTTTCTTTCAAATCTTGTAGAGAATAATTTCAAAGATGGCGGACATCCGGATATACCGAAAGTATAGGTATCAACTTTCTTATTATAAATAGTACATTATTACGTTTCTGAATTCAGCATCGATTTTTGGGTCCACTTTGTTAACCATAGTTTATGTCTATGAAGCCTATTTTAGAATTTATTCAGCAATTTTTAGAAAAGTTTAGGTTCTTAGTACTTCACAAAAAATGTTAATATCTCGGAAACTAAGTACAACAGAAAGATGCGGTTTTCTTCTTCCTTCCCTTTTATCTAGACATTCTATGATTGATGATTTTCAAGATATTTACGATTTTGAAATTATTCGATAGTGGCGCGTAGGAATTGGAAAAATCGTAGGTGGCGTGGCTCGCAGACGAAACAATTGACAGGAAACCTTTCATACAAAGCATTTCGGCCTCTAATACTGAAATATGCATTCGCTCGATCTAACTGTAACCACATTATTTTTAAAAACTCCAGAGGTAAATTTTCCAGCAGGTTATAAATCGTCATTTAGAAAATCTTGGTATACATTAGTTTATTATGCGGTTTCCAATAATGTCACCCCATCGATGCAGGTTGTGAATAATCCTCTCAAAATTTGGATTTACGGCGGCGTAAAATATGAGAGAAGGAAATTGTAGTTAATGAAGATAGTGAGTTTGACGTTCTCGGAATAGTAGTTGAAGATCCGCATAGCACAGCAGAAATTAATCGCTATTTGGGCACTGGTCAAACATCTGTGAACATGATCATAATGAAGAACATTTATAGCAACCTTATCACGTGCAGCTAAATCAAGCACTTGAAAGAAAATACCCTGAAAACAGAATAAATTTCTGTAATTGAGGTCATGCTCGAGTTCAAGAAGATGCACTCCTTTTTAACAGTGCGTTGTTTTCGAATGAAAATACATTTCCTATGAAACGTAACTTCACCGTTATTATTGAGGGTCATATAAACTGGCATAATTTACATTTTTACCTCGACGTAAATCCAAATTTTAAGAGGATTGTTGATAAACTGCATGGAGCCTAAACATTTGAGGTGGTATTATTGGAAACCGCATAATAAACTGATGTTTTCCAAAATGTTCTAAAAAGATATTGAATTTTTTTGTATAGTACTACAAACGATAAATTTTCTAAACATTGCTGAATAACTCCGAAAATAGGCTTCCTAAAAAGCGATTCTGAATTTAGAAACGTAATAATATACAGGGTGTTCTATTTAAAATAAAGAAGTTGATAGCGGTATATCCGGATGTCGGCCATATTTGAAATTATTTTCTACAAGTAGACCATTTGAAAAGAAACGTTTTCTTCTAATTAAAACAGTAAGGCCGTTAAAGAGCATCGCGCGCTTATTGAACCACCCTGAATATTGAATTTTTTAAATAGTATTCATAGTTGCCATAAGTATTCAGTTTGCTATTGTCTGTTGATAGCGTCAAAGAAAAGTAAATTTATTGCCTGAGCACGTTCCCGTGCACACCAAAACACTCCGGTTTGGTAACTCTGAAGTAACTCTTCGACTGTGTTTGGCTGGATGGGAATGTTGTGACTGAAGTTACGCACGTTGTAGCTTTTAAATAAGACCTATTCAGTTCCCTTAACTTAGAGAAAAGTTATTGCCATTTAAATAAGAAAACTGTTTGACATTCTTCCAACACTACGATCTATCTTACAAGATAGAACCAAAAATCGTTGTCCAAGAAATCGAAAATTGCCCACTCTAATAATACATATTTTGTAATATACTTTCATTTGCACATTTTTTAAGAAAAGAAAAAAATGAAGTCAAGTTGATTGACTCAGTACTTCCCACACATTACGGTGATACCAGTTTATTATTTACCCATAGCATGAAGCTTTAGTCTGAGATCCCCTTGCAACAAAATCATCGCCAGTACCCCCCCCCCCCCCAAATTGTCATATGCCGCTAGGTCTTTCCTGCACAGGTCAATGAACAGCCTATTATCAATAATACAAACTTTTCAGTTTTACAGTGTCCACGTCACGTTACAAAATACAAAACGATTTAAACCGCAATAAATTCTCGTATGTATACAGAAAATTCTGTCCCTTAGTTTCCGTAATAGGCTAGGCAATGTTCGGATGGACCTAAAAAGGTGATTTATATGTCGCTAGATCTTCCTTTACAGGTCAGTGGACAACCTATTATGAATACAGCAAATTTTTCAGTTTTTCAACCCCCCACCCCCCAACCACCCCAATTTGACCCCCACCCAAAAAAACTCAGAAAATGATCAGGAACTTCTAAAACACTTAAAAACGAAGTTTGAGCTGTATTTATATTTTTTGTTTTTTTATTATTTCTGCGCCGCTACTGGCACGATTTATAAAAACCATACGCATTTTCCATCCTCGACACGGTAGTAATACTGTGTCAAAATTTCATTAAAATCAATTGAACAGTTTCTTCGTTACATAATATAGAACGATCTAAAGCAATACTCGTATGTAATAATACATCGGAAAAAATTCTAAGTCCTTTAGTTTCTGTAATAGGCATAAGGCAATGTTCGGATAGACCTAAAAAAGTTATTTACGTCGCTAGGTCTTCCCTCACAGGTCAGTGGGTAGTCTATTGTGAATACAACAAATTTTTCAATTTTACAACCCCCCAACCCCCAACCACCCCAATTTCCACCCCCACGCAAAAAAAGTAGAAAATGATCAGGAACACCTAAAACGCCTAAAAACGAAGTTTGGGGAATATTTGAAATTTTTCGTTTTTTGCTAATTACTCCGCCGCCAATGCACCGATTTTCAAAATTATAGCAGCATTACCTGCTACGACCCCACAGCATATCGCTGCCCAAATTTCATCAAAATCCATGCAGCGGTTACTGAGATTACGAGGGTAGAATAACGCGACAGACAGACAGACCGACAGACAGACCGACGGAACTGAGTGACGTGGATTTTCGTTATGTAGACATCATGAAACGCCCAAAAAGTGGATTATCTCAAAATCGAAAATTTTCGCGATCACAATACTCCCCTCACCTATCGGTGTGGGAAGTAAAAAGGCGGTACGCCTTAGTTTTACAAACTCTCCAGCTTGATCTAGAAAGGCGAAAATCTGGTTGTAATCTCGGTGCTACTTTGCAGGAGCTAGCAATTTCCCATTCCTTAATAAACATAGAATCACTTTAAGGATTGGATGCAATCAGCATCAAGCAAATTCGAAAATACAAACGAGTTTCAGACGCGCCAGCCGAGCGGTGCAAACGAAAAAGTAATCCGAGAAAAAAGTACAACTCCAAGTCGCTGTTTTATTCATAAGAATCCGGAAGCTGGAAGGCAGAATGAAGCAGCATTAAATATGCAAACCTACATTAAATATAATAAGGATGTAATGCCAAGAAAAAGCTCCTCTTCGAAGTAGAAATGAGGACACTGGGAAATGAGGATTAGGAAATTGTATCTGTTTGTTTAGACGGCAGATACTACACAGGGCTGGAGACAATTTTCTTTCTCATTTTCAGTCTCGCTTCGAATTTCAGTTTTAAAGTTTCTCGGCAAATACGAAACTGTTCTTGAAGATATATGTATACCGGGTGTCCCAGAATATCCTTAACATGTGATATTTTCGTAACGAAAAACGGTTCAAGCAAGAAATGAGTCGTACTTTTGAAGGTACTATAGGGTCTATCATACCATGCATTCAAAATATTTTTTTTTGTACGTCAACCCCTTAAACTCACCCCCAACTTTTTTTTCAAATAGCACCCCATAGGTTTTCCTACATAATTGATATCCCCATTTTATTTAAAATCTTGGGGTAACTTTAATTTTATATGCAAACTTATTTTTTTCCGTAAAATCATAAGCATAAGGCAAATGAAATGATAATTTGTTTGACGCCTGATACTTTTGTAAAAAAACGGATAAAAAAGAAAAGTAAGTGGGTTTTTCAAGGGTAGTGAATGACCTGTCATTCCTTGCTTATGAATAATTTTTTTCTTACTTAAACCCCTGCAATCCACCCCTAGCTTGCTCTTTCAAATTTCTTGCGGGGTTACCTCAAAGAGGTTGTTTTTCAAAATTGTCCAACTAATTTAGAGGACCTCAAGACAGCCATCCGTAGCGTAGCGCTTGCCGTACTGTTACGACGGAGATGATTAGGGCCCCTTGTACAAGGGAGATGTTGCGACGGTTTGAAGCTTGTGTTGGAGCCGGAGGAGCACAATTTGAGCACTTGTTATAAACAATTTTTTTATTAGTTGATTCATGATAATAAAAAAAATATTTTCCACACATGTGTTCTAATTAATTTATGCTTACGATTTCATGGATTAAACGAAAAAAATTAATGATAAATTGAAGTAGAGGCATAAAAAGTAAGGCACTACGATAATTAAATTCAAGTAAAGATCTTATTTTTCCAGGAAAAATTGTGGATTGAAATTTGAAAGAACAGGCTAGGGGTGGATTCCAGGGGTTTAAGTAAGAAAAAAATGATTCATAAGCAAGGAATGATAGGTCATTCACGAGGTCATTCACTACCCTTGAAAAACCTACTTACGTTTCTTTTTTATCCATTTTTGTTACAAAAATACCAGGCGACAAACAAATTATCATTTCATTTGCCTTAAGCTTATGATTTTACGGAAAAAATAAGTTTGCATATAAAATTAAAGGTACCACAAGATTTTAAATAAAATGGGCATATGATTTATGTAGGAAAACCTATGGGGTGCTATTTGAAAAAAAAGTTGGGGGTGAGTTTTAAAGGTTGACGTAAAAAAAAATGTTTTGAATGCATGGTATGATAGACCCTATAGTACCTTCAAAAGTACCACTCAGTTTTTGGTTGAACCTTTATTCGTTACGAAAATATCACGTGTCAAGAAAATTCTGGGACACCCGGTATGTTACTATACACTTAATTTTAATAATAATTACAATTTACTACCATTTATATTAATACCGACAAAAGGATCTAACATGTAGCTTGATTCAGATACTACCACATTTCTAGTGGACAACATGTTTTTTGGTTATACGAAAGCAAATCTAAGATGGAATCAGGATTCAATTGCAAACTCTGGAGGCATCCGAAATAAAGTCGATCCCATGAGAAACGATCAGTTAAATGACCAAAAGTCAATCTTGAGCATTACTGTATTTCTTGTTTTACTCCTGTTTTATCTACCTCGATTTCCTTGAATCAAGATTGGCACATTACTGGCTATGCTCTGGATACCGCCAGGGCAAAAAAGTACTTTATGCATATATATTTTATAGACACAACCTGCCCCCACCCGCTTCACCACAAATTTACAAATTCTCAAACTACCTAAAAAATGATCAGCGTCGGTACTCTGTAACTTAGAAACGAGTTTCTATGCACTGTGTACTATGGGTCGAAACTGCCCGATCGTCATGGTCGTCATGGTGATAAAAACATGTTTCTATCTCTTAAGTTAGAGAGTACCGACGCAGTGATCTCTATACCGGGTGTTCAGGAATTATTTCCTTGACATATGATATTTTCGTAATGAAAAACGGTTCAGGCAGGAACTGAATTGTAATTCTGAAGGTACTATAGGGTTTATCATACCATGCAGTAAAAACATTTTTCTTGTACGTCATCCCCGAAAACTCACGGCCAAATATTTGTTTTGAAATAGCATCCCATAGGTTTTTCTACATAAATCATATCCCTATTTTATTTGAAATCTTGTGGTACCTTTGATGTTATACGCAAACTTATTTTTTTTTCGTAAAACCATAAGCATAATATAAATAAAATAAGAATTTGTTCGACGCAAAAACAATGGATAAAAAAGAAAACTAAATGGGTTTTTAAGGGTATTGAATAACCTATCATACATGCTTGGTTTATGTATGTGTATGAAATCAAAGGCACTACAAGATTTTAAATAAAATAATGACTCATTTATGTAGGAAAAGCTAGGGTACTATTTGAAATAAAAATTGGGGGTGGGTTTGAGGGGTTGAAGTACAAAACCTATTTTTCGAAAGCAAGGTATGATAGGTCATTCAGTACCCTTGAAAATCCTACTTAGTTTTACTTATTTTCATTCATTCATAGTTATTTTTATCCATTTTCTCACGAAATTATTACGCCTCAAATTTTTGTTTCATTTGTCTTATCCGTGTGACTTAAAAAAAATAGGTTTCTATATAAAATTAAAGGTGCAACAAGATTTTAAATAAAATAAGGACTTAATTGGTACAGGAACAACTTTGGGCCTCATTTATGTAGGAAAAGCTAGGGTGCTATTTGGAAAAAATGTTGGGGTGAGTTTCAAGGGTTGAAGTACAAAAAAAATGTTTTGAAAGCATGGTATGCTAGACCCTATTTTAATTTCAAAAATTCCATTCAGTTTTCATTTAATTTTTGTCGTTACGAGAATGCACCTGTCAAGGAGATTCTGGGGCATCCTGCATATCTGGACATGGATTTTGAGCCTTTCCTATTTTTTTGTTTGCCCGTGATAGATGGAAAAGCGTTCTTGTTGACATGACACGAGATCAAAGTAGAGGGTTCAATAAATACCTGCTGTCACCGGATGGGTTTTTGAAAAATATGAACATTTTTCATCCTTTTTGAGTTACATATGGAACAAAGATTACCAGTTACACAACTGATAGATAGAGAAAGAGAAAGAGAGAGAGAGATTCAACGGAAATGATTGTCATGTCACTATTATTGGCGACGTATAAAAAAGTCAAATAACATATTAATTGAAATTTGCGATTACAGTACTTCCTCTGCCTTTTGGCATGTGAAGTAAAGCAGTAGTATTTATTATTATTATTATTATAAACATAAAAAACTGAGTTACTCACCCTCAAATCTCGCAGTCAGGTAATCTAGAACAAAAAGTAAATAAATATCAGAAGGTGCGAGATAAAATATGATAGTTTGTGAAAAAATTAACTTTTCTCATGTTCATATTACAATTTCTCGACTAGTTTATATACTTACTGAACGCCATATTTACAATAAATATGTATATGCAGATTGTGATGATAATGTTAACAAAATTTATATGCTTAATTGATATTTATGTGTTTATTCCATTAAAAATTTACTGTTATACTCATAACATGACCTTTAAAAATATTTACATTTAGAACCGAAACGGGGTTCGAAATAAATTATAATGCAAGTAGAGATAATTTGAACTTATAGGCTGAAGAAAATGTATTAACTTAAAGTATATAATTTAAAGAATGTTCCTGCCAGAAGTTACGTTTTATGGAAGAGGACCTAAATTTCAATTGGTGGTTTCACTGAACAGGCCATATTCGCCATACGTAACATCATACACTTTTTGATTGTAGTAGGTCATCTAAAAGAAAAAATGTCATTATTCTAACTCCCACCTCCTCTTTTCATTTTATAGAAAAGATCAGCTTTGCTGATTTGTTTGTTTATTCTGTGTGATTTTAGATAGAATTTTGGAAAAACCAATCATAAAATATCAGGCAAAATGTATTGTTTTGTTGCTATTATTGGAATTATTATATTAATAAGTTTTCCAGAAGTCGACGAAATCTATTTAATTAAACATTTTCATAATTACGAGCAGGAACACCTCTATAAAATTTCATCCAACCTCTATTCAAACTATTGAAATTAGATTTTATAGAAATCCATATAAATCCTTATGCCCAGTAAATTCTGTAACAAGTTTCCTTTATATACGTAGATTAACTATATTGAGAAGAATCGAACTTCTGTTCCTAACTTTTTGTTGCAAAGTGACTCTTTATTCATTTGTTTCCAGGACGTGACCACGATTTCTATTCATTACGTAGCATGTTTGAAGTAATTTCATTTTCTACTTGGATGCATTCACAAGTTTATGCATATGCCACAAAACACTTAAATTTTCAAAAATAATTATTTGCCAAAATAACACACCGCAATGAAAATGATAAAGAACCCCTACAACACATAAAATCCAATTTTGGAGCGGTTCTGAGGATTTTTGTTTGTTGTTTACTGTGCCGCGGCAAATACACCATTTTACAAGAATATAAGTCTTTCAATGATGACTTGTAAAAACCATACGCGTTTTCCATCCTTGCCACGGTAATGACACTCTATGTCGAAATTTCATTAAAATCAATTTCAGGTTACACAATACAGAATGATGTAGGGTAATACCTACTCGAAAATATACATCAGTCGCTTGGCTCCTGTCGGTGTGTGTGTGACCGACAGACACACCCATAGGGTGAGTTTTTAGTACCGGTTCGGTCGATAACTCCACTACTGTAGAAGATAGCAAAAAGAGTTGTATACAAAAGTTGTATTTCTCTCTTTTTTTAAATATAACCCCCAATATTTTATTATCCCAAAGAATTGTTTTTAATATACTGTTTCATCTTTGTATAGCACTTGTTGTACTTAGGTCCATCAGTTTCCGAGATATTTCGATTTTTCGATAAATTTAAAATATAGCTTCTATTTGTGTACTGAAATTCATTTATTTTGAGAAAGTACTATCTAATTTGTTTTTTGTTTAACGAACAACTAAATTATAAGTTCATGATACTATTTGAAGTCAAAACCCTCAATCATCGAGATAAGTCAAGTATGCTGAGGAAACAGTTTTGTAGGCGTGATGCACAATTATCAAGCAGATTTATCAAGTAGGCTTTGAAAAATCGACAGTTTTCATAACCTGCTCAATAATTCCGTACTGTGTGTGAAAACCAGCTTCAAAAATTAATTTTTCCATTGAGGGTATTTAGGAAAATCTTTGAGAAATTGTCTACTTGCCTCTAGAATATATCAACTATGAACAGCAATATCCAGAGCGGAGGCACTCTAAAACTAATGCATTTGAAAGACTGAAGAATCATTTTATTTGGACTGTGTTCACCCTGTATACAAATATGCGTCACGGGCTTTTTTATAGCGGAAAAAATAATTTTTGATTCCTTACTTTTTGATATACAGTACGTTCATTTGGCCGCGATTTGGATATAAAAATGGTCATACCTTTTCCTGAGTATCCAAGCACTGTTTATGTGACCCGTTTAAAAGCATCAGGTATAGAAACCTGCGGGTACGACAACAAACAGACTCTTTTTTGTGGAACACTCATTTAACACTCCTGACATTCGGTTTATGCTAAAAAGCAACGTAACTCAATAAAGGAGTAGCAATTTCATTCATTCATCCGAAACCAATCACAGACGACGTCGTTTCGCTTTTATTAAAGCTCGTCAGTGTGATCCAGGTCTCAGACGAATAAATGATAACTTCAAAACCATTACAGATAAAATATGATTTATATAATAACAGAAGGCGGTACCAGAGATGATTCCTTAAAGTTTTCAAGATTCGTCCTAGGGCACGTAAAAGTTCTCCGAAAATGTATGTGTGTGTGTCTCAAGCTTTTACCATGACTGCAAGGGTAGTAAATAGTGTTTTTTTTGTATTATAGAGAGTTGAGGAAAATCGGCTAGAGAAAGAGAGAGAGAGAGTCGGCTCGTCCAATGTTAAATCAGCTTGAGTCCTCTGATCACATGTCCAAGGGACATCGCATGTCCATCCGACATGCCACCACGGCCAACCGGCTACAACCCATTTCATCTTTTCTTACCTCCAAGCCCTCCTACCACTCACGGAACGTTCGTCGAACGACATAACGGCATGAGTGTAGGGCTGGTCTGAGCTCGTTGATCTTATGGTTTAATGATCGCTGCAACGTTCTTCGCTTTCTTTGAGAAAATGCCCTTCTGAAGGAATATAACAAAATCAAAACAAATCCCTCACTGCCAATCCACGAAGATATACCTGATATCTCCTTGCGCAGATTACGGTCCAGAAAACCACCAATTACAACAGCTCTCCAACTCGAATCTGATGGTTTCAACTCTGCAGTTAAATGGGCAGAAATTTGGGCGACCCAACCACTAGAAGAAGTGAACAGTAGTCTAACTATGTTGGTCAAGAAGCCCCTGGCTTTGAGCTCCACTGAAGGGCATGGTCAAACGAAAACAGAATTCGCACGACTTTCTCCAAGGCAAACCCTCAGCCGTAATGGATTTTCAGGCTCAATATTAACCTACAGCCTAGTTACTATTTAGAGGTGGGTCAATAGTGCGTGGGCGGAAGATTTTGGGCTTACTAAAATATATTTTAGAAACCTGTCACTTGATCATGGTAGGGAACCTTGAGGGCTATAACATAAAAAATAATTTCACTTATATTTTGAAGTTTATACAAGGTGATTCATATCAAACTTACATTTCTTAGAATGGAACCCCCTATATATTATTGCATATTTGGATTCCTTGGTCAATCCTAATGTGAATTTGTATCATACATGGAACTTTGTACCCTGTATAATATAACAATACCCAATTAGTAGAGTTTCAATATGGAATAATATATAGGGTGTCTCATTTAAAAAATGCATGTTTGCATCACCACGTAGTTATGGATCACCCTATATAAATCTTAAATATTTTCTGAGCAAGGTGCATATCCGTGGATATAACTCTTATATACAACTTTTTTCGCTATCTTCTACAGTAGTAAAGTTATCGACCGAGCCGGTACTAAAAGCTCACCCTGTATGTATATGTTCGTGATGTACATAGGGCATCATACAGCGTCCAAATAAGACATATCTCAAAATCGAAATACTCCACAGACCTACAAGGTGGGAAGTAAAATGAAATTATTTTCCGAACAACGCAATTCACCTTGACTTGATAACATGCGATCATGTGACGGGATTACTCGTAATGTGAAATCGGTAGAAAATAAGCGCTAACGTTGCGCATCGGCTGTTGTGTGGCCCTCCAGCTTTTCCTCGAATAAACCAAAGCGCATTACGTCGGATCGTAAACAAATAGATACACGAGCATAACAGCTTTTATATCTTATCTGGAGCGCCAGCCGCCAATTTGCTGGATTTATTTTCTCTGCTCTTAAAAACCTTTTTCATTAAATTGCATCACCTGATGGCGAGGCAAACATAAAAAGGTCGTTTCAGCAAAACATATGGACGGGACGCGGACGTTTGGAACTTGGAGTTGCACAGATAGTAGTGCAGGCTTTTAATGATTCTAGAACATACAGAGCGTTGAAGAACTTGTATTGCCTAGAATTGTTCGCAAAGACTTCTTTTAAGGAAGAAGACATTTTTCGATTAAATCCATCTGACCAACAAAAGGAGTCTAGACGAGCATCCGGTTCTGATCAACAACAAGTTGCTGCCAATAAGTCTTCATTCAATCATATGAGTTAAGACTACAGAACGCTTCCATTGACCTGAAAGTGAGTCGGACGATTATGTCCGCTTCCACTGCGATCCTATTTTAGTTTTTAATTCTTCTAAATCTTCTTCTGCTACATTATGTTCGCCTTCCACCCAACTGCCTCTTCAGCAGGATCTGTATTTCATAAAACCAGAGGATCTTAACAATCACTATTGTTCCATTGGCACTACTACGTAGCACATATCTCCAGTACTACGTTGGATGCAACACAGTACCCCACTTTCACTTTGATGGTTACGATTGATGGGAACACCATCCTCACCCCGCATATAGGTGTTTAGATACTGAGGCCGAGAAGAACCTGGTGATCAGTAAGGACACTTCGTAATTACAGGTGGGAGGTAACCTTCATTCATAGTCCTTATAATTCTTCAGGAACCAGCCCTAAAATATAGTGAAGTTATAGTAATAGTTAAGGAAAACTTATTACAGTGTACTCACTATCTTTTAGATAACAGTTAGTAGACGGGGCGGGGCCTCCATCAGATCATTTCCTGCTTGTTAGCGTACTATCTTTCATAGTTAAGTGACAACACATTCTCAGCACTAAGAAAAGATCCTTCAAGGGCGAACTTTACATATTTTATTTTAATAAATCCAAGCCGTCGATTTAACATGACTTGCTCCTTTCTTTTCATTTTTATTCCCATCTATTTTATTATATAAACAATTAACAACACAAAACAATTAACAAAGTTACCACAGACCCACAGAACATCTTTTTAGATCATCCCACTCTCAATGTCAATCCGTCCCTAACCTCATTTGTCGATATCTCGATCCCACGGAATTTTGACATTTGGATGTCCCCTGATTCCAATTCGCACGCTACGTCGTCGCCTTAGTAGTAGTCTATTGTGACTCACACCTATTTAGAGTTCACCGTACAATCCACACCCCTTGACGAAGGCGACGGTCGTGATGGGTGAAGCTTCCTGGATGTCAGTAGGTTCCAGTTGGACAAGCTCTTTCCAGTACTGGACAGGAGCACAAAATGTGCTCTGTGCTGTGTTTCGTCCTCCACATATATACAAATGATCTATTCGCGATTGATGTGAGCGGAGATATAGTGAGTTTTGCAGACGATACAGCTGTTATATTTTCTGCTGAAAGTTGGGAAATATTAAAATCAAAGGCTGAAAATGGTTTTAAAAAAATGTTCAACTGGTTCAGTAGTCGACTTTTAACAGTCAATTTCAACAAGACTCACTTTGTTCCATTCGCATCATACGCAAACGGCTTACCGAAATACACCAACTTACAAATCAGTTGTAAACAGGTAGATTCGTTACGTTATAAGCAAATTTAAACTCCTTTCCACTATACTTACCTATGAACAGATGATCATTGTATACGAAGCACTTGTTCATAGTCATATACGATATTGTATTGTGGTGTGGGGCGCAGCATGTAAAAATAATATAAAAGCAATAGAAATTATACAAAAACGTTTAATAAAAATTTTATATAAAGTGAAATGTACATATCCTAGTGACTTGTTATTTTCTAAAACAAAAATTCTAGATATCCGCCAAACATTTTTCATGTCATTAGGTATTTACCAATATAAAAATAAATCAAACTTGACAAAACACGAACATAAATATGACATAAGATATGCATGTAATGTTGTACCAAAAGCAAGAAAAAATACTTTATTACGATGTCATACATTTCTTGCTCCAAGACTATACAATGAGATATCAGAAAGCATAAAATGTCTAGTGCCTTTAAATTCATTCAAGTATGGTTTAAAACAATGGATAGTAAATAATAAGCGCATTAAAATTCACCAACTTGTAGACATATGCAATACCTATTATTACTGATATATATGGAATACATAATATTTAAATATAAATATTCCTGAATTAGCCCTTATTTGTTGTTTCCATTTTATAATAATTACTTATACCCAAGCACAAGTTTTTAACTTTTTTTGGGTCACTTGTTGTTTATTGTATTTTATTTATTTTATATTTACAATAAACGCTATACTACTACATAGCAGAAACGACAGACCGTTGCTTGATCTAGACCTAACTTCCGTAAGTGATACCTCAGACAACAATGTCCCGTCAACAGACAAACCAGAATGCGGAGACCATTCCTGTTCCATTCTATGACTCTAGGGGGGGCTGACTAGAGGGGTGTTGTAAAACAACTACCTGGGCCTCAATCAGAACATTCAGATCGACCACACACAAGTCACGGTTCGACTAACACAAGAGTTTCGAACCGCATCATTAAACTACTAAAAACCAAATTGAATTCCAGAAATCTTACAAAAGCCATTACACATTTGCGATACCGGTCTTCACATACTCCTTTGGCATCATCAAGTGGTTGTATACTGATATTGAAAACATCAACGTAGTGATACGAAAGGAACTCACAAAGCATAGAATGTCACATCCGAAAGCGTGCAAGGAAAGGCTTACGACAGACAGAAAACAAGAGGTGCAGATCAATTATAGACATACAGGCACTTCACACAAGACAAATAAAAACGCTCAGAGACATTTTCCAAAATAAACAGACAAGCTTACGCACATAACTACAACAAGAAAAAATAAACATCTGGTCACAAAAGCGCTCCATGGCAAAAACAGATACCGCGTTACACAAGAACATGAAACCTGGCTGCAGGATGGTCAACTCTTTCCAACAACTGAGAGTCTTATGCTTGCCATGTGACTGCTACACGAAACTACAAGAAATACATAATTAGAGATACATCGACAACCGATGACAATGGCAGAAACTGCCACTAATAGAAAGAAACAATAGACCACATAACAAGCGCATGAAAAACTCTAGCTGTAACCGAATATACAGCTGGACATAACTCTGCGCCAAAGTCATACACCAAGCACAAGTCACAGCAAACAAGCTGATAGAAAATACAAATCCATATTACAATTACACACCGACATCAGTACTCGAAAACAATCAATACAAACTGTACTGTGACGTTAAAATGCATACAGATAAGACTATCCTAGCAAATAGGCCAGATACAGTCTTTCAGTCAAAGACAGACAAAATTACCTATTTGTTAGATACTACTATTCCCAACGATACGAATATCCAAAACGCCTACGCTGGGAAGATATCTTAATACACTGACCTTGCGATAGACATAAAAAGACTGTGGAAGCAAAACAAAGTTACTAATGTCACCCTATTATGTTGATCTCAAGCCTTACACCAAACACATTTACACCACACCTACAACAGTTAGGCCTGGATGAAAGGTTACAAAAATATTTCAAAAGTATGTAATCCTGAAAACTTGTAATATTGTACGATCTTTCCTAAATTCAGATCAGTAATAGGTCAGCGTTGACTTGGCGCAGCTCGTCAACATTTGTTGCTACCGCAGTCAGGCAGAGAGAAACTTGGAAAATCAGGTTAACAATAATAAAAAAAACCCAGACTTGAACGCATATCGCTGTTGCTGCAACCAGTACGCATTACTATTTCGGAAAATATTTTCAGTAGTTTTCCGTGAACTACGAAGTGCCATTCCGAATCAGACTTGTCCAATAATATTTGATTATTTTTTAGAGATAATGTAGGCAGTGTAAGTAAAATTTTTTTAAGAATATGATAGAAGTACTGAATCAAGCCACTTGTCGTTTTTTTCTTCGATAATAGTCCATTTAAAAAAAATGCTACGTAGGCTGTGCCTGACTGGAGAGGCCTCTTGAGCAAATGTAAAAGTTGAAATCTTTTCAGTTCCGTCGAGCATGAAACGTAGACCGGTTAGAGCATGACTGGAATATAACCTTATTGTACCATTCTTCAGCTCCCACGTCTACTAAATTCAATGCTGGGAAATGCGATAAATGCAAGCAATTCATCCTCGTCCTTTTCCTTTCTATTTCTGACGCCAAGGGTCTGCTTTCAAGAGAGGCGCTCATTCTATGGACGGTGGTATATATATGGTATATTTCAAGTTGCGTCCACAGCAAGTTGAACCGTTAAGTGGATGCCTACGCATTTTTAGGTTTTATCCAGCTGACCCCGATACTTACTCTATTCGTTTACTGGGTCCAGAAAAATTCTTTGGCTGTAAGAAATTTTCCGGCTCAATATTAATGTTTACGTTACAACTTAAAACACCCGTATGGATCGAAGTATTTAGCATGTGATATAATGGAGAAAGAGGTTACATGTATAAGCCACGCTAACCTTTTTGTTATCAGAAGAGCTCAAGATTATTATACAACATGAATAAATTCAACTATACAGGGTGGCCAATCGGGTGACGATAATAATTTTTTTTTAGATAGCCCGTACCGAGACCTATCCAAAACACCCCCATGTATGTGTACCGATTATTGATACTTTTCGAATTATGATTTTTTTTTGAAAACGTAAAGATTTTCCAGTTTCCCAAGAAATCGTCAAAAACAAAAACAAGAATGCTTTTTGGCTTTTATTTTTTTCTGCAATTATAGTCAGTATTAAGCCTATCTTAATATCCAATAAAGAGAACCTGTACATCCGAACAGTAATTAAGTACATTTTGGGCCCAAAATTTGAAATATCTGTTTTTAGTCAGGAGACCAAAACCTTCAAAATAAAATTAAAAATACTTATGCCTGGTTCTGAAGCCTCAAACTAATCTTAGAAACTTTGCAAGACATTGCACTTTCGAAATAATAATGAAAAAGTAGCACTTATGGGGACATTTTGCGCCGTACGTGAGTGTTAAAGGCAAAAAAGGTGATAATTCACGAATTTCCAAACTGATTTAAAAAACTATTATTTTACTTTATTATGACAAATTAAAGAAAAAAACTCATAACAACCGATAAACCCGATAATCACTGATGTTTTAATCACTTTTAATAAAAAAAATTAATACCTGTGTACCCTGTATACTAAAAACCATTTGATTAATTGAGAGTGAAATGTATTTGGTCGCACTTAGGTTTTGTGAAGTCGACATCAAAAGGAATTATTCTAAAATTCGCATTTGTCACAGAGAAATCGACGAAGTTTTATTGTAAAGACGAATGAAACGTGTGTGGCCCACATTATTTCATTTTCACTTTCAAATAAAAACACTTTCGATTTTACAGCAAAAAAGTTCGAAAGTCGTTTAGTACAGTTACACTAACATGTCTTTTTTAATGTTCTTGTCGATTGTTTCCCTCAGCTAGTGACGTAGTGACGTACCAATACCTTTCTACATTGCAGATTGAGCCTTGATGTAAACTTACAAGCACTTAATGCTTTCAATGCTGTCTGGCTGTCAGAACAGGTAGTAATCCGCGGCCTAGGCCCCTGAATTGAGGTTTTGAATACAATGTTTTTTGTCATAAATGGAAAGATCATATATGTTTTATAACAAAACTGTTTTTGTTTTATTTTTTTTCGCAATAATTCAAAAGTTATATCAAAATAAAAATGGAGTTTTCGATCCAGTACCGAAAACACGCCGACGAGTCCCGAGCCGTGTGACGTCACCATGGCGGTCAGTATGCTAGATTTCCAACCAATCGCGAAAATATGTACTGGTAAACTAGTAACTAGTTGATTTTTGTTGCAATACAGTCGATAAATGAAGCTTGCAGCTCGAAACCGAGTCTAAGATCGAATAAATATGTTTTTGAATGTTTGAAGTTGAAGTCAGATTACAGATTCCAGTAAATAGGTACCTAATCAAATATGTTTCGTTGAAAAGATCTCCTCAATCGAAGTATGACCCAGTGATTCCAGAGTCCAATAGTGGATCTCAGGGTCTTTGGATCGAAACCCAGGCCTTCCAACTTTTTTTTTATTTTTTTAATAAAAAATTTATTGATGTGCTTTTTGCACCTGTTACGCACATGTTTTCTACGATCAACATAAATATGTGTTTGAATCAAATTTTGTTAGACATATTACTTGCACTGCACGGTGCAAAAAGTATAGGAGGCGGTGGAAAATTAAAAAAATCAGTGGAAATGAGTTTTGTCTGTCAATATCAATCGCCATTAATTTTTCTTTAAATGTAATAGTTGGTTAATAAAACAAAATTTCTTCATCCATTCAATTCATTCATCAATAAATTTTTTGTTAAAAAAAAAAATAAAAAAAAAGTTGGTAGGCGTGGGTTTCGATCCAAAGACCCTGAGATCCACTATCGGACTCTCTAACCACTCGGCCAGCCTTCGATTGAGAAGATCTTTTGAACGAAACATATTTGATTAGGCACTTACTTACTGGAATCTGTAATCTGACTTCAACTTCAAACATTCAAAAACATATTTATTTCGATCTTAGACTTCATTTCGAGCTGCAAGCTTCATTTATCGACTGTATTGCAACAAATGTCCACTAGTTACCAGTTCACCAGTACGTATTTTCGCGATTGGTTGGGAATCTAGAATCTAGTACCGGAGTAGGACGCTGTTGGTTAAAGGAGCATCTGGACCGCCATGGTGACGTCACACGAGTTCGGGAGCCATGGGCGTGTTTTCGGTACTAGATTCAAAAACCCATTTTTATTTTGATATAACTTTCGAATTATTGCGAAAAAAAAAAGAAAACAAAAACAGTTTTTTTATAAAACTTATATATGATCTTTCCATTTATCACAAAAAAAATATTTTTTTCTTAACTCAAAACCTCAATTTTGTGAAAACGAAAGGCACAAGCTAAAATCGCATATATTTCTGCATGGAATACCATGGTGTATCCTCCAAGAGGGAAGAGCTTTGTTTTTGACCGTATGTATTATCTCCGATGTTGTTTAACATTTACTCTGAATTTGTGATGAGACAGGTATTACACAACTGGAATGGCGGTGTAACTATTGGCGGAAGCAAAATATCCAACTTAAGATTTGCTGACGATGCAACCCTTATTGCAGCTTCTCAGGAAGAACTAGTAGCTCTATTAAACATCTTAGAACAACGTAGTGCAGAGTATGGGCTTGGTATTAACTACAATAAGACCAAGGTTATGATCGTAGATAGAGAGCATGATAATTATCGAGAAATAAAGTCAATAGGCCGTTGTGAAGTAGTTCAAAGTTTTATATACCTCGGTTCTTTGATCGATAATTCGGGTAGCTGTGAAAATGAGATTCGACGGCGCATTCAACAGGCACGTGTGGCCATGACAAAGCTTACTAAAATATGGCGTGACAATAACATCACTAAAGCTACAAAAATGTCGCTGGTTCAGTCTCTTGTGTTCTCCATATTTTTGTATGCCTCGGAAACTTGGACGGTTAAAAAGGCAGATCGAGCTCGCATAGACGCTTTTGAAATGTGGACATGGAGGAGAATGCTGAGAGTTCCTTATACCGCCCATCGAACTAACGTCTCCATACTGGATGAGGTCGGTAATCTAAAGAAACTATCCTCCATTGTGTCGACGAGAATGCTTACATTCTTCGGACATATACACAGAAGCGATAATATGGAGAAACTTGTAGTTCAGGGTCATGCTCCGAGTGGGCGGCGCCGTGGCCGTCCCCCTACACGCTGGGTGGATACGACGAAACAGCTGCTGGATATGAGTGTCAAGAGCGCCACTAAACTGACAACAAATCGCGAACGATGGCGAGCTACAGTGCTCAAAACTATTGATAATATTCGTGTCGGCAATACTCTAGCTCCGACTTAATGCATTTTACGAGTTCACAACATGCCTGTTAAGACATTGTGACTATGATGATGATTCCTGACTGGGCTCCCTCCTCAAAGGGCCACCTGCCGCTTTAGCCCCACTATTCCCATGTGGGATACTTAACCGCAAATTTGCAGTCGAAGCAAATTATGTTAAAAGATTAATTGAAGGGCTTCCACATCGTTCAGCCAGAACGTTATTTGTAGTTTAACATTTCATTGTATCTCTGTTAGCCATAGCCAACCAAATTCGAAACAGGCAGAAGCACGTTTATAGGCTCAAATGCGTTAACCAAAATATACCTGCAACGCACATTGCGGCAGCAGAATTATTTTAACTAAAATTAATCGATTTAGTGTGATACGCCAAGCTTCAAAGCGTCGGAATTCACCCGAAGCACTGAGATGGCAACGTTTATTGGGTGTATAGTATACGGTTGCGATTATGTTAACTAGACAATCGAGTGAACCACACAAAATCAACAGGGAGTTTAGTTGAGAGCACAGCAATTATGTTGTGCGGTGTAATATACGGTTTAATACGAATGGTATGTTTATACGTCGCTTCCCAGTGCTCATAATTATACAGGATCAGCCAACTCGATTGATCGGCTTCTGAAATTTAGAATTGGAGGTCATCTACCGACCACAACATTTCAATTGTATGTGGAATATAGCGAAAACTAAGTTTTTGTGTGGTTACTGTGGAGAGCTAGTGATAGTCGAATAGACTTGGCGATTTCCCAACTATATACTTAAAAAATGAAGTCAAGTTAATTGACTCAGTACTTCCCACACATTCCGATGATACCAGTTTTATTATTTTCCCACAGCATGAAACTATAGTCTAGATGCCCCTGCAACCAAATTATCACTCGCCCGCCCGCAAAAAGTGTTTTATTCCACTATAGGTGCTTCTTTCACAGGTCAATGGACAATCTATCATGAATACAACAATTTTCTTTTGGTTTACAAACCCCCACCCCCGAACCACCCCAATTTTACCCCAACCAAAAAAAAAACACTTAAAATGATCAGGAACCCCTAACATGTCTAAAACGAAGTTTCAGGTGTTTTTTATATTTTTAGTTTTTTTATTATTACCGATTTGAAAATGTGATCGCCAAAATCCAGTAAGAGTGGATAGGCAGCTGAAGAAGAAGAATTATTACCGCGCCGTCACTGAAACGATTTCTAAAAACCATACTTGCTTTCCATACTTGTCGCGGTAATAAATCTGTGTCAAAATGTCATTAAAGTCAATTCAAAAGTTTCCACGTACACAATACAGAACGATCCAAAGTAATGCCCGTATGTATTTTGTATGCACCAGAAAGTTTAAGTTCCTTGGTTTCTGTAATCGGCAAGGCAATGTTCGGATGGACCTAAAACGTGAATCATGCCGCTAGGTCTCTCTTTCACAGGTCAACGGGCAGCCTATTATGAATATAAAAAAATTTCAGTTTTACAACCCCCCACCCCTTAAGAATCCCAATTTCACTCCCACCCCAAAAAA
Organism: Callosobruchus maculatus; assembly: GCA_951848785.1. Taxonomy (NCBI): domain Eukaryota; kingdom Metazoa; phylum Arthropoda; class Insecta; order Coleoptera; family Chrysomelidae; genus Callosobruchus; species Callosobruchus maculatus. Next base: position 1,214,793 of record CATOUR010000042.1, on the reverse strand, counting down.
AGTAGAAAATGATCGGGAACCCCTAAAACGCCTAAAAACGAAGTTTGAGCTGTTTTCATATTTTTAGTTTTTTTAATATTGCTGCGCCGCCACTGAGACGATTTCTAAAAATCAGACGCGTTTTCCATTCTTGCCAAACTGGTAATACTGTGCCGAAATTTCATTAACGTCAATTCAGTAATTTCAACATTATAAAATACAGAACGATCTAAAGCAATACTCGTATGTATACATCGGAAAATTCCCTTGGTTCCTGTAATACATAAGGCAATGTTCGGATGGACTCAAAAAAGTGTATTATACCGCTAGCACTTTCTCTCTCATGACAGTAGACAGTCTATTATGATTACAACAAATTTTTCAACTTTACAACCCCCCACCCCCCAACCACCCCTATCGGTGTGGGAAGTAAAAAGACGTTTAATTCTTTCAAGGATAATAAATACTTCGAAAATCTATTTATTTTTAGATAAACGATGTTTCAGAGAATAATAAGGAACAGTGGTGAAGGCTGAGAAATGCAGAACCTCATCTCGAGCGTTGAATAAATAACCAGAATCGTTACAAAAAACATCTTTTTTTACGAAGACGTACTCAAAATAGGGAAAAAGGAAATATGTGGTATTCATACAAAACCGCTCCAAATAGCAAAACATTAAGTAAGTATACTTTCTTGATCAAAATGGCACACATGAGTGTTGAACCGATGGTTCTTGGACCATTCGGCCGGCGTCGAGACGGAGCGCTTCGCTGCTTGACGTTTCGCCAACATGGGTGGTCGCAATCCTCTGAAGCTGATGTTACCTGGTTGGCGTGTTCCGAGAGACTGAACCGCGTCCCGGTGTTGAGCTCTTATATACTCCGGACTAGGAGTGAGGGCGGCTGCGCGGTTCATCTATGGGAATAAAATAGTAAAAAAGCTCGTTTGACCTGCGGCTGGGCATACCCCATACATTATATTCAAGTGGTAGCACTGTTATATTTATCATGAGCAATGCCACCCGTCGCGCAGACAGCTTTCCCAAATGATCATGCGAGGCACCCGCTCAGTAGAGACGCCTGGAGCCTCAACCATGTAATCCATTTTCAATCTTTGATCGTCCAATATCATTTTTTTATGGTCAGCCTCCCGCAAAGGCTAAAAGCCTATGGCGCTGTAGAAGCGCTGCGAGAGGATAAGTGTCGGTGCACGTTAGATTTGAAACTCTGCAGGTTGTAGCTGTCGGGAAACAAATTCCCCGGCAGCTGATTCCACAGCGTCGAAGTTCTCCAAAAGAAGGAATGCTGGAGGAGACTGGTTTGGGGAGTAGGGACCTCGACCTGGTAAGGATGAGCTCACAGAGCCTCTCTGGTGTTCGGATGACCTTTGCTGTTATTACCTGGGAGAGCTCACTCGAACATCGAACCGTGATGGAATCTGTAGAACAGGGACAGGTCAGCCACCCTTCTTCGATGTTCCAGGCTATGGAGGTACTTTGTGAGGTTAGGCGTATCGATTAGTCCAATTGCTCTCTTCTGGATGGTGTCCAGAAGCTTTAAGAGTGCTTCGGAGCGCATCCCGACACATGGGAGCAATACTCCAGCGGTGGTCGGATCTGTGCCTTGTAGAGCAGCTGTAGTTGCTCCGGTGTGTACAGCTTCTTACAGCGGAACAAAACTCCCAAGCTTCTGGGATGCCGTTTTAGCAATACTGACGACGTAGTCGTGCCAGGACATGTTGTTGTTGATGTTGATCCCCAAAAGCTTGACGGAAAGTGACTCGTCTATGGGGTGACCCTCCATTTCCACTGTTGGTAAGCCAATGTGAGACTTCTTTGTAAGCGTTGTTGCCTGGGTTTTCTGTACGTTGAACTGTACTTTATTTCTAATTATATGATATATTTAGATGTATCGGTGATTTTTTGTTTTCTTTTTTTCGCAATAATTCCAAAGTTGTTTCAAAATAAAAATGGGTTTTTACATCCAGTACCGACAACACGGCGATGACTCCCGCACCCGTGTGGTGTCACTACGGTGGTCACGATGCTCTTTTGACCAACGACAGCGACATCCTACTCCGATAGTAGATTCTAGATTCCCAGCCAATCGTGAAAATACTTGTAACTAGTGCATATTTGTTGCAACATAGACGATGAATAAAGTTTTCAGCTCGAGACGAAGTCTGCGATCGAAATAAATATCTCTTTGAACGTCTGAAATTATATTACAAATTCTATCAATAAAGCACCTAATCCAATATGTTTGCGCCGGATGGCGCAGTAGTTTAGAGTGTCAGATGGTGAATTCTGTGTTCGAGCGGATGTTGGTTCGAAACCCAGGCCTTGCAACTGTTGCAACAAATATACACTAGTTACAGGTATTTTCACGATTGGCTGGGAATCTAGAATGTACATCTAACGACGACGACGACCTCGTTCGCCTTAATACTATCGTAGTAGGACGTGGTTGGTCAAATGAGTATCGTGACCACCGTAGTGACGTCACATGGGCTCGGAAGCCGTCGGGTCGGCGTGTTTTCGGTACTGGATTCAAAAACCAATTTTTATTTTGATATAACTTTTGAATTATTGCGAAAAAAGAAAGAAAATAAAAACAGTTTTGTTATGAAACTTATAATATATGATCCTTCCATTTATCATAAAAAATATTTACTCCTCCAAAACCCCAATTTATAACCAAGGAATATTTATCAATCTCTTTTTTGTTTCAGTAATCGTTTTTTGCGCAAAAGGTAACGAAATTCACCTTTGTCTATTTTTTTTATAGAAATTAAGAAGGTTATAGCTGCTTTCAATGGCTATCAAATATAAACTAAGTGATGCAAGGCCTTTACGGAAACAGTTATCCAAAATCAACTCGATCAGTATCATCTGTTCAAGGGTTAGGAAGTTATCTAGTTGAGACTTGTTTTGTTTCCGAATGAATGGATCAGTTGATTACTGACAAGAGACAGCGCATCCAATATATACAACCATTGATTAAAGTATTAAACGTTTAATACTTTAATCAATAATACAACTCATAAAACTCGTTTTTAGTATACGAGTATTTAACACTAACGGAAAACCTGTTTCAAATATTGGGATTTATGATTCCATGGCTTAAACCAACGTCGAACAACTAAAAAGTTGGGTTAGTGCGCAAACACAGTGGGGCATTTTAGTGTGCGTGCAACTGCGTGCGAAGGCGTGCAGGTACCGCATGCAGGCTAACCGGCTAACCTGCTCAACTGAGTTTTCGACCGCTTACCAGCGTCGCAAGCCCGCTTGAACGCCTTTATAGTAACAGAAATTTAGTTTGCTACCTGGTTTCGTCTGTGCCGGTCGAAGATTAGTACCTATCAATAAAGAGTTACTTATAGCTTCAGTGTTTGCGAAAACCCCTATTTGGGTTAAGAGACACAAGCTGCACTATAACCTCACTGCGATAGAAAAATATTGGAAGAAAATAAGTGAGTTTATGAAAGTAGATGGTATAAGTTTATATACAATATTTATTTGGATATATTATTCATAAGCTTGGAACTGAGGTAATACATCAAGAAATTTGTTATAAATGTGGTAGTGATAGATAAGATAAGAGGTGCTCTGCAAAATATTTAACAAAAATATCTCGAATTGTTTTGGCCTCATTTAGAGGCATTTACTGGTAATCACAATACTCCCCTCACCTATCAGTGTGTATCGGAAGTAAAAGCTATTCTAATATTAATGTTTAACAAAATAACAATGTACCCGACCAGTGATATTACGAGACTAAAGTATATAACGTTAGGCAATTGTATTTACCACGTACTATCACTTAGTATCATAGATATATTCAAATGAGCATAACACATTTATACACAACCACAACACTAGATATAGCCTAGGTGCCACAATAATTCCCAAACCAAACAAATCAAGTCATGCGGCGGTCATATCTCAATTTAGCGTCAAAATGATACAACACTTCTACCTTTTTGATACCAAAAACTTGTTTACAAAGCGATTCAAACAGTCTCTACCAGAGTAGATAGCTTCCTTAATAAGACGCGCACAAGAATTCGTTGAACATGTACAGTATCAGTCACATATTCATCTGATTGATAAATTTCAACTAAATGGTTCTAATGTATATGATGTGAATCTACATGTGTATGTACTAATAGTTCATTTGACAACTTCCCACCACGGATTTATCACAAACCGCTGATTAAACGAAAAAACTCCAAGACACGTCAAAATATTTGTCCAGAGAGACAACTTTTTAACCAAAAACTATTTTACCCCCTATTGTACCCTCGAGCCCCTCAGGGAATGATTACAGTGTTTTTGCAACTGTCCTCTCATTGTTTTGCCAATAATGGGCAACATTTTGAAACCTTATTGTATGTTTCCTATACCGTGTCTAGATGTGACTGGCCAATCTTTGTACTCTTCTTCTTGTCTGCTTTCACTGTGCACTAGTGTGCTTAACTACGTGCGGAACCGGCGCCGGCCTGCTTCTACCTGCCGAGGGGACTCGGCGCTGGCCAACGCACTCCAACGCTCTTCAACGCTTCTAACTGCCGCTACTATGCATGCCTACTTAGCCACACAAAACAGATGGCGAAGGAAAACATCTTCTGAACTAAATAATGCGACCACTTTGCGTACAACAGTGATTTCGTTTAATCCTTGTAACCGGGGTCACCCCATAGTTTCCGTAAAGGCCTGCAGCTTGCACAACATTTTACACTTGTCTATCGACGAAGCTCAGTTAGAAGAAAAGGGTGCAGGAAATTCTATAATTCACGGTGTTATTTAACCGCATGCGTAAAAAAGCCTATGGTACCTGGTATACGAGGAAGCAGTTTCTTTTGAAGTCGAATTCCGTAATATCAGCATTCATTGTGTACGGATTTCTAAGCTTCCATTATTCGACTTTTAATCAGGTCTTTAGGCAAATCCACCAAAATGCTTTTCCAAATACTGACCACGAATCGGACGCTACCTAGTCGTAGATCGGCATAATCTATCGAACTCTCCCTGACCAAGCACCAAACGTCGAAATCTGCTTTATGGTCGGTTTGATACAGGAAATCGGATCAGTGACGCTCAACCCCTTTCACAAACACTGATGCTATCTGCTTACTGGCTAGATTGAGCCTTGGAAATAGGGAAATCCCTGCCTGAATATTCATGTAGGTCACTGGCATGATACTGCAGGATTTACTACGTGCTTTGTCCCTCTTAAAGGGGTGATACACGTACGAGCAAGTACGCGTACTTATGGCTCGATGACCGTTTTCACCTGTGTGTCACAGTAAGTATGCCTCAGAGTAACAAATGAACATAGAGGTAGTAAACAAACCACTTCAGCATGGCGTGCTCGAAGCCATCACCTTTGACACTTCAGCCCCCAAACATTGCCAACTAACCTGAAAATACTTCCAATGCAACCCATGTTACAAACACTGTTCTGCACTGTCCCATCTCGAAAAACTGTTAAACTACACTCGAATATAGCACAGTAAGTCCGTAAAGCTTCACTGCTTCACTACAGTTACCAACAAATAGCGAATTCGATTTTACTGACCAAGCATAAAAGACGCACAAACAAAACAAACGTTTGACAGTCGGAGGTTACCGTAAACAAATCGCATAGGCATTGCCAACTCCTCAAAATTTACGTAAGACAGAATTTGCGTTAATGATGAAGAAACCTGCAGTAACGCAGTAGAGGTCAACATATCTATTGATTTTGCTGTAATCATTTCTGAACCATCAAAATACCGCCTTTTTTAACGTAGAATGGAATATTTATGGATACTATAAAATTAAGACGATAGTAAACAATTACGATTGCCGTATCTGGTGGTCGATATGACAACGTAAGAAAAGATGTTGGCCTATTAGAATTAGTTGTTTACTACCTCTATGTTCAGTTGTTACTCTGAGAAGTATGCGTACTTTAAAACCGTCGCGCAAACCGCCGGCGATCCAACTGGTTTGAAATCTTGCTCGTAGCTTGTCTTGGCTCACTGCGAGCCGCGAGCCACCACTTTGTTTCGGCAGGCCATCGATGCGCAACGCTTGTTGTATTTGGCGTTTTTTAAAAGTTTTGTTTATTTGGGAAAATGATCAAAATGCGTGATTTCAGCTTCACGTGTGTCACCAACTTTGAGCCGAGTAAGTTCGCGAACTTAAAAGCCACGTACTTAAAGTTCGTACGTGTGTCATCCCTTTTTTATAGGCAATCACAGTCAGTCGGAAAATCCTGGATAAGGTTTTTGATGAGCATATATGGAGTGATGCGTATTGTGCAAGGCTCTCGCGGCCATGGTCCGATGAACCGCTGGAACTTGGGCTATTCGGTCGGCGACAGCTCGCTCCGTTCCGCCGTCTTGGCGTCGGAGCGCTTCGCTGTTTGACGTTTTAAAAGCTTTTATTTAACTTGCAATGTAGGCATGTATGTATGTGTGTTCGGTTGTTATCTTGCTACACAATTTTGAAACAGATATTTTCAACCGATTGAGCTGAAATTTTGCATACACGTAGTTTGGATGACAATACACGATAAGCTGTGTGCTCAGAGTAACAACTGAACATAGAGGTAGTAAACAACTAATTCTAATAGGCCAACATCTTTTCTTATGTTGTTATATTTACCACCAGATACGGCAATCATAATTGTTTACTATCGTCTTAGTTTTATAGTATCCAGAAATATTCCATTCTACGTTAAAAAAGACGGTATTTTGATGCTTCAGGAATGATTACAGCAAAATCAATAGATATGTTGACCTCTACTGCGCTACTGCATGTTTCTTCATCATAAACGCAAATTCTGTCTTACATAAATTTTGAGGAGCTGGCAACGCCTATGTAATTTTCCTGCGATTTGTTTACGGTAACCTCCGACTGTCAGACGTTTGTTTTGTTTGTGCGTCTTTTATGCTTGGTCAGTAAAATCGAATTCGCTATTTGTTGGTAACTGTAGTGAAGCTTTACGGTCTTGCTGTGCAATATTGTTTGTAACATGGGTTGCATTAGAAGAATTTTCAGGTTAGTTGACAATGTTTGGAGGCTGAATTGTCAAAAGATGATGGCTTTGAGCACGCCATGCTGAAGTGGTTAGTTTACTACCTCTATGTTTAGTTGCTACTCTGAGGCTGTGTAACATCATTCTAAATCCAATAAGATGGACAATGCAAATTGGCGGAATAGCTATTTTCAATGTGTTTCTATAATATGGGTATCAAATGAAAGAGCTTGTTGAGAGAAACTCGAAAAATAATGTAACATCATTCTAAATCCATTAAGGCGTCACATCCAAGATGGCGGAACAGTTCTTTTTTATGCCCTCTTACAATATGGGTATCAAATGAAAGGGCTTGTTGCGAGAAACTCGAAAAATAATGTGACGTCATTCTAAATCCAATATGGCAGACCATATCCATGAACTTCTGCATTATGGGTATCAAATGGCCGAAAATAATTAGAAAAATAATCCACCCAACAACCACAAATTCATTAGACGATGGCCACGAAAGCCTTACACAGTATCCTAGTTACGAAATTTACTCTAATAGGATCCGTTGCAAATAAGAAACGTAGAGTTTTGGTTGAAGCTGCTCAGATTGAAGTTTTAGGTCATTTTGGCATAAATACTAATACTTCATTACGGAAAATTGTGGATGCAATTGATATTTCAACAGGGCCTATACTCCATAAACTCCATAAAAATTTCAACCATTCAAAATGAAAATTGTGCAAGAGTTAAGCAAAGATGATTTTGATCGGCGAGTCGAGTTTTGTGAACAAATGACTGGGCCATTGTTCATTAATGGAAATTTAAAGGGAGACATTGGATGGATATGTTGAAAAAAGCCATCAATCCGCTTATGACTTAAATAATTGAAAACCAAATCGAAGCAGATAAAAACACTCTTGATGAGGCTGAAATCTATTTGCAGCAACACCGCGTTCCTCCTCACTATATTCTAGCGGTTCGGCAATGACTAGACGACGCGTTATCAGATCACTGGATAGGGCAAAAGGAATTTGACGGCATTAGACTCCTTTCTGTGGGACCATTTAAAATCTATTCTGTTTACTCCATAACCTGAAAGTTTGGTTGACCTTCCTCAACGCATCAAAGCTGCCATAATATCCCACAAAATATTTTTGCAACTGTTCGTCAGGAATTTGAAAATCGCCTATATACAGGGTGTTTCATAAGTTGGGACTTTTTGTCAGACAGCGGATAGTACTCGCCAAAATGAGTGTTTTTCCCACTAACATATAAACGAAATATTTAGAGAAAACAAGATACTGACCATTAAAAAAGTCCACAATTGTAAGTCCGTCCATGGGCAATGGCTCACCATGTCATAATATCACAACAAACAAGGCAGCGCTAGCGATGTGAGAAAACACTAAGACAGGCAGTTCGTCATACGTCGCGTTGCTGTTGCTACATCTGACGATCGGACTTCAAAAACAATAATAATGGCGCACGCTTATAACAATAATGAACTGGTGGACACGATTTTAATGTACAGTGAGTGTGGTCAAAATACCTCTGCGGCTTCGCGAGTGTATACCGATCGTTTCCCTAACCGTACTCACCCTGCACCTCGTCGATTTGTCTCCCTCGTGCAAAGAGCTAGAGACTGAATCCACATTGTGGTGGATACGCTGGAAGACCTAGACAACCTCGAATGGTCCAAATTGGCGAAGACATCGTAAATCGTACTTTTACCAGTAAGACGCCTGCGACATGACCGCACTAACAATTCATAGCAACGAAAGGGTGAGTACTTGCTTGAATTTTTTTTTACTGTTTTGCTGCTGGTTCACCGTGCATTAGCTTTGCGGTTTCAAGCGTCGTTGCTTCCAAAGAGAAAAGTACCAACTTTTGAAACACCCTGTATTGTTTGGCCAATAACCGGAAACATTAAAATTTTCAAGGGGATGACCATGGGGGGCAGGAGGTGAAGTAGTTTTTGGTTAAAAAGGTTGTCCCCCTTGACAGATGTTTTGACGTGTCGCAGCGTTTTTTCTTTTATTCAGTGGTTTCCGTGGTGGGAAGTTTTCGAATAAACACCCTGTAGGAGAGACGTGGGAGCGACATAGGTTTGTGCTTAACAAGTAATTTGGATGCTTCATCATCATAGTCACAATGTCTTAACAGACATGTTGTGAACTCGCAAAATGCATTAAGTCGGAGCTAGAGTATTGCCGACACGAATATTATCAATACTTTTGAGCACTGTAGCTCGCCATCGTTCGCGATTTGTTGTCAGTTTAGTGGCGCTCTTGATACTCATATCCAGCAACTGTTTCGTCGTATCCACCCAGCGTGTAGGGGGACGGCCACGGCGCCGCCCACTCGGGGTATGACCCTGAACTACAAGTTTCTCCATATTATCGCTTCTGTGTATATGTCCGAAGAATGTAAGCATTCTCGTCGACACAATGGAGGATAATCTCTTTGGATTACCGACCTCATCCAGTATGGAGACGTTAGTTCGATGGGCGGTATAAGGAACTCTCAGCATTCTCCTCTATGTCCACATTTCAAAAGCGTCTATGCGAGCTCGATCTGCCTTTTTAACAGTCCAAGTTTCCGAGGCATACAAAAATATGGAGATCACAAGAGACTGAACCAGCGACATTTTTGTAGCTTTAGTTATGTTATGGTCACGCCATATTTTAGCAAGCTTTGTCATGGCCACACGTGCGTGTTGAATGCGCCGTCGAATCTCATTTTCACAGCTACCCGAATTATCGATCAAAGAACCGAGGTATATAAAACTTTGAACTACTTCACAACGGCCTATTGACTTTATTTCTCGATAATTATCATGCTCTCTATCTACGATCATAACCTTGGTCTTATTGTAGTTAATACCAAGACCATACTCTGCACTACATTGTTCTAAGATGTTTAATAGAGCTACTAGTTCTTCCTGAGAAGCTGCAATAAGGGTTGTATCGTCAGCAAATCTTAAGTTGGATATTTTGCTTCCGCCAATAGTTACACCGCCATTCCAGTTGTCTAATACCTGTTTCATCACAAATTCAGAGTAAATGTTAAACAACATCGGAGATAATACACATCCCTGACGAACTCCCTTTCTGGTTGCAGTTTGACTAGACAGGTTACCATCAATTCTTACGCGAGCCGAATTAGACTCACAGCGTTGCTCTATGAGAAACACTAGGTGATAGGGAACTCCCATAGAGCTGAGGATTTCCCACAGTTTAGGCCACTTTACGTTATCAAACGCCTTAGGATAGTCCACAAAGCAGATAAAAACAGAAAAATAATGCTCTCTGGCTTTTTCAATAATTTGTCTTAAGTTTAAGATCTGTTCACGCGTACCGCGTCCTTTCACGAAACCTGCCTGCGTCTGAGAAATTTGCCAGCCAATAAAACCTTCCAAACGAGATTGTAAAATATACAGTAGAACCTTACTTGCATGAGAGATTAATGAAAGTAGGCGATAATTGTCTGGATTTGTTGGAGATCCCTTTTTATGAAGTGGAACAAAAATTGATGTGCACCATTCATCTGGCCAAACACCGGACGACCAGACACTCTTACAAATATTATGTAAAAGGGCGATGCCGTCGTCACCCAAGCATTTCAACGTTTCAGCAGAAATAGCATCAATGCCTGTAGCTTTGGATGCTTAATAAGTAATTTTTTTGGGTCCCACCTGGGACTCTAGGATACTCATCCTTATTCATAGATTCCCCTAGATATCTGTATGTTTGCCTTTAGTCGACGAAGCAGTTTCCCTAGGGCCCCTTTATAAAGTTCGAGTATTTAACGTATTTCGTCGCTGTGTTTGTATTTATTGTTTACCTGATTTGCGAGGATAACATAAACTGTGCACGACTTTGGTCCTTTTTCGTTTTCCACCGGAATTTCTACCCGGGAAATAAACTGCCAGCAGTGAAGTTAAGATTAAGAATCTACTGTGCTATTTTACTGCCGAGTTGTGTTTTTCTTTCAACCGGGAAACTTTATTTTTACGGCCATCATTGTAAACGACCAATAACATTACGACTATACCGAGTACACAGGATAATAGCACAGGAGATGCTAGCTATACAATTTGCTTTCGCTTGAGATGAAAAACTTTTCAGAAACAAATAAAAGACGCGTATAAATATGGAATTGAAACAGATGCTTCAAAAGTATGGGTAGCGCTTTTTCTGTACATATCTGTGTGACTTAGAAATTGCAACACCTAGTGTAAGCCCAGATATATTTATAATTTTTTGTCAGCTTATTGTTCACATGAATTGTAGTAAACGATAACATTTTTGTTCCAATTTATCTTCAAATACCAGGCTATTTTTGCATTTAACAAAAAATGGAGTAGTTTGTATTAATTTTTTTATTGTTGAATTTGCTAAGACAAATTTAGTTTTATTGCTTATGTGGTATGTCAAACATTGTTTAGCAATGGCTCGCATAAGAAGACAAGTGTCAATTAAGTCAATTAAGTGAATTTGAACGAGGTAGGATAGTGGGCTAGGATGTCCTTCCGAGAAATTGGAAACAGAATTGGCCGGAATGCTACAACAGTGATGCGGTGTTGGCGGGAGTGGTCTATAAATCGGCGCCATACGCGTCGGAGGGACACTGGGACTTTGAGGAGAACCACTGACCGTGAAAAACGCCACTCAAGATTTAGTGCCCCAAGAGACTGTTTCAGGTCAACCAGTGCAATCGGACATGCGTGGAGAGTAGCTACGGGTCGACAGTTAAGCATGAGAACAATTTATCAAAAAATTGGGGCTTATGGGCTACTGTCATACCATCCTCGGCTGGTATCACCATTGACCAATACACGTAGACAGCTTTGACTGACATGGTGTCAAAAACGGGCTCATTGGAATCAGGAGTGGGATCATGTCGTTTTCAGTGACGAGTTACGTTTCTGTTTGTGGGCCCATGACGGTCGCAGAAGGGTAAGGCGCAGACGTGGAGAAAGGCGCCAACTTCAATTTTGTGTGGAGCGCGAGACGACTGCGCTTACTAGAGGCGCTATGGTATGGTGTGCCATAACAATTGGAAGCAGATCACCTCTAGTATTTTTAGATAGAAACATGATCGCCCAGTCCTACATTAATAACATATTAGAACCTGTTGTGTTGCCGTACCTTCAGCAACTACTACAGCAGGAAAATGCCAGACCACATACCGCTGCAGGTTCCAGATAATTTGTCCGACAAGCCAATGTGACCACCCTTCGATGGCCCGCAAGGTCACCTGACTTATCGCCCATTAAACATGTATGGGATATGATAGGTAGAAGACTGGGTCCATTGCAAGTTGTTATACTGAATGTAGGCCGACTACGTGACGAGGTTCGATTAGCCTGGGACAGCATACCTCAGGCAGATATCGATCATCTCATTCGCAGCATGCCACGAAGGGTTGCAGAGTGTCAAAACTTAGATGGAGGCGCAACTCACTACTGATTTTTTGAGAATACCTTCCAATAAATTTGTTTCATAATTTCATCGATTATTATTCCTATTCATCCCAATAGATTCTCCAAATATTGATAAAATATATCAACGTTTACTGGGTGTTGCAATTTCTATGTCACACAGTATATATATTATAAAGTTAGTAATTATACTGAATCTTTCAATGTCCCATAAAATGCTAACGCCAAAATCATGGGAAACAGGATGCTTTGTGTTCAACATTTTTCTTTATTTTATATAATACAATTTCAAAATTAGCAAATATGTGTCCTCGGAGTTTTATCCGACATAGCTGATAAAGTGCAGAGTAAATACTGCAGTGATAACTATCATAAACAGTGTGGAAATTATTTTCAGAGAATGAAAATCAGACTTATAACTTTACACTTGCAGATGAGAGTTGTTAGATGGATTTTTTCCTAGGGTTTTAGGTGGTGGATCAGTAATAGCATGTCATGTTTTTTATTGCGTGGCTAGCATCGACCTTATATATTTATTTTGCATATTTTTGAGATTGTTTTTCACTTTTACTTCTAAGATTTAGTGCCCTAGTTACCTAACCGTAAAATGTTTACCCGTTTAATATGCAATTTCTTATTCATCGTGTTCTCATTAAAAGACAAAAATTTTCTTTGCAGAAAGAAAATGACTGAATAATTTTCAGTTGCTGTCGAACTACTTGGTAGATATCTACTTTTGAGAGCCTGGATACTATTTGTTAGTAGTCAGATTTTGACAAATTATTATTATCGCGGACAAGGTAGATAGGTATAGTTTTTAACATATTTTGCATAGGCATGAAAATATACAGGGTGTCCCAAAAAATAGTGTCAAGCGGAAGTCCAGAGATAGAGCTCACCTAGAAGTATCTGAATCACCCCCATATATGTCATGCAATTTTTTGTAGTTTCTGAGTTATGAATTTTTTTCTGAATTTTAGAGAATTCTCTACCTCGACAACTTAAAACTGTTACAAAAGAAAAATTAAAATACTTTTCCAAATTATCTTTTTTGGTAATTAATCTCCAAGAGTTTATTGTTCATACATAAAATAATCGGCTTCGTAACTTTGACGAAAGTCATAAAAATTTTAGTGTAAAGTGAAAAATTTACGATCTGATAATTATGACTTAAATCTTTGACTCGCAATTAAAAATCCAAAGAGTTGATTTCATGATTTCTAAGCAGGTCTAAAAACTTCTTCAGACTCTCAGCTATCACTATATTGAAAAAAAAGTAGTACATAATGGGGCTACTTTCGCTCCAATTGACCTTCAAGGACAAGAGGCGAAGATTTCTTGAAATTATGTTAATGATTGTCAGTACCGCAATAATAAACGTTAAAAACGTTGCATAAATTAAACATCTATTAAAAAAGATCCTATTTCTTGCTAAAAACCACAAGGAGCGCATTCTTCAAAACCGGTTTTTACCTGAGCGCCAACAAAAGGGGCTAACGCAGTAAACGATGCCGATGTTAGAAAGAGATAGCTATGATAGTGTTATGATGTCTTTTCAAAATGTGTCATTGCATAGGTTGTTTTTGTTGTCTTTATTCAGTCGTCTGTCTGTCTTTGCGGCTTTAAAACGAAACGCTTTTGTTTGGATTGGTGTTGTTTCTGTTGTCTGACTACTTGGCTATTCCTACGGACCTTGAGCGCACGACAACTGAATTTAACGATGCTGTTTTCTGCAAGAAACTATACAACAAATGGATAGGTCGTGGTGGACCCACTGAGTGGCCGTCACGGTCACCTGACTTAAATCCGATAGAGTTTTTTGTTTGGGACTACTACAAAAACATAGTTTATGCTAAAGTGTCGAAACATCAGCGAATTACGCAACAAACACAGGATGAAGAAACAATAAAAAACAATCGAAGGGCTTTTGTTAATTTAAAAAAACAATTTTTTCAGAAGATGTAGATTATGCATCGAACAAGAAGGTAGACATTTTGAAAATTTCATGTGAAATTTAATAAACTTAGTGAAGAAATTTGATAATTTCGTATAATTTTACAATTTCCCACTTACAAAAAAGAAGTCGTACATGTAAAAAAAATCTTAGCAAAATGACTCAGGTGGTCATCTATCGATATTTTGGTCGCACTGAATGTTTTTTATTGCGGCACTGACAATCATTCGGCTATTAGCGCCTTATTGTTTCATTTAAAATCCCATCGCTAATTTCAAGAAATCTCCACCTTTTGTCGTTGAAGGTCGATTAGAGACAAAATAGCCCCAATAAGTACTCCTTTTTTTTAATGATTATGATAGCTGAGAGTCTGAAGAAGTTTTTAGACCTGAATAGAAATCATGAAGTCACCTCTTTAGATTTTTAATTGCGAGTTGAAAATCTAAGTCATAATTAACATAACGTAAATTTTTCACTTTACACTAAAATTTTTATGACTTTCATCAAATTTACGAAGCTGATTATTTTATGTATGAACAATAAACTCTTGGAGATTAACCAGCAAAAAAGATAATTTGGAAATGTCTTTTAATTTATCTTTTGGGACAGTTTTAAGTTGTCGAGGTAGAGAATTCTCTAAAATTTAGAAAAAAATTCATAACTCGGAAACTACAAAGAATTGCATAACATATATGGGGGTGATTCAGATACTTCTAGGTGTGCTCTATCTCTGGACTTCCGCTTGACACTACTTTTTGGGACACCCTGTATAGAGATCTTTACAAAATTATTTACTACAAGTACGTGAGCTAGCCAAAAAGCATCCACTTGTAATTATATTGGCTTTGATTCTTTTTAATACATTCCCAAAAATTTGGGTAGCTTACATAACTAACTACAATACAATACGATTGCAAAAGGATTGCAGATTCTGACTCACAAAAAGTAGCTATGTGGCTGAATCAAAATGCGTTAAACATCAAAAATAACTATCGCAATCTCGGCCACTGTTTTAGATCAACCTAGCCCATTCTCATTATTATTTCATAATCTAAAATCTTCGCGTCTAAGCTGTATGTGTCTAGCTATTAGTATAGTCGAAATGATAAAATATCTTGATATTTTCGTAAACCAACACATACGTTGGTCAGATCATATATTATACGTAAATACACCCTTAAGGGCTTACGGGCCATCACAGCTAGGTTTTTATGCTGAGAAATTCGTTATATTCTACTGAATTATTGTATAACGAAAGTAACGTATCCAGTTTAGAGCAAATTTCCAATCAACGCAGCTTACTTAAAATGTCTTGTGATTTCAGCAATAGGGGTATAAAAATTAACTAATTAAGTAGATCTAGCGCTAATAGGAATGTTCCATTTCACTTATTAAAAAAAACCTTAATACAAAGAACATCTTCATACTTTGGGCCAAAGTTCTATAATTATTGTCTCTCACCACACATAAAACACATAAATACTTTGAAAAAGTACAAAATAGAAATCATTCACTTTGTTATGGAAAACATTCATATATTGTATCTTAATATTCTCGATTTACCGAGCACAGCTTCAGGTTAGATATGTTTTAGCGACGTATGTTGAGTTTAACTCTGATTTTGATTGATACTTTTCTGCAGAAATGTTCTTGTCACTCATAAAATCTTTTTTCTTCCTATTGCTCTGCTTTATTTAATCTACATATAGGCTATAATTGTGAAATGTACAGTCTTAATAATTATTATTAGTGCTATACATAGCTGAACAGGCAATAAATTGCCTATAGCATGTGTCCACTGGACATTGATAAAAAATGTTAGAACCTGATGACGTAACAATCAGTACATATGCACGTGGACTACATCAGCAAGCAGGCAGTTTTTTCATTCAAAATGGCTACAATTAATGAAGTTGGTGATCTTAAAGCTGTTTTGATAGAATAGGTATCGATATGCTGATTTTGTGTGGACACAAAGTATTACCTGTCATTTGTCACTTGATAAATACCTGTATTGAACACGGCTGTTTTACGGATATATGGAAAGTATCGTTTATTTCTCCCGTTCCTAAAATAAACTCGCCAAAAGATTTCAACGATCTAAGACCAATGAGAATTCTCCAATGCCTTTCCAAAGTAGCTGAGACATTTTTAAGCAAACAGATGACAGAGTATTTAAATTCCTGTAATATTTTGCCCTCTTTTCAATCTAGTTTTCGATCCCAACACAGTTGCGCTACACTGCTGAAAATTATTAACGACATCTTGCATGCAACCGATGAAAATCAAATAACAGCTTTAATATTATTAGATTACAGCAAAGCTTTTGACAAAATTAATCATAAATTATTATTAGCAATATTAAAATATGTAGGCATTTCAGAAAGCTCTGTAAGACTCATGACTAGTTATCTGGAAGATAGGCAGCAGATAGTTAGAGTTAAAGAAACCTATTCCTGCCCTGTGTGTTATGTGGGGTAGAGCCCAGGGCTCTATCTTAGGGCCCATACTTTTCTACATTTATACGTCACAGCTGGTAAGTTGTCTTCAACACTGTTCTGCCCATTTATATGCTGACGATACTCAACTATATTTTTCTTTCCCTGCCAATCAACCATCGAGGCATGTAACAAAATTACAGACGATTTAAACAATTTAAGGAGAGTTTCCATATATCCCACTGTTTAGAACTAAATCCGCAGAAGAGTTCCGTGATGCTGTTAGGGAGAGAAAATTCTAGGAAGAGTGTTATTCAAATCTTTTCTATTAATATCAATGCAGATCCGCGATTAGTGGATTCAGCAAAAAAAAACTAGGTGTTGAGTTGGACACGTCTCTGAGATTTAACGGCCATATAAATATCCATCGCAAAAGCTTTTAGTAAGCTCAAGGTTCTCTATCCACAAAGAAAAATATTGAATAAAAAAACCAAGCAGTTTTAATTTTAACCACTGCGATGTAGTCTATAACGCATGTATTTCACAAAGTGACTCCAATACAATCCAATCAATTCAAAATGCTTGTGTGCGTTTGGTATGTGGAATACCTAGAAGACCGCATGTGTCATCCAGCATATCTGAAATAGGCTGACTGAAAATGAGAGACCGACGTTTGCTCCATTGTCTAGTTCTGTTCCATAAAATCATAAAGTACAAGGCTCCACTTTATCTACATGAAAAAATAATTTGCAGGGCTCAAACACATACTATAAGATTAAATTTGAGAAGTGATGACCTTATTTCAGCTCCTCGCCACAGAACTGCAATTTATCAAAGACCTTTCACGTGTTGTATTTACAAATTATACAACCAGGTTCCACAAAATATCAGACACTTATCTGTAACGTCTTTTAAGAAAAAATGTAAATATTTAACAGGTACCTTCGCACCCTGAAATAGAATTGCCATTACTCTGTAGTTCAAAATCAACACGAACAAGGATGTAATCTTTTCTTTCTATAATTTTCTTCCTTTCTTTTATTTGTTAGCTTAGGTTTGGGATAGGTAAGGTTGAGTGGAAGACCAGCAAGCTAAATTTTTGCAATTTGGTGATGCTGAACTCCGCCTTTTGAAATGTATATTTTGTATATTTCAATAGAGGTTACAACTACTACATTATGTTTAAACGTTGTCTTGCTAGGCTAGTAAGAGAATCTGAAAATACATATATCGATTATTACCTTTTTTTATATTATATATCTCAAATATGACACTGCACACGATATGAAATTTGAAAAAATAAAACAAAACAGAATCCTTCGCATGACCCAATTTTTTTCCAGCAGGAAATTAGGCTCAGACATCAAAGAAAAATGGTCGACATCACAGCTCAGTGCCCTTTGAAAAAAATTTCTGTCGCTTTAAACTTTCTCGCTGATAACGCTATACTTTTTTCAAGCTATGCCGTCGTTTACAACGTTATCGATTTCCCCTGGTGAGCCTTCTATAAACAGAAAATTTGACTGGAATTGAAAAAGCGGCTTGTTAATTGGTTGGAGCGCTTTAGGCTCCAATAAAATTCATCATCGCTACAGTTCAGTGGGATTTGGTAGAAAAAAACCGATTCAAGGCAGAACACACCAATCGTACATTTCGTTGAACAGTCAGTTGATGTTTTAATATAGCAGCGGGTATATGTTATATGTCAAACTCATATTAGCTATGTGAAGATCATTTGGGATGAGACGATTTTAGTTTTGTGCATCTAGTACCATAACGTGCTCGCTCAAGAATCAGAATATTGGTATTATTACTTAGTACCTCAAAAGTATTACTTGATCTTTACTATTTTTTTACACTTGCCGATACTGTTACTTGTAAAGCATTTACTTTTGCATGCATGTGCGGATGATACTCAGTTATAATATATTTTCGACTACGGCAATATTGACTGGGCATCTCTTGAGAGAAATGATGACTTAAGGGGCCTGGATACATACATTTATACATACGTATTTGCCATGTAAAACACGGACTCACAATTTCTCGCATAACTCACTCTGTTTTCAAACTACACATATAATATTTCAGAAGGCGATAGTTAAGACCTTAGTGAATGACAATTATTTTCTCAAAAAAGTTTTTTAATGTGCAAAAAAACTCGCAATGCAAAATCATACATTCTATAAATACCTGTAATTTAACAACCAAACACGATATCAAAAAAGGCTAAATAGTTGCACAAGCGCAAGCTTTCTTCTTCAATTTGCTCTTTGAGTCATTACTGTAAGTTTAAAGGTAACGTCAGGAGCTTGAAAATGCGAAATTCATTTTTATGGTGACCTTTGGACCTTACCTTTGGACCTTTTGACCTTACCTTTGGATTTTGGACTTATCTCCCCTCATCTTAGACACACACACTGGAGAAAGGAAACAGACGACCACGCCTCCTCGCTAACACGGGAATACGTCTGTTCTTGAATTCTCAATTTCGCGCGCTATACCCTAGATCCTTAACTTCAGATATTCTAAAAAACACTGGCCTATACATGAACGCCAACAACCTGTCACTCTAAGGAAGAGGAAAATCGGACCAAATATCGGGAGCTTCTCAGACAACTTCGCAGCCTCTGGACGAACTTCACTGTGAGTCTGCTAGTAATAATCATTGAAGTCCTGAGTGGTTTGAGGGATACACTGCTCTCTGTACTGCGCAAAATGTCGGTGTGCCGTGCGGCGGCTCACATCTTAGCCGCTAGAATGCAGAAGCCATCCATGGGTCCGTTCGTCTACTTAAGGCGCACGATTCGCGGACCCAGTGATTGCTCACCTCATGGTGTGAGGAGTAGTCATTAGGTAATGGAGCAGCGGTCCGGTGTATCTGAGCCCAGGTGGTACCTTTAATGTTTTTTTTAATATATTAAAGGGGAAAGTATAAAGAACTGTGCCCGAACTTTAGATAAACCATGGTCCGAAAAAGGTGTAGACGGTGGAATTTACCGGCAAGTTTAAGACGAAGGTCTTCGAGATGCTCGCTTGCAAAAGTGAGACGATAATAACTTTTCTATATTCTTTCATTAGCACAGTCTAAGGATCCACGCTTGATAGTTGCTATGGCTGCAACGACAGAACTAAACTCCAATTATTATAACAGCCATCGTATTCATCAGATTTGACCTCCGGTGGCTATTTTTATTTCCATTTGAAAAAATGACTTGGCGGACAAAGTTCTTATTGAATGACCCCTGTAATTACTAATTACTTCGGTACCTATAGTTATTATTTGGACATGTCAGTTCATAATCATAACAGACTTGCTCCTTAGAATATCCCCGTAGTTAAGGAGTATGGCTACGGCATACCGTCGAGTATTGATGGAGCTTTGGATAAGCAGTGACTTTGATATAGGTCAAGTGCCTCTTATCAGAAAGTTCCTCGAGCGGCCGATGTGAAAAGTTTTTTGCTGTCTTCTTATTATATACAGTCTCGAGTCAAGTTTCAGAGGTCGATGGTGAATTAACACCCTCTGAAGTTCTTCAAGTGTCATTCCTCTTCAACGAAAAGTTGGAACTTTCAGAATACTCTACATTTTTTCTCGTGAAGGACCTTCATCTATTAATGACCCTGACGTCGGTTTACGAAAACTGCCAGGCAACTCTTAGCTTATGAACTGTCACAATGGACTACTATCATGATTTTTTTATGATTCTGATGTGTTGTGTTTGTATTTCTATGGCTTCTCTGTGAAGTCTGGCATGGTATGCAGACGCTGTGGCAAGAACCTGAGTTTCTTCAAATTTGATCCTGTGACTTCCCTCCTTAATTGCATGCTCGGCTACCGCTGATTTGTCCGTATGGCCTAGTCGACAGCTAGCCTTATGTTCTGCAATTCTTGTGTTTATAGATCGCTTCGTTGTTCCTATGAATACACTCCCACATGTGCATGGTATGCGATAAACCCCCGGTGTTGTGAGTGGGTCTCTTTTATCCTTCACCGTTCTCAAATATTCCTGTATCTTTCTTGTGGGCTTGTGGATGGTCTTGACGTTTTCCTTTCGTAACATTTTTCCTATTCTGTCTGTTATTCCAGGCACATAGGGTAGAAAAGCTTTTAATATCGGTTTAGGTTGTGGTTTTGCCCTATTTCTTCTCATTGTTCTTGTTATTTCCTTTTCTGTGTAACCATTAGCCTTAAGAGCATTCTTTGGATATTCCAGTTCGGTGTCGAGTTCTTCCGGTTCGCACACTTTTCTAGCCCGTTCTGTCAAACTTCTAATAATTCCGTCCTTCTGAGATGGGTGGTGGTTTGATTCTTTATGTAAGTACCGATCAGTATGAGTTGGCTTTCTATATACCTTGTGTCCTAATGTAACTTCTTTTCTCGTTAGAAGAACATCAAGGAAGGCGAGTTTTTTGTTTCCTTCTACCTCCATGGTGAACTTGATGTTTTCATGAACGCTGTTCAGAGGTGTTCTAGAAATTCTTCTAGCTTTTCTCTTCCGTGATTACAAATGACGAACGTATCGTCCACGTATCTGAGCCATATCTTGGGCTTGTATTGAGCGCTCTTCAAGGCTGCCTGTTCGACCTTCTCCATTACAAAGTTCGCTACTACTGGGCTTAGAGGACTTCCCATGGCTGCACCTTCAATTTGTTCATACATGTTGGTGTCCCAGACGAAGACGGTTGTCGTTAACACATGCCTGAAAAGGTTTGTAATGTCTTCTGGAAATATGTTCTTGATGTGTTCGATTGCATCGTTTAATGGCACCTTTGTGAATAATGACACCACGTCAAAGCTGACTAGCATGTCGGATTCTTCCAGCTGTATGTCTTTGATTTTCGAAATGGAATGGGCTGAGTCCTTGATGTACGAGTCGGTTTTTCCAACGTATGGCTGTAATAATGTAGTTAAGTGTTTCGGTAATTCGTAAGTAGGCGAACCTATTGCGCTTACGATCGGGCGAAGTGGAACGTTGGGCTTGTGGATTTTTGGCAACCCATAAAGCCTAGGAATCAGTGCTTCATTTTTGCATACCTTCTTTTTGGTTCCTTCGGCAAGGCTTGAATTCTTCAACAGTCTTCACCATGGTTTTAGTTTTTCTCAATATGGTCTTGGTTGGGTCTTTTGCTAGAGTGCGGTAGGTGCCTGGATCTAGCAATGCTTTTATTTTGTTTTTGTAGTCTTCGATGTCCATCACCACTGTGGCGTCACTGTAAGCGTTTAGGCATATAGTATGTAACAAAATTGCACCCTATGTAAGTGATGCGCCACATTTTGTGAAAAGTCTTATGACAATACCAGTTGTGAACACAGAATAGCATAAATTCCAGGAGTTGTATGCCATAAGCAGCTTACCAGCAAGCTGCCGAGGATCATTAAAGATTCGCAACCACCGTAACGCAGCAAGGACCTATACTTACAATAAGCTTATTACAGTGCCTCTTTACTTCCTGGCATGAGCAGGAGTAGCTGGAGTATGATAATAGCGTAATAGACATAGGAATTAACTGCGGCAGCAGGATCAGGGTTATTATGTGATTGTTCGTTACAACAGCGACTGGAATAACCTCATCATATAGCAGGCGCGTTTTCAGTATCGTGTTCAAATGTTCTTGCCTTCAAACTTTTGAATAAGAGCATATACAGATCGGGAAAGTACTGTCAACATCACGTATCAGTATTCCTGGAAAATAATAACAATACTTAGATATTTCATCCAACTTAGCATCAGAATTTTTTTAGAGACAGGAATTGCGCTATACAGGGTGGCCAATCGGGTGACGTTATTAATTTTTTTTAGATAGCCTGTACCGAGACTTATCCAAAACACCCCCATGTATGTGTTTTGGATAAGTCTCGGTACAGGATTATTGATAGTTTTCGAGTTATGATCTATTTTTGGAAAATTTAGAGATTTTCCAGTTTTTTTTTTAAGAAATCGTCAAAACAGAAACAAAAATGCGTTTTCGATTTTATTTTTTTCTGTAATTGTAATCAGTATTAAGCCTTTTTTAATATCTAATAAATAAAACCTGTACATCCGACCAATAATTAAGTACATTTTGGGCCCAAAGTTTGAAATCACTGTTTTTAGTCGGGAGACCAAAACTTTCAAAATGAAATTAAAAATACGTATGCCTGGTTCTGGAGCACCAAACTAATCTTAAAAACTTTGCAAGATATTACACTTTCAAAATAATAATGAAAAAACAGAACTTATGGGGGCAGTTTGCGACGTACGTGATTGTTAAAGGTAAAAAGGTGATAATTTAAGAATTTCGAAAATGATCTAAAAAACTATTATTTTACTTTATTATGACAAATTAAAGAAACAAAACTCGTAACAACTAATAATCCCGATAATCATTGATGTTTTAATGACTTTTAATAAAAAAAAAACGAATACCCTAATTGTGACTTTTGACGTGATTTTGCTATGTACTATTGAATTTCTGCTAAATTAAGTTGTATGGAATGTTAAGAGAGTGAAGGAATAATAAAACAATAAGCTGACTTCCAATTCCATGGCAGAATTACCTGGGAAGCGGTATCGTAATATATGCCAACGCCGCGCCGTCCTTTTCTTTGAGAGTAGCTTTTTGCGCGCTCACGTTACGAAGGGTTCGAGAAGATCCCGATTTCTTTAACAAAATCTTGTGGACCGATGAATCCCGGTTTGCGAGGACAGGACTGTATAATATTTACAACTACCATTATTGGGCAACGGAAAATCCGCACACCGCACGACAATCGAACTTTCAGAACAGATTTAGTGTCAACTTGTGGACGGGAGTAGCGAATGGATAACTGATAGGCCTCGTCCAACTGCCGCCTAGGCTGGATGGAGTGACCTATTTAGATTTCCTGGAAAATAACGTGTCCGGCTCATTAGAAGACGTAAACCTTGAGTTGGCCCCCCTCGTAGGCCTACTTAAAAATCCCATTGAATTTCTTCATCTGGTGCTATTACAAGGAAATCGTCTACGCTCGTGACAGTAACACCGTGGAAGAGCTCAGATAAAAATTAGACAGATGTAAAAGGCAAATTAATGAAAACAGAACTGCGTTTCGCCGACATGAGCTCGCAAAAAGCTACTCTGAAAGAAAGGGATGGCGTATGCTACGACACCGCTTCCCAGGTAATTCTGCCATGGAATTGAAAGTCAGATTATTGTTCCATTATTCGTTTCCTTTGTTAATTCTCCATACAACTTAATTTAGCAGAGTTTCAATAGTACATAGCAAAAACAAAATAACAAAATCACAATTTGGGTAGAAGTTTTTTTTTATTAAAAGTCATTAAAACATCAATGACTATCGGGGTTATTAGTTGTTACTAGTTTTTTTTTAATATGTCATAATAAAGTAAAATAATAGTTTTTTAAATAATTTTGGAAATTCGTGAATTATCACCTTTTTACCTTTAATAGTCACGTACGGCGCAAAATTCCCTCATAAGTGCTATTTATTTCATTATTATTTCGGAAGTGTAATGTCCTGCAAAGTTTTTAAGATTAGTTTGGATTTCAAACTTTGGGCCCAAAATGTACTTAATTATTGGTCAGATGTACATGTTTTCTTTATTGGATATTAAAATAGACTTAAAACTCATTTTTGTTTATTTTTTTGACGATTTCTTAAAAAAACTGGAAAATCTCTAAGTTTTCCTAAAATAAATCATAACTCGAAAACTACCAATAATCGCTACACATACATGGGGGTGTTTGGATAGGTCTCAGTACGGGCTATCTAAAAAAAATTAATAACGTCACCCGATAGGCCATCACCCTGTATTTCCATTACGGTCGGTTCTTTCAATTCAACTGTATATCAGATGGGCAGAAGGTTAAAACGATGAATCAATTATTATAATTTCTGTTAAACGTGTAAGGACAAGTTATTCGGTGAGTTACTTGTTGAAAGTTACTGCTTCTCTGTTAAGGGGTTTGAAGGCTATGGCAGCTTGGGATCAGAACAATATGGTTATATTTAATGGAATATTCGAACATGCTGCACTCCATCAACTAAGTACCCTGAAGTGAGCATCTGTCTCCTCCATAGGTTAATACCAGAGTATTTTTATTTTGACTCCTGAGTCTTTTCATATCTGTTCTAGAAGAGAAAGAGGTTTGTATCCAAATTGACGATGTCCTGTCTACAATGCGGCACTCAGGGTTCTTTACTCTTTTGTTATCCATGACATCCTCAGTCCCACCAACTGTGACAATGACAGAATCACAGTAGTGGTCCAGTCATGGACTAGCAACTTAATCCCTACGGTGGATAAAGTATTAAAGTACATAGAACGAAGGCTGATCAAAAGTTACCACTAAGACGCAGGCTACCTATTGTACCAAAAAGTATTTCTTTCCTCGCCTACGGTATGGGAAGTAAAAAGTGTTCGATGTTCCGTTACTGACGGACTACAGCTCTAATTTTGAAGGATATACATGGTAGAAAGTCTTGAAATTAAAGCTCGAGGGTGAGGTCGTTGGGGTTCATAATAATCGTAAGGCAGGAAGGAAATGAACTTGAAATAAGCTTCGTCTTAATTGTCAACATGACCACTTCAGACAATAGGATAATAACAGATAATTGTAGAAAATAGTTAACAATTCCCAAAGCATTAGCACTATAAGTAATTAAATCAAGTATGTAATTGTGTATTGACAAATAAGCAATGTTACAGGCTTTAAAAAAGGTTTAACGCATAACGCTCGTAATTACTGCTAAGCTCTACGTGATTTTTACTACTTTCTTCAAGACTTTCTATGAAAAATGTTTTATCAATTATAATGACAAACAATACAAATACTCACATTTTTGACGGTCGGTTGCAAGACAATAGCTCAAGTCACAGTAACATTGCTTCATCATAAATATAAATATCCGCCTAAAAAAATAGTTCATCTTAAAAAACCGTTTTCTTATCTATTCAAATTTTACACTTTAACCATTGATTAAGGTATTACCCGTTAATACCTTAATCAATGCTTTAACTGAATCTGAGTTACTCGTGAAGTTTTTTTTCAAGCAAGCGCCAAAGATGTGAGTAATTTTTAATGTCCCGAAAAATGTCCTTTACAAATGCTAACCCATGTATTGACTCTCAAAATTTATGACCACATAATTTTCGCTGTATGGATGCTGGTTAAATTAAGGACAAACTAGAGGGAAGCAGTGCGAAAACCATTAATTACAAATGTTTCTTAACTTATTTAGGTTTTGTAGTTGGCTTATCAGAGCTGCTTCACCGACTGGATTAACACCAGATTCATGTCAGATTTATTAAAGATTTGAACTGTATAAAATTCACGTAATTAGAGATACCAACAATACCAGCCATTGGTACAAGTTTTAGTCTGACACATCCATTAATGATATGCCACTTCTAACTCAAATTCTTTAAGACAAGGCTTCGACATGTTAATAACCACTTCTTCAAGTGTTCAGAATTTGATATACCGTTGGACGTCTTTTGTTTAATCAAGCCATATACTACTGGGACTTGGAGAAACATAATACCAATAAATAGAATTACTAATACTACTAAATAAGCTTCCAAAGTTATTATTACTAATGATCTACTTTTTTCTTCAGGCACTCTACAGTTTATACATTTAAAGTGCTTAATTTTTAAGATAGAGGGTGGCAAAGTTTTACTTTATTTTCATTTTTTTTTCAATTATGATGGTTTTCTTTTTTTTTTGAATAACTGCAAATAATGAATACGTAATGTAAAAATTAAGCAATTTATTCACTAGCATTAAATATTAATAAGAATTGAGTTTATTTTGAGCTAAAAATATGACGCCTCAGGGAGAAAGTAATTTGCTTATTAGGTTTGAAACAATTTCTAGTAGCATTTACAAAATACTTTTATAGTTTAGCATTTGGTATTTTCAAAAATTGGTATGTAAAAGAGTTCTGATGCTAATATCTATTTATGCGAGAATACGGATAATTCTTCCGGTCATTTTTTGACAATGATTTCGGTTGTATAGAAGTTTCAATGAAGGTTTTTCCGAAAACGATTACCTTTAGCGACTTGAACAAAGTATACATTTTTACGTAAAAAATATTTAGGAACACACCTTTTTGATACTTAAATTGATGAAACTAGAAAACAGTTTTGATAGTTTAAATGAGTTCGATGTTCCGTAGGTGGCGCCCTCTATTCATGATAGCAAAACTTGGATTTCTTGCCTTAGACGTAATTTCAGGTCGTTGTCTCGTTGTAGTGGAATAATTGACGAAAATAAAAGTAAACCTAAAACCTTGACACCATGTATCTTGGAAATTAAAACTTTAAGGCTTCATGTTCCTATCTCGCTTTTCACAAAAATCATCTACCACCTATGTTTGAGCATTTCCAAACGTTTTTAAACCGTGTATGATACAACTCAAGATGCTGAACTCTTATGAAGCTTTTTCTGTTGTATACAGGGTGTCCCAGAAAGACGGTCCCATAGAAGAACCCCCATCTCACTGAGTCAAAATATTGCGAATAAACACAACATACCTATATACCAAATTGCACCGTTTGACCGTGAGAGGGCTTCAAAGTCAAGAATAATTTTTCAATTTCTGTTGATAACTTCACAATGACATTTGCGATTTGAATGAAATTTGGTAAACGTGTAACACCATAAAAATGCCACATTTTAATACTTTTAACGCTAACACTATGATGTTTTAGCATGGTGAACCGATGTCTTCGCCACTTACATTGACCACTATTTTTCTTATTTTTCGTGCTTTCGGTTTGAAATTTTTCCACAACAAAGATACATCATTGACGAATATTTTTCGACTCTTAGTAAATTTTCGTATCTGTCACGGTTTAACAGTTAAAAATAATTCTGTGATACTTCAGTAGTAGCGCACTGGTCTATTTTATCCGGAATTTAATTGATTGCATTTTGTTAGTCTTTCGCTTGTAAAATTATCGTTATCAGGGTAAATCAGTTATGCTTCTAAATGTGTCGGTTCGGTACTTTTTCGCACAAATTGACAGTAAATAAATTGAAAAAATGTTATTGATATTTCGCAATTTCAACAAACATTAGATATCAAAAATTGAACGGATAGTAAATTCATTAATGTCAAACTGTACCAAATCAATCTACAAGCAAATCGCAGATGAAGAGTAACAATTTTTGTGATCGGGTTATGAGATCGTGTAAAAACCGTTAAATGTATTGACCAAACAAATGTAGGACTAGAGCAGATTCATATTATTTATTTATGTCATCAGTTGTTCAAAATGATCACCATTCACTTCTCTGCATAAATTTATTCTCCTTAAAAAATTGAACTGCATTCTTCTTAGAGAATCGACATTTTGAAGTTGGCGCACGGCGCTTACAATTCTGTTCCATAGCTGTTCTTCTGTGTCTACTCGCTCCTTACAAACCTTGTCAGCTATGGCCCCCCAAAGGAAAAAGTCACATGGAGTAAGATCTGGCGAGCACGGTGGCCACTGAATTGGAGCATCTGCACCTCTTCCAATCCATTTTCCAGGATAATGCTCGTGCAAGTGATTTCGTACTGCACGTGTGAAATGTGCAGGTGCACCATAGTGTTAGAGTTAAAAGTATTAAAATGTGGCATTTTTATGGTGTTATACGTTTACCAAATTTCATTCAAATCGCAAATGTTGTTGTGAAGTTATCAACAAAAATTGAAAAATTATTCTTGACTTTGAAGCCCTCTCACGGTCAAACGGTGCAACTTGGTATATAGGTATGTTGTGTTTATTCGCAATATTTTGACTCAGTGAGATGGGGGTTCTTCTATGGGACCGTCTTTCTGGGACACCCTGTATACGTTACGTCCGCCTAAAGAAATAATCCTCAAACCTTCACAAGTTGACAACGAAATGAAAAAGCCTCGATAAGATGCATCAATCTCACAATGTCGGGTTCGGTAGATCAAAGCGTCATGAACTCCATCCGTTACACGCCATCAAAGCAGCGTCAGGCGTAGCGTGAAAACGTTATTTCATAAACATGTGTGGAATGTACGTTCTTGACTAAAACGAAATTTTCTGCCTTTCTGTTCGATCTCCCAAGAAAAAGTGACTTCAAAGGGAACACTGCAGCGCCATCATAGGCGTCGTTCTGTAGTGAGGAACAGGAAAGTCTGGCAAAATGAACCAACTCATAGAACTAATACCCGAGAAAGTTAGGAATTTATAATGCAAATGCAATTTTCTGACGAGGTATAGATTCACGGCAGTTTGGTTGAATTTATGAATATATCTTTACATTTCATTCAATATCGCTGATTAGGGATTGTGTAAGGCGCGGTACTTTGACTACTTGTTATTAGAATATAGACCATATTTTTAGAGGAAGTAGTCTTGAACGAAAGAAGCAGGTAGGTAGGCTTTCTGGTGACAAGAGTTATGTCTTCAGGTTCTAGGATCTTTGTACCTCGTATAGTCTGCCTGTATTACCTAAGGGTTTCACAGGGCCATAGAATATGTGCCGAGGACTCTTCCTCCTAGCCACAGCGTTTACACGTCGGGCAGCTTGCCATTCCCATCACATACAAGTGACGTCTTAAGGTGTTATGGCCAAACAGCAGGCCCACACTTCACCTTAGGCGGCTTCTGACTAATGGAGACGTCCAGAGATTACTCTGCATCTCATGAAATGTTGATTTTGCAACCACACCACTGTTTTCCTTCTAGTGGTACCCGCTGCGAGCCACACAGCCGGATCAAGACTCAGGAAATAATTTTACGACCCCGGCCTTGTGAGTGCGTCCGTCATTTTCATTACCGCAAATACCGAAATGTCATCCAAGACCATTCTACATTGCAGAACGAGCCTTGGTGTAAACCTACAAGCACACAATGCTTTCAATGCAAGCAGTAATGTGCACATAACTTCGAAAACCATTATTAGATAAATCGGCTTAGAGAAATCACTGGAAATTAATTTGGAGTTCCACAAGTAGCCACTAGGGGTGCAACTGTTACGATCAATCAGAAAACATACTTTTTCACATGAGACATGCATGTAAAGGTAATTATACACATTAGCATCATATGGAGTGGACAATCTTATTTGTTAAGGTATTTTGCTTTATCGTTAAAATATAGTATTGAGCGAACGTCAAATAGGTTTTTATTTGAATGGCAATAGCTTTGAGGAAAGTTTACAGAATTGTATTAATGAAACATTGCGATGAAACCTATATCCCTACAGTATACGGAGCTGTTGCCTACCCAGCGACCCAATACTTGTTTTTTTAACATCTCCAGAAAAGATAGGAGGTAGAAATTTGTACTGACTTTCTATTCTATCGACACATCTTGAAAGAGACGAAGAACATTATTTAATATGTTCATAATTATGCGAAATACTGTGTTTTGATGTCAATTAGCGCCTTCGATACCAAGGGAGTCAACTAGGACACCTTTTATGAAACAGATTATTAGGTAAGAAAAAACCTTTTAAATACAATATACGATCCAATACAAAAATGTATTTATTCAATATAAGCAAATAACAAATAATTCTTTTTTATACTCATAAATACATTGGGCAGCCACATAAGGGTCACAGCGCTTGTTTGTGGAAAAAAACATGACATAAAAAAAAAGATAATGAAGAAAAAGTGCTATACAGCACCATTGAACCCATATACACTATAAACATACCATATATTTGATATATACAACCCTATAAACAAAACATCTAAAGAAACCTCGAAAGAAACATACTCACATTCACCCCATCAGGAACACTCCAGTGCCAAACTAAAAGCATTGCTTGTCTTGTTGACACTGTAACGTGATGACTGACGAAATCAATGTGAGACTGCTATCTCATATTTAATAATTACGAAAAAATATAATAAGCTGAACATAAGCTCATTACCTAAATATTACAAATTGCATAGTATACAATCTTACAACAGTATATGGCTAATGACCATGTAGTCGATACCTTAAATGAACAAAAAAAGCTGAATACTATTCCCTTATTCAAGCCGCGGACATGGTAAAGACGGTGTTAATACCCAAGAGCCTGTGTATTTCCTTCCTCGATTTTGATTTTAGCCATTTTTTTGAGCTACTTCTATACATGACCTTAATAACTTTACTAGTTTATCTTGTTTCGTTAACTGTCATTTAAATGAAAACATGTTTGACATTCCCTCACCACTACATTTTACAAGACAGTGCAAAAAAACGCTTAACAAAGAAATTAAAAATTATCGACTCTATACGATGGCTAGGTATATCTAAAATATACCTCCACATGCGTATTTTTTAGAAAAAGTTTGTTTCCTCATTGCCTTCTAACAGCCACTTGAGGAACTTAATTTCTAGCGATGTCTAAGTTTCTTTTTAGGCATTTTGGAATTCATCTATGTGGAAGTGAAACTTGACAAGGGGAGATATTTTATTTTTATATTCTTGAATATTTCATAATTTGGCTATGGGTACGACCAGCGCCTCTGTGGTATCTATAATTTTTATTCAACCACCGTAAATACAGTATTTTCAAAGGTTAAGTCAGTTTTAAGCTCGAGTAAATCTGTTACAATTATGGATTAAAGAACCTGCTTGATTCCACCACGTTATGTGGATAATTTATATTATTAATTCATATTCGTAACTACGTTACACTTTGGCTTTTATGTCTAGATCAGTGATTGACAAACCTTTTGTGTAGTGTATTACCAAAAGCCTTTCTATAATTGGAGATCCGACTTCATTGAAATACCTATTCAGGTAAATTATACAGCTGGTCTAATCTACTATGTAACCAAAATGTCTGTCAAGAAATAAAGTACAGTTACAAAACATTACTTTTTATTGTGATTCTGAGTACCTTACAAAAGCACACTACTTGACTGTCTCCACGATCTATTCAGTAAAACGCTCTCAAAACGATTCCAAAATTTAATATTTTTTTTTATAACTGAGCAGACCGCGCACGCAGGGCATAAATACCAAAGTACCGCGGCTGCTGTGAAAGGGTTATGTTAGGGGAAGTTTGTTAACGCGAGATTTGAATGGGCCAATACCCGCAGGCCCAATAAATACATCTTCTGGCAGTCCATTCCAAGCCTTGGACACCCTGGGAATAAATGTGCGGTTGTACCGCTCAGTTCTTGATGTATGAAAAACGACCGTCTTAGGATGAGATGCAGCGGTCGCATGGGTACATCTGATAGGAGCAGTGAGCGGCGGAACGATAGAGGATAGCTCAGAGGAGCAGATTCCGTTGGAGTATCGGTAGAATGATGAGAGGTCACCAACAACACGCCGGTGAGTGACTGAAGGTGGCGCGTTAAGGCCGGATCGCCAATTAGTCGAAGTGCCCTTCTCTGGACGGCATCTAGTATAGATAGGGTAGTGGGGGCAGCAGCTCCCAAGTCATGAGAGCAATACTCCAAGCAAAGTCTTATCTGGGCTTTATATAGTGTGAGGAGGTTACATAGTGAGAAATACTTTCTGGCTCTATTCATTCACTTTGGATACAAAACAGCTGCCGTTATTTATAAACTTGTAGGTACCCACTGACCCATAGTCGACGACTCTGTGAACTCATAGAGAGGATTCACTGGATGCTTGGGGGAAACTGCTATATCTTGAACTGAAATACGGAGAATTGTTGTTCTGGCAGACGAAATTGGAAAATCGACATGACGACAGGATGCCGATAATGCACTGTATTTCTCATCACTTTTTCCTAAGTGAAGTACCGATATTACTATACCTTTTCTATAGTCTATTTGAAAATTCTTGATAGCTAAAATTTTATTGCTTAGCAGGTAAAATCGAGGGTATCACCTGAAAACAGTGACGGAGAATATCTAACATGAAATATTATGAATTTACCTATACATATACAAGTATTATTATATACAGGATGTCCCAGAAATAACACGCCAGAGTGACATGGAAGGTAGTTTGGCTTTAGATCAATCAGATAACATCGACATGACCTTAGTAAATTTTTTTTAGTTTTCGAGATATTGTCACTTTTAAGATTTTTCAAAAAATTTCTACCTTTACTCCTTTTGTTGCCTGTTATGGCTATAAGGATTTGCGGACTTATGATATTTTTTTTCCTGGGCTACTACTAATAGTTGGTTGAGACGACAGAGTATGTATTTCATTGAAAATTATCACGGTACGTTAAACCAAATTCTTAGATTTTGTGTCAATGCGAAAACCTTAACTAAGGTTTTACTGATTACTGTGAAAACGAATGAACCAGACTGAATCAGCAAATGCTCTTAAAAACCAACCTATTTAATGCTCTTTCAAAAATAGTATTAACATTTATAGGTTCTTTTTACTAAAAATTGAATAGCCCCAAGTTTTGTCATAGAAGTCGTAATACTTCTACGTCTAAAACTCCCAGATACATTGGCCTATTTAATTTGTTGTAAGCATCAAAGTAATGAATAGAGGTAGGAATAGTAGGCTAAGAAAAAAAGATAAGTCCGCAAATCTTTTAGCCAAACCAGGCAACAAAAAGAGCAAATGTAGGAATTTTTTGAAAAACCTTAAAAGTGGCAATATCTCGAAAACTAGAAAACTTTTACTAAGGTCATGTCGATGTTATCTGATCGATCTAAAGCCAATCTACCTTCCATGTCACTCTGGCGTGTTATTTCTGGGACACCCTGTATAATACATATTTTCAACTTGTTAAACTGTGTGTATAATTTACTTAAATATAACGAAGAGATGGATATACTTAATAAAATTCGATGCTTATATCTGTCTGAAGGTTTTGATTTCTAGAAAATGTAAACCATAGGACCCCTAAAATACTAAACGTGCTCTTTTAAATGTAAGTTGTGTATGAGCAGGAAATTAGGGATTTTCGCAAAGTATGACGCATGTACTTTTCCAAGACCTGTATGCAGATTCCCTGTTTAAATTTAGTTAAAATTTACGTTGCGGTCGGTATAGTCGGTGTAGTGTAACACGCAGAATTGTTAGTAGTGATATTAATTAGGTGTAATAAAAATGGCACAAACGTTAAATTTTACTCCTGTGAAATTAAAGTGTCAGTTAACGGTGCATTTGAGAACTGTAATATTAAATGTACATGACGCACTTGTACATGAACATATAACTAGCAGAGTTCGGAGTATAGTTTCTAAGTGTTCAACTATGTCTGGAGTTGGAGAAGTGACCATTTATATACTGCTGAAGCAACGAAAGGATGGAAGTGTTAGCGTACCACCGAAAAAGTCAACAAGGAGAAAACTCATACAACTAGGCAATAGTGACAAACAAATGATACGAAAAAAAGTGCACTCATTTTATTTCCAAAAAATAATACCTACTTTTGACAACGTTTTAGTGGAAATTAATGAAGACCAGAGCTTGCCAAACTTAAAAGGAGACAAATTATGGAAAGTTTTACTGGATTACTGGATTTCGTTTATGCGAAACAAGACAGAAAAATTACATTCATCGAAATTTAAGAGGTATGCTGTTGATGAAATCGCAAAAGAACGTGAAATCAAGGTGTTGCGATTACCACCGTACCACTGTGAGCTCAACCCTATTGAGTTAATATAGGCTCAAATGAAGGGATATGTTGCGAGAAACAATACAACATTTAAATTGCAAGATGAGCGTCAACTATTAAAAGATCCAATATCAAAAATTTCATCTAAAAATTGGGAAAATGCTATAAAACATGTCATGGCAGAGGAAGAAAAATTCTGGACACTCGACAATTTAATAGAGGAAACACTAGATCCAATTATCATTTCTTTGGAAGATGAGGAATCTGACGATGATGCTTTCTTACCGGACGATAATGACGTTGTTATTTAAGTATGTAATTCAGTATTTATATTAATTACTGTTCCATAAAGTTGCCAGTGTCTAGTTAAACTATTTTAAATGACGTAATATGGGATTATTTAAAAGATTAGTTTATAAAAATCTGTACCTAAAATATTTTCAATATAACATGTTAAGATAATGCCCTAATTTAATATGTAATATAACATTTTTATCATAAAGTAAATTCATGTTCTACGCTACTGAAGCCTACAATTGTTGCTTAATCCGCTAAGGATTCCTAATTTGCATTTATGATGTATTGTGTTCGAGGTATGTTAAGAGTGGTCCTTCTAAAGTCTTGTGAAAAACTAAAATCAGAAAGTTTAAATATTTACATTTTTTCTGCTTTGAGCGATCCTGTATTTTACCTAATTAGCACCTATGCCATAAAATGTTAGCTATCAATCATTTTCAAATATAGTATAACTGTAGCTTCAAAAGGATCAAATTACATTTGACGCTTTATAAATGTAATTTTATCATTTTGAAATCACTGCTGGAAAGGTATAGAATTGATCTAACCATCAGGCTCTTCTATTGGTTAAGCTAATTGTACAGGTATTTATGTAAACAAAATCAGATTTGGTTAATGTTTATCATGGTAAAGAGACTGGAAGTTTTGAATAATATCACAGAATTATTCCTCCTTTTTTGTTACTCCACAATCGTTTGGGGATTGTACTAGGCTTGACTTTAGTTTTATTTTCAACAGATCGAGAGTTTCTATACAAATCGTGGAGCCAATATATCACCAATCATTTATTTGTCGCTATACACATAATAACAAGAGTAAACATATGACATGAATGTATACTCTGTTACCTGATACTTTAAACGGGCTTGACGTCTATTTGATAGGTATCAGTTGACGAAGTAGTGTACTTCAATTATAATTTTTTACTAGATGTGTTGATTGGCAATCCTGCGATCAGGACTGTATTAGTAATATTCTTAATATCTCATTGCCCAAATAGAATAACTATTTTTTTATAAACAAGAAATTGCTTCAATATACAGAAATTCGCAGCAAAAATGGTTGGTTAAAAGAAAAAGATTATTTTATTGACTTTTATAATAAAATGCTTTTTCATTTCTATAAAAATGTTTCTACTTAAGCTACTAATTATTTGGTACCTCATTAATGTTAAGTTCTAACTAAACTAAACTTTCTGAAATAGCTCCATATATATTTTTTACTATTTGTATAACCGTTGCGTTGCCCTTCAACATTATATTTTTCCTCAATTGCTTTAAAAAGAAATGTTTGGAACTCAGTGGTTGTGTACGGTTAAGCTAAAAATGCATCTTCATTCTTACCTCATTTAAAGCGTAATCGACATCATTCAGACCATCCATACTGATATACTGAAAGAAACGCCGGATTTTCCGAGAAAATGTCCTCAGAGTATAGACGAAAACGTCACCAAGTGACAATTACTCGTCATTAACCGTACTTGCACTCAGTACAGCCCTGTATTTCCTCAAAGCTTAAAATTGATACATCAAGACTCAATCTGGAGTATTTTTAGTTATCATTAGCTAAACAGCTGTTTGCTGTTGACACGGCTGACAGTTTAAAGTATCGGGTAACAGGGTATATACATACAAGCACTAAATATGTCATAGCCACAATCGCACATTCAAGTGATTAATTTTAATTTTGTCCGTTATGGTGTATGTTGGAAACAACTGAAGATCGCATACAAACATGCAAATTTGTCCAATTAAGTTCTCGTGTACCATATACTCCTAGGTACCCTCGCATTGTAGTGCGCTAGTTATGATCTCTGTATATTTTTAAAAGCTTTGTTCTGCATATTCAGTCCGTGTCGTGACTTTTTTTCAAGTTAAATTAAAGTTGGTAACCGCAAGCGTACACTCTGGGCATCCCAGCTAGGAATTTAATCTAATTGTGAAAATGCAGCAAATAAGTCATTCCCGCTACATATTTTCAGTTTGTTGAAATTCGTAACTCGATTTTCCCAGATGCTATACACCGTCCATTCAGTGGCGGGGCACCTTATGTGAAGCCTTGGAGCTCTGATGTCTATTTTACATCAACAATAAATCCATGGTTTTAATTCGTGAATTCAGTTCATGGTCAAAATTGAAAAGACTAAAACAGGAATTTGACGTCACATAAGTCAATGATTTAGAACCCGTTCTAATCTATGGTCAAATTTGACGTAAAATTCGGTAGTGCCAACCTTAAAAATCATATGATGCATGCCATGCATGTTGCATACCCGTCCCTAGATATTATGAAACATTTTCTTAATATAAACGTTTTTCATCTCTGTATTGAAGAATTGAACATTATTGACATAGATAGTCGTTCACCATATCTACGTCACAGTATATCCAATTATACAGTAGCGCGACTCTCCAGAATTTTAGTGGTTCGCGCATAGCACCCCGCGCATCGTTCGCAGGATGTTTAGCACGGCAATCGCCTGAGTCGTGTTCAGTCTATGAGAGTGAAGGTAGTGTCTTTGACAGAACCGGAATCTGCTCTAGTCTATGTACTGATGTTTCATATTTGTACTATTTTGACCTTACAGGGCAAGAATTTGGATTATGGCATGTAACAGAGAAGATTTGTTACAAAAAGATAATCTATACAAACTATCATACAGACTGTGTGGATTGCATTTTGAAAATCATATGTTTACGAATAGTATACATAACAGGTTGAAAAAGCATGCAATTCCAACCAAATTTCCTGCTTCAGAAGGAACGTCCACAAAAATAACCATTGCCAGGTTAGTTGACGATTATCAGTTCTTTAGTTATATACCCTGGATTCGAAGAATTATTGATAACTGATAGTAGTGATACAAAAACAGCGTGATCTCTGTAACCACTGCGCCGATTTTGATAAAATTTTGGGGAGCGCTTTGATATGGGGCCGCACTAGATTCTTGGTGAAATTTTAGAAATCTGTATACAGGGATGCGCAAAACACTTTCAAACTTTGGATCACCCTGAAACTTTGCTTTTAGCTGTGTCAGATGTTTCTGAGCATTTTTCGTATTGTGCGTGGGAGGGGGGGGGGGTTAAAATAGGGTGGGGTGGAATTAACCTTAAAATGCTATTTTTTTGTATTCATGGAGTATCCCTTATTACTCTGTACATATCTGATACTGCTAATACAGAGTTTCAGGAAAAGTTGATATACAGGGTGGGTTTTTAGTACCGAATCGGTCGATAACTGCACTATTGTAAAAGATAGCAAAAAAAGTTGTATATAAAAGTTGTAGCTACGGATATGACTCATGCGCAAAAAGCATATTTTTATATATATAGGGTGATCCGTAACTACGTGGTGATGCAAACGTCTTTTAAATGCCACACCGTATATATTATCCCATACTTAGATTCTACTAATAATTCTCCGTCCTACAATATAAGGTACATTACAAAGGATATCTCAAAAGTTATGACGAATTTTATATTCAAATCGCCGTCAAACGAACGTATCAAGTGATAAATGTGGGTACAACAAGTGCTATACAAAGATGAAACAGGCAACTCTTTGGTATAATAAAATGTTGGGAGTTACATTTAAAAAAAAGAAAATCTAGATTTTGCATTCTACACTGTACATGAATATGCGTCGTCGGCTTTTTTACGGCCGTTTTTAAAATTAGAGGATATTTTATCTTTCCATGTAAAAATAATTTTGATTCACGACTTTTTGATATACAGTACGCTTATTAGACAGCGATTTTGATATCAAAATGGTCATAACTTTTGAAATACCTTGTATACTGTTACAATCATTATATTATTAGCAGGGGAATTATTAGTAGAATCCAAATAGGCGATAATATATAGGGTGTCTTATTTGAAAAGATACATGTTTGCATCACCACGTAGTTATGGATCACCCTGTATAAACAGAAACATTTTCTGAGTAAGGAGCATATCCTTAGCTACAACTTTTATATGTTTAAGGTTAAGTAAGATAAGATAAACTAAAGTTGAATAAATCTCGCATTTTTGTGATTTACTTACAAACAATAAAGCCACCTATTTTCTCGGAGTTAACAATTTTCTTTCATACACCGACTATTTCTTGTTTTGCTTCTAAACAAAAATGTTTATACCCCAATTATACATATGCAAAGAATCCATGATGAATTAGAAGAATCAGTACAAAAAATTTTCACGAATGTACAATAAATTGCTAAGCCGACCCTGTGCTTAAGACGTAAACGGCAATACTCGCGGCTCGTGCTGAGGAGCCGGCGTGGGGTTATGAGAGGCCTGTTTTTCGGAGACAAATTGTCTGCATGATTTCTAGGGAGTTGCGCTACTGTATTGGATATACTGTGTCTACGTCAACCTTAGGCAGATTATCTTAATCGGTTTTAGTGAATCCACTATCTACTTTACTCATCCTTGTTAGTTATGAGAAATTCACTCAAAAAAACGTAACTACAATACTGATAAAGGATACTCTGCAATAAAACACGAAACAAGTCAGGATTGAGGATCAATGACAAATAGGTGAAGAGGATTACAAATCTATGGTTTTAATTCGTGGATTCAGTTCGTGGTCAAAATTGACAAGTGTAAAACAGGAATTTGACGTCAAATAAGTCAATTGATTTCTTCTTGGATTTCTTCACTGATTTAGAACCTGTTCTAATTTGTGGTCAAGATTGAAAATGCGGTAGTGCCAACCTTAAAAATCATATGATGCATGTCATGCATATTGCATACCCGTCTCTGTTATATTATTAAACATTTTCTAAATAAAAACTCGCAATCAAATTGAGAGTTTAACTGTCAAAGGGCGACAAACAAATACGAATTAAACAGATCTTGCGAAAACCGCTAAACATATCACAGCAACAGTGTTGGCAGCACTGTATGTTGTCAAAAAACCCAGGGATTTATTCGTAGATGTAAAACCACAGAGTTAACATCTCTAGAGGGAGCCTAATTTGGATATTGGCCAACCAAAATCTATAGCGCTATTGCCACTCTTCTTCGTCCGCTTCCAGTTTCTTCAAAATCTGGCAGTTTCCGCAGTTGTGAACACAAAGTATTTAACTGGGTATTTAACTATACATTCCAATATACTTGCAATGTAACTGATTTACGTGAAGATAATCTGTATTGATTTAGTGGAATCTCAAAAATGGTAAATTTCATAGCGGAATGTCGCAATAACTTCTAATATGTCAAAAATCTAGCAACCTACAATCGGCGTGCCCTTAAGCTGTCATGTGGCTGTCATTGTAGTTTTGGTTATTGCGTATGTCGAGATTTTTGTGGTTTTAGTGTATATTTGACTGACTTTGTGACTATCTGTGGTGTGAATTAAATTATTTATGAACAATATTGTCATAATTGCATGATGAGACAACATAAAAAGTGCCCAGTTTGCTGTAGTAGCGACGAATCGGTGAACACTTCTTATCATAGGTGAGTATAGGCTTTGTTTTAGTTTTCAGTAGCGTAAAATATGGGGATAACTGGGAACAAAAGTAACTTCACTCCAGTTTGAGGGATAATAATGATTGTTTAATGTATGTTATGTGCATCTGTGTAGGTTTCCTTCGAATACAACTTATTGGTAACATCACAGTAATAATTGAATCTGTTGAAGAACATCCAATTTTAATATAAAATCGCACGCCACTGGTAATGCCCTCAAGCAGTCAAAATGTCCGTTACATGTTGGCTGGTCAGCGACCTGTGCATTTTGTTGTTTACACTCCCTCTATAGATGTTAGCTCTGTGTGTAAAACACAATCAGTTTGACCTTGAATACGACCATGGATTGACCAATGAATGAATTCGCGGAGAAAATGTCGATGTAAAACGGGTATTAAGAAGTACAGAAAATAATAAATTAATTGAGATATTCAGGGTGTTCATTTGAAAACTTCCCACCCCGGATTTCTCGAAAACCGCCGACTAAAAGAAAAAACGCCGAGACACGTCAAAAGATTTGTCAAAAGTGATAACTTTTCAACCAAAAACTACTTTTTTCTCTTGTACCCTCTACCCCAGGATCATCCCGTTAAAAATTTTAAATGGAACGGGTATCGAGTAATACCTTGTTTTAATGGTATGTCGAAGTACTATATTTTGACGTTTGATTTTTCTAAATCAGTCGATCCGTTTTTGAGAAAATTAGAATCTTTTTGTATCTTAACTTAGATTGCAAAAACACATGAAAATATCATTTTTTAATGCAATAAGAGTTCAAATGTTGCCTGTTATTGGCCAAACAATAATATAGGCGATTTTTTGAATCCTGACGGGCAGTTGCAAAAACATGTGGGATATCATGACAGTTTTCGGTAATGCGTTGACGAAGGTCATCCAAACTGCCCGTCAGGAACTCGAAAATTGCCTATATCATTATTTGTCACTTATTGCAATAAAAAGTGATATTTTAATGTCTTTTTGTATTCTATTTGAACAAGTTAAGATGCATAAAGATCCTGATTTTCTCCAAAACGATTCGGTTTAAAAAATGAAACGTCAAAATAAAGTACTTCAACAAACAAGGTATTACTCGATACCCCTTGTCATTCAAAATTTTCAAGAATATGATCCTGGGGGGATATAAGGGGATGAAGTAGTTTTAACTTTCATTGATGAAGAGAGCTTATGCAGAGCATCTGTCTGTCTGACGTGTCTTGGCGGTTGTTTCTTTTAGTCGGCGGTTTTCGTGAAATAGGGGGTGGGAAGTTTTCAAATGAACCCCCTGTATACAAATAATTTAGAGTAGGATTAAAGCGCGACTAAAATCATTAGCCTATTCAATATCGGAATAGACACTAACAATCAATAGCAAAACAATACAGCATAATAGCATATAGCACGTCAAAGTCAATCGCTGTAACTTCTTTCAAAGGTAGAATTTTATAACACACAAAGTGGCACATCAAAGCTTTACCTTTAATGCACATTCGCGTAGGCCTTGATTTAATGTTCGACGTTTAATAGAAATTACA
The DNA here is from genome assembly GCA_951848785.1 of Callosobruchus maculatus. Lineage (NCBI taxonomy): Eukaryota > Metazoa > Arthropoda > Insecta > Coleoptera > Chrysomelidae > Callosobruchus > Callosobruchus maculatus. Next base: position 1,173,136 of record CATOUR010000042.1, on the reverse strand, counting down.
GGGTTTTGCGTAGTCATCGAAAAACTGAAAGTGCACCAAAAATAAGCAGTAAAAAGTTCATTAAAAGTGGTTCTCTACTTTAAAGAACCGACGCTACATGATTATTTTATTCTTGTTCCATCCATGTTAGATGACTAGGGACGCGCGACCCATTTTTTCCTTTTAAAATTTAATTGAGTGAAGGATGAGTTGCCGAACAGGTAACAGCATCTGAGAATCCCATCAACTTTTATTGGCGTAACGTACTAATAGAATAAATATTTCCAATATTTGATTCTGTGGGTAACACCAGTTCCCTTAGTTGGCACCACAAAAAACTGGTACGTCCAATTGCAAATTGAGTAAAACGATGCACGATAACTATCCGTTGTTATCACTAATTGTCTAGTAAATCAGAAAAGGTAACGGAGAAATATCAGTTACGCCACTGCGTCAATTCTTGTAGTGTTGATGGTAAAATTGAAATACGAGATATTATGGTTCCCTAATCAAATATAAACTTGAAAATAGCAGCAATCTCGGCGTTGTTCACATATTTCCTAATGGAAATAGATCACTATCGGGGTAATAATAATCATAATTTGGGCAGTGGCATGACAGAGTCGTCATCGGGAAACCTCCTGTAGCTTGAGGTTTCTGATTAGATGTGGTTAGATTGAAAGCTAGTCGAACGTAATATACAAAAAACTGTAGCAGGGTTGCTGGAACAAATATAGACGAAAATATTTTTAAATAAATAAAATAGGTACTTTAAAAACGCCTCATAGTCATAGTGGGTTCTGATTAGGTTTGCAGTACGTACAGAAAAAAAGGTGCCCTGGCAAATCCAGCTAAGGTCAAATACTCCACAGTCGAACAAACATTTTTTCAGTTCAGCATGTGTTTAGCTACGTTAGCGTTTTCAGGAGAAGGTTTAGACCCATCGGAGGGGCGCGTCAGATATCTACGTAATCGTAAAGGAGCTAAAGCAAATAGCAAACTATTTGCAATCGGAGCCTTATGCCTATTCATTACATTGTTCCATTTCTTTGCGATGTCTAAGCTTTCTCATTTCCGTCTAGCTTCAGTTTACTACATTCAGTGGCGGCTGGTGAGGTAGTGCCACAGTGCCATGGCACTACCTTAATTTTCGACAAAACATATTTATCTATCTCTTAAACTTTTCTTATTCTATGTTAGTTTCCAACGACTTTTTCTATTTTATATGAAATGGCAATAGCGGCGCAACGCATATATGCTTGCACCAGGCAACACGTGGCATCGTCGCAACTCGCATGACGAGAGCTGAACACGCGACGAAACGACGAGCTGGCAACAGCCTACCGTGCCGTTTCTTCTAAGGCACAAACAGCGTGAGAGAAGTCTTATCACAAACGCTTAGGAGTGACAGAGAGAACGCTATGCTGGTCGTTTGGATAGATTTTAAGTACGAAAATCCGAAGTAGATCGTGCCAGGCACATTACCCATATTTCCATTCATGGTTCACTATTTTTGTTTTGTTTCAGCAGTTTTTATTTGTTTAATTCCTTTGTTGCTGATGTCGGCTTTTCTCGTTAAAGGTTTGAAATTTAGATCTTATTAGTTTGAGTGAGTTGTGCGCTGTTTTCGGATCGGTATCTCTTTTGTGTTTAATTAAAATATATCATTGGAGCAAAAATGAAAAAAAATGGCGCACTAATAAACTCATTTAGTAATCTGTCGCTGGAAGAAAAATTGAAAAACTTATTGGTATATAAGTGGACAGAAATCGCGTTGTCGCAAATTTAATAAAATTATTTATGATGAAAACAATTGGTTAAGTGACTGTGAAGAAGTTAACAAACTGTTTTGTTTTGTGTGTGTTCTATTTGGAGGCGATGACACTTGGGCGAAAAAAGGCACGGATGATCTTATTCATAAATGTATGGGAGAAAACGAAGCCCCATGAAAAATCTAAAGGGCATATGAATAATGTCTTAGTTTATCGATGCTTGGTAAGTCGAACATAAAGACTTAGTTAAATTCGGCTTAACGGCTAGTTATAAGTATTTTTTTCAATTTTATATCGGTTTGAAATGTTGACTGTCATTCTGGCACTACCTCTCTAAGTTGGCACGAGCCGCCACTGACTACACTTCAAACTAATTTTAAATCACGTTGATTTAACTTGTTCTCTCTCCAACACATGTTCAGCTATGCTAGATATCTTATCTAGAATATCTTGAATGTGCCTCCGCACCTATAAATTTTTCAACCTTGTCCTAGACTGATATATGGTGCTCAGCCCTTAGCTACGACAAACTTTTTCAATACCCTTTGTATATTTTTAGTTTTGCTATGTTTTTAGATCTTTCTCCTTCAACTTGAAAGAGTTTGGTAATCGTAGACTCAGTTTTTGTATCGGCATATCATATTATAGATGTTATCGAGAATACACTGTTTTATTTATTTTGTCCATAGCCGTATTAAAGCAGTTGAAGTTGGCATTTTATCGTGTAATGAGGAGGAAGGAAGGCCTAAATCCCCCCTGTAAAAGACACTGATCATTACCATTAAAATTATCCCTCTGTTGATAGGGTCGATTTCTAATTGATACCGCTTTTCGCCATATCCCGATAGCTGACTGACAAGCAAAAACAAATAGAAAATCCACCGCTGCCATTAGGAATCGAACAGTCACCGGCAGCCTTTTGTTCCAAGGCTAGCTTGTAAAAATAAAAATATTTGGTTCGGATTTCGCTGAGCTCGACAGACAGATCCTGAAATATGGAAGACTACTAGCTGTGTAAAGAATTTCTGAACATTTTCCACATAAATAGTATATCGCTCTTTAAATTTTAAATATGGCCTTACACAATATGTTATCTATGTTTACGTCATTCTTGTAACCAACGATATGGAAGAATTTAAAAATGTTTGGATGAATAATTTTTCAAATATTCTTTACTTTGATAAAGGCTAAAAGGTTGACTGATGCGTTGATAAAAAGCCTATTTCAATATATTTGATTTTAATTATGGGCCAGTAAAGTGAATCAGATGGACAACAAGATAAATTTGACAAGAATAGTGCGGTAACTTCTTTTAAAGGTCATCATCATAGTCACAATGTCTTAACAGACATGTTGTGAACTCGTAAAATGCATTAAGTAGGAGCTAGAGTATTGCCGACACGAATATTATCAATAGTTTTGAGCACTGTAGCTCACCATCGTTCGCGATTTGTTGTCAGTTTAGTGGCGCTCTTGACACTCATATCCAGCAACTGTTTCGTCGTATCCTCCCAGCGTGTAGGAGGACGGGCACGGCGCCGCCCACTCGGGGCATGATCCTGAACTACAAGTTTCTCCATATTATCGCTTCTGTGTATATGTCCGAAGAATGTAGGCATTCTCGTCGACACAATGGAGGATAGTCTCTTTGAATTACCGACCTCATCCAGTATGGAGGCGTTAGTTCGATGGGCGGTATAAGGAACTCTCAGCATTCTCCTCCATGTCCACATTTCAAAAGCGTCTATGCGAGCTCGATCTGCCTTTTTAACAGTCCAAGTTTCCGAGGCATACAAAACTGTGGAGAACACAAGAGATTGAACCAGCGACATTTTTGTAGCTTTAGTGATGTTATGGTCACGCCATATTTTAGTAAGCTTTGTCATGGCCACACGTGCCTGTTGAATGCGCCGTCGAATCTCATTTTCACAGCTACCCGAATTATCGATCAAAGAACCGAGGTATATAAAACTTTGAACTACTTCACAACGGCCTATTGATTTTATTTCTCGATAATTATCATGCTCTCTATCTACGATCATAACCTTGGTCTTATTGTAGTTAATACCAAGCCCATACTTTGCACTACGTTGTTCTAAGATGTTCAATAGAGCTACTAGTTCTTCCTGAGAAGCTGCAATAAGGGTTGTATCGTCAGCAAATCTTAAGTTGGATATTTTGCTTCCGCCAATAGTTACACCGCCATTCCAGTTGTCTAATACCTGTTTCATCACAAATTCAGAGTAAATGTTAAACAACATCGGAGATAATACACATCCCTGACGAACTCCTTTTCTGGTTGCAGTTTGACTAGAGAGGTTACCATCAATTCTTACACGAGCCGAATTAGACTCGTAGAGTTGCTGTATGAGAAACACTAGGTGATAAGGAACTCTTTTAAAGGTAGAATTTTATAAAACACAAGATGTTTTGCGTACCGATCGAACAAATTAAAGTGGACAAAAGACATGCGTTTAATTCGATCAATATTTTGCTAAAATTTCGGAATCTTTGGCTTCGAATCACACCTACAATCTAGTAGTTACTATTTCATATCTCCCGTTCCCATAACGCTTCCCATGTTATGCACAAAGAAACCAAACGTAACTTTGGTAACAAAAATTACCAAATGCTTCTTGATTCTTCTTGCAAGCCGCACAAAATTTTACAATAGTGTTGATACCTCGGTTTGTTTCAAGATGGCTATTGACTAAGATTTTGGTGTTATGAAGTTTGTCGTCAAATATGGCATCAAAGTATTACTGACAGATATCAGCTGGAATTCAATTAATTTTTTGTATAGAGAGTGTTTGATAGGTCAGGTTAGCATCGATGGTTTATATTTTGTATAAACAAATAAACAAATTAAATCAATTATCAGATACAGATACGCCTGACAATATGAAATCTGTTGTCAAATTTGGTATCAAAGTATTACCACAGCATAATAAACAACCAGCATAATATCTCTAAGGATTTCCTATATAAAAATGGTTCCCACAAAATTTGACCTTGGGAGGGTTTATGGATGATTCTACGGCTGTGAAGTTTGGGTAGAGATACCGCTACCAACTCGATATTTTTTAGCCTCATAGGCCCGTTTGGTTCGTACAGAGAATTTTGTGCAATTGATTACACCCCTCAATAATTATATAATTATTTTCGATACAAAAGTAGCGATACCAGCCTGGGATCGCTCAAAAGGTATCTAAGATAAAAATAGTCGATATTAGTGCAGAAGTACAAGTATCGAAGTACAGTTACCATCTCTGCAAAAAATCATCCAAAAGTGGCGATGCGCGTGTAATTTCCGCCAACTTGAGTTATTGTGCTGGTTGTTTATTATGCTGTGGTATTACTGACAGATATCAGCCTGAATTCAATTCATTTTTTGTTTATGTATATAAAGTGTTTGATACGTCAGGTCAGGTTAGCATTGACGATTTATATTGTGTATAAACAAATAAACAAATTAAATCAATTATCAGATACAGATATCTTTTAGAGCTGCTGTAGCTACCAGCCCTTTATTGTTAAAAAAAGAATAAAAAAACAGTGAACTTGGTGTCGGAAGTGGTTACAAAGATAAGAGTACTATATTAAATTTGCTAAATAGTAAGTTACCGGTTGAAGATCCTAGGTCATAATAGTAATTACATATCTCCTGAGCTCCATTTTATCGAGAATCATGATATACAGTTATGCAAGCATCTATTTCTGGAAGAAAGAAGTAAATGGATGATGATATAGATGACGAAGACATTATTATTAATAGACACCACAGCGCATAGCAATTTGACCACCTTCACCAAAAACTAAGTTATGATTTGTTGCTTGTTACAGGCGTCAATTGAATAATCCTTGTGTAGTCTTCGTATACAATTTTTCAGTATTTAAAGCAATTTCGAAATAATTTCAACGAAGATTTTTTCACCTATCGGTGCGGGAAGTAAAAAATCAATATTGTCTTTGTTCAATTTGTTTTCTGAAACAAAAACAACTGAATACAGTCAAATCATGGGAAATACAATATTAAAACAACTTTGACATAACATATTTTTTATATAATCATTATTTGCTGGGAATATACTATATTCCATACATAATGGGCATCCTCTATATATCAAGATATGGTATGCTTGAATCAGAGCTCGAATCTTTAGGAATTTATTTTTGTGTGTGTATGAAAACAAAAATATTATTATTCAGGTAAGTTAAATTACAAAAATGTTTCTGTTGATTATACCTAAAAATAAGCACGATAGTTCCAGTCAGCTTTCCATCCGACTACCGTGATATTTCAATAGAGAATCTCTTCGTAGAATAACAATGGCCTGATTGATTCTTTTTCCATCTTTTGTGCCGTTCCATGCAGCCTGCAAGAACATCCTGCTATCGAATGAAGTAAAAGCCCCGTAAAACCATATTTATGGTGGCTACGTTCCATCGAACAAGGAAAACAGATCTGAATAGTATAAATGCTGAGGCCATTTCCAAGCGTGCTCAATCGAAACCACCATAAAACCCGATCCGATAGTAGAATAATGTCGCAATAGTCCAGCGTAGAGGATACAATGACGAAATAGCGTAGCATTGACCAATACAACAGCCAATACAGTCTGGACAGAACAATAGCGGAGCTTTCACGTTCGAGACATCATAATATAACTCTCAAAGCGCCTAGAGTATGGAAGTAATATGAAAACAAATAAGTCTCTTCAGACGTATAGACTTGTACTCAATAAAACTGAATGTTTGACATTGTTTACAAATGGGGACTGTATCTTGGTCATAGAAACCATAATGTTGTGCATCAATAAAATATGTCAAATTTCAGTATATAAACCTTATTACCCAAAACACCTATAGAATTAATAGGGAGCTTTTGTTTGGACCATCAGAAATAACGAATTTCATGGCTATCGTTATTTTGAGCATACGCAGTAATGAGAAATAGGTCAAAATAAGCAAAGCTATATTTTTGATACGATCGGCAGTAATCTAGATGGTGATTATACAGGGTGAGTTTTTAGTACCGGCTTGGTCGATAACTCCACTACTGTAGAAGATAGCGAAAAAAGTTGTATATAAAAGTTGTAGCCACGGATAAGGTCCTTACTCAGAAAATATTTTGATTTATACAGGGTGATCCATAACTACGTGGTGATGTAAACATGCATTTTATTAAATGAGACACCCTATATATTATTCCGTATTCAAATTTTACTAATGATTTCCGTTCTTTCAGTGTAGGATATTGTAACATTATACGGGGTATTTCAAAAGTTATGGCCATTTTTATCTCCAAATCGCTGTCAAATGAACGTACTGTATATCAAAAAGTGATAAATCAAAAATAATATTTTTTAAACGGATGGATGAAAAATATCATCTAGTCTTAAAATCGGCTATAAAAAAGGCCCACCACGCATATTCGTATACAGGGTGATGTAGAATGAAAAATCCAGATTTTCTCTTTTTTTTCAAATATAACCCCTAATATTTTATTATACCAAAGAATTGCTTTTAATATGCTCTTTCATCTTTGTATAGCACTTCTTATCCCTACGTCCATCAGTTTCGAGATATTTCGATTTTTCGGTGAATTTAAAATATAGCTTCTATTTGTGTACTGAAATTTATTTATTTTGAGAAAGTACTATCGAATTTGTTTTTTGTGTAACGAACAACTAAATTATAAGGTCATAATAGTATTTGATGAAGTCAAAACCCTAAATCGTCGAGATAATAGAGTCAAGCATGCTGAGGAAACAATTTTGTAGGCGTGACGCATAATTATCAAGCAGATTTATCAGGTATGCTTTGAAAAATTGACGGTTTTCATTACCTGCTTAATATTTCCGTATTGTGTGGAAAACGAGCTTTAAAAATTAATGTTTCCATTGAGGGTATTTAGGAGAATCTTTGAGAAATTGCCTACTTGCCTCTAGAATATATCAACTATGAACAGCAATATCCAGAAAGGAGACACTCTAAAACTAATGCGTTTGAAAGAATGAAGAATCGTTTCATTTGGACCGTGCCGTTTAATATTTCATAGCCTACCTGATAAATCTGCTTGATAGTTATGCATGACGTCTATAAAATTGTTTCCTCAGCACACTTGACCTATATTATCTCGTTAATCCAGTGTTTTGACTTCATCAAGTACTACTGTGACCTTATATTTTAATTGCTTGTTAAGCAAAAATAAAATTTGATAGTATTTTCTCAAAATAAATAAACTTTAGTAAACAAATGGAAGGTATATTTAAAATTTGTAGAAAAATCGAAATATCTCAGAAACCAATGAATTCAGCCATAACAAGTGCTACACAAAGATGAAAAAGCATATTAAAAGCAATTCTTTGGTATAATAAAATATTGGGGGTTACATTTAAAAAAAGAGAGAAAATCTAGATTTTCCATTCTACATCACTTTATAGCCGATTTTAAAACTAGATGATATTTTTTATCCACCCATGTAAAAAATATTGTTTTTGATTCATCACTTTTTGATATACAGTACGTTCAATTGACAGCGGTTTGGATATAAAAATGGTCATAACTTTTGAAATACCACGTATAATGTAACAATACCCTATATTGTAAGAACGGAAATCATTAGTAGAATTCGAATAAGGAATAATATATAGGGTATCTCATTTAAAAAAATGCATGTTAGCATCACCACGTAGTTATGGATCACCCTGTATAAATCAAAGTATTTTCTGAGCAAGGAGCATATCCGTGGCTGCAACTTTTATATACAACTTTTTTCGATATCTTCTATAGTAGTGGTGTTATCGACGGAGCCGGTACTAAAAACTCACCCTGTATACGACAACCCACACACTGTATAAGCTTGAAAAATAATTCCTTTTCTGGCGATTTCTACTGATAATTTATGTATAGCAATTGATTACATCTCTTTCGGTCTATCAAAGTGCTTTCTGGCTATAGTGTATGTAGTTCAGAGCTTCAAATAGAGATAATTTTTATGAGAGTTTACAGATACAATAATTATTTTACATTTGAGTCCATAGAAGATAATTTATAAACTGTACCTTTAACCCCTTCTTTCGGTGCATTAAAGTCCTGTATCCTAAGCTTATGTTCTTATTTCTAGAATTATGTCTGCTGTTCATGAATTAATAAAAAACATTACATTAAAAGAACAATGCATTTACCAATCTTTACGTAAGTGTCTGTGGGAGAGCTTTGCTTACTTTTGCTGATAAGGGGAAGGGCTATAAATAATTGTAGCAATTCTGGTTACGAAATGCTTGAATGTTCCCTGCACTAGCTGGATGTTCCTCTACACGGGGCAACGAACTGAAAGAAGGAACTGTGCAAATGCGGCGAGGATTGGATTGCGCTAGCTGCAAATTTCGCAGAAAATTATGAAACAGAACAAAGGAGGAAGGAAAGAAAAAACTGAATGATTTGGTACTCCTCACTGAGGCTGCATCATGTAACCATCAAAAATGATGATTGTACTGTCAGGATTGTAATATTTCGTAACGTAGTCCACATATGTGAAGAGCACGGTTGAAACATTTTCTTAGATTGCCATTGACTATAACGGTACTATCTGCTAGGTTTGGTGGATCATACACTGGTAAAAATAAATCGTGGAGCACAATTTATTTGTTTTGTGCATTTACTCATTCATTAAAGATGAAAAGTAAAAAAAAACAGACTAACTTAATGCAAAATAGAAAACAATATACAAACCAACTTACATAAACGACAAAAATCGTTAAATTATGAAACACCATAAGTCTTATTGTGACGTGTTACAGTCCAACAGGCATTGGTTCAAGAGCAAGGGCTGTACTATGAAAAATTGTGGAAAGTTGCACTCCGCGAGCACAGTCACCACCAACTACTAAATCTCTGCCCTCATGGATTACTGACTCCAAATATAACAATCTCTGTTTAGCAACACCTGGCGCCGCTACTTCTGGTACAACTCGACAAATATAGGAAGAGACTTGAGAATTTCGCCGGTTGCGCACACGAAGGAGTGACAACGCATTCGGCGGAAAAGAAATAGAAACACGGTGTACGCGTACACTCTAAGTAAACTTAGGAAAAGATTTGCTTTGTTAAGAAAGGTCCTCAATGTCGATGACAGATAATAAATCATTATTAGGTAGCACTAAAATGTCTTCAGTTCTGAAAGTTCACTTTCACTAGATCTGAATCATCTTTGAATCTGAAATTAGATTTTCTAGGAATTCTGGATCATCACTGTCACTGTCTTCCTGCAATCACATCCAGAAATGGTTCTTTTTCAGTAAAATAGTGCTCGTAGGAAATTGCATGTTCACATCTTTTTTCCACGCTTCTTGCGAAAGTGTGGAAAAAACTCATCACAATATTTTTCTAAATGTTTAAAATTGAAATCCACGTTTTTTTCTGGCACATTTTGCTTTAGGGATGCCCATACTAATTCAATTGGATTTAAGACGGGGTGATACGGTGGAAATCGTAAAACAGAATGACCTGCTTCATTCATAATTTTATGTATTCCATAATAGGGTACTTGCAGAAAAAAATATCATGTCGTTTACGCATTCCTTAGAGCCTAGTAAACATGATAAAATCTCTTGTTTGGTTTTTTGGAATCGGCTGTGGAGATATTCCAAAAATTATTTCAAATGCCAGAAAATGCCGCGCAAACAATCTGGCGTCAGTGATATCGTATAGTGATGGGATGTAAAGTATTGATATTCGATATCGATAGCCAGTGCTAACCTAACATTTTGACATTGATCATTATAACCACAAAACACAGTCACACACAAAAGTACAAAAGTCTAAAGAATAAAAGTTAGGCTAGATTACTAATTCACTTTGTAGGGATGGGCTTGAATTAGATTCTATCTTTGGATTCATTCATAATGGGATGCGCCGAAATAAAATGATGGCTTCGATTAGTTGCGAATCTCGGTCACAAACAGGATGAACTGTGATACCTATCAGTTATGAAAAAGTATTGCAACGAAAATGCTAGTGGACTAATTGCCTGTTTCAAATATGTTTAAGTATCAATAAATTGAGTCGCATTGTTAAAGAATTCAGATCATCTCTAGTCGAATGCGCAGTTGGCAAACCTGTAGCAGTATCGATTGTCGATATCGATAAGATATCTGTGACGTCAGCCCTTGTTTTAAGTCACGTGGAAAAATTTGAATATATCCTTATTTTATTTTGCAAATATCTTCTTTTGGCCGTCAGTAAAATAATGTTTTTTGTTTCCTACTACTTCTTGATATGGTTTCCTTTACGCTATGTATACTCCCGGGGCGATTTCACGACCTCTGCAAGTACCCTATTGTATCTGAATTTATGCATTTTGTATTAAACCGTATAATTCTGAAAATGGAATATTACGTCTTAACCACCCTTTCACATTATTTTTCCTGGTTGCCATAGTAGAACATTTGTTCACTTCAACATTATGATAAGGCGCGTTATCCATAACTAATACACTATTTGCTGGTATATTTGGAATAATTTTTTCTTGAAGCCATTTTTTTAAATTGTTATAATTCATTTCGCTGTGATAATCCCCCGACTTAGTGCCAGACTTAAATTTTAAACACGCATTTCATATAAAACCCACATCACTAATACGTGATTTTGCCCAGAGTGTACCGTTCCGTATGCTACGAAATATGCAAATGCCAAATTTGTTCGCTGTCCACTGCGCATCGAGGGGCGTTCCTTATTTCATATTTCTCACGTCTCTAGCTATTTTTGTCGAGTTGAACTTTCAATTGGGTTTCTACATAGGAGACTATTTCCGACCACAAATCGGTAAATATGGGCTAAGTCGCTGGATACTTCCACCTGTACCTAAAACTTAGTACATGTATGTAGTTTTATTGATGTTTTACATTTGACCGCTTCTGAATTGCAATTGATGATATCTCATATACAATTGAAAGCTTCTGAAATTAATATAACGCTTTCTGATTTTCAATTGCCTGTTCTGCTTTACATTTGATACGTTTTGATTTTTATTTAATTATTCTGATTTACATATGACGCATTCTGATTTTCAATTAAATGTTCTCATTTACATTTTTTTATGGTCGGCCTCCCGCAAAGGCCGAAAGCCTATGGCGCTACAGAAGCGCTGCCAGAGGACAAGTGTCGGTTCACGATAGATTTGAAACGCTGCAGGTTGTAGCCGTCGGGAAACAAATTCCCCGGAAGCTGATTCCACAGCGTCGAAGTTCTCCCAAAGAAGGAATGCTGGAGGAGACTGGTTCAGGGAGTAAGGACCTCGACCTGGTAAGGATGAGCTCGCAGAGCTTCTCTAGTGTTCCTAGTTCAGACGGCCTGTGGTGTTATTATCTGGGAGAGCTCACTCGAACATCTCCCGTGATAGAATCTGTAAAACAAGGATAGGTCAGCTACCCTCCTTCGATGCTCTTTTCTGGATAGTGTCCAAAAGCTTTAGAGAGTGTTTGGGAGCGCACGAGAGCAATACTCCAGCGATGGTCGGATCTATGCCTTGTAGCGCAGCAGCAGTTGCTCTGGTGTATACAACTTCCTATAGCGGAACAAAACTCCAAACTTCTGGGATGCCGTTTTAGCAATACTGACGACGTGGTCATGCCAGGACATGTTATTGTTGATGCTGATTCCCAAGAGCTTGACGGAAGGTGATTCGACTATGGGGTGACCCTCCATTTCCACGGTTGGTAAGCCATCGTGAGACTTCTTTGTAAGTGTTGTTGCCTGAGTTTCTTGTATGTTGAATTGTCACACCCCGGAGAAGCTGGAAGGCAGAGATTACCGAAGCTATGCAAAAGAGAGGTCTCACGGAGGATATGTATAGAGATCGAGACGCATGGAGGTTGGGATGCGGTAGACGGCTAAGGTTGTAACAAGACCGCTTATATATATATGAATTGTACTTTATTTGCTAATTCCCACTCGACAATTGTTTTGATATCTGCGTTGATCTGTGAGGCATGCTGCTGTCGCCGACGTACCGTCTCCTGGGATCATAGTGGCTTGCCTGGTTCCATGCACGACACTAATGTACTATCATCTGCGAAGCTGTAGATTGGATTGGAAGTCAGTTCCAGCAGCTCGTTGATGTACAGCAGAAACAGTGTAGCGGATAGGACCGATCCCTGAGGAATACCGGCGTTTATTGAAAATACGTCTGATGAACAGCCCTCGACTACAACAAACAGAGATCGGTCGTTCAAAAAGCTATTCAGCCACTGGCACAGACCAGGTGGTAGTCCATAAGCAGCAAGCTTGACCAGAGGTCCGTCATGTCGAAAGCTTTCGATATGTCAAGTGCAACAACACGGAATTCGCCATGATTGTCTATTGCTCTGTTCCACAAGTGAGTGACGTAGGCAAGGAGGTCACCTGTTGACCTGTGCTTACGGAAGCCATACTGGCGATCATTTGTGATGTTATTGTTGTCCAGGTATTTCAGGAGCTGTGTGTTAATGACAGTCTCCATAACCTTAGACATGATGCTGAGAAGAGCCACAGGTCTATAATTGGTGGGACCAGTTTTTTTGCCTTTCTTAGGGATGGGTTGTACGCAGCCAATCTTCCACGAAGCGGGAAACACGCCTCGTTGATACGACAGTTTGAAGAGCTTGCAAAGAATAGGTGCAAGCTCAGCGGCACTCCGTTTAAGGACAATGGCTGGAATTTGGTCAGGACCAGTAGCTTTATTGGTGTTCAGTTTTTGGAGGATGCTTTTTATATCTCGATGTTGAAATTTGACCTCTGCCATTCTCGAGTTCACGCTTATGGTGGTGGTCGGAGTACTTCCTTGAAAGTGATACGTTCTGATGTTCATTTGATTATTCTGATTTACAAATGAGGCTTTCCGACTAACAACTGGAAAAGGTGTAGTGGCGTGATAATTTCTGAAGGGCATCAGAACACGCCTAGGCCAGAGATGATCTACCACTCGGAAATGCTATAGTAATACGCTGTAGTACTCTCACATCTTTTAGCATCAGCTACTTTGAGGTTATTTTTGAGACAAGCGAGGCCTCGTTTCAGCAACAGTCCTTTAATCTGAGGTAAATAGAACAGAGCATCTGTTGGAGATGACGAATGGCCTGGATTGCGAGATCGGTGTGAAAATCGCACTTCTGCCGTTGACTACCACCAATTCACGGAGAAAATTTATCGGCAGCGTCGAGATCGCTTTTCCAGGCCGTTATTAATAACGCGCGCTACACGCTCCGCTGACACATATCTCCTTTTTAATATACCGGCGTCGGCGAAGCTGCTAGCTGCGCCAGGGTTTTCTATTTCACCGACCGGCATTCTCGCTGTCTATTTATCATTGCAGCCAACATCACAACCACCGACAGCCCTGCAATTTTTTTCTTGGCTACAAAAATGCTCGTTTCCTGTCAGATCTCTTCCTCTACGCCCCGTTCCCCGGCGCACTCAACGCCGAGGAAATTTTCTATTTTTACGCGAAATCCTTGTCGTTTGCCTCGTGGCAGTGTTACTCAGAATTCCATCTTCAGCAGACACAAATGTTTCAGCTACATTTCTTTTGTCATGTGCTTGCCATTTTTATTCAGTTTTTATGGCAGATCAGAACAAAATAATCGCAAACGAATGCTTTATACCTGATAAACGGCATCAGGAGTCACATAGAGGAAGTCGAATTGGGCGATCTTAGCTCCACCATCTTAATAAGGACCCGCTATTTTACCCCACTCAATATACAATCTCAAGACGCAAATACGACGATATTTTACCCTACTTTATTTACAACCCCAAGACGAAAAAAAAAATGGAGTCAAGTTGATTCACTCAGTACATCCCACACATAATGATGATACCATTTTATTATTTCCCATTGCATGAAGCTATAGCCTAAAATCCCCTTGCAACTAAATTATCGCCCATCCGCCCGCAAAAACAACATCCAATACAAAAACCCTCGTAAATAGTTTCTTGCGTCTCCCTCCTTAGGAACTAGGGCGCCACAGTTTTTTCTGGATGCTTGAACTGGACGATGCGAAACGATCAAGAGCCTCCAGCCCGTCTAAAAACGAAGTTTGAGTTGATTTTATGTTTTTGGTTTTTTTATTATTGCTGCGCCGCCACTGACATGGTTTGTCAAAAACGGAGTCCTTTTCCATTCTCGCAGCGGTAATAAATTTTGTGTCAAAATTTCATTAACATCAATTCAATAATTTTCGCTTTACGTAATATACATAGAACGAAATAAAGCAAAACTCGTATGTACAGATCACAAAATTGGTTTCTGTAATAGGCAAGCCAATGTTCGGATGGACCTAAAAAAGTATAATATGCCGCTAGGTTTTTCATTCACATATCAATGGACAGCCCATTACGAATACAACAAATTTTTCAGTACTACAACCCCCCACCCCGCAACCACCCCAAATTCACCCCCACCCAAGAAAAAGTAGAAAATGATCAGGAACCCCTAAAACGCCTAAAAACGAAGTTTGGGGCATATTTGAAATTTTTCAGACAGACAGACCGACGGAAATGAGTGACGTGGATTTTCGTTATGTACACATCATAAAACCCCTAAAAAGCGTATTATCTCAAAGTCGAAAATTTTTGCGGTCACAATACTCCCCTCACCTAACGGTGTGGGAAGTAAAAAATTGCTTCTTATTCGGGATCCAACATTAAACCATAATACAACCTGCAAAAACATACAAAACATTTATTCCGTTGGCCCTCAATTAAAACTACATATGCTTGAAATAGATTTTATAGTCTAAGATCCCATATAAGGTCGACCTTCACCCACCTAACTGCAGGACGAAAATTATATTTTATCAATTGAAATATGTTCCCAAACTCCTACCGACAGGGTTGCCTAAGATAGGTCAAGGATATATTTAATCTAAATGATAAAAAAAAATAAAAAAACTCTTTGTAGAGGATCCCTAGCAAAATCGACCTTAACTAAATTGCTTACCGAATGGAAATTCTATTTTATCAACTAAAATATGTTTCTAAACACTCATCAACAGGGTTGCCAGAAACGTTCATAGCTATATTTAATTTGAAATTATAAAGCAATTTTTTGAAAAATAAATAAATCCCAAGTAAAATCGAACTTCAGTGATCTGCTTACCGAAAAAAAAAATTATAATTTATCAGTAAAAATATGTTTCTAAAAACCCACCAGCAGGGTTAAGTAAAAAAATGTTCGTAGTTATATTTAATAATTCAAGTATAAAGAAAAATTTCTAAACTTCCCTATAGAATATCCTAAGGAAAATTGAACTTCACTGATCTGATTACAGAACGAAAATTATATTTCAAAGCACTTTATGAGTAAAGTTTTAAATTATTTGGTTCATTTTTTTAACAGTTACTGTCATTTTAAAGTGTGAAAATTTGCTACTATTTATGAATTTTAATTCCGTCAATTTGAAAATTTTGTGGCAAGCGCGGTAGCGTTTTCGACATAAGAAAACATGCCCTTTATTGTCGTAGCATTAGAATTTCACGTAATAACATTGTTTTTTGAGTTACCCCCACCCCTATTTTGTCATCGTAGTATATCACATGTTATTTTTTTCTGAAATGGAGGCTAAAAAAATTAGATAAGTCGAAATACTCAAATGTCATTAACTGCTGTATTTGTGCACTGAATTGTTTGATACTAGGCAAACGTAAATAACTTAAAAAAGATGTCTACTTCACACTAATATAATTACTATTTGATTAGGCTAAAGGAAGTGGGGCGATATATGAGTTTGTGATATAATTATTAGAGTTTTACTTGTGAAGTGAAATGAAATAAAAACATCGAAATAAACGAAAACATTAAATCAATGCCCATCTCTATTTCGAGCCGGCCAGTATGAGCCGGGGTATGAGTGGGGGGGGGGGTCGGTCATAAATAGCATGCTTTTTAAGCATGCTCAAAATTAGTATGCTACTGTCACTGACACATTTCCATCATCGCATGACCGCGTATACAAATGCTACGAAGTAGCATTGCTCATTAATAGCATGCTTTTTAAGCATGTGTATCTGTACCTTAGCACATTGGTACAACTGATCTCGCCAGTCAAAAAACGACGTGTTTTTATGCTACAAGCAATAACCACATGTTGCTTTTCTCTCAAAATAGCGGCTAAGAAAATTAAATAGGGTGAATTGCATAAATGTCAATAACTGCTGTAAACTCGTACTATATCATTTACCATTAAGAATAAATAGATAACTAAACGCTGCCTATCTCTACGTAATGTTTAAGTTCTACTAGCTAATATTATCACAAGGTTATGGTAAAACAAGGACAGAGGATAAACAACAACCACTTAAGTCGGGGAAGAAACTAATTAATTTATAACATCAAGTGTTCAGAGCCTACTTCTTTAGTGAAAGTATATTAAAGATAAGGCTTTTATGTCTCATTTTCTTCGTTATAAGATGTGTAGCATATAAACTAAAAATTCTATCCAATATTCTAACAGATAATTTCCTTAAAATATTATATCATGCTTTAATTGAAACACATCTAATATATGGATTACCAGCTTGGAGATCTGCCTGCTAGACATATATTTCTGAATTGGATATATTACAAAAATATGTGCTGAAATCTATATTTCATAAATCTAAGCTCTATCCGTCAAACGATTTATACCAAGGAACAAAGATACTCAATACTAGGCAACTTTATTTCTTACATACCAGCAATTTATTCCACAAAATCTGTGTTGATGAAACAGAAGCATACACATGTATATGCCACGAGGCACAAAATATCGTCATCAAACTTAGTTCGACCACACAAAACGATATTCCAACGATCATTTATGTACCTAGCTCCGAAATTGTATTGTGCAGTACCATCAACCATAAAGTCCCTCAAATTTGGCAAAAACTAAAGGAATGGATTTACTCTGTAGAGCGAATGATTAGACATAATATTATTAATCAATAAAAATTGTTCTAGTAATATTTTGATATGTATATTTGAAAACATTTAAATTTTTATATCACATTGTATATCCTCGCACAGGCAACGCCTACTGTGGATTTATTTATATTTATTTACTACACTGTAATTATGGTGAATAAATATTGTTATTATTATTATCATATCCTCGTAGTACAATAATAAACAGTCGTTTTTGTCTCTGACGAAAAATACATTTTCTCGATAGCGATTTCATGAGCCAAGGACCTAAAACAGACTTGAAGCTTTTGAAATGTGGAGCTTCCGTAGTTTATTAAAAATATCATGGACTCAACACATATCTAACGATGAAGTGCTTAGACGTATGAGAAGGGAAAGAGAGTTACTTACTACAATAAAACAAAGAAAGATTGCTTATCTGGGCCACATATTCCGGAACAACAAGTATGATATACTAAAACTAATAATAGAAGGAAAAATCGAAGGTAAACGTTGTCCTGGTCGCAGACAACATTCATGGTCAAAAAACATACGCGATTGGACTGGTATGAACACATCATCTTTAATTCGTACCACTCAAGACTGAAATAAGTACGCCGAAATTGTCGCCATATATATACATCGTTCGACGTCTTCCGATTCCTAATCTCCATTCCTCCCTATCTCCCCATAAGTCTTCCTCCAGGCCTCTTTCCCGTACTTCTTTATCGATTCCCTCTCTCCAACTTTTGCGTGGTCTTCCTCGCTTTCTTCTTCCTTGTGGGTTCCAATTTAAGATTTTCTTTGGTATCCGATGTTGTGGCATTCTCTGGACATGTCCATACCAGACCAATTGTGGGGTTCTAATGTCATCGATAATGTCGTGTTTTAGTTCCATGCTCTGTCTTATAGTGTCGTTCGGTATCCTATCTAGTCTGGATTTTCCGGACGCTCTTCTCCAGAAGTCCATCTCCGTGGCTCTTAATGTTCTTTGTGTTCGTTCTTTTAGAGGCCATACTTCGGCACTGTAAGTTATTACACTTTTTACGAATGAGTTATAAATTCTTTTTTTGTTGCTTAAATGTATGCTCTTATCCCATAAGACATTGTTTAGCATGGAAATTGCCCTTCTTCCTTGAATGTTCCTCTCAGATATCGCTTCGTCCAGTGTTCCGTCTTGAGAGACTTTTAATCCTAGATACTTGTACACCCTGCAATGCTTAATGGTCTGCCCTGTTGCTAGTCGTAGGTCCTGTTGTTGCCCTCCAATGCACATATACTCAGTCTTGTCGATGTTGACTTCTAGACCCCATTTGTGATACTCCTCAATTAGCTTGCGGGTCATGTATTCGATGTCATACATATCTTATGCCACAACATCTTAGTCATCTGCGAACGATAGGGTATAGACTGTGTAATCATCGTCTACTGGTATTCCCATATTACTGCATTTTCGCTCCCAGGTCTTTAGAGTATTTTCTAAATAAATTTTAAACAGCGTCGGAGATATGCAGCAACCTTGCTTAAGGCCTTTAGTCTCTTTGAAGCCTGTTGTTAAGCCATGGCTTGTTTTAACCTTAGATCCTGTACCGTGGTATAAAGATTTCACTGCCTTTATTATCTCTACATTGATGTTGCTTTGTTGTAAAGTGTCCCAAAGTTTAACTAGCGGTACGGAATAACTGCTTTAAACTCGTACTAAATCATTTACCATTAAGAATAAATAAATAACTAAACGCTGATCTCAACGTAATGTTTAAGTTCTACTAGCTAATGTTATCACAAGGTTATGGTAAAACAAGGACAGAGGATAAAGAACAACAACTTGAGTCGGGGGATAAAATAATTAATCTATAACATCAATTAGTGTTCAGAGCTTAGTTGAGTGAAAGTATATTAAAGATAAGGCTTTTATGTCTCATTTTCTTCGTTATATACTGATATATCCTCATAGTACAATAATAAAATAGTCGTTTTTGTATCTGACGAAAAATAAATTTTCTCGATAGCGATTTCCTGAATCAAGGACCTAAAAAATTTTACTTTCTCGCTGTTCCGCCTTGTGCCGTCTCTGCCTGACCCAGCCCTCTATTCTCAACGAAGGCTGCCTATACGATTGCACTCATGTCGCGACACGGGAAAACTCGGAAAAAAGCAGCGAAATCGCGTAATGATTCCGGGGAAACTTTCGACCCGTCGAAACATGGCGGGAACAATGCGTGGCGCTTTTAAAACACTCGCATTCGTCGAA
Organism: Callosobruchus maculatus; assembly: GCA_951848785.1. Lineage (NCBI taxonomy): Eukaryota > Metazoa > Arthropoda > Insecta > Coleoptera > Chrysomelidae > Callosobruchus > Callosobruchus maculatus. The sequence goes on along the minus strand of CATOUR010000042.1, from coordinate 1,153,212 downwards.
AACAAAACAAACTCGCGCACAGCCAGCGCAGCGTTCCGGAGTGGCGGACGGGACGGTGAGGAAAAAACGGAATGTGACAGTGCTGTTTTGTCGTCATAAAGCGTCTCTAAATGGAAACGATGACAATCGGAGGGAACGTGACATTTCGGACAATCGCGTTTATTGTCTACTTGGGCTGGAGGCTGACGAGAGCAACGGAACCCTCGCTAAAACCGGCGAAATGTTGGAATACGGCCGTCGGGAACCAAACAGAATAAAAGATTAATGAAAACCTTGTAAGCGTTTCCAATTAGCAATGCGCGATGAAATTCATTATCTAAATTGCGCGGAACGCGTATTTTACGCTTCTAAAACGCAAACCCCGCGGTATACGTATATGTATTTTAGAATACGCATTTTTATTCCCAGTCCCTATACAGGGTGTCCAGTTAGTGTGTAATTCTTCGATATCTCGCAAGGTATACCTGATAGTAGAAAATGTCAAATACAAAAGTTATTTGGTTACTTAAGATGCATATCATAAAAATATTTTAAAATATACAGGGTGTTGCGGGAAAGTAGAATAGTGATCAACTTGATTTTTTTATATGGAACTGTAACTTTTTCTTAAATTGTTCTAGTTTCCATCATTGCTCTCTATTCTACCCTAAAATATTTTTGGGATCGGTTGCGACGTTGCCAAGTTATAATTTATTTTCTATTAATTTCCGGATGGTCGCAAGTAATACGTCCAAATTGCTATATTCCTTTAACTTTTCTCAATGATATTATACAGCGGGTTACTTGAATATTAAGTGGATATTATTTTGGATGTTACCAGCAATTTGCATCTAGAGGGTATTTTTGGCAGAATTTTAAATTACGACAATTTCAAGGCCATTTTACTTTGTTTTTTTAAATGTAACACCCTGTATGTTTTATTTTAAATCGAAATATCTCCTAATACCCTATCTCGCCTTGTAATTTTGGAAATATTTAAGCGTTCCGGGACCGTTTACTGAAAAAGCGGTGTTGCCGTATCTCAGTAATTAATAGAAACAAAATTTTGAAAATGTGAGATCTTACGAAATTCGACATGCCCAATTCATTGCAATAAAAATAAGTAGAGGATTCTGTTTAAAATAAATTAAAATCGGGGTATTTGTTTAAAAATTTGGAAAAATAATTTATATCTTGGCAACGTCGCAAACGCGAAAAAAAATATTATTATTATTAGTAGATATTTCGATTTGAAATAAAAAATACAGGGTATTACATTTAAAAAACAATGTAGAATGACCTTTAAGTTGCTGTAATTTAAAATTCTGCCAAAAACACCCTGTAGATACAAATTGCTGGTAACATCCAAACTAACATCCACTTAATATTCAAGTAACTCGCTTATTGAGAAAAGTTAAGGGAATATATCAATTTGGACGTATTACTTGCGACCTTGCAAATCCGGAAATTAATAGAAAATAAATTATAACTTGGCAACGTCGCAACCTATCCCAAACATATTTTAGGGTTAAATGGAGATCGATGATGGAAACTAAAAGAATCTAAAAAAAGGTTATAGTTCCATATAAAAAAATTAAGTTGGTCACTATCCTGCTTTCTCGCTACGCCCTGTGTATTTCAATATATTTTTAGAATATGCGTCTTAAGTAACCAAATAACTTTTGTATTTGACATTTTCTTCTATCAGGTATACTTTGCGAGTTATCGAAGAATTACCCACTAACTGGACACCCTGTATTCAGAGCAATGACGCATAATTTTAGTGTCGAGAAAGAAACCGGATGGTGCTTGGTATTTGAGTTCTGGAGGCAGTTTGAAAACTTTTTTGTCATTGCACCATAACCACAAAATGGGAGGGATCGGAGATAGAGGGGCGGTATTAAAAAGTGAAAAAATCGCTAAGTAACCAAATGAAAATGCGGTAGCATCTTAGCACACCTACCAACTAATGTTCCAAAAAACCGACATCCGAAAGCTACGGTTTGCGTGTGCCGATTTTTTTAAGATGAAAAAAAATCGCGATGAAACCGGTCGGAATTTGATAGAATATTCTTGTTTTTTTTAGTAGATAACATAAAAAACACTGTCACCCGTTTCTGCTGGGCAGCTTATGAGAAATTTGAGTTTACAGTTCGATTTTCATGTCATTTTCGTTAAAAATCGTTAAAAAAATGTTCATATCGTTTAAAACGGATGACGTGTTTTATACTTATTCTTCGGAGGTCCAACTATGACATGCCTAAAAGTCATTCGTCGTCTTTAAGGACGTTCGTTCACGAGAGTTCTTCGTAGACGAAATAGCTATTTTTTTCCATTTTGGATAAGTCTATATATTCAGGTATCTACGCTAAAAAATTCAACACTTCTTATGGATCATTTCAGAAAGACATTAACGATTAAAAATCAGAATTTTAACATGAGCACTTTTGACAGGCTAGCGATTTTTTATATTTAAATGTAGAATAAACATGTTTTAAGACTAGACATGAAATTAAATAATGTTCAAAAACATTATTTGGATAATGTAGTTTATACTGCTGCATTAAAAAATAGGGCTGACGACCCTTTGAATGAGTTATTAATTATAATAGTCATGGTACTTAAGACTGTTTTGAAAACTGGCAATAGTACGGTATTTTCAAACCCACAGCCTTCCTTCTCTTCAAAAAAAAAACATAGTGTCACGACGGCCTCTTTTTCTTCACCAAAGAATTAAACTTCCACTGTTTTACTTCACAACTCAGTACAATATCTCTTAGCCTTATCTCAACTCAACTGATCTGAACTACTACGCTTCCCGTGGCGCCTTATATACACTTCATCGAATCATCTAGAGAATTCGATGACATTCGAGAATGCCAATCCGACATTCTAGAAAACTCTAGACGATTCGATGACGTTTACACTTCAAAGATCTAACCTAACACTTTTACTTTACATCATGCATGACATTTAATACACAATACACGAATACCATCATATACAGAATGTTGCAATAGTGACAGTGAGTGAGTGCTCAGTGTTCGTCGGTTACGTTGTTTTGTTGATTATCGTTTGTGTAATATTTATCATTTGATTTATCTGAAAACCATTGACGTCAATGCTGGAAACGCGCTGTTGACAAATTGATTCAACGCCAGTTGTTTTGAAACCGTCGGTTTAACTGAAGCTTTATAAAACCCGAGATTAGCTAGATTGTTAATATACTTTGCCACTTTTCTAAAGTCCCGATGCGACTATTGTTCTTAATAAAATAGTACTCATTCGACTCTAGCGTAGCGAACGAACGTCGCTAAAGACTAACAACTGTGGGTTTGAAACTTGAAAACTACTAATTCGATTGCAATGAAATTCTGACATCTTATTGCTTCACATCGGAACCGTAAAACCAGTATGATTTTTAATTTAAATAGGGTTTGCGGTGGACAGGGTGGACCAATAGAGCGTGGACGGAAGATTGTGGGCTTACTAAAATGTATTTTAGAAACCTGTTACTTGATCATGGTAGAGAACCTTGAGAGCTATAACATAAAAATAATTTCACTTAAATTTTGACGTTTATACAGGGTGATTCATATCAAACTTACATTTTTTAAAATTGAACCCCCTATATATTATTGTACTAAAATGTATTTTAGAAACCTGTTACTTGATCATGGTAGAAAACCTTGAGGGGTATAACATAAAAATAATTTCACTTAAATTTTGACGTTTATACAGGGTGATTCATATCAAACTTACATTTTTTAAAATTGAACCCCCTATATATTATTGTATATTTGGATTCCTTGGCCAATTCTAGTGTGACTTTATGTATCTTACATGGAACTTTAAATCAACCGTTTAGGCGCAATTCACTATTTTTGGTATAAGTAGGTATCAGAAAAAAATTGAATATCGCAGCGATTATAAAACTTAGAAGGCTGTGACTTTGCAATACGACTAAGCATGAAATGCGTCACCTTAGGTCAGACGACATAATTTGAATTCTATTTGTACTTGGAGTAATCAGTAGATTAATTAAAGAAACTTTAATCCTAGATAACTTGATTTTTTCAAATGGGAATATCTATTTTGGTTTATAGAGTCAAATGTAAAATTTGATTATCTTTCTAACGATTCTAAGGATTCTCAATATCTTTTTTGGTTTTCATTTTATTTCAAATTGTCAGTCAAATCGGTGTTTTTCAATTTTCCTGCATGCAAGCAACCTAGCAGGCCATGAAAAATAAACAAAAGCCCGTTAATATGGAAGAAACGAACTAACGTAGTAGAAAGATGCACACAAACTAGAGCAGTGAGGCAAGATCATGAATTCCTTACAACACATCAGGTCTAACCGGATACAACAGTGGCAAGATATCTAATGTCAATGAGAAGCTGGAATATGACAGAAGTGTTTGTTTTTTATAGAATATACTAGCTATTGAGGTCTACTAGAGCTTGGCAACTTTCCAAAACGATTAAAATTTTTGAAACAAAAGGAAAGCTACGAGCGATTTTTGCTTACAGTCTAACATGTTTAGAAAGAAATGTTACATTTAATGGGACAAACAAATTAGTCATTTCCGTTTAGTTAAGTCAAAAGTGAAGATATCTCTAACTGGAGCATTCTGAACATCTATTGAAGTAATTGCTAGAATTTTTTAATTACGCTATGTTGTAATTGTGGTTACTTCGTGTAGTTTTCTGCAAACTAAATTATGTTTTACAATTCAAACAGACTGCAAATCAGGTTTCATTTCCCGCGATTTTGCTAATAAGTAGAGGTACCTGTTGAAGAATTTGAAGGGTTCCTGTCAGAGGTATCATTACTTATGACTTACGGAAATGGCTACTTTTTTATAGCATTAAATGTGAAAATTGATTCAGAAGACATAGATATACTACTGCCAGCAACAATCACTAGTAGTTTTCCTTTGATTAAATATTTTTTCACTGACTTTGGAAATTGGCTAATAGCTAGTAGGCTGTGAAAAATGTTCTTGTTACCGCTACTGTTTCTGGTTAGTGCTAATATGTTGTAAGGAATTTTCATAATCTTGCCTCGTTACCCTAGTTAGTTTGCATTTTTCTACTAAGTTAGTTGGTTTCTGCCATGTTAACGGGCTTTTGTTTATTTTTCATGGCATGCTAAGTTGCTTGCACGCAGGAAAATTGAAAAACACCGATTTGACTGAAAATTTGAAATAAAATGAAAACCAAGAAAGATTGATATCGAGAATGCTATATCGTGAGAAGGGTAATCAAATTCTACATTTGATTCTTTAAACCATAATAGGCATTCCCATTTGAAAAAATCAAGTTATCTGTAATTGAAGTTTCCTTAATTAATCTACTGATTACTCCAAGTTTGATATGAATCACCCTGTAAAAGCGACAAAATTTAGGTGAAAGTATTTTTACGTTATAGCCCTCAAGGGTCTCTACCATCATCAAGTGACATATTTTAGAAATATTTTTTAGTAAGCGCACAATCTTCCGCCCACGCACTATTGGCCCACCCTGTATACTTAGCTTTAAGTGTTTATTTGGGACCCAACCAAAAAATGCACACATGCTTGTCCATCCGAGGAAGCTTACATCCTAGCTTTGCCGACAAACCCTATAAATAAACAATTGATTCAACAACACTATACGGACAGCTTTGATACGTCTCTAGCCCGTCGTATATGAACGGCTTTTTTGAAGCGTTCAGCTCCTCGCGTCGCGTCTTCGATAAAAAAAAGGAGATAACAGCGAGTGGCCTCAATCACCGCATCGGTCCAAGTCGATGCCGGCCGGCGATTAAATATTAATGACGACGTCCGCAAAAGGCCAGCCACCGTCCCCGTCCGCACAATTACCGATGAGGGGATACGGATTTACGAGTTGCGGCCCTGCTGTCCTTAAACGGCACCCGGACCGCGTTGCGGCGCCGCTACGCGTCGTCCGCCGCATTGTCAGGCCCGGTGCAACGGATGGTTCACTGCGGCTAGTGGCGCGCGTCTATCATTAGCCTTAACAAACACTACAGGGCTTAAAACAGGTTAAGGGTTAACGCAGGGCCGTCGAGAGCTATCGGGCCCACCGACTTTTTTTCAGAATCCACCACTCAGAATAACTGTATACAGACTAATTAAAAGAGAATTTGAATTATTGAAATGTTATAAAAAACAGCTAAAACACTATTCTGAGCATGCGCAGTGTGTTTACAGGGACCTTTTGCACGACTCTTTCTACTCAACGACGTCGTTGAGTGACACAGAAGTACAGAACTTCATCATTTGTCATGATATTTTTGTGAGGGCTGTTCCAACCCACAGTTCTTTCACCATCCCAGAACTGTTTTCAACATGCCCCGCCCCATTTGGCGATTCTAGAATCACCGTTTTTGGGGCTGTTTTCTGGCGCCCATGCATTCAAAACGTATTCGTCTGTGTTTCAAATACATTCATTCTGGCGTTGAAACGATGACGTCATAGTAACATAATTTCAAAATGTATTCAAAACGATTCAAAACCAACCGAACGTTAGTTTCAAACCAACATAACCTAAAATTATCTCTTGTAATTGTAATGCTGTCATGTCATTCGTAATGTCCTGCAATTTTAAAAATTTCGAATGAACCAACACAACAGCGAAATACTATAGAACAAGATATGATGGAGGTGCAGTTGGGGTAGTTCTTAATTACTGTCGATTTGGAAACATACAATTCTTTGCAAGGTAGGTAAATTTCCTAATTCACTCACAAAAATACATGGAAAATAGATAGGTTACTTGTTTGAAGTTTGGCGCCGTTTCTGAGATGTTTTCAAAACTGTTAATTCTAGCGCTGGTTGAAGTCTATGACGTCAGCGATTAATACGTGACAAATATATTGTATTCAAACACCTAAGGTCGCCAGAAAACGCTTTAAAACTGTAAAATGGGCGGGGCATTATGAAAACGGTTCTAGGACGGTAATAGAACCGTAATTTGGAACAGCCCTGTGGTGGTCATGTTGTCAGTTGTCATGTGTCATATACTCATGGGTCATAGCCGACTCTACACTAGGCCGGAGCCTTAGATGTGGCAACGTGGCTTAGCTGTCAAATAGGGGGCCTATACTTTCAGAATAATTATTACATTTTATATGTATTAAGAGTTCATCTGGGTTAATAAATTAAGAAAAATACTTTCTAGAACTACTACTACTAATACCACTTACATCTGATGTCTGTTTCATCACAGTTAGACACTACAAAATAAAAATAAATGCAACCTGTTTCCTGCTGCCACTTCCACTTCCACTTAAATGAACACTCAATCTACTTTGTAAATTGTCACTTGAGCTATAAAAATTCACTATTAGGTCACTGTGAAGCCATTCTTGCTGGTCTTGATTTCCCTTTCACTATCAAATCCTTTCGTAGGTATGCCCCAGGCTATGCCCAGATGAGTTCTATTAACTGTATTTTTCTGTGATATTTGGGAGGTCCAGAAAACATTATAGGTACCACATTGTGCTTTAAAATAGGTCTTATCCTTTGAAATGTTTGTCAATTATTGTCTTTATCCTTATAAATATAACCAGCCCTTCCGAGGAATACCTTTCACCCACTTCTGTTTATGTCCCTTATTGGACGCACAACTGCTAGTGCAACCTGGTACTACACACTTTGCAGGCATTTTTTTATCTTTATAGTTTCATTTGTGCAGGTAAATAAGTAGAAACCCTAAAATATTTTTGGAATCGGTTGCGACGTTGCCAAGTAATAATTTATTTTCTATTAATTTCCGCATTTGCAAGGTCGCAAGTAATACGTTCAAATTGATATATTCCTTTAACTTTTCTAAATAATATTACACAGCGAGTTACTTGAATATTAAGCGGATATTATTCTGGATGCTACCAGCAATTTGTATCTACAGGGTGTTTTTGGGAGGTCCAGAAAACATTATAGGTACCACATTGTGCTTTAAAATATGTCTTATCCTTTGGAATGTTTGTCAATTATTGTCTCTATCCTTATAAATATAACCGGTCCTTCCGAGGAATACTTTTCACCCACTTCTGTTTATGTCCCTTATTGACGCACAATTGCTAGTGCAACCTGGTACTACACACTTTGCAGGCATCTTTTTATCTTTATAGTTTCATTTGTGCAGGTAAATAAGTAGAAACCCATTCAAAATCACCTTGCAACGTTCTTTTTAATCTGGAATAAGGTTATTTTGGGCCATGGTTTGGTAGTCCTCTACCCATGCCTCTGCTGGGCTGCAACCTGGTACTACACGCTTTGCAGGCATCTTTTTATCTTTATAGTTTCATTTGTGCAGGTAAATAAGTAGAAATCCATTAAAAATCACCTGCAACGTTCTTTTTAATCTGGAATAAGGTGATCTTGGGCCATGGTTTGGTAGTCCTCTACTGGGCTGCAACCTGGTACTACACGCTTTGCAGGCATCTTGTTATCTTTATAGTTTCGTTTGTGCAAGTAAATAATTAGAAACATATTAATAATCACCTTCCAACCATATTTTCTGCACCTGGAAGAATACACATGACATAACAACAAATGTAAACTCGGCCCCCAGATTCAGTGTTGCCATATTTCATACTCCGGCCTAGTGAGTACAGTCGGCCATGCTACAGGGCTTAAAACATGGTAAGGGTTAAGGCAGAGCCGTCGAGAGCTATCGGGTCCACCGACTTTTCTCAGAATCCATCACTCAGAATAACTGTATATAGACTAATTAAAAGAGCGTGAATTTAGTCAAAAAAGCCAAATTTAGCAATAAATAATGATCGTCTATTGAGAAATTAAAAAAAATAAGTCGACATTTCTCTAAAACTATTCTATTTCTTCATGATTATTTGGATTTCGACTGAAAAATCAAAGGCACTACAAGATGACTTCATTTATGTAGGAAAAGTTTTGGGGTGTTATTTGAAAAAAAAGTTGGGAGTTACTTTTAGGGGTTGCAGTACAAAAAAAATGTTTCGAAAGCATGATATGATAGCCCATTCACTACTCTTGAAAAGCCCACTTAGTTTTCCTTTATACCTGTCTTTGTTACGAAAATATTACGCCTCAAACAAATCCTTACTATGCTTATGACAAAGACCGAGCAAGGCACAGGAGCGGGAATCTTTGGAAGAGGAACTAGACAGAGCATTCCGCTAGGAAAGTACGCCTCGGTATTTCAGTCAGAGGTGTACGCCAGCCTGCAATGTGCAAGGATCAATAATGAACAATCCTACAGAAACAAGAGGATCGCAATACTTACAAACAGTCAGGCTACGCTTAGGGCACTAGAAGCGCCCAAAGTTACGTCTGCTCTAATCTGGGAATGTTTACAAGAACTGGGAAGACTGGCAGAACACAACAAAGTAACTTTGGAGTGGGTGCCAGGACACTCAGGTATAAGAGGCAATGAAAGGGCGGGTGAGCTAGCAAGACTAGGCTCGTCTGCTCTAAACATTGGAGCAGAACCCGCCCTGGGGGAGCCCAAAAGCACAATCAGACATCATCAGGTCGGAGAATGGATGAAACATCAGCACAAGGAGCAGTGGAACTTGTTGCCAGGATGTGTTCATGGAAAAACATTCATTAAAGCTCCATGCAAGAAAACAGCTGAAACACTGCTCTCCTTGAACAGGAATCAGCTCCGAATAACGACGGCTCTCCTCACAGGACATTGTGGCCTGAAGGAACACCTGAATAAAATGGGACTCTACAATGGAGACCTCAACTGCAGATTGTGTGGAAGAGGAACTGAGTCAGCCCTACATGTGCTCTGTGAGTGCGAAGCGCTAGATCACAAGAGACAACAGCTCTTTGGGAAGACCAAGCTAGAACCAATGGAGCACAGTTCAGCACCAGGACCAGTAGGTAAACTGCATAAACTTATGCAGGGATCCAGATTGCTGGAGTGGAGGTGGTTGACCGCGCAAAGATAGTGTGGTGGCGGAGGAAGCACTACCTATCCCTACAGGGTTGTCGAAGCAAACGATATATCAAGGTTCGACAAATCCTTCACTCTGACCATTCCTAGTATCGAGGAGTGGGAAAGAGGAGAGATTCGATTTCTCACTAATATAATTTGATTCAAAAACATATTTATTTCGATCGTAGAAAATAATGTGTGTAACATGTGCAAAAAGCATATTATTACATTTTTTGGTAGAAAAAAATAAAAAAAGAGAGTTACAAAGGCCTGGGTTTCGAACCAACACCCTCTCGAACACAGATTGGCCGGCTAATACTCTAAAACACTGCGTCATCACGGCATTGCGGAAGAGGTTGCTTCAATGGAACATATTTGATTAGGTACTTTATTACTGGAATTTGTAATCTAATCTCAAACATTCAAAAATATATTTATTTCGATCGTAGATTTCGTCTCGAGCTGCAAACTTTATTCGTCGTCTATGTTACAACAAATATACACTAGTTACAAGAAACTACTTTTACGGTTGGGAATCTAGAATCTACTATCGAAGTAGGACGTCGTTGGTGGAAGGAATGCATCATGACGACACGGGTTCGGGAGCTGGATTCAAAAGCCCATTTTTATTTTGATATAACTTTCGAATGATTGCAATCTGTTCATTTATTACAAACACTTTTTTATTCAAAACCCCAATTATGCATTATCTGAGAAAGGTTTAGAAAAATTCCATGAATATCAAAATGTATTATAGCTTACGAAATGTACCTTGGGTTAAATATAAACTATAATTATTCTGTGAAGTTTAATAGCGTTTAGCGTCTTGTTTAAATGATATAAAGCAATAAATGCTTAAAGAGAAGTTTATTTAAGTATAATTCTCATAAAGACTGATTGCATTTGCTTTATGGCTTTAAGTTGTTATTTCGTTTTTTAATTTCCTAGCTCCGCAATAGCGAGTGCTACTCTCCAGTAAATAATTTATTTTGCAAAGCAACTACAATCTACAGGATTACATTGTGGTTGATAAGCAGGTAAGGAAAAAGGAGAAATGTAGTTGTGTATGCCACACATGCAAAAACAGAAATGATTTCAGTACAGTTCCATGAGCTTGATAAAAATTGCACCTCCACCAGTTTTTAAAGTGAAAATTGAATAATTGTAAAAGATTTCGATGGCAAAAGATTCCGACAACTTGATGAAAGTTATAATTTTAAATAGCAAGCTGATTTTATAACGAAAAGCAATACAGATATGTTTATTAATTATGCATTATCTGAGAAAGGTTTAGAAAAATTCAATGAATATCAAAATGTATCATAGCTTACGAAATGTACCTTGGGTTAAATAAAAATAATTATTATTCTGCGATGTTTAATAGCGTTTAGCGTCTTGTTTAAATGATAAGAAATCCTTAAACTGAAGTTTACCTAAGTATAATTCTCATAAAGACTGGCATTTGATTTGTGGGTTTAAGGTCGAGTTTCGTTTATTTTCCTAGCTCCGCAATAGCGAGTGCTTACTCTCCGGTAAATCATTTATTTTGATATACCTGCCATCAGTTCAACTCTATACGGTAGCGAGGCCTCGTTAAAATGTATAAAGCCATCGATAGTTACAGCTTTGCAGCGATTTCTTGCATTTAAGATCTATAACGAAGACATCATCGAGACGTATTGTCATTCCTATGGGCAGGGCTCGGAAGAATACCTTGCCGTGAGCGACTTTAGGCTCTAGAGGCATTGTCTGATGCAGGTTTTATTTTATTATTAGATTAGAAAGAAATAATAACTAGCGATAGATAAAATGTAATGTAAGCAAGTTTTGGCATTATTTAGTTGGTAGGAGACAAAGAGTTTTATTGGGAAATGAAGTCTCATCAACTAGAAGCATAGAATCTGGCATTCTGCAAGGATCTGTACTACTTTACATTATATACATCAGATATGAGCAAGACTACTCATGAATGCAAAATAATAATATACTCATTCCACATCGTCGAAGTTCTCCAAAAGAAGGAATGCTGGAGGAGACTGGTTCGAGGAGTAAGAACTTCGACCTCATCATCTGGGAGAGCTCACTCAAACATCTTCCGTGATAAAATCTATAAAACAGGGACAGGTCCGCCACCCTTTTTCGATGTTCCAGGCTGTGGAGGTCCTTTGTGAGGTTAGGCGTATCAATTAGTCTAATCGCTATTTTATGGATAGTGTCCAGAAGCTTTAGAGAGTGCTTCGGAGCGCATCCCCACACTTGGGAGCAATACTCCAATCATGGTAGGATCTGTGCATTGTAGAGAAGCAGTAGTAGCTCAGGTGTATACAGCTTCCTACAGCGGAACAAAACTCCAAGCTTCTGGGCTGCTGTTTTAGCAATACTGACGACGTGGTCGTTCCAGGACATGTTATTGTTGATGTTGACTGAAGGTGACTCGACTATTGGGTGACTCTCCACTTTGACAGTTGGTAAGACAACATGAGACTTCTTTGTCAGTGTTGTTGCCTCAGTTTTCTATACATTAAACTGTACTTTAGTTGCTAATCCCCACTCGACAATTGTTTCGATATCTACGTAGATCTGCGAGGCATGTTTCTGTCGCCGATGTATCGCCTCCTGGGATGATAGTGGTTTGCCTGGTTCCATGCACTGTATTAAAGTACTGTCATCTGCGAAGCTGTAGATTCGATTGGATGCAGAAACAGTATAGGGGACAGTACAGATCCCTGAGGAACACCGGCGTTTTATGGAAATATGTATGATGAACAGCAGTCGACTACAACAAACAGATATCCGTCGTTCAAAATGCCATTCGGCCACTGCCGCAGGCCAGGTGGTAGCCGATAACCAGCAAGCTTGATCAGAGCGCTAGACTATATCGAAGGCCTTCGATATGTCAAGTGCAACAACACAGTTTGTAATTATTATGTACAGTAATGTTCGGCTATAACGAACTTTATGGGATCGGTGAAAACGGTTCGTTATAAGCGAAGTTCGCTATAAACGATAAATAAAAAGGATGTGGTATTTTTATTAATACATTTATTAATACATAGATATGGGGTTACATAAAATATATTTATTTATACATTAACAACTGTTCTTAACAGTCTAATTTAAAAAATCTTTTATTTTAGTTTGTTTTATTTTTGTGAAATGAATATCATTAATATGTAATTCTACTTCGGCTAATTGATTAAAAACACTTTTCGGAGTATTTCGTGACTGAAGAAAATAATGAACGTTATCAATATGTTCAAGTGCCTCTAATGTGGTTGGAACTGGTCTCAATTCTGTACTCACAGGTTCTTCATCTTCTTCCTCCTCATCGTTGTCAATATAAACTGAAGAAGACACAGAAGCGACAATGGCATCATCATCCAAGTATTCAACACTTACAAGATTATCGTGAATACGAACAAATTCATTGAACTCATTTTCAGAACAAGGAAAATTGTCTAGAATATTGTTACCATCTTCCTGTCCAACTTTTTTCAGCCATTCGGCTAAAGTCAGGTCATCGTCTGAGTCCAAATCATTTTCCACTTGAGATAAACCACCATGTTGAAAACAATTAAAAATTGTTTTGCTTTGATACCCTCTGCCATGCCACATGAAGGAAGTTTATTCCATCTAAGATGGATTCTTTTAGAATTCGGGGAATCACCAGCGATGAAATATCGTTTCAGGTGCCTTGCGATCGAAATAATTCGGTAAATCCCTAGCGATAAAATCCCGTTCTAGGTTCGTTATAAAAGACAAATCTTACGACAATATCAAAGCTTAAGGTTCGTTTTATCCGAAAGTTCGTTATAAAAGGGTTCGTTATTTGCGAAAAAATTAACACACGTTTAGTAATACCGAATTTTTGTACCTCTAGATTTGGTTCGTTATAAACGGAAGTTCGCAAAAAGAGGGTTCGTTATAGGCGGACATTATTGTATTTAAATTGTACTATCTATTGTTTCGGTCGTAGAAAAATTATAGTAGTCAAATATCGGTAATGGATAACCCACTCGTTGATTTAAATCATTCGTCCAGGGCAGTTATTACAGTCATAACCGTTCGTTGATCAATATACTATTATCATGTATCAGTATATAATTACTTCTGTTTCATTTCTCCCATTTGTAAATACAGTGATTTCGGTTTAAGACCATTTATCAAAATACCCACTCCCTCGCATTCCTATTTTGCAAATATAAACGTTAAAAATGAGCGATAGTGACAGTTAAATCGAAAATTTTGCTTCACCAGAAATTATGGAACAAGCCTCAATAGTCACGAACAATTTATTATCAGTGAGATTGGCTGAAACGTGTGAAAAATGTTACTCTAAGGCCCGATTTTATCAACACGGGCATTTTAACAAAGGTTTTGACCAATCAGAGCAGCCCATTCAAAAACTTGCATCTGTCAAAGTTCCCTAAAAATTATTGATTTCTTTTGAAATTTACTTCAAAAAGGTGGACAAAGACATGCTTTATATATAATCGACCATTGTGAACTCTCTAGTATCTTTTCAACTCTGATTTTCTATCCTAAATGGGTAAAAACTTGCATTTTCCTGTTTAACAAAGAGTTTAGCAATTGCTAATCTCAACCAATCAGATTCCGCAAAACCGATACATATGATCACTGGATAAAATGTACTGTTAATTTAATGATGATGATGACAAGAAATTCAAATTACTGCATTATTTTCATAAAACAATAATTTACAATCGATAATAATTATAAATACATCCAATATACCTTTGTATTATAGTGAAAAAGGGTAAAAATAACATTTTATTGCATTTCACAAAGCTATTATAGACACACACGATGCAAGCGTGCATTACTGGTTGCCTATCCTGCTTAACAGCAAAGCCTTGCGATCTGGCAAAAGTATAACGTATATCCTTATTTTTCCTAAACTAGAAACCTTTCCTATAGTCAGAAAGTGAATAAGGTGCTTTAAATAAAGATGTTTCTGCGCTACGGTGCCTTTTACGCAGTGCCTACAATCTTTACATCCTCTGTGAATATTTCTATAAGAAGGTCTATTCTATAACAAACATGCATCCAGTCTATAACCAATCTGACTGCAATTGTAATTGGTAATTATACAATGATTGTAAGGTAAACATAAAGATCTAGCATTAATTTGCAAATCAATCACTTTGTTCTGATTTTCTGCTATGATTTTGATCCATGACTTCTAAAATATTTTTAATGAAAGTGTCATCAAGCTTTGACGTTTTGTTTCCAATATTGATAAAATACTAATGGATGATACTTACTAACCTAGCCCGCAATACCCAATAGAAAGCTTTTGCTAAACAACATCCAATAGAAAAGCTTTGTCAAAGTCTTTGTTAAATATGCATGTTGATAAAATCGGCCCTTAGTTTATGAACTGGAAAAATGACACGGATTTTAGAAGACTTTCCGGAAACGTAATAATTCTATGTGTTGACGAAATAATGTTTTATTGAAGGATCTTATAGGCAAATCTAATGGTTAGTATTTATAACAATATTCGCCGGTGACTCATATCTCAATAACCGCCTTTAAATGGCTGTTGTATAATACAATATTTTAAAGCCATGTTTTTGGACAACCGTATAATTTAATAAATATTCCATTAAAGCCTTCGTGGAACCATATTTTATACGCTGCCTATTAGTACTTGTGGGGCTAAATTCATGACGAGCAATCTGTGATTTATCTGGATTATGAAACTTCAAACTTAGGGTGGATGATCCCAAAGTTTATGCACTTGGGGTCCATTATTCTTTTATATCTTTGACTACTTCCGCGTACGAAAGAATGCCAACAAAGGAAATAACTCTGTTCACCGGAGTTGCCCAGTAGCAATGTAAAAATACCGTAAGTTAATTACGTCTAAAGTGAATTGTTGGTATAGACTATCGAGTACTTCTTATTGCACCACACACCGTTAAATCTCTACAACGTGGACGAAAAATTAAATCCTCAAAATATACAGGGTGAGTTTTTAGTACCAGCTCGGTCGATAACTCCACTACTGTAGAAGATAGCGAAAAAAGTTGTATATGAAAGTTGTAGCCACGGATATGCTCCTTGCTCAGAAAATATTTAGATTTATACTAACTACGTGGTGATGCAAACATGTATTTTTTTAAATGAGACACCCTATATATTATTCTTTATTCAAATTCTACTAATGATTTCTGGTCTTCAAATAGAGGGTGTTATTGCATTATACAGGGTATTTCGAAAGTTATGACCATTTTTATATCGAAGTCGCTGACAAATGAACGTACCGTATATCAAAAAGTGATGAATCAAAAATTATTTTTTTACACGGATGGATAAAAAGTATCCTGAACGTACCGTATATCAAAAAGCGATGAATCAAAAATCATTTTTTACACGGATGGATAAAAAGTATCCTGAACGTACCGTATACCAAAAAGTGATGAATCAAAAATCATTTTTTTTACACGGATGGATAAAAAGTATCCTCTAGTTTTAAAATCGGCTATAAAAAGCCCGCGACGCATATTCGTATACAGGGTGATGTAGAATGCAAAATCTAGAATTTCTCTCACTGGAACTGAATTGTGCATCAGAATGATCGCAGAATGACAACTATGATATCCCTACTAAAACTTTACGGAATACTGGGTGGAAGAGTACTGAAATTTTAGTTGGGTAGAAAATTATATTCTTGGTCAGAGGACACATATTTTAGAATGAGTACTGAAATCAGAAATTTATATTTTTCTTGGAAAACAGATGCTCTTGCCGCAAATATAACTCAATATATCAGAATTATTGAAATAAAAATTTCTTTTGACGTATGCAGAGGATGCCGAGTGCAGGGTGTACTTGGAGAAGACCAAAATGAAGAAAAATTCTTTGTAGATGTCCTTCAATGAAACCTGAGAGTGCTCAGAGCAGAGAATCTCCAAGCTCCTTCTTCAAAAAGCTAATTGACAGTGCCGAGGATACAGCTATAATAAACAAAATTTGTAGGATATTGAATAAAACCTGTCACAGAAGCCATCCAGTGTATAATACAGAACATTTCTAAGTTTTTTACGGAAAACTTTCAAATCATTATACATAATTGAAACTTTAATGAGTGATGATTTAGGGGTGATTAATTTAAAATCATTCTTATGCCTTATATTACATTCTATATGTATGGTCTCTAATTTCGTTTTTATTTTTGAATATTAGTGATGACGTTTCCAAAATAGATAGTGCAATTACAGTCATAATTTTGTATTCTAAAAATAGTGGCTTGCATGAAGTTCTAGGTCTACTCTTGGCGATGCGTCTAACTGCTCGCTTCTGTAAGACTAACAATCTATTTAAGTAGGTATGAGAACAGACACCCCAAAATGGGATGCCGTAACTTATCTACTTTGGAATAACGCAAAATAACCACTTTTGGTGGAGATTCTCGAGCAGTTCTTGGTATATAAGTTACTTTAGATAACCGATTAATTAAATTATCAATATGGTTTATAAAATTCAATTTTTGACCAATAGTTAGACCTAAAAACTTCATGCTGTATGTTTGATGTAATTGTTCATTTTCTAAGTAAATCACGTCAAGTAAGCATTTGAAAGTCATGAATTTGGTTTTCGGTATCCCAAGCCAAGTGTAAATAATTTGCAATTTCAATATCCCAAGCTAGAAACATAAGGGCCCTAAACTCCGGGTTACACCCGCAAGATACTAAAATTTTACGTGAACGTAAAGTTGTTGGAGTATGCTTATATATTAGACTTATAAATTCACTTACCTTATGGAATGGCTGGCGACAGACTATAACTGAAAACAGGAGAGTTATGTTAGTGTAAAATCAATACATAGGAAGATCTCATGCAATTTTAGATTATACGGTATATTGCCCAAGATTTGCTATAAAAAGTTAATTTTTTCTTGAGCTTCTGCCTCCAGAAGGTTCAAAATGTTAAAATTTTAATTATAAGAGCAATATGAAATAAACAATGCATGGTCTAGGAATTCTGTAAAATCAAGGAGGCTATTTCAGAGCTTGATGTATGATCCATCATTGGGCAATTAATGCAAACTTAGAGCGAAAAACAAATATTCGAAATTATGCTCAATTACAAAATCCATGTATTCTCAGTTAATAAAACAGGGGGTCGTGATCGCGAAAACTTTCGATTTCAAGATAACACCTTTTTGGACGATTATTGGAATAGTATACAGACTTTAATAAAATTGGAGAAGCGACTTGATGAAGGTTTAGAGCACCAGAAGGTCGCGACAAGATGGACTCTAAAAGTGATCACTTTTGAACAAAAAACGATTCTAGTGATTAGTCTGCCACGTAATACACAGCATTCAAATAATGTGATTACATGTGACAAAAGTAGGTTTTATCATCACAATGCTGAGATGGAGTCCCTAAGTATCAATTGAATCATAAAGGAAGGCATCAGAAGGTTAAAAGAGGCCCAAAACCTGTTAAAAGAGCTGGTAAAGTTATGCACCTGACTTTTTTTGATAATAGTCAAGTTATTTACGATCACATATTGTAGGTACATCGATGTTATACAGTGACTATGCAGTACTATTCTAATGTACTACGGTCGCTTTATCAAAATTTTGGTTGGACGTTCCCGCTCACAGAGCGGCAACTTTTCAACACTTCGGACCTTACTCTACGTTTCCTGAAGTCAACAAAGTATTGAGAGCTCGATTATTTTATTTGGATCTACCTAGTTTTCCATGTACAGCTAAATGTTGCGGTTACGTAGCTGGCGGTTACGAATAACTGACAGATATAGTGCCTGTTAAATTCGGAACCGTTTTTCATGCCATTTTGAACTGACGGCTACGTGGCGGTTACATGTTATTATGTTCAGTACGTTGGCAGTAATGTTTTTTTAAAATAAAGCTTACTGATTCCTTCCTTTAAATTAGCCGATAAAAAACTTGTCATTGTGAGCGTGCCATGGTAATATTCATTTAAGGCACAGCCACACTACTCGCGAAGTTACGCAAGCTTAGTCGAGAGTGTGGATCGTCGCTTCGGACGACGTATTTCAATAGAAGAAGAAGGGCTTAAATCCAATAACTTCGACTACTTAAACCAACGGCGCATTTGCTCACTCCGGACAACAAGCGCAACCGTAAGGCTAATTACAAATCTAGTCACTGTTTTGACTTTCAGCCTCATTTGGCAAAAGTGAAAAATTTCTGTCCACCTTGGTTTTCGGGTGCGCCTCAAAAAATCTAAAATTTCTATTTGGCTTTCTATCAAAGTGAAACTTTGTGTCATGAATAATGTGAGGACGCTAATTACAAATCTGGTCACTGTTTTCACTTTCAGCCTCATTTGGCAAAAGTGAAAAATTTCAGTCCACCTTGGTTTTCGGGTGCGCCTCAAAAAAATCTAAAATTTCTATTTGGCTTTCTATCAAAGTAAAACTTTGTGTCGTGAATAATGTGATGACGCTAATCACAAATCTGGTCACTGTTTTCACTTTCAGCCTCATTTGGCAAAAGTGAAAAATTTATTTCAGTCCACCTTGGTTTTCGGGTGCGCCTCAAAAAATCTAAAATTTCTATTTGGCTTTCTATCAAAGTGAAACTTTGTGTCGTGAATAATGTGAGAACGCTAATTACAAATCTGGTCACTGTTTTCACTTTCAGCCTCGTTTGGCAAAAGTGAAAAATTTCAGTCCACCTTGGTTTTCGGGTGCGCCTCAAAAAATCTAAAATTTCTATTTGGCTTTCTATCAAAGTGAAACTTTGTGTCGTGAATAATGTGAGGACGCTAATTACAAATCTGGTCACTGTTTTCACTTTCAGCCTCCTTTGGCAAAAGTGAAAAATTTCAGTCCACCTTGGTTTTCGGGTGCGCCTCAAAAAAATCTAAAATTCCTATTTGGCTTTCTATCAAAGTAAAACTTTGTGTCGTGAATAATGTGAGAACGCTAATTACAAATCTGGTCACTGTTTTCACTTTCAGCCTCATTTGGCAAAAGTGAAAAATTTCAGTCCACCTTGGTTTTCGGGTGCGCCTCAAAAAATCTAAAATTTCTATTTGGCTTTCTATCAAAGTGAAACTTTGTGTCGTGAATAATGTGAGGACGCTAATTACAAATCTGGTCACTGTTTTCACTTTCAGCCTCATTTGGCAAAAGTGAAAAATTTCAGTCCACCTTGGTTTTCGGGTGCGCCTCAAAAAATCTAAAATTTCTATTTGGCTTTCTATCAAAGTGAAACTTTGTGTCGTGAATAATGTGAGAACGCTAATTACAAATCTGGTCAGTTTTCACTTTCAGCCTCATTTGGAAAAAGTGAAAAATTTCAGTCCACCTTGGTTTTCGGGTGCGCCTCAAAAAATCTAAAATTTCTATTTGGCTTTCTATCAAAGTGAAACTTTGTGTCGTGAATAATGTGAGAACGCTAATTACAAATCTGGTCACTGTTTTCACTTTCAGCCTCATTTGGCAAAAGTGAAAAATTTCAGTCCACCTTGGTTTTCGGGTGCGCCTCAAAAAATCTAAAATTTCTATTTGGCTTTCTATCAAAGTGAAACTTTGTGTCGTGAATAATGTGAGGACGCTAATTACAAATCTGGTCACTGTTTTCACTTTCAGCCTCATTTGGCAAAAGTGAAAAATTTCAGTCCACCTTGGTTTTCGGGTGCGCCTCAAAAAATCTAAAATTTCTATTTGGCTTTCTATCAAAGTGAAACTTTGTGTCGTGAATAATGTGAGAACGCTAATTACAAATCTGGTCACTGTTGTCACTTTCAGCCTCATTTGGCAAAAGTGAAAAATTTCAGTCCACCTTGGTTTTCGGGTGCGCCTCAAAAAATCTAAAATTTCTATTTGGCTTTTTGTCAAAGTGCAACTTTGTGTCGTGAATAATGTGAGAACGCTAATTACAAATCTGGTCACTGTTTTCACTTTCAGCCTCATTTGGCAAAAGTGAAAAATTTCAGTCCACCTTGGTTTTCGGGTGCGCCTCAAAAAATCTAAAATTTCTATTTGGCTTTCTATCAAAGTGAAACTTTGTGTCGTGAATAATGTGAGAACGCTAATTACAAATCTGGTCACTGTTTTCACTTTCAGCCTCATTTGGCAAAAGTGAAAAACTTCAGTCCACCTTGGTTTTCGGGTGCGCCTCAAAAAATCTAAAATTTCTATTTGGCTTTCTATCAAAGTGAAACTTTGTGTCGTGAATAATGTGAGAACGCTAATTACAAATCTGGTCACTGTTTTCACTTTCAGCCTCATTTGGCAAAAGTGAAAAATTTCAGTCCACCTTGGTTTTCGGGTGCGCCTCAAAAAATCTAAAATTTCTATTTGGCTTTTTATCAAAGTCAAACTTTGTGTCGTGAATAATGTGAGGACGCTAATTACAAATCTGGTCACTGTTTTCACTATCAGCCTCATTTGGCAAAAGTGAAAAATTTCAGTCCACCTTGGTTTTCGGGTGCGCCTCAAAAAATCTAAAATTTCTATTTGGCTTTCTATGAAAGTGAAACTTTGTGTCGTGAATAATGTGAGGACGCTAATTACAAATCTGGTCACTGTTTTCACTTTCAGCCTCATTTGGCAAAAGTGAAAATTTTCAGTCCACCTTGGTTTTCGGGTGCGCCTCAAAAAATCTAAAATTTCTATTTGGCTTTCTATGAAAGTGAAACTTTGTGTCGTGAATAATGTGAGGACGCTAATTACAAATCTGGTCACTGTTTTCACTATCAGCCTCATTTGGCAAAAGTGAAAAATTTCAGTCCACCTTGGTTTTCGGGTGCGCCTCAAAAAATCTAAAATTTCTATTTGGCTTTCTATCAAAGTGAAACTTTGTGTCGTGAATAATGTGAGAACGCTAATAACAAATCTGGTCAGTTTTCACTTTCAGCCTCACTTGGAAAAAGTGAAAAATTTCAGTCCACTTTGGTTTTCGGGTGCGCCTCAAAAAATCTAAAATTTCTATTTGGCTTTCTATCAAAGTGAAACTTTGTAACTTTGTGTCGTGAATAATGTGAGGACGCTAATTACAAATCTGGTCACTGTTTTCACTTTCAGCCTCATTTGGCAAAAGTGAAAAATTTCAGTCCACCTTGGTTTTCGGGTGCGCCTCAAAAAATCTAAAATTTCTATTTGGCTTTCTATGAAAGTGAAACTTTGTGTCGTGAATAATGTGAGGACGCTAATTACAAATCTGGTCACTGTTTTCACTTTCAGCCTCATTTGGCAAAAATGAAAAATTTCAGTCCACCTTGGTTTTCGGGTGCGCCTCAAAAAATCTAAAATTTCTATTTGGCTTTCTATCAAAGTGAAACTTTGTGTCGTGAATAATGTGAGAACGCTAATTACAAATCTGGTCACTGTTTTCACTTTCAGCCTCATTTGGCAAAAGTGAAAAATTTCAGTCCACCTTGGTTTTCGGGTGCGCCTCAAAAAATCTAAAATTTCTATTTGGCTTTCTATCAAAGTGAAACTTTGTGTCGTGAATAATGTGAGAACGCTAATAACAAATCTGGTCAGTTTTCACTTTCAGCCTCACTTGGAAAAAGTGAAAAATTTCAGTCCACTTTGGTTTTCGGGTGCGCCTCAAAAAATCTAAAATTTCTATTTGGCTTTCTATCAAAGTGAAACTTTGTAACTTTGTGTCGTGAATAATGTGAGGACGCTAATTACAAATCTGGTCACTGTTTTCACTTTCAGCCTCATTTGGCAAAAGTGAAAAATTTCAGTCCACCTTGGTTTTCGGGTGCGCCTCAAAAAATCTAAAATTTCTATTTGGCTTTCTATGAAAGTGAAACTTTGTGTCGTGAATAATGTGAGGACGCTAATTACAAATCTGGTCACTGTTTTCACTTTCAGCCTCATTTGGCAAAAATGAAAAATTTCAGTCCACCTTGGTTTTCGGGTGCGCCTCAAAAAATCTAAAATTTCTATTTGGCTTTCTATCAAAGTGAAACTTTGTGTCGTGAATAATGTGAGAACGCTAATTACAAATCTGGTCACTGTTTTCACTTTCAGCCTCATTTGGCAAAAGTGAAAAATTTCAGTCCACCTTGGTTTTCGGGTGCGCCTCAAAAAATCTAAAATTTCTATTTGGCTTTTTATCAAAGTGAAACTTTGTGTCGTGAATAATGTGAGAACGCTAATTACAAATCTGGTCACTGTTTTCACTTTCAGCCTCATTTGGCAAAAGTGAAAAATTTCAGTCCACCTTGGTTTTCGGGTGCACCTCAAAAAATCTAAAATTTCTATTTGGCTCTCTATCAAAGTGAAACTTTGTGTCGTGAATAATGTAAGGACGCTAATTAAAAATCTGGTCACTGTTTTCACTTTCAGCCTCATTTGGCAAAAGTGAAAAATTTCAGTCCACCTTGGTTTTCGGGTGCGCCTCAAAAAATCTAAAATTTCTATTTGGCTTTCTATCAAAGTGAAACTTTGTGTCGTGAATAATGTGAGAACGCTTATTACAAATCTGGTCACTGTTTTCACTTTCAGCCTCATTTGGCAAAAGTGAAAAATTTCGGTCCACCTTGGTTTTCGGGTGTGCCTCAAAAAATCTAAAATTTCTATTTGGCTTTCTATCAAAGTGAAACTTTGTGTCGTGGCTAATTTGAGGACGCTAACTACAAATCCAGCCACTGTTTTGACTTTCAGCCTCATTTGGCAAAAGTGAAAAATTTCAGTCCACCTTGGTTTTTGGGGTGCGTCTCAAAAAATCTAAAATCTCTATTTGGCTTTCTATCAAAGTGAATCTTTGTGTCGTGAATAATATGAGGACGCTTATTACAAATCTAGTCACTGTTTTGACTTTCAGCCTCATTCGGCAAAAGTGAAAAATTTCAGTCCACCTTGATTTTCGGATGCGCTTCAAAAAATCTAAAATCTCTACTTGGCTTTCTATCGAGATGAAGCTATGTGTCGTGGATAATCTGAGGACGCTAATTACAAATCTAGTCATTGTTTTGACTTTCAGCCTCATTTGGCAAAAGTGAAAAATTTCGGTCCACCTTGGTTTTCGGGTGTGCCTCAAAAAATCTAAAATTTCTATTTGGCTTTCTATCAAAGTGAAACTTTGTGTCGTGGCTAATTTGAGGACGCTAACTACAAATCCAGCCACTGTTTTGACTTTCAGCCTCATTTGGCAAAAGTGAAAAATTTCAGTCCACCTTGGTTTTCGGGTGCACCTCAAAAAATCTAAAATTTCTATTTGGCTTTCTATCAAAGTGAAACCTTGTGTCGTGAATAATGTAAGGACGCTAATTACAAATCTGGTCACTGTTTTCACTTTCAGCCTCATTTGGCAAAAGTGAAAAATTTCAGTCCACCTTGGTTTTCGGGTGCGCCTCAAAAAATCTAAAATTTCTATTTGGCTTTCTATCAAAGTGAAACTTTGTGTCGTGAATAATGTGAGAACGCTAATTACAAATCTAGTCATTGTTTTCACTTTCAGCCTCATTTGGCAAAAGTGAAAAATTTCAGTCCACCTTGGTTTTCGGGTGCGCCTCAAAAAATCTAAAATTTCTATTTGGCTTTTTATCAAAGTGAACCTTTGAGTCGTGAATAATGTGAGAACGCTAACTACAAATCTGGTCACTGTTTTCACTTTCAGCCTCATTTGGCAAAAGTGAAAAATTTC
This sequence comes from Callosobruchus maculatus, assembly GCA_951848785.1. NCBI lineage: Eukaryota > Metazoa > Arthropoda > Insecta > Coleoptera > Chrysomelidae > Callosobruchus > Callosobruchus maculatus. Next base: position 1,128,662 of record CATOUR010000042.1, on the reverse strand, counting down.
AGTCCACCTTGGTTTTTGGGTGCGCTTCAAAAAATCTAAAATTTCTATTTGGCTTTCTATCAAAGTGATACTTTGTGTCGTGAATAATGTGAGGACGCTAATTACAAATCTGGTCACTGTTTTCACTTTCAGCCTCATTTGGCAAAAGTGAAAAATTTCAGTCCACCTTGGTTTTCGGGTGCACCTCAAAAAATCTAAAATTTCTATTTGGCTTTCTATCAAAGTGAAACTTTGTGTCGTGAATAATGTAAGGACGCTAATTACAAATCTGGTCACTGTTTTCACTTTCAGCCTCATTTGGCAAAAGTGAAAAATTTCAGTCCACCTTGGTTTTCGGGTGCGCCTCAAAAAATCTAAAATTTCTATTTGGCTTTCTATCAAAGTGAAACTTTGTGTCGTGAATAATGTGAAAACGCTAATTACAAATCTGGTCACTGTTTTCACTTTCAGCCTCATTTGGCAAAAGTGAAAAATTTCAGTCCACCTTGGTTTTCGGGTGCGCCTCAAAAAATCTAAAATTTCTATTTGGCTTTCTATCAAAGTCAAACTTTGTGTCGTGGCTAATTTGAGGACGCTAACTACAAATCCAGCCACTGTTTTGACTTTCAGCCTCATTTGGCAAAAGTGAAAAATTTCAGTCCACCTTGATTTTCGGGTGCGCCTCAAAAAATCTAAAATCTCTATTTGGCTTTCTATCAAAGTGAATCTTTGTGTCGTGAATAATATGAGGACGCTAATTACAAATCTAGTCACTGTTTTGACTTTCAGCCTCATTTGGCAAAAGTGAAAAATTTCAGTCCACCTTGGTTTTCGGGTGTGCCTCAAAAAATCTAAAATTTCTATTTGGCTTTCTATCAAAGTGAAACTTTGTGTCGTGAATAATGTGAGAACGCTAATTACAAATCTGGTCACTGTTTTCACTTTCAGCCTCATTTGGCAAAAGTGAAAAATTTCAGTCCACCTTGGTTTTCGGGTGCGCCTCAAAAAATCTAAAATTTCTATTTGGCTTTCTATCAAAGTGAAACTTTGTGTCGTGAATAATGTGAGAACGCTAATTACAAATCTGGTCACTGTTTTCACTTTCAGCCTCATTTGGCAAAAGTGAAAAATTTCAGTCCACCTTGGTTTTCGGGTGCGCCTCAAAAAATCTAAAATTTCTATTTGGCTTTCTATCAAAGTGAAACTTTGTGTCGTGAATAATGTGAGGACGCTAATTACAAATCTGGTCACTGTTTTCACTTTCAGCCTCATTTGGCAAAAGTGAAAAATTTCAGTCCACCTTGGTTTTCGGGTGCGCCTCAAAAAATCTAAAATTTCTATTTGGCTTTCTATCAAAGTGAAGCTTTGTGTCGTGGCTAATTTGAGGACGCTAACTACAAATCCAGCCACTGTTTTGACTTTCAGCCTCATTTGGTAAAAGTGAAAAATTTCAGTCCACCTTGATTTTTGGGGTGCGTCTCAAAAAATCTAAAATCTCTATTTGGCTTTCTATCAAAGTGAATCTTTGTGTCGTGAATAATATGAGGACGCTTATTACAAATCTAGTCACTGTTTTGACTTTCAGCCTCATTCGGCAAAAGTGAAAAATTTCAGTCCACCTTGATTTTCGGATGCGCTTCAAAAAATCTAAAATCTCTACTTGGCTTTCTATCGAGATGAAGCTATGTGTCGTGGATAATCTGAGGACGCTAATTACAAATCTAGTCATTGTTTTGACTTTCAGCCTCATTTGGAAAAAGTGAAAAATTTCAGTCCACCTTGATTTTTGGGTGCGTCTCAAAAAATCTAAAATCTCTATTTGGCGCAATGCGAAGGAGTTCTTGCGTCGTTTCGTGACTGTTGACGAAACATGGATCCACTGGTACACATCAGAGAAAAAGGAACAGTCGAAACAGTGGACTGCACCCGGCGACCGTGCTCCGAAGAAGGCGAAAACTGTCCCATCGGCCGGAAAGGTGGTGGCCACCGTTTTCTGGGATTCACAAGGTGTAATCTACAGCGATTACCTGAAGAGGGGCAAAACGCTTACGCGGCCCTGCTATACCGAATCGTTGAGCCGATTCGACGCCGAATTACAGAAAAATCCGACCCCATTTGGCCAAGAAAAAAGTGGCCTTCCACCATGATAATGCACCGGCTCCACGGCCAAACTGGTCGAATTAGACTACGAACTGCTGCCCCATCCACCCTATTCTCCAGATTTGGCCCCGTGCGACTTTTTTTATTTCCAAACCTGAAAAAGTCACTCGCCAGGCAGAAATATGGGTCGAATGAAGAGGTTAATCGCCTCCACGGAGGCCTACTTTGCAGACGTCTCGGAAACGTTTTTTTTTCAGACGGGTTAGAGAAGTTGGAGAATTGCTGGGTCAAGTATATCGAACTAAGAGGAGACTATGTTGAGAAATAAATCGCTATTTTTCCAAAATTTTCGTTTGTCTTTTGTAGGCCACGTGCTTATCGGACCACCCACGTACACAGAAAAAAATACTGTTGCGTTTCCAATTAATTGTTAGTATTTGGATGTTTTTCCAGCACTTTAAATATATTTACAGTTGTTTCAAATCCATGTCATTGAAATAATTTAATCCTTGCATTCGAAGTCATCACAGGTACGCCAATAAATTCAAAATAATTTTATATTCGTTCTAACGATATGTATAATCCTTCTAATATCAGTATTGACATATAATGCAATCAAAACATCCCTATGTTTCATTTAAGCATAGCATACAATCTATTCAATGTACAAAAATTATTACAAGAGCAGTTCGTAATAATTCATCTGCTAAAAATTAATCTTGTTTCAATGGCCCTTGTCGTTCGCTGAATTATAATCAGTATTTGGCGGGACATATTCCGATTGAATGAAGGTAAGAATAAAGAATTGGGGGATTATCTCAGTGACTCAGTCAGAGAACTCAGTGTTACTATTGCCGCGAACCCGTCAAAATGGTTGTTCCGTTGTGTTGTTTCGGTGTTAGCCGTGTTGTATCATCTCCTGGTTTTGCGTATTGCATCAGAAATTGTGTGATTTAAATGTGTCCAGTTATATATTAAATGGAGGACCTACTGAGAAATTGGGACTTAGAAGAGCTAACACCCACATTTGAATGTAGGTATTTAAATTAGTCAGACAGTTATGTTTCAGGTAATAATGCAACAACTGGTACAGGCTTATGTATCATGCTCCTTGTAACTTCATACAAAATCACACAATTAAACATCCAAACGAATCAGCTGTCCTCGCAATAAAACCTGTTGGTCCAAGGAAAAGAAAGTAGTTTAGAATCAATTACCAAACACAGACTCGATTCAACGACAGGCTGCGATTGAATTATTCACTGGATTCCAATGACATCTTGTAGTTGAATCGACATTACGATATAATTCGTTACCAAGTATACACTTCCCATTGGATGAAACATCGCTGGATTTGAGGAATGCTGAGTCTAACGCCCCATTGAATCCAAGCGTAAGTCTTTGACAGAACGACAGATTTTTCTGTGTGTAATAGAGGGGTATATCAGAAGCAATCTTATGACACTGTTACACGGAGTGTGGAACAACGCGCCTAGATGTCGCCGTATGCGGTAAACGGGCTGGCGCGACACGGCATATCCTAGATGCGATAGTCTGTATTCCGTGTAATGGTATCTGTAGATCTTTACATACTCTTGAGAGAAAAAAGCTTCTTCGTTTATGGATCATCTATGCAAGCAACTACAGCAACAACGCGCCATTAGATAACGACATGTAATAAAACCCCCATTCTATGGCGACGGTTTCACGAGCTACAAAAACTTCAGCATCATAAGGCTTCCGTATACTTCTCCACATACAGATTATGAGGGTCACTGGAGTTGGTTCGAGAAAAAGCGGCAATAAAAACATCACCAAACCTCTTTTGAGTGAACTGGCTGTCAACATCGATTTTGCCAGGTCTGTTTTTCCACAGACGGATACACTAAATCGACGATTTTTCTATCAGGCGAAGCTACCGTGAGTATTTTTAGCTTGTATGCACATGGAGATACCAATAGCGAGAAAAATTTACAGCCGTTATAATGAGACTGGACCATTCATCATTTTATATGGAATAGGGGGATTCAAAAATAAATCCAATGCATACCAAATTATATGTAGCAGTCCCCCGTTCTGCATCGTAGAGTGATGTATTTGTTTCCATAGCAAAGTGTGAACTGTACCTTTGGAAAACGCTTTTGCCAGACAACTAAAATGCACATATTTGAAGAAATGTATATTTATATTCATTCATCGCTCTCACATGGTCCATAATAGCTTTTGCATAAACTTATCTGATGTAGCTCAAATGAGACGAGAGGTGAGTCAATTCACACAGAAAAGTCAAGTTTCAAAAGAAACAGATAGACTGGACATTAGAATGGAAACTATTCGTCGTACACGAAAAATGTAAAGACCAAAATTGTGAAGAATTTTGTTGTCTCTATATATTATTTGAACTTTTTTCGACAGCACTTACCACAACGGTGCTATTTATCAAAAAGCGTTACAAAACAGTTTACACCCCCACCCTGGAGCGGCAACCCGCAAATGTCGCAAATTGAATCATCTTAATTATACAATGCTGGGGTGGCATCATTTCCACTAAAAGTATGCACAAATACGATATTTTTTCGCAACAGTACATATCGGTAGTAGGTAGGGGTGCATTTATAAATGCCGTAATTTTTTTTAACCAAATGAGTGAGTTTATGCAGCAGAAAAAAAATAGTCAAGTTGATTGACTCAGTACTTCCCACACATAATAATGATACCATTTTATTGTTTCCTCATTGCATGAAGCTATAACCGAGGTGAGCTGTTTTTATATTTTTAGCTTTTTGATTATTGTTGCGCCGCCACTGACACGATTTTTCAGAAACTGGCGCGTTTTCCATTCTCGCCGCGATAGTAAATTCTGCGTCGAAATTTCATTAAATACGATTCAATAATTTTTGCTTTACGCAATATCCATAGAACAAAATTAAGCAACACTCGTATAATGTATACATCACAAATTTCTAAGTCCGTTCCTTTCTGTAACAGGAAGCCAATGTTCAGATGGATTTAAAAAATAATATGCCGCAATGTATTTATTCCTTAGGCCAATGAACAAACTATTAAGAATACAAAAAATTTTTCAGTTTTACAACCCCCCACTCCCCAATCGCCTCAATTTCACCCCATCCAAAAAAAGTAGAAAATGACCAGGAACCCCTAAATCGCCTAAGAACTAAGTTTGAGCTGTTTTTATGTTTTTAGTTTTTTTATTATTGCTGCGCTACCACTGGCACGATTTTTCCAAAACATACGCATTTTGCATCCTCACCACGGTAGTAATATTGCGTCCAAATTTCATTAAAATCAATTCAACAATTTTCGCGTTACGCAATATAGAACGATCTAAAATAATACTCGTATGTGTACATCACAAATTCCAAGTCCCTTGGTTTCTATAATGAGCAAGGCAATGTTCGGATGGACCTAAAAAAGTGTATTATGCCGCTAGGTTTTCCATTCACAGGTCAATAGACAGCCCATTATGAATACAACAGATTTTTCAATTTTACAACCCTCCACCACCCAACCACCCCAAATTCACCCCCACCCAAAAAAAAGTAGAAAATGATCAGGAACTAAAATTCAAAAAACAAAGTTTGAGGAATATTGATTTTTTTTTGTTTTTTGCTAATTACTGCGCCGCTAATGCACCGATTTTCAAAATTTCAGCAGCATTACCTGCTAGGACCCCACAGCATATAGGTCCCCAAATTCCATCACAATCCATGCAGCGGTTACTGAGATTACGAGGGTAGCAGAACACGACGGACAGGCAGACCGACAGACAGACAGACAGACCGACGGAAATGAATGACGTGGATTTTCGTTATGTAGACATCATAAAACGCCCAAAGAGTGGATTATCTCAAAATCGAAAATTTTCGCGATCACAATACTCCCCTTACCTATCAGTGTGGGAACTAAAAATGAAAAAATATTATTTTTTTAGGGAAAAAAAACTGTTAGACGACTTTTTGATACACTTCTTCGCCTCAATCCACCCTTAAATTCTGATTTTGGGGAAAATCACAAACCAACCCCTGACTTTGATGGACGGAAACTATTGGTCGCACACGAAAAATGTGAAGAACAAAATTATGCAAAATTTTGTTCGCTCCATAAATCATTTGAAGCTTTTTTCGATATCACTAACCAAAACGGCGTTATTTTTCAAAAATCATCGTCGCGAAGCAGAGTTTTCATCCCCCCACCCCTCGAGCGGCAACCCCCCTAGGTCGCAAACTTAGGTGTAGGTTCGGCCATCCCACCAAATTTCATTTCTTTCCTACATTTAAGCTTATTAGGTTAGATTTAACAAGTGAAAACAAATAGCTGGGAAGCTTTTTGCCAAACGCGTTGGAGCTTGAACGGCAGTGCACGAAGTGGACAGCTCAGCAGGAGCGTGTTGAGCCAGCAGCAGAATTTCCATTATTTCCGAGGGATTGATTGCGTACAGCTCGTGAATCATTCATGAACCATTACTATTCCTCTAACAGGGCAATACCAGAGCCAATCGGGTAGATGCAAAATTTGTAAACATCACCCCTTACTTTTTTTTACAGCAGAAAAATTACGGTAAAAAGATTGATTCCGGAAATCTTTCACCATAATCAACGGTTCAACTGTATAATTTGGTGTATTTGGTATACAGGGTACCCATTTTGTGTGGAGTATATACATCTATCAAAATAAGGCGTGTATAACCTTTTTTTACATAAAACTTGTTTAATATTGTATATATATAATCCCATAAAACAATAGCGTTCAGTTGTTTTTGTTACAGAAAACAAATGAGCAGCGAGAAACACTAGGTTTTTTTTAAATAGCAATGCACCATATCATTAGGCTCATTTGACAGAGATTTTTTTCTCATTTAAAAGATATAACAGATATATACATCAATAACGTTAATCTAGATATCCCAGATCTCTTTCCTTGTCTAATCGAGATCTGTTAGTAGGCCAGTAAATGTGACAGAAACTTATTGACATAGCAATACCACAGCGTAGTAAACAACCAGCATAATATCTCTGAGGATTTCCTATATAAAAATGGTTCCCACAGAATTTGACCTTGGGATGATTTTACGGATGTGAAGTTTTGGTAAAGATGCGGAAATGAAAATATCGATACCGGTACCAACTATTTTTTAACCAAATAGGCGCGTTTGGTTCGTACAGAGAATTTTGTGCAATTGATTACACCCCTCAATAATTATATAAATATTTTCGATACCGATACAAACGTATCGATACTACCTTGCAGTGTCTCAAAAAGTATCGATGACAAAAATACTCGATATTAGTGTAGAAATATCGAAGTATGGTTAGCATCCCTACAAAAAATCATCCAAAAGTGGGGATGCGCGTGTAATTTCCGCCAACCTGAGTTATTGTGCTGGTTGTTTACTATGCTGTGGCCATACGTTCGTGAACGGTTAGGCTACTGTCTTGTAGTAAATAGTGAAACTTATATGCTCATCTGTTTATTTTTATGTGAGATATTCAAATATACAAGATTAATTTTATTGATGCAATAAAAATAATTCTTAATTTTTTTTTGAACATTTTATATTGAAGAGAGAAAAAATCTCTATCAAATGAGCCTGATGAAAGGGTACAATACATTGCTTAAGAAAAATCAATTAATTTTCGTTAGTCATCATCTGTTGAAACAAAAACAAATGAATACTGCCATATTATGGGAAATACAATGTTAATCAACTTTTGTGTCGATAAAATGTTCATACAATCATCATTATTTTGATTAGGTTAGGTTGAAGGTGAGCGGGGCAATTACGCCTTCTTCCACTGCGACCCTATCGTGTCTTCTGTGGATCACACCAATTTAGAGTTCACCGTATAATCCACACCTCTTGACGAATGCGATGGTCGTATTGTGTGAAGTCAGTATGTTTCAGTTGGGTAAATCCGAAAATCTGAAACCTAGCTCATTCTAGTACTAGACAAGAGCACAATATGTGTTTCATGTTCCACATAAACAATATCCATTGTTTTTTCTAGACCTAACTTCCTCAAGTGGTTCCTCAAACGACAATGTCCCGTCAATAGACAAACCAGAATGGGCAGGCCATTCCTGTTCCATTCTATGATCCTCGGGGAGGAGAGGTTTGACTAGAGGGTATGGTATGTAGTAGCCCTGGTGTATCTCGCGAGTGCAGGAGTATTTCTTCTCTGCCTAATCTGATATGGTTTTCTGGCACTCCTCTTCCATTCGTCTCTTCCTGGGAAAACGACGTTGTAGGATCTCTCCATGTTCGCTTGGGGAACCACAGAGTCCGAGACCATTCCGAGTATGTGGTGATTCATATTTGACTCATGATACCCGTTGTATCTGGTCCTAGTTCTGTTTTGTCCTGTCTGCCAGTTGATAGAAGGCTATAAGCCACCATTTTGGCATCTCTCTTTATCTCATTCTAGAGGGGTTAAGTTTAGGAGGGTCTGAAGGCCAGTGTTGGTGTAGTAGATATGGCACCAGTACTAGCCAAGCAGGCGATGCGTTGCACAGCTGCCTGCTTGACTCTGGTTGTCCGTTGCAAACATTTCTGCCATCAGACAACAGCATCATATTACCATTGATTTTACCACCGTTTGATACATCCAGTTAATCAGTTTAGGACTAACGCCTCAAAATTTGCCGCATATCCTGCAGAGTGCTCAGACGGCAAATCGGGCCTTATCAATTTTGTTAACCAGATGGTAGTTGAAGATGGGTCTTTCTACAAATATGCACACGTCTAACAGCAACTCCTGACCCTCCCCTACCCCGATAATGAAAATTTGTTTTGCTGATCAAGTCCCAGCAAAATTAAAAGATCCCAACCCTAATCTGGACCCCCCCTCCCCCGAAACTAAATCCTGGATACGTTCCTGATGCTTGTCTAGTTTCCGTCTTTTAGTAAACGGGATAACAACGGTTTTGTGAGGGATTATCGACATTTGTTCCCTCCTACACCAGTTATCGATTGTGTTCAACGCTTGTTGAAGAAGTTCAGAGATAGTCTCTTCATACTTTCTCCTGACTAGGATAACGATCTCCATATGTTCATAAGAATCAAACTACCGAAACACCGACCGGCAAAAATATCCTATTATGTGAGTGTTGTGGTATAATCTACCAGTCATAACCTGAAGATGCATCGAAACATCTTTCAAATTATGATTATTTCTTCGAAATGTGATGTTTGGCTATATCCCAGGATTTTATTACCAAATATTGATTTATATGTATAAGTAAGAGAGAGATAGGCCGCTGAAGATAATATCGGTACTAGGGCTTACTAGCTGTCAGGATTCCTGAAAAGATTTGTGGTATTACCTCAGTCTAATAGTGTTTTCCACTGGGCTGCACTCACCCGCATTGCGTTGAACTGAGTGCAATAGTTGTGTTCCACTGGTAAAGTTCTATTGCACTGCTTGATTTTTATTATGTTCCACTACCCGCATTCTCTGAGTGTAGTGCGCACTCAGGGCAACTTTTTCGCACGAGCCTCGGGATCTCGTGCTGTAGTGCCAGTGCAAATATGGCGAATATGGCTTCAAAAAGGTCAGATTTTCCAATTTTAAATGAATTGCTAGGAAGCGATAAAAGTAGTGATGATGAAGAAGAAATTGCAATATTATTGAAGGAAAAGCGAAAAATGCTGAAAGCTATAAAATATGTGGAAACTGTAGTACACAAATTCAGCGATAAAGAGGTATACACTTTTTTCTAATAAAAAAAATATAAAACTTAACAAAATCATTTTTAGTTTAAAAGTAATTTTCGTGTGGAAAGGACTACATGCTACAAGTTAATAGAAGAATTCAGGGACTCTCAATTCTTCCCTCGGAAGACCACATTTGCCATCACAATTTTCATAATCCTCAGATATTTTATACCTTTCTAACTTGAATAAACAGCTATATTAACCTTAGAAAAAACAAAGGTCGGCTGTCATTATAAATGCACTGTTCTGCTTGGATACGTTCCACTCAGGAATTGCACTGATCCGCACCGATATGCACTTTGTCAGAGCACATGATAGAATTGCACTTGTCAGGAGCGCAGTGAGTGCTGCTCAGTGGAAAACACTATAAGTTACACCTACGAACTGAAATAGTGCGCATGATCACTGACACCGTTTGTGCGACTAGATCGCTAATTTTGTCAACATAAAGTGGCTGTACTTCAATCTATTTGCAAAATTATATTTCGCTCGCATTCCAATTTATCCGCACTAAAAATAGCTGGCTTCTCACCTACGGTGACAACGCAACGTTTCGGTACGTCGCCGTCGGTGAAATGGATAGACTGGTGTCCGAGGGCAGTGAACGGCTTTAACAATACAGACTCTAAGTACGAATATAAACATTACTGTATCCAGATCTATCAGGTGAACAGCGGTTGCTAAATGGAGGGCGAACAAATAAATTGTGTTTATCTAGCTCGATACTGTAATGAGTTTGGAGGCATTGAGATAGAAGTTCTTGTTACTATGCCTAAGCGCTGCCTGCTAAATATATATCAATAGTTTTTCTAGTGTTAAGGCTATATGTCACGATCCTAATTTCTATCCTAAATATTGGACAAAAAATTTGTTAAAAACATATCGTAAAAATGGGAATGATAAGTTATTCTCCTTGTATGCAAACGATCAAATAATTTGTTACAAATATGTATATATAATATCACCCCAGGGGACGGTACGTCGGCGACAGCAGCATGCCTCACAGATAAACGCAGATATCAAAACAATTGTCGAGTGTGGATTAGCAAATAAAGTACAGTTCAACGTACAAAAAACTCAGGCAACAGCACTTACAAAGAAGTCTCACGATGGCTTACCAACCATGCAAATGGAGAGTCACCCCATAGTCGAATCACCTTCCGTCAAGCTTTTGGGAATCAACATCAACAATAACATGTCCTGGCACGACCACGTCGTCAGTATTGCTACAACGGCATCCCAGAAGCTTGGAGTTTTGTTCCGCTGTAGGAAGTTGTATACACCAGAGCAACTGCTGCTGTTCTACAAGGCACAGATCCGACCATCGCTGGAGTATTGCTCCCATGTGTGGGGATGCGCTCCGAAGCACTCTCTAAAGCTTCTGGACACTATCCAGAAAAGAGCGATTAGACTAATCGATACGCCTAACCTCACAAAGGACCTCCACAGCCTGGAACATCGAAGGAGGGTGGCTGACCTATTCCTGTTTTACAGATTCTATCACGGAAGATGTTCGAGAGAGCTCTCTCAGATAATAACACCACATGCTGTCCGAATCAGGAACACTAGAGAAGCTCTGCGAGCTCATCCTTACCAGGTCGAGGTCCTTACTCCCCGAACCAGTCTCCTCCAGCATTCCTTCTTTTGGAGAACTTCGACGCTGTGGAATCAGCTGCCGGGAAATTTGTTTCCCGACGGCTACAACCTGCAGCATTTCAAATCTAACGTGAACCGATACTTATCCTCTCGCAGCGCTTCTACAGCGCCATAGGCTTTCAGCCTTTGCGGGAGGCCGACCATAAAAAAAAATGCATGCGTATTAGTAGTATAATCATGTCGTTTGTCTGAATAACTCCCTGTTTCAACGAAAAATCCGTGCGGTGACTTTGGAGTAATTACTAAAAAAAAAAAAAAAAACCAGAAAAATACCGACACTGCTTTAAATTTCGTTTTCAGGAGTTTAGGATTCCTGACCACTTTCCATATTTTTTTCCTGCGAGAGGGGAGGGGGGGTGGTGGACCTTGAGGGGGAGGAGGTAACTTCAAATTAATTTGTATTCATAAAGAACTATTCGCTACACAAAATCAAATGACCTTTGTTACATTCTGCACTTTACAGAACCATCCGAACAATGCCTTTGAAGACATATATATCTGTGGCCTCTTTCTCCACATGCTAAACTTTAGTGAATTTGTGTACTCCTGAAATCTCAGTAATTGCTAAATTGATATTGATGAAATTTATGGCATACGATTTGGCATTGTAGGTTTTTTTAAATCGTTGTACTGGCGGTGCAGAAATTAAAAAAAAATCTCGGATCCGTTCAAAATTTTATTCTTCGAGCTTTTCCTTGTCATTCCTTATTTCTCCGGAAAGGGCTGAAACTGGGATAGGGTAAATAGAAAATATTTTATAATCATAACAAATTCTCCACTGCCTTAATAAAATGACGTTGGTGATGCTCCACGAGGACATATCATTATCTTTAATGTTCTTTCACTCTAGTAGGCTACGATTTAACGCTTGTATTTTGGGTACCCATCGAAAAAAATGAAGGTGGAGTAAAGATATGCAACAAAATTTTGTGCTCGCTTGGTTAAAACAGCAACTGAAACTTATGAAATGCTTAAAAGTGCATATCCAGATGAAAGCATTATCGCGTAGTTTGAGTGGCATAAGAAGTTTAAAGATGGTTGTGGATCACTTGTAGATGAACCCCGTCCCCGTAGATAACAAACTGTGCGAGCTACCACAAAAATTTCGGAAATGAACGACTCGGTACAAAATGATCACCGAATTCGCATGAAACAAATGCCTGACAGTGTTAATTTGTCTTACGGTCCCATTCAAAAAATTATTCACGAAGCATTAACGAGTCTCAATGATGACCGATAGACAAAAAGAAAATCTATTGACAATTTTTCAGCAGTGGAAAAGGCAACTACACTGTAATCTAGTTTTCAAATAATGTGGTTACAGGTACATGTAACGAAAGTTGGTTTTATCACTACGATGCCTCAAAGTATGCATAGCATAATGGACAAGACCGCGGAATTCCAATATTGTTAAAAGCGCCGATAAAGTGATGCGCCTGTTTTTTTTTTGACTGAATGTGGATAGATGAGAATAGTGGAGAATTTAGTAACTTGGAAATTATTGTACGTACGAAGTGTGCTCTAATCTGCCGTATAAGTCCATGGCTAGGCCTCTGAAATTTATAAAAACCATCCATAGGACTGACGTATTGTATAAGCAAGATGTCGAACAGAATTCTAAAGAAAAAAATGTATAAAAAAGTTAACACGTCTAATTAAATACTTGTTAAGCCAAATTATAAACGTGTAACAACGTATACCCGAGAAAGTTTGACATAACCGAACGTTAACTATACTATATAGGTACATATTGTCAATAACTGGAAGGCGACTTATTGCTTCTTGTAACCATATTATAATTAAAGTATTGCTTTTAGCCCTAGTAGCCCCACCACTGGTCACAAGTGACCGTGATGAATGTAACGCCGTTTGTTTGTAAGTGCCGTTACCGCAATTTTCCTCTTTAGGGAGTCTTAAAGATATATTAGGTTCAAGAGTTTCCTACGAGGAGATTTACAGAGCTGAATTTCTCAACAACCTTGTATTTTTAGTGTTATCCAGAACAATGCTTCTCCAAGACGATAACTGAGTATTGAGTATAATGAATACGATCATTCGAAAATAATACCAGATAATTTCACATCTTTGTTATTATCATAAAGTATAGTGAACCTACATGCTATAGACAATTTCCCTCTCCAGCTATGTATTAATACGAAGCACTGATAATAAATTAGAGCTTATATGATATATTGACGGTCTAGCCAGGAAGGCTGCTGGCCAGAATTTTAGGACCATATGAGCTTTCTGGAGTGTCGACAACCACAATTCTGGAAATAGCGAAAAAAATCCCAATTCCAAATGGCAAACGATTGAAGAACTACAAGAATGCCAATTTACCAAGGAAACCCTTGCAGGCTTTGGGATGGCAACATCCAAGAAGTACTTGGCGACGACCAGATTAAACCCAAGGCGCATAGTAGTTCTGACAGTTCACTGTCATGTTCACTGTCACCATGCCCTGGACACTGTTTTAGTTCCTACCGCAGTCACGGGTAGCGCTGAAGCTAGTTTGTGAATGACACTTGAGACTCTTCGACTCTTGACAGCCTAGTAACCTTATAACATTTTAACTAGCATTTAATTTTTTCGGTGTTATTTAGCTTTTCCCTTGGATTATTTCGTTAGCTGCACTTTTCCTTTATAGTTTATAGAATATATAGAATTCTTTTAAGAACAAAAAAGTGCATAGGTTCCCTAAAGATCCTGAGGTGAGTACCTACATAAAATATTTAATTTATCATTTTGCAATATCCATATGTAAGTCATGTAAGCAATGGCCTATGGTTTGAGCTTGAGTATGTGAAAACTGTAATAAAAATCACCTTACTCATTCTTACTATTGATGTTAGCTGTGCAAAATGTGGGTGAAAGCTACCGGTCATGTGGATCTTCAAGAGAAGAGCGTTGCCACTTTGAGGTACAACTTTGTGATATGTGATGCCCATTTCGATGATGATTCCAAATTTGATGCCTTCCGCAACAGAACATACCTCACGAATATTATTTAAAACACAAAGCAAAAAGTGAATGAAACCCAATGGAACCATATTTTTCGTTTCCAAAACGATTTTTCTAAACCCATATTTTTCAACAAAAATTTCTCGTATTCTCTGTTAGCCATCATAATTATTTTTTTTATTTGTAAGATAGATAATGTTAAATTGGTTAGCTATACAAGCCATATATTTTATGCCCAGCATCTGTGTCAATTACTATTCTAGGCTTTCTAGCTGCGTATTTCTTTATGACTGGTAATAATTGTGAAATAAAATACTGCAAACACTTCAGAGACTTTTTTTTCATAAAAACATTTAAAAAATTGGAATAGCATACCTGCAAGTGATAGGTCTGAAATTTAAATTTCCCGCTAACGTAGCTGTCAAGACGATCTGCGACAGTGGCGACATTTGTGACTACGGTAAGAACTAATAGTGAATAGATGTTGTACTGAGTGTCCCATCTTCTTAACCCAACCTATTCTGATAATCTGTGACTGTCACCTCAGAAAACAATCCACATCACGGCTCAACAAACAACCAGTTGTCTACTCACGGTCGGTTCCTTTGTGATGACGTGTTGCAAATATCTGACGTCAGCGACGCCATTTTGGGATAGTTTCATTCGCCCTGACAGGGGCCGAGTAGAAAACAGTGTACAACAGGGCAGAATTAAGAAATAATACACAACCCATGCGGTGTAAAAGGAAGGTAAACATTAAAGACAACTTAAAATTTACGTTGTCCTTAATGTTTACCTCCCATAAAGTACTAGATTTGCGCTGTGATCTATATTATTTATCTCTATACTCATATTCTATGTCAGCCATGACCCTGTCGTGCCGCCGCTGTTGAAATCTAACTCTCTCTAAGCCAAAATATCGAGGCGCAAAGGGATCGGCGCAAAGCATCCCCAGACCTTGAGTAAGACAGCTGATTGTGTGTTGAGCCGTGTCCATATATGGAAAGACTCCGATATGTAGAAAGTGTCTAAGTGAAGATGAAACTGTGAATCACGTCATATTTATATCAGTGCCCAGAGTTGTCTTCTATTAGAGAGTGTGCGTTCGGCGAGTCTTGGCCTACACCTGCAGGCAGACTCCGATAAATAGAAAAGTAATATTAGAATCGTTTCATTCCTAAAAATGACGTCATGATGAAAAAGTTGGTATTCTGATGTAGTTTTCTATGATTCCCTCTTTCCCCGTAAGCCCTCCTTAGAAACGTTTGTGGTACTACGAATTACTAGATTTCATAATATACATACAATATACCACTTTTTACACCACCTTTTCCGTTCTCTTCGAAACGTTTTTTTTTATAATTATCTTTCAAAATTAACGCAAGACCTGTCAGTCGAGTCAAGGGATGCCATACCGAAAGGAACTGAGGACCTGAGGACCTCTCCGGTGGACCGGAACGCTCCATACACGGAGCTGACCTGTGCAGGTATACCTGCATAGGTAGACCTCTCCGGTAGACCGGAGCGTGTATGGCCGGCATAAGACTGAATACTCAGACATACCTGTTCCTTATGCGCTTTGCATGTATTTTTTGTATCCTCGTACTTAGGTTAGGTTAGGTTAGGGGGGTTCAAACGTACAGGCCGGGTTAGGTAGCCCCAATACTGCAGCCATTGGCTTATTGTATTGTTCTGTGTGTTTGTTAATCCGTGAAGAGTTTTGTGACCTTGATGAGATCTAAGAGTCTCTTCACGATATCTCGATTTGGGGTTATTTGGCCCTATCAGTCTGAATCTCCACCAGCGTAGGGCATCACATTCAAAGATTAGGTGAGAGGCTGTTTCGTCGTCCTCGTCACATAGTCTGCATATTGGGTTTTCTTCGAAAATCCCCAATGTGTGTAGATGTTTTCTTAGGCCGCAGTGTCCGGTTAGGAGGCCGGTTATTAGCCTAGTTTCTTTCCTATTTAGTTTTAGGACCTCTTCAGCTAGTTTTGGTGTGGGTTGTTTCACCATCAGCTTGCTGTGTCTGAGCTTTGGGTGTGATTGCCAGTATTTTAGGTGCTGTGAATGCACCCACTGGTTTATCGTAGTTCTTATCAAAGACCTTGTAATGCCTATCACCGGGTCGGGTCCGGTAAAACTGGTTTCGTGCTAAGGTATCTGCTTTTGCGTTCCCTTCAATTCCCTTGTGACCTGGCACCAATTTCAGGGTTACCTTGTTCGTGGCACTAAGTTGTTTGAAGTTTTCTAAGCATTCCCAGACGAGTTTGGATTTGATTTGGCAGCCGTTAAGAGCCTTAATCGACGCTTGGCTATCCGAGCTTCGTACTATTGTGTCCCCTTCTTATGTTTTCTCTCAGACAAGAGTCGATTGCATATATCTCTGCTTGGAATACAGTGGCGTAAACTCCCAGGGGTTGACTGATGTCACATCTGGGAGATTGACCGTGAATTCCTGCTCCTGTTCCATTGTCGGTTTTGGAACCGTCAGTAAACCAAACTATTTCTTGTTTGGGTGTTTCCTCGAGTTCTATCCTCGTACTTTGTATTTGATTCAATGTTTCGTAATTTCAAACTAATGCTATGAATGTCAAACCTACCACTGACAGGCATAAATATGGACTGACAGACTTATCGGCTAAACTGAAAATTCGATCTACCCGTGGATGCCCTAAGCTTTCTGACGTTAATGTACAGAATTTCCATGACTAATCTTCATTGTTACTTTGTTACAGAATTTATTATTCTCCACGAGACGTATAGTGAATGTAAATCCTAATACTTGTGTAAGAATGAGTGTTCTGAAACACTTTATCCTCTTTTTTTGAGTGTAGTTTTATTCTATGATGTTACAGAAGAATCGGTGACGCTGGAATGAGAAATCTGCCACTAGCAGACAATTTAACAACGCTCTGATAACTTGTGACAACTACTTCTTGTAACCTCTAAGCAGATAGTTATTGATTTTACTATACAGAATAGATATGACATTCCCGCAAAGTTTAAAAATTACCTACCAGATGCAAGACTCAGCAGGGGGGAACGCGAGAAACTGAGAATATCCAAGGGGTGGTGAGCCCCATTACGTTTTATGGATCTCATATTTATGCAAAAGCACTGAAAAGTAAGAAGTACAGTCAGTTGATGCCAAGTATTCAGCGCAGGGCGCTGCTGAGTGTAACTTCTGCATATAAAACGGTTTCAGCAGAGGCTTTATTGGTGGTTGCAGGTGTTCCGCAATTGACTTGCTGGCGGGGGAGAGATTTAAACTGTACAAAAAATTAAATGAGGTCAAAGAAGACAAAAGAGACGGGTCGGGTCGTTCAGTAAATGGTAGCTGAAATGGGAAACGGTTTGGAATGACACATTGCACTGGCAAGGGAGCTGCTCGGATACACCACTACAACTCATAGCTTATTATCGAAAAATCATTCTAACTTGAAGTGTCCGGGTGCTCACGTCACGGCGACGGAAAGGATTTCCGGTGTCCGATCCTCCCCGGCAAAAACGGTACGCTCCATGAGGGACCCTTGTCGCAACTTGCAGAGCCAATAAAACTTGTTTAGTAGCATTTTGGCAGTTGTTCGACAGGACGAGAAGAAAATAATTTCTTCGGTGCAAAAATGATGTTGGAGTTTCCCAAGTACCGCTCTTTTTTTTATTAATGGGGCGGACGCACATGCTCCCCTTTTAATATTTTCTTGTCCTGCCAATACTGCAGTCATCACTATTAATTCTTCGTTACAACTGCTGCTCTCAGATATGGTGCATCTGTGACTTCTTCACGGTACTAAAAACACAACCCTGTATATTGATTTTGTCAGCCCTGCAAAGTAGGCGACGGAAAGCATCGGTTCGTGCCGTAACGAGCAAATGAGCGACAACCTTTAGTTGCCTTTACACGTCCATTTTTATTCCAAAAGATTTAAATTAAACAAACACAAATTTGGAAACTACTGATTTTTACAAACCTGTTCACGTAAAAAATTGACCTTTACAATTGAGGCACTTGTTCGTAATTTAACATACGTGAAGCATGGCTATGGTAGTATTAAAGTTTCCGTATTCAGTTTAGCTATGATTCCTTATACACAAGGCAACAGAATTATTAAAATATGTAGTAGTATACAGGGCGTTTAATTCTAAACATGCAGCTTTGGTACAACACAGCATCTAGATGTATTTTTTTGATTGCAAAGTAGGTTACAAAGTCTACATTTTTTATTTTATCCCTCAGTCGGAATATCAATGATTTTTTGCTGTTAATATTTGAGCCATTCCGCTCAAGTTTTTGAAGAAAACCGTGTGTGCATTTCTTCTGCGAGGAGGAGGTTACTTCTCCAACTATTAATCTTACCATATGTAATCGTAAGATATTCCTGAAAAATGTAGTAATTATACAGGGTTGGGATAAAGTATGGAACCAAGCAAATAACTTTGGAACGGAAAGAGTGATATTGCTGAAAATTTGCAGGGAAGTGTAGTGACGTCTAGTGCATCCGAAGACATTATGTTAGCTATTAATGTGCTTCCGGTTTAACCGGAGGTACCGTCAACTTTTTTAATTTAAATGGGACACCCTGTATATTTTTGCAGATTTTAATTCATCTTTTTTTTCCGAATACGTCCATAGTGGGACCGCAGACCGCCACGGACGAATTTGTGAGACAAATTTTTTAAGAAACAAATACTAAACCCACTATGGACGTATTCGGAAAAAAATGATGAATTAAAATCTGCAATAATATACAGGGTGTCCCATTTTAATTAAAAAAGTTGACGGTACTTCCGGTTAAACCGGAAGTACATTAATAGCTAACATGATGTCTTCGGATGCATTAGATGTCACTGCACCTGCCTGCAAATTTTCAGCAATATCACTCTTTCCGTTCCAAAGTTATTTGCTTGGTTCCATACTTTATCCCAACCCTGTATAATATTATATACATTATGATTATGACACAATGGCAGAGGATAATGTGTCATAATAATATAGAAGAAGAAGGCTACTTACATTTCCTATAGTGCATACATGGTGACATCATTTTAAAGGTTTTGTTTCGTCGTTGTAGGTTAGAATTGATACCATGACAGAATAAAAGAAATCATCCAAAATATTGCTGTGGCTAAGAAAAAACAGGAACGCTCTATCCTTATGTAAGAACCAGCCATACGATACAATAGTATATAATAGTAGTACACAAGGCAATAAAATGTCTAAAACTAGTAATTAAGAAATCTGCGGTGAACCCTTGACCTCCTAGTGGGCTATCATTTTTGTAGCACAGTGATAAAATAACAAAAGAGGATGCAAAAGACTAGCGTTCTTTAATCGTTATTAAGATAATTGGAAGCATTATCTACTCCAAAGTATTAAGTGGTGCTTCAGAACACCGAAGAGGACAATGATCATATCACAGAAGTGCTCTATTTAATGTATTACAACTATGAAGAACCCAAAGGCTTGGAACGCGGATGCTGGAAACAGCAAGTGGCAGCAGCTCGCAGTTGTATTAGGGAGAGCAAACTTAAGGCATCCATCATATCTGCAAAACCAAAAACATCCAGAAGATTCTTAGTTTTTCCATATTGATTTCTACATTTGCATTGTTTCTTTATCTGAGATTATTCAGGGTGTCAGGATATTCGACCCTCAATACAATGCTTGAAAGGTGATAGACCTAACATTTTTACGAACATTGAGATGGGAACATGAAGCCCTAAAATGCTTAATTTTCAAGACACAGGGTGTCCAAGTTTTACTTTTTTGCTTTTCGCTTTTATCAATTATTCAGCAACATTGTTACAAGTCTTTAGTCCGATTGGGCAAGGAAACACTTGGTACGGGTTTCACTATTTATTTTCACTAACTATGTACACTACGCCTAGCCTAATACTTAACAGTCTAATTTATCTACAGTGACTACACTAATTTATATTGGTCCTACACTTCACTAATTTATGTCACAGTTCATTTATTTCGCGCGCGCCACTGGAACGTCGCGTATTACCACTGACTGCTGCACTCTATTGACACTAACTGTGACTGTCGCTGCCTGGCTGCGGCTTATATAGATGCCTGGCGACGCCGAGAATCCTAGCGCGCCGCTACCGTCGGTTCTAGAGAGCTTCTGGACGTCTGAATTCTAGATGCCACATAAATCAGCTCGGCCGTCCAGGGCCGGACTGGCACAATATAATAGCACAACGATCTCAAATTACGTATTTTGAGATTTATTAAGGCGAGAATTCCAGATTCAACCAAAGTTTTACTATCATTAATAGAGGGCGCCACCTATGGCATATCCCTCCTTTAAATCAACAAAACTTTTTTCCGGTTCAGTGCATCAACGTGAATATTAAAAAAATCGTTTCCGCAATATGTTCCTATCTCAATGGTCTATCACCAGTCAAGCGTTGTCGGTGGAATATTCGGACACCCTGTATGAGAATCCTTGTGTCATAAGATTTCATCTCTTCTCCTTGACGGTTCTGATGTTTCCTTTTCTTGCCCTTTAAATTCCACGATTTATTTTCTTGTGCAGCTGTTGTATATTAACTAAATCCCGGTCATTAATTTTCTAATGTCTATAATCTTGAATCTTGACTCTTTCAAGTTTTATGTAGCGATTTATACATAAAATAAACTAATTACAACCAGAGATCCAAACTTATGCAGGATTAATGGCCGCCGGAGTCTCTCATAAATCAAATTGTACTGGCCTCCATCGTGGACCTTCATAACAAATAGAATAGACCTTGAAATAGCTTTAGTTATTAGATTCGCAAAAAGGAGGTGTCATATTGGGTTCTGATATTGTTGTGGCTAACACATCATTGGGTGATACTCTTTTTGGACTCTCTCTATCCATTTTTCTTTTCAGGTTTTCATTAAATCAAAGCCAGGTCTTGCACTTCTAAAGAACGCAACCTCTCCATAGTAATGTCTGCTGGAACATGGTACAAGTGCTGGAAAATAGTTACCACTTGAAGCAATGAAGATGAAGATCGGTATTGTTTTCTGCAATAACACGGATAACCAAATAACTAAAAAGATAAATCCTTCGAAAGGAGTATTTGTTTTACTACTGAAGGCCCAAACTATAGGTATAAAATGATAAATAATATCGAAGAAGGCAGCATGCTGTCATATCGTGATGGATTTATTAAATATCAGAAAGGTTGTGTACCAATGTCGGGAGAAACATAACAATCCAAGTAGATACAGCACTGAAGTTGGGTTAGCTAAATTGTAATGTAAACATTCAACATGTAAAATATTGTAAAAGGCTCATACAAGTCCCGGCCTTCGAGGTGGTGATATTTACATATTATATTGTATTCCAATAACTATAAAAACTTGCCATACTGTCCATAGATTTCAAATCCCATTCTCGTAAAATTTCGACCACATTGTGATAACTACAAATCATATCTTCATGAATTGGATAGGTAGAAGTATTCCCGAACGTTACATGTGCAGCAACAGTGGGCGTTCAATGTGGAGACAATGAAAATAAATTATGATGTTAGTTCTGCTTAGTTTTCAGTTAGATCGGCGCCGCAATAACCGAAGGAAATTCTCTTTCCACTATAAACTCTATACGGACAGACTCGTGGGCATTAATCATGTCAACCGATAATATTGTTTACTACCTATATTTCAGGCTCTATTTCTGTGAATTATACACGGCTGATACCTAAATGTTAAAGCCCGTTATTCAACTGTTCCTAATAAGGGTCCAATTGTAACATGTTTGCTTTTGTTTTTCACATCATATTATGCTACCGGATAAGATATAGATCGTGGCATTAGCATGAGTAAACGTTATCAGTCGATGTTCAGCTGAGCTAGTTAGTGGGACTGATGAGACTCCGGAATATGTTTACTTCTCTTTAATTTAGTAAACAGAATTCATGATGACATTGCAAACGTTCTATGTAGTACACGAATAGTTACCAAATACTGGGAAGGCTTTTGTTCTGGAATTCCAGCAAAATATATTACTCTTCCTACGGAATCCATTTGGTAATTTATTATAGATTTTAGAGATAAGTCGCGCTTTCTCAAATAGAGCTGTTGTATGGTATGGCGTACATAGATAGTAACCTGTTCTGGTAGTGTAATGGGTGTTAATTTCATTATATTGAAAAACTTTATACCTACATTTAAATGCGAAAGCAGCACACATAGAGATGTATATTATTCTTACTCATGGAAGAAACACCATAAAAAATTGTTATTTTGCCTTATTCCAAAGTAGGTTGAGTTACGGTATCCCATTTTGGGGTGTCTGTTCTCATACCTACTTAAATAAATTTTTAGTCTTACAGAAGCGAGCAGTTAGATGCATCGCCAAGAGTAGACCTAGAGCTTCATGCAAGCAACTATTTTTAGATTACAAAACTATGACCGTAATTGCACTATTTATTTTGGAAACGGCTACATTAATATTCAAAAATAAAACAAAATTTGAGACCAGAAATATAGAATATAATATAAGACAAAAGAATGATTTTAAATTAATCACCCCCAAATCAGCATTGGTCAAAGATTCAATTATATACAACGGATTGAAGATTTATAATAAACTTCCTAGTTCTTTTAAAATTCAAAAAGGCTTAAAAGATTTTCGTAAAAAACTTAAAAATTTCCTATTTCAGAAACCTTATTACACACTAGATGAGTTCTATGACGAGTTTTAGTGAATATTCCACATTTTGTTGTTACAGCTTTGTCAATAAGAAATTTGTAATTTCTTAGACAATAAAGCATATTTATCTATTTATCTATTCTTTAAACGAGTTTTTGATTGTCGTTTAAGGTAACCATAGAGGAAAGTCTTTGAGCTCTGCACCACAATTTTAAATAAAAGTAAACAATGAAAAATTATATTATTCAGTGATATTTTATGATAGATTTTCACAAGTTATGTATGTTTCCGGCAATCTAACTTCTCTATCTAGCTAGCAGTATGACGCTCAAAATGTTTGCCGTTTAGGCGTAAAATGTCATAATTCCGCACTCGTTACAGAATGTGCTTCTTGACCAATTATATAAAACATTCCATCAAAACATTCAGGGCCGTGCCTACCCGGTGGTGCAAGTGGTGCAAGGCACCAGGGCGCTAGACGTTATGAGGAGCAAAATTTTTTGAACACAGAAAATTTAAATCTGATTTGTCAGTATTCCTTTTTTGCGATCTTACTGATTTCTGCAGTCAGAGGCACCTTTTACATTCAATGGTATAAAAAAAATTAGGCATTCCCGTTTGTAAAAATCAAGTTATCTCTGTCTCCTTAACTAATCGACCGATTTCTCCAAGCACAAATACAATACAAAATTTTACCGTCTAACCTAAGCTAACGCATTTGCTTAGTAATACGGCAAAGTTACAGCCTTCTAAATTGTATAATTTCGGTATAATAAACGGTTCGCTTTAAGTCCCAGGTGTCATACTTAAAGTCACACTAGAATTCACCAAGGCATTCGAATATGTAAAAATATAGGGTGTTTTATTTTAAAAATGTAATTTTGAAACGTTTCGTGTTTTGGGGATACCCAGTATAACATGAAAATACTTTTAAAATGTAGCCTTAATGGGCCTCTATCCATGCGAAAATATTATTTTCTTTTTCATCAAATACTTTAGCCTTAATGCTCCGTGTCGAATAACGCGAATAACCTGCAAAATAATATAAAAGTATATCGATTTTACTGATTTTAGGTCTAATCTATCTACACCCCATTTTATCTCCCGCTATGCAAAGGGCGGCAATTTTTAGCTTGCACCAGGGCGCGTATGACCCCAGGAACGGCCCTGAAAACATTCTTAACTTATTAAACCGCGCTTGAAGTTAGGGCAGCTAACAACATCATAGGCTGTTTTGCGTAACACGTGGGTAGTTCGATAACTTACTTTAAATTCTGTGTGCAGTAGCTTTATTGGGAGCAGTGTGGCTGTACGGTATGTCGGCATGCTCTTATAAAATATTAAATTTGAAGAGATCTGCATCTTCCAGCTTATGTTTGATAGCCAATGAAATCAGCTAACCTCGTCAACATCAACGAAAATAAGTTGTTAATTTTGTGTGCTGATTACGAGAGCTTCTGTGTTGGATGTTTTTTCTTTTGAGGACGGGCGGGTAACAATTTGGTTGCAAGGGGATATCAGACTTTCATGCAATGGAAAATATCGTTATTTGTGGGAAGTACTGAGTCAATCAACTTGACTCCATTTTTTGAATTTATCTAAGGGCCAGTTTCTCAATGTCTAGTTAAAAAAGTGTCAGATAGGTAGCTGTCAGATAGCGTTTCTATGGATACAACTGTCAGATAAGAGTTACGTGAATTCGTAAGTTTAACCTTCAATTGTTTAAACAGTTTATGTGACAGATAACCGTTCACCCTCAAAACCTAAAATCGTTATCTGGCTTCCTATCACGACGAAATTTCGTGTCATGTATATTTTGATGGTGCTAATTACAAATATGTTCGTTGTTTTGAGTTTCATCCTCATCTAACGAATATCAAAAATTGCCGGGACTTAAATTTTCCGGTTCCCCCTCAAAACCTAAAATCGCTATCTGGCCGCCTATCACGACGAAATTTCGCGCCATGCATATTTTGATAGCGCTAATCACAAATCCGTTCGTTGTTTTGAGTTTCATCCTCAGCTAACGAATATCAAAAATTTCCGGGGACTTAAATTTTCAGGTTACCCCTCAAAATCTAAAATCGTTATTTGGCTTCCTATCACGAGGAAATTTCGTGTCATGTATATATTGATAGCACTAATTGCAAATCCATTCGTTGATTTGAGTTTTATCCGCAGCTAACGAATAACAAAATTTTCCGGGGACTTAAATTTTCAGGTTCACCCTCAAAACCTAAAATCGCTATCTGGCTTCCTATCATGATGAAATTTCGTGTCACGTATATTTTGATAGCGCTAATTAGAAATCCGTTCGCTGTTTTGAGTTTCATCCTCATCTAACGAATATCAAACATTTTCAAGGACTCAGATCTTCATGTTCACCCTCAAAATCTAAAATTGTTATCTGGCTTCCTATCACGGCGAAATTTCGTATCATGTACAGTTTGACGCCGCTAATTACAAATTCGGTCGTTGTTTTGAGTTACAACCCCAGCTAATGAATATTAAAAATTTTCAGAGACTCAGATCTTCAAGTTCACCCTAAAATCTAAAATCATTATCTGGCTTCCTATCACGACGAAATTTCGTCTCATATATATTTTTATAGCGCTAATTACAAATCTGTTCGCTATTTTGAGTTTCATCCTCAGCTAACGAATATCAAAAATTTCAGGGGACTTAAATTTTCAGGTTCACCCTCAAAACCTAAAATCGTTATCTGGCTTCCTATCACGACGAAATTTCGTGTCATGTATAATTTGATAGCGCGAATCACAAATCCTTTCATTGTTTTGAGTTTCATCCTCATCATAACGAATATCAAAAATTTCTGGGGACTTGAATTTTCAGGTTCACCCTCAAAACCTAAAATCGTTATCTGGCTTCCTATCACGACGAAATTTCGTGTCATGTATATTTTGATGGCGCTAATTACAAATACGTTCGTTGTTTCGAGTTTCATCCTCAAACTTCCAGATAAATATTTAGCTGGACATTGAGAAACCGGCCCTAAGTTGTAGAAATAACAATGAGCCAACAGATACTCACTGAAAATTTTCCACATGAAACGATCATTTGAGAATAACCTCCAGGCAACAGGCTTACTGGCAACGCAAACCTCCAGCAGCAGAATCGTTCGCGTTTAGCGGCAGCGTCGCGACGGCCAGCGACGCGCGCGTCCCTCCGATAGTAGCGCGTCGTCACTCGCCTGCAATTCGGGACGAACTGAGTTCTCCAACCTCCAACGGCTCCAACGCTCCGACTCCGACCGATGCACGCCGCCGCCAACCTGTCGAAACGATCACCAGACTCTACTACGCTCTAAAGGGAGGCATGCCTTACACCTGGTCTACTCCGTAGTAGGAAAAGCAATCCTGGAGTTGATGATTCCGGGAACCTGGGATCCCGGTCAATTATCGATACCAAAAATCCCGGGATTTGTGAGCATCCACAGAGATTCACGACTTGACTTGATTTTCAAGCTACTTGACTTGACTTGATATCAAGTCAAGATCAAGTCAAGTAGTTGGTCAAGCTTGCTGCTTATGAACCACCACCTGGCCTGCGCCAGTGGCTGAATAGCTTTTTGAACGACCGATCTCTGTTTGTTGTAGTCGAGGGCTGTTCATCAGACGTATGTTCAATAAACGCCGGTGTTCCTCAGGGATCTGTCCTATCACCTACACTGTTTCTGTTGTACATCAGCGAGCTGCTGGAAATAACATCAAATCCAATCTACAGCTTCGCAGATGACAGTACATTAGTGTCGTGCATGGAACCAGGCAAGCCACTATCCTCCCAGGAGACGGTACGTCGGCGACAACAGCATGCCTCACAGATCAACGCAAATATCAAAACAATTGTCGAGTGGGGATTAGCAAATAAAGTACAGTTCAACGTATAAAAAACTCAGGCAACAACACTTACAAAGAAGTCTCACGATGGCTTACCAACCATGGAAATGGAGTCGAATCGCCTTCCGTCAAGCTTTTGGCAATCAACATCAACAATAACATGTCCTGGCACGACCACGTCGTCAGTATTGCTAAATCGGCATCCCAGAAGCTTGGAGTTTTGTTCCGCTGTAGGAAGTTGTATACACCAGAGCAACTGCTGCTGCTCTACAAAGCACAGATCCGACCATTGCTGAGTATTGCTCCCATGTGTGGGGATGCGCCCCGAAACACTCTCTAAAGCTTCTAGACACTATCCACAAAAGAGCGATTAGACTAATCGATACGCCTAACCTCACAAAGGACCTCCACAGCCTGGAACATCGAAGGAGGGTGGCTGACATATCCCTGTTTTACAGATTCTATCACGGAAGATGTTCGAGTGAGCTCTCTCAGATAATAACACCATAGGCCGTCCGAACTAGGAACACTAGAGAAGCTCTGCGAGCTCATCCTTACCAGGTCGGGGTCCTTATTCCCCGAACTAGTCTCCTCCAGCATTCCTTCTTTTGGAGAACTTTGACGCTGTGGAATCAGCTGCCGGGGAATCTGTTTCCCGACGGCTACAACCTGCAGCGTTTCAAATCTAGCGTGAACCGGTACTTATCCTCTCGCAGCGCTTCTACAGCGCCATAGGCTTTCAGCCTTTGCGGGAGGCCGACCATAAAAAAAAAAGTCAAGATCAAGTCAAGCAGTTACACAGCAAGAAATTGTAAATCAAGTTTTTCAAGCTAACTACTTGATTTTTCTTGAAAAAAACAGTTCTTTTTTGATATCAAACCGATTAACTGCCAAAACGTAATAACAATAAAAACCCATGTACCTATATGTAATCTTTTATTTAAAAAAAAAACATCCAAAAACGAAAACTCCAACAAACTTAGTTAAATAATGAATTTAATAATGTGAAATAGAAATAGGAAATATTCTGAATTCTGACAATAATACATAGAAAAACAACAAACTCAAATGGGGGTGGGTTGGTTCAGTGGTTAGAGTTGAGGGCTCGTGACCACGGAAGGTCCCGGGTTCGATTGTCGTTAGAGGCGGAAATTTGTTTCTGGTTTTTTCAATCAAAAATAAATATCCATAAAAAAAGCTCAGCAAAGAATCCTTACTTGAGCCTTCACTGTTAGCTTCTAATTAACAGTGCTGTTCCTAGAAGGGTGCCAGGAAACAGTAACAAAGCCAACACAGAACACGAAGCTAATCATCAGAGCAGTGACACACCAGTAAACCATTCTTTGCTATTCTTGAACACTGAGACTTGAGACACATAAGACTTTTAACGGAGTTATCACCTAACCGATTTCTTGTTTTGGTACGAGTTGAGGCAGCTCTAGAAAACTGCCTTTCAACTGGAGCTGCAGAAGCTGACATTGTTAAAAAGTCTTTGACCATTGCGGCAAGTTTTGGAAAAATACATTCGTATCCTTTCCGCCATTCTATTTAAAATATCTTCAGTACTGTCTCTTGCCGCTTGAATACTATTTATAATCTGTTCATCGGTTTCATCTCGATCAGGTTTATTGTCAAGTTCCATAGCCCACGAATCTAGTTTATCGAGCAGCATATGAATGCAGAAATGATGGAAATACTCTTAAAAACATTAAGGTACTGGCAAATTCGTTCAACCGCTTTAAAGTTTTAAAGTCATCGGGTGCCTGCTTGCTGTCGTAAACTTGGTGATTCCCCTATTTTAACGCTTCGATTCGCATTTTACAGATGGATATCAAGTAATATCAAGTAGTTTGATTTTACTTGATATCAAGTCAAGTAGTTCAGATCGAAAATCAAGTCAAGTCAAACATCAAATTTTGAAAAGCTTATGGTTTCAAGTAACTCAAGTATCTAAGAAAAAACTCAAGCTGCTTGGCTTGATGAATCCCCAAGCATCCAATCCCGGGATTTTCGACATTGGTTGAAACTCTTTCTCAAACATCGAATAAAAGCGTCAACAGTTTTTTCCGAACGAATTCGCTATTTACACAATCCGCATGACAAGAATACCGATGAGATTTTCCTAATACCTGATAGAGATACAGTGGTGCATGAGATGGAAAAACTTTTGAGACGATTCACATATTTATATGATAATGCCGGTTCGAAGTGTGCAGATATAGATTTATTTAATGAAAGTGCTGATATTCCACTTTCTGAGCTTGTACAACAGTCGACCAAAATGTCACATTGCTCAACATGAAAACAAAGTTTACAAGAGGCTGTTCTGAAAACGATGAAATACCCCAACCAGCTGCCCAAAAGGGCATCTTTAACATCCACTATTCGTCGAGAGATGGTGCTATATGAAGAAAGAAATTTACAGTTGCTATTTCACCTACACGTGCGAAATCAAAGAGGGGTTTTCAGCTGCATGAACTGTCTGTTCAAAAATGAGGTCAAGATTATCAGATAGTGCTTTGACGAACTGACCTTTTTGCATTATTATGTCAAAAACTTTCCTGTGTCAGAAATTTGTTGTACTACTTTAATATTGTATCTTATTTTGTATACTTTACTTTTCGAATGTTCTTTTAAGTTGGCGTAGGTACTTTTACTTACATGCCTAACTTCTCGAAAGAATTATAGTTTTGTGGGCGGCGTCATAATTAGCAAAAAACAAAAAATTTCAAATATTCCTCAAACTTCGTTTTTAGGCGTTTCAGTAATTCCTGACCGCTTCCTTTTTTTTGGGTGGGGGTGAAATTGGGGTCTTTTTGGGGTAAAGGATTGTTAAACTGAAAAATTTGTTGTATTCATAGTATGCTGTCCATTTACCTGGGAAAGAAAGTCCTAGCGGCATAATTCACTTTTTCAGGTGCACCAGAACATTGCCTTGCCCATAGTGTAAATAAACAGCTTTGCCTATTTCAGAAATCAAGAGACTTAGAATTTTCTGATGTATAATAAGTTCAGTCGGTGGGAAGAAGAGACGAGGGAGACCAAGGACTAGATGGAAAAAAGAAGTTGAAGCGAATATGAAGATCTTGAAAATCAAGGGGTGGAAGATGAAAGCTGAAAATGAGAAGAAATGGAGATAACTCACTTCACAGGCTATGGGCCTACTACGCCTGTAGTGCTAATCTATATTACTATAATTATGTTACCGGATACTTACAGGTCATTGGCAAAATTTTGCCGAATTCATGGAATAGGCACTCCACTTGCCGATTACATGAAACGAGCAAGTTTTGTGAAACCCGCTGCATATGCCACGTAATAGGCAAACTAGATTTATTATTATGCGTAATGTGTAATAAATGCTAGACTGTATATTTTTTGTTGCAAACTGTATAATAACAAAATACCTATTTCTGAACCTTATACCACTCCTGCAAAGTTTGAGAATTAATATCTTTGTGTGCTCAAAGTTGCTTTCTCTGTTGACGCCAGGTTTCTGCCTATTTATGACTATAAGGGCTTTGGACACAACGGGGACCATTGACCCTCGACCATCGACCATTGACTCTCGACCATAGCATCCGATGTGTCCACCTACTAAGCTCGAACTTACCCTGGTACGATGGGCACTCCGTTGTGACCACACAGATCTAAGACTGTGAATTTATTTTTTTGGAGAGCTGACCTAGGGTACCATGCTATGGTCGAAGGTCGAGGTTCGGCGCTCCATTGTGTTCGACCACTTAGAATTTCTCTCGAAATTTTCATCACTTTGTTTTCTCGCGTTTGTACTCATAAATGGCTCTTTTTCGACCCATTTTAATCACACACAATTTATTATGCATTTTTAATGGATCAGCATAACGGAATTACTTTTTGACTAAAGCAACACACAATAATTGACACAATATTAATTTCAAAATATTGTCCGCGTAATAACTACTTACATGCCCATAAGAAATTTAATCGGCAAGGCGTTGCACATTTTCACGTAATAAGCAGCCACGTTACGGATTCCACGTATTAAAAAAAATTGCCTAATACGGCGTTTTTTTGGGTGGGGGTGAAATTGGGGTGGTTGGGGGTAACGGATTGTAAAACTGAAAAATATGTTGTTTCCATAGTATGCTGTCAATTAACCCATGAAATTAAGACCTAGCGGCATATGATGCACTTTTTCAGGTCCATCCGAACATTGCCTTGCCTTTTTCAACAATGTTGGTTATTTTAAATTCATTTTGCTACTACAACAACAACGCCCCTTTAGTAGAAAGTATCGGAACAACTGGAATGATACAATTCTATACCTGGGGTTTTTGAACATGCAGAATTCAAAAATACTAACAGCGATGTTGCCAGATTTACTACTTTTGCATATTATCTTACTAAATTTGACATGCACAATGTCAACAAAAATAAATACGGTATTCCATTTAAAATAACAAAATTGTAACGTGTACGTAAAAGTGGTAAATCTGGCAACATTACTGTTAGCATTTTTAATTCTGCATGTTCAAAAACCTCCAAGTGCCAAATTTTATCGTTCCCGCTTTGACAGTTATGGAGATATTTGAGCGTTCTGGACTCTTTACTAACTCGGTATTTTTGTTCTTCCGTATTAGCGCTAATTACATCTGTGGTGATCCGGAACGCGCTCCTGGCTGCCAGAGGTTAGAACGCACCTTTAGCGGTCACGCGACCGAAGTTTGACATTGATGTCATCGACGGATGATTTATAAAAATGTAATATCTGAGTATGAGTGTAATTAGTCGATGAAGTTAAGATAAGTAATGTATTTGATTATTACTACACCCTATATTATTCAGATATTTGTCAGATCATAGAATAAATAGTTCCGTGTTAATTTTCAATCTGCGACTCAAAGCTGCATAGTTCTGTGATGTTTTTGGGTTTTTGTGTTTTGTCACTTGAATAAAGTAGTGGGTTGTGGTAATCGTTGCCATAGTTTCGTTGATAGTTTGTTTATTAATTACGAGCGGGGGGTTGTTTTTGAAAAACGTAACAAGCTGGAGACCAAAATTTCAACAAAAGGGTTTTTGAGTCTTTTTCACGAATATCTGCAGGTATCTTGTCTTTTGAGTTTGTATTATTAACTAATGTGATCTGGCTACAAAATTTAAAGTGTTTCACAAGGTATACTATAACATCCTGCTTTTGAGACGATACTATATGGCGTTGGGTCTCTGATTTACGTGTACTCTAGGTATTAGGTCCTGAGCGATTGCAGGCTGATGGTGAACAGAGACAACTCTGTCTTATTTAGGTGTATCTATTTCCACCTTTACTGATCCTCTTTATGTATATACGATATTAATTTTATGGATGTGGAAACCAAGGTGACTGTCCCCGGGACAATCCTATTCACTTACCGTAGGTGGAGGTGGGTTATGCTCACGCGTTCACACGTACCATACGTTTCCTCTAACCAGCCCTTTTATATGTTGTTTATTGTTTATATTTATTTATTGATCTATTTATGCGCTTAGATACCATGCTTGCTATGCTGTTATGCTTGCTACGGTGCTATGCTTGCGACGCTATGTTTATATTTTACATACCCTATCCTATTTACATCCTTTATTTACTCCTTTATATGTTTGATTATATTTATTTATTTATATATGCTGATACTTTACATTTTTCCGTATCCTACCCATATTTCCCTCCTTGACGTTGAACAGAGACCTAGCCCACCATGTATTATTATTATTTATCGTTTAGACTGTGAATCTTTATAACCATTTCTTTGTTATACAAATATCAATAACATGAGCCAGTTTACCACTATTACTAAGACATTTTAGAATCGTATATTTCAACATATCAATACAAATACTTCACCAGTAAAATATATGAAATACAAATCACTCATGATTTGATAAATACAAGAATCAAGTAATAAAATCCATATCATAAACACTCACCACTCATGACTAATAAATACAAAATAAATGTTAAGAAACAAATAATAAAAAAACAATATCATAACATTTCTATGTTTTGATTTGGTTCTCTCTGAGTTGGTACACATGCATGCTAAAAGAATCTGGTTATCACGGGCACACATACAACATTGGGTTCTAAAATTCCACCACTAGACGTCTTGATCACTTTGGCTATTTCGAAATTTGGTATCGGTTTTGACAGTGACCAGTTGCTCACTACACATCGAACAACCTTATTCCATCGTAGGTGACTCTGTGTAAATAGTTAACACTGTTTGACTAACAACTCTGCCGCTGACTGCATCGACCCCAATTTACTATGTTGAGACTTTGAATGGGCTGTCTTCCCCAACTCAATATAAATTTAGGAAGGGCAAACTTGCAACAAAAGCAATTGATGCAGTACTACTGTACGTCGTGTGTATGATAGAGACGACCGACGGATGGAAATGAGAAGGGTGAGGCCGCAAAATTTCATTTGAGTTGCTATAATTGACACACACGCGATTACAACATGATATGGATCGAAAGCTGACATACGCAAGTTAGTTAACATGCAGTATTATACAGGGTGAGTTTTTAACACCGGCTCGGTCGATAACTCCACTACTGTAGAAGATAGCGAAAAAAGTTGTATATAGAAATTGTAGCCACGGATATGCTCCTTGCTAAGAAAACATTCAGATTTATACAGGGTGATCCATAACTACGTGGTGATGCAAACATGTATTTTTTTAAATGAGACACCCTATATATTATTCCTTACTCAGATTCTACTAATGATTTACGTTCTTCCAATATAGGGTATTGTTACTTTATACAGGGTATTTCAAAAGTTATGACCATTTTTATACCCAAATCGTCGTCAAATGAACGTACCGTATATCAAAAAGTGATGATTCAAAAATCATTTATTTAACACGGATGGATGAAAAATATCCTCTAGTTTTAAAACCCACTATAAAAAAAGCCCGCGACGCATATTCATATACAGGGTGATGTAGAATGCAAAATCTATATTTTCTCTTTTTTTTTTAATGTTATCCCCAATATTTTATAATACAAAAGAATTGCTTTTAATCTGCTCTTTCATCTTTGTATAACACTTGCTATGGCTTTATTCATTAGTTTCTGAGATATTTTGATTTTTCTACAAATTTTAAATATACCTTTTATTTGTTTACTAAAATTTATTTATTTTGAGGAAATACTATCAAATTCTATTTTTGCTTAACAGATAACTAAAATATAAGGCCATAATAGTACTTGGTCAAGTCAAAACACTGAACTAACGAGATAATATAGGTCAAGTGTGCTTAGGAAACAATTTTATAGACGTCATGCATAATTATCAAGCAGATCTATCAGGTAGGCTATGAAATATTAAACGACACAGTCCAAATAAAACGATTCTTCAGTCTTTCGAACGCATTAGTTTTAAAGTGCCTCAATTCTGGGTCTTGCTGTTCATAGTTGATATATTCTAGAGGCAAGTAGGCAATTCCTCAAAGATGCTCCTAAATACCCTCAATGGAAAAATTAATTTTTACAGCTGGTTTTCACACAGTACGGAATTATTGAGCAGGTTATGAAAACTGTCAATTTTTCAAAGCCTACCTGATAAATCTGCTTCATAATTATGCATCACGCCTACAAAATTGTTTCCTCAGCATACTTGACTTTATTATCTCGATGATTTAGGGTTTTGACTTCAGCAAACACTACCATGACCTTATAGTTAAGTTGTTCATTAAATAAAAAACAAATTCGATAGTACTTCCTCAAAATAAATCAATTTCAGTAGGTACACAAATAGAAGCTATATTTTAAATTTACCGAAAAATCGAAATATCCCTGAAACTGATGGACGTAGGTTCAACAAGTGCTATACAAAGATGGAAGAGCATATTAAAAGCATTTCTTTGGTATAATAAAATATTGGGGGTTACATTTAAAAAAAAAGAGAAAATCTTGATTTTGCGTTCTACATCACCCTGTATACGAATATGTGTCCCAGGATTTTTTATAGCCGATTTAAAACTAGAGGATATTTTTAATTTTTCCATGTAAAAAAATAATTTATGATTTATTACTTTTTGATATACGTACGTTCGTTTGACAGCAATTTGGATATAAAAATGGTCATAACTGTTGAAATACCTTGTATAATGTAACAATTCCCTATATTGGAAGAACGGAAATCAGAAGTAGCATTTGAATAACGAATAATATACAGGGCTTCTCATTTAAAAAAATGCATGTTTGCATCACCACATAGTTATGGATCACCTTGTATAAATCTAAATATTTTCTGAGCAAGGAGCATATCCGTGGCTACAACTTTTGTATACAACTTTTTTCACTATTTTGTAGTTATCAACCGAGCCGGTACTAAAAGCCGACCCTGTATGACGCGTCCTAATTGTTATACATTATGATAAAAATGATGAAAGTCTGTTAAGAGCATTTGTTAACTACGTTTAATCGAAATATTTGAAAGTACCGGTTCAGTTAGTAATATCAGACACAACACGAGCTCGTAGAAGTCGTTCACAAGAAAAGATCACGGTACTAAGCGGGAATGTTGCTGAAAGTTCAGAAATGGCGATTCTTCGTGATGTACAAGAATTTGACATCACAACATTCACTCTTCAGCGTATTCTCGCTAAAGATCTGCAGCAAAATTTCTACGTTTCACCAAACAACTTACGCCAACAGACCATGCACACCAATAATTGGATCCCTGAGGAAATAGAAATGAATGGCAATTTTGCAGACAAAATCATTTTCAGCAACCATTTTCAGTTCGATGGATTCATTAATCCGCAAAACTGCCGCAATTGGGGTTTAGAAAAACCCTGAAAGATTAACTAACAAGCAGTGCATCCAAAATGTTTCACAGTTTGTTTGGTGAGCATTGTAATCCGAAGGAATGATTGAAGTAGGCTCAGACACTAAACCTACAGAACATATTGCTCTTGACAACATGTGGTGTTAGCAGGGCGGTGCTATATGTCATACCGCTAGTTGTGTCATTTCGCGCAGGAGTAGTATAATGAATTGTTTTATGACTGCATACGATAGAGTATGACGTAAGGACCTTCTTATATTTTTACGCGATTTTTTTGAGCACGGGAAAGACGGTAAATGAGGAAAATATTTGAACAGCCAATCGGAAAACGGATATGTGTGCCGTGTTGCCGTTCTGCCTGATCGAAGGTCGTACGTGTACACCGGGTGTCCCAGAATTTCCTTGACACGTGATATTTTCAAACAAAAACTGAGTGGTACTTTTGAAGGTACTATAGGGTCTATCACACCATGCATTCAAAACATTTTTTTTTGTACGCCAACCCCTAAAAATCACCCCCAACTTTTTTTTTTCAAATAGCACCCCATAGGTTTTCCTACATAAATGATATCCCCATTTTATTTAAAATCTTGTGGTACCTTTAATTTTATATGCAAACTTTTTTTTTTCGTAAAATCATAAGCATAAGACAAATGAAATGATAATTTGTTTGACGCCTGATATTTTTGTAACAAAAACGGATAAAAAAGAAAAGTAAGTAGGTTTTTCAAGGGTAGTGAATGACCTATCATTCCTTGCTTATCAATCATTTTTTTCTTACTTACCCCCCTGGAATCCACCCCTAGCTAGTTCTTTCAAATTTCAATCCACAATTTTGCCTGGAAAAATAAATTCTTTACTTGAATTTAATTATCGTAGTGCCTTACTTTTTATGCCCCTACTGCATTTTATCGTTAATTTTGGCGCCCGTGTGCGGGGCACACCCTGCGCTGCCCGATGTAACCATAAAACTTTTTCACGTTTTTGCACTTAGTTTTGTTGTCACATTTTTTTTATTAGTTGA
The DNA here is from genome assembly GCA_951848785.1 of Callosobruchus maculatus. NCBI lineage: Eukaryota > Metazoa > Arthropoda > Insecta > Coleoptera > Chrysomelidae > Callosobruchus > Callosobruchus maculatus. The sequence continues at coordinate 1,091,878 of CATOUR010000042.1, read as the reverse complement.
TTCATGATAATAAAAAAAATTTCATACATGTGTTTTAATTAATTTATGCTTACGATTTAATGGATTAAACGAAAAAAAAATAACGATAAATTCCAGTAGGGGTATAAAAAGTAAGGCACTACGATAATTAAATTCAAGTAAAGAATTCATTTTTCCAGGCAAAATTGTGGATTGAAATTTAAAAGAAGAAGCTAGGGGTGGATTCCAGGGGTTTAAATAAGAAAAAAATGGTTTATAAGCAAGGAATGATAGGTCATTCATTACCCTTGAAAAACCCACTTACTTTTCTTTTTTATCCGTTTTTGTTGCAAAAATATCAGGGGTCAAATAAATTATCATTTCATTTGTCTTATGCTTATGATTTTACAGAAAAAATAAGTTTGCATATAAAATTAAAGGTACTACAAGATTTTAAATAAAATAGGGATACCATTTATGTAGGAAAATCTATGGGGTGCTATTTGAAAAAAAAGGTGGGGGTGAGTTTTAGGGGTTGACGTACAAAAAAAAATATTTTGAGTGCATGGTATGATAGACCCTATAGTACCTTCAAAAGTACCACTCAGTTCTTGCTTGAACCGTTTTTCGTTAAGAAAATATCACGTGTCAAGGAAATTCTGGGACACCCGGTATATTGTCTTGTGCTCTCGTTTTATTGATCCGTGATTCGGTTACCGTGATCCGTGATCTAGGTTAAGGTTCATAATCCATCAATCTGTCCCGTCACTGCCGCCACTCATCAGTGACACTTTGCACGTTATCCGTTGTGAGGCAGGTTGAGTATATTTGTCTTTTTCATCTGAAATCCTGACTTATTTTCTTTTTTATTGTAGAGTATTCTTTATCAGTATTTCAGTTACATTTTTTGTTAGTTAGTCTCTCATAACCAACAAGGATGAGTATAGTAGATAGTGGATTCACGAAAGCCGATTCAGATGAGCCTAAGGTTGACGTGAATATGGTAAATAACTACCTATGTGAATAATATTTAGGGCCGGTTGTACAAGTGCGGGTTTAACATGAGCTTTGTTAAACCTAAGCTTAGCTAAGCTCAGGCTTAAAGTCGACATCCATTGTACAATCGTCGGCTTAGTTAAACCTAGTTGATAATGAAATTCACTACAGTTGGCATCAATGAAGCAATACGTACTGACATAAGGCCTTTACGGAAACTGTGATCGGGTTAACCCGATCAGTTCGATCACTGATCCTGACGTTCGGAAAGTGATTTGGGATCTGTCAGAAATAGGGTAGTTCACTCTTATACAGTAAGTGATTGCGATCCGATGATTCAGATAAGTAGCTGCTTTACTTAACCATCTGTTTTTTATTGTTAAACCAACTTTTTCGTTGTTCGATGCCCGTTAAATTCATGGAATCACAAATTCCACTTGACAGGCATTAACAGCTGTTTGACATATAACTGATCTATCCGGATCCAGATCAGTGTTTCCGTAAAGGCCTTTTACGATCTGAAAAATTACCTTATTTGGGAAGGTACTTACGATAGTTTGTGTCAAATTTCGGCAACGACCGTTTCCGTCTCTGTTCTTTCATTTGCTCTCTTTGTTAAATCAAGACACAAATCTTTCAAAAAATATGACCTAATAAAGTGACAAGCAGTTTGAAGGTTCCTCCTTGACATATCATGTCACTTGTATCAGGTTAGGTTTAAACCTCAGCTAAGCTCGCGTTGAGCTTCGGCTGACGTAAGCTTGGAGTGGGGGTTATAAGCCAGCATTCTACAACGGACATTTTGAAACTGACGTGGTTTAACGTCGGCTTACCTTAAGCCGAAGCTTAAGCTCGCATTGTACAACCGGGTCTTAGCCAATGCATATTTGAAAAATGTGAAAACTCAGAAGTTTCCAAATATTTTAATAATACTGCAGAGAGATTGCAAATCTTTGCAGCGCGCTCCAATTTATAGTTCCGTGACAATTGGATAATTCATAAGTTTATAAGTTGCATTACAAAACTTAGTTCTTTGTTTATAATCTGTGAAAATTTCTATTCCAAATGTTTATAAGCAGCCGAGATATGATTTTATAAACAAAAAATGTTATCTTCGTTCCTATTAGCCGTAGAGGCGTACCTCATTTTTTATCAAATGAAAGGTTTTTTAATGAACTTTCCAAATAGATGTGACAATAAACGTAAAAGTTATTGAATTTGTTTATTAGAACAAAGTGACTCCTTTATATTATTTGAGTTGCTTGGAATCTCAACCGCCGATGCAACCATTCTGCTTCATTATCGGGGAATCGGTAGCACCTCATATCTCCGTGCTCCAAGTGACTCTCATAAACTAAATTTCTGTTGACATAAAAGCGTTCACGCGGGCTTCCGACCCTGGTAACCGGGCGTATACACAGTGGAGCAGGTTAGCCTGCTAGTGGTACCTGTATGTACTTGTATACGCCCTTACTGTTCCAACATCAACAGATGTACATAGGTTATTTCAAACAGCATATTTTGTATCGTCCATTGAACCGTCACGAAACTGTTCGGATCGTTTGTGGTGCTCATGCGTTGATTGTGGATGGTTTCGTGACCGTACAAACAGGAAAATCTGTTGGAACGGTTCCTTCTCTTATTTTACTGGACTCGTGTCAGTTCTGACAGCTATAAAAAAAACTAACCTTGATTTCATTTTAAAAGCCACCGTCAAAAGCCAAGACGCCAAGAGCTTTATTAAAATTGATCGGGGCCTGAGTTTTCTGACAATGACTTGGTGTTAGTCTATTAACCACAACCGAAAAATGAGGATAATTTGGGTAATTTTAGCCATGAATAATGATTGCCACTCACAACCACACAACCAGGTAGCTCTATAAACAAAGTACCTGGGTCATGTTTTTCGTAAAAATTACCGAATTTATCATAACATACCATGTACATATAACATTATTGTTTGACCCCATTTCCATTTTTGGCTTTGGTGAAGTTTCGGCCAACAAACGAGTCAGCCAAACAACAAGCAACAGCAAAAACAAAATAAGCAAAATCAAATCACACTCAATCTCAACACTCAAGACTCAAGGAAGCAAGAAAACAGAAGGCGCATAGAAATGACAAAATGAAATTGTTCGCCAAGCAGCCGATTTACTTTCTACTGCGTATGTCAGTCCTCACAGTCCTTAATCTGGACCAAGTACCGATTTGACCGTACAGAAACCGTCCCATGAATGGTAACGAAATCTATTGGAACGCTTTATGGACCGTTTCATGAACGGTCACAAAACGTGTTGGAACGCATTTCACGTTCTGCGCATGTCCGTGACGATACATTGTACGGTATTCAGGCCTGTTGGAAAGAACCTCATGTATACCAATCTTTTTGAAGCTCGCAAGGAACACATTACTAATAAGTAAGAAAGGTATGTCACGATCCGCGTTGACAAGAAACCAAGTATTATCATCACTCCTCACGTTTTTAAAGAAACTCATACGCAATATCCCCAAAAAATTAACGGACCTTTATTCATAGAAGAAAACTTAACAGGTGAACTGTATTTGAATATGCTGGAAACCACTGTTCAGCCTCTCATAACCGAAATAATCGAAGCAAATCCTAACGAATTCGATATGGAGATTGTATTCCAACAAGACGGAGCACCACCACATTACTCCAGAGAGGTAAGAAGTTATTTGGATAATACTTTCCCCGGTCGATGGATTGGCCGTCGAGGTCCTACAGAATGGCCAGCTCGCTCGCCAGATTTGACACCTTTAGACTTTTTTTTATGGGGTTATTTGAAGCAAAAGGTGTACGAAACTGAACCTGCTTCAATACTGGATATAAGGCAGAGAATAATAAATATTTGTCACTGTGTTCGAAAATGTAAGACGAGAAATATCGGATAGGCTGTTCTTATGTCAAGCAGTTTAAGGGAACCATTTCGAACATCTTCTGAAGTGAACTCATCTTCTTTCCTCCAATTATAAAGATAAAATAGAAATTTAGAACAGAATGTAAAGTTTATGTTAAGGATTCATTCTTTTATGTGATGTATTCAGGCAACTATTATGTTAAGTATTCAATTTTATTTTAATTTAGATAAGAAACATGTTTATAATACAATGATGTTTTTGTAACAATGTATTCAGGCAATCATTAAATATTTCGTAATAGGACAAGACCCTTTTTTCAATTGAATTTTTTTAAGATGGCACCGAACCGCCACCTCAGGTAATTATTTAATGTTCCGCCATTTTGAAGGAGATTAAGATATTAACTTCATATTCTAGGGTTGTGAAGGGTTCGTTAGGGGCTCCAAAAAGATGTATCACAAGACCCCACTTTCTATTTAATTTTTTTTCAAGATGGCGCCGAGCCGCCATCTTGCAAGTTTCAGCTGTCAATTTCACTTCAAAATATAGTATTCATGAATCAATTTCATTGTTCCAAGTTTCAATTTCTTGAGTTGACCCGTTCAAAAAATAAAAGGGGGGGGACATTAAAGAAAGGCACTGTATAGCAAGCAGAGCAATTTAATATATCATAACTACGAAACAACGGTCAACCTGATACTTTTATTATTTCTGCGATCTTATCAAGTACGGACGGTAGAGTTTTTCTCTCTAGCATCATCGCGAAACAAGCTGGCGATATTTCATCTGTCTCTTCCCGTCTGCCGCTTTAGCAGAGACGTCATCAGTTTACCGAAGAAAAAGTAGGAAGTGCTTTGCCTGAAATAATGTTTTAAGACATTTCAGAGATAAATCGTTGGTGGGGACATAACCTGAGTGTTAGCAAATATTTACAAAAGACGACAACAGAGAGAGTTTCCAATAAACTCGATCGACGTCTCACGAATTACGATCCTTTGATGTAAAACCTGAGTGCATCAGGAATTTACAGAAGTACCAAACGATTTGAATTACTAATAAATTACTCCAAGAGCTGTTTGCCTAGGAGGAGTATTTTTCCGCTAAATAGAAGAAGAATCTCAAGGAATCGCGAGTAAATTTTTATTCTAATCGAGTACTATTGACCATTCTCTGCACAACAGTAAATTTACATGCTAAACAGGGAATAGGTATATTACAATTTCCCTATAATAATTGATAACCTAATCATTTTCTACAATACGAAAGAATGCAACAAGTTGTAAAATAACGTGTTTCAAAACAAGTTGTAGATCTCAATGAAAAATATTTTAGAACTGATGTGTTTTAAAACTATTTCCGTGATTTACAAGTTGTCACATTCCTGTCCTGAGTCGGCAAACATCAAAAAATGTCCAACATGTTTTAAAACTTGTAAAACATGTTGATATTTCATTTCCTGAAACTGAAAAAACCACAGAGCGGCTCCAGTCGTGGTACAGGACCACGTGCTATATTGCCTTTAGTAAGGTTATGGTCGCCACGAGGTAAACATATGCGTATTTAATGGATATTATAACCTAGAGATTATTTGCATGTCGTTTCTTCTTGAACGGCTGAACTATGACAGAGTGGAGAGATGCGGATGTCTTGAAATTAATTGTTTCTTACCGCGGAAGAAAGTATCTGTGGGTCCCTGTCAGAGCAAGTCTTTCTCTGACTGGAATGACACCTCAAAATGATGTATTTTTTCTCGATGCGCCCACCAATCAAAATAATTAACTATTGAAAGTCGTGACAGATCATTCTTGAAAAGCATTATCGTCCGTCCTTAGTTCTTGTAGAAGTAAATCATGGCAAAATTCCTGCAGGTCACTGGCCTTCAAGCATGGGCGGACCAAAAACGTTTTTTTTTATCTTTTCTTTCTTGAACCACACAAAATCATACATGCCGCAGCTGATATGATTATACCTCCACTGCCACACGACATATTGAAGCACTAAAGCTTTTTTATGTTCGTCAATAAATACTATTGTCGCTTTAATGTTTCGAAACAGTTATTGTTTTGCAACATGTTTTAAAACACTATGTTTCAATAAACTTGTTTTGAAACAAAAGTTCATGAAACTTGTTTCATAGTCTAAATGCGCCATTAAACAGAATGCCCTTTATACATCTGACATTGACAGTTTTGAAATCCATGACATCCTTTTTTTTGAGTATATTATTGAATACTCATTCTGTCGCTGCTACGAAGATACATGCGAGCATGAAGCGTTTAAAAGTAAGCATTCTAGCTAAAGTACATAAAATCGATGACTGCTAACAGAGGACCATTGGACTGGTAAACATAGAATCAAGGAACTGTGAGCATCAAATCCACGTATATGAATCATAGAACCATGATCCCTGGGTTTTAATGTGATGAACGGCAGGCATTCTTTCTGCTCTCTAAACATTGTAGTTATGCATGGACCAACACCGTATTTATCGACTGGAACGTACTTGTATTATACGAAAAATGAGATCACAGTGCAGTTGAAAATGTAGTGTTGAAAGAGAAAGTAAAGGTTGCAGAGTTTTCTATCGATCATCTGTTGCCGACAGTCAAATGCAAAGTATCTTTAGGATGAAGCACATTTATAGCCAACAGGAAATAGTGGCAAATCTTATGATTGGATATGTTAGGAGCAAACACCGATTTCGGCCAATGGACGGAAAATATGGTCAAAACGCGTTTTGGCTGCTACCGTTTTGCCAATGTCAGAATTATCGCTTTCCGGCTGTTCAATGTAGCCCGGAACGCGTTTTGGGTCAATTACGATTGCCAGAACACGTTCTATATTCTACTACGAATAAATAAATCTCAATTATTTGCCGTGTTGTATTACAATATTTCCTCTGAGCTTAGAATCCATAACTAAAATGAATAAAAATGAATAAAAAGCACTTGTAGATCTTAGGTCCGTGAAAAAAAAACTGAAAGAAACATACCTCACAATCTCTTATGTCCAGCTCCCACATGAGCGGAATGAATAATGTCAAATAACTAGTGGGTCATGCAAAAATAACGCAGTTCGTCTGTCTTTCTTTCAATTAGCTTTTCGATATAGCCAATTTTTAAAATATCATACCTTCTCAATCGTTGTCTTTATTTCGAAGATATTGTATCACCGTTACTTTTACAAGCTTTTGCCGCCTTTACCTCTGCGAGTTTTTGGTCGTATCTTTCTCTTGTACAAATATTGCTACGATCATTGCTACCACTTATGACTTTTTGCAGTTCGTCATTAAAACATAACCTTAGGTCTTCCATGGCACTCTCTAGCTACTGTCTAACCCTCACAAAGATCAAATACTAAATGAATACACTAGCTCCAGAGGTATCGTTTACAAGCTGAGACTCACAAAATCCACAATGCGTTATGGCAATCGCAGTAGAACAGGACGCGTTTTGGCAATCGTAGTTGAGCTAAAACACGTTCTGGGCTACATTAAACAGTCGGAAAGCGATAATTCGGACATTGGTAAAATGATAGCAGCCAAAACGCGTTTTGGCCATATTTTTCGTCCATTGGCCGAAATCGGTGTTTGCTCTTAACAGATATATTACTTAGCGTAATCTACTAACTAACCTCTGGATTCTATAAATTAGTTAAAAGTTAACAATACATTCCAAACATCTGATATTTCTGAGTAATGTTTCACAAAATTTCTTTAATGTATAGTTATGCTTGTTTTTACGATACAAACCGTTTTTTTTCCTGAACACGGTTGAATCATTTCTTAAGGCAATTCGTGAAAATAAAGCTTCATCGTCCTAGTCATGAAGAACATCCTCAGAGTAACAAATGAACATAGAGGTAGTAAACAAACCACTTGCCAACTAACCTGAAAATTCTTCCGATACAACCCATGTTACAAACACTGCTCTACACTGTCCCATCTCGAAAAACTGTTAAACTACACTCGAATATAGCACAGCAAGTCCGTAAAGCTTCACTACGGTTACCAACGAATAGCGAATTCGATTTCACTGACCAAGCATAAAAGACGCACAAACAAAACAAACGTTTGACAATCGGGGTTTACCCTATACAAATCGCAGGAAAATTATATAGGCGTTGCCAGTTCCTCAAAATTTATGTTAGACAGAATTTGCGTTTATGATGAAGAAACATGCAGTAACGCAGTAGAGGTCAAGATTTTGCTGTAATCATTCCTGAACCATCAAAATACCATCTTTTTTAACGTAGAATGGAATATTTCTGGATACTATACAATTAAGACGATAGCAAACAATTATAATTGCCGTATCTGGTGGTCAATATGACAACGTAAGAAAAGATGTTGGCCTATTAGAATTAGTTGTTTACTACCTCTATGTTCAGTTGTTACTCTGAGGGAACAACATTAGGTGTCAATGTTTAATTCTATTCAGCTTATGTTTGAATATCTGTACCACAGATCTGTACCGTACCAGTGTAGTCTACATTCGCCAGCTTGTTCATGTGGCGGCGTAATCTGAAATCGTCGCTATACAGATCCATAAGGACTTCACGGTTCACCGTATTTAGTGGCAGCCGTTGCAGTGCATTTGGTGCACACTCCGTTAGTTCCGGTCTGCCGTCTTTCCCCAGAATGTAATAGCCTGTTAATCCCCACAGCCCTGCAGCCATTTCAATCACCTCAGTCAAAAATATACGCCTCGCTGTGTTATATTTAACTTAACTACTTTAGTAAACATGTATCGGTATCACGGTAATTGAATTAGGTGGATGCTTCCCTTCTATATACTCGTAGTCGTCTCAATTTATCTGTAAAAATATAGTATCCGTACATTTTGAAGCACCGGGTGTTTCCTCATAATTCGCCACCCCTCTTATGTTTTTTATTTGAAGAGGTAAAGAAAAAGCTTTTGCATGAAATTTTCATGTTTTATCTTGTCATTAGGTGATTAGATACGAACAAAAAGAAAAAATAATAAAAACTTGGCTTAAAAGTTCCTAAAATGTGGGAGTTAACCTCAATCCACTATAGCCATGGTGGCCGAAAAACCATTGAATGATGCGGTAATGTTTGTTATTCTGACATTTTGCCAAGAAAAGGCTATAAAACCTTCATACAAGAACTTTTTTCTATCTCTTAAAATAGTAAAGATAAGAGGGGTGGCGAATGATGAGGAAATACCCAGTACATATTTTATTTGTAGGTTATATGTACTTACCTTACGCGATCTTCCGGAAATCGAAAAAACTTTGTTCTGTAATCATATACTTATTTTTGAAATGTTTAGCAGCACACAGACTTCCAGCACATTGTTTATCCATTTTCAAGATCATATACTATCAACACCGCATATACAAAGTCTCACAGCTTACGCCTATGCATTTTATCTCAGCAAATACGAGCGTCGATCTTGCGTCAATAATATCCACCGACTAATAAGCCCCTTTTGACAGATTCTAATTCAAAATGGCGGGATGCGCGTATGGTTGCCACCAACCTGAGATATTTTGCTGATTGTTTGGTATGCTGCGTAAATAAAAGTTCTTATTAGCAGATGACGTCTCATAGCCACCTCTGCAGTTATTATATGGTGTATTTGATTATGTGCATCTCTAAGAGATCAGTACTGGTATCTAGAAGGCGTTGTTCATAAATCACGGCTGGTGCGTGAGTTATGAAAAATAATTCACGCTGTTCGTTTATAAATGATATTCCGAATTATGTGGTTCAAAATCGTGTACAAAAAGTATTGGTTGGAGGCAAACTATCAGAAGCACTTACAAAAACGAATGGTGTACCTCAGGGCTCAGTGTTAGGCCCATTACTTTTTCAATTATATATAGTTGTCTTTCATGAATTTATAAGTCACTCTTTTATACATCATTACGCAGACGACACCCAAGTGTACTTAAGCTTCAGTACTGATAAAAGTGCAGAAGCTTTTGATAGAATTAATGATGATTTGGAAGCTTTGTATAATATATCTAGTGCTCACAATTTAAACTTAAACTCACAAAAATCACATGTCATTTTATTTGGTCCGAAATCAAAAAGAGTACAGATTACTACAGGTCTGCCTATTAAAAATAATAACCAGATACTCCCAATAACAGATTGTGTAAAAAACATAGGCCTGTGGATTGAATCTGACTTAAGATTCACCAAACATGTCAATCAGCTGTGCCAAGCCTCATATAATACTCTGAGACAGTTGTATCCAAGTAGGCACATAATGAGTACAAGATTAAAATTGCATATCTGTGAATCCCTTAAACTATCAAAGATTGCCTATTGTGATAGTGTATATTTTCCAGCACTTTTACAAGCCGATGTTCTAAGACTTCAAAAAATACAAAATTCTTGCATCAGATTTGCGTATGGCATACGGAAGTTGGATCATGTAAGTGATCCGTACCGCGATGCTGGTTGGCTTCGGCTATACAAGGTTAGGAAGTACCATCAGCTAGTCTTGACCCATAAAATCATACTTAACAAAGCGCCAACGTATTTATTTGACAAATTTGTAACATTCAGCACTAATAGCAATAGAGACATAAGAAGTAGGCTGCTACTTGTCATACCAAAACACTCGACTGCCTTGTTTAAACGCAGCTTTACTTACAATGCAGTGAAATTGTATAACAGCTTACTTAACGATTTTAGACATTTTTTATTATTCAATTTTAAGAAAAGGTTAAAGATGTTAATAAAATCAGATGAATGTTTATAGGACGGACTTTGCTATGCGTTAGGGAAATGATTTAAGTTTACATATATTGGCCACCTCGTTATTCTACTTAACCATGTAGGTGATTACCACCTGTACATAATATTATAAATAGCACAATGTACATCAGGTGTTTGTAAAAACGTAAAAGAAGTTCAGCGAACTTGCACTGTCAGCAATACACGTGTATATACAAATCTCCATATAATTATAATTATATCTCCATATTTTCATGACGAATAAAGACCTATTATGAAAATACTAGATATTCTACGATAATATATGCTACAACAGTTCTTTAATAATAATGAATAAAATAAAAATTTCTTACAAATTCATGCATGGTTGGGAACACTTTTAGTCAAATCAGCCTGCAAACAAAATACTAAATCAATACCATTTCATTCATTCGATTGCTTCGATACAACAGGCAGAACGTCAAACCGACCCCCCCTCCGTTTTTTGCCGGGGCGGGGGTTAAAAATAACTTATTAGCAGCAACTAATGTATCGCGGAAATCTCCAGTAATTAACATTCCACACTCAAAATGTAAAACAAGCGACTTTGTCAATGCATCATAATATAGTCCTGTCAAGGGATGTTCAACATTAAATTTAATTAGCGAGTGGATCGGAATACTCGTATATCTAAATAACAAATTAAATCTAAATTAATACACATACAAATGTCACTGTGCGAGTAACTGATAATCAAAGCAAGTATTGAATCACCTTGCTTCTATAAGTTAATTGATTTATTACTAGCTTATTAATTTCAATTGAATGATGTGTAATAATTATTTCCGGTACCTCTATCAATCGTGTGCGTACAGCAATGGCAATTCAGAATTAACTAATATATAATAATTTCAACGTCATGCTAGTCTCTTCTTCAACATTTCTCAGAAACTTGAGGATTGAATTTCGTGGCTATATATTTGAAGAATATTGTTTAAATTGTTTAACATTAGCAAAGCAGTAGTAAATCTGAAAGACGTTCATTGCGTTGTTTATTATACAGGGTGTCTCACCACGATTAAGACAAACAATATATCGGAACTGGGCAGTCGTAGCGAATTATAATTTTGGGGGTGTAAATAAAAGCAAATATAGTATCTTTTGAGGTATTTGTTTTTGATCACGTGACGCCCGATTCAAAAATTTTAATGGGACACCCTGTATATTTGTGACTTTTTGTGTTCCTCCCGATAAAACAATTCCAACAAACTAACACACTTGGGGTCTAAAGTGATTAATTCAAGAGCTACACGTACTTAAAGTATGGTACCACTACCATTTATTATAACATGTACCCCTACAGTTAAATTACTATGGTAGTGTTTCATAATGGTAGTGGTAGAGTCCTTTAAGTACCTGTAGCTCTTGAGTTAATCACTTTAAACCCCAAGTGTGCTAGTTTGTTGGAATTGTTTTATCGGGAGGAACACAAAAAGTCACAAATAAACATTAAGATTTTGAATCTGACGTCACGTGATCAAAAACAAATACCTCCATTGGGTGACGCAGTAATAGGAAAAGATACTATTTTGCTCTAATTTGCATCCCCAAATTATAATTCTCTACTACTACAGTTCCAGTATAATGCTTGTCTTAATCGTCGTGGGACACCCTGTATATTATATAAGAAATATGTTACTATACTACTGGTTATCTGGAGGAGCGCAGGAACCGAAGAACTTTGTGTCATTTTTTTTTTCACGGTAAATCACTTTGTCGTTTATATTGGTTTGGTTGCGCATGAACCAAACAAATTGGGAGAGCTATGAAAATAAAAAGGTAAGGGAAAGAGTAAAAATAAGAGTTAACTAAAACTATTTTGAGACAAGTCGCTTAGTCGCCTATTGTTGTTGCATGAGTTGAACAAAGAGTGGTAGCACATTATTATGTTTAGCGAAACTTATAGTTATTTGTAACATTAACAACAGTTTGGTACACTTTATTAAGGGCCGGTTTCTCAATGTCCAGTTAAAGTGTCAGATAGGTATCTGCCAGATAGTGTTGCTATGGATACAACTGTCAGATAAGATTTACTTGACTTGGTAAGTTTAGCCTTCAACTGTTTAAACAATTTATCTAACAGTTGCTGTTATCTTGCAGATAAATATTTAACTGGAATTGAGAAACCGGTCCTAAAGGTCACAAACACTGCCGAACATCCTGAATGTTTCACTCTTCATCTTGAAATTGTCCTCTCATGGACTATTGGTAGTGTGTTGACAAAGGTGGGGTGATATCAAATATCTAGGAGTAAGCTAAACTGAACTAGAATCTTCGCCTAGAGAGAAGACTGAAGAAAGCAGATAGCCTATGAGCATAGACGTAAAATCATCGGTAAGACAGGGGACATGAATTACCAGGTTTCCATGTAGACAGACACTGCTATGAACAGACCATTGATGACACGACGAGCAACATGACTCAGTATAACGTTCTTGGGTCCCTGCGACAAAGGGTTTTAGCAAGAATTTTGTATGCCCTGAACCACCACTTGGTGGCGAGTCTGTTGTCAGGCCATAATACCTTCAGACGACACCTCCACGTAACGGAGGTAGTTAGTTATCCACCAATAGGTGCACGAGAGAGGACTCCAAGGCGCATATCCTATACCGCAATGACACCATAGGCAGATCGTTGTGGAACCTAAAATTTTGGAACCACAGGGATGGGACCCCAGGCCGTCCTAGCTTTTGCTAGAAAGGTGATTCGTGTCCTATAGCGTAGTTAGATAAGCAAAAAGACCCCATATCCTTCGATCGTCTGAACCATGAGATATTATTGCAAAAACTGTCTGGTTTTGGAATAGCTGACGATTTGCTTTTGTTCATCAAATCATATCTTACGGAGCGTGTTCAATATGATTCCCATCTTGGATCGAAATCTAAGACATTTTCAGTAACCTCTGGTGTGCCCCAGGGGTCTGTATTGGGGCCCCTATTTTTTGTCATGTTCTTGAATGATGTATGCTATGATTTAGATGTTGATTTTCTGATATATGCAGATGATCTTAAGTTGCTATGTTCAGTGAAGAGGCTCGAGGATTGTTATCGTCTGCAGTCCAACACCACAAAGCTGAACCACTGGTGTGTAACCAATAGGCTACCTCTAAACATCTCGAAGTGTAATATTGTGACATTTTCAAACAAGGACAACGTTTTGGTGTTTGATTATAATATTGGGGGAGCAGCTCTTAATCGCCTAGAAAGTGTCAAATATCTGGGCGTAATTTTTGATTCGAAATTGACCTTCACAGATCATATTGAATCAGTAGTTTGTAGCGCTTACAAAACTCTAGTGTTTGTTATAAGATTTAGCCGCGATTTCAATGACACAGATACGATTAAGATATTATACTTTACGTTTGTGAGATCAAAGCTTGAATATGCTGCGTTAGCTTGGCAACCACATCATAATTATTGGTTAGACAAACTTGAGTCCATAAACAGGCGATTTTTGAAATACTTACATTTCAAGGCTAATGGTATTTATCCACCGACAGGTTATCCTAGTGAACTTCTCTTCCAGGAAGTTCCATGTCTGTTCGTTGAAGCAGAGGAGAGATGACTATGCGACCAGGTTCATGAGTAAGTTATTGCACAATCAAATCGATTGTTGCGATATCTTACACAGACTTAATTTCGTTGTTCCAAGAGAACATGCCAGAGGTAACCAGACCTTCTACATGAGAACTCCTAGAATAGACACTCAAATTTTCTCCAGTTTATAACCTTTGCGCATGTTGCAACAGGTCAGCAGATACCTTTGATATCTTTCGGTGTCCCATGATGAAGCCTTGATCTCCCTCTCCTGATTGTTGTTTCATACTTTTAATTTATTTGTGTATTTAGTTTTAGTGTATATGGCTTTTTTGATCTTTTTGTCAGCCTCATATGATTATGTATTTTGTTGGTATTGTATATTATTTTTCTGTGTGATTCTCCCACCCTTTAATTGGCTATGGCTGTTGGGTGGCGTATCCTAAATAAATAAATAAATATCTTCGACGCACCGGTGACTATGTAACTGGATCATCTCTACTATCATTATTCACTCATATTTCATTAATGTTAACTATTATCAGTATTGAGATTTGTTATACAAGTGCTTTATTGTATTGGAGAGTAAATGTCCACTAGAAACAACCCTGTGCAACTGAAAAAGTCCCACTGGAGAGCAAGCCCGCGGAAACTGTTTACGGTCGTTTATTGCACTCACCACTGTGACAGGATAGACCGCACGAGGACGTGAGCGCAAGCAATCCTCGATTTGAGTGATTTCCCTCCATGAAGGAGACAAACTTGAAACGTAACCGACATTTTTCTCCCTAACATGATGATTGATACTATCCTTTCATCATCATGATGATTTCGAGTCTGAGGTGTTATGAGACTTGGATGTGAATAGTTCACAGAACATTTGCTACATCTTTCACTTATATACGATGCATAAGAAAATAACGAGCCTGGTGCCAGAGAAATATTTAAAAATATTTATTAACTATCTTCGACAAAGTATTTGATCGTGTAAGACACGACATCTTATGGACATTATGAGTGAAAAGCATATTGATTTCAAAGACATGCGAGTTATCAGCAACCTATATTATAATCCAATAGCTGTTTTTAGAGAGGGCGAGAAAAAGACTTGCGACAGACAAGAATAAGACAATGTACAGTATACTTATTTTACAGAAGTGAGGTTAAGTCGTCAAAAATTCATAATTATCATGTATTTAAGTCGTACTATCAATTGCTTCCGTCGTAGATAAGGTATAGTATTCAACTCGCGGTAATGGATATGTTATTACCGTCATCACCACATCGTTGAACAATATACTATTATCTACTCTCATTATGTTTAAACAGCCATTACCAAACCACTTCTGAATGGGTTATACTACCTATAAACAAACAGCATGAATTATTTTTCATAACTCAAGGTTCAGTCGTATGCTATCTGTGTAAGTTGTTTGATGGACGTATCGATTGTCCCTCACTCTTAGGGCCGGTTTCATAGTCATTCTTAATTCTCTAATTAAAGTTAATCGGGCTTTTAACAGTCAGATATATGTCATAATCTTTATTTGGGCGATTAAGTTGTTTTAATTGTCTGTGAAGTTAATCGGAACTTTTTGGCCAATTAGTGGTTATAATTGCGGAATTTAATATTACATAACCTATTTTAGTGTCCTCCTGACATTTGAATTTTGGCAGATCGCAGATGCTGGTTTGTAACACGGATTGGTTATCTTGTCTTGAATTCTTAAACAGAACTACATGTGATTGAGGCATTTTTTCCTAAGCCTTCATATAAATAATCTTAGTTTTTCCTGATTGATCACCTTATCAGTGATTTTACACTCTACCACTTGCTTGATTTTTGCCACTGTACGAACGAGCAACACCTTCTCTTTCTTCGTAAAGTTGCTTCCACGATGACGTTGCCTTTAGGGTCCATATCACAGTTCATTACTTTCCTAAACAAATCCACTATTTCGCGATATCCTGAAACCAGATTGACCAAAACAAAAAAACACAAACTCAACACACAAACGGTGTTAATATAAAACAACATGAGTTTTATTCAAATGTCATACCACAGTACAATTATACACGTCAACCTTATGACGTTGACGTTAACGAACATGCATAAAACTAAGAATTTCACCATTGTTTCCTGATGGACAATCCCCAGGTGTACCAACCACATTTATATTCTCTCTAATCGCTTGTTAACAAATTAATACTTCCAAGTGCATTATGAAATACTTCCAAATTAAAATCGTGTTAATTGGTGAATTAATCGACTGATTAGCTAGTTCGCCAATTAGTGAATGATTATGAAACCGCCCCTTAGAGAAAATTTGATTACACATCGCCAATTTATGGCAGCAACATTTTGTTCTATTTGCCTCTTCGTTGGACAAATTTGTTATTTTCTCCACTTTATGTAATGTGCAATATCAATATCTGTGGAGTGCAAGTGAAGGTAACATTTTCTGTTGCAACAATGAAGCTCTTAAAAAGTGTATTTTAACCATTTGGTTACTGCTACCATCTTAGTTTATTTTGTATAACCACTCATTTCCTGCCTAATAAATGGAGTAGTCCGTTCAGGTAGTATATAGTTATAAACGATATAATCTGGCTGCCGAAAATCACCCTAACTCAGTTAGCATTACCCGGGGTGCACGTGTGGTATTCTGCCATGGACGCGAGTTAGTTTACACCGAACATTATCATTTAGAAAACATCTAGAAAACACAGCAGCAAAGCTTAGCACCAGAAACAATATTATTCATAAATTGTGCGGTACCACTTGGGGGGCAAACGCAACCACCCTCAGAATATCTGCTCTCAGTCTTGTTTATTCTACTGCTGAATATTGTGCCCCAGTATGGTTAAACAGCCCTCATGCAAAAATGATTGACACCTAACTGAATGAGACAATGAGAATAATAAGTGGCTGTATAAAAACTACCCCCCTACCGTGGCTGCCCGTTCTGTGCCATATCACTCCTCCTCATATTTGCAGACAGGATAAACTGGTGAAGGAATACAACAAAATACTATCCAAACCCCAACTTCCACTGCATACAGACCTAGATGATGCAGATCTTCGGAGGTTGAAGTCTAGAAATCCCCCATTACTATTTGCAGAACGGCTCTTGCGGGATGACCCAAGTTGATGAGCAGAGGAGGAGGGATTGGGGAGTCCAGAAGCCGGTACAGGCTCCAGCCACTATGGACCCCACTTTAACCCTGCCAGGAATGGAATTGCCTCGCCATACATGGAAAACCCTTAATCGAGTCAGAACGTCGCATGACATCTGTCGTGACTCGTTCTTTAAATGGGGGATATCTGAATCACCGTCCTGTGACTGTGGAGAGCCCCGGCAGACTGTTCAGCATATTATCTCTGAATGCCCGATTACCGCATATGCTGGACAACAGCCGGATTTCTTCGAAGCCTCGAAGTCTGTAGTGGACTAGATAAATGGTCTTAATTTTAAAATCTAAAAACTATTTTTGTTTGTTTTAAATTTAATGTTTGTATTTTATTTTATTGTTTAAGACTCATTACCAATTAATCCATGTAGTCATACGCTAAATAAATAAAAAATTGTTATAAAATAAAATAAATTAATACATTATTTTTCCGAAAATCAAGACCTCGCAGATCACAGTCTTCTCAAACACAGTTTACAAATGACTATGACCATTTAGGAGCTCTACGTCTAACTTTGAAGAAAACGAGAGTTCGTCACTATCCTCAAACCATATCTGCAGATCATTCTGATACATCCACATAACACATTCACCGCACTATAGCGAAGAGTAGAGAAAATGACGAACATAACATAATTATTAGGCATGTTTCGAATAGCTCTTCCAGGAATCCGAGGTAGCCGTGAATATATCTTGCGTAATAAAATATGCCTAGGTGTCCTCCTTACTCCCCTGGAAATTCTGCAGGGTGTTGAGCTCTCGATCAATTATGAACCTCCCGATGCGACATGTTGCTCTGGCTCCTGATTCCAATTTATTGTTTTTCCAGTCGTTCGCTGCCGCTGCCAGCTGCCCAGCTTCCAACGCTTAATTAATACTGAAAAGCTGCACTTTGCTTCCGGCGAAGTCTTTATTAACTTATCTCATCTTTTAAGTAAAATATGGCGCTTTGTTTGCACGCTCGCTCAACGCCAGAATATTACTTTTCTACCTTGTATACTGTTGCCTTCCACGATCTTATTGAGCATAACATCAAAATGAGTTACCAGTGATGATAACCAGTGGGTGCATTCACAGTACCTAAAATACTGGCAGTCACATCCAAAGCTCAGACACAGCAAGCTGATGGTGAAACAACCCACACCAAAACTAGCTGAAGAGATCCTAAAATTAAATAGGAAAGAAACTAGGCTAATAACCGGCCTCCTAACCGGACACTGCGGCCTAAGACAACATCTACAGACATTAGGGATCTTCAAAGAAAACCCAATATGCAGACTATGTGACGAGGACGACGAAACAGCCTCTCACATAATCTTTGAATGTGAGGCCCTACGCTGGTGGAGATTCAGACTGTTAGGGCCAAACAACCCCAAATCACTCCCCAATCGAGAAATTGTGAAGAGACTCTTGGATCTTATCAAGGTCACAAAACTCTTCACGGATTAACAAGCGCACAGAACAATACAATAAGCCAATGGCTGCAGTGTTGGGGCCTAACTCGGCCTGTACGTTTGAACCCCCCTAACCTAACCTAACCCAACCTACCAGTGATGATGCTAAAAAATGATATCAAGTACTTCCCACACATTACGGTGATGCAAGTTTAATATTTTCCTATACCACTAGTTATTTCTTTCATAGGTCAATGGACAGACTATTATGCATACAAAAAATTTTCTACTTTTACAACCCTCCACCCTCTAACTACAGTAATGCATCGAGCATTGAATAGTGTTATTATTTGCAACAAAGGCAGTGGTGACGGAGTTTAAAAAAATTGTATACCCATATCTGCACCACTTGCATGAGGTTATTGAGGTATGGCGAAATTATTGCGAAAATATGTACCATGAGGATGGCCTTCACGTCCTCTCATTGGATTTTGAACTCAAACCGGATTCCGGATTCTTTTGTCTGAAGTGGAACATGCTCTCAACAAGTTAAAAACTAACAAAGCTACAGGCATTGATGCATTTCTGCTGAAACGTTAAAATGCTTGGGTGACGACGGCATCTCTCTTTTACATAACATTTGTAAGAGTGTCTGGTCCTTCCGGTGTTTGGCCAGATGAATGGTGCACATCAATTTTTGTTCCACTTCATAAAAAGGGATCTCCAACAAATCCAGACAATTATCGCCTACTTTCGTTAATCTCTCATGCAAGTAAGGTTGTACTATATATTTTACAATCTCGTTTGGAGGGTTTTATTGGCTGGCAAATTTCTCAGGCGCAGGCAGGTTTCGTGAAAGGACGCGGTACGCGTGAACAGATCTTAAACTTAAGACAAATTATTGAAAAAGCCAGAGAGAACTATTTTCCAGTTTTTATCTACTTTGTGGACTATTCTCAGGCGTTTGATAACGTAAAGTGGCCTAAACTGTGGGAAATCCTCATCTCTATGGGAGTTCCTTATTACCTAGTGTTTCTCATACAGCAACTCTACGAGTTTAATTCGGCTCGTGTAAGAATTGATGGTAACCTGTCTAGTCAAACTGCAACCAGAAAAGGAGTTCGTCAGGGATGTGTATTATCTCTGATGTCGTTTAACATTTACTCTGAATTTGTGATGAGACAGGTGTATTAGACAACTCGAATGGCGGTGTAACTATTGGCGGAAGCAAAATATCCTACTTAAAATTTGCTGACGATACATCCCTTATTGCAGCTTCTCAGGAAGAACTAGTAGCTCTATTAAACATCTTAGAACAACATAGTGCAGCGTATGGTCTTGGTATTAACTACAATAAGACCAAGGTTATGATGGTAGATAGAGAGCATGATAATCATCGAGAAATAATGTCAATAGGCCGTTGTGAAGTAAGTTCAAAGTTTTGTATACATCGGCTCTTTGTTCGACAATTCGGGTAGCTGTGAAAATGAGATTCGACAGCGCATTCAACAGGCACGTGTGGCCATGACAAAGCTTACTAAAATATGGCGTGACCGTAACATCACTAAAGCTACAAAAATGTCGCTGGTGCAGCCTCTTGTGTTCTCCATATTTTTGTATGCCTCGGAAACTTGAACTGTTAAAAAGGCAGATCGAGCTCGCATAGATGCTTTTGAAATGTGGACATGGAGGAGAATGCTGAGAGTTCCTTATACCGCCCATCAAACTAACGTTGCCATACTGGGTGGATACGATGAAACAGTTGCTGGATATCAGTATCAAGAGCGCCACTAAACTGACAGTAAATTGCGAACGATGGCGAGCTACAGTGCCCAAAACTATTGATAATATTCGTGTCGGCAATACTCCGACTTAATGCATTTCACGAGTTCACAACATGTCTGTTAAGACGTATAAAAAAGTGTGTTGCTGTGCCTATTGTATGTCCTCAATGTATATGATTAACTGTTATATCAAAAATTCTGCTTGAATCTGAATTTTTCTCAGGAACAAGAAGCGATTATAGCTCTCACGTGTTAACAGTCCTCACCTGAAAGCCCGTACCTTGATTCATAAATAACGCCTCTACTTTAATTTTTCAGACTCATCTATTTCATTGATAGCTCTATTCCATAAAAATGTCTGGAACAATCTACCGGATACAGTATCTATATTAATTCGGTGTGCTCTGTACCGAACTAATGCGGCCCATGGAAGTGGTCATGAGCTAACCGGGAAAATTCATTAAATTCACGCGTCACGATTACCGCGGGTACCGTTTGAAAAACAATGTCGGAGCAAAAAACGGGAATTTCCCTGGGGCACAGCTGAAGCCAATAATAGTGTGTTTTTCGGTCCTGCGTATTTCGTTTTATTTATTGAGGTGAATTTGCTGGTACAGGCAAAAGCATACCTATGGGACCCAGGTGTATGCATGCCAGTTTGAAAATAGTAAATAGAAACTACTGCATTGGATCCTTTAGGCCTGTTAACATGCAGAACTAGGAGGGATCTTAATCGTTAAAATTATATTCCTATTGTAATCTAAATTCTATTGAAGAAAATGAAAACAAAAATATCGAGCAATTGACACTGCTGTCCTCTGCTGCTGAATATTCTGATATATTATTATAGCGAGACTTAAAAAATGTATTTATTACTGGTATTATTGTATGTTTCCGCTGTATATTAATTAACTGGTATATCATCGATTCAACTTCGGGATTTTTCTTAGAAACATGAGGCCCGAGTTAATAGCATGTATAAATAAAGTTCAAAGAGTACAGCCTGACAATTTAACAAGAGCCGTGAGAAATACACAGGCGTATACAACGTAATTACCCCTCCCAAGATTTTCGAAAAGAAAAACCCAATTCAACTTTGACTTATTTTATTTAACTTATTTATTTAAACAATTGTCGCACTGAAAAAAAAATCTTTTTTGCATTAACTAAATTACATAAGGGTTTGTTTTGCATTATTACAGTGATGCATATCTAATATATTCCCGTTGTTACATAACCAGTTCTCTCATTAATTACCTGTTATGAAAATTGCACCGTGTAGAAAAGTTAAAACACTAATTAAAAAAAATGGAGTACGTGTTGTGGCTACTAGGGTACCTGACTGTTGAGTGTTCATAATCGTTCAATTTTGTATTCTGTGCCAATAAAATGTTCACGGATGATACGTATTACATATCATTTCCGTAAAATTGAAGTTGATCAACGCATCAATAGATTTTTTATTTCACCTCCCTAAAATACCTGATACTCCACTGTTTCACTTGCTGTTATATCTTCTTTTTTATTTGATTACTATTAACATTTTCCTTTTTTCTTGTATCAACGTCCTTCACGAAGGTATTACAAAAAATGGTGAAAGCACACAAAACTTCATGCCCCGCTTGCCCCCAGAGAATGAAGTCTGGATACGCCGCTGGAGAAATATGAAATAGACAAGGTTAGCAAGAGATGAGAGGGTATGGAATAACGTGTATGTGTGAGACAGCGGCGAAATTCCCAAGTCTCTTGCTACACTTGTCAGTCTGTACTTCTTCTATACTAATTTATAATTCGAGCGCATGAGGCTGGTACACTTTGCTGCCAATTATTATCCTGCATTTAAATAAACAGTTCTTATTATTGCAGTTTTTTGAAGAATTTGAACATCTGTTTGTGTGTGATTCAACAAAACGAACATAGCCAATTAAATAACATTCTCTCCATAATCATCTTCATTGCCGTTCTGGTTGCTACTATGAACTTCAAAACCTTGGACTATTATAAATTCCCCCTGAGATAGACGGAATATTCACTTACTACTTGTTTTCTGATTTGATCTGTAGTTTTTAACGTAGGAGATGTGTATCTTCAATTATATTTTCTTGAAACTACTTGGCTGAATCTAGATCCTCTTTGTATGGCATTATCACTACCTGATTGATTACCCTCAGGTTGTACATTTTTAATTTGTCTACTTGTGGAAGGGGAACTATATTGATGGGTGCTGTTTATTTGGTTAAAAGTTTGTGTTTGGCGGTAGGTATAATTTTCTAAGCCGGTTTTCGTAACGATTGTATAGGTAACTCTACGAATTGCTTTTTCTGCATCTCTATAAGATGAGTTGGTGATCGACATATGCTTTTTAATGTCCTTCTGTCTTCTAAATTCGTCAAACTTTCCCATCTCAAACGTATAGTTATCTCCATCACAATGAAGAAAATTTGGCATACATTCATCTATTTAGAGCTAGAAACGTGTTCTCCGTGACATTTTGCGCACCTTGGTTTGATTTTGCATTGTCTACCTAAATGTCCATAACGCATACAGAGTAGTTGTGAATATAATTTGTAACAAATATAGCATGGTTAACAGCAACATATTTCGGTAACTCCTGAGTTCCAAAGCAATCTGCTACGTCTTGATCGGAACAAATGTTGTGGTGTCCTTTTCAATACGGTTCACAGATTTTACAGCAAATTTAGAAAGAAAATCGCATGGCGTTAGTTTTTCTAGAATGCATTCTTCTGTAAGTTCTTTGTCTACTGTGATTATATTATATATTACAGATTCGACTTTCTTTATTTGATTGTCTATATCTGGTACTGTGTTCAAAATTATCTCACCTACCTTTAAGGGATTCACTTTGCCTTTGAAGTTATCGAAATTATTCTTTCGTATACATAAAACGGTCCGGATTCTGTTTGCTTGTACAAGACAATAATTGGTCTATCGTTTTTTCCTTGTGGTGTTATCTCCGGTTCCGTTTGTGCAATTGTATTAGTACTTACATTCTGCGATGTAATATCTGCCATTACTTTACCAATTTGCTTGTCAACATATTCGTCTTCTATACTAACTGCCGGTAATTGTGTATTTGATACATCTCTTTTTCTCCTTCTTTTCTGGGGGTTTACCCCCACTGGCTGCACTCATATTCTTTCTCCTCACTGATTAGTCACTGTACAATGAACAAGCTACAACTTATAAAACTGTCAATAGTCAATCACTGATGGTAAATGGATATACTTAGCTTTTATTTACACTGCTGTTTCTGTTAATTCTACAGTAAATTGACTTGGTACTTTCCTAGCATTTTCGAGTTAAATATAGTAAAAGTACATTATGTGAACATCTAGAATAGTGCAAAAATGTACTATTTAGGAGAATGGCTATGCCCTAAAGAAATGCGAGTTCGAGAGGCAAACAAAATTAGCTCTGACATTAGTTTCTTTTCCCTCCAAAAATGTGTGTCCCCACCCGCAGGCAAACGCCTTAATAAAGGAATCTGAGAAAAGTGGTAAACACCACCTTCTTCCATATCCAGGGCCATCTTTTTTTTATGGCCGGCCTCCCGCAAAGGCTGAAAGCCTATGGCGCTGTAGAAGCGCTGCGAGAGGATAAGTATCGGTTCACGTTAGATTTGAAACGCTGCAGGTTGTAGCCGCCGGGAAACAAATTCCACGGCAGCTGATTCCACAGCGTCGAAGTTCTCCAAAAGAAGGAATGCTGGAGGAGACTAGTTCGGGGAGTAAGGACCTCGACCTGGTAAGGATGAGCTCGCAGAGCTTCTCTAGTGTTCCTGGTTCGGACGGCCTGTGGTGTTATTATCTGAGAGAGCCCACTCGAACATCTAAGGTACATAAATAGTAATTTACTTCATTCTAGGCTTCCATCTTTCAGAAGTACAAGACAAAAATTTGACTGGCCTCAAGCCTTAAAGCTGATCTCAAGAAAAGTTATACATAATACCGTGTATTCATACAGTGTGGATAAATAGTGTGTGAATGAAAGATTCTGAGCTTATCATTATATATTTATGAAGCATCAATGGAACTTTATTCAGAGTCAGATCAAAGTCGGTACTTCCCCAATCTTAGAACGTATTTCCTTTGTGTAAGACCCTGTATATTTTTTAGCGTTTATAATTTCCAAATCTGTTTATGTCTGTGTTCCCTTACAAATCGATATCCATAAAATAATTACGCATGACGATTTATGGAGTCGAGAAACGTTGGCGCTATTTGTTTATTTCGGAAAATAGGACTGAGCAGGTTCTCACGGTTACTACAAAGGCTATGCTGATGCCGAAAGTTTAATTAGGAGACAGTATGGTTTATTTATATTATCATCATACAGGCACTATTATTGAGACGGTTTAAATAAAGCGCTTTTAATATTTGCTGCCATTTGGGTTTTGGTAACTTTAGAAAACAGTGTGTTAGGTTTGTGTAGTGGTGCTACAAGAAGGGGTGAGTTTTCTCACGAGCTATACTTGTTACTGCGCACTTGGTATTATTATTTTCACTGTTAATGATATTTGAGATAACCTGGTTTGAGAGATGATTTAAAAACGATTATTGATTGTTGTAATTATTATTGATTGTTGCGTTGTCAGCCTGAGGTTTATTGGCATGTTTTGTGTTTCTTGTGGCTATACCTTGAGCAGGTCTGGGACCATTGCACGGCTTATAGGGTATTACGCAAGGCTCAATGTCGTGGGGGGACACCTCGCGTTTTGGTGTCCATTGCACTCCTCAGCATCGGAGCGTTTATTGCCAAGTGGTCTAGACCAGAGTAAAAGAGAAATAGAGAGAAGGAGATTGTTGTCAATCTCGGTAGCGTTGTCGCTACTGTATTGAGTGAGTACTGTATTACTCATTGCACAACTCGATACGTTTGTTTGTTCAGGCACCATTGGCATTACAGTGCTCGGAACGAAAAGCCTTGCACATACTTCCATGGTCAGTGCGTTGTCGTCACTGGGACAGCATAACAATCTAGCAAGAATATTCTGATTAATTACTGGCATAATTATTATTGACAATTCTTGATGTATTTACTTTCTCAAGTTTGTGGAGCAAGTATGCTCACTGGCTTTATTTCATTTTCAGGTGCGCCACAGACCATCCTGATATGAGAGTCAGCCTATGCCCATGTGCCCATACAAGGTTTTGTTATTTTACAATAATTGTTTTACCCATTCTATTAATTTTTATATATTGTTAGTACAGTTAATTACCTTATATTAAATACGGCCATATTAAATCCATGACATTTTATTAATCATGTGCTACTATGACACGCTATCCATTTGAGTTTGACACCGACGTCTTACATTTGCAAATAACGTGATTATAATTTCTTTCTCTAATCTTGTGTGCCAGAAGCACTAATTCCACTTAAGCAATTTTTGTTTGTTTGCGTGTCGGTTATTCCATCAGTGAGGAGTATCGAATTTCCGCGTACCGTGGAAAATGTTCCGTTAACATCTCGCGTGGAAATGGCGGCGGCTGGGGAAACTTTATACTTTCGCCGGCCCGGGACGCAATATCTAGAGATACGTATCGATAAATCCGCATTTCCAGCTATCCTACATACTGCTCTAAGAGAGTCTCTTCAAATAAATACGCCCTCGACAATTTGTCCTTGCACGAGGATGCATCAGAAAATAGCGAATCTCGAGCTATGTAGAACAATGAAATTTATTTAGAAAAAATGAAGTCAAGTTGATTGACTCAGTACTTCCCACACATTACGCTGATACCAGTTTATTATTTTCCCATAGCATGAAGCTTTAGTCTAAGATCCCTTGCAACCAAATAATTGCCCCCCCCCCCTAAAATTGTCTAGGTCTTTCCTTCACAGGTCAATGGACAGCCTACTATCGATACTACAAACTTCTCAGTTTTACAACCCCCACTCCCCCAACCACTTCACTTTCACCCCCACCCAAAAAACTGGTAGGAAATGATCGGGAACCCCTAAAACATCTAAAAACCGAATTTGAGTTGCTTTCATACTTGTCGCGTTCTTTAATTATTGCTACGCTGCCACTGACAAGATTTTTAACAAACATACGCGTTTTCCATTCTCACCACGGTAACAATATACTGTGTCAAAATTTCATTAGAATCAATTTAATAGTGTCCACGTTACAAAATACAAAACGATTCAGACCAATCAATTCTCGTATAGTATATAGAAAATTCTAAGTCCCTTAGTTTCTGTAATATAGGCAATGTTCGGATGCACCTAAAAAGGTGATTTGTGTCGCTAGATCTTCCTTCACAGGTTAGTGGACAGCCTATTATGAGTACAAGAATTTTTTTAATTTTTCAACCCCCTACCCCCCAACCACCCCAATTGCACCCCCACCCAAAAAAAAACGCAGAAAATGATCAGGAACCTCTAAAACGCTTAAAAACGAAGTTTGGGCTGTTTTTATATTTTTAGCTTTTTTATTATTTCTGCGCCGCCACTGGCACGATTTATCAAAACCATACGCGTTTTCCATCTTCGCCATGGTAGTAAATGCCGTTTCAAAATTTCATTAAAATCAATTCAACAGTTCCTCGTTACAACGATCTGACGCAATACTCTCGTATGTTTACATAAAAAAAATTCCTTTGCTTTCTGTAATAGGCAAAGGCAATGTTCGGATGGACCTAAAAAAGTTATTTATGTCGCCAGGTCTTCCTCCACAGGTCAGTGGACAGTCTATTATGAAAGCAACAAATTTTTCAATTTTACAACCCCCCACCCCCAAACCACCCCAATTTCACCCCCACCCAAAAAAAAGTAGAAAATGATCAGGGACCCCTAAAACGCCTAAGTTTCAGCAATATTTAGTTTTTTTTGTTTTTTGCTAATTACTCCGCAGCTTATGCACCGATTTTCAAAATTATAGGAACATTACATACTACGACCCACAGCATACCGCTGCCCAAATTTCATCACAATCCATGCAGCGGTTACTGAGATTACGAGGGTAGAAAAACGCGACAGACAGACAGACAGACAGACCGACAGACAACAGACCGACAGACAGACCGACGGAAATGAGTGACGTGGATTTTCGTTATGTACACATCATAAAACGCCCAAAAAACGTATTATCTCAAAATCGAAAATTTTCGCGATCACAATACTCCCCTACCTATCGGTGTGGGAAGTAAAAGTAAAAAATGATCAGGACGCCTAAAACGCCTGAAAGCGAAGTTTGAGGAATATCTAAAATGTGTTGTCTTTTGCTAATTACTTCGCCGCCCATGCATCGATTTCCAAAATTATAGGAGCATTACCTACTACGACCCACAGCATATCGCTACCCAAATTTCATCACAATCCATGCAGCGGTTATTGAGATTACGAGACTAGAAAAACTCCCAACAGTCCGACGACAGACTGACAGACTGACCAGGGCCGCGCCAAGTGTTTCTGCCGACCGTGTGCTGCCCCCTATTATCGCAAGCACAATGAGAGACTGTAATAAAAATTCAGAGACGTTTACTTTTAAGTTTTGTTAAAAATTTAATATTTGTTTTACACAAATACCACATGAATAAAAATCCTTAAAGCTAAGCAAAAAAAAAACGAAACATATAATTATGTACTTTAACCTTAAAAACAAAAACTTCCAGAAAACAAAATTAAATATTTTAAAAACCTTAAGTTTAATGTTTTAAACTTAAACAGTGAAAAAACAAAACATAATTATGTACTTCAAACTTAAAAACAAGACCGACAGACAGACCGACGGAAATGAGTGACGTGGATTTTCGTTATGTAGACATCATAAAACGCCCAAAAAGCGTATTATCTTCAAATGGAAAATATCCGTGTGGGAATTTAAAATCTTTAACTACTATGCTTAAAACTAACTCTACATTCTGTTCAATACACTTATCTTCTTCTCATAAACTTCTGAGAAACCATTTTCCGATACCATGTTTAAAACACCAATCCTAACATTGTTAAGCTCTAAATCGACACACAACTCGATTATGTTTTGACAGAAAACATATGAAAGTCACATATAGCAACGTTGCGAGAGTAGCAGGGTGGAACCAGAATTCCTCTTCCAATTATTCAGTTCTTTGTTGACAAATCGCTGATCTGTGTGCCATAGCATTGTCAGTTACTGTATTCCTCTAAGCAAAATGTAATCGCAAATGACTCTACATTATTTATCAAAAACAAAAACAATTAGGTGCATCATTTTATCAGCGCTTTCAACAGTTTTGGACTTCTGCGGTCTTGGACTACCTTTATGCTTATATTGCTTACTTTAAGACTTCAACTCACGATCATGATGATAAAGTCAACCTTCATCGCATGTATCCACATTATAAGTTCCAGTGTACTATTCGTCTGCTGACAAATTTTCCTGCGAAAGCACATTTTAGTATTAGAGGCCGGAACACTTTGGATGAAAGGTTTCCTGCCAACTGTTTCGTCTGTGGTCACGCCATCTAAGATTTTGCCAATTCTTGCAAAAATTACAAAATCTGAAATATCTTGCGAACCATCAAAGATAGAACCACATATGCCTGGATAAAAGTGAAATAGAATTTAATTTCGCATCCACTGATGTGAAACTTATCATACCATCACATTTGAAGAAAAAATTAACGTCTCAAACTTTTCAAATTTGAAAATTGCTAGTCTAGTCGATTTATTGTGCTTTTGAAATAATGATCTTACTGATACTTACTGAAACACAAGTATGTTTCTTGCTCGTTTTAAAACCGAAAACCGCATCTTTCTGTCGTACTTAGTTTCCGAGATATTAATATTTCTTTTATAATATTTTTTGTGTAAAGCGCTATAAACGTCAAACTTTCGAAGAATTGCTGAATAACTTCCAAAATAGGCTTTATAGATATAAACTATGGTTAACAAACTGGACCTAAAAATCAATGCTGAATTCAAAAACGTAATAATATACAGCGTTCTATTTAAAATAAGGAAGTTGATACCCACTTCCGGTATATCCGGATGTCCTCCATCTTCGAGGTTATTTTGTGCAAGTAGACCATTTGAAAAAAACCGTTTTTTATTCAAGCCATTTTCTAGTTGAAACGATAAGGCCGCTAGAGAGAGCACCGCGCGCTTATTGGACCACCTGTATATTTTTTTTATGGTTAGCCTCCCGTAGAGGCTCAAAGTCTATGGCGCTGTAGAAGCGCTGCGAGAGAATAAGTGTCGGTGCACGTTAGATTTGAAACGCTGCAAGTTGTAGCCGGCGGGAAACAAATTCCCCGGCAGCTCATTCCACACGAAGGAATGCTGGAGGAGACGGGTTCGTGGAGCAGGGACCTCAAACTGGTAAGGATGAGCTCGCAGAGCCTCTCTAGTGTTCCTCGTTTGGACGGCCTTTGCTGTTATTACCTCGGAGAGCTCACTGGAACATCTTCGGTGATAGAATCTGTAGAACAGGGACAGGTCGGCCACCCTTCTTCGATGTTCCAGGCTGTGGAGGTCCTTTGTGAGGTTAGGCGTCTCGATTATTCTAATTGCTCTCTTCTGGATAGGGTCCAGAGGCTTTAGAGGGTGCTTCGGAGCGCATCGCCACACATGGGAGCAATACTCCAGCGATGGTCGGATCTGTGCCGCATTTATAGTCATATTTCATTATTTAAACTTCTATATCCTCATTATTGAAGCAGAACAATCAAGTGTGTGCTCTCCAGAGGAGATTCTGGATATCGGTCATAATATCACGTATAAGGTATGACATGCTGAGGGGCTCTTTAGGTTGTATAGGGTTTGGGCATCCATTCCATCCATCCACAGTTTATTGTCTATTGGTTAAAATGTAAAGAAAAAAATACTCAACTTGTTCTAAAAAATAAACAAAACTCCATCCAATAAGCAAAGTAAATCCACAATCATTTTTGGGCATCAGCAAACGCTTTTCATTAGGTTTTTCTGATTACCGAATTAGTGATTATTTCATTAGATGTTTTTTACACGATAAATTCAAAAGCAATTTGTGGTAGTGACTGGCCGTCACTGAAAAGTCCTGACTCCGAGATGGTTCGGATAGGTTCAGCTATCCGGCAAGTTACAGGCATTAATATTACACAGTTCACAGCACAAGTTCCGAACAAGAAACCGTGTCTGTCGGCGTAGTTGTCTCAAGCTGAAAACAAACATTAGAGACCGAACCGGAGACAAACTACTTGAAGACAACAGCAGAGAGAGTAAAGCTTCTTAAGCGATCCATTTGTGTCTCTTACAAACGTACCTACTGTGCGGCCTGTGGATTTGACGGCGGTCCTTTTGAATACGGGATACTCCCCAGGGATTAAAGAGACTTGCTCTGCATCTGTAACAACGAAATAAAATTGTTAACCTCTTTCTCAAGAAAATTACTAGGAAGCTATATTATATGGTCGTATAGAAATTGTAGTTTTTACTTCTCACACCTATATGCGAGGGGAGTATTGTTATCGCGAAAATTTTCATTTGTGACATAATACGCTTTTTTGGTGTCTTATGATGTCTACATAACGAAAATCCACGTCACTCATTTCCGTCGGCCTGTCTGTCTGTTGGTGCACTTCTAGCCTCGTAATCTCTCCGTGTGGTCGTAGTAAGTAATACCACTATAATATTGAGAATTGATGAATAGGCGGCACAGTAATTAGCATTAGGGTGAAATTGGGGAGGTTAGGGGGGTACACATTTTTAGATCACTCCGTCCATTGGCTTGCCTATAACAGAAATCTAGGGACTTTTCTGATGCTTACATAGTATACAATACAAGTATTGCTTTAGATCATTCTGTATTGTAGTAACGATGTAATTATTGAATTAATTTTGATCAAATTTTTAAAACAGCATTACTACCATGGCGGGGGTGTAAAACCTGTATGGTTTTTAGAAATCGCCTGAGTGGAGGCGCAGCAATATTAAAAATATAAAAACAGTTCAAATTTGGTTTTTAGGCTTTTTAGGGGTTCCTGATAATATTCTACTTTTTTAAGTGAGGGTGATATTGGGAGGTGCGGGGTTGTAAAACTCAAAAAAAATTGTATCAACAAAATACTGCACTGAGAAAAATTGACTTTGGTGATACGTGTGCTTTTAAGACATATCCCAGTGTTGCCTTGGGATTTTATATCTGTGGAATAATTTGATACATACCTACATATTATCATCCTATAACTCAGGGGTTCGCAATCTTTTTCAGCCCGCGGCGCACTTTCAAGTTTAGTATTTTGTCACGACGCCCTACCTTAGATAGCTATTTTAAATAGATACAGTCGAAAGAAATAGGTACCTATAATAATAGTAGACAAAACAATAAAAACGCCCTCAATACGAAATGAAGTATTTTCATTATATTTATGATAATTCAGAACTGAAACAGAAAACAAAAAGAAAGACTCTAGAAAAACAGAAATAAAATACTACAGCGAAATCAATATGATGGTTAAGTTTGGTGATCTCAGCATAGTTGTTCAAAGCTGGAAATAAGATTCGGCACTGCGACTCTCATTTCTCGCTCCACATTGATCCTTGAGCGATATTTGTTCTTGATTACAGCTACGGCTAAAATCTCAGCTTCACATAAAGATGACGTTACCCTATACCTGCCAGACATGGATCAAGCATCATCAGTACATACACCGATACACTTTTCTCAATCCAAACCATTTTCTGCAATAAACTTGTCAAGAATTTCAAACACGTCTTGGGCCTCCCACTTTCGGTAATGCTTTTGCAGAATGAAAGCTCTTCGGAAATAATATTATCAGCCAGAAAGGGTACGTAGCAAATAAGATGTGCATCATTATTACGTTCAGTAGTCTCATCAAGCTGCAAACCAAAATCCTTGCTTTTCATTTTTTTCTATCAATTGGTAATTGAAATCCTCAGCGCTACCCGTTAATGGCGCAGGAGGGGCAGCTGAGGGTATAAACACGGTTTTCAAGCGCGTAGGTCTTATGTTCATACTTTTCGGCGACGGCGACGCGACGAAAGTACGTAATACCTATGTTCTTAACCACTGGCGAGCGTCAGAATAGGTATTGTTGGTTTTTAGGCACTCGCAGATATTTGTACTTTACGCTAGTTGCACACACACCAATTTTGGACGGTCGGTTTTATTCTGGCCGTCCAAATTCCAATAGTGAACCACTGGATGGAATGGGACTTTGCACACCCGCCGACTGTGAAATACTACCGGTAAAATATCGGCGAGCAGCCATCCACTGCCATTGCAGACCGCCGGTACCGGGACGTCCCAGCGACACAGTGACATACGTGCCTAGATACAACCTTGCTCACATATCGATTGTTACTGACCGTTAGTCGCTATATCAAACTTACTGGACTACGATAACAAATCAACTGCTCGTTTGACCGGCAAAAATCCGGCTTGTGTGAAAGCAACGCTCCACCGATAAAATATCGGCCGATATTTTACCGGTCGTCCAAAATCGGCGTGTGCAACTGTGCAACTAGCGTAAGAAGAGGATCAACTCACGGCGCCCCTCTTTACTTTCTACGACGCACCAGGGCGCCGCGGCGCACAGGTTGGGAACCCCTACAGTATAACTTATTTACGCTTTGTATCGTGACCGTTATAATCCAATCTTTTTGTAATAAAATCCTGGGATACGGTCAATAATATATTTAAAAAATATATATGTATATGATGGCCAACGTTTCGACGCTAGAAGTGCGCCATCTTCAGGGCGTGTGTGATATATGTATAAACTACATCACGATAGTCTCAAATATTATTGCCGGATGGTGTAGGCTACTTGATACTTATTGAGATACACCATCCGGCAATAATATTTGAGACTATCGAGATGTAGTTTATACATATATCACACACGCCCTGAAGATGACGCACTTCTAGCGTCGAAACGTTGGCCATCATATACATATATATTTTTTAAATATATTATTGACCGTATCCCAGGATTTTATTACAAAAAAAACTACAGTATAACTTATAACTTAGAAACCGTAATTCTACCATGGAGGAATATTCAGTCTAAGACGATGCTGAAGGGACCCTCCTCTTCTAATACCACAGACGTAATCAGATTTAAATATATTTTAAATATATTATTGACCGTATCCCAGGATTTTATTACAAAAAAAACTACAGTATAACTTATAACTTAGAAACCGTAATTCTACCATGGAGGAATATTCAGTCTAAGACGATGCTGAAGGGACCCTCCTCTTCTAATACCGCAGACGTAATCAGATTGAGCAGGAAGTAACTACGAAAAGTGGTTGGATTTATAACTGGCCACTGGACGTTCAGTGAGCACCTGTAAAAGCTGGAGATGGAAGTCGTAACCCATTATGCAGGAAGTACGGTGAGGCAGAGTAAACAGATAACCATGGTATCTCCGATTGTCCTGCTCCGAGTGAAAGCAAGAATTTTTATCTGAATGTAGGCCAGGAGGGTGGACAAGAGAGCATAGTCCAACGCTTCTCAAACTTCCTAAAGAACTTAGGATGGGACTCTGTTTGATCTCTTTGACTACGGGTGCACAATAAGCCTTAAAGGTGATTGGCAACTACTAGAGCAGCTAAGCCCTAACACCCTCACTACAAAAACATGGAAAGATGTACTTGAAAGGAGTGAAAATATTTGAGGCAGCAAATATTTTTTATGTCTGAATGGTTCGCAATTGAGGTTTTGAATAAAAATTGTTTTTGTCATAAATGGAGAGATCACACATAAGTTTTATAACAAAACTGTTTTTGTTTTCTTTTTTTTCGCAATAATTCAAAAGTTATATCAAAATAAAAATCGGTTTTTGAATCGAGTACCGAAAACACGCCGACGGCTCCCGAAGCCATGTGACGTCACCATGGCGGTAAGGATGCTCCTTTGACCAACGACGTCCTACTCCGATACTAGATTCTAGATTCCCAGCCAATCGCGAAAATACGTACTGCTAAACTGGTAACTAGTGTACATTTGTTGCAATACAGTCGATGAATGAAGTTTGCAACTCGAGACGAAGACCACGATCGAAATGAATATGTTTTTGAATGTTTGAATTTGAAGTCAGATTACAGATTCCAGTAAGTAAGTACCCAATCAAATATGTTTCGTTGAAAAGATCTCCTCAATCGAAGGATAGCCCAGTGGTTAGAGAGTCCGCTAGTGGATCTCAGGGTCT
Source organism: Callosobruchus maculatus (assembly GCA_951848785.1). Classification (NCBI taxonomy): domain Eukaryota; kingdom Metazoa; phylum Arthropoda; class Insecta; order Coleoptera; family Chrysomelidae; genus Callosobruchus; species Callosobruchus maculatus. The sequence goes on along the minus strand of CATOUR010000042.1, from coordinate 1,057,222 downwards.
TTGGATCGAAACCCAGGCCTATCAACTATTTTTTTAATTTTTTTTATGAAAAATTTTATTGATATGCTTTTTGCACTTGTTACGCACTTTTTTTCTACGATCAACATAAATATGTGTTTGAATCAAATTTTGTTAGACATATTACTTGCACTGCACAGTGCAAAAACTAAGTACAGGAGGCGGTGGATAATTTAAAAAATCAGTGGAAATGAGGTTTGTCCGTCAATATCAATCACCATTAATTTTTTTTAAATGTAATAGTTGGTTAATAAAACAAAATCCCTTCATCCATTCAATTCATTTAGTTTTTTAATATAAAAAAAGTAACTCAAACTCGTAATCACATTCTGTTTATCACTTGGTATTATTATTTATTTAACTTTTGGCAACGAAGCTTAACAATATTAAATTTTCATAAAAATTTAACAAGCACTGTGCAGTGCAAGTATTATGTCTAACAAAATTTGATTCAAATACATATTTATGTTGATCGTAGCAAAAAAGTGCAAAAAGCACATCAATAAATTTTTTGAGAAAAAAAATAAAAAAAAAAGTTGAATGGCCTGGGTTTCGATCCAAAGACCCTAAGATCCACCAGCGGACTCTCTAACCACTGGGCCATCCTCCGATTGAGGAGATCTTTTCAACGAAACGTATATTTGATTAGGTACTTACTTACTGGAATCTGTAATCTGACTTTAAACTTCAAACATTCAAAAACATATTTATTTCGATCGTAGACTTCGTCTCGAGCTGCAAACTTCATTCATCGACTGTATTGCAACAAATATACACTAGTTACCAGTTTAGCAGTACGTATTTTCGCCATTGGCTGGGAATCTAGAATCTAGTATAGGAGTAGGACGTCGTTGGTCAAAGAAGCATCCTTACCGCCATGGTGACGTCACACGGGTCCGGGAGCCGTCGGCGTGTTTTCGGTACTCGATTCAAAATCCCATTGTTATTTTGATATAACTTTTGAATTATTGCGAAAAAAAGAAAACAAAAACAGTTTTGTTATAAAACCTATATATGACCTTTCCATTTATCACAAAAAGGGACTTTTTTTCTTAATTTAAAACCTCAATTGTTTTGGGCGATTAGCGCCCTTTCTTGGCGCATTCTTTTGGTGCAACACGTAATGCATATTAAACCACATTTTGTTTGATAACAACGTACCTACAAATACAATACCAACATACCGACATGCCATCGTTGATGCTTCCAGCGGAATCGACCACAAAAGACCAGAAGCAGTATAATTTGATATACTGAACAATCTGCAGGATCCTGGTATTTCCATTATTACGACTCCAGAAAGAACAGAGAAGCCCTAGGATTGGTTAGGATGGTGAGCATCCCTTGCATTTCCAGCGAGGAGCAATAAAATTAATACAAAGCGAATCCAGCTATATCTCGCACTCAGATACGGCTGACGCCAGCTAATTTTAACCATTGGCACCGCCATACGGATGCCGGGCACGACAGCGGGATATCCCGTAGAGATGGAAACGTTCGAAGAATTTCGCAATCATTTGTTAGCCAGCCAAAAAGGGATGGAAAAGTTTTCTGCTCATAAGCCAGAGAGACAGCATCAATTCCCGTAAAATCATTCTTTGTTGTGAGTGCAAGTATGGTGTTCCAGAAACTAGCAAACGAAAAATTATTGAACGTTTAACTTTTGACGTTCGTTCACGAAAGTTGTTCACAGATTTTTTTCCAGTTTTGGTAAGTTTAATTACACAGCTATCTACCCTCAAATTCACAACTTCCTATATATGATTTCAGAAAATTATTAACGACTTAGGGCCGGTTGTACAATGCAAGCTTAAGCTTCGGCTTAAGGTAAGCCGACGTTAAATCACGTCAGTTGCAAAACGTCCGTTGTACAATGCTAGCTTAGCCCCCCACTCCAAGCTTAACGCGAGCTTAGCTGATGAGGCACAGCATAGAAAACAATCAGCATAATATCTATGAAAATTTCCTATATAAAAATGGTTCCCACAAAATTTGACCTTGGGAGGGTTTTTGGATGATTTTGCGGCTGTCAAGTTTGGGTAGAGATGCGAAAATGAAAATATCGATACGGTACCAACTCGATATTTTTTAGCCAAATAGGCGCGTTTGGTTCGTACAGAGCATTTTGTGCAACTGATTACACCCCTCAATAATTATATAATTATTTTCGATACCGATACAAAAGTATCGATACCAGCTTGGAATGCCTCAAAAAGTATCGATGACAAAAATACTCGATATTATTGTAGAAGTATCGAAGCACCGTTACCATCCCTACAAAAAACCCCTCCAAAAGTGAGGATGCGCGTGTAATTTCCGCCTCTTGAGTTATTGTGCTGGTTGTTTTCTATGCTGTGGCTGATGTTTAAACCTGACCTGATACAAGTGACTTTATATGTCAAGGATGAACCTTCAAATTGCTTGTCACTATATTAGGTCATATTGTTTGAAAGATTTGTGTCTAGTTTAACAAAGAGAGCAAATGAAAGGACAGAGACAAAAACGGTCGTTGTCGAAATTTGACACAAACTGTCATAAGTGCCTAACCAAAAATTAATGTTTCACATGATCATGATACTACGACACTGACAGATATGATCACTTGGCGGACAGATTTCGAACCGGTCTGCGCATGATGTCACCGTGTGACAAAAGTGTACAAGCACATGGCGCCAAAGCATTGATTTTTGAAAGTCTTATTTCTTTCCTGTTATATCTGTCTTAGATATTTAATATTCATACAAAATGAAAATAGCTCATGCACAGTATAATATAAACGATACATATTGCTCTGTATCCGAACAAAAAATTGGTGAAATAGTTATACAGAGAATTGGACGCCTAACCCGTTTGCAGTAGTTCCGAGCGTTATGAATTTCAGAAACAAAAATTTGAATCTATGTACTCAAAAAAAAATTACGTTGAGGAAAAAGAACAGAACCAGAGCGATCTGGACGTATTTTTCTGAAATCTCATATAAGAGGTTGATTGGAGTGCCTAGTGAAACCATCTTTTTGTGGGAAAATTTCTCGGGTAGGGGGTGGAATTTTTATATACTCCATTCAGCAGCCTTTGATTAATTACCGTTCTTATTTTTTATATATAGATTATGATGTTGCGTCACCAGTTCTTCAAGCCAATTTGCCAATATGTATTTACTGTATAATTCTCTTAATAAAAGGTAGACGAGAAATAAATAACATGATTTTGTCATTAGAGGTTTTTAAAGATCATGAAGAAGCATAATGGCATTATGTTTATGGCGAATGAATATTGACTTTTTTCTGCTAATGATTGGTGGAAAAATACATTACCAAATTTTGTTATTTTTTATTTATTCAAATATATGTCACAACCGCGTATATGTTAAACATAAAATAAAAACATATCACAATACAACAATACAATATCTTTCTGGGCATTGTATTTAGCTAGTACAGGTGAATTCTCATATACTAAAGATTCCTAGTAATAACAGGCTTTTCCTCAATTTTTTTCAAAATGTTTTCACACGATGTATCTGTTTAATAATATATTTGAATTAAAAAGTTTGATCCACTTGTAGTGATGGTTTCTGATGGCCTGGGTATAGGGCACATTATTTGTTGCTCTCTTGTATTGTAGTTAGGTATTGATTCTGTATATATGAGTCTATGGGGAAATATATTTTGGACAGACAATAAGAACTGAAAAAGGGGTGAATAAGAGCATATAGAACTATGCCACTATCAACTGAAAATGAAATATCAAAATACGTTCTGCAATCTGTAAATCTCCAACCATCTTTTAGCGCATTTTTATTTTATGTAGCTTTTTTTTATTCCAAATAGGAAAGGCGCTAGGAAAGCTGGATACACCGTCGCAGGACCCTGTATACTTATTACTTCATACTATTTTATAATGTTAGTGAATTTCAGTTTTCTAATATTCGAGGTCTCTCTAATTCCCCTATCAAGAATTCGTATTCTGAAATACATTTTGCATCTAGAAAACAAGCTCATCTTTACTTCATCAGTCGCATATACATTCTCTGAAAATTTGTTTAAATTTGCAAGAGCAAAGCGTTTCCATTATAGTTGGAAAATATATGGCCGAGCTCATTACATTTTGCCAAGAACTCATCTGTGTGTTTTTGTAGTCCACCTTCTGTTAAATGGTTGACCCAACTGAGAGAAGTATCTATGCAATCTGGGATATAACCCAGTTTCTCCTTATTTTTCAACTTAAATGCAATGAAACCTGCCAAATTTTCCAAACCATCCCAAGTAGCGATAGTGTGACGAATAGTTTTTACTTTTTTATTATTACATCCCACAACCACACAATAAACCATTGTTCAAATATGTGTTAAATTCCAGAATCGCAAATAATTAATGTTTTATCAAACTTTACTACGGTAAACGAGTAAACTCAAGAAAATAAACTGAAAAGCACCTGAAAATGTTCGGCTATAACCTGTAACTAAACAAGCAAACAAACCTCGTTTGTCACACGCTGACGTCACAGGTGGAAGCGAGACGGAAGACATCATGCGCGTGAGCATACCTTCTAAAGTTGTAGTATCATGCACATGATTATGTCAGTACGTATTGCTTCATTGATGCCAACTGTAGTGAATTTCATTATCAGCCAGGTTTAACTAAGCCGACGATTGTATAACGGGTGTCGACTTAGGGCGTGAGCTTAGCTAAGCTTAGGTTTAACAAAGCTCATATTAAACCCGCATTTGTACAACCGTCCCTAAATATGAATACCGTAAGAAGAAAAAATAGCATAGTGCATGAATTTGATGAATATCCAGGAACAAGTCAAAGAAGAGTAAGTCGAGCCGCCGGACTTCTAAAACTCCCATTTATGGGTATTAAAATGCGGGATCACCGATATCCTTTTCATTTACAGAGCATTCACGGTTTATAACCGGAAACGAAGAACAGAAGATAGTATTTTGTAGATGGCTACTGGGCAACGACACGATTTCTTAAGAAATGTTCTGTGGACCGACGACTCATGTTTTACTAGAACTGAGATCAAGAGCGTTGCCAGGTACAGGGAGGGGAGGGGCAGCTGCATCTAAGATAAAGGATCATCGTAGTTCGGTTCAGCCAAAACTGCAACTGCCATTAGAACTCATTTACAAGTTCTGCATTATCGCTTGCCTGAATCTCCAGATTTTTTGAAGCAATCGATTTTTTTTCTTAGTTTAGATTCCCTTATATCTTATATCCACACTGGAGTAGCGTTTTGCTGATAAAAATTTGCCTGCTTTTTGATTGATGTCACTACAACCCAGTGTAATGTGAATGTCGCTGTCGCCATTTGGAAGCTTTCAATAATGAAGCCGAAGTATTGTATAACCTGTGGCGGAGCAAAGATCTGACAAGAGAGAACCGTAGGGAACTATAGACCTTAAGAGAAGCAGACATATTCTTTTCCACTTTTCCATGTACACAGAAATTTGGTACACAAAAATTGAGGTAAAATTGCAGGTGAACTTGAAACGGTTTTGCAAAGAACCTCAAAATTTTCTGCTGATGTAGGTTATGTTAGGTTGAAAATGAGTGCGGTGATTGTGTCTCCTTTCTCTGAGACTCTACTGTGTCTATTGTAGCTCACACTTGTTTAGAGTTCACCGTACAATCCACACCTCTTGAGGAAGGCGGTAGTCGTGATGGGAGAAACTTCCTTGAAGTCAAAGGTTCAAGTGGGCAAGTCCTAAAGTCTGGAATCTAGCTCTTTCCAGTAATGCACAGGAGCACAGAATATACTCCGCTGTTTCGTCCTCCACATAGCAGAAGTGACCGTCTGTTGTTTGTCCAAGACCCAATTTCCGCATGTGGTTCCTCAGACGACAGCGTCCCGTCAACAGATCAACCAGAATGCGGAGATCATTCCTGTTTTATTCTATGATCTTCGGGGAGGCCTGTCTAGAGGGGTATCGTATGAACGCCTTCGTGTGTAGTAGCCCTGGTGTATCTCGCCAGTGCAGGAGTGCTTTCATCTCTGCACAATTTGAGATGGTTTTCTTAGCGGTGCTTGTTTCAATGCCCCCAAATCTGCTAATGTAAAAAATACCTGTTTGCCATAATTAACGTTTTTGTACCGTGCAACCTTTGGACTGAACTGTCAACACTTTGAAGAGCAAATAAAAAAGGTCTTTCAAATACAAATAACGTCTCCTTCTCGCCCCTGTCAGTACCAACTATTACTGACATTACCTTAAACACTTATTTAAAAAACTGTCAAAAAAATTCTTCATGGGGGTTAAACCCCGAACCCACCCCTTCTTAGTTACGCTCTTGATGTTATTAATACTTCTGTCTGCCCCCATTTCTAAATGAAATCCTAGCTATGCCCTTGCGTGTAATTGTACACTTCCATAATCAACCTCTTTGGCCATTATCTATATTTCCACGATTGAGTTCTAGCAACCTACTTGATTAGAAGTTGTATACCTTGCTGGTTATCAGTAATTACTAACAGTACCTGAGGAAATCGGCAAATATCTCAGAAACGGTCTGCCGTAAAAAAATGCGAGAATGCTTTTTATTTCAAAAGGCATGGAATATTGGGTATTGTTATTTGCAACAGAGTCAGTGGCGTAAGAGTTAAAAGAATTGTATACTGTAAAGCCATATCTCCACCACTGGCTTTTGTAATCTATCATCAGATTCACTAGATCGTGTCGGATCTTTAGCTCACCTTGTGTGCCGAATTTCAATTTTTTTTCAATTAATATAGAATTAATTTGAATGCTGTATCCCAAAAACGCTGTGCCGGATATAAGTGTATTGGGAAATTATTCTTTTAACAGCATCTATGATTTCCTGAAGTTATGCTATTACATTCCAAAATTTAGTTTCAATAGGCTTACTTCCCTAACAATTGTTTTCCAAAAGAGCTGTGATGTAGTACAATCTACCGATGGGTGGCGTAAATAGCTTTTACGTGGCGTCGATTCTTCGATACGGTGATACAGTGAAGTAAACCTAATACGCCACGTTGAGTAACGTAGAGTCGATTTGTCTTTTTAATTAGTAACATTGGCACAACTTTAAATCCACGTTCAGACAGTTAAGACAATAGAAATGCCATTAGGAATTGATGAAAATGGTCATTTAGGATAGATTAGATTTTGCAACCAAAATTATCGTCAAGTAATAATAATAAAATAACCCATAAAATAATACCACAAGGTCTTTATTTAAATAAATTTGGTAAAAAATGTACATATACAGGGTGAGTTTTTAGTACCGGCTCGGTCGATAACTCCACTACTGTAGAAGATAGCAAAAAAAGTTGTATATGAAAGTTGTAGCCACTGATATGCTCGTTGCTCAGGAAATATCTAGATTTATACAGGGTGATCCATAACTACGTGGTGATGCAAACATGTATTTTTTTGAATGAGACACCCTATATATTATTCCATATTCAAATTCTACTACTGGTTTCCGTTCTTCCAATATAGGATATTGTTACATTATACAGGGCATTTCAAAAGTTATGACCATTTTTATATTCAAATCGCTGTATATCAAAAAGTGATGAAACAAAAATCATCTTTTTACACGGATTAATAAAAAATATTCTAGTTTTAAAATCGGCTATAAAAAAAGCTTGCCGCGCATATTCGTATACAGGGTGATGTAGAATGGAAAATCTAGATTTTCTCTATTTTTTAAATGTAACCCCCAATATTTTATTATACCAAAGAATTGCTTTTAATATGCTCTTTCATCTTTGTGTAGCACTTGTTATGGCTGCATTCATTAGTCTCTGAGATATTTCGATTTTTCTCCTAATTTTAATTATATGCCTTCTATTTGTTCACTAAAATTTCTTTATTTTGAGAAAATACTATCAAATTTTATGTTTGCTTAACAAACAACTAAAATATAATGCCATAATAGTACTTGATCAAGTCAAAACACCGAATTAACGAGATATTATAGGTCAAGTGTGCTGATGAAACAGTTTTAACAGTCCTAATAAAACGATTCTTCAATCTTTCAAACGCATCAGTTTTAGAGTGCCTCCATTCTGGATATTGCTGCTCATAGTTGATATATTTTAGAGGCAAGTAGGCAATTTCTCAAAGATTCTCCTGAATACCCTCAATGGAAAAATTAATTTTTAAAACTCGTTTTTCACACAGTATGGAATTATCGAGTAGGTTATGAAAACTGTCAATTTTTCAAAGCCTACCTGATAAATCTGCTTGATAATTATGCATCACGCCTACAAAATTGTTTCCTCAGCATACTTAACTTTATTATCTCGATGATTCAGGGTTTTGACTACATCAAATACTATCATGACCTTATAATTTAGTTGTTCGTTGAATAAAAAACAAATTCGATATTACTTTTTTAAAATAAATAAATTTCAGCACACAAATAGAAGCTATATTTTAAATTTACCGAAAAATCGAAATATCTCGGAAACTTATGGACGTAGGTACAAGTGCTATACAAAGATGAAAGAGTATCATATTAAAAGCAATTCTTTGGTATAATAAAATATTGGGTGTTACATTTAAAGAAAAAAAGAAAATCTGGATTTTTTTGTATAGCCGATATGAGTGCATAGATTTGGTCATCTCAATCCAAATTTGCATCTATTTCAAATTTTTTGCGGTATTTTAGAAAATTTTCTATTTCCGTGCTGTGAGAAATACGTCGTCTAATATTGGATCTGTGGTTTAGTTGCAAAAAGAATTGGCACATTCTTAATTTAAGTATCAACTCATCGCGTTAAAGCTGACGATTGACATAATCAAACAAATAATTAATATATCAGGTCAGTCTAGTAGGCTAATGAGGTTGTCGTACAATTATGCATATTTGTTTTCCAAACACTTTATCAACAGGGTCAACAGATTGTAAAATCGCATCAGGCAAGTGCGGATTGATAACCTGTGCGCCCATCTGTGTGAAGAAACATACAGTTGGAATCTCCATCATTGGCAGCGCATAGCTGATTAAATAATCTGTCATTCCGCGAGTTGTGTCTGATTTTATTAACTAATATGATGATATATTGCAGTGATGTATGCAAAGCGTTCACTCGCATTTCTCGCAACCAAATGCTGGCGATGAATGATGTAATGTACAGCAATCACATCTGGAACTTTATGTTTTGGGCTGCGAAGAAAAGCGGTGTGTATTGAATATGGTTTCGGATTTTGTATGTGCGTTATACATTTTTAGTTTGCTATAATTATCTCCATCTGTGATAAGTTTTGCATATGTCAAGTCAAGTCAAGTCAAGTCATTGTTGATTTTCAGAGCGGTCCGTGGGACCTTAGCTCTTGTGTCATAGTATCAGTTCGTAAGTCTGTCAGGTCTGGAAATCCAGGAACCAGACAACGTCAAAGAAAGAAGAGAAGAGAAAAGTAAGGAAGAAAGGTGGAGAGCAAAGTGGGGGAAGAAAATCCTTTAGAACAGAGGCTCTTAGGCATTTTTTTTAATATTTCGGCCTTTTTTAAAATATAGTCGAGAGTTTAATTTTGGTTTGTTTTCGTGGAATGCTTTAATTTTTACTATACTAAATTCGCGATGCAATTTTATTATTCACAGAGCGAGCCGCGGCCTTGTATGCTTGCGAATATGCTCGACTCTGAATTCCACTGATTCGCGCAACAAAGGGTTGCTATACGATTCTGCTTGGCTATAGCGTCGCTGCGTCTGTTGTTTAATGAAGTCCCCTAAATAAGGGATATTAAGGTCTCTAGGGAGAGTCTCGTTTGAAACGTCCCATGGGGCGTTCGTAAGTGTGCGTAAGGTTCTGCTTTGCAGAACCTGCAGGCCTCGCAAGTCCGTTTCGGCAAGAAAACACCAAGATGCACATGCATTAGTAATTGCGGGTCGTATTACCATTGTATAAAGTCCAATCTTGTTGATCAAACTTAATTTTGAATATCTACACAACAGTGGGTACAGCTGCCGGAACGTAATTTGGAATTTGTTTATTAATGCCTCAGTGTAATACCGCCAGATCATCCCTTTGTCAAGAATGACACCGAGATACTTGACTGAATTTTCCCATGGTAAGTTTTGCATCTGACAATGTTATTTCATTCGCTGGACAATTGGACTATGCCTAAGCATTTTAACAATCTTGTCTATTCGAGTTTATACAGAAGTATCGCTCCAGGGAATTTTATATTGCTAATGTCTGTCAATTATTTATAAACCGCAATGGTTGTGTTTTATTCATTTTATTATTCATCAATGGCAACTTGTACGCCTCGATTCTACCAGATAACGAAAATCCACATTACCCATTTCCGTCGGTTGTCAGTCTCATAATCTCAGTGACCGCTGCATGGATTGTGATGAAATCAGAGTAGCGACATTCTGTGGGGCCGTAGTTGCTAATGCTGCTATAACATTAAAAATCGGTGCATGGGCAAACATATTCCCCAAACTTCGTTTTAAGGCGTTTACTATTTTTTTTTTCAGGTGGGGTTGAAATTGCGGTGGTTGAGGAGTGACAGGCTGTAAAACTGTTAAATTTGATATATTCACAATATGATTTTAATTGACCTGAAAAAGAAAAACCTAGCGGCCTTTTTATGTCCATCGCAACCTTGCCTATTACACAAATCAAGGGACTTCTTTCTGATGTATACAAAGGAGCATTGCCTTGAATCGTTGTAAAACTGTAAAAAATCTTGTATTCATGTTAGTCTGGCCAATGATCTATGAAAGAAAGACATCGCGGCATAGTACACTTTTTTCAGGTCCACCCATATATTGCCTTGTCTATCACAGAAACCAAGGAACTTGCTGGTGAATACAGACGAGTATTGCTTTAGATCGTTCTGTGATGTGTAACCTTGAAATTATCGAATTTATTTTAATGAAATTTTAACATAGTATTACTACCGTGGAGAGGATGGAAAACGCGTATGGTTTTTAGAAATTGCTACATTCAATATGAAACATTCTGCATTACGGTTTATAATTATTCGGAGGTGTTTCGGAGAGGAATAGACCTGGGAATAAAAGCCCAGAAAATAAAAACTTTTCTATATAAAATAAAATGAAAAATGTCCCCAGGAAATTTTGTTTTATATTATTTTCGTTTGGAGGTCTGCATTTTAATAAAAGTTTCTAAAAATCAATTTATCTCTGAAACAGTTGAAAATCGGGCCTTACTATACATGAATTTTTTGTTGGAAATGAGCTTTACAGTCTTCTCCTAATGGATTTTTCATTCATCATAGAACACCCTGTATAGTAGATCCTTATAGGTGATATATTCATTGTTTTGTTTTCTAGATTATCATATGCTTGAATTAAGATTTCTGTATTCTTACTTCCAAGACTTTTATAGTTTTGATTTGCAAATCCTTACTTAACATAATATGATGAAAAAATATCACATTCTTGGTTTAAGATTATTACAGTTTTGCGCAAGAAGATATGGTATGCTTGAATGAAAGTATACATACATATATTCTTCGTCCAAGAATTTATTATTTTGTGTATGTATTCAAAAAAAAAATTTTTATTTATGTTATTGGCTCTGATCTGAGATCAACTGGCCAGTTCTATTTTGGATGGACATCTATTTTTCCTCAATAATATGAACATTGTTTTATATTAGTTATAGTTGAAAGTTACAGTGTTATTTTTTGTTTTTGTGTGCAAAAGTTATATGATAGTTTGTATGCACAGTTGTTTTCACTAGCTAGAGATAATATTAGCAGGTAACGGAATATAGTTTGACAATCTGTGATACAGGTCTGTTACCTCATTATTGATCAATTGGCATTCTATATACAGTATTGAGCAGTACCAATCCCTCCACATCTGCAGTGAGGGTCATCGTCTAGCCCTATTCTAGTTTTGTGTTAAGGGCTTAAGCAATGACCACACCTCAATCTGCAAAGTGTTCTCACAAGTGGTCTATTCGTTTTTCTCTCAAACCAGGGTTCTGTTCTTAAGTTCTGCTGGATCTGTTTGTATATCGTTCCGGTTGGATTTCTATGGTAGTGTTCACCCCACTTTTCTTTCAGGTTCTTGTTTAATTTACTGTTCAAGTCACTATAGGGAATTTTGAAATTCCTCATCAATATTCCATCTGTAGTCGCCATCTTTGCTAGTATGTCGACGGTGTCGTTTTGAGGTTTACATTTTTATCCAAATTGTTGTGTCTGTAAATCAATTTCATTATGTTTGAGATGATATGGTTGAAATTCGATGAAATTCTGAAATGCCCTAATCTCATAGCTGCACTCTTGCTCTCGCTGAAGATTATAACATCTCTAAGCTCAGTATTACTGAGAGAATATTCTAGTGCTTTTTGAATGGCTGTCAACTGTATATATTGAACAATCCGGAGGAAGTTTGTATAATTCTTGATATTTTACTTCCCACACCGATAGGTGAGGGGAGTATTGTGATCGCGAAAATTTTCGATTTTGAGGTAATACGTTTTTTGGGCGTTTTATGATGTGTACATAACGAAAATCCACGTCACTCATTTCCGTCGGTCTGTCTGTCTGTCGGTCTGTCTGTCGGTCTGTCGGTCTGTCTGTCGCGTTTTTCTACCCTCGTAATCTCAGTAACCGCTGCATGGATTGTGATGAAATTTGGGCAGCGGTATGCTGTGGGGTCGTAGTAGGTAATGTTCCTATAATTTTGAAAATCGGTGCATAGGCGGCGGAGTAATTAGCAAAAAACAAAAAAAAATTAAATATTGCTGAAACTTCGTTTTTAGGCGTTTTAGGGGTCCCTGATGATTTTCTACTTTTTTTTTGGGTGGGGGTGAAATTGGGGTGGTTGGGGGGTGGGGGGTTGTAAAATTGAAAAATTTGTTGCTTTCATAATAGACTCTCCACTGACCTGTGAAGGAAGACCTGGCGACATACATAACTTTTTTAGGTCCATCCGAACATTGCCTTTGCCTATTACAGAAAGCAAAGGACTTAGAATTTTTTCTGATGTAAACATACGAGAGTATTGCGTTAGATCGTTGTAACGAGGAAACTGTTGAATTGATTGTAATGAAATTTTGAAACGGCATTACTACCATGGCGAAGATGGAAAACGCGTATGGTTTTGATAAATCGTGCCAGTGGCGGCGCAAAAATAATAAAAAAAACTAAAAATATAAAAACAGCTCAAACCTCGTTTTTAAGCGATTTAGAGGTTCTTGATCATTTTCTGCGTTTTTTTTGGGTGGGGGTGAAATTGGGGTGGTTGGGGAGTTGGGGGTTGAAAAATTAAGAAAATTCTTGTACTCATAATAGGCTGTCCAATAACCTGTGAAGGAAGATCTAGCGACACAAATCACCTTTTTAGGTACATCCGAACATTCCCTAGCCTATTACAGAAACTAAGGGACTTGTAAAACGCGTATGTTTGTTAAAAATATTGTCAGTGGCAGCGTAGCAATAATCAAAGAAAGCAACTCAAATTCGGTTTTTAGAGGTTTTAGGGCCTCCTGATCATTTCCTACCAGTTTTTTGGGTGGGGGTGAAAGTGAGGTGGTTGGGGGGGGGGGGTTGGGGGGTTGTAAAACTGAGAAGTTTGTAGTATCGATAATAGGCTGTTCATTGACCTGTGAAGGACCTAGCGGCATAAGACAATTTTAAGGGGGGGGGGAGGATTGGCAAGTATTTGGTTGCAAGGGATCTTAGACTAAAGCTTCATGTTATGGGAAAATAATAAACTAGTATCAGCGTAATGTGTGGGAAGTACTGAGTCAATCAACTTGACTTAATTTTTTTATTTTCATGGTAGAAGGCGCAGCTTCAAATAAATTGAAGGGATCAAAAAATGTTTTACTTCGACTTTAAAAGGAATCCTTAGGAAAATAAGTTTGATAACCTGTGTGGACTACAAGTTTCTAGTGAATAGAACGAGGAGCGGTTGCGGATCATCCCACCTGATCCGTTATACGCTACCAGCCGGAATCCAGCCTGGCATCCCGTGGGCGTTCGGCATTCGCATCCATTGTGAAACGGTAAGGGGAGAACCAGGATAGTTGGGCAGAGGGGGGAGGGGAGGACGAGCGGCGAATCGATGGCACTTATTAAAATGCCTTCCTCATCGCACGGAGCCGACCACGCGACGAGATGCCAGCGCTGTGTTGTTGTGCTCTGGTGGGCGTAATCCAGGTAAAATGGTAGTTCAAAGTAACACATAAACATGGACGGAGACAACAAGCAAGGCAGGACATCTTTGTCGGGCTCGGCAGCTCAGTGGAGCTTGGAGCCAGAGAGAAAGAGAGTGAGAGAAGTTTCTGCTTCTCCCCAGAGACAACAACTGCACGTAATGAAGGTTGTTAGTTAGTCAATGCATATGTTACACTCAATAGTGATTTCAGGCAATGCCCGAAAAAAATACGCAGAACTAGTTTTGAGAAGGAATATTTCCCAAACCCGAAATAATAATTTTATACGGCTATTGAGCATTACCAAATAGGCAGAACTAGTTTTGCGCATCTTGGAATGCACAGAACTAGTTTTGTGCAACCTGAAATACACAGAACTAGTTCTGTGGTACGGAATGACAACCAAAGTTAACATTCGTTATGCATTGTATGTCAAAAACCAGCAAAAACCTATCGTTTAGGTTAGGTTAGATTAGGTTGGGTTAGATTTCTTTGCCAATGCTCCTGTAATATAGGTACGAATCGTGAAAACGCAAAAAGAGGTTTGGAAGCACAAGCCAATTTGATGCACACACAATCAAATAAAAAATTTAAACCAGCCTCAGTTGGCGATTTATTATTTGTTAGTATTCATTAAAATATATTTAACTTCTCCAACTTTATATTAATTTGAGTTCATCGCTGGCGCTGATTAAATCGAAGAAGCAGAATTTGTGCTGGTTATTCAGAAAATATACAGAACTATAGTCTGCCCACTGAAGAAAGGGAGTAGAAAATTATTTCAAACCCATATTTTGGGGCTTTGCTCGGATAAATCGAACTTAATTTTTCTGTTTATAATAACATCACTGCAGTATGCAGTCTTGTAGAGGGTGTGCATATAACCCTTGACCATACAGTAAAAATTTACATATATTGTGCATGGTTACTCCGTTTGTTCGGTGGATAAGGTATAGTCTTGTGCATTTCAAGTTGCGCAAAAAAAGTTCTGTGTATTTCAAGATGCGCAAAACTAGTTCTGCCTATTTGGTAATGCTCAATAGCCGTATAAAATCCATATTTCGGGTTTGGGAAATATTCCTTGCTCAAAGCTAGTTCTGCATATTTTTTTCGGGCATTGTCCGAATTCGGGTATTGAGCGTAACACATACACGAAAGCAAGAGCTCTGATACGGTATAGAGGAGGTGTCCTTGGCACATATTATATGCCAATGCCTTATGGTAACAGAGGCAGTCCATTCTGGATTCTAATAGGATTCTAAAACCTGAAAATGTAAGAGCAGTTGGACCACTACATGGTCTATGTACAGGTTGCTATCTTATCCGAATATATCTTTTTTTTTAAGTCATTTCTTCAAGCAAGTAAAAAAGCTTATCCACATTATTTATTTATTTAATCGTATCTGAGCTGATACTTTTTTGTTTTTTTTTAGTTTTTATTTTTACATACAGGGTGAGTTTTTAGTACCCGATCGGTAGATAAATCCACTACTGCAGAAGATAGCGAAAAAATAGCGAAAATATCTTGATTTATACAACGTGGTCCATAACTACGTGATGACGCAAACGTACATTTTTTAAAATGAGACACCCTATATATTATTTCATATTTTAGACTCTACTAACGCTTCCCGTTCTTAAAGCATGAGGTATTGTAACATTATACAGGGCATTTCAAAAGTTATGACCATTTTCATATCTAAATTGCTGTCAAATGAACGTGCTGTATACTGGAAATTAATGAATCAAAAATTATTTTTTTACATTGCAAGATAAAAAACACCCTTTAGTCGTAACACAGGCTAAAAAAAGGTCGACGACGTATATTCATATACAGGGTGAGGTAGAATGCAAAAACTGGATTTTTTCTTTTTATTTAAATGCAACCCCACATATTATACCAAAAAGTTGCTTCTAATATGCTCTTACATCTTTGTATAACATTTCATATACCTACATTCATCGGTTTCCGAGATAATTCGATTTTTCCGCAAATTTTAAATATACTTTCTGTTTGTGTACTGCATTTTTTTTATTTTGAGAAAGTATTATCGAATTTTATGTTTATTATGTAAAAAAATAGTTTTTAATTCTTTAATTCTCAATATACAGTAGGTACGTTCATTTGACAGCGATTTGGTATAAAAATATTCATAACTTTTGAAATACTCTGTACAATTTTGTAAAAGCTTTTGACCTGCTGTAATGAACTTCAGTTA
Organism: Callosobruchus maculatus; assembly: GCA_951848785.1. Taxonomy (NCBI): domain Eukaryota; kingdom Metazoa; phylum Arthropoda; class Insecta; order Coleoptera; family Chrysomelidae; genus Callosobruchus; species Callosobruchus maculatus. The sequence goes on along the minus strand of CATOUR010000042.1, from coordinate 1,040,858 downwards.
TTTTTTGTAGGATAAGGTCATTCACACAAAAAGTCCTTATTTTTCTACATGCGACGTTTCGGCTTATAATAAGTTAAGTTAATATAAATTGAAACGTCGCATATACAAAAATAAGGACTTTTTGTTTGAATGACCTTATCCTACAAAAAATAACTGAAACTCTGTATAATGAAAGGAGGCGACAGAAAGGTTCTACCAGTGCGCCATCTGGTACCCGAAGGTAACGGCAAACCAAAAAAAAATCGCTAAACAGCAGCAGACTTCTTGGTGGAACGCCACGACGCGTCCGCTTGGCCACCAGAGAGCGCGGTTTTATATGCTGCTGCATATGAAAATCGATATACGAGGGTTGCTCTATCTCCTTTTATAGTAGTAGAGTTATCAACCGATCCCGTACTAAAGACTCACTCTGTATGTGAAGATCACAGATGACACAAGTGATAAATGCTTGTCTGTATTTGCTCATATCTCTTTCCAGTGTCTGCTACACTGCACTGCCGTGTCGTCTGCTTCTCATAGGTCCTGGATTGTGCAAGGCGTTTCCAAGGATGGACAACATAGGAGATGCTCCATCGTCTGGTTCTGAGGACGATTTATGTGCCAGCGTATCCACATCTCACTAGGTTATCCTCAGGTCGACCTTACATTAAGCCTTAGTTAAGCAAGCCGGTGCAAACGGCCATCATTGTATCTATTGTGGTGGGCGTCACAAGCGCACTACGCACATCCCGTAAATGAAATAATTGACTAATGACTAGTGTGAGGGTTCTTGGCCAGTTTGTGGCCGGTGGTGATAGTTTGTCAGGGTGTGGGTTATGTTGCGTTGTAGAGGTGATTTAAAAAGCAACAGTGATTTATTTAAGTAAATAATTCAATAATTAAGAAAAATCAACCAAAAATGGCTCAAAATACTTCCACTTACCATCTATCTCCGGGGGTATGCATACCTTCGGGTTGCAGATCAACTTCTAGTTATTTGAAAAGTATAAAAAGGGGGAGTTGTTCAATGGTCTATATCTATGCGGCGTATCATGCCGGGATACGACCTTCGGTAGTCCTTCAGCAGTCATTTGGTAGTTGCGTTAAGGTACTCAGCGTTCTCACAATATCCCAAACAGATCCAAACAGCAGAGAGTTGACGAAATTGGCAGGTACCAAAAATTGGCTAAACCTTAGTTCCAAGTGAAATTTAGGGTAGGGTAGATAGACCCAACCCTCAACGTAGACGAAGTTTAAGGTGATATCTATTAGATGCAATTAAAAGGTGACGCTAAGAGGTGGTCCTAAAAAAGGCCTGAAGCAAGAGGAACACACAATGAGCAAGGGTTCTCGGGATGGAGGAGCAAGCCGACATACCTGTGATCGAGGGCGGCCTAAAGTGATTATACCACAGACGGTATCTGATTTCTGATGCTATTACCAAACTCAAAATCCTCAATACGAGTGAGTCGCAAACTCATCAGTTTGGTGGCCTCTTCTTTCGGTAAAAATCCGTCACAACGACGTATTCCCTTCAAGGGTAGCAACCGGAAAAGAAACAAGACTAGCAGCTATCCGGAGAAGGAACATTGCAAGTCACCGTGTTCTAGAAAAATGGCAGTCACCGGTCCAAGAAGAGCTTCGAGATGAAATTTGATGGCGGCGTACCTGACAGAACAGCTGATGAAAACTGAGGTTAAGAAACCCAAAACAAAATAATTGAACTCTCGACGCTGGGATAGTCAGAAGGACCTAAGCAACGTTGACAAGGATTGGTAAGTACGACTGTTGTATTTTCTTGCATGAGATGAAGTAATATATTCTTCATTTCAGCCTAAAGATTTAGTTACCGTGATGCTGAGAATGATCTCTGAACCCTAGATCTAAATCAACTAGCAGGCTCAAAATAGGTACCTGAAAGTCTATTTAACAGATGAGCGGCTAATTCTAAGGTTTATCTATAAGTGAAATGTAAATAGACAATAGACAAATTGGCAATAAATTGCAGTTTAAAAGGTGAGATACTTTCCTATTTTTGATGACGACTTTTAAACCTGTAACACTAGTCAAAGCATGGCCGACTCTACTCACTAGGCCGGAGCATTGAAATATGGCAACACTGCATCGTTGGCCGAGCTTTTGTTTGTTGTGAAGCCATTGGTGTAATCTTCCAGAGTGAAAAATAAGATTGGAAGGTGATTTTTAATGTGTTTCTAATTATTTACCTGCACAAACGAAACTATAAAGATAACAAGATGCCTGCAAAGTGCGTAGTACCAGGTTGCAGCCCAATAGAGGACATACCAAACCATGGCCCAACATAACCTTATTCCAGAGTAAAAAGAACATTGCAAGGTGATTTTTAATGTGTTTCTACTTATTTACCTACACAAATGAAACTATAAAGATAAAAAGATGCCTGCAAAGTGTGTAGTACCAGGTTGCAGCCCAATAGAGGACTTGCCAAACCATGGCCCAACATAACCTTATTCCAGAGTAAAAAGAACATTGCAAGGTGATTTTTAATGTGTTTCTACTTATTTACCTGCGCAAATGAAACTATAAGGATAAAAAGACACCTGCAAAGTGTGTAGTACCAGGTTGCACTAGCAATTGTGCGTCCAATAAGGGACATAAACAGAAGTGGGTGAAAGATATTCCTCGGAAGGGCTGGTTATATTTATAAGGATAAAGACAATAATTTACAAACATTTCAAAGGATAAGACCTATTTTAAAGCACAATGTGGTACCTATAATGTTTTCTGGACCTCCCAAATATCATAGAAAAATACAGTTATCAGAACACATCTGGGCATGCATCTGGGGCATACCTACGAAAAGATTTGATAGTGAAAGGGAATCAAGACCAGCAAGAATGGTTTCACAGTGAATTAATAGTGAATTTTTCTAGCTCAAGTGACAATTTACAAAGTAAATTGGTGTTCATTTAAGTGGAAGTGGAAGTGGCAGTAGGAAACAGGTTGCGTTTATTTTTATTTTGTAGTGTCTGACTGTGATGAACCAGACATCAGATGTATGTGGTATTAGTAGTACTAGTTCTAAAAAGTATTTTTCTTAATTTATTAACCGAGATGAACTCTAATACATATAAAATGTAATAATTATTCTGAAACTATAGGCCAACTATTTGACAGCTAAGCCACGTTGCCACATCTAAGGCTCCGGCCTAGTGTATAGTCGGCCACGGTCAAACCCATCATGGAAAATACTTTAGGATAAGTTTAACAAACCCTATCTCTCCGGTTTGCCTGTACTATTTGAAGTGGGTATTGTGTGACTTTATAGGTCGCTACCGGGCGCATCGCCTGCAGTAGCTGCTCTAAACAGATACATAACAAAAGCCCAACTGTAGCGGACTGAGTAAAAATAGATAAGGCGAGCATATTCGAACTTGTTGAACAAAGCGTACTCCGAGCGGAAGAGTGCTTAGGAAGCTCTCCAGAACTTCTGCTACCTGCCACCTATAACGACTATGAGGCTAAAGGAGGGACGAGATTTGCTCTGGAACTTCCTATTGCCCACAGGTTAAAAGCCCCAGTATTATTAAGTGTTATGTGTGAAGCAAGGATAAGGTGGCTCAAATGTATATGAGTGAAAGGGAATGAAATATTTGTGTTACCGGCGCATCTTCATAACAATCTAATTTTTAAAAACAGCTCAAGAATCATGCCATGTCATATATCCATCATATCGTAGAATGAATGTCACACAAAAACTATTTACTTCACCGGCTTTCGACTGTGACTTTTCAAGAAAATGGTGCATTGAATGTTCAAAAGCATGAGAATTCAAAAAAGCGAAAAAAGGTATGTTTCAATTTCTCCAAAACATAACTTGCAAAACAAATTTAAATGAAAACTTCAACTGAAACACTGAAAAGCGTGGTTTAAAAATGCGTAATTCGAGAAGCGTATTATGTCTGATGTCGTCTAAAGTTTCCAGAGTTATAGAAACTCCTATCAGTATGTGTAAAATTTTTTTCTAATTTTTTTCTATCAAGTACGACTTCGTTATACATTGCTATAAGGATTTAGAAAGAACATTGGAGTTGATCAAAATTAAGTTATTTTTTCAGATTGTTCTCCAGTTGTTAGGAAATATTCTCCAGAAGAGTTGTTGATCTATAAAAAGTGTTCATAGGAATGTAATAGTAAAATGTCATAAGCTTCAGTTTCAAAATATAAAAAATATACATGAATAAAGTTGTGAACAATCTCATACACGTTTTAGGGTGAGATTGAGGTATGGCGAAATCATTGCGAAAATCTGTACCATGAGGATGGTCCTCAGGCCCTCTCATTGGATTTTGAACACGAACCGGATATTCTTCTGTCTGAAGATTTGTAAGAGTGTCTGGTCCTCCGGTGTTTGGCCAGATGAATGGTGCACATCAATTTTTGTTCCACTTCATAAAAATGGATCTCCAACAAATCCAGACAATTATCGCCTACTTTCGTTAATATCTCATGCAAGTAAGGTTCTACTACATATTTTACAATCCCGTTTGGAGGGTTTTATTGGCTGGCAAATTTCTCAGGCACAGGCAGGTGTCGTGAAAGGACGCGGAACACGCGAACAGATCTTAAACTTAAGACAAATTATTGAAAAAGCCAGAGAGCATTATTTTGCCGTTTTTATCTGCTTTGTGGACTATTCTAAGGCGTTTGATAACGTAAAGAGGCCTAAACTGTGGAAAATCCTCATCTCTATGGGAGTTCCTTATCACTTAGTGTTTATCATATAGCAACTCTACGAGTCTAATTCTGCTCGTGTAAGAATTGACGGTAACCTGTCTGGTCAAACTGCTACCAGAAAAGGAGCTCGTCAGGGATGTGTAATATCTCCGATGTTATTTAACATACAGGGTGGGCCAATAGTGCGTGGACGGAGGATTGTGGGCTTACTAAAAACTATTTCAAACATCTGTCACTTGACCGTGGTGGAGACCCTTAAGGGCTATAACGTAAAAATATTTTCACTTAAATTTTGACGTTTATACAGGGTGATACATATCAAACTTACATTTTTTTGAGTGGAACCCCCTATATATTATTGCATATTTGGATTCCTTGGTCAATTCTAGCGTGACTTTATGTATCACACATGGAACTTTAAACGAACCGTTTAGGCGCAAATCACCATTTTTGGTATAAGTAGGTATCAGAAAAAAATTGAATATCGCAGCGATTATAAAACTTAGAAGGCCGTGGCTTTGCAGTATGACTAAGCATTAAATTCGTCACCTTAGGTCAGACGGCTAAATTTGAATTCTTTTTGTACTTGGAGAAATCAGTAGATTAATTAAGGAAATTTCAATCACAGATAACTTGATTTTTTCAAATGGGAATGCCTATTTTGGTTCAAAGAATGAAATGTAAAATTTGATTACCTTTCTAACGATATAGCATTCTCGATATCACTCTTTTTTGGTTTCCATTTTGTTTCAAATTTTCAGCCAAATCGGTGTTTTTCAATTTTTCGGCATGCAAGCAGCCTAGCAGGCCATGAAAAATAAACAAAAGCTCGTTAATATGGAAGAAACCGACTAACTTAGTAGAAAGATGCAAACTAACTAGAGCAACGAGGCAAGATTGTGAAAATTCCTTACAACACATTAGCTCTAACCAGAAACAATAGCGGTAACAAGAACGCTCATTTTTCACAGCCTACCTGCTATTAGCCAACTTCCAAAGTCAGTAAAAAAATATTTAATCAAAGGACAACTACTAGTGATTGTTGCTGGCAGTAGAATATTTATGTCTTCTGAATAAATGTTCACATTTAATGCTATAAAAAGTAGCCGTTTCCGTAAGTCGAAAGTAATGATACCTCTGACTGGAACCCTTCAAATTCTTCAGTAGTTACTTCTACTTATTAGCAAAATCGCGGAAAATGAAACTTGCATTGTAGTCTGTTTGAATTTTAAAACATGATTTAGTTTGCAGAAAACTACATGAAATAAACACAATTACAACATAGCGTAATTAAAAAATTCTAGCAATTATTTCAATAGATGTTCAGAATGCTTCAGTTGGAGATATCTTCACTTTTGACTTAACTAAATGGAAATGACTAATTTTTTTATCCCATTAAATGTGAAATTTTATTCTAAACATGTTGGACTGGAGCAAAAATCGCTGGTAGTTTTCCTTTTGTTTCAAAATTTTTAATCATTTTGGAAAGTTGTCAAGCTCTAGTAGACCTCAATAGCTAGTAGGCTGTGAAAAACAAACACTTCTGTCATACCCCAGCCACTCATTGACATTGGATATCTTGCCGCTGTTGTATCCGGTTAGAGCTAATATGTTGTAAGAAATTTTCATAATCTTACCCCTTTGCTCTGGTTAGTTTGCATCTTTCTACTAAGTTAGTTGGTTTCTTCAATATTAACGAGCTTTTGTTTATTTTTCATGGCTTGCTAGGTTGCTTGCACGCAGGTAAATTGAAAAACACCGATTTGACTGAAAATTTGAAATAAAATGAAAACCAAAAAAGATTGCTATCGAGAATGCTATATCGTTAGAAAGGTAATCAAATTTTACATTTGATTCTTTAAACCAACATAGGCATTCCCATTTGAAAAAATCAAGTTATCTGTGATTGAAGTTTCCTTAATTAATCTACTGATTTCTCCAAGTACGAAAAGAATTCAAATTTAGCCGTCTGACCTAAGGTGACGCATTTCATGCTTAGTCGGACCGCAAAGGCACGGCCTTCTAAGTTTTATAATCGCTGCGATATTCAATTTTTTTCTGATACCTACTTATACCAAAAATGGTGATTTGCGCCTAAACGGTTCGTTTAAAGTTCCATGTGTGATACATAAAGTCACACTAGAATTCACCAAGGAATCCAAATATGCAATAATATATAGGGGGTTCCATTCAAAAAAATGTAAGTGTGATATGAATCACCCTGTATAAACGTCAAAATTTAAGTGAAAATATTTTTACGTTATAGCACTCAAGGGTCCCTACCATGATCAATTGACAGATTTTTGAAATATTTTTTAGTAAGCCCACAATCCTCCGTCCACGCACTATTGGCCCACCCTGTATACTCCGAATTTGTGATGAGACAGGTATTAGACAACTGGAACGGCGGTATAACTATTGGCGGAAGCAAAATATCCAACTTAAGATTTGCTGACGATACAACCCTTATTGCTGCTTCTCAGGAAGGACTAGTAGCTCTATTAAACATCTCAGAACAATATGGTGCAGCGTATGGTCTTAGTATTAACTACAATAAAACCAAGGTTATGATCGTAGATAGAGAGAGAGCATGATAATTATCGACAAATAAAGTCAATAGGCCGTTGTGAAATAGTTCAAAGTTTTGTGTACCTCCGTTCTTTGATCGATAATTCGGGTAGCTGTGAAAATGATATTCGACGGCACATTCAAGAGGCACGTGTGGCCATGACAAAGCTTACTAAAATATGGCATGACCATAACATCACTAAGGCTACAAAAATGTTGCTGGTCCAGTCTCTTTTGTTCTCCAGATTTGTGTATGCCTCGGAAACTTGGACTGTTAAAAAGGCAGATCGAGCTCGCATAGATGCTTTTGAAATGTGGACGTGGACGAGAATGCTGAGAGTTCCTTATACCGCCCATCGAACTAACGTTTCCATCCTGGATGAGCTCGGTAATCCAAAGAGACTCTCCTCCATTGTGTCGACGAGAATGCTTACATTCTTCGGACATATACACAGAAGCGATAATATGGAGAAACTTGTAGTTCAGGGTAATGCCCCGAGTGGGCGGCGCCGTGGCCGTCCCTCTACACGCTGATGGGAGGATACGACAAAACAGTTGCTGGATATGAGTATCAAGAGCGTCACTAAACTGACAGTAAATCTCGAACGATGGCGAGCTACAGTTCTCAAAACTATTGATAATATTCGTGTCGGCAATACTCTAGCTCCGACATAATGCATTTTACGAGTTCACAACATGTCTGTTAAGACATAGTGACTATGACGATGACGTGAATGTGCGGTGAATTTGGTAAAATTGTTGAAACATCAGCTATATCTGATATAAATTCGTCACCATCCTGAACTGCAAAAACATTCTAGGTATTGTTCAAAGCTTTCATGCCCAATAAGTCAATTTCTTTATTTCCTTCTTCATTCACTCTCACCTGCTGTACAGTAGCTGTGTACCGATAGATTGTTTTTTTCCTTACTATAAACCTTAACCATTGACTAACGTATTGCTTAACCAACACAAACCTTCTAGCCGCAACTTCATTGTCTTACGTTGCGACATACTCTATTTCTGCTCCTACATCATCATTTACACCTTGCAGTGGAACGTTGTCAGAGTTGTCATTGGATAATGATTGATCTAAATTTGAATCGCTAGAGTCTTCATCAATACCTGCTGTCAAATCCTTTTTATAGCACTTTCCGACTTGTTATTCATTTCAACAAGAGGGAAAGCCAGTAAATCGGCCCAGGCATAATGATTCAAACTTGCTAATATTGCGACTTTGGCTATCTAAGTAATTTTTGGCTAAGTATCTTAACTCAATTATTGTAAGAGGGAATCCCCGCCCTCCACAAACATTGGCAGCCTTCATAAATGCTTTTTCTTCATCAAATGCAAAAACCGGTTTTCTTAATTTATTATTAATATATTTATAATATAGAAGAAGTGTGCCAAATGCAATTTTGTATTCAGCTGCAGCACAAAGAATAGACCAATCTTCTTCAGCAATCTACTGAAGTGCTGATTCAACATCGGTATCGGAATAATCCTTGTAGGAACGTGCTTCTAGCCTTCGTTGGTACTTTCCTAGCATAACTTGAGCAAACAAAGAATATTAGATGAATAAAGCAGATTTTAAGTTACCTTCAAAGCTATACATCACGTGGGGTGAGATAATCAGATGACTAGTCTCACCTCATATACGTGATCAATCTGACCCAGCTAACAAAATGACAAATAAAATCAAAATCGCTGGTACGATGGTTAACAGCAAAACATGCGGGGCCTATAAGGCCTAAAGATATATGTGTATTTCATGGAAATTAAAAAAAAAACTACCTAAATACCTAAATTCTGATTTACCAGACAAAATTCTCGATGTTCACTTTAACAAAAAACACTGTCTACTGAGAACATGCAGTTTTCTCATAAAATACCGACCCCTCACGTGAACATATTGCCGTCGGCCATCATTCGACTGGCCCTTCTACTCGATAGCAATGCGCTCACACATCGGATTTTAACGCTAAATTCAATTATACAGGGTGTCCCAGAAATAACACGCCAGAGTGACATGGAAGGTAGATTGGCTTTAGAGCAATCAGATAACACGACATGACCTTAGTAAAAGTTTTTTAGTTTTCGAGATATTGTCACTTTTAAGGTTTTTCAAAAAATTCCTACTTTTGCTCCTTTCGTTGTCTATTATAGCTATAAGGATTTGCGAACTTATGATCTTTTTTTTCCTAGGCTACTTTTCCTGGGCTACTACTAATAATAGACTTGAGACGACAGAGTATTTATTTCATTGAAAATTATCACGGTACGTTAAACCGAATTCTTATAGATTTTATGTCAATGGGAAAACCTTAACTAAGGTATAACTGATTACTGTGAAAACGAATGAACCACACTGAATCAGCAAACGCTCTTAAAAACCAACCTACTTAATGCTCTTTCAAAAATAGTATTAACGTTTATAGGTTCTTTTTACTAAAGATTGAATAGCCCCAAGTTTTGTCATAGAAGTCGTAATACTTCTACGTCTGAAACTCCCAGATACATTGACCTTTTTAATTTGTTGTAAGCATCAAAGTGATGAATAGAGGTAGGAATAGTAGGCCAAGAAAAGTAGATAATAAGTCCGCAAATCTTTTAGCCAAACCAGGCAACAAATAGAGCAAAAGTAGGAATTTTTTGAAAAACCTTAAAAGTGGCAATATGTCGAAAACTAGAAAACTTTTACTAAGGTCATGTTATCTGATTGATCTAAAGCCAATCTACCTTCCATGTCACTCTGGCGTGTTATTCCTGGGACACCCTGTATAAAAGGACGATTTAGTGAACAATCTCGCCCCCGATTATCAATTCCACCCCAAATGACCGTATAATAAATCATTAGAGCAATTTTGTTTGAGTTGTGTTTTACAACATTCATTTTTTTTACTTCTGTGTCATCGGCATCGACTGCTCTGGTCATTAGCCTCCGTTTTATTTCCCGGCGCCACTCTAAGAACAGCACTGTTAATTAGAAGCCAACAGTGAGAGCCCAGGTGGGGATTCTTCGCTGAGCTTTTTTATGGATATTTATTTTTGATTGAAATAACCAGAAATAGATTTCCGCCTCTAACGAGAATTAAACCCGGGACCTTCCGGTCACAAGCCCTCGACTCTAACCACTGAACCAACCCACCCCCATTTGAGTTTGTTGTTTATCTATGTATTATTGTCATTATTTCGTATTATTATTTCATATTATTACATTTATTATTTAACCAAGTTTGTTGGAGTTTTTGTTTTTGGATTTTTTTTAGATAAAAGATTACATATTTATATAGGTACATAGATTTTTATTGTTATTGCGTTTTGGCAGTTAATCAGATTAATATCAAAAAAGAACTATTTTTTCAAGAAAAATCAAGTACCTAGTTAGCTTGAAAAACTTGATTTTCAAGTTGCTTGATGTGTAACTACTTGATTTGAATTTCGAAAACAAATACTTGACTTGATCTTGATTTGATATCCAGTCAAGTCAAGTTGATATCAAGTCAAGTCAAGTCAATAGCTTGAAAAGTCAAGTCGTGAATCTCTGGTTACTCCTTCTAAGCGCCGCTGCGCATCTGTGTAGTATTAACAAACTCTAAGGTTCGGATTTCGGATTTGAAGCCGTCAAAATCGTTTTCGCGAACGTTCAATGTACGGTCCGACCTCTTAATCCACAGGAGAGTTACAAGATCGCAAACAAACAAACGTACAGATGAAGCTAATAAAAACGTGTTAAAAATGTGTTTCGTATTTCACGAAATGCAGCTAAGCAGCATGTCCCTATCTGTAAACAAACTATTTTATAAGCAGCAACTTTCCGTTGACGTTCGTAATCGGTACATCAGAAGGATCGAGCGTACGTATAAAAGACCCCTAATGTAGGTTCTAGATGCTTTTACTTAATCAAAAGCTTCCAACATTTTGCCAAAGTTGCATCAGAGCCTGACAATGCTATCAACCGTAGCGAGTCCTATCATATACATAGCGTATCTTTATTTGCCCAACTTTCGCATAATTCCTGACACAATTTTAATATGCTCTTCAAACACAGGCAAAGTTCTGTATAATAGAAGTTCTGCCACCTAGCCCGCAAAACAAAGTTTGTACACGACTATGACTGATGGGACATTCCTAGTTTGTAAAGTTCTGCGCATTTACTAGATACATCTGCTACTGCCTGTTATATCAGTAAAAGCCAACACGAAAAGGAGTCTTTAAGAGATCGAGCTGAACGTGAATTCAGTCCACCGACTATTAAAATAAATTCAGTCATTGCGAACCAAATAAACACCTAAAAATTAGTTACCAATACCCGATAGGTGAGGGGAGTATTGTGATCGCAAAAATTTTCGATTTTGAGATAATACGTTTTTTGGGCGTTTTATGACGTATAAATATCGAAAATCCACGTCACTCATTTCCGTCGGTCTGTCTGTCTGTACGCGTTTTGTAGCCACGCAATCTCAGTGACCGCTGTATGGATTGTGATGAAATTTAGGCAGCAATATGCTGTGGGGCCGTAGTAGATAGCGCTGCTATAATTTTGAAAATTGGTGCATGGGCGTAGGAATAATTAGCAAAAACAAAAAATTTCAAATATTCCTCAAACTTCGTTTTTAGGCGTTTTAGGTGTTCCTGACCATTTTCTACTTTTTTTGGGTGGGGTGAAATTTGGGGTGGTTGAATTGAAAAATTGGTTGCTTTTGTAATAGACCGTCCGCTGACCTGTGAAGGAAGACCCAGCGACATAAATAACGTTTTTAGGTTCATCCGAACATTGCCTTGCCTATTAGAGAAACCAAAGGACTTTCTGGTATAAACATACGAGTATTGCTTTGGATCGTTCTTTATTGTGTAACAAGGAAACTGTTGAATTGATTTTAATGAAATTTTGACACAGTATTACTACCGTGGCGAGAACGAAAAATGCGAATGGCTTTTATAAATCGTGCGAGTGGCGGCGCAGAAAAAATAAAAAAACTAAAAATATAAAAACAGCTCAAACTTCGTTTTTAAGCGTTTTAGAGGTTCATTTTCTCCGTTTTTTCTGCTAGAAAACCGAAAAATTTGTTGTATTCATAACAGGCTGTCCACTGGCCTATGAAGGAAAATCTGGCGACATAAATCACCTTTTTTAGGTCCGTCCGAACATTGCCTTGCCTATCACCGAGACTCTGGGAATTTTCCGTATACATACGAGTATTTATTGCTTTAGATCGTTTTGTATTTTGTGACGTGTAAACTACTAAATTGATTCTGATGAAATTTTGACACAGCATTATTTATCACCGTGGTGAGAATGGAAAACGCGTATGGTTGTTAGAAATCGTGTCAGTGGCGGCGTAGCAAGAATCAAAAAACTAAAAATATGAAAACAGCTCAGTTCGTTTTTAGATATTTTAGGGGTTCCTGATCATTTTCTACTTTTTTGGGGTTGGAGTAAAATTGGGGGGTGGGGAGTTTCAAAACTGAAAGAACTGTTGTATTGATAATAGGTTGAGCGAGGGGGTAGGCAATGATTTGGTTGCAAGGGGACCTCAGACTATATAGCTTCATGCTATGTGAAAATAATAAACTGGTATATCACTATAATGCGTGGGAAGTACTGATTCAATCAACTTGACTTCATTTTTTCGTTTTTAATTTGACTTTAATAATTAACTAATCCAGTTATTTTCCAGTTTCCAGTTTCTACGATTATCAAGTGTAATGTGCGTCAAATATTCGTAAGCGCATACCGTCGGAACTACTTTATGACCACAAATACAAATCATTTTAGAGTTCTCCATCCCAGCAATCTCTAAAACGCCCGAAAACGAAATCTGAAAGCGTTCCTATACTCTTTCGTTTTTTTGAATCACACACACACAGTGCTGAAAATAAATTACATCATAAAATGGCCAAAAAAACTGATATGAAAATCGCGATTACAATACTCACCTATGAGGTGGAAAATGTATTGTCGGATGTCAAAAAACGTTTTGCAAAAGCGTTTAGTGGCTTGCTGCAAGTTTATGAACGTTCCCTTCACCTCCAACGGCGAAATTGTATCGCAGCCTTAGGACCGAGAACTATTCAGAGTTTCGACAAGAATTTGGTCGCTTACTAAATTACGATGGGAGTTGAAGTAGTTTCCAGGGAACGCCAGTAAAAAGGGAGGATGGCGTTGGAGTTTCCGGATTTTGCAAGTAAATTATGGTCGTTGTGGGTGGTTTAAAACAGTCGACCCCAGATATAATCAGTGAGGCCGGAATTATCAATTTTGCATGACGCGACGTCAGTATTTATTGGCGACACAATCAACAATTCTATATGAAATTCACACAAAAAAAAGTAGAAGAAGATACTAGTGATATGATATTTTCATTTTTCATATTCCTTGCTATTGTTATTAGATACGTTGGTAGTAGTTCAGATAAATAAGACTTCCTCTGCGGAATGAGGCTGAGCAAGCTGAATTTATGTAGACAACTTATTCGTTGTGATGTTCTAAACGTGCTCGCCCACTTAGGCGAAGCGTCGCGAACGGAAGCGGTGCGAGGCGAAGCGTCATTTAACCGATGTCCGCCCACTGCGGAGAAGCGGCGCGACGCGAATTTTATCTGTTTTTAAACAGTTGAACGAGGTACGTTGTCTAGTGAGGTACGATGAGCAGTTCATCAGAAGAGGAACTCTTTGTATCGAGTTTAATTGCCACTATGGAAGAAGAACAGAAAAAAAACAAAAGAAAATGCTGGGTAATTAACCTTTGTCATTGATGTCTTTGTGTCACGGCTAGAGACTGCAATTTAGCACTACCTCCTACCAAATACTGCTAAACACTGAAAATATGCGAGAGGCATCAAGAAATATTTGGATCTTCTCGCCGCGGCGCGCCGCTTGGTACCGCCCATTCAGGTGAAGCGAAGCGAAGCGTCAAGAGAAACGACGGCTAGTTGGTCCTAGGAGAATTCGCGCGTCAAACGACGCGCCTCTTCGCTTCGCGCCGCCTTAGTGGGCGGGCTGCCATATAAACTAATGTAAACTTCTCTGGCGTCAAATCCACAATTTTCTTCGCGTCGCTTCCGTTCGCGACGCTTCGCCTAAGTGGGCGAGCACGTTAATTAAGCTCAAAATAATCTCACCCTTGTGCGTCTTGAGATATTGGAAGTCGAAGGTATTGAAAATCGGTTGTTCGCAAAAATCTCGCCAGTGGATTTAAAGTCTTAAGGGTCTAGGATATAGCGCCCGAAATTGAGAATCCTAGAAAAGACTTATTTCCGTTTCAGCGAGGAGGCGTGGCCGCCTGTTCACTTTCTCCAGTGTGTGTGTCTAAGATGAGGGGAGATAACTCCAGAAATCCAAAAGTAAGGTCAAAATGTCCAAAGGTAAGGTCCAAAGGTCACCATAAAAATTAATTTCGCATTTCCAAGCTTCTGATGTTACCTCTAAACTTACAGTAATGATTCAAAAAGCAAATTGAAGAAGAAAGCGTGCGCTGTGTCAACTATTTAGCCTTTTTTTGATATCGTGTTTGGTTGTTTAATTGCAGACATTTGAAGACTGTATGATTTTGCATTGCGAGTTTTTTGCACACTAAAAAACTTTTTTGAGAAAATTGCAAATTATTGTCATTCATTAAGGTCTTAACTATCACCTTCTGAAATACTGTGTATGGAGTTTGACAGACAAGTGATTTATGTTCCAAATGGGAATCTGTGCTTTAACACGGCAAATACATATGTATAACTGTGTATACCCAGGCGCTTTAAGTACCTATAACAAAAATTACGTAAAATAAACGAATTTTCAACAATTTTTTGATGAAAATTCTATTTTTGAGACTAACAAATTAGGAAAAAAGCATTTATAGCTATAGCTCCGCTGTATAATAATATAGTATTAACTATATCTCGAAAACGGTTGGTCGTACGAACAAAATTTATATGAACAATTTTATGGAAAATGCTATATTATATAAGTTTTGTTATATGTTCTTATGACATCAGATGTACTGGCAGCGGGATTTTCACGAAAAACTGATTTCCATCAACTTTGAATATCTCAAGACGCACAAGGTACATGGGATTTTTTGAGTTTCATTAAAACATCAAAACGCAGATCTCTGCAAAAATTCATCTTGGCCGACCTTATTCCGCAGATGGTCTTATTTTTCGCTTTATTTCCCTGGAGTATAGTGTATTTTTCAGTCTGTAATGATAAATTAATTATTGGCATTGCTGTGGAGTGATGTACTGAAATAAAAATAAAATAAACGAAAATCAGTTAGGACTTGAAACGTATTGTCAACAATTAGTTCAAGGGTCCTAAAGACAAGATCAACTGTAACTAATAATATTAGACTCTCTATAGTTATCTCACCATTGTTATTAGTATTGATGATGAGGACGTTCACCTTTCACACAAAAGCCACACCCTGATACAAAAAGAACATAATAAATATTTTTTCTGACAGCGTCCGGCAGTAATATTTCTCACGTATGACTTGTATAGAGTTTCGAATTCGCAATTTAGGCAAACTGTAATCAAGTCTCGAATTTCAGATTATTTATTTATTTATTTATTGTTCAACACCCAACAGCATATGCCAATTACAGGGTGGCCTTACATGTAAAATAAAAATATAAGAAAGATAAAAATAATAGGTATAAAACATTAATGCCCGTGGCTAGTGTACTGGAGAGAAAGCTTAAAAGCTAAAAAAAAACAGTCACAACAATTAGACGGAAAAAAGCTTTAAACCTCCTCGCCCCACCACAGCACAGCCCTATGGGTAATAATTAGCAACTTTTAAAATACGTAGTTATCTTATCTATGCTTGAATTAAATATATCTAAATTATTATGAAGGTCATTGTATGTCCGACATATTGTATATTTCGGAGAAAATTTCAAAACATCTGCCCTTGGTTTGGGTAGATAAAAGGTCGTACTGCCTCTGCACGCTATTCTGGGCACGTGGAAATAAAGTCCCTCCAAGAATGCTTTAAAATCGATCAGTCCATGGATAAGCTTATACAGGAATATTATTGAGCATCTCTTACGTCTATTCTCTAGGCTGTTAACATTGTGTTTCATCAGTAGCATAGTGTGAGAATAGCCGACTACAGGATGTTGTCCATTTTCTTTGAATGAGAGATATTTAAGAAATTTTCGTTGGACAGATTCTAATCGATCAACGTACAGCTGATGACGAGGATACCAGACCAGGGATGCATATTCTAATTTTGATCTTACATATGCATAGTAGATAGATAGATAGATAGATATTTATTTGGCTACATTTAAGTACAAGTAATACAATTGTAGCAGGTCCAAAAAAACAAGAAAATAAAATACAAGAATAAGAGTAAAAGACATTTCACATAACGCATACAGCTAACAAATACAAAACGATGAACAACAGCGGATTGACAAACAGCTTTATACGTATAGTGTGCTCCAGTAAAACATTCAAGGTGGCACTCCATTTCTATTTATTTCTTCCACAAATTCTCTCTCTGAATAAAAGCAATATTTTAAGAAAAAATGTTTTAATTTTATTTTGAATTGCTGACTATCACATTGTTTTATTTGATCCGGAAGAATATTGAAAAGATGGACCTTATTTGAGTTTTTTATCGACTTAGTAAGACGATAGCCAGCGGGTTTTAAATAGTCCCTATATCTCGTAGAGTAATCATGATTGTCGCCATTTTTAGGCAGAAGCTGCTGGTTATTATGTGTATGAAGGATTGACGAGTACATATATAATGACGGTACAGGTAAAATGCCATATTTAATAAATAGTGGCTTACAATGTTCTCGAGGTCCTTTGTTAGCTATGATCCTAATTGCCTTCTTTTGTAATATAAAAACTCTCTGTGCATGTACTGACTGTCCCCAAAAGAGAATGCCGTAGCTAATGCGCGACTGAATGAAAGCATGGAAGACCGTGAGCATTATAGTAGAATTAGCAAAGGACTTAAGTCTACGGAGGAGATATATGTACGACGAAATTTTTTTGCAAACAGTGTCTACATGTGGACCCCAGGTGAAGTGGCTATCAAGAGTTATCCCTAGCAACTTGACATGTTGTACAGGCTGTTGGATTGGACATTTAGATGAGAAAACTATCCGTTGCGTTTTGTCACGATTTAATTGCAAAAGATTACTGGAGTACCATGTTTCTGCTCTATTCTGAACGTTATCACTAATATGTAATAGCTCATTATAATTTTTTCCCTTGTTCAAAAGACTAGCATCATCAGCATACATAAACACTTCATTGGGAGACATATGATGGAAAAAGCCGTTGACATATACGATAAATAAAAGTGGCCCGAGTACAGAGCCCTGAGGTACTCCATGTTTCATAAATTTTATCGGCGACCTATTTAGATCTATGCTGACATAAATTTGGCGATTGCTGAGATAACTCTTGATCAGGCTCAACGGTAATCCACGTACGCCATAATGTTGCAGTTTAATTAACAATAGTTCGTGAGAAACACAATCAAATGCCTTGCTTAAGTCAACCAGAGTAAGAGTAGAGAATTCTTTAAGCTCAAAGCCATCAATTATGCTTTTTATAATCCCGTATAGTGCATCTAATGTAGATAATCCCTTTCGAAATCCAAACTGTTGTTTATTAATTAATGAATATTTATCCAGATAACATATCAAACGATTTTTCAAAATTATTTCAATGACTTTAGCAAAAATTGGTATAATTGATATAGGTCTGTAATTCTCTGGCAGATTTGGATCACCTCTCTTCAAAATAGGTACAACTCTTGATATTTTGAAATTATCAGGAAATGTGCCGGTACTGAAGCATAAGTTTATTAATATTGTTAGCGGAGCAATTATTACGCTACAAATACTCTTTAATATCTGAGTGTTAATGTTATATGGGTCTAAGCTCGAACTGTTTTTAATAGATCGTATTGCATTTATAACCTCATTCTCTGTGACGGGTTCTAAATAAAATGAATTCTTTGGAGAGGGCACACCAGTTAAATATTCAGAAATGGTCTTGATATTGACAGGAAACTGACTGACTATGTTGTTGGCTATCTCGGAGAAATAGTTTGCAAAAACTTCCAATGTAGGATTAGAACTAGCCTTGTTAGTATTGTTAGTATTTGACTGTGTTTCCCTTTTCACCAAACTCCAAACTGCTTTTGACACATTATTAGATTTTAATATGTAGTTCATGCAAGATTCCCTCTTAGCTTCCGATATTGCTTTTTTATATTTATCCCTGTAAGTGTTGTAAACTAGTTTATCAGAGGGGTTTTTGGTAGAATTGTAAATAGTTTTTATAGCTGATAAGGTATCTCTCATCTTTTTGAGTTCAGTGTTGAACCATAAATATGACATTTTACGGTTAGATACCTTTTTAGTCGGAAAGTGATGATCTGTAAGGTAATCAAAGGTATTAGTAAGATAATCGGCTAACACATTAACATCAAGAGCAGCATCATTAAATACTAAATTCCAATTTACAGTTTCTAGAGAATGTTTGAATGATTCTATATTTTTACAAGATATCTGCCGGCGATAAGATGCAGCAATTTTATTTATTAGCGTTTTGCTAATACATATAACTTGAGCAAAATGATCAGATAAGCCTGGCTCACAGATAAAGGTATTATACAGGTTAGACTCAAAATTAGTCAAGATGTTGTCTATACAGCCTGTTTCTCTTGTAAATTCAGAAATTGTTGCAGTTAAACCAAAAGACTCTACCAGATTCATAAAATCCTTAGTTGTAGTGTTATCTCGTTCAAAATGTATGTTAAAATCCCCCGCAATCACGATATTTTTGACAGATTTTGTCACATATAGTAGTAACTCCTCGAACTTTTCATAAAACAATGTCATATCCCTGATGCAAGCTGAACGGTATACTGCTATAATGACAGTTTTTATTTCAGCCAATTCTACTGCGCAGAATTCTGCATCAAGTTCTACACAATATTTAGATACATCAATTACTTTAAAATTATTTATATCTTTTTCAAGAAATATTGCAGTACCGCCATGTATTGCATTTTTTCTACAAAATGAACTCGCCAATTTATATGAAGTAATGTTCATGTACGGAATCGTTAGTTCGTTACAAAAATGTTCAGTGATACAGACTACAGGGTAATTATATTTACTTAAATACAGGGATAGTTCATCTAATTTATTAAACAGACCTTGAATGTTGTAGTGGAACACACTCATGTAATCCTTGTCACACAAATTTAGTTTTTTGCCTGAGATAAATTCTCAGTCTGCATATTTTTCTTGAATTTGAAACGCTGAACAGCTGCTCCGGTGGGCCATAGATCTGGATTGTAAACTTCATCTACCTTGTCGATGGGAAAGGAAACTTTAAATGATGTACTTCTGTCCGTTTTATTCCACAGTTCGCACATGAATTGTATGTCTGGAGCTGCTTTACTCAGTTCATTCTGAAGGTCCTGGGGTGTTACGTTAGGACCGCAACGGTACACATGTAGATACCCCAATTTTTGTACAGTTTCGATATTTGTTAGATTTTTATTTCTGCTGCCGATGATAGGTTTCCTTCTGTTTACATAATAATTGTTTCGATGTGTAAACTGGCGATCGCTCTGGCGTTTTTTTGTAGAATCGGAATCCCCCTTTTTGTTATGCTGATCAGCTGCTTCGGAATACGATATGGAATTTGTACTCGCTTTGTCATTGTGTTCGTTTTTCTGGTTTGTTTCTGTTTTATTATTTTGGATAATGATTTTACTTAATGGTTTCTGGTACCTGGTTTGTGTGCTCTGCAGATTGTCTTCGCGAGATGGCGCCTGTGGTACCTTTACTAGCTTTTCACTATTTCTGTTTAAATATATTTGTTTATCTTGTTTTAACAAATTTATTAGGTCCTCTTGTTCCTGAGCACGTTTTTCTAGGTGATATATTAACTTATTCAACATGTTTAAGTCATTTTGCATCTTACCACAATCAGAGCAGCCAAGTATATCAGTGCTGTCAAAGAACTCTTCTTTGTTATTATGATGGCAGGTAGAACATTTTTGCAAGCTAACTATAAATTCTGTTAACACTGCACTACTATTATTCGTAGGTAACTTTTTTTTAACTACTAATTCGATGATTTCGTCTTTTTTCAACTTATTTAGTTCCTTGACAAGAATCACTGTATCTACACACGACGCCATATTAAGTCTAACTGCCCAAATCGCAATTAACTTCTGCTGTACTGCTATGCAGATCTTCAACTTCAGCTTCAGTGTTGACGAATTCTTGAAATCACTTGTATTTATTGTATTATGTCTGGCAAGATCTGCTCCAGCAATATTGTAACGGTACTCTAATGCCACTGTTTTTAAGGTAAAAGACATGACATTACATTTAGCAGCATTAAGTTGAAGCTTGTTTTCATGACACCATTTGTCAACCCTTACAATGTTACATTGTAAGCGATGGCAATCATCCATGTTAGCAATTCTGCAAAATATTTTCATATCATCAGCGTATAGTAGGTATTGCACATCAATAACTTCTGCAATATCATTAAGGAAAATGTTAAATAACAATGGACCTAAATTAGAGCCCTGTGGGACCCCTGAAGAAACCTCGTATTCAGCAGACCTGTGGCCGTGGCATACAACATACTGTCTCCTGTTGCTTAAATAGGATTTAAAAAACAGTATCAGCGAATCACAAACAGTCCAAATTTAGATAATTTACCCAGAAGGATGTTATGGTCTAGCCTGTCGAACGCCTTGGAGAAATCGGTGTATATAACATCAGTCTGAAGCTGCTTGTCCATAGATTCACAAACATACTGGGTAAAATGTAATAGGTTGGTTGTTGTAGATCTGCCCTTCATGTTGATTAACAGAAATGGATTTGCTTACATGGAAATATAGTACCGACTGAATAAGTATTTCGAAGACCTTTGCAAAACTATTGATAATTGTGATGGGTCGATAGTTTTCAACTTGATTTTTTGCACCCTTTTTAAACACAGGGGTCACCCTTGATAGCTTCCAAACAGACGGAAAAACTTTTTGCCTTAAACACATGTTGAATATAATCTTAAGAGGATATGCTAGTGCATGCGCACAGTCTTTGACAAGAAATGCAGGTATTTGATCAGGACCTGCAGTCATTTTGGGCTTAATTTTCTTATATCAAGATGCTACCAGGAAAGCCGGAAAAGAACTGACTTCCAGCGGGTTTCGAACCCGAGACCCGATTTCTAGTCCGAGCTGCCAGCTGAGCCATGGCGGTCATACCAACCACTGACAGTAGATCCACTTGATACCAACCCCGCCTTCAAAGCGTCGACCAGATATGTCGGATCATCACGCCAACTGACGGCTACACTGGCGTCATCTTCTGGTAGTACGCAGCGGCTCGTATCTGTTTCATCGAAGGAAATCTGTTAGGTCAGTAACTATTTCCGACCGCGTTCCCCTGCAGATTTCACTGGCCGAGCCAGCACAGAAAACTTCTGTGTCGAACAGTCAGTCAAGAGTGAAATGTATTACCATTTTTCATGCTATGGGCTCTTAAATCAAGAAACTGGCGCTGCCAGAAAATGCCGGATATGAAAACCCGAATGCGGCCAATAGTAGGTAAAATTTCAGATTATACGTTGTCTAAGCATCTCATAATGTCTGTACCTTTGACCTTGTTTGCTGCAATTTTGTATTATCAACAAAAAGTTTAACTAATAAAATATACTTACCACCGCCTGAGAAGAAAAATTATTAAACGTGCAATTGCCTATAAACTCTCTTGAATCTCGCATAGTTTGAATATGACCCTCAGAGTAACAACTGAACATAGAGGTAGTAAACAAACCACTTCAGCATGGCATGCTCAAAGCCATCGTCTTTTGACACTTCAGCCTCCAAACATTGCCAACTAACCTGAAAATTCTTCTAATGCAACCCATGTCACAAACACTGCTCTGCACTGTCTCATCTCAAAAAACTGTTAAACTACACTCGAATATAGCACAGCAAGTCCGTGAAGCTTCACTACAGTTACCAACAAATAGCGAATTCGATTTTACTGACCAAGCATAAAAGACGCACAAACAAAGCAAACGTTTGACAGTCGGAGGTTACTGTAAACAAATCGCAGGAAAATTACATAGGCGTTGCCAGCTCCTCAAAATGTATGTAAGACAGAATTTGCGTTTATGATGAAGAAACATGCAGTAGAATGGAATGTTTCAAGATACTATACAACTAAGACGATAGTAAGCAATTATGATTGTCGTATCTGGTGGTCAATACAACAACGTAAGAAAAGATGTTGGCCTATTGGAATTAGTTGTTTACTACCTCTATGTTCAGTTGTTACACTGAGATATGACCTAATGAGGCTGGGAGCTTGAAAAACATATCAAAATATTTTTTCAGCCCTGCAAAAAAATAAGTATGCCTTCAAAGACCATAATGGGGACGCACTTTAACATACATTTTTTTATTGCTTCGTAACTTACATTCGCTATTACAAACCGACGACATAGCTCAGCCCAAATTTGAGCAAACAAAAAGAAAGCTTCTGAGATTACGCAGAAAACGATGCGACTGGCAGACCAGCAGAAACTACTGGTGAGCAGTGAGCAGAGGCATATATTCACACTGTGTGTAAACGTTTATAAAAATAATGCCTGTGTGGTATGAGAAACGTTTTACACGTTTTGCGGGTGTTTCTTTCAGCACAACTCAGAAACATCAAAGGATTTCATGTTGTTTGCGGATTTGTCGTTGCTTTATGTAGACGCACCGGAAAATGCATAGCAAATATACCATGGTCCTTGTTATGACTGAATTATGCAGCACTCAAAAGTAGGGCATGGATAAATGTTTACATTCAAGATACTAGAGAATCGCTCAACGTTTTAGTGCAGCAGATATTTACCATTCACAAAACTGATATGCATCTGTTCCAGATGAAGAACACGAAACTTCGTTTCGCTTAAGAGACAAATGTGCTGTTTGCCACAGCCTTAATATTGAGATATTTGACACGAAGGAGTCTGAAAAGAAATCTTTATGATGAGTAAGCTGGTCGGACTTACTGACCTTCACCAGAAGGTGTTGTGAGTTTAGCTACGTTAGCGGGAGGTCGACAAACAAGGTCAATCTGGCATACTTGCCTACACACAAAGAAAAGTAGTGGTAATAAACTAATAATACTATTTTGACATCACGATACAATGTGTCCGGTCATAGGTGTTGTCGCAGCAAATATACAGTCATTTAAATGAACGATATTCGCCGTGTATTGGCCGCGGTAGAGCAATCGCTTGGCCACCTCTTTCACCGGGCTTGACCCCACTTGATTTTTTGGAGTACAATGAAAGAGAAAGTTTATGTTGACGTGCCAAATACACGCGAAGAGCTTATTAGCAAAATTATTCAAGTCGGAAATGAATTACGGGATGACAAAGTGATCATCAGTCGCTCTACGCAAGATGTATTAGTAAGAGCATCAGCATGTCTGCAACACCAA
Organism: Callosobruchus maculatus; assembly: GCA_951848785.1. Classification (NCBI taxonomy): domain Eukaryota; kingdom Metazoa; phylum Arthropoda; class Insecta; order Coleoptera; family Chrysomelidae; genus Callosobruchus; species Callosobruchus maculatus. The sequence continues at coordinate 1,017,093 of CATOUR010000042.1, read as the reverse complement.
GGACATTTCTAACAATGACTGTAACTTCTTTTTTTCCCAAAATAAATGTCATGACCACTAAGTATTTTGTTTTATTGCCCTCTCAACTGCCGCATTAGACAATAAAGGGTCATATTCCAATCATCATAGCTTTTAAACTACTTTACTTAGGAAACATCATGTACTATCGCTTAGAAATTAAAGAAAATGTAGATTAACAGCTTAGATTTTGGAAAAAAACCTGAAATTGTACTAAATTAGTACAACACTCGTAATCATCAAGCAAAAAAAATGGCTTGCATTTTTTTATGGTAGGAGAAAAACTACTTTTGAGGGGTGCTTTGTCGATAAAAATTAACGTATTTTATCGCCTAAAGGATCGGACACCAATGACCGAACACATTGTATAACCTATAATACGGTAGGGTCGCGATCAGTATATTCTAGTTTAAATATGCATATTTGTATTAAGTATATGATTGTGAGTTGTGAGTAAAGCGTAAAGTATCAGTTTATTGTTAAATTGATACCATTGATATAACTAAATAATAAGTTGCGATGAGTATACTCGGATTAGATACATACATTTGTATTAATTATAAAATCTTCGTATTAAGTATTAATCTTCACTATGAGTAAAGCAGCTACCAAGATAAAACTAGCGAGTCTAATTGCAAGAATAACAATCTGGTTAAATTAATACCATTGATATATGCTAATAATAATAAAACTACGACTAAATAGATGACAGTAATATTAAATCTGTGCCAAATAATTTGATCGATATGATCTTGCGTGTTTTGAATTCATTATAATAATATAATTACAAAGTTTTTACAATACAGCAGTGCAACTAATATGTCTAACAAAATTTGATTCAAACACATATTTATGTTGATCGCAGAAAAAATGTGCGTAACAAGTGCAAAAAGCACATCAATAAAATTTTTGATGAAAAAAATAAAAAAAAAGTTGGAAGGCCTGAGATCCACCAGCGGACCCTCTAACCACTGGGCCATCCTTCGATTGAGGAGATCTTTTCAACGAAATATATTTGATTAGGTACTTACTTACTGGAATCTGTAATCTGACTTCAACTTCAAACATCCAAAAACATATTTATTTCGATCGTAAACTTCGTCTCGAGCTACAAACTTCATTCATCGACTGCGTTGCAACAAATATACACTAGTTACCAGTTTAGCAGTACGTATTTTCGCGATTGGCTGGGAATCTAGAATCTAGTATCGGAGTAGGACGTCGTTGGTCAAAGGAGCATCTTTACCGCCATGGTGATGGCGGGTTCGGGAGTCGTCGGCGTGTTTTCGGTTCTCGATTCAAAAACCCATTTTTATTTTGATATAACTTTTGAATTATTGCGAAAAAAAAGAAAAGAAAACAGTTTTGTTATAAAACTTAATATGTATGATCTTTCCATTTATGACAAAATCTTGTTTTTATCAAAACCTCAATTATCTAATAATCAAGTGGTGATACTATAAATTTAATAAAATTGTTCATTGGTACACAGTTTCGAAAGGGTTGAGAATCCCTGTCCTAAAGCATCTGTGACAAAAATATTAATTTGGGTCTCTCGACGACAAAGTGATATACAACAGCAATAAAGGTGTATCCGCCCGAGGAAATATTGTACTCCTTTGAGAAACGATGTTCTGTTTAGCTTAGGTGTCGATATTTATTTATGCTCCTTTTGATATTTTCGTTGCTCGATAACTTTACTGAACCTTAATTGTGATTGTTTTTGATTGTAGCATGTATTGTTAGTAAGGTTGATAACTTTAAGTTTATTTTGTAAATGTTAATAATTGTTAATATGCAGCTGAATAAAGAATAAAGAAAGAATATATACTACCTGGATCTCGGCTAAATAAAGCTGTCGCAAAGGCTTTGTATATTACCGCGTAGGAACCTTATCAGGTAAAACACTGCCTTTGATACTCTATGCTTATACCAATGTGCATAATGCACAAGGCGTGACGAAAGCTAATGACTTGTCTAGTGTCTAGATGGTATTAACCAAGCAGTTTTACTCAATCACCATAAAGCTTTCTCAAAACTTTACTGTCTAAATTGATTATTGGCCGTATAAATTGGCTTTATGGATACTCCTTATTAGTCCGGGATCCCAGGCCCATTTTCACTACTTACTACTAACAAGCTAATTTTGCGTGAATAGCTTCATTTTGATGAGACGCCCAACCTTTTCCTCTACAAAAATTCTCGATAGTGGTAGCTAACAGGGGTAGCAGGGATGAAATATGTCGATTTGACGAGTGTCAAAAATTAATTATTAACAGTTAGTTTTTCAACTAAATCTTAAGAATGTGATCTACCTTATTAGAAAAAATGTTTGTCCTACAGAATCTATGGTTTGATCACATTGTCCCTTCCATCCAACATGTACTAATAACAAGGTCATACAAATTTATTACTAACAGACTAATTTTTTCACTATTGCTTCGTTAATATTTATACAATTTGACAGCAACATTGTCCTACAAATCACGTGGTATGTTATCGCGGTCCTACGACCAGAAGTTGTCAATACCACAAGACCATTTTTTTCATTATCAACTGTAGGACAAAATATCACATAATAGCTTACTGTGTTCGCTGACCAAACGAAATAATGTCCTACAAGAAAACAGGTATGTATCATTAGTCCAACAAGAATTGTGATTTTTCTGCTTGTATTATAAAATGTAATATTTGCCGAAATCTATAATAAATAACTACTACTACTAAGCTAATTTTGCGTGAGTAGCTTCCTTTAGATGAGACGCCAAACTTTTTCCTTTATCAAAATTCTAGATTGTGGTACCTAACAGGGGTAACAGGGATAAAATATGTCAATTTGACGAGCTTCAAAAATTAATTACTAACTGTTAGTTTTTTAATTAAATTTTAAGAATGTATTCAATATTATTAGAAAAAATATTTGTCCTACAAAATCTATGGTTTGATCACATTGTCCCCCTCCATCCAACATGTATCAATAACAAGGTCATACAAATTTATTACTAACAGCCTGATTTGTTCACTATTGCTTCGTTGATATTTATAAGATTTGACAGCGACATTGTCCTATAAATCACGTGGTATGTTATCCCGGTCCTACGCTCAGAAGCTGTCAATACCACATTTTTTCATTACTAACGGTAAGACAAAATGTCACATAATAGGTTAACTGTGTTCTCTGTCCCCTTATGGTCAACACCAACTTGGAATACATGATACACAATGCTCTGCAGTTAGTAATAAGGATCATTTCAGAGCGTAGGACCCGGATAACATACCAATCAATTTGTGGGACAATGTGGCTGTTAAATTATTTAAGTATTAACTAAGCTACCGTGAAATATAACCTGTTGAGAAAGCATAATTTGATCGTGTAGTGTATTTGGTCATAATCAATGCAGTTATATTTTATTATTTTGAGTATGGTTACATAGAACACATCATTCAATATAGTTATAAAACACAACTCTTAATCAAATTCCACCTTAGAACCTATTTAAAACCTCCGTGAAGCCAATAGGCTACTGAAACGTTTCTTGGGACGTTTAACAGATAAACTAGCGAGAAATGCAACGCCACTAAAATCATTCGAAAAACGAGCTTAAATAAAGTTGAACCATAAAACTCCTCCGCTATTTCAAAGAGCCAACACCATTCATCACAGTATGCATGCTAACGGCTCATAAATCCTTCATTTACCGCCAGTAAGTCACATACAAACTTTAAACTACACATACATAAAATGTAGCAAAGTGCAAAAGTACATCGTAAAAAGACCGGCACGAACCAGTAGTTTTATGTCAGATCGAAAATCTTGCATACTAACAGTATTGGGTGAGCTGTGGTGCAGGAAAATCGTAAATGTAAGACGCATAGGGCTTTGAGAGTTAACAGGTGCTCACGGTTTTTAATATGATGTTTGTTAAACATACGCCCAAACATTTAAGGGAATATGCCTTAAGGAAATTAAAAGCATATTTTGTCCGTGTTTTGAAAACTCACTTTGTTTCGAATATACTATGTAGAATTTAGCAATTAATAACGCGATTGGTGATACAGTACAAGACTGACACATTTATTTGAAAATCTTAAACCACTCTCACTCAAAGTATGCTCCATCCTGTCCAACACATCGCTTTATCCACTTGTCATAAACTTTGAGCTCTGAATTGAATAATGATTTTGGATAGTATGTGATGGACCTGTGATGGGCGGTGGGTAAATACCCGACGGGTAGGTGAATAGAATGTGGGTATATACCTGGTACATACCCGGTATATACTCACAAGAAGTAGGGTATATACCTATTGCCTATAGAGTAATGTTGTTCCAACTATATTTTTATAGCTTACCTTGTTTTATTTTGCGTTATTCCGATCTATTGTCACATTTGATTTTCAGATTGAATCTGTTATAATAACGGTTTGTTTTAGTCTTATAGTCAATAAGAGTACCCTTAACGAAAAAATTAATATATTTGGGTATATATCCAAGTAGCAATAAGGTATCTACCCATTGGGTAGCGGGTACCGGGTGTAGTACTCTGGGTATTGACCCAAATTTCAATATATCGGGTATTTACCCATCACTGCCCATAACAAAGTTCGTAAGCTATAAATCCCATTCAAATCTTCAACGTCTTAATTCTTTTTTGATTTTAGGAAACAAATGGAAGCACATGAAGCAAGGTTATGGGAATGAGCCATAATTTCCACCCCTCATTCTTCAACTGTTTATTGACGTCACTGATCTGTAAGCCAAAGGATTGCCCTGACACAGCGCCCATCCGAAGTTTGGTAAAGCGACCATTTTTGCTTTAATTTTGCCTGAAATGGCCATAGTACTCCCCAATTACTATACAGGGTTATTCACGTGATTCGATACGGAGCATTATGGCTAAAGTATTTGATAAAAAAGAAAATAATAATTTCGGATGGATAGAGACCCATAAAGGCTACATTTAAAAAATATTTTCATGTTATACAGCGTGCCCCAAAAACAAAATGTAAATGGAACACCCCGTATATTATTGCATGTTCAGATTCCTTGGTGAATCCTAGTGTGACTTTATGCGAACCGTTTAGGTGTAAATCACCATTTTCGGTATAAGTAGGTATCAGGAAAAAATTGAATATCGCAGAGATTATAAAATTTGGAAGGCTGTGACTTTGTCGTATTACTAAGCTTGCATAAAATGCGTCAGCTTTGATGAGACTGTCAAATTTAAATTACGTTTATGTTTGGAGAAATCGGTGGATTAATCAAGGAAACTTCGACGAGCGATAACCTGATTTTTTTGAATGGGAATGCCTAATTTTTTTATACGGTTAAATGTAGAATTTGATAACCTTTCTAATGATATAAGGTGGTGAATATGAATCTCTGATACTTTTTATATAATTTCAAATTTTCAACCAAAAAAACTTCTTTTATTTTGAGTAGGTAATTCTTTCAGTTGCACTTCAGTGGTGGCATATAGTTCTATTATTATCCATGTAGAGAAGATGATTGATTCTGTGTTGATTTACTTTCTGGTGTCTGCTGTTGAAACCATAGTTTGTGTTGTTCAGTGCATTGGAGAGTGGATTTAGACAGAGGCAGAACCAAAGTGAACTGAGAGAATCTCCTTGGAAGATACCGCGTCTCTGTTTGGATATGGCCATCCTGAGTTGAGTATTTTGTATATGTATATTGGAAGACATTTAAATTAATGTAAATTAGATTCTAGATCACATTTTATATCCACCCACAGACGGCAACAGCTACTACGGATTTATTTATATTTTTATTTACTGCACTGTCATTATGGTGAATAAATATTATTATGATTATTATTCTAAAGATATATGCTATGACTAAAAATGTAGTTTTCATCGCAACTAAAGTTTTAATACTCTTCGACCAAGTATTTCATAAAGTTTTAGTGAGGATATCATATTTCCGAACTGTACCTGTACCTCTGTCTGTTACGCACATTGACAGGTGGGGTCGTCACAGACCTCATAGTAATTTGTTAATAATTAATTCTTGATTTTACCTCTGTTTGTGTGTTATATTGTTATACTCTTATTGAAGGATTGTTGCGGAGTTGAGGCTGTGGGTGCCTCATACAGATGTGTGTATGTAAATACCAAGTATTTGATAAGCAATAGAAAAAAAGTTTCCAACTGATGGAAAATCGCGTATGTGTTTCCAGTTTTTAAGGGTGGGGACAAGTGCCATGTTACTAACTATAGACCGATCAGCGCCGGTCTCTGTCTCTCTAAGCTTCTTGAAAAAATTGCATATAATCAGTTGCTGTCTTCTGTAAAATCTTTAATAATAAATGAACAGCATGGCTTTTCCCCTAACAGATAAGTAGAAACCAATCTTCTATGCTTCACTGAATATGTTTGTGAGGCCATTGACAGCAAAACTCAGGTTGACTGTATCTACACCGACTTCAGCAAGGCTTTCGACAAGGTCAGTCACGAATTGCTTGTTGACAGATTTGCTGAGATCGGCCTTAGCAATGTTTTGTGTCAGTGGCTCTGGTCTTACATTTACAACCGCGAGCAAATAATAACGATCAACGGATTCAAGTCACGGCCGGTTAGGATAACATCTGGAGTTCCTCAAGGAAGTCACCTAGGTCCATTATTGTTTATAATTTATATTAATAATATCATTGAATCATTTAAATTTGTGAAATTTTTAATCTATGCTGATGATCTGAAAATTTTCCATACAGTAGAAAGTCTAAGCGATTGTGAAGACATACAAAATGACCTCAACAACTTTTCATTATTTTGCGATCAAAATGATCTACACTTGAACATAGATAAATGCAGCTTTATGAGATTCAAACGCAACAAAAAATTAATCAAATATAACTGTAAAATAAAAAACAATGAGCTAAAACAATCATATGTTGTGAAGGACTTGGGGGTGCTCATGGATGAAAAAATGTCATTTCAGTTTCATATAGAACATTTGGCATCTGAATGCAACAGGACACTGGGATTTATTTGTAGAACATCCAAAGAATTTAAAAATCCATCGGCCTTTATCATCCTTTATAATGCCTATGTTTACGGCCGCATGAGTTTTGCTTCAGTCATATGGAATCCATCTTGTAAGACATACGTTAATCGTATTGAGCGCGTTCAACATAAATGTTTAATAGTGCTAGGATTCAAAATCGGTCTACCCGTGCAAGATAGTAACTATGAAAACATAGAGAGAAAATTTAAAATACTTAATTTAGAACAAAGGAGAACATTGACAGACCTGTGCATTATATATAAAATAGACAATATATTTGATAGCCCGCACCTTTTAGCTAAAATTAACTTCAATGTACCTGAAAGACAGTTCAGGCAAGTTCCTCTGTTCAAAATTCCGTTTAGAAGAACTAACTTGGGAGTTCATTCTCCTCTATTTAGAGTTCAAAAAACATATAATGAGCTTGGTTGTGATAAGGCTGATATATTCTCTGTCAGCCTAAAAACATTTAAGGGTACTCTGCGTAACAGACTGCTAATGCAACAATGATATGACAATGTACGAGTATATAATATATTTTTTTAACTGATTTCATCCTCAAACATACAATTTGTCATTCACGTTTCTTTATCTTACTTTTGTTTCCGTTTAGCTGTTAATACTTTATAGGTATTTGTGCACATAAATGTACATATTTTCTTTTCTTGTAATTAGTGGGTAGTTTTTGGAATTGTTTATTCTGTTGTACCCTGAATTCGTAATAAATAAATAAATAAAATAAAATAAATAATGTATGTAAGTAATTCTAATGGGATATAAACAATCGCGGACCGGTGGGCTAAGATACTCTTGTAGTTCAAAAGTAAGGTACACATTTTTCAATCGGTATTTTCCAACATAAATTTGGAAAAATGTTATATAATGTAAAATCGATGAATGTTTATACAGTTTGCGCCAAGATCATGAAATGCTTCAGTCAATATATTATATAGTAGATTCTTATAGGTGACATATACGTCATAAAACTGCCAAATGCTTATTCAGATACCCTTAGATGCTTTTACAAGAAGATCAATATCTGGAGCTATTTGCAGAAATATTATGAAACACACAGTACTTGTATAGTATGTAGTATTTTTATAGGTATCACATCTCTGTATCATACTTTATTTGCCATATACTACTAACTGACAAACAGATATAGAAACACTCACTGAAGGTTAACTCTGCCTGTAAGTTAATATAACCCTATATGATGAAAAATATCACATTCTAGCTTTGCACATACATGACGATATGGTACACTTGAATGAAAGTATATATTTTTCGTCCAAAAATTCATTTTTATGTGTGTGTCTCCATCTCAAAACGGACTGTTGCTACGTTTTCATCCCTGTGAGTTGTGGTGTGGTTGAATAAAAAAAAATAGAAGCCAGTAGAAAAACTGTAGTTGTGAGTAGTGATTATATATGGTCAAAGTACCTTTTTTCTTTTCAACATTTAATTGGTAATTTGTATTTGACATTCTGAAGGATGAGATAAACCTTACCGCTGGGGATATGAAATCGCATTTCCAAATCTCTCTAGCAACGCCAGACAGAGAGAACCCATTAATTTCCCATTTAATTCATCCTACGCAAATAAGCTGCAGTAATTCATGGCAAATTAACTCAATTTGAAAGTTGAGCACTCGAACCGCTCCACTATGGTTTACCATCATCAAGTTGACTCTCCTTGCCTCGCCTTAAAGCTTTATCCTATATACCTGATGTTGAGTGTTCACCTCAAAAAGTTGTTCGCAGTTCATTTTCTTGTTAGGCTAGGGAAATGGATCTTTTGCAAGTTATTAGCGGTGCTTCAGTGGAAGCAAATTGGATTTTGAGTTGGAGGACTTAGTGGGGGCGGCAAAAAGGTTTCTGATGGCAAACGGTAATAGCAGAAGTTTAACGTCAAGCTGCTTTTGTACAGTCCGGTTTCGGTATACCTGATGCTCAAATCAAATTACGTCGGACATCCCGTAGAGAACGAATTAACTTTTAAACTACTGACGGAGTTTGGGAAGGAGATACTACAGGGTGTCAATTATGTTAACAAACTTTAACCACGAATGGTACTCCGAAAAATAGAAAGAAAAGGTCATATGAACATGGGTCCGAAAATGCTTCCTAAGAGAGCTACGCTCCTTTGCATGGGGCACCCTGAAGACGGTTTTCCCTCGATATTCTCGAAACCATTCATAACAAAATTACTAAATTAGGTACGATGGGAGAATATCGAGGGAAAACCGTCTTCAGGGTGCCCCATGCAAAGGGGCGTAGCTCCCTTAGGAAGCATTTCCGGACCCATCTTCATATGACATTTTCTTTCTATTTTTCGGAGTACTATTCGTGGTAAAAGTTTGTTAACATACTTAATTAATACCCTGTATAATCACTGAACTGGTCGGACACACTAACATCAGGACTGACTGAGATGCCTTTGAAATTCTTTAAAAAATACTTATCTAATCGTAAGCTAAAGGTAAAAACTGTCAAAGGTACCTGGATGCCACAGGGTTCCGTCTTGAGGTCTTTTCTTTATTTACACTTATTTAGTTTGCACTTTTGACCTACATAGTTGTGTAGAACACTGTAACATATGCAAACATATGCAGGTGACAGTTAACTTATTTATTCTTTCAATTTTTTTGATTACTTTAGAAGGCATTGCCTCAGGATGAATCCGTCTAAATCGGCTGCATTAATTTTCACCCGTAGATGCTTATATAGAGAACGATAAAAGGAAAAATTAAACCTTAATTTGTCGGTGCTGTAATTCCTATTCTCGATTATTCAAAAAATTTAGGTGTCACTATTGATTGTAACTTAAAATTTGACCGCGATTGTACCAATATGGTTAAAGCATCATACAATTGTCTGGGAAGCCGGTGTAAAAAATGTGTAGCTGCAAAGGTTGAAAATATTTACACTTGGTACAAATATATCCAATAAACTTTTGAAAAAAAAACACATAGATTTTATAACGTTTAGGATCTAGATGTGAGCATTTTTGGAAGTTGGAGTTTCATAAAAACTGCACAATATAATGTTTATAACTTTTAGAATCTAGATGCGGGCGTTTCATAAAAACTGCACAATATAAGTAGTAATAACTTAAAAGGTTTTAAAACTATTGACAAAATAATAAATGGTACATATACCTTTTGCTCACTTTAGTTGCGGAGAACCATGAAATGAAGTGCAAATCCACACACATATTTTTGTTTGTGTGTGATCCATTTGATCCACTTCTGAGCTAATTATTCATTTGTTTTATTATCAATTAACTTACTGAATGGTAACCCTACCCAAATGGGATGAATTTATAGAGATAATATAAATATAATTAATGACCAAGCCTTTTATTTTTCCATGCAAGTCACACTTTTTGTGCTTTTGTGTATCTTCAATATGGTATATGATACGCATCTTGCGAACAAATATTTTTTGGAATACATGTGAAACCACAACATTTAAGTTAAAATTCCCGCACATATTTTGGCACATACTTTCCTTCTACATGGCTACTTGGCCGACATTGTACGTCTTTACAAGGTATGAATAGCTATCAGCTATTAGCTACCAAGCTACCTGTATTAAACCACAGCATAAAGACTAAACCAGCAACACAACTCGTCAAATTGATGTACAAACTTTTTCGCCTACCTCTCAATACGTTCCTTATGCAGAGGATTAGGTCACTTTCAGTATACGCTTTGCCATTGTCGAGTGTAGATCATGATACGAGGGTTGCTCTATATCTCCGCCAATCCACCAATACGCAGACAGCTGTTTCACGCTTACTAGCGATCATCAGTGCGCCATAGGTCGATTGACGGAGGTAGAGAGCATCATATTTCTCATGTCTACCAGACATGTGAAGCATGTGAGAGCAGGCGACAGGAAAGATATGCCGATGCGCCATCTGGTACCCGAAGGCACCGGCAAACCAAAGAAATCGCTGCTAAACAGCAGCAGACTTCTTCGTGGAACGCCACGGCGCATCCGCTTGGCCACCAGAGGAGCGCGGGTTCTATTGGCAATTCCAAAACTCGATGAGATCTCTAGCGGCAAAAATCTACAGTGACAAAGCAGGTACTCGAATTTCGGATGGCACACAATTAACATGCCATTAACCGTTTATATGCCGTTTATGTTTCTTCGTTCAGTCGTGTTTTCGAGTTTGTGCTTTGTTAATTGGTATATAGTGTGGTAGAATATTTCTTCGGACCTTCTTCATACGCTAGTGTCAAGAATATGGCATCTACATCAGGCTTCAAATCAAGAAAGGCTAGCAAGTTTAATACAAACTGTAGTGTTTATGGTTGCCACTCCAAAAAAGACTATGATAAAAGCATTCATTGCCACGCATTTTCTCCAAAAGCGTGCCACAGCGTGCAGGATACCTGCTATCCTCCATATTTATTTACAAACGCCAGCGCCCTCATCGGTAATTGGAATCGCCAATATGCTGCTGCATATGAAAGTCGATATACGAGGGTGGCTCTATATCTCCGCCAATCCACCAGTACGCAGATAGCTGTTTCACGCTTATTAGCGATCATCAGTGCGCCACAGGTCGATTGTAGATCGTGAATCCTAGGGCCATATTCAGTTGTTTTATTATGTTTTTTTTGTTTAAGGTGGTCAAAATGTCCTCAAACATGTGGCTTCAGTTGCGCTGCTGGTTTACTCTTTATGCTTTGGTTGAACTAATCATTTCGCTGTCATCACTCATACAGTGTCTGATAAATCATGAGTATATTGAGAAAGTTTTTCTGCCACTATTTCCGCGACTATAATACTGCAAATGGTCAAGTGGGTGTGAAAGAGCTTAAGGATCTCAAAGAAACGAACGATGTCCGTTTCCCTAGCAATTTAGAATTTCTTCGTCAGATGCAAGCCGACTGTTCATCCGAGTTAACAAGAAAATAACCAACCTAAGGAGAAATCCCATCCGGACTGTGAAGACGAAATTAAACGGATTCCCCTTCCACTCACAATTCCCTCTACGGCGAGACTGTCGCAGGCTTTGTGAAAATGAGATGATATGAAGGAAAACTTCAAAGGAGATCATTTTAATTGAGCATTATTAAGTTCCTGGATTATTTGAAAAAGACTTCGCAAACATGTTACGAAGCTCCTAATAAGCTGCGCTTTCGTTCTGAAATATGTTGAGGATTGAGGTGTGCGTCTGCTGGGAACAACATAGTATAAAATACTAATATTTTTCCATGTAATTGTAATGTAATTTACTGAATATTTTTTTTCTATATAGATCATTTCGCTGGTCAATATTTTGTACAATATCTTCTGAGTGCTTAGAGTGTTTGCGTTGTCAAAGTCTTCTTCTTTTATATTCTATCCTTATGATTTATAATGATGATTTTCAGTTCTGACATACTGTACTAAAGCGGTGGGGTCAGTACAGCATTTGGTATTTCCTACCGAAATTACCGGTTAAAGATGTCGATGACTTCGTCAGTAATTTAAAAATCGGCGGTAAATCGGTAAACTGGTAAATCGGTTAAAATGAAAATAAAAAAATCGCGACGACAAAACAAAAAATACTGTCATCCAATACGGAAGACGTTAAAATAATGTCACCACCTATAGAGGTTGAAAAATGCGTTTAAACATGAAAACGGATAACATTGATACACGTCATAGTTGGACCTCTTAAAAACATACATGTAAAACGTCATCTGTTTTAAACAATTTCAACGATTTTTAACGAAAATGACGTGAAAGATCGAACTTTAAGCTCAAATTTCTGAAATGGCCAGCAGAAACAGATGATAGTATTTTTTGTGTTATCTACAAAAAGAAAACAAAGAATTTTCCAAAAAGTTCCGATCAGTTTCGTCGCGATTCTTTTATTTTCATTTTTAAAAAAAATCGGTACGCGCAAACCACCCGTAGATTTCGGATGACGACTTTTTTGGAACATTAGTTAGTTGGTAGGTGTACTAAGCAAAATGCTACCGCATTTTCATTCGGTAACTTAACGGCTTTTTCACTTTTTCACACCCTCATCTATCTCTGATCCCTCCCATTTAGGAGTTATGGCGCAATGACAAAAAAGTTTCCAAACCTCCTCTAGAAACCAAATACCTAGCGTCATCCCATTTTTTCTTGATCCTAAAATTACGCATCGTTGCTATGAATAACATGCCCTTAAGGGCCCCACAGACATCGTTCTTTTTCATCAGGTTTGCACGACGTGCCAACCGACTGATGGAACGATACCTCCACACACTGTTCGGTTTTCTTTCAGTTTCTCGCAAATTTTTGGTCCTTAACATGGATAATACTTTAGCATTGGCGGCGGCTTTAGCTATTAAGGTGAAATACAGCAAGAAAAAACATTTTTTTAACTCGCTCCTGAACGATCCGCGAATGGAGTCAATTTTCTTTTTCACTGAATCTGTATTTGCAGAGGGATCTATATCTCTCCATTTTTTCAATAGTTCTTTGTAGGCCTTATTTTTCTTGTCTCTGTCTGCATACTCAGTGGATTTGACTTTCCAGAGACACGGAAAACTCTTATACATGTGTATAAATTCCATCATAAATTGTTTGCTATTTTGCCGTATATCGCACATTTTTTAAGGCAACCAGAAAGATACTGCAAAATCCCGTCGTGGTTGCACGATGAACGGCCACATAATGTACCGAGTTGCACGATGGCGTTCGAAACCGACCGATAAAATCAAGCTCGGACAGATTGTTTGGAACGACGGTCAACACGACGGTTTTTCGGCACACACGGACCGAAATGAGTGTGATCGGTTGGCACGTCGTGCAAACCTGATGAAAAAGAACGATGTCTGTTGCTTGCGAGTATGGTTTTATGGTAATTTTTGAACACAGTAAATTATCTATTGTTTTGTTGAGAAATCTAGTTCGTCTACACCCGAACCACTGTACTTACTCAATTGTTCTCAATATAAATGTGGAATAGATTATGTCACAAATGTAGCACCAAAATTAGAGATTCTATAACTTTGGGTACTTCTTGGATCTAGTCAAAGCCGCGCTTACCTAACTGCGTTCTGAGTCACGCCCGCGGAAACTCCAATCAAATGCTAGATAACCCAACCCTGTAACTGTGTTCAATATTGGAAACTTGGAAATTCCTCGCCCAGTTTACAAGTACGCCTGATACTTACTAACGGGCGTTCGATTCCCTGTTCTGATATTGGGATATTCAAGAGGAAGAACGGAGCGGAGATCCTCAAGGGGCCTCTTCATAATTTTGTCGTTGCCGCCTTAATTAGGGATTATATGTACACAAAATAAATATAGCGAATTGCTAATGAGTAAACTAGGCATGGAATTTGTTATAAATACAGGGTGGCCTAATGAAAATTGACGCCGACAATATCACTGTAACTGTTAGTCATATAACTTGGAGAAAAAAAAAATTATTAGGTAAATCGGCTAAGAGAAATCACTAGTTAAGTTATTTTCGAATTCCGCAAGTGGCCGCTAGGGGGCGCAACTGTTACAATCAATCAAAAAACGGCTTTCTCTCAAAAAATATGCGACTAGAAGTATATATACAGGGTTACTGGTAACTCGACCACTTTCCTGCAAGAGGTGATAGGGGGACTCAAATGTAATAGACCGATAGTTTTCGAAATAATTAACATTTAATGTTTTTCAACCAAATGTCCAAATTTCCACACTAGATCCTAAACTAAGAAAAAAACCTGTTGTTGATGCTGATAATTTTTATTTTAGTATTTAATTAACACATACACAAAGCTAATCTAGTATTAAAATCTTTCAAAAAGCTAAACAGTTCCAAACTAAATACAAGTATTTAAAAAATAATCAACAAAATTTTTACATTAACCGTGAAAGAAAATTATCTAGCTCATAAAAATTATTCAAACGGTTGAAAAAATCGCTAAAAAACTTTCCTACCTAATAACCTTTTCAGAAAGATTATAAACAGCAATGAATAAAAATCACCTATTCAAAAAGAACGATTGACAGTACAATCATTATTGATAACTCAGTTAGATACTAGAATGTTTGCAAATGCGGTCGATGATTTTATCAAAGTAAAACAAATTAAATCCACTCAAAGTTTCTAGAGATCTTGCTCAATGTGTTGCCCTTGATTTCGGATACAAGTACGAATCCGCTTCCTCACTTTGGTTTTTATAACTCGTGTTGAAAAAGTTCGTTTCATCTCCTCCGCCGCATTGATAATTTTTTGCCTTAGTTCGTCAGCAATATTAACTGGAGTCTCGTAAGCCAATGCCTTCAGGTGACCCCAGACGTAAAAATCAAGAGGTGTCAGATCTGGGCTCCGCGCAGGCCATGGGATGGGTTCACCCCTCCCTATCCATTTGTTCGGGTATGTGTTGTCCAACAACTGCCGAATTATGATACGGTAATATGCTGGACAACCATCATGCTGGAATATCATGTTGTTGGTGATTCTGTATTATGTTGATAAATTTTGTTAAATAGTTACTTGTGGTTGTACTGTCATTCTTGTCCTTGGAATAGGCCATCAGATAAGGAAGTTTTTAAAATAATTTGTTTGACTGGTTGTGTATCTTTTTTTGAGCTAGACAATTTTCTTTCACGGTGAATGTAAAAATTTTGTTCTTTATTTTTTAAATAATTGAGGTTTTGAATAAAGAAAAAAATATATTTTTTTTGTGATAAATCGAAAGATCATATATAAGTTTTATAACAAAACCGTTTTTGTTTTCTTTTTTTTCGCAATAATTCAAAAGTTATATCAAAATAAAAATGGGTTTTTGAATCGAGTACCGAAAACACGCCGACGGCTCCCGAACCCGTGTGACGTAATGATGGCGGTTAAGATGCTCCTTTGACCAACGACATCCTACATCGATACTAGATTCTAGATGTTCTAGATTCCCAGCCAAACGTGAAAATACTTGCTAGTAACTAGTGTATATTTGTTGCAATATAGCCGATGAATGAAGTTTGCAGCTCAGGACGACCTCTACGATCGAAATAAATATCTTTTTGAATGTTTGAAATCAGATTACAGATTCCAGTAAGTAAGTACCTAATCAAATATGTCTTATTG
Source organism: Callosobruchus maculatus (assembly GCA_951848785.1). Lineage (NCBI taxonomy): Eukaryota > Metazoa > Arthropoda > Insecta > Coleoptera > Chrysomelidae > Callosobruchus > Callosobruchus maculatus. The sequence continues at coordinate 1,000,971 of CATOUR010000042.1, read as the reverse complement.
AAACTATCTGCTGCATGTTCGGCTGGCCTAGTGGTTAGAGTGTTGGCTAATGGATCCGTTGGTCTGGGTTCAAAGCTCAGCCTGTCCGATTTTTTTTTATTTTTTTTTTATCAAATAATTTATTCATTCATGTGCTTTTTGCACTTGTTATGTACATTTTCTTCTACGATCAACATAAATATGTTTTTGAAACAAATTCTATCAGACATATTACTTGCACTGCATAGTGCAAAAACTAAGTACAGGACGCGGTGGACAATTCAAAAAATCAGTTCAAATGGTGTTTGTCCGTCAGTATCAACCGCCAATATTTTTTTTAAATGTAATAGTTGGTTAATAAAACAAAATCCATTCATTTTTTAAGTTTTTAATATAAACATAAAATAAAACTCGTAATCACAACAGTCTTCTGTTTATCACTTGGTATTTTTATTTATTTAACTTTGACCAACGAAGCTTAATAATTAAATTTTCATAAAAATTTAACAAACAAAAATATATAAACGCAATGCAAACAAACAAAACTTATTCTTCTGAGAGTTTCAATGTTATAATTATCTTTACTGTACGTAGATGCTTTTCTGCTAAAATATTTGTTAGTAATTTCATCTTATATGAAACGAATCCAATTTTTTTTAATAAATTATTAATATGTACATCCCAACGTAAGTGTGAGTCTAAATATATTTCTAGATACTTTATACTTTTTTCTATGTTCGGGACTAAAAAATATAGTTTTATTTTTGTTTACTTGAAGTGCTAGCTCTTATGTAAAATAATTATACTTCTAGTTTATTTATCGTATAAGTATTTATTATCAATAATAATATTAAATAATAAAAAAAAATTATTTTAAGTTTTGGTCAAGAAGATAATTATAACATTGAAACTCATAGAAAAATAAGTTTTGTTTCTTTGCATTGCATTTTTATATTTTTATTTGTTAAATTTTTATGAAAATTTAATTACTAAGCTTCATTTCTCAAAGTTAAATAAATAAAGATACCAAGTGATAAACAGAAGACTGTTGTGATTACGAGTTTGACTTACTTTATGTTTATATTAAAAACTTAAAAAATGAATGGATTTTGTTTTATTAACCAACTATTACATTTAAAAAAAATATTGGTGGTTGATATTGACGGACAAACACCATTTGAACTGATTTTTTGAATTGTCCACCGCGTCCTGTACTTAGTTTTTGCACTATGCAGTGCAAATAATATGTCTGATAGAATTTGTTTCAAAAACATATTTATGTTGATCGTAGAAAAAAATGTACATAACAAGTGTAAAAAGCACATGAATGAATTATTTGATAAAAAAAAATAAAAAAAAATTGGACAGGCTGAGCTTTGAACCCAGACCAACGGATCCATTAGCCAACACTCTAACCACTGGGCCAGCCGAACATGCACCACATAGTTTCAATAAGACATATTTGATTAGGTACTTACTTACTGGAATCTGTAATCTGATTTCAAACATTCAAAAAGATATTTATTTCGATCGTAGAGGTCGTCCTGAGCTGCAAACTTCATTCATCGGCTATATTGCAACAAATATACACTAGTTACTAGCAAGTATTTTCACGTTTGGCTGGGAATCTAGAATCTAGTATCGATGCAGGATGTCGTTGGTCAAAGGAGCATCTTAACCGCCATCATTACGTCACACGGGTTCGGGAGCCGTCGGCGTGTTGTCGGTACTCGATTCAAAAACCCATTTTTATTTTGATATAACTTTTGAATTATTGCGAAAAAAAAGAAAACAAAAACAGTTTTATTATAAAACTTATATATGATCTCTCGATTTATGACAAAAAAAAAATTGATTCAAAACCTCAATTGTATGTAGTTTGAAACTGTTTAGTATTTTTACACATTTAAATACTAAATTAGATTTGCGTATGTGTCAGTAAAAAACTAAATTGGAAATTACTAGAATCGACAGCAGGGTTTTTTCTAAATTTGGGATGTAGTGTGGAAATTTGGACATGTCGTTGAAAAACATTAAATGTTAATTATATCGAAAACTATCGGTTTTCGGAATTACATATAGGGGGTTAAATCTATTGTATTTGAGTCCCTCTATCACTTCCTGCAGGAAAGTGGTCGAGTTACCGGTAACCTTGTATATAAGATGTAGTGTTGGGGAATGTTAAAAAAGTGTTTCTTTAAATAGGTATAACTTTGGTATAAGTTAACAGAATTAAACAAACTAGGTCTCTTTTGAAAGAGCTATACTTAGCTAATAATCCGTTACATAAAAATTATCCAAGTTTATCTTGACTTAGTAGCTACAGGGTGGTATTTGACATCATAACAATTATTACGCATTATTACAAAAATTTAAAATAGTACTTGATGGGCCAAATTAGACCTACCGATGTTAAACACCAATAACTTTTTTTATTTTTTTGCATAATTATTTTTTTCTTGTGACAGGTTATAACAACGCATAAAAATTATCGAGTTTTTCTATTCCTCTCAACAATCAATTCAATATTCTATATTTTAATTCCAAATTAGCTCCTTGCTTTCTAAAGTGTATCTGATGGTTAAACAGAGAAACGTAGGTCAATCAGATCCTTCTGCTGAATGCGAAAACGTTTTAGAAGACAAGAGATACAATTTGGATAAGTTACAGGATGATTCCATCAAATTTCTATACCAACTCAGGCTAGCCAAAAAACTTGCAGATGTGAAAATCGGTTCGTCAGAAGACCTCTATGAAGAAGTGAAACGATGTATCCTTTAAATTTATAGGTACAATAATAATAATAATAATAATAAACAGTCTTTATTTGCACATTATAGCATGGCGAAGTTTAGCCACACGGCTACTCTTACACTTAACCATAACATGAAGAATAATAAACTACATAAAAAGTGGAAGAATGCATACTATTAAGAAATCATAACATCAGGTGAACAGTGGTGCTACATATATAGCTACAACAATGAAAAACAATAAAAATAAAGATATTCTCATAAAGAGAAAAAAGAAACAGTCCAAAAATGATTTACACTTAGAGATGAATAACAAATAGGTAACCTAAAAACACTGCTTCTCCAACAGCTGAGCTCTGAGTGATTTTTTGAAAAGTTGCAAGGTTTTTTGTTTGTCTGAACTACTGACGGTATTGTACAGTCTAACAGCATTATAAGTGAAAGAAGAATATCAAATTTGTCCTCATGTCGTAGGTTTCTTGACATTAAATTTTTCCGAGGAACTAATTTATTTGCAAGATAAATTGGTTTCTTGGTGTTTATTGTTCTGTACACAAAAACCAACATGTGAAAATCAAAGAGTTTATCAAGTTTCAGCCAGCCCAATTCATTGATTTTAGATGTAGTGTGGCCGTATTTACGGAGACTAAATACAAAGCGACAGCAGCAGTTCTGAATTTTTTGTAATCTACTAATCTATATGTGATTTAAGGTTGTTTGAGATCAAATCCAATCTACCAAAACCTCGATTTCCATCCAATATTTACTACTTAAGGTGCACGGTTGGATAGTTAACCGATGGAGCATATATTTGATGATTGATGATGATTTGATGATCCAAGCATCTTTTCTGTATTAAAATACCTCAAAATTAAAGCAAGTCTTGCTCAGAAGAAAGAGGTTCGCAAATATAATATATAAATATAAATATATCAGTCATGGACCAATAATTCCAAGCGACGATCTAAATGCATTACTTGGCATTCGTAAATAATTAAAATATTTTTTTCTGTGCAACAGATTATGGTACGCTTCTTGCTTCTGGTTTTTAAAAATATATTAAGACAAGGGAACTCAATTCGAAAATTACGCATTGGTCGTACTCGCACACTGGGTTAGTAACGAAAAATATAAATTCGCAGAGAAAAGAACAAAAATAAAGGCCTCCATTCATTTAACGGTTGGCACGTTACATGTTATCCTGCAACTGTTCTCCCAGCACTGACCTGATTTCACACACTAACCTGCCATCAAAAACAGAAGCTCGCTGCCATCGGTCTCCGGGTAGCGCTTAATTTCGGCGCCGTTATCAGAAAAGCAACAAACAAAGCCTCGACTTTATGGGCACGCCGTTCATGGTATATGAGAGCCGTGCATATGGATATTCATAAAACGGAATACATTCGCTATTATGGACTTACAGCATGGTGTACAGCTCGTAAAAATATTAACATATGTATGCGTACCAACGAAATATCGCTACAGAGATCGAAACAGCAGACACTGCTGCCGTCAGCAGATGTGCATCTGGATCGTAGAAATCGAGATATATGAGAAAACTCAGCGCCACAGGATTAAAACTAACATGACTGGGTTTTTGTAATACCCAAATACTGAGGTGGTAAATAAATGACACACCGCACGCATTACATGGTTCCACATTTAAATCTTCTTTCACAAGATCGAGGAGAAATCACAATTGCTGCCTTATAACTCTAAAGCATGCTTGAAATTTTTACCCCGTCGTCAAGCCGATGTCTATGAACAAGTAATTTAAATGCTCCTTCCCTACTTCTTTTTTGAAATAATTGACTAGCAGAATTTCTGGTGCCATTATAAATCGTAGTTATTATGTAAATTTCTTCTTGCAGAATTTCATATTTGCAATATTAAAAATGCCAGCGCTAATTTCTTTCTTTTACTTATTGCGACGGTCAGGACGCAACTAACAATCCTAGGGAAACACTTCTTCCGCAGCGCATTGGATGTTGCGTTGCGTCGGACATATTACGTATGCTACGCCGCGTATGCTACGCCGCGTAATATGTGCGTTGCTAGGAAAACCCTGCTTAAAGGTCGATACAGACTATGAGTGTGTTCATAATGCGCGTTTCGGGATTCGCCCGGTTCGTTGCAGTTCGTTGTATTTTATAAATGAGAGCCTACCAGACTATGTATCCATTCGCGATGCGGGAAATCTCAATTCACGATTTCCGTTTATAATTTTTTCGCCGCAAAAGCGAAAGTATGGGTGGAGACGGACGAAATTTACTGTTTTTAATTTTTCGACGGCAGTTTCTGCACGCTTGTTATTAAGTTATATACTAATATTAATTCTAAATCCTTCAACACTCACTTCGAATGTGTCTCCCAAACTTTTAAAAGCATCATTTTTCTTATATTTATTTTTCTTCTCTTTCTCCATTGGATCCCATAATAAAGGCAACTGTTCAATTTCGTAAATAAGATCTAGAACGCGACCATCAGGTTACTGCAATTATTTTGAGAATTCTCTGCCATTTTTATTAAAACAAACGGGGGACACAGACTCGGAAACAGAGGATTATCTTTTCCTCGGCGGACTGTAACGAGTCAGTGATTCGTGTTAAGGGGCCTGGATACACACATTTATACATACGTGTTTGCCATGTAAAACACGGACTCACAATTTCTCGCATAACTCACTCTATTTTCAAACTACATATATAATATTTCAGAAGGCGATAGTTAAGACCTTAATGAATGACAGCTATTTTCGATTTTCTCAAAAAAGTTTTTTCATGTGCAAAAAAAACTCGCAATGCAAAATCATACATTCTATAAATGCCTGTAATTTAACAACCAAACATGATATCAAAAAAAGGCTAAATAGTTGCACAAGCGCAAGCTTTCTTCTTCAATTTGCTCCTTGAGCCATTACTGTACGTTCAAAGGTAACGTCAGGAGGTTGGAAATGCGAAATTCATTTTTATGGTGCCCTTTGGACCTTACCTTTGGACCTTTTGACCTTACCTTTGGATTTTTGGACTTATCTCCCCTCATCTTAGACGCACAGTGAAGAAAGGGAACAGGTGGCCACGCCTCCTCGCTAACACGGGAATACGTCTTTTCTTGGATTCTCAATTTCGCGCGCTATACCCTAGACCCTTAATGCTGATCCTTTGGCATTCGCTAATTTCCCAAAACGAATCACTACGAACACACGCACCACGCGGTTTACGAATGAACATTGAATGAATAAATCCATATACACTATGTATAAAATGCTTGTGAATTGCGCATTACGAACACATGCATAGTCTGTAGCGACCTCAATGGCGACAGTGGTAGTGCAGTGCAGTGCACCAGTCGTTAGACTATTGTCAAGTTTTGAGCACGCTGCAACATTTAGATTATGTTTATCAGCCACTGAAACCGGCAACCCTCGTTAATTTCACCTTACAAACTCATACCCACTTGGCAGTGTGGACAAGAAAGAACACACATACCAAGCATCAAGAGCTGAGTCAAATGCAAATACCCAAACTTGAACTACTTTCTTACGCACCACTTCCTGATTGGTCACGGGTGCTTTGGAAGTTATGCAAACAAATGAACATCACGTTGACCAGCTTTTGTAGTTACTGTGAGTTCGAGGATACCTCAAAGCATACTCTCTGCGAGAGATGGGCGGCATGGAAAGTTATTAGTCCGGGATCCCAGGCCCATTTTCACTACTTACTACCAACAAGCTAATTTTGCGTGAGTAGCTTCATTTTGATAAGACGCCCAACTTTTTCCTCTACAAAAATTCTCGATTGTGGTAGCTAACAGGGGTAGCAGGGATGAAATATGTCAATTTGACGAGTGTCAGAAATTAATTACTCACAGTTAGCTTTTCAACTAAATCTTAAGAATATGATCAACCTTATTAGAAAAAATGTTTGTCCTACAAAATCTATGGTTTGATCACATTGTCTCCCTCCGTCCAACATGTACCAATAACAAGGTCATACAAATTTATTACTAACAGCCTGATTTTTTCACTATTGCTTCGTTAATATTTATACAATTTGACAGCAACATTGTCCTACAAATCACGTGGTATGTTATCCTGGTCCTACGCTCAGAAGTTGTAGTACAAATCCCGGGTGTAAAAATAATTACTATCAAGTGGATAGCGTCGTTGCGATGAGACGTCCAACAATTTTCTATACGAACATTCTCGATTGTGGTAGCTGCCAGGGGTAGCAGGGATAATGTATGTCTATTTAACGAGTCTCAAAAATAAAACATTAACGGTGGGCCCTTTTAATCAAATCTTAAGAAAGTAATCAACATTATAAAACAAATATTTGTCTTAACAAAATTCAACACGTATCAATCAGGAGGTCACAAAAAATGATTACTAACTTATATTTGACGGTAGCTTAGTTAATACTTAAACAATTCAACAGCCACATTGTCCCACAAATTGATTGGTATGTTATCCGGGTCCTACGCTCTGAAATGATCCTTATTACTAACTGCAGAGCATTGTGTATCATGTATTTCAAGTTGGTGTTGACCATAAGGGTGTCCATGCAAAGATTTGCTTGAGCAGTTTTTTTTCGAACATGTGATCAGAGCAGCATTATTTAGATAGATAGATACGTTTATTTCCGGAAGAATGTATAGAACATTGTGTAAAAGGTCAGGCATGAAGCAAAAATTTACAGTACAATCAATACATTACACTACATTACATTACATTATTACAACAGATTACACTCTATAATTATAATACAAGTAGAAAAATGACAATTCTTGTCGGATTAACGGTACATACCTGTTTTCTTCTGGAACATTATTTTCTTTGGACAGAGAACACAGTTAACCTATTATGTGATATTTTGTCCTACAGTTAGTAATGAAAAAAATTGTCTTGTGGTATTGACAACTTCTGAGCGTAGGACCGCGATAACATACCACGTGATTTATAGGACAGTGTCGCTGTCAAATCTTATAAATATCAACGAAGCAATAGTGAACAAATCAGGCTGTTAGTAATAAATTTGTATGACCTTGTTATTGATACATGTTGGATGGAGGGGGATAATGTGATCAAACCATAGATTTTGTAGGACAAATATTTTTTTTAATAATGTTGATTACATTCTTAAAATTTAATTGAAAAACTAACAGTTAGTAATTAATTTTTGAAGCTCATCAAATTGACATATTTTATCCCTCCTGCCCCTGTTAGCTACCACAATCTAGAATTTTTATAAAGGAAAAAGTTCGGCGTTTCATCTAAAGGAAGCTACTCACGCAAAATTAGCTTAGTAGTAGTAGTTCTTTAATATAGATTTCGGCAAAGATTACATTTTATATTACAAGTAGAAAAATGACAATTCTTGTCGGACTAATGATACATACCTGTTTTGTTGTAGGATATTATTTCGTTTGGTCAGAGAACACAGTAACCTATTATGTGATATTTTGTCCTACAGTTAGTAATGAAAAAAATGGTCTTGTGGTATTAACAACTTCTGGTCGTAGGACCGGGATAACATACCACGTGATTTGTAGGACAATGATGCTGTCAAATTATATAAATATTAACAAAGCAATAGTGAAAAAATCAGGCTGTTAGTAATAAATTTGTATGACCTTGTTATTGGCACATGTTGGACGGAGGGGGATAATGCGATCAAACCATAGATTTTGTAGGACAAACATTTTTTCTAATAAGGTTGATCATATTCTTAAGATTTACTTGAAAAACTAACTGTTAGTAATTAATTTTTGACACTCGTCAAATTGACATATTTCATCCCCGCTACCCCTGTTAGCTACCACAATCGAGAATTTCTGTAGAGGAAAAAGTTGGGCGTCTCATCAAAATGAAGCTACTCACGCAAAATTAGCTTGTTAGTAGTAAGTGGTGAAAATGGGCCTGGGATCCCGGACTATATATTGAAAACAACCTGAACGCCCAAAACCTGATCGAAGTGGTGGTCAGAAAAAACGGCGTTGTTTTATTTTTTGATAAATATTTACTTGAAACTAATGCTCCCACCATCAAAATCAACAGAACGATGCCGATGTTTTATCACATTAACTAATAAAGTTTGCTAATGGTTGTTTACTTTCGTTTTATAATATATTCATAATTCCCATGTTTCTCAAATGTGAATATTAATGTTGATACAGCAGGGATATGTATTCCAGTGGAAACAGTTGGGAATTGAGATAATTGATTCATGTAAATTGGATTTACTATACATTTGGGCGTTCATATGCATATTCATCAATTTACATTAAATGCATATGTACATGAATAGTATGTTTAACATCGTTAAATAAATGACGAAAAGCGCCTGTATAAATTAATAGTAATAGCATTTTCGACGAATTCTTTTCATCCACTTAAAAGAGCAGACGAGCACCAACAACACTTTCTCGCGTAGGAATAAGGATAAAAGGATAAAAAATAAATTTCAAGCGAAGAATATTTGCTTAGGGGGGTGGGTTTGCTCAGTGAGTAGAGCTGGAACCGGAATGTCCCGGGTTCGATTTCCCTAAGAGACGGAAATTTATTTCAAAAAAATCTCAGCGAGAATCCCCACTTGAGCCTTCACTCTTGGCTTCTAGCGGTGCTGTTCCTAGTCCGGCACCGGGAAACAGTAACAAAGCCTACACAGAATACAAGGCTAATGACCAGAGTAGTCGACGCCATTGACACAGAAGTCAAAAAAATAATATGTGATTTGATTCAAGTATACCATATAACAAACATTACACAGTCTAACCACTCACCAAACCAATTTGTTTGAACCCGACACGACGTGTTCCGCTAACCATGTTATCAAATTCAAGATTTAAACTAAAAACGAAATCTTTATTATCCATATGTATCTACAACGTATGCAGTGCACCATAACACGATTTAATTCTGTCATCTGTCGAAGGAACACGTCAGATGAACACATTATTTCTAAGAAACCAAAGCAATTAAGGGTTATTTGCTATCGCCCTCTTATCACTATTCATTACATTGTCCCTCTTTGTAAGTTCCAAGGTTTCATATGCATCTAGTTTATTAAGTTAAATTTAAATCTATTTATGATGACTTTCGAATACATTGCGTTAGACTTTTCAGTTCTACCATATTTTAAATGTGCGATGAAATATAAAAGTCGAAAAGATTAAATATAAAGGACCAGTGCCACCACATTACGACCAGCCACGTTGGCATTGGTATATCCGGAAGCGGAGTACTGCGCATCCAGCTGGTTAAACAGCTTCTTCACCCTTCCTCCAGACCACCGAAGGCTTACATTCTTGCTTAGGGATTATAACAAGATCGAGTCCAATGAGAACCTACAAATTCATCACGATATTCCCTGCATCACCGAAGAGCCCGGACACCCACCTAAACGATCAGCTAAAAACATCGCCAACAATTAATAATACTGCAGTATTACAATTTGTAATAATAAACAGAATGAACATATACATATCACAGACCACTGCACATAACACATAAAAGTACATTTAAATGTTTAAAAACTCTTGTACTGAGTAAAAACTATTGTTTAAGAGGAACTGCTTCAGCATTTGGTTAAAATGTTTTTCTTATCTTTTACACCTCTTACATGTATGGGCAAAGAGCTAAAAAGCTTATGGCCCATGTAAAAGGGACTGTTTTCATAAAGAGTGGTTTTATGTCTGATTGACCTCAGCGAACTGCTGCACCTGGTGTTATAGTCATGTAAGTCGTTGTTTTTTTCATAACTGTTCATAGCTGCTTTTGCAAATTTCATACACTTACACACGTAAGTAATTTATGTTCTTTAAAATATGGTCTACATTATTGTATAGATTTCAGATTAAAAATAAGACGTACTATTCTTTGCTGTAGAATAAAAATCCGCGTAGTCAAATATGAGCTACCCTACAATATCACATGGTATGATAAACATATGCAAATAGACTATTGCGATGCCATAGAGCAATGGTCCACGGAAATGGAGCCTCGAAGCCAACGAAGACCTCATCAAAATACCCAACCAATCAAATGGCTTCGACCAATATTGAATGTAATGTTTATGTGAATGTTTATGGGTAAATTTGAATAGAATCCGCTCACGACATGGTAAGTGCGCGGACTCCCTACACCGATGGGACATAGGTAACTCACCTCGATGTGACTGTGGATCCCCAAGGCAGACCATCCAACACTTAGTGGCAGGTTGACCACTTTGCTCATACCATGAAAATTTACAGGACTTGTATTCTCTTATATCTGAATTCAATGTTTATTTGTAAATGTATTTAAGTTTTCATTTTATTGTGTCTGTATATTGAATGTTTGTTTGTAAGTGGCAAGGTGGGATCCATTTTCTCTAAATTCAATTCGCAACTGACAATTTTAAATCTCGTTCAGCAATTCTAGGATACTGTAATTACTATATAACTAGCAAGTTCTGGATTACTTAAGCGGAACTAGCTTGAAACATTTTTATATATATTGAATTTCGTCCACAAACATAAAAATTACATCAACTTCAATAGCCATGAACATAATACACGAACCAAGAATAGGACCTTAAGACCTCCTATATTTAAGTCAATAGGCCAAAATAGTTTAATATATCTATGTTGCTGCATATATGGTTTACTTCCTGCTTCACTGAAATCCATAAAATCTCATATTGTATACAAAAAAATTGGATAATGGACACACCCAGAGATATTTTTTCAAATGTTTTTAAAACGATTTTGAACTGACACACTTACAAGTTTTTAATATAGTTAGTATTAGTTTTAATATACGTATTGTAAAATGTATGTATGTATTATAACCCACGCACAAGGTCAGCACCTTCTGTGGGTCAAACAATTTATTTGCTCTGTATTGTTGGTGAATAAATTATTATTATTATTATATACGTGGGTCAGAATAGCCTAGTTTAGTTTCCGTCCTTAATGCCTCTAATGCCCCGATATTCTTGTTGAGGTATTTCAACTTATAGTTGATTTTCTGTAAATTCCTTATTCTGTTAGAGCGTAAATAATATTTCAAACTTAATTTCTTCGTTTGATGTTTCCTAATATTCCTGTATAGATAGCTATTCACTTGTAAAGTATGATAATTTTAAATTATTTTTACTCTATTTCTTTAAACGTAATACCTCGTGTATTTTAACTGAAGTCTCGAAGCATGTTCTATTAGGTAATTTCGTTTCATAATACGTTTTTTCGAGTTTGCGCCGTTGCCAAGCTATAATTTATTTTTATAATCATTAAAGGTTTATCACAAAATATCTTGTGTGTGTTACTTAAGTTGAAAAATGTTTCTACTTCTAGTATTTTATAGACGTAGTGGTATGGTGATACCTACAACTTATTAGGTTGACTAGTTAACGGTGAAAAGTAAGATAATACAGTTGTTTTGTCTGTAAGAACGAGTTCAACAACATTTGTCTGTCCACTAAATAGAAACATGTATACTGGGTGTCCCAGAATTTCCTTGACACCTGATGTTTTCGTAACAAAAAAAAGGTGAAACGAAAACTGAGTGGTATTTTTGAAGGTCTATCATATAATAGTTAAAAAAACATTTTTTTGTACTTCAACCCGTAAAACTCACCCCCAACTTGTTTTCTAAATAAAGCCACACAGCTTTTTCTACATAATAAAGTCAGTATTTTATTTAAAATTTTGTAGTGCCTTTGATTTCAAACACAAACCAATTTTTCTTTCGTAAAGTCAAAAGCATAAGATAAATAAAATAAGGAATTGTTTGAGGTATAATATTTTCGTAATACAAAAGGAGAAAAACACATTTTTTTCTCTAAAGCGTAACCCACTTACTTATCCATTTTTTTTCCAAAAATATTGGGCATCAAAAAATATTCTATTTATATTATGCTTATGATTTTACGGAAAAATAGGTTTGGTTATAACATCAAAGGTACCACAAAATCTTAAAATAGGGCCATCATTTATGTATAAAAGCCTATGCGGTGTTGTTTGAAAACAATAAGTTGTGCGTGAGATTTGAGGATGATGAAAAATGTTTTGAATGCATCGTTCCATAGACCTATAGTACTTCCAGAATTATAACTCAGTTTTTGTTTGAATTGTTTTTCGTTACGAAAACATCACGTTTCAAAGAAGTTCTGGGAAGTTCTGGGATATCCGGTATATCATAATATACTAAAGTGGTGGAAGAGCTTTTTTTCTTGCCATGAGGCATTTTAAACGTATGTAAATCGTACAAATCTGTTTATCTGTAGTGTATCTGGGTGTAAAAGGATTTGTTTTCTTTCATCCGCTAACCACAACAACGAGAGGCGTCAGAGATCTATTTCATTCCATACGGTGCTATATATTTTGTAGCTATAAAGCTCGGGTATGCTCCAACAGTGTTATCTGGCCAATAATGGCCTCCACTCAGCCATTTGCAAATGGCTCAAAGTCGTTAAATCTAGGATGCGAAAAGCGGTTTAGTGCTCCCCAGTATTTGATCTGGATAAGCAATTATGTTTCCACTGATTTCACTTGCAACTCATAGAAGACAATGACAGATAATTATTTATTTTTAAAAGCCTTTATTTAGCTTGCTATGTTTGTTCGGGTGGAATCTTGCTACTCAATTTCGAAGCAGCTATTTGCAACCGATTGAGCTGAAATTTTGTATACACGTTTAGTTTGGATGACAGTACACGATATGCTGTTTGACCTCGTTCTGAATCCAATAGTGGAATAGTTATTTAATGCATTTCTAGATTATTTAATGCAGTAGATGGTAAGGGGAATGACAATGTAATGAGAGGGATGTCGCCACTGACAATAGATCCACTGTTGCGGACACGTGATGTGCCTGGCGGTGGCGTAGCCCTTTTGGGGCGAATATAGGCGGCTTTTGAAAATTATTGGATGATGGCGCGAGGCACTAAAAAATGGTTAGTTACCTTGGTTATCTGGTGGCGTTGGTTGGGTGCGCTGCTTCTTCTGACTCTGCAGGGTCCTGCTGATGGTCACAAGGGTAGCGGAGGCGCGGCGAATATAAAGGCGTATACCGATATATAATGGCGGAACAAACTGCGTTAGCGCGACCTGTAGCGAGTCGATAGATCTTGCGATAGTTCTTGCGATAGTTCTTGCACGGTTCTAGCGAGAGTTCTAGCGAGTTCTGGCGATAGTGGTTCTTCTTGAAGGTTGCCACTTCGCGCATGTCCCTTTTCGGACAACCAAAGGCGTCACCACCTCTTAGTGCCAAGGGGTTTAAGCGATATAGTTCAAAATTGACAAAAACAATTATGAAGCGAAAAAAGGTCACCCGGGTCGAAACATCCACTGATGTCATTTTTAGTTAAGCGATGGATTTTGTTGTAAGAGTTTGGGTAAAATATATTATTCAAAGTCGGTAAGTTGTTTTATCACTGCATGAACCTTACGACCTGAGAGAAGAGAGTCTGTGTATTTGGCGCCCAACTAGAGGCTTAGTCTGCTAAGTTTAATTGTGTTAAAATTTCAGTTTAATTAAATATTTATAGGTACTTACGTAAACCTCGCGACAAGTTTATGATCATTTAAACTATGTATTGAGGCTATAAGTTGATATTTAACATACTAAAGGAACATTTTATTTTTTCTTTTTAGAACATTCAAATAAAAGCTTTTTAAATTTATTTTTCAATTTATTGCATTTTGTTCGAACATGACAAAATTCATGGAATACATAACCACTATTTCTAAATTTAATGTATCAATAAATATAAAAGGTAATGATTTCAAAATATATACCGTGTTTATTACGTATGAAACCGCCATAATATCTCCAAAAGTGACTCTCAGGCCAACATGAAATTTGAAATGTGAATGCAAGTACTGCAACTGACGTCTGTCAATCATAAAATTTCGATTGTTTAACTGTGACACTTTTAATGATGCAGCAACAACTTGTTTTTTTTAAACAGCACTACTCATTAATAAAAATTGACATTACATGTCTAATAGACATGAAAATTCTGATGCTGTCTATCTCTGTCAGTCGACCTGTGGCGTACTCATGATCTAATAAGCGTGAAACAGCTGTCTGCGTACTGGTGGATTGACGGAGATATAGAACAACCCCCGTATATCGACTCTCATAAGCAGTTGGCATAGAAGCGCGCTTATCTGATTAGGTGAAGCGAATGCGCATTGCGTTCCGCCAACAGATGGTACACAGGTAGATCTTTTCTGCCACCTACTCTCACATGCTTTACATGTCCGATAGACATGAACATTCTGATGCTCTCTATCTCCGTCAGTCGACCTGTGGCGCACTGATGATCGCTAATAAGCGTGAAACAGCTGTCTGCGTACTGGTGGCTTGACGGAGATATAGAGCAACCCTTGTTTATACATTTTTATTCCTTCTAAATACTAACCATTCTTAAAGGTGTCCAAAATAAACGTCTGCTTTGACTATAGCCTCTTCAATCGATCCGAATCTCCTACTACCTAGACATTTCTTCAGGCGCCTAAACAGAAAATAGTCGGAGGGGGCTAAATCTGGACAATATGGCGGATGGAGTAGCAGTTCGTAACTGATGAAATTTGGCCATGGTGCACCCATGCATCGTCCTGATTAAATAAGACCTTTTTCTTTGCTAAATGCTCAGGGCTTCTACTTCAAAATTTGTCCAACAGTTGTGAATAATATTTGGCAGTGATCGTATAAAATTTGATTTAAAAACAATTTATTTCGATCGTAGAAAATGTGTGTGTAATATGTGCAAAAAGCATGTAATTTTTAAAAATATAAAAAAAGCTGTCAAGCCCTGGGAAAGAACCCGGACCTTGTAACCTTACAAGCCACCTGGCAGGCTGGGCGCTTAGCCGTTGAGCTAGTATAGCGCCAAAAAAGTTGTTTCAGCAAAACATTTGATTAGGTTCTTTATGAATGAAATTTGTGATCTAATCTCAAACATTCAAAAACATATTTATTTCGATCGTAGACTTCGTCTCGAGCTGCAAACTTCATACATAGTCCATAGTCCATAGTCCCAAATATACACGATTTTCACGATTAGCTGTGAATCTAGGAAAAAATAATGGTATAGGTATGAGAGTAGGACGACGTCGTTGCTGAAAACTAACATTTTGACGTCACACGCCCTTGGATTGTTCGTTGAGCTGACGGAGTGTTCTCGGTCATCTTTAGCATAGTCACAATGTCTTAACAGACATGTTGTGAACTCGTAAAATGCATTAAGTCGGAGCTAGAATATTGCCGACACGAATATTATCAATAGTTTTGAGCATTGTAGCTCGCCATTGTTCGCGATTTGTTGTCAGTTTAGTGGCGCTCTTGACACTCATATCCAGCAACTGTTTCGTCGTATTCACCCAGCGTGTAGGGGAACGGCCACGGCGCCGCCCACTCGGGGCATGACCCTGAACTACAAGTATCTCCATATTATCGCTTCTGTGTATATGTCCGAAGAATGTAAGCATTCTCGTCGACACAATGGAGGAGAGTCTCTTTGGACTACCGAGCTCATCCAGTATGGAAACGTTAGTTCGATGGGCGGTATAAGGAACTCTCAGCATTCTCCTCCACGTCCACATTTCGAAAGCATCTATGCGAGCTCGATCTGCCTTTTTAACAGTCCAAGTTTCCGAGGCATACAAAAAGATAGAGAACACAAGAGACTGAACCAGCGACATTTTGGTAGCTTTAGTGATGTTATGGTCACGCCATATTTTAGTAAGCTTAGTCATGGCCACACGTGCCTGTTGAATGCGCCGTCGAATCTCGTTTTACAGCTACCCGAATTGTCGATCAAAGAACCGAGGTACACAAAACTTTGAACTACTTCTCAACGGCCTACTGACTTTATTGCTCGATGATTATCGTGCTCTCTATCTACGATCATAACCTTGGTCTTGTTGTACTTAATCCCAAGACCGTACGCTGCACTGCGTTATTCTAAAATGTTTACTAGGGCTACTAGCTCTTCCTGAGAAGCGGGAATAAGGGTTGTGTCGTGTTCTCGATACTGGATTCAAAAATCAATTTTTATTTTGATATGACTTTTGAATTATTGCAAAAAATGTTTTTTTATAAAACATATATGATCTTTCCATTTATCACAATTTTATTTTAAAACCTCAATTGCCGAATGCTTATACACATACCCCTAGATGCTCCTTCCAAGAAAACCAAAATCTTGAGCTGTTTGCGCCAAGATTACGAAATGCTTCGATCAATACGTAGTAATCTTGTTCACTGTTTTGTGTTTAAGATTATCATATACTTGATTCAAGATTTCGGTATTCTGACTTTCAACACTTTCCCAGTTATGAGTTGAGTATATTTACTTAACTTAACCCTGTACGAACAAACATATCACTTTCTTGATTCCAAATAATTATAGCTTTGCGTATATAAGAAGATATGGTATACTTGAATGAAGGTACCTAGGTACAGGGTGTTTCATAATTTGGGACTTTTTTTCATATAGCGGATAGTACTCGCCAAAATGAGTGTTTTTTCCCAGTAACATATGAACGAAATATTTAGAGAAAACGAGATACTGACCATTAAAGAAATCCACAATTCTAAGTCCGTCCCTGGGCAATGGCTCACCATGTCATAATATCACAACAAACAAGGCAGCGCTAGTGACGCCCGAACTACAGATGCCGGTGAGAAAAACAGACAGTTCATCATACCGTCGCGTTGCTGTTGCTACATCTGACGATCGGACTTTAAAAACAACAACAATGGTGCAAGCTTATAACAATAATGAACTGGTGGACATGATTTTAATGTACGATGAGTGTGGTCAAAATACCGCTGCGGCTTCGCGAGTGTACGCCGATCCTTTCCATAACCGTACTCACTCCGCACTTCGTCGATTTGTCTGGCTTGTGCAAAGATCTAGAGATACAGGATGTCTGAATCCACATCGTGGTGGCCACGCTGGAAGACCTCGACAACATCGTGTGGTCCAAATTTGAGAAGACATCGCAAATCGTACTTTTACCTGTAAGGCGCCTGCGACAGGACCGTACTTACAACTTCCGTAGCTACCAAATAGTGAGTACTTGCTCGATTTTTTTTACTGTTTTGCTGCTGGTTCGCCAAGCATTAGCTTTGCCGTTTCAAAGGCCGTTGCTTCTAAAGAGGAAAGTCCCAACTTTTAGAACACCCTTTTTTGTCCCAGGATTTATTTTTATGTGTGTATATTCAATTAGCTTTCAGTAGCATGTTACATAAAAGTGGATTCTTGCGGGTGAAATACAGCAAGTGGGTAGAGGAATCCACCTGAATATCCATAATAACGCTTTCTTGTGTACTGAAATTAAATGTTTTCCATTGGGCTTGTAACAAACACGGGCAAAGGAAAAATAAAGTCCACAACATAGCGGCGGTGCAGTTCATTAGCAAAACTGTATCACTAATTACACCGTTTTGTTTTCCGCAGACACAGCACACCTCCATAAATTACTGCAAATAACCGCCTGCTTTAAAACCAAGCTTACCGAGTTACTAAAATGAATTTTTCAGTGCCTTCCATACAGTCAAAAGGAGGTTTTTGAATAGAAGGTAGACAAGTAATAATAATAATCGTCTTTATTAAATAAGTAGGTTATACATATCTACAACATGAGATAGGTAGCATGATGGCGAGAATTAGCTAAAGCTATTCTTACACCTAACCATCTGCTACACCCTAAAAAGATGTTACTGAATATTGCAAATCGTATATTATGGTGACCTAAGACATTGGTAAATTAATTCGTTGATAACTTAATGCTATTGCGATTATAACTGCAAGATGTTAAACTAAACAAAAAAATATATACAATTAACACGACATAAGAGATTACGGGCAGGGGGGATTATAGAGGTATGTTATTAGAATCAATCTGTAAAAGTAAAAACTTGATATGTTTCTTAAATCTAGCCGCAGACATATTTCTTACATATGGTTCAAAGCGATTATAAAGATGAACAGCATTATAACTGAAACTCCTTTGAAAAGTAGTTGTGGCATGACGGGGGACAGTGAGCAATGAGGAATTTCGAATGTTTCTGTCATGAACATTATGTCTGAATAGGAGTTTTTGTCTGAGATAAGTAGGTATGCCAGTATGTATTAATTTGTGTAAAAATGGAAGGTAGTGATACTTGGTTAAAGGTCATCACTCTTGAAATAAATGAGATCAAGAGTTGCATGACTGACTCTCCCCCTCTGTCAAACATCTAGCAGATCCACACCAAGCTCACATCAAAATGCGGAATATTGTGACATATTTTCTGTTATTCTTAGGCCCAGTTTCACAATCATTGGTAACCCCTAGTAGTCACTTGATCGACAGATGGAAGTCAACCAGTAGTTATCGGAGAGCTCTGTTTCACAAAGAAAACCAATGGTTGAATTTATTTATTTTTAAGTTGGCACCACGGATTGATTGATCTCACAGCACTGCCATAATGGTGTTCCGTGAATAAAAGCTAACCCTTTGTCAAAGAAATCTAACCTTTCTTTTCATATCTTTGATTTATGTCATTACAGAGTATAATCCTTAGATAAGGAAAGAGAGGGGATACCGCACGCCCATTTGATGCTATATGGATTAGCTGATACCGAAAATGAATAGCTGTCAAAATGCTGGTGGAAAACTGACGGTAGTGTCAAGGTGGTGTTTTTTGCGATATTTAACGTTTTTAAGACCAATAATTGTGAAATATTGTGGTGAGCGTAATGGTGGGGTGTGCAGCTTACCGTTGTAAAAGCCACAGCAGCAGGAAGGAGCCAGGAATCACTTTTCACAGGTAAATTTATGATCTTATTTTTTTGGTGTATCCGAAATTCATGCAAATATCTCGATATCTAATTCAAAGATATATGTGTATCCGAAATATAATTTGGAATGTACCACTAACATGCGAATCATAATGTTTTTGAGCACGTAAAGTCTAAAAATTATGTTTTTAAGGGATTTTTTGGTTCAAATACAATCAGTTTTCCAGTGGCGTATCTATTATAGCTTACATTTTGAATAGAAATATTATGACTTTGCATTGTAATATATAATATACCAATACCCTTATACAAGGTGTGCATTTCAAGGGTGGCCTTTATTTGTAGTTGTATGAATAATAAAATTAATTTTCTTTCTTCCTCGACAGGTTTCCTAAAGATCTTCCTAGACATGATTTATGGATCAAAAATATGAGGATCGAAGGTTGGAAGCCTACAAGCAACGATAGGCTTTGTTCTAAGCATTTTGAACAGAATTTCCTTCATCAAACAAATCAAAAAACGAAAAAAATCCGTGCCCTTGGTCAATCACTGAAAAGAGCACACAAAAAAGTAGCCTCTTTAAAAATAATTGCTGAGGAATTAGAGCGACAAAATTTACTATCTCAAGAAAATTTAGTTTTAGTTCAAAATATGAGCAAGGTTAACATAGAAATATTGAACAGAAAAATGGGGAGAAATGTTCAATATTCACCTGAACTTAGGAAATTTGCCCTGACATTAAATTTTTTTTCACCAAAGGCATACAACTATGTGAGAGATGTTTTTGACACTTGTCTCCCGCATAGCAAAACTATTGCTAAATGGTTTCAGAATGTGGATGCTGAGCCTGGTTTTACCAAGGAATCAATAAATACCTTAAGAAATAAGGTTCAATCATCTGACAGACCAATAATTTGTTCATTAATTATCGATGAAATAGCCATACGGAAACATTTAGAATGGGATGGAAAAAAATTCCATGGTTATGTGAACCGTGGTACACATTTAAACGATGACTCTAATGCTTTAGCCAAAGAAGCTTTTGTTATAATGTTGGTTTGCATCAATGGAACTTGGAAATTACCTGTCGGTTACTTTCTTACAGATTCTTTGAATGGCAGTCAAAAACATTCAATTGTATCTCAATGCATCCATCTGATTGAAGATACGGGAGCCAAAGTTATGTCAATCACATTCGATGGTGCTCCATCTAATACCGCTATGTGTCATAACTTTGGAGTCTTATTTAACATTTCAAATATACAGACAAGTTTCAGAGTTACAGATCACAATGTATATATTTTTTATGATCCATGTCATATGATAAAACTTGTTCGCAATGCATTTGGTGAAAAGAAAATCCTAATTGATTGTGATAACAATTTTATTCAATGGAAATACATAGCGCTTCTAGAGAAGCTGCAAACTAGCGAGGGCTTACATTTAGGGAATAAGTTACGTCGCGCTCATATTATTTTTTTCAAACAAAAAATGAAGGTTCGGCTTGCAGTTCAGTTACTTAGTGCATCAGTAGCCGATGCTATTGAGTATTGCGAAAAAAAGCTGAATCTTGAGGATTTTAAAGGTAGTCAGGCAACAGTTAAATTTATTAGAATTGTAAATAGCATTTTCGATATTTTAAACAGCAGAACCCTAGTAGCACCAGGTTATAAAAAAGCATTATGTCAAAAAAATATAGATCGATCTGCGGAATTTATCAATAGTGCAATTTTTTATCTTTCAAAGTTGAAATTATCTAATAATGAGCAAGTAATCATGTCTAACAGAAAAACTGGGTTTATTGGATTAATAATTTCATTATCAAGTTCTTTAGGATTGTACAAAGAACTTGTTTCTGAGAGAAAAACATTACTGTACCTTCCGTTGTATAAGATTAGTCAAGATCATTTAGAATTATTCTTTTCGTCAATTAGATCAAGAGGTGGCTGGAATAATAACCCAACCGCTCGACAGTTTCTAGCTGCTTACAAAAGGCTTCTGGTTCGAGCAGAAATTAGAGAGGGCGGTATGGGTAACTGTATTCCATTAGATCAAATCCCTATTCTAAGTAGTTCTACAAAAAATGTAAGGTCTGAAGATGTAATTAATAGTAGTTTATCTAACCATAGTTTAATAGACATAAATGAGCCTTCTGATGATCTAGAAACTATTTGGAAGGATCATGACTACATCATGAATGCACCTGTGATAAGTGAATGTTCATCCCAAATTGTGCAATATATTGCTGGTTATGTTTCGCACCAATTACAAAAAACAATAAAATGTGAAACATGTGTCACAGCATTGATTGGTACTAGAGATCGGTTTCTCAATTCCCTAATTGAATTTAAAAGCCACGGCGGTCTGACTTACCCATCAAATGATGTTATCAAGATATGTTTGAAATCGGAACATTTTCTGAGAGTTAATGAAAATTGTATTCACACCAAACATTTTGTACCTTTGCTGATAAGCAAAATAATATCAAGTTTTCTAGGCACCCCTATTTTCAGCTGCTTAGAACGTCACGTATTAGAAAATGATGTAAATCATATATATTTTTTAATAAAAGCTGTATGCACAAAATACTTAAATATCAGAATCCATTTTATTGTAAAATCTCGATCACAACAGGACAATCCAGTTCGGAGCCAATTAACAAAAATGATTCTGTTTAAAGGGCAGTAAAATATTGGTAGTTTTTGACCTTCGTGACTGTAATATTGACTGCCATCAATTGTAGGAGCAAGCGAAATGCCACGTTCCTACAAAAAAATTATTTTTGTTGAAGCACACAATACTGAGTTTCACCCAAACTTCCCCATAAGTAAATACATAACTGCAATAAATTAGAACTTACTGGAAGCAAGGGGTTAAGTGATAAAATAGAGTTGTAATTTCTATGTAAGTTATAGGACCTCACCTATATTGAATGAATTGTTCGTTTTTATTTACTACTAGCTAATCTAGGAGTCATTTTCTAATTTTGTAAATGTTTTGATTTTGGATAAGATTAAAGGACCTTTGTATTTCTAGCCCAAAACTTACTTTATTTCATGTCTGAGATAATTTTTATGTTTAACCCCCCAGCTTTTTCATTAATTATTGCCACCGTCGCAAAAAGAAGTTATGTATAAAAAAGCCTCGTTGGAGTAATTAAAAATACTGCTCTTCATTACACACTACAAACAGCAAGTAACAGCGTAACAGCAAGTAGATTTTTTTACTGCATATGGGGACTCCGGGATTGAAGGCATCAAATTCCTCAATCTCGTAAGCTAATCTATAATAACAAAAATGTTTTATTGCTGCTTCTGTTTACAGTATGTAATAGACAGTATTTTATATATAAACATAATGTCAATAAATATAAATATACTATAGGTATTATGTGTTCTTTAATAATAAAAAATTGATTTACTACAAACTACAAGCAGTTTTTTTCTTTCTGGGTAGAAGTATAATCGTGTCTTCCATCAGTCATATACTGCAAATGAACATAACATGTTCATGACTGAATAAAATATATACATTATCAATTTTTATATATTATTGGCCACAAAACAGCAGTCGAATGAAAATCACGATTACGGTAATGTTAGTCACTTAAGTTTTAATTGTGGATGGCGAAATTGGCCATATAGAAACCCTGAATAACAATATTTCATTAAATTTTATTTGAAAAAGATTATTTCTACAAATAGCTCAACCAGAACGTTAATCCCATTAGTTACGCCACTGGGAATAGCGCTTTGGTGCCATTTGGTATCAGAAATGTCAGTCGCGGGTTCCGTCCTCTCTCTTTCCTTGTCTAAGGTATAATCAAAATCCATTGACGTCTTAGACGTCAGTATCAAAATCCATGTATTTATAACCTCCAAAGCTGTCATCGATTGACCACAATAAACGCCAAGATGACCCATTGGCAATTCCAAAAATCGGTGAGACGTCTAGCGGCAAAAATCTACACTGACAAAGCAGGTACTCGAATTTCGGACGGCACACAATTAACATGCCATTAACCGTTTATATGCCGTTTATGTTTCTTCGTTCAATCTTGTTTTCGAATTTGTGCCTTGTTAATCGGTATATAGAGTGTTAGAATATTTCTTCGGACCTTCTTCATACGCTATTGTCAAGAATATGGCATCTACATCAGGTTTCAAATCAAGAAAGGCTAGCAAGTTTAATACAAACTGTAGTGTTTATGGTTGCCACTCCAAAAAAGACTATGATAAAAGCATTCATTGCCACGCATTTCCTCCAAAAGCGTGTCACAGCGTGCAGGATACCTGCTATCCTCCATATTTGTGTACAAACGCCAGCGCCCTCATCGGTAATTGGAATCGCCAATACCCACCGAATATCCCATAGCGCATCCTTGTGTTAACATAACTACTGGTTGACCAGAGCTTTTGACATATACCGTCGATTATGAAATGGTTTATTTTCGCTAACCACTAGTTTTCTTTTGACCACTAGTTAACTAACGATTGTGAAACTGGGCCTTAGAAACACAAGTGTGGTGTAATTAGAACCATTCAAAACGTATATTGGAGGTAGACACTCATGTGTAGAATATCGAGGTTATAGGTCTGAAGCTATAAGGGCTACGTCAGGTGTACCTCAAGGATCAGTTCTTGGCCTTTTATTGTTTTTGATTTTCATTAACGACATAGTAAATAACCTGCCATGTGGGCTGTTTGCTCTATGCGGGTGACGTTAAGTTATTTGAAAGCATTAATACTGTAGATGATCATATAAAATTGCAAATAGATTTAGACCTTATACATCACTGATATAAGTACAAAAATGTGCCTTTGAATTTTGCTTGGACATGGTCCATTCTGTTAACAAGATATCTTTGACTTCAGTCTAGTGCAAATGAGAAAAGGAAATTACCGCCTTCATAGTTAACCACCAGTGTTAGGGAAATATATGAATTCTATGAATGAAATGAAAACAACAAAAAATTAACATTTGTTACCATTAGTATGTAATATTTCCAAGCCATTTATATTACGTTATATAAACCCATATTTTTCATCTTGAACCTATTCTGTGAGCTGGAACAGCTTCCACTTTGTAATTCACATAACGAATAAAATATTACAAAGGGGGTGAAAAATTATACTAATGCTGACGTATATCAGATGTAATAAAATTCTTGGAATAGACATTTTTGCTCTAAAATGTATTTATCTCTGCTGTTTTCAACGCATTGCATATATTTTTGAATGAATGGTTATTTCAACATCAGATAACATAGAAGCTAACAAGGATCATCATTGTATGTTGCAATTAGATAATGAAGCATTTGTTTATGATCATTAAAGAACAATGGGTTCTCAACAACAAACTAGGGTACGATTTCATCAAAAGACCCATTTTGAGCAAGACTTTGACCACTCAAAACAGCCCATTCAAGAATATGCATCTGTCAAAGTTCTCTGAAAATGATTGATTTCTCTTCAAATTTACCTCATAAAGGTGAAAAATGCTTTATATACCTACAATCGACAATTATGAACCATCTTGTATCTTTTCTAGCCCGATTTTCCATCCTAAATGGGTAAAATTTGCATTTTACTGTCCGAAGAGAACATCAAAGATACGCTTATATCAACCAATCAAATTCCACAAAAGCGGTAGATCTGATCGCTGGTTTGTTGGTCTATCAAATAATAATGATGAAAAGGAATTCAATTCAAATTCCGGTTTAACCGGAAGTACCGTCAACTTTTTTAATTTAAGTGGGACACCCTGTATATTTTTGAGGATTTTAACACATCTTTTTTTCCGAATACGTCCATAGTGGTTTGGGTATTAGTTTCTGTAAAAACGGGAAAGATAAAGCTTCTTCATATGTTTAAAATGCCGGTCATTTACCTCCTGACGTCCTGATCCTGACGTGATTTGATTCGACAAGGTAACTCAGCAATTTGTCAACAGACTTGCATATTGTCAGGAAGTAAACGGCGGGCATTTTGAACGTCGGGGATAATTCCTTGATAATTCATTTTAAATTTTCTTATTGTAACACATCAAATAAAATGAACGTTTCAGTAAATAAAAAAGATTTATCTTTCCCATTTTTACAGAAACAAATACTAAACCTACTATAGACGTATTCGGAAAAAAAGATGTATTAAAATCTGCAAAAATATACAGGGTGTCCCATTTGAATTAAAAAAGTTGACGGTACTTCCGGTTAGACCGGAAGTACATTAATAGCTAACATAATGTCTTCAGATGCATTATGCGTCACTACATTTACCTGCAAATTTTCAGCAATATCACCCTTTCCGTTTCAAAGATATTTGCTTGATTCCATACTTTATCCCAACCCTGTATGTATAGAGGTGCTTCACCAATTTCATATTTTTCCTATTACACCAGCCTGGCCGATTCCTTTTTAGTAATAGAGGCACACTTTTCTTGGTCTTACCTCAAATATTTTGAGATGGTGCTGATCTGTTCAAGGTTAACATTTGCATATTTGAAGCCCTACTGGAAACGTAGGTACATATTTAGATGTTTTTAATTGGAAAAAACAATAATTTAAACATTCTGTAAAATACACAATTATTCGTATAGCAATATTGCATTGCCTTGAAATCACATGTTTTTGTTTTGTGGAAGTGTCTAGGGATGTGACAACAAAATTCGACGTAATGCCTGGAATTGTTCCACCTATTCCGTTTCTCAATCGCTGCCACCCACGACAAATAGGTGGCTGCCGCCTGAAACTCTATAGTCAATTAGTCAGTGTCGTAGGAGACTCTATACAGGGTGTTTTCAAAGTTGGGGCTTTCCTTTTCAGAAGCAACTGCCTTTGAAATGACAAAGCTAATGTACGGTGAATCAGCAATAGAACAATAAACATTTTTTACGAAAATACTTACTAATCGTTCGCTACGAAGTTTTAAGTGCGGTCCTGCCACATGAGTTTTATAGATACAGTTCGAAATTCACGCCGCAAGACTGAAAAGCGCTACTATTTCTTCTTCAATTTGGACCATTCGAAGTTGTCTAGGTCTTCCAACGTGTCCACCATGATGTGGATACAAACATCCTCTGTCTCTAGCCTTTTGCACGAGATAGACAAATCGACAGAATCCAGGATAAATGCGCTCAGGGAAACGATCATCATACACTCGCGAAGGTATTTTCATCACATTCACCGTACACCAAAATCATGTCCATCAGTTCGTATAGTTATAGTCCCGGTTTTAACGGTTGCGCTATTTTTGTTGTTTTAAAGTCCGACGTAGCACGTCAACAATTCAGAGACCTCAAATGCGCGCTGCTACGTATGCTCCGTAGCCATGCATCTGCGTTTTTGTGTCTGTTTTTATCTAATCGCAAAGGGACGGAATTAGAAATGAGGATTTCATTATCGGTCAAGATCTTGATATCCCTAAACATTTAGTTTATACGTTACAAAGAAAAATCACTCCTTTTGATATACGCCCTATGAAGAAAAGTCCCTACTTAAGAAACACCTCACACTCCTTTGTGCTGATTTACTGCTATTACATAAATTCTTAAATCTTATTGAGGAGGACACTTACTAACTATAGCCCTCAATACCCAACAGAATCCTTTCGTCAAACAACATCCAATAGAAACTGTAGGTCAGACCCTTCGTCAGAATATGTATGTTGATAAAATCGACCCTAAATCCAACTGTGATTTGATGCTAGAAAATACATAATGTATAAAAAATATTATATTCATAATTTTTACGTTTTTATATGTTTCCCTACCAAAATATAAAAATACTGTATTACTTACCTAAATGCTGTTCGCAGTTTGACCTGTAAATTTAAAAACATAAATTAAATTAAAAAATCCGCAGCCACGACAAGAAATTTTCATGTCTCATAAACAAAACTATATACTTTACACTTACAAAAACGTATTTTAATTGTGTGGAGTTAAAGACCTTTTACTATACACGGGTAGTTCCCAAGTAATACGAAATCAATTCTAGCCTGAAGGTATGGAACATGGAACTATTAGTTTTCCAATTTCAGATCATGATACAGCTATGGTATGCAATTTCCGTGAAAAGAATATAGCAATATAGATTTACTGACTTTAATGGATGGTCGTTTCGTTATGTATCACGTTTTCAAAACCAATAAATGGAATATATTACATATGTACAGCAATCCGGCACACTCACCATTTTTGATAAAACTATGAATAACATTCAATAACTTTTATATTGAAGCTTCTGGCACGAATGGTTCAATAAGCGCGCGGTGCTCCCTAGCGGCCATACCGTTTAAATTAGACAAAAATGTTTGGAATAAAAAACGTTTATTTTCAAATGCTCTACATTTAGAAAATATTTTCAAAGATGGCGGACTTCCGGATATACCGCAAGTAGGCATCAACTTCCTTATTTTAAATGGCACACCCTGTATATTATTACG
Source organism: Callosobruchus maculatus (assembly GCA_951848785.1). Classification (NCBI taxonomy): domain Eukaryota; kingdom Metazoa; phylum Arthropoda; class Insecta; order Coleoptera; family Chrysomelidae; genus Callosobruchus; species Callosobruchus maculatus. The sequence continues at coordinate 973,017 of CATOUR010000042.1, read as the reverse complement.
TTTTTGAATTCAGCATCGTTTCTTAGGTCTAGTTTGTTAACCATTTTTATGTCTACGAAGCCTATTTTCGGAGTTATTCAGCAATTCTTACAAAATTTGACGTAGTACTTTACAAGAAACGTCTCGGAAACTAAACGCGATAGAAAGATACGGTTTTCGGTTTTGAAACAAGCAAGGAACGCACTTGTGTTTCAGTAAGATCGTTGTTTCAAAAGAGCATTAAATCAATAGACTAGCAATTTTCAAATTTGAAAAGTTAAAAACGATAAAAGCTTTTTTTTTCAAATGGGATGGTATCAAAGTTTCACATCGGTGGATACGAAATTAAATTCTCTCTCACTTTTATCTGAGCACATGTGGTTCTATCTTTGATGGTTTTGAAGATATTTACGGTTTTGTAATTATTGCGTAGGAATTGGCTCGCAGACGAAACAATTGGCAGGAAACCTTTCATCCAAAGTGTTTTGTCCTCTAATACTAAAATGAGCTTTTGCTCCATCTACCTGTAACCACATTATTCTTAAAAATTCCAGTGGTAAATTTTCCAACAGGTTTTCCAACTTTTCATTTAGAAAATTTTAGAAAACATTAGTTTAATATGCGGTTTCCAATAATACCACCCCAAATGCTTAGACTCCAGGCTGGTTGTCAACAAACCTCTCAAAATTTGGATTTATGTCGGTATAAAAATGTAAATTATGCCAGTTTACATGGCCGTTAATGATAACGCTGCAGCTACATTTCATAAAAAAGAAAATGAAAGATTTTCATAAGAAACGTAGATTCATTCGTAAACAACACACTGTTGAAAAGGAGTGCATCTTCTTGGACTCGAGCACGACTCCAGTTACAGAAATTCATTCAGTTTTCAAAGTTTTGTCTTTCAATTGCTTGATTTAGCTGCACGTGATATGTACTCCCTTAAGATCATATTCACAGATGTTTGACCAATGCCCAAATAGCGACGAATTTCTGCTGTAGCACTGCTATGCGGATCTTCAACTACAATTGCGAGAATGTCAGACTCACTATCTTCATGTATTACTACTACATGTTTCTTTCTCTCATACTTTACGCCCACGTAAATCCAAATTTTGAGAAGTTTGTTGACAACCAGCATGGAGTCTAAGCATTTGGGGTGGTATTATTGGAAACCGTATAATAAACTAATGTTTTCCAAAACTTTCTAAACTTTCTAAATGAAAATTTCACCACTGGAGTTTTTAAGAATAATGTGGTTACAGTTTGATGGAGCGAAAGCACATTTTAGTATTAAAGGTCGAAACACTTTGGATAAAAGGTTTCCTGCCAATTGTTTCGTCTGCGAGCCACGCCACCTACGATTTTTCCTCGGATTTTTCCAATTCCTACGCAATAATTACAAAATCGTAAATATCTTAAAAACCATCAAAGATAGAGCCACATGTGCCTAGATGAAAATAAAAGAGAATTTAATTTCGCATCCACCGATGTGAAATTTATGATACCATCCCATTTGAAAAAAAAAGTTTTTAACGTTTTTAACTTTTCAAATTTGAAAATTGCTAGTCTATCGATTTAATCTTCTCTTGAAACAATGATCTTACTGAAACACAAGCACGTTCCTTGCTTGTTTCAAAACCGGAAACCGTATCTTTCTATAGCGTTTAGTTTCCGAGATATTACCGTTTCTTGTAAAGTACTACAACCGTCAAATTTTGTAAAAATTGCTGAATAACTCCGAAAATATGCATCGTAGGCATAAACAATGATTAACAAACTAGACCTAGAAATCGACGCTGAATTCAAAAACGTAATAATGTACAGGGTGTTCCATTTAAAATAAGGAAGTTGATACCTACTTCCGGTATAACCGGAAGTCCGCCATCTTTGAAATTATTTTCTAAATGTAGACCATTTGAAAAGAAACGTTTTTTATTTAAAACATTTTCGTCTAATTTAAACGGTATGGCCGCTAGAGAGCACCGCGCGCTTATTGGACCACCCTGTATAGTCCTAAACACAACAGAAATCAATACTAATTTTCGTCACTCAAAAGGTCCAAGTATGCGATAAGAGCAGGACGTTTCATTAAAAAAACTGGTATATACAGCAATGTAATACGGCTGATGTTTAAAGCATTGGTCATCTAACGATAAAGTCAATAAAAACCGACGTGAATTGAACCGGAACAGCACGCCGGCTAATAGGAAGAACCTACGAAGAACCACACGTCCCCCCTACCCTAATATACAGGGTGTTCTATCACAAAGGAAAAATACTTTATGAGAAGACTGTACTGCATTTCCGATAAAAAGTCATTTGAAGTAGGCTCCGATTTTCAACTGTTTCAGAAAAAGTGATTTTTAGAGATTTTCATAAAAATGCAAATGTCGGATTTTGGAATTTTTGGTATTACTGCTTACAAAATATGCTATCACGTCATTATCGACTAAATAAAGTGATCATGTATGGAACATTTCGCGTCAAAATCCACATATTTTGAAAAGTGACCTCAAAAACGTTACAAAAAAAGGAATTTATCTTCAAAAATCACCAAATAATTAACCATGCACTTTACGGCAAACACATGCCCATCTTTCTAGTTATCCGATGGTACCACAAACTTGTTGTAAATATGGTAAACATAGGCAATAAGATTGCATTTAGCTCTAAAGGCATATTGGATCTCCGAGAGCGCAAAATTTCAACAGACCGTTTCGCAAAAACTCGTCATCGGCCTTTTGATTTTTGCTATGGATACTTTAACAATGTGCTATTACATCATGATTAGTCATATAGAAGTTATCGGTTATCCAAAACTTCGGTGTAGGATCTCAAAATTGTATAATTTTAGAAGATAACTACAAGTTGTAATTTAAGATGGATTCGTCTTAAAAAGTCGCTAGGCCAGCAAGCAGAACATGTAGGCCACGTTATAGAGTATCTTGTTTCCGTAGATTTTCAGTTATGCATTGACTCATCCATCCAAAGAATCCTACTTACAAAAGTTGCATCTTCGGCGTCCACATGAAGCATAGATCGACAAAAATCCATTCTTCTGACAGGATCGCCTTACTTTAAAATGTGTACTGGCATATAATTGTACAGATACAGACCAGTTGTTTGAGCAGTGAACCACACCTTCCACTGCGAAATACCGTATTGAGGCGATTTGCAACAGCATAGGTGGATGCTGTAACATGCTTTCCATGTACTCATGAGTCATGAACACCGATGACGCGCCGTTGCCTGTTCTAAAAATAGAAACGCGGCGGTCACAGCCCACTGGATCTCAATTTGGGCATGCATGCGTTCATTTTTGTTGATCTACAGCACAAAATCTACAGTTTCAGCTCTAGCGTATGTATGTACTGTATGTACTGATCCATAGGTTATTCAAACGGAATCTGCTCCTCTGAGCTATCCTCTATCGTTCCGCCGCGCACTGCTCCTATCAGAAGCACCTGCGCGACCGCTGCATCTCATCCTAAGGTGATAGTTTTTCATACATCAAGAACCGAGCGGTACAACCGTACATTCATTCCCAGGGTATCCAAGGCTTGGAATGTACTGCCAGGAGATGTATTTATTGGGCCTGCGGGTATTGGCCCATTCAAATCCCGCGTTAACAAACTTCCCCTACAATAACCCTTTCACAGCAGCCGCGGTACTCTGGTATTTAGGCTCTGCCTACGCGGTCTGCTCAGTTATAAAAAAAGGTATCATGCTTACTTTTCTTTTACTTTTTTATTGTTTTACTAAATACATGCTTACTTTTAGACGTACTTCGTTCTGGATGATTTAAGACCTCTCACTGGTACATGAGTGAAAATCTACGGATACACGATACTTGATAACGTGGTTTGCATGTTCTTCCAACCAACTTTTAAGAGATTACCTAGCGACTTGTTAAGACGAGTGGATTTTAAATTACAACTTGGTGTTTTTGTCTAAAATTATAAAATTTTGAGATCCTATACCGAAGTTTTTGATTAACCGATCACTTTTTATGACTAATCATGATGTAATAGCACATTTTTCAAGTACCCATAACAAAAATTAAAAATACAATGACAAGTTCTTGCCATTATGTTAGAAAAGTTGGGCATGTGTTTACCGTAAAGAGCACGGTTAATTTTTTGGTGATTTTTTAAGATGAATTCCTTTTTTTATACAGATTCTTGAAGTTACTTTTCAAAACATGCTGATTTTGACACTCGCGAAGTGCTTGATACATGATCACTTTGTTTTAGTCCATAATGACGTAATTTTCCAGTTGAATTTCAAACCGACTTTAAATCTCAAGGTTGCTAAATTTTCCAGTTAATTGGCTTATAAGTATAGGTTATTTTAAACTTCCAAGCGATAGCGGTACTCCAGTACGTCAAGAGCTAGCTATCGCATATTTCTGACATCTAGATATATGTAAATGCAAGTGCCAATTAAGGTTCTACTAACTACTAATGAGGATTAAACAGTAATGTAATAATAAGGCAGCCACGAAACGTTATGCGATTACTACTATGCTCTATGTTACTAATTACTGCTCTATGCCTTAATCGAAACACATACAGGGTGAGTCAAGCTCAACGCCTCGGATTGTTGTGACCAAACAATACCTCTTTTCAGGAAATTAACTACGCGAGTGTATGTAGGTCAAGTTGGACTACATTTTAAAAATAATGACTTATACATGACATTTGAAAGTTGTTTTTTAAATGGAAAACCCTGTATATTATTACATATTTACATTCCTGGATCAATTCTAGTGTGACTTCATGTATCACACATCGGACTTAAGATGAACCGTTTAGGTGCAAATCACCATTTTCGATATTAGTTGATATATACCATAGTTTCCTGTCTGGGGATTGGATGTCCCCAGAAATGGACTGGGAATCCTAGGGCGCTTTCCACCTTTGTGCCCCAGCAGGTGTGGACCCACACCTGGTGACTGGATACCATTTGGTAGCTTTTTCCATTTTTTCTTTTATTTTTCTTTTTAAATATTCTCTAAGCTGTGTATTCACAGTTATTGTTATAGTTATTAAGCAATTTTTGTATAAACCATTTAGTCCATTTTTTCGTAACACACATCGGGATACCCCAACACATTGCACACATTTTACATTTTTACATTCATTTTTTTAATTTTAAAACGACTGCAGATTTGTGGTCGAGCCGACTTGCAGCTCCTGTACAGCTGTCATGCTGTTATTTAATCATATCATCATCATAGTCACAATGTCTTAACAGACATGTTGTGAACTCGTAAAATGCATCAAGTCGGAGCTAGAGTATTGCCGACACGAATATTATCAATAGTTTTGAGAACTGTAGCTCGCCATCGTTCGCAGATTTACTGTCAGTTCAGTGGCGCTCTTGATACTCATATCTAGCAACTGTTTCGTCGTATTCACCCAGCGTGTAGGGGAACGGCCACGGCGCCGCCCACTCGGGGCGTGACCCTGAACTACAAGTTTCTACATATTATCACTTCTGTGAATATGTCATTGACACAATGGAGGATAGTCTCTTTGGATTACCGAGCTCATCCAATATGGAAACATTAGTTCGATGGGCGGTATAAGGAATTCTCAGCATTCTCCTCCATGTCCACATTTCAAAAGCATCTATGCGAGCTCAATCTGCCTTTTTAACAATCCAAGTTTCCGAGGCATACAAAAATATGGAGAACACAAGAGACTGAACCAGTGACATTTTGGTAGCTTTAGTGATGTTATGGTCACGCCATATTTTAGTAAGCTTTGTCATGGCCACCCGTGTCGAATCTCATTCTCACAGCTACCTGAATTGTCGATCAAAGAACCGAGGTACACAAAACTTTGAACTACCTCACAACGGCCTATTGACTTTATTTCTCGACGATTGTCATGCTCTCTATCTACGATAATAACTCTGGTCTTGTTGTAGTTAATACCAAGACCATATGCTGCACTGTGTTGTTCTAAAACGTTCAATAGAGCTACTATACCTTATCCACCGAACAAACGGAGTAACCATGCACAGTATATGTAAATTTTTACTGTATGGTCAAGGGTTATATGCACACCGTCTACAAAACTGCATATTGAGAGCAGTGATGTTATTATAAACAGAAAAATTAAGTTCGATTTATCCGAGTAAAGCCCCAAAATATGGGTTTGAAATAATTTTTTACTCCTTCTCTTCAGTGAATGCAGTATAGTTCTTCTTGAGAAGCAGCAATAAGGGTTGTACGTCAGCAAATCTTAGGTTAGATATTTTGCTTTCGCCAATAGTTATATCGCCATTCCAGTTGTCCAGTACCTGTCTCATCACAAATTCAGAGTAAATATTAAATAACATCGGAGATAATACGCATCCCTGACGAACTCCTTTTCTGGTTGCTGTTTGACCAGACATCAGGTTACCATTAATTCTTACACGAACTGAGCTAGACTCATAGAGTTGTTGTATGAGAAATACTAAGTGGTAAGGGACTCCCATGGAGATAAGGATTTCCCACAGTTTAGGCCACTTTACGTTATCAAACGCCTTAGAATAGTCCACAAAGCAGATAAAAACGGGAAAATAATGCTCTCTTGCTTTTTCAATAATCACATACATAAATATTATTATTATCTAAAAAATTGTCTGAATCTGATGGGGCACTTTCCATATGAGATAAACTTCCGCATCTTATCAACATCAAAGTAACTCCATTTTACAGTGGTTCATTCTATCGTCACGTAGAATTTCCTCGAATTTCCCCTTTTTCCGAAACACACTTTCAAAGGAGTTGGGGAAATAATTAACCTCCTCACTTCGAAATTCAAGAGACGTTCAATCTTAATATCGTCACCGGCGGCGCCGCCCGCAGAAACTGCCAAAGTTCTGATCGTTGCGTTCAGCGCCGCCGCATAAATTTTCATACAGCCTCCCTGCTCGTCCGTACATACATAGATATATCTGGCATATTCCGTGTGGATATTCCAGAAACTCGATCCAACTTCCCAACCTAGTCAAACTTTTACATTGGAAAATTAGCATCTCTATATGATGGGCCAAGCGGCATTCGTAAACGGTGAAGCATTTGGTCTGAAAGCCGACGAGACACACAAAAAAATGAGCTCAAGTTGATTGTCTCATTACAGACACATCAGTTTATTATTTTCCCATAGCATGAAGCTATAGTCTGAGATATCTTTGCAACCAAATCATCGCCCGCCCGCTCGCAAAAAAGTACGGCCTCTTTTTCTTCACCAAAGAATCAATCTGGACGTATAACATTCACCGTTTTACTTCACAACTCAATACAATATCTCTTAACCTTATCTCAACTGGAACTCAACTCAACTGAACTACTCTCCACGCTACCCGTGACACCTTATATACACCTCATCGAACCATCTAGAGAATTCGATGACATTCTAGAATGCCCAGCCGTCATTCCAGAAAACTCTAGACAATTCGATGACGTTTACACTTTAAAGATCTAACTTAACACTTTGGCATTACATCATGCATGACAACTAATACACAATCCACGAATACCATAATAATACAGTATGTTATGCCGCTATAGGCCTTTCTTTCACAGGGCAATGGATAGTCTATTATGAATACTACAAATTTTGCAATCTTACAACCCCCCCCCCTACCCTCCCACCCCAATTGCACCTCCACCCAAAAAAGCTAAAAATGATCAGGAACCCCTAAGCCTAACCACCTAATAATACTATATCGAAATACACCGATTTGATTGAATATTTGAAATTAAATGAAAACTACTAGAGATTGAAATTCACAACCTTATATCATTAGAATGGATATCAAATTTTACATCTAACGGTATAAAAAAATAAGCATTCCCATTTGAAAAAAATCAAGTCATTTCTGATTGAAGTTTCCTTAACTAATCAACCGATTTCTCCAAATACAAACGTAATTTATATTTGACCGTCTAACCTAAGCTGACGCATTTTATGCTTAGTAATACGGCAAAATCACAGCCTTCCAAATTTTCTAATCTCTGTGATATTCAATTTTTTCTGACATCTACTTATACCGCGTTCATTTTTGTCGATCTACAGCATAAAATCTACAGCTTCAGCTCTAGCGTATGTAGGTTCATGACTGATCCATAGGGTATTCACTAAAGGTATCATGCTTACTTTTAGACCTACTTCGTTCTGGATTATTTACGACCTAGCATTTATACACGAGTGAAAATCTACGGATACACGATACTTCATAACGTAGATTCCATGTTCTTCTTGATTAGATACCAACTTTTAAGAGAAAGATATGACCTAGTGTCTTTTCATACGAATCGATTTTAAATTGCAACTTGATGTTTTTGTCTAAAATTATACAATTTTGAGATCCCATACCGAAGATTTGGTAACTGATCACTTTTTATGACTAATCATGATGTAATGGGTTGCCAAAAATCGACAAGCCCAACGTTCCACTTCGCCCGATCGTAAACGCAATAGGTTCGCCTACTTATGAATTAGCAAAACACTAACTACATTGTTACAGCCATATGTTGGAAAAACCGACTCGTACATCAAGGACTCAGCCCATTTCATTTCGAAAATCAAAGGCATACAGCTGGAAGAATTCGACATGCTGGTCAGCTTCGACGTGGTGTCATTATTCACAAAGGTGCCATTTAACGATGCAATCGAACACAACATATTTCCAGAAGACATTACAAACCTTTTCAAACACGTGTTAACGACAACCTACTTCGTCTGGGACGCCAACAAATTGAAGGTGTGGCCATGGGAAGCCCTCTAAGCCCGGTAGTAGCGAACTTTGTAATTGAGAAGGTCGAACAGGCAGCCTTGAAGAGCGCTCAATATAAGCCCAAGATATGGCTCAGATACGTGGCCGCTCCGTTCGTCATTAGGAATCACGGAAGAGAAAAGCTAGAAGAATTTCTAGAACACCTGAACAGCGTGCATGAGAACATCAAGTTCACCATGGATGTAGAAGAAAACAAAAAGCTCGCCTTCCTTGATGTTCTTCTAACAAGAAAAGAAGTTACATTAGGACACAAGGTATATGGAAAGCCAACTCAGCCGGTACTTACATAAAGAATCAAACCACCACCCATCTCAAAAGCACGGAATTATTAGAACTTTGACAGAGCGGGATAGAAAAGTGTGCGAACCAGAAGAACTCGACACCGGACTGGAACATCTAAAGAATGCTCTTAAGGCAAATGATTACACGGAAAAGGAAATAATAAGAACAATGAGAAGAAATAAGGCAAAACCAGAATCTAAACCGATAGCAAAAGCTTTTCTACCCTATGTGCCTGGAATAACAGACAGAATAGGGAAAATGTTACGAAAGGAAAACGTCAAGACCATCTACAAGCCCACAAGAAAGATACAGGCATTTTTGAGAACGGTGAAGGATAAAAGAGACCCATTCACAACACCGGGGGTTTATCGCATACCATGCACATGTGGGAGTGTATACATAGGAACAACAAAGCGATCTATAAACACAAGAATAGCAGAACATAAGGCTAGCTGTCGACTAGGCCATACGGACAAATCAGCGGTAGCCGAGCATGCGATTAAGGAGGGAAGTCACAGGATCAAGTTTGAAGAAACTCAGGTTCTTGCAGCTACGTCTTTCTACCATGCCAGACTTCACAGAGAAGCCATCGAAATACGAAAACATCATAATAATTTCAATAGGAAAGAAGAAACACAGAAAGTCAACCGGACATGGGTACCCATCCTAAAGGACCTGAAGACATTACCATATCGCGAAGGGGCGGGGCTACCAACGCTACCTGGTTGGACCACGTCACCTTTAGCAGGTATAAATACAGGTGCAGATCCACCAGCCGTCAGTGTTTTGGAAGTCGCCGAAGTGAAATAGCTTCTGAAGATGCCATCCACTCGTGGTGGCGAAACGTCAAGCTTTAACGCTAAACCACGCCGGCCTAAAAACCCAGGAACCACAAATTCATTGGACGATGGCCGCGAAAGCCTTACACAGTATATTCCTTATTATAGCCAAATTCTCACGTTTGACTTGCTTTACCAGCCATTTTCCATCCACTTCTATTTTAGGCTACTTATGAAGCTCCACCTACCATTTGCTTGCTGTTTTGCCACGTGACTCGTATGTCAAACTTAAACTAACTGATATTTTAATTTAAAATAATAATAAAATAAAATAGAAGATTTTTATTTTATGTGTATAATACAGCCCTGTAAGAGAATAGGGAATAGAAGTTTATTACGTTCTAAATTTGTTGATTTCATTATTGCATTTTATTATTGGTATGTTAATAATTAACATACCAACAGATAATTATTATCTGTTGTTTCACTCTTGTTACCTTTACAGCTAATTAATTTAATACTACGTTCCAAAATCCCATCTATCGAGTGAGTAGATGAATTTTCGAGGATAGTCACGTGATTCCAGATGTTAGGGAGGTTGGAGTATTTATCAAACGGCAAAGATCTTTTTTGACAACTTTGACATATCACATAACCTCGGCGTCAGAGTGAGTGAGTAGTTGCAGTCACAGTTGTTACCATCTGAGCCCTAAGGCTGTTTTGCTTTTGTGAAAATATTTTGTGGTGAAACTGGAAGGACATTCAAATGGATTCAAATATTGAAAATATAAGAATGGATGAGCACTGCATCATTATAAGTACATCATGAAAAGTGCATAGAGCTGCTAGCAATTCTCTATAACAATAAAATTCCTTTCTCATGAAGTACTCACCTTCGTTTACAACTAAAACTTTGTCAGTTTCGGTAATAATTTGATTATTTTCATCCAAAACATATTGAACACCGTTTTCCATTGTATTTACTTCTAGACCATAGATTAAAATAAAGGGACAGATTACAAATAAAGCAGAAGAGGCTATGTTAAGTTGTTAGCTGTCAAGTGAAAAATATCTCTTGACAGTCTTGACACAAAGGTCGCTAAAATCTCAATTTGATTTCCGAGCAAAACGATGACATCCATGGCCTCGGGAATGCAATAACGGAACACAGATTTTTCTTAACAGTTTGATGTTGAGTGAATACTGAAACACTACAGAGCAAATCGAGGTCCTTGACGGGATTTTGAAACGTAGTATAAGTAGGTACCTTTCTAGAATGTCATGGCTCTTCCATAAATAGGACGGAGATTGGTTAATGAAGTTTCAAGAAGTTTGGCACCATAAGACTCATTTCAATTTTCAGATTATAATTTCGTTAAATTATTTAGAGTACGAAAACACCGCATTGCTTTTGAGTAATTAATTCAAGATGTTTCTCTACGAATTCGACACAAACACATGAATTTGATGATACAAAACGCAAAACTTTGGAGTAAAGAACTGTGTTGCCAAAATGTGCCACATTTATTGGATAAAATCGTCACGCATGGCAACAAGACTACAACAGATCGCTAAGTACCCGTGCTATCCGGTATGTTTCCCTTAGCACTTTCAAAACGAGAATCGGGATCCTGGACATTTCTATCACTAAGGCTCGTATTCACCATCTTTTGGATAACCGTCTGTTTGCTAACACTCAGTTAAATATAACTGCCTGGCAGTTAAGTAGGTATCGTATTCATCGTGATGTTTCAGCTCCCAGTTACTTAACAAAGAGATAACGCATTTTTTTTATTTTTCTAATATTGTAAACACTGCGTAGTTTTATGTTTTGTGCTGCATAAAGCGTTTTGTGTGGTTTTGTGCTACCACCTCTTGATTCTGCGCAACCTAATCATTTTTGGTTGTTTTATAATCATATTGCATATTACTCATGAACATTTCCATCATCGCTGGCCATTCTCTTCGCATAAGAATCAGGGGCGTATCCAGACCTCAGTCTTGGGGGGGGGGGGGTAGCGGGGCATGAAGTTGTGTGTGCTTTCACCATTTTTTGTAATACCTTCGTGAAGGACGTTGATGCAAGAGAACTGGAAAATGTTAATAGTATTAAAATAAAAAAGAAGATATAAACAGCAAGTGAAACAGTGGAGTACCAGGTATTCTGAGGAGATGAAATAAAAAATCTATTGATGCATTGATTAATTTTAAATTTACGGAATACAAATAATATGTAATACCTCATCCGTGAACATTTTATTGGCACAGCATACAAAATTGAACGATCATGAACACTCAACAGTCAGGTACCCTAGTAGCCACAACACGTACTCCATTTTTTTTTAATTAGTGTTTTAACTTTTCTAATCGGTGCAATTTTCAAAACAGGTAATTAACTGATTATGTAACAATGGGAATATATTAGATATGTAATAATGCAAAACAAACCCTTTTGTAATTTAGTTACTACAAAAAAGATTTTTTTTTTTTGCGCCAATTGCTTAAATAAATAAATAAATCAAATAAAATAAGCCAAAGTTGAATTGAGTTTGTATACAGCTGTGATAAGAATCATACTAATTGTTAACATGAAAAAGGAAGAACGCAAAAGGCTTGCCAATTACTCTGATAGCTAAATATAAGTATATAATTGAATAATTGAAAACTAGAAAACTAACGCGGATTTCAATTAACCGAAAGCTGATCAGTGGGAGAAAATTGCTGATAAATAGATTGTCAGTCAAACACACCTTTTTTATCGATCAATGTAAACATAACATAACCTTTTTGGTAAGTGACAAATGACTCTCTAATTTGTATCTTATGAGTCCTCCATTTGCATTTGATTGCTTTTCAATTTGTACTCGGAGACTATCATGAAGGAAGCGTTACAAAATGAGTCAGCTGGGATAACTGTCGGTGGACGGTCGCGGACGATACAGTGTTGTTAGCAGAAAACATACTAGACCTACAAAGAATCACACAGAAGATACATGACGTCTGCTTGCGATATGGGCTGAACATGAACATAAATAAAACAAAATTTCTAGTTTTTACCAAGAAAAATGATATTCATCCTGACTTCAGGGTATCTAACCAAGTAATAGAGAGAATATATAAATACAAATATCTCGGAATGATTATCAACTGTAATAATAATGACTCATATGTAGAAATAAAAACAAGTATAGAAATCGCCCGGAATGTCTTCATAAAAATGAAACAGTTTTTCTGTAATAAGTCTCTGAGTAAGGAACTCAAGATTCGTATGCTGAGATGCTATGTGTTCTCTATCATGTTATATGGTATAGAGGCAGCCACACTAACAGAAACCATGACGAAACGAATAGAAGCTTTTGAAATGTGGCTTTATAGGCGAATATTGAGAATATTGTACATAGATCACGTTACCAACGAGGAAGTTTTAAGACAGCTCTCTAAGACGAAAGAACTGGTCACAGAAATTAAAATTACAATACCTGGACCATATAATGAGAGGTGAAAGATATCAAATTCTCCATGTCATTATGCAAGGAAAAATCGATGGCAAACGCAATGTAGGAAGAAGACGCACCGCGTGGCTTCGTAACTTGAGGAAGTGGTATAACTGCTCCACAACACAATTATTCAGAGCCGCAATTAATAAAGTGAAAATTGTCATGATGGTCGCCAACCTTTTTAAGAAGATGGCACCCTAAGAAGAAGAAGCTGGCGGACATCGGGTTGTTATAATTAACAGAGCAGTTATCAGCTGGTTAGCGTTAGTCTTAATTGGTGAATACCAAAAATATGGTTAACAAGCTGACGGCTAGTTTAACAGCCAAATAGATATTTAACTATGTTTAGTGAATACGGCGTTAAATCTCACCCTGTTAGTTGCCAACTCTTAGCCATTTTGTTTGTGTATCTGAAACTAACCCTCATCAATATGCGGCGCGAGAAAATTCTTCCGACGTTGGAGAAATACCGTAAAAGCAATTATGGAAGGCAAAAAGTTGTGGGCGCAACATGGAATAGCTGATGGATCCCCTAGAAAAAGGAATGACGTCAAAGGTTGTTCGATGAAAAATTATATTAAACCAACTCCACAGAATGAAGGTCCCTCATTTGAAAGATTTTTATAATCGAATAACTTCCTTACTTGTAGAAGTTTTAATAAGAATTTGAACTTCAGCTACAGAAGTAAAGAATATTTAACAGAAATTCTGCAAATAATGTTTAAGATGTAAATGCTTACTGTAAGCATGGAATAGTTTCTGTTTCATTAGAGCTCTCACGATTTTAGGACTAGATCCAATTCTGGTTTGAATAATTATATGAGGATGTTCATGTCAAACAATATCTCCACATGGTGCCTGGCACCTCAGACTAAAAGAAACTTTATTGCACAGAAGAAAATTGTATATCTGCATTTATTAATAATAGCATCCTTACACTTCCTTGTGTTTTTATCCTATGTGCGACATATGTGAAGAGAAACTTGAAAAATTTCAACTATTTAAGAAATTATCACAGCTACGACACACATAGTAATATACACACAAGTAGCTTTGAAAAGTCTACTTATTATATACAGGGTTATTCACGTTATTCGACACGGAGCATTATGGCTTAAGTATTTGATAAAAAAGAAAATAATGAGTAGAGACCCATAAAGGCTACATTTTAAAAATATTTTCATGTTATACAGGGTGTCCCAGAAACACGAAATGTATCAAAGTTATGTTTTTTAAATGGAACACCCCGTATATTATTGCATATTCAGATTCCTTGGATAATTCTAGTGTGACCTTATGTATCATATATGGGACTTAAAGCGAACCGTTTAGGTATAAATCACCATTTTCGGTATAAGTAAATATCAGGAAAAAATTGAATATCGCAGAGATTATAAAATTTGAAAGGCTGTGACTTTGCCGTATTACTAAGCATAAGATGCGTCAACTTTGATGAGACTGTCAAATTTAAATTACGTTTATGCTTGGAGAAATCGGTCGATTAATTAAGTTCGCCCCCAAGAAATAGATCCATATGAATTACTAAAATCTCGAACCAAAAAATATTTGATTGAGAACTACTTCTATTACGTGCAAGATTTCTTCAATTGTAGATAATTAGAATATTTCATATTAGTAATTACTGTAGCATCAATCGCTATGATATCTTGCAAGAGTATCAGAATTCCTGAATGTAGAATATCTTTTTATGTGTATTCAAAAGTATGATATTTTTGGCTATTTTGGTGCCTCAGAATTTTATTATCAACTCTGATTAAAAAATATGAACGGTGAACGAGGTAGACCTCGTTCTAGGAACTTCCCCGACTCAAATAGTTGTTCATACATTTGAATATTTCAAATTACTCAATTTTTTAGCCTCAGTTTCAGAAAAAAATGACATGTGATATATCGTTTTAGAAATAAAGACACATTCTTCTTCAATTGGTGTTATCAAATGTATATGTTGTATTTCGTTTTTTGTGCCCTCACCTTTGTCCACCCCCCATTGTCCGATATAGGCACCAAAACATTTTCAACTCGGAAGGACCTTTACTAATTCAAGTTGGCCAAATTTGGGAGCTTCGAGGCGTTTTGAGGTAAACGTTGGAGAACGAAACCGCAGATGTAGACACACAGAAAGGCCTTAAAAAAACAAAGTTTTCCTATTTTCTTCAAACTTGGTCACTATAAAAAATATCATTAGAAAAATCTAGTTTTTGGTACCGCTGCGATGAAAAAAAGGGGTGGGGGTGCAAAGTTTCCAAAATGCCGGAATAAAAATTCTTAAAAACTAGCATATTTTCGAACATTAAAATGGCAGTAATTGTCACAAAAATAATCCAAATAATTATAAACTTCAATGTCATGAAGAGGTTCCTGTTTTCTGTCTTTTGGTCCACTGATCTCTGATTTAATGACGAGGGGTGGTAGGGGTTACTCGGAAAAATAATATAGCATTTTCTTTTCAGATGAGTCAGGAGGTGATTATACCTTGGCAATGACACGTTGAATTCTGTAAAATTTGCGAAAACGGGCCGATTCTAATAACTTACTTCTCTTTTACCGGGGAAGTTAATAAAATACACTCAAAACCACTGGAACTATTGATTGAAACATTTTTTTCGATGCCGCTCTCTAACTTCTAATAAACCTTGTATTTCAATATACTTTTTACTTCCCACACCGATAGGCGAGTATTGTGATCGCGAAAATTTTCGATTTTGAGATAATACACTTTTTGGACGTTTTATGATGTCTACAAAACGAAAATCCACGTCACTCATTTCCGTCGGTCTGTCTGTCTGTTGGCGTTTTTCTAGCCCTCTAATCTCAGTAACCGCTGCATAGATTTTGATGAAATTTGGGTAGCGATATGGTGTGGGGTAGTAGTAGGTAATGCCGCTACAATTTTGGAAATCGGTGCATGGGCAGCGGAGTAATTAGCAAAAAACGAAAAAAATTAAATATTCTTTAAACTTCGTTTTTAGGCGTTTTAGGGGATCCTGATCATTTTCTACTTCTTTTTTGGGTGAGGGTGAAATTGGTTGGGGGGTGGGGGGTTGTAAACCTGAAAAATTTGTTGTAGGTATTCATAATAGGCTGTCCATTGACCTGAGAAAAAAAGACCTAGCGGTAATTTTCTGATGTATACAAAATACATACGAGTATTACTTTAAATCGTTCTGTATTGTGTAACGTGGCAACTTTTGAATTGACTTTAATGACATTTTGACATAGATTTATTACCGTGACGAGGATGGAAGGGGCGTACTGTTTTTAGAAATCGTTTCAGTGGCCGCGCGGCAATAATAAAAAAATAAAAATATAAAAATACCTCAAGCTTCGTTTTTAGACGTTTTAGGGGTTCCTGACCATTTTCAGTTTTCTTTTGGTGGGGGTGAAATTGGAGTGGTTCGGGGGTGGGGGGTTGTAAAACTCAAAAATTTGTTGTAATCATGATAGATTGTCCATTGACCTATAAAAGAAGTACACAGTAGAGTAACACACTTTTTTGCAGTCGGGCGAGCGATGATCTGATTGCAAGGGGATCTAGACTATGGCTTCATGCTATGGAGAATATAATAAAACTGGTATCATCGGAATGTGTGTGAAGTACTAAGTCAATCAACTTGACTACGTTTTTTCAATCTATGTATATGTGCGATCAAAAATATGTATACGGGTACTATCCTCCAGCGGGAATCCTGCTGTAGACATTTAATTGGAAATTATCCTTCCCACAGTCCGGAATCAATTCGAGCTTCGCGCCGCCTCCGCCATTTCGCCTCAATCCTGGAATGGCGGGGGCGGGCGGAGACGACTTGACGTGATTTATACGAACTTTATCATCGTGCCATACGATGAATTTCTAAATGAGTAGTTA
Organism: Callosobruchus maculatus; assembly: GCA_951848785.1. Lineage (NCBI taxonomy): Eukaryota > Metazoa > Arthropoda > Insecta > Coleoptera > Chrysomelidae > Callosobruchus > Callosobruchus maculatus. The sequence continues at coordinate 955,795 of CATOUR010000042.1, read as the reverse complement.
GTTTGCAGAAGAGGACGAATAAAACGAATTATTTTGCTTTTAGATTCCTTTCGGTCGGGGTAACGAATCCGATTATAAAATCTCGGCATTCGGCAAACTGTTTTTTCTCAGATGCACTGTAATTGTAATGGGCCTATACCACATTTTTTGTTTATTGGCTTAAACGAACCCTGACACCACGTAGATGCCATAAATAATTTTACAAATTTTTTCTATCGTATTTATAACCGAAAAAAATTGCTCTAAATATTGAATTTTTTGAATCCATACACTTCCCGCTCAGGTCGTGACGTCACCTGTAGGGAACCAATAAGAGCTCACTGGTACAAAACAATAGCATCCGCTCGTAGTCATCGGACCACGAAAGGACGCTTCTCATTGGTTCCCTACAGGTGACGTCATCATCGGCTATTTCAAATTACAGTACAATTTTCTTTTTACTGTTATTCTCATTTGGATCAAGTTTTCTGCTGACTTTTTACAGTAAACGGTCCTATGTATCATCAAAAATAATACCGCAGTAAATAAATTGGTCAATTTGAGATCACGGTTTAGGCCCATTCAAACAAAAACTGAGCTATAATTCTGGAAGTACTATAGGTTTTTCGAACCATGCATTCAAAACATTTTTTTCGTACATCATTCTCAAAAACTCACCCACAACTTACTGTTTTCAAATGACACACATTATTCATAAATGATGGCCTTATTTTAAAATTTTGTGGTACCTTTGATGTTATAATCAAACCTATTTTTTTCTTAAAATCATAAGCATGATATAAATAGAATATTTTTTTATGCCTAATATTTTTGCAAAAAAAAAAACGGATAAGTAAGTGGGTTTAACGCTTTCGAGAAAAAAATGTGGTTTTATCCTTCTGTATTACGAAAATTTAATATTACACCCCAAACAATTCCTTATTTGATTTATCTTATGGTTTTGACTTTACGAGAGAAAAATTGGTTTCTGTTTGAAATCAAAGACACTACAAAATTTTGAATAAAATAATAATAGTATGTAGGAAAAGCTGTGTGGCTTTATTTAAGTTGGAGGTAAGTTTTACGGGTTTTACGGCTATTTCAAATTACAGTACAATTTTCTTTTTACTGTTATTCTCATTTGGATCAAGTTTTCTGCTGACTTTTTACAGTAAACGGTCCTCTGTATCATCAAAAATAATACCGCAGTAAATAAACTAATCAATTTGAGGTCACGGTATAGGCCCATTGTAAGCCTTCTGACTTCGTTTTAGCGGAAACCGAAATGGGGGGTCGAGAGTGGTGTCAAACGACGCGGTTTGACGTCCTGAATCGAACGAGACCACTCCCAGACCGAGGAAACTTGCTTGTGAAGAACTACGGCATTTTGAAGGTTCGTTATCTAACCTAACTTATCCAAAAAAGTTTACTTGTTGAGCTCAAAATGGGTGTTAATCGACATGGCTGGACATCATAACGCGAACTTGACTACTTCCAAAGTGAGGAAACATTCCGGTGAAAATCTACACCACTTTAAAACTTGGCGCAATTTCAATACCTTACCTGATATAACCTAAGTAATACGGTCGGGCTAAAAGGGGGTGTCAGTCGACTCGGTTTGATGTCCTGACTCGAACTGTATCAATTAGTAGACTGAAAAAACGTCTATTTTGATTTTCAGTTTAGGAAATTAAGCCAAAAAAGGTCTTCGAGGGTCTGCGCCTGGGACCTATTCCGGCACACTGTAAAAACTGAGCAGGTGATCTACCTGGGAGTATGTTGCACAGAGTATTCAAAATTTGCAAAATTAGTAACGTCTGGGGGGGCCGGCCCCCTTCTGGTGTCGTTGTACCCTACTCGTCAAATACTTTCGAATTGACCATATGTTTCGTGGAAAAAATATCGGAATTTTGAAGTCGTTTTTAGGTTAGGTTGGAAGCTTCGAAGAGGCGTAGATTTTTATCAGACCGTTTTCTTAGTCTGGGTATGGTCTAACCCGCTCAAGGCGTCAAACCGAGTCAATTAACACTCCTTTAAATCCTATTCTACAGTTGTCAAAACTATTGATAATATTCGTGTCGGCAAAATACTCTAGCTCCGACTTAATGCATTTTACGAGTTCACAACATGTCTGTTAAGACATTCTGACTATGATGATGATGATGATAAACCCTATTTAACCCATTTTGACCTCAACAATTTGACCGGTCGGGTTAAGTTAGGTTAGGTACTGAAACTTTAAAGTGCCGTAGTTTTACCCAGGAGCATTCCTCGGTCTCGTTTTTCTCAGAACGTCAAACTGAGTCGATCGATACTACTTTTAAGCCCCATTTCGGTCTCCGCTAAAACGAAGTCTAGCCAACTCCAATAAAAGCTTTAGTCAACACAGTGCATTAAATATATTCAAGGGTCAGTCTCAAAAAAAAACGAAAATGTGTTACCGCGTGTTATATACAAGAAAAGCTAAAAGCTAATTATTGTTAATAGATATTCGTGGAGTGACACTGAAGGAAATAAAATGAATAGAAAAAAATGTAGGTAGTAAAATCTCCCCACAGTTAGAGGCCGTCCACTAATCACGCGATCTTTTATTTAGCAATTTTAACCCCCTCTCTCCTTAGGCGATATGTGGTGATATATAAAACAAGCCCCCTCCCCCATCCAACATCACGTGTATTTTTAGTACCTACAAACAATCTTAAAATTTTTCGAATATTGTCTTTAAATACAGGTATTTAGTATAATCTTATTTTATACTGAAATTAAGGGCCATGATAAAATTGTCTAGACCGAAAGGTTGCAGGTTGGCTTTGATTGGAATAGAATGTTTGACGAAAAAATAAATACACGTGATATCTTACTAGACCCCCCAACCTCCTTGTGATATTTCGTAATTTTTGTCAAACCCCTCCCCCCCCCCCCTTTCAATCCTCACGTGATTAATGGACGGCCCCTTGGCTGCCCCTCCACAATGAAGCATTTGTTTGCTGTATTTGTTGCTATTTATTTTTGAGCTATCTTATTGAATTATTGTTTAAGGATTACTATATTATTGACAAAATTTGAAATTAAGTTTTCTCAGTATCAAATATATTGACTGATTTAAGCCACCATCCATGTGTTTTACTGTGTTTGGAAGACAATATTATTAGGCCTGCAAACGCATTCACCAAAATTGGAAATAGTACGAAATCGAAAATCGTGGCGACTGTTGTTATTGAATCCATCCATACAATAAAACTTTCGTAATAATGCATAATAATTGTTATGTTGTCAAATACTGCCCTGTAGCTACTAAGTCAAGATAAACTTGAATAATTTTATACAACAGATTATTAGGTAAGAATAGCTCTTTCGAAAAAGACAACATATATCAAAGTTATGGCCATTTGAATAAACACTTTTTTGACATTCCCCCACTACTACATCTTACAAGATAGAGCAAAAAACTATTAACAAAAAAAAATCAGAAATTGTCCTGTCTACATGATGGTAGAATTTATAATATACCTTTACTTGCTTTTTTTTTTAGAAAAAGCCGTTTTTCTGATTGATCGTAATAGTTGCGCCCCCTAGCGGCCACTTGCGGAATTTGAAAATAATTTCCAGCGATTTCTCTTAGCCGATTTACCTATTTTTTGCTCGAAGTTATATAATTAACGGTTACCGAGATATTGCCGGCGTCCATTCTTATTAGGTCACCCTGTACAATATTCCCAACGCTAACCCTGCAAAAGTAATTTATATGGAAGGGCTCATTTTTTATCTTAGCCAGGCAATATTGTAACCGATGAGCAAGTCAGATTCGGTAGCGGAATATTTGGGAAACCTCGACCGTGGCTGGGTAGAAGGAAGAAGATTAATGGACCGTCTAGTAGGGTCAGGAAAAAGGCCGCCCAGGGGACACAGTGAACATCTGATGGCACTAGAAGAGCACGATGTCCAAAGGGAGTAAAAAATATAAAGTAGGATTGATGTAAAGGCGGATAATGGTATAACAAGCGCAGGTGGAGAGATTGCAATTTCGAGTAGTATAGTGGCTTATTTTGATCTTTATAGATTGGTTTATGAAGAAAATAAATGATCCTCAATGAATTCACACCGTTAAACTGAGAAACTACAATATTATTATAAATACAAAATATTAAAAATGTTCTCTTTTAATGCCAAGAAATTTAGAGAGTGATCAGGAGAGACAATACAAAAAACAATTCTTATAGTTATAGTTTTGAGTTATTCTTATTTGATTTATTTCCACGTTCATTAGAAGGATTTAAAGAAACTATAAAGCTGTTTTCATTGTTACAATGGCTGCAGCTTTCCACAGATAATAAATATTTTATTATTATTCTGCTGTAAATGTTTTTGAAAATTATCATACGGTTGTTTCTCAGATTAATCACCGTTCACTTAAATTCTGGCGAAGGCTACAAGGTTTTAGTTAATCTCTGTCACTGCAATCAAGTACTAGTGCTTTCGCAGCTATAGAAGAATGAGAAATGCTTGATTTTATTATTACTTCTCCACCATTGGACTAATTTTGAAAACATAAAAAAATGTCATCCAATGTGAAGATTTGATTATAGTCGAAAAAACACGCGGCAGACCGACGGATATGAGTTTTTTTTAACATACATGTCATAAAACGTTCAAAAACTCTACTATTTTTTGCGATTACAATAGCTCCTCGGCCCATTACTGGTGGAAGTAAAAATGGGGAAGCCCCACTGAATATCTTTGAGTGCGCAATTGCGTGTCTGTGACAAGAATAATTAACAGAAGATAATTGGAAGCCTTCTTCTATAAACGCTTGACCTTTCACAATACCATATACCGGATTAGCAAAAAGTACCGGAACGCTTAAATATCTCCAAAACTGCCAAAGCTGGAATAATAAAATTCAATATCTGGGGGTCTTCGAACATGCAGAAATCAAGAGGAGATAATGCCCAGTTTACCACTTTTGCGTTACATGTCATATTTTTTTATTTTAAATGGAATGCCCTATTTTTATTGCGGTGATTGCGCATGTCGAATTACGTATGATCTCACAGTTTTAAAATGTTGTTCCTATTAATTACTGAGATACGGAACACCGCTTCTGCAGTAAAAAGTATCAGAACGTTTAAATGTCTCCAAAACCGCCACAGTTGGAATGATAAAATCCAATACCTGGGGGTTTTTGAACATGCAGAATTTAAAAATTTCTAAGAGCAATGTTATGTAGTTCTTCACGAATCTGTATTTAATATGTAGTGACAGAGTGGGATTAGCAGTCTCTTCATTCTAAGAACTTCGTGCATTTTCTATGTATCAACATATTTCGGTTTCAGGATTCAAGTCCTTTGTTATCCAACACCTCAGACATTCAAATTTCTCCACTTGTTCTATTCTTTTGTTGTAAATACTTCTGTCAGCATGCCTATTTGGGTTTTTGGAGACATCCATTATTATTGTTTTATCTGTGTTTTTCAAGGCCAAAAGCATCTCCCTATATTCTGTAATAGCAGTAATCAGATTTTGGAGAACACTAATCAACCGCTGCATGGGCACCAACTTCCCCCAAATAGGCTGAAATCTAGGAGTAATTTTATAAGAACTACCATCACTTACGGTGCTTTTCCACCGATAGCGCGTCAAAATCTGCGGGTCACTATAAATGCAGATTTCGACTCAGGGATTCCACCTTAAGAGGCTCTCCCTCCCGACGCAGACCTCCAGTGGAAGACATGAAACCTCAAAATGTTACTATTTTAAATGGAATGCCCTATGTATGACGTGTATCTACGACATTCACTCTAGTTTAAAAAGAGCTGACCTTGATAATAATCATACTTTTGATTTTCCTAATAGTTTTCACCTATGCAGTTAAAACTGTATTTCTTCTTTCGAGCGTACCCAAGTACAGTTGAAAGTATGTTTCAGGGGAGCTTAAAAGCAAAGGACGATGTTGATACATTTAACATTCTCACTTATTTTTTTTTTTTCATGAAGTCTAGCTCAACTTGAACATCACATTTTTTGCATTTTTGTGTGCCTCTTCGCGCGACATATGGATATAAAATCACGCATGTAGACAGATATTCATAAAGCTAACAGCTGGTCCAGTCAATAATAATCAATCTTTTTTGGAGTATAAGTCGTAGAGGTGGCAGGATTAGTTTCAACAACTTAATTAAATTTATCATATTTTACTTGCTACTTTTACTTCCCACACCGATAAGTGAGGAGGGTATTGTAATCGCGAAAAATTTCGATTTTCAGATTATACGCTTTTTGGGCGTTTTCTGATGTCTACATAACGAAAATCACGTCACTCATTTCCGTTGGTCTATCTGTCGGTCTGTCTATCTGTTGGCGTTTTTCTAACGTCGTAATCTCAGTAACCGCTCCATGAATTATGATGTAATTTGGGCAGCGATATGTTGTGGGGTCGTAGTAGTAGGTAATGTTCCTATAATCTTGGAAAGCGGTGTACGGGGGGGGGGGGGGGCGGAGTAATTAGCAAAAAACCAAAAATTTCTAATATTCCTCAAACTTTTTAGGCGTCTTAGGGATTCCTGATCATGTTCTACTTTTTTTTGAGTGGGGGTGAATTTGGGGTGGTTGGGGGGGGTGGGGGGTTGTAAAACTGAAAAATTTGTTGTATTCATAATGGGCTGTCCATTGACCTGTGAATGAAAAACCTAGCGGCATAATACACTTTGCTTATTATAGAAACCAAGGGACTTGTGATGTGTAGATACGAGTATTGTTTTAGATTGTTCTATATTGCGTAACGCGAAAATTATCGAACTGATTTTAATGAAATTTTGACACAGTATTACTACCGCCACGAGGATGGAAAACGCAATAATAAAAAAATAAAAATATAAAAACAGCTAAAACTTCGTTTTTAGGCGTTTTAGGGGTTCCTGATCATTTTCTATTTTTTTATGGGTGGGAGTGAAATTGGGGCGGTTGGAAGGTGGGGGGGTTGTAAAACTGAAAAATTTGTTGTATTCATAATAGGCTGTCCATTGGCATGTGGAGGAAATAATTAGCGGCATATTACACCTTTTAGGTCCATCTGAACATTGGCTTGCCTATTACAGAATCCAATTTTAGGGTTAAGTGGAGGAATAGCCATGTGGCTAAACTTCGCCCGTTACAGAAACAGTTTTAATAAAGTTTAAATTTTGTGATGTATACATACGAGTTGCCTGATTCCTAAAAAATTTTTTTTGTTGGATGTTTTTTTTTGCAGGGTGGACGATAATTTGGTTGCAAGGGGATTTCAGACTATAGCTTGATGCAATGGTATAACAATAAAATAGTATCATTATTCTGTGTGGGAAGTAGTGAGTCAATCAACTTGACTCCATTTTTTATTTTGCGGGCCCCGATTTGCAACTTTGTTGTTTTCTTTATAGTAACGTAAAAACCTGCCCCCTGCAACTCATGTTTAAAAGCACGATCTGCAAAGACGCAACAGATCACTAAAGTGAACCTCACCTTTAGCTGTCTGTGGTGTTGCACTGATGCGCTAAGGATCAGCCGCGAAACGCGACGTGCGAAATCCAATCAACTGGAAGACGTCAAGGGATGTGTGTCGGAACCACAGCCGTCGCCTAACCGCCTCCCTCCTCTTTCTGGCATGCCTTAATAATATTCCCATCGATTTTATATCGAAGTGAACATGACGTGCGTATAACTCAATAAAGTTCCATGGAGCTGGCGTTGCTGGAAAATTGCCGAATATTCGTTTTTCTTAACAGCTCTCCTCGCTCTTGACGTCAGATGGTCGATATTCAACACAACAGGTCAAGCAATGCAACAAAACAAGTCACCTATTCTCGCAAATCACCTTCCAAACGACACCTTTTGAAAATGCTAGAATCTCTATAGTAATAGTAGAAGATCCGAATATAAGACGACCTTCACCGAACTGGTTAATGGATGAAAAGCATTTTATGTTAAATTTAATATGTTAAGAAACATATCGCGAGTGGGTTGGCTGAAAAATTTCAGTCCAGGATATGATTAATTAAATATTGAAAAATTAATTTTTTTTAAACACTTCACTGGTTTGGTTAATAGACAAATCACATACCGATCGAAAGTATGAAGCCCATAGAATATGCATATGTAGTGTGCATATGCTACGTTTTTCCCGTCCCAACTATAGGGTAGGCAGGTATAAACAGGTAAATCAATAATAGTAATTTGCATCGGTGTGGTTAATGCATGAAACTTATATCGAAATAAAAATAATTTTATTGCAAACACGTCGATATAGGGTTGTCTGCAAAAAACCAGTCTGGAATTCCGGTTGTCGAATTTTAAAGATCAAAATAATTGCTGCCAGTGAATACGTGCGCCAGAGAGGTCCGAGCGAACTATCCCGTGTATTAACAAAGTGCCCGTGTCATGTGTCCGTAAAATTGAAAAGGATAGCGATACACTCGTAAATGCTGTGCATCATTGTATTGGAACAGTTTGCCTCATTCTTCTGAATTGAAAAAGCGTGCTACTACTACTATACTGATTGTTGTCATTTATAAACTTTAAATTGTGATAAAAAATGGCTAAAAAGTGTTTTTTATGCAATTCGGACCATGATGTTCGTGATTTTAACGATGAAACGTATAAAAACTGTTCGTTGAAATTAAATTTTCGTAAAAAGAAAAATTTTAAATACAGTGGCGTTGAATTAACCAATGCATCACTCGATTTTGTAGGTTATCATACCACGTGCTACAAAAAAGTGACTGCTTTGGGTAAAAAATATAATGAAGAGTTTAATAACTTTCTTGGTGAGAATACGGTAAGTGCATAATAATTTAACCTTCAAAACTATCTTAGTAAATAGATCTTTTAAATTTTTTTAATTGTGAGATAATGACATGGAAGAATCATAAATTTATACATTTTTGATTATGTTTCATTCAAATAAATCATTTCAATTTCACGGACACATGGCATGCGCACTCTCTTTCATTCAATGGCTGAGCTACACGCAGCTGCTATGCTGCGTCCTTTGTTACCCTTTGTCCTACGTGGACGATTCAAAGCGAACGCGGTTTGGGAGCGAACCAACGCGAACCAAGGCGAAGCGATGCGACGCGGCTGTTTTGTCCTATGTGCGCATTTAGCTGTTCGCTCGGCACTTGGATTTTACATTATCACCAACGATACAGCATACACTTCGCACGAAAATATCAAACCAACTGTTCGCCTTCGCTTCGCATCACACCGCAATCGCATGCTTTTGGTCACGTAGGCCACTACCACAAGATACTGACCGTTTGTTATGTTCGCGCTTCTTCGCGTCGCTTCGCATTCGCATCCGATTCGCTCACGTAGGACACGGCCTTAATACACGGGATAGAACGCTCGTATCTCTCTGGCGCACGTATTCACTGGCAGCAATATTTTGATCTTTAAAAATCGACAACCGGAATTCCAGACTGATTTTTTGCATACAACCCTATATCGACGTGTTTGTAATAAAATTATCTTTATTTTGATATAAGTTTCATGCATTAACCACACCGGTGCAAATTACTATTATTGATTTACCTGTTTATACCTGCCTACCCTATAGTTGGGACGGGAAAAACGTAGTTAACCTAAAGTTTGCATATTCTATGGGCTTCATACTTTCGATTGCTATGTGATTTGTCTATTAACCAAACCAGTGAAATGTTTAAAAAAAATTAATTTTTCAATATTTAATTAATCATATTATCCTGGACTGAAATTTTTCAGCCAACCCACCCGCAGTATGTTTTTTAACATATTTAATTTAATATAAAATGCTTTTCATCCATTAACCAGTTCAGTGAGGGTCGTTCTATATTTGGATCTTACTATAAGTAAACACTTTTGTGACCTTTGTGATCCGTGTGTGTTCCCAAGCACAGATTTATGATCATAGTTTTTTATATCTTATGTTCTTTTTATTGTTTTGTTTGTGTACACATGCAAGGAATAATTATTATAGTTAGTAATGATTTTACGACTTCTATATCCCGTCAATCCGCCAGTACGCAGACAGCTGTTTGACGCTTATTAGTGATCATCAGTGCGCCATAGGTCGATTGACGGAAATAGAGAGCATCAGATTTTTCATGTCTACCAGACATGTGAAGCATGTGAGAGCAGGCGACAGAAAGGTTCTGCCGGTGCGCCATCTGGCAACCGAAGGTAACAGCAAACCAAAGAAAATCGCTGCTAAATTTTACGACCCTTCTTATAGATTTATTGCTGTCTTTTTAATTGGGTGATAGGGTCCAAATTAAACACAACTTTAGCTCAAATTTGCCTACGTTGCGAAAATTATATTTTCATCTTCAGGGCTCGTTTGTGTTAAAAGTTGTGGTAGCCATCACGTTCTTTAAAATTGAGTACATGCGTGTGTCCCAGATATTGGGATTTTGGTCTTTATATTTGCACACACTAACTACAGAAGAAGTTACTTCTCTTAAGGCCCGGTCAAACAGAGGGCATTCTAGAACGCGGCGGTCCGGCGTTCTCTAACGCCGCGTTACCGCATTCCGTTGTTTTTACCTAACAGGCCTGTTTGACGGGTTGAGCAAAAGCATTACTCCAATTTTTGTCAATATTATCTAGTGATTCAAACATAGATGAACTCAAGGCCCGGTGAAACAGAGGGCATTCGCAGTACGCCGAAACGCCGCGTTCTAGAACACCCCCTGTTTGACCGGGCCTTTAACGTTACACACAGACTGTCATAATTATTATGTAAACTAAATTCGTTCTTATTAACACGTTTGTTTTTTGTACATAATTATGTTTCACATAGAATATTTAGTATTTACATCAAGGATTGAGTGGAAGAGCGCTTTTGAGCGAACTACCCCTTGTGGTTTTCAGTGGTATTGGTGCATTATTATACATACATTTCTCTATATTTTTTTTCATTTATCTCAATAACCTGAAAATAAAGGCATTTATTATTATTTTTATAATTAACCTGGTTGTAGAGGTTGTAGCGGATGTAGTAGCAAATAGTTTTTTCAAATAATTCGATGAATATGAACAGAAAAAATGACCGCTTCTCAACAGAAAATAGCCCTATAGTTGAATTCTTACAACAGCATCCTGAAAAGGAATGCAATGTTTTCGTACTCTAAATATTTTATCGAAATTGTAATCTGTAAATTCAAATAGATCTTGTGCGAAACGTTGTCTTGAAACTTCGTTAATCCCTCCTATATACTGTATATGGAAGGGCCATGGCATTCTAAAGGTACTTATACTGATATTGATTATAAAGGTAACATGATTGAAACAACAAATAATTAATACACCTACCAATAATAAAATGAAATAAACAAAAAAAATTAGAAAGAAATAAACTCTTTTCTTGCAGGTGTTTTTTACGCGGTTAGCCACTTAATTGAAATGAATATTTAACACAAATTAGAGTTGTGAATTTTTGAGATCGGATCCTGTTCCGAGATCCCAGGATGAAAATGAAGACCTGAAGACCTAAGATTTTGGGATTAACGTCGGGATTAACGACAATGATTTTTTCAAACTTTTAACACTATGATGCAATCATGCAATGATAAAAATGCAAAAAAGTGGTAACCAAAAGTACGTTTTTTCTTAACACAAACATATTTTTGCTTTTTAAAAGTAAATATCAAACCAAATCAACTTTGGTTGTACAACATAACATTGGGTACAGGAAAAAAAAGAAGATAGTAAGAAAAGTTTAATTTAAATGTGCAATTAAAATAATATTTGAACGTCAGCGATTTGCTTAACAAAAGTTAAATATGATCGTAGAAAACCCAAAAAGTCTAGAGTCCAGTCTTTTAAGCTCGATCGAAGATTGTTCGAAAATGAAACTGCTGAAGACAAGGCTCTGTCAGCTTCAGATTTGATATGAAACTTCTTAACAAAAATGATATCAAAAGAGTGCAGAGAATTTGGAACTGTATGATACAATCTCACCTTTAATATTAAATTTGAGCCTTGCACAAGCGCCGATAAAACTATAGTGCATTTAAGAAATGTATAGAGCAATTAAGTTGAAAGTCTTACCTGGTTCTTATATATTTTCGGTGTCGGACGGTCGTAGGTAGTAGGCATAGGTAAACTTCGCCATCTTACCTAATTCACCCTCATTATTCATTTATGGCAAAGTGAAGGAAATAAAAATGACACCTTAATGATTAAGTAACTAAAACATACTTAGGGTAGCGCCTGTATAAGTATACCTATTTGTTTTTAGTTTTACGCAGTATTTTCTGTTAAGTCGTAGTGTTTACAGTATTATAAAAAATGGCGACATTCACACTAATGAAAAGATGTTGCAATAATTCTGCACTCTCAGTGAGTGAAAAAGTTATCATTTTAAATGTACATCATTGCATAAAATACGGTTACCCGAATTTACTGTTCTAAAAACTGTCGAACTATGGCGATGACTGCAGTTGGAAAGTCGGGAGAGAAAGACTGCAGGTGAAGTGAAACCTCCCAAGAAAAGTCCAAGCAGACCAGTAAAAGTCCTGGATGAAGACACCAAAAGTGTAATTCGAGGAACAGTTCACTCTTTTTATTTCAAAAAAGAAAAACCCACCCTAGATAAGATTTTAATGCAGCTTGGCCAGGACGACAGTATTCGGTTGATAACCAGAAAACTTTTATGGACCAGTTTAAAAAATATGGGTTTTGCCTGCGAAAAGCATAACCATAAAGCACTTTTACTGGAAAGCGATAAAATTGTTTGCTGGAGAGGAAAATACTTGAGAAGTATAAAGCAGTATCGAAGAGAGCAGACGAAAATATTTTATCTTGATGAAACGTAGATTAATAAAAGTACCAAAAATGTGGCAAGACAAAAATATAAGCAGTGCTCGCCAAGCTTTCATATAGGGCCTATCAACGGGTATTAAGGGACCTGCGTACACATAGGTATATATATATATGTTATATGGCCCTTTGACAATGAGCCTTATTGTATTAAATTCAAACAATGAATCTATTGTAGGCAACTTTGTTGCAAGGTTACCTCCAAAGAAGACAAAACAACTGATAACGACTTCCTGCAATAACAAGTCATACAAAGCATCATTGTTCGATGCCACGTATGCAAAACACCTTCGTCAGCATAAATTAAATATAAAAGGGTGGTACTGCGTACCACAGTTGTTCAATACCCGGCTAGACTCCGTAATATCAAGTAGTCATAAGAATCTTTTGTAAAATTGTAACTTGAAAGTGCGACACAAGCTTGTGCCGCAAATAAAAGGTTTTAAAAAGTTAATCATTGCTTCAATGATATAACGTATATGTATTTGCCAGGTAAAATGCGGATTCCTAATGTACGGTCAAAAGGTCCAAAGGTAAGGTGCAAAGGTCACCAAAAAAACGAATTTCGCATTTCGAAGCTCCTGATGTTATCTTTAAGCTTGCAGTAATGATTCAAAAAGCAAATTGAAAGAGAAAGCTTGCGCTACGCCATCTAACTGGCCTTGTTTTGATTTAGTGTTTGTTTGTTAAATTACAGACATTTGTAGAATACGAAGGAAGCTTATGGCCAAAAACTTAATTTAGATGAGGGTTAAAATTTCAACATGTAAAGGTCGTTTCTGTGTGTTTGTAATTTACAATTATATGTTGTTTGTTTCCTGACCTGTTAGTGGAAGACGCCATGATAGTATAGTTTTTTAAAATTCTATGAAAAATTGTGACGACTATTAGCTGCATTAAGAAGTCGTTTGCACTCAATGCAATTGCTGTTTTAAATTGGCAAACATCAACGTTAAAGCCCTGAAGATGGCAATAAGCACTGCCGAAAGCTTGGCTGTTAGCACCAGAGTTTCCTCTATGATGTGATCCAGTCTCTTTTTTCAAAATTTTGGCCACAACCCCAAGATTTTCTCATCTGGACATTTGTAGAATGCATGATTTTGCATTGAGAGTTTTTCGCACACAAAGCTGTAATTCATTAAGGTCTTAACTATCACCTTCAGAAATACTGTGTATGTAGTTTGAAAAACAAGTAAGTTCTGTTCGAAATGGCAATCCGTGTTTTAACATGGCAAATACATAATATATGTACGTATAACTGTATATACCCAGAATCCTTAAGTTGTCTTCAGGAAAGGGAAAGAGGCTAATAATCGTCCGTATTGGAAGCGAAGGGGGTTTTCTTAGGAAAGGTTCCTCAGATGACGAAAACTATTATGATTTTTTTTTTTTAATTTTATTTCAGTATAATATATTTTTTGTATGTTTAATAAAAAATAAGGGTATCTAATACTAAGTAAAATTATTTCCTTTTTACAAGTATCCTACCTGCATGTCTTTGGTACACCACTTTCAGTGTTAATCAATAGATAACAACAGCTAAAATCCATTAATTGCCCCAAACTTGGGTCGTACTACCTGCGATTGATAAAGGCAAAGAATTATGCAATGAAATCAATTGCGAACAATGAAAAATGGCTCAAGTATTCGCTGGGTCACTCTGTAGTCGCTTGTAATGTGCTTCTATTGCTCTATACCTTTCTGAAATGCACTATAATTAGGACTGCTGCCAATACTGGGTTGGCACTATTGACAGATATCAGCTGGAATTCGACAGTCGACAATTCGATTCGAACGCGTTTTATAGGTTATCTTTGCATTGCGTCATTATTAGACGTGTTCCTTTCACACATTTTCTCAGATATTCTCACTTTAGATCATTTTGCCACAGATTCGTGTGGGATCCATTCGCGAAATGAGGAGAGTTTGAACTGAGGATATGGTAAAGCTGAAACTGTAGATGATTTCCGTGCGCGCGTGAAAACCGAAACTGTTGCTCATTCTAAAAGTAGCGACAAAGTTGTCACAGCCCACTGGATTGTCACCTCCGCAGGCGTGCGTTTATTATTGTCGATCTACAGCACAAAATCTACAGTTTCCGCTTTAGCGTACATGCGTTCACGATCTATCCATAGTGTGTTCACTAGAGATATCATGCTTAATTTTAGATCTAATTCGCTCTGGACGATTCACGACCTCTCATTTGTGAAAATCTACAGATACAAAATACTTTATAACGTGGCTTGCATGTTCTGCTTGACTACGTAGCGGCTTTCCAAGACTTATCCATTTTAAATTACAACTTGAACTTTTCTTTTAAAATTATATATTTTTGAGACCCTATACCGAAGCTTTAGAGAATCGATCACTATTTTTGGGGTGTAAATTAGAGCAAATATAGTATCTTTTCTTGTTATTGTGTCACCCAACGAGGTACCGTAAACGCGGGCTACTTTGGCCCTAACGTCCTTCTTTGGCCCAAATGAAAAAAAAAACAAAATCGTACTCTACAATCATATTTGTCACCGTATTTAAAATACTTCCGGCTCATTCCGGTAGGTAGCCGCACTATACAGGCTGTCTGATAAGTCCAGTGGTTCCTTTGCTGTCCACTAGAAAGCAGCACTTATAGTTGTTTGACTAGTGAAACCACGTGCAATTTTTACCTCCCAAACTTCCACTTACAAAAAACGTATTTTTTGTTTAACAAATCCGGTAAGTACCCCCTATTAAACAATTTTCCTTTCTTTAAGTCGTACTGTAGTTACAACACTGGTAAACTAAACAAGTTTTTTTATTTTCATGTTTTTTTAAATCAGACCCAATAATCTATAAAAAACGTCCTACTTTGGCCCAACGTTTTTTTTGGCCAAAACCCATAATATTAATTTATGAATTGCTACAAAAACCTTGAAACATTTTATTTTTTCATTTATATTGCGTATTATCATAATCAGCTTGTTCAGGATGCCGTAATAAAAGACTTCCTGGAGGCCCAGTATATACTGGCTATAGCAATGAACAACTTCTAACTTGTCTAGAAGCAATCAGATCTGGTAATATGACGCAAAGGCAGGCTGCTGATCATTGCAAGATACCCCTATAAAAAACAAGTTGAAAAGTTTGTTTTCCAGTTCACCAGGCCATGCAACAGTTTTTTCGCAAGAAGAACTAGCATTCTCGATGAACTAGATTTAAGATTCATCATAAAATCTTATTTGACTAGGCAATGGAAGACTATGCAGTGTTTTTGCAACTATGTTCCAGGACGTGAACGGGTCAAATCGTTTCTAAAGAGACACCTTCAACTGACTGTCACGTTTTCGTCGAAGATCAAAATAAATCGTAATCAGATTCATGAACAAATCATCACAGACTATATTGAACATCTGAAAAAGGTGGTCAAAGATGTTTCACCTGATAAAATTCATAATTATGACAAAACTTGGTAACATTTGATAATATAATCTTCGTTGAAGAATCTGTTCTAGTCAATATCCAAGTCCTTCTGTATCCATACCATTTGTATCATGCTTTTAGCGCTAAAAATTGACTTGGGCCAAAGTTACCCTAACCGCAGGGTAACATTGGCCCAAAACTAAAAAAAATATATTAATTTAATAAACGTTTTGTAAGTAAAAACAGGATTACTGATTAAAATTTAAGATATTATAGTTGTAAAAAAGATTGCCAGAACTTCTGGGCAGTGAAAACAACAGTTTCTAGAGAAAAGTACATACAATAATTACTGAAAAGTGGGCCAAAGTAGCCCGCGTTTACGGTATTTGTTTTTGGTCACGTGACGTCCGATTCAAAATTTTTAATCGGGTATATTTGTGACTTTTTGTGTTCCTTCCGATAAAACAATTCCAAAAAACCGGCACACTTGGGGTCTAAAGTGATTAGTTCAAGAGCTACAGGTACTTAAAGGATGGTACCACTACCATTGATTATAACATGTACCCCTACATAACAGTTAAATACTTTAGTAGTGTTTCATAATTGTAGTAGTACAGTCCTTTAAGTACCTGTAGCTCTTGAATTAATCACTTTAGACCCCAAGTGTGCTACTTTGTTGGAATTGTTTTATCGGAGGGAACACACAAAGTCACAAATATACAGGGTGTCCCATTAAAAATTTTGAATCGGACGTCACGTGACCAATAGCAGATACCTGGTTGGGCGACACAATAATAAGAAAAGATACTATATTTGCTCTTATTTACACTCCCAAAATTATAATTCGCTACTACTGCTCAGTTCCGATACAATGCCTGTCTTAATCGTCGTGGGACACCCTGTATATGAGTTGCTTACATTTCTTTCAGGTCTCAATCAGGGTCGACACTTCTATAGTACAGTTACGTTATTAAGAGTTAAAACCCGTAGCATGGGGTTATGTACGGGTAAAATTTCAACATGTAAAGGTCGTTTCTGTGTGTTTGTAATTTACAATTATATGTTGTTTGTTTCCTGACCTGTTAGTGGGAGACGCCATGATACCATAGTTTTTAAAAATTTTATGAAAAATTGTGACGATTATTTATCTGCATTAAGAAGTCGTTTGCACTCAATGCGATTACTGTTTTTAAATTGGCAAACCTCAACGTTAAAGCCCTGAAGATGGCAATAAACATTGCCGAAAGCTTGGCTGTTAGCACCAGAGTCTCCTCCATGCTGCGACCCAGCCTCTTTTTTTCAAAATTTTGGCCACAACCCCAAGGTTGTCTCATCTAAATTCAGTTTTTTGGCCATAAGCTTCCTTCGTATTAGGTTACGTTATTATGTAGACCTGAGGAATGATAAAACCGTAATTATCTGTACAAAATATATATTACAATAAATCAGAAAGTCGTAGGAGATCAAAATAATCGAAAATACCAATTTGCAGTAGATAAAAACAAAATAAATTGATCTATTTATTGTATAATAACATTTCTTTATAGACAGACATATACAATTTTGACTATACTAATGGTAATAAAACAGTGCAGCAAAAAAAGCGGAAAGCGATAAGAGTCATTCGACCGGTCGGATGTCTTGTGAAGGATTAAGGGGTCCTTTGTAGTGTCGGCACTCGATAGGAGCACAAAAAAATGTAAACTGCTCTTATATTTCTGACCTGTACAATACCAAAATCTGACAATACAATTTTATTTCATTAGAGAGAGTATCCGAAATTGGACATGGTCAATTTATCAGCTTACCACCTCTACCTATCACCTTCCCAAATTAATCTATGGAATTACCAATCACCCTATATACTAAGTAAGTAACTTCCCATACTGAATTCAATATATTGTACAAGGGCTGTGCAAATAACGTACGAAAATTACCATGGGACACCATTAAACACCGTCCCCATCTGCACAAGTGCTTTGAGGATTAATGTACCGTCAAACCATTTCGCGGCGCCGGCATTTGGGAAATGTCTTGGTGCATGCTCGCACACAGAGGACCAGGTAAGACAAATGGCGAATGCAATGTTCTACACGTCATTGTGCTATAGCTCAGTTACATTGGAGACAGGAAAAGTACTTGTATGTCTGAGATGTTGCCGCAATTTTTCGAGAACACTGATGCTTCGTTCTGGTATTTCTAAAAAGGCAATGGGGTATTTTTCGAACAAAATTTTATGACGGAATATTGATGTTACGTCCCCAAAAACTATGTAACTAACATTTTTACTTTTTACTGTGAACGCGAAGTGGCTTGAAAGCACCTGCAAAGTTCAAACATAAAATTTCGCGCCAAAGCTGTGACGTAATAAATCTAAGCGTGACGTAATAAGTCTTTCGTGGAGCTATCCTTAGAATGTGACTGTACCTTGTCGCTTTTCTCCATCTACAGACATAACCTCCGCTTCGTATTGATATTGACAGATGTTTGTTTACATGATTTCATGATCTATCTTGGCTAAATGAGATACCGTGACAGTCGTGACACCAGGGTAGGTTATGTATGCATGACACTAGTGACAGGCTGTTAAAGACGAGTGTTGCAGAATGACGAGTAAAATTGTGAAAAGTAACTATGAAACATTCTCAGAGTAAACTGCTAATTACATAACAATGCAAAAAATGGGATAGCTGTGCAATACAACATTTATAGTCTACAAAAAGAGGGAAACTAGATAAACATAGAATAAAGTTTACATCCTTTATAGAAAAACTATGCAAAATATTGGCAACGTGACAACCTTGAATCTACGCTCAATTCAAATTAAAATAGTCACATCCTATGTACATCCGGCATAAAAATCACTTTTGATTGGTTGATTTCTTAGGCGGGAGGTCCAAGAGATTTAAATGAGCTCTTTTCAAAGGGATGATTTTCAAAGTCTATCTTTATTCCACGTGGGCAGAAAAAAATTGAGCAAACACTGCCACCATTACAAATTAGATACAAGCAATCCATTTCAGGCATTGAACAGGCAAGATTAGCAAGTTGGAAAATACCCCATTATAAGATGGCCGAAGTAGCACCGAAAAATTAACCACTGCACTCAGCTATGCATTCTTAATTCCAGGCGTTATAGGACAATAATTATTGTCGGCGAAAGACCGCAGTCAATTTTGTTCAACTTGTATATGAATAAAAATGAATCATTGAATCTCTAAATTAATTTTGTGATATGACTCGTTAATGCTCTGAATGGACATACATCAATTTTTCTGTTCATTAAATTACGAATATTGATTGGATGACTACCGCACCTGGCTCCCTGCTGTGCATTACGTCAACAAACAGTGGGTATTAATGCGTTATGGCCGGTCTTGGAAATTACGAACGACAACTGTTCATGATATTAATGTCAACGGTGATTAATTTATTTTTATTTAGCGTATGACTACAGCACAGCATAGTAAACAACCAGCACAATAACTCAGGTTGGCGGCAACTACACGCGCGTCCCCACTTTTGGATGATTTTTTTGTAGGGATGCTAACGATATTTCGATACTTGTACTACTGCACTAATATCGAGTATTTTTATCTTAGATACTTTTTGAGCGATTCCAAGCTGGTATCTATACTTTTGTAGGGGTATAGGTATCGAAAATAATTATATATTATTGAGGAGTGTAATCAATTGCACAAAATTCTCTGTACGAACCACTGCTATGACTACAGCATAGTAAACACAATACAATACAATACACAACACAAGCACAATATAACACAATACACAATATGAAAAAAGTCATGAAAAAGTAAAACCGTTTTTTTTTATTTCTTTGTTTTTTTGCGATCTAAATAGTAACTAGGCTATAGGTTAATATCGAGCCTAGACATCTATTCTGCGACTGATGGTTTGGCTTGGAGGAAGTCCTTGTTGTTGCCTGGATATGCTCTAAGGCCACATTCTTGCACTATACTCCATGCCTGACAATTTGGCGTTCCGCTCCACAGTCGCATCGTGAGGATTCGCGTTTGTTCCATTTCAACAACGAATCAGCGCACACTCCATGCGATGTGCAAATTCTGTTTAGGGTTGAGCATTATTCCTTTCGGTGGAGCTCAAAAAACCAGAGGGTTCTTGGCCAACAGTTACATTACTGTTCACTTCTTTTGGTGTTTGGCTTCATGTCTAAGGTTATGGAGACTGTCATTAACACACAGCTCCTGAAATACCTGGACAACAATAACATCATAAATGATCGCCAATACGGCTTCCGTAAGCACAGGTCTACAGGTGACCTCCTTGCCTACGTCACCCACTTGTGGAACAGAGTAATAGACAATCACGGCGAATCCCGTGTTGTTGCACTTGACATATCGAAAGCCTTCGACAGAGTGTGGCATGACGGACTTCTGGTCAAGCTTGCTGCTTATGGACCACCACCTGGCCCGCGCCAGTGGCTGAATAGCTTTTTGAACGACCGATCTCTGTTTGTTGTAGTCGAGGGCTGTTCATCAGACGTATTTTCAATAAACGCCGGTGTTCCTCAGGGATCTGTCCTATTCCCTATACTGTTTCTGCTGTACATCAACGAGCTGCAGGAAATAACATCCAATCCAATCTACAGCTTCGCAGATGACAGTACATTAGTGTCGTGCATGGAACCAGGCAAACCACTATCATCCCAGGAGACGGTACGTCGGCGACAGCAGCATGCCTCACAGATCAACGCACATATCAAAACAATTGTCAAGTGGGGATAGGCAAATAAAGTACAGTTCAACATACAAAAAACTCAGGCAACAACACTTACAAAGAAGTCCCACTATGGCTTACCAACCGTGCAAATGGAGAGTCACCCCATAGTCGAATCACCTTCCGTCAAGCTTTTGGGAATCAACATCAACAATAACATGTCCTGGCACGACCACGTCGTCAGTATTGCTAAAACGGCATCCCAGAAGCTTGGAGTTTTGTTCCGCTGTAGGAAGTTGTATACACCAGAGCAACTGCTGCTGCTCTACAAGGCACAGATCCGACCATTGCTGAAGTATTGCTCCCATGTGTGGGGATGCGCTCCGAAGCACTCTCTAAAGCTTCTGGACACTATCCAGAAAAGAGCGGTTAGACTAATCGATTCGCCTAACCTCACAAAGGACCTCCACAGCCTGGAACATCGAAGGAGGGTGGCTGACCTATCCCTGTTTTACAGATTCTAATCACAGAAGATGTTCGAGTGAGCTCTCTCAGATAATAACACCACAGGCCGTCCGAACCAGGAACACTAGAGAAGCTCTACGAGCTCATCCTTACCAGGTCGAGGTCCTTACTCCCCGAACCAGCCTCCTCCAGCATTCCTTCTTTTGGAGAACGTCGACGCTGTGGAATCAGCTGCCGGGGAATTTGTTTCCCGACGGCTACAACCTGCAACGTTTAAAATCTAACGTGAACCGATACTTATCCTCTCGCAGCGCTTCTACAGCGTCATAGGCTTTCAGCCTTTGCGGGAGGCCGACCACAAAAAAAAAAGTTGTTACATCATACTTTCCTTAGGTCATGTAAAAAGCAACATTATAACATGACAATATAATGTCCATGGTAACTTACACATCAATATAATTCTGGACCATCACATGTTCGCTCTAATTTCCCTGACTCATCGTCACGCTTCCGCGCATCGAGCCTGCAGGTATGACAAATGGCAAATGGATGTTAAACACGTTAACTGCAGTCCTGTACTGCACACTCCGTTATCGATGCTTCTGTTTCTGTGACGGCCTATCAATCATCACGTGCAATAATTCACGCCAGGCTGCTCTTCCACACGCCCACGTCCCCGATTGCCGATCCGGACGACAGAACATGCGGACTGCGTTAAAAGGGATTCTGCTGTGGCTTATTTTTCCGACCGATTCACAATTCACGCGCCAATATACGCGGATTCACAAAAACAAAACTGACCTGATTATCGACTCGACTCGTACAAACCGTGGTGCGAGTATACACATGGTACAAACACAGTGGAGCGACGAGGCTCCAGACTAGCGGCGAGGTTAGTGACGCGATGAAAAACGTGAAGAAACACATATTCTGTAGAAGAGCGATACGTTTTGCGATTTTACATACTTCTTCTTCTTCTTAGGGTGCCATCTTCTTACGAAGGTTGGCGACCATCATGACAATTTTCACTTTATTAACTGCGGCTCTGAATAATGGGCCTATACCGTGATCTCAAATTAATCAATTTATTTAATGCGGTATTATTTTTGATGATACATAGGACCGTTTACTGTAAAAAGTCAGCAGAAAACTTGATCCAAATGAGAATAACACTAAAAAGAAAATTGTACTGTAATTTGAAATAGCCGATGATGACGTCACCTGTAGGGAACCAATGAGAAGCGTCCTTTCGTGGTCCGATGACTACGAGCGGATGCTATTGTTTTGTACCAGTGGTTCCCTACAGGTGACGTCACGACCTGGGCGGGAAGTGTATGGATTCAAAAAAATCAATATTTAGAGCAATTTTTTCGGTTATAAATACGATAGAAAAATTTTGTAAAATTAATTATGGCATCTACGTGGTGTCAGGGTTCGTTTAAGCCAATAAACCAAAAATGTGGTATAGGCCCATTGTGTTGTGGAGCAGTTATACCACTCCCTCAAGTT
The DNA here is from genome assembly GCA_951848785.1 of Callosobruchus maculatus. NCBI lineage: Eukaryota > Metazoa > Arthropoda > Insecta > Coleoptera > Chrysomelidae > Callosobruchus > Callosobruchus maculatus. Next base: position 932,917 of record CATOUR010000042.1, on the reverse strand, counting down.
ACGAAGTCACGAGGTGCGTCTTCTTCCTACATTGCGTTTGCCATCGATTTTTCCTTGCATAATGACATGGAGAATTTGATATCTTTCACCTCTCATTATATAGTCCAGGTATTGCAATTTTCTTATTTTAATTTCTGTGACCAGTTCTTTCGTCTTGGAGAGCTGTCTTAAAACTTCCTCGTTGGTAACATGATCTATGTACGATATTCTCAATATTCGCCTATAAAGCCACATTTCAAAAGCTTCTATTCGTTTCATCATGGTTTCTGTTGGTGTGGTTGCCTCTATACCATATAACATGATAGAGAACACATAGCATCTCAGCATACGAATCTTGGGTTCCTTGCTCAGGGACTTATTACAGAAAAACTGTTTCATTTTTATGAAGGCATTCCGGGCGATTTCTATCCTTGTTTTTATTTCTACATATGAGTCATTATTACAGTTGATGATTATTCCGAGATATTTGTATTTATATATTCTCTCTATTACTTGGTTTGATACCCTCAAGTCAGGATGAATATCATTTTTCTTGGTAAAAACTAGAAATTTTGTTTTATTTATGTTCCTGTTCAGCCCATATCGTAAGCAGACGTCATGTACCTTCTGTGTGATTCTTTGTAGGTCTAGTATGTTTTCTGCCAACAACACTGTATCGTCCGCGTATCTTAGGTTATTGATAGGGACTCCACCGACAGTTATTCCAGCTGACTCATCTTGTAACGCTTTCTTCATGATAGTCTCTGAGTACAAATTGAAAAGCAACGGAGAAAGTATGCAGCCTTGTCGTACTCCCCGTTTGATTTTAATATCTTCTGATTGTGAGATCTCTATTTTAATATGCGCTGTTTGCTTGTAATACAAGTTTTCAATAATTCTGATGTCTCGAGTGTCCGTTTCTTTTTGGTGTAGAATCTTTATTAGAATATCATGTCGAACTCCGTCGAATGCTTTTTCGTAGTCGACAAAGCAGGCATACACGTCCTTGTTAACATCCAGGCAACGCTGAGTCAATACATTCAGGCTGAACAGTACCTCTCTAGTACCAACCCCATTACGGAAGCCGAATTGTGTTTCTGTTATCTCCCAATCAAGTTTCTTATACACTCGATTATGGATAATTTTCAGGAATAGTTTCAGAGTATGGCTCATTAGACTTGTAGTTGTGTGTTCGTTACATTTTTTGGCGTTGATCTTTTTAGGGATGGCAATGAAGGTTGATACTAACCAATCTTTAGGTATTTCCCCAGATTTATAAATGCTATTAAAAAGTTGTGTAAGTATATGTATGTTCTCTTCTTCGATTAGCTTTAACAGTTCTATTGGTATTCCGTCAGGTCCAGGACTTTTTCCGTCTTTCATGTTTTTTAGTGCGTACAAAACTTCTTCGTTGGTAATCTCTGGGCCGGTTTACATACACAAGAGTGATTTATTGCTCGACTTCCCATAATCAAATCAGTATCTACAATGTTTCCGACAGTGAAGATGCAATTTTATTCGATAATGCAGCACTTCGCGGCTTATCGCAGAGCGAGGATTGGACAGAAATTACTGTGAAAATGATTTGGACAGTATCATACATTATACTTTGACTTCAGACATCCATGTCGATTTTTTGAGTACCTGAAAACGCAGATTGTCACTTTTAACTATATTTTTGAGAAATTGTCTCCATATCTACGAAAGAACTGGACAAACTACCATAGATTGGTGATTACTCGTGCCCTATACCACTGTAAAAACTAAACTAAATGCAGATGGCACGCTTTCATCGTCAACGCGACAATACTTCCCATTTTATCGCGGCGCAAGTTGACCCGCTTGTCTCGTCGCTTAAGGTTGTGGTTACAGTGCAAGCGACTTCGCGCGTACGAGCCTTCGATGTTGTCGGTGGTATCGACCTATTTAAACAACTGGATATTCTTTTTATGGACCTGCTAAGAATTCTCTACTAACACATTCATTCTTCGCACACAGTCACTGGATATCACCTCCTTTTCAGGCATTACGTAGCTTATATTTTGAGGGAATAAGTTTAACGACCTATCTATACTATTCAAATGTATGATTCATGTTTTAACCTGCGTAGAAGCGTGGTAAAAATTTACTTTCGAATATAATAGGCGATTATTCTAGTATCTAGTAAATATTTTTAAGTAAATTGACGAGTAAATCCTAGCTAGTATACAGGGTGTTCCTATGACGAATGGAAAATACTTTATAAGTACTGTACAGCTCACTTCCAACAAAAAAATGGAGTCAAGTTGATTACATTACTGTGATATCAGTTTATTATTTTCCCATAGCGTGAAGCTTTAGTCTGAGATCCCCTTGCAACCAAATCATCGGCAGCCTTCCCTCCCCTAAAATTGTCTTATGCCGCTAAGTATTTCCTTCAGAGGTCAATGGACAGCCTAAAACATCTAAAAACGAAGTTTGAGTTGTTTTCATACTTTTAGTTTTTTTATTATTGCTATATACGCTGTCACTGACACGATATTTAACAAACATACGCGTTTTCCATCCTCACCACGGTAATAATACTGTGTCAAAATTTAATTAGAATCAATGTAATAGTGTCCACGTTACAAAATACAAAAAGATCTAAAGCAATAAATACTCGTATGTATGTATACAGAAAATTCTAAGTCCCTTAGTTTCCGTAATACGCTAGGCAATGTTCGGATGGACCTAAAAAGTTGATTTATGTCGCTAGGTCTTCCTTCACAGCCCCTACCCTACACCCTATTATGAATACAAGAAATTTCTTATTTTTCAACCCCCCACCCCCTAACCACCCCAATTTCACCCCACCCAAAAAAAACGCAGAAAACGATCAGGAACCTCTAAAACGCTTAAAAACGAAGTTTGAGCTGTTTTTATATTTTTACTTTTTTTTATTATTTCTGCGCCGCCACTGGCACGATTTATAAAAACCATACGCGTTTTCCATTCTCGCCACGGTAGTAATACTGTGTCAAAATTTCATTAACATCAATTCAACAGTTTCCTTGTAACACAATATAGAAGGATCTAAAGCAATACTCTCGTATGTTTACACCAGAAAAAATTCCAAGTCCTTTGGTTTCTGTAATAGGCAAGGCAATGTTCGGATGGACCTAAAAAAGTTATTTATGTTGCTAGGTCTTCCTCCATGGGTCAGCGGGCAGTCTATTATGAAAGCAACAAATTTTTCAATTTTACAACCCCCCACCCCCCAACCACCCCAATTTCACCCCCACCCAAAAAAAAGTAAAAAATGATCAGGAACCTCTAAAACGCCTAAAAACGAAGTTTGAGGAATATTTAATTTTTTTTGTTTTTTGCTAATTACTCCGCCGCCCCTGCACCGATTTTCAAAATTATAAGAAACATTACCTACTACGACCCCCCAGCATATCGCTGCCCAAATTTCATCACAATCCATGCAGCGGTTACTGAGATTACGAGGACAGAAAAACGCGTACAGACAGACCGACAGACAGACAGACAGACCGACAGACAGACAGACCGACAGACAGACAGACCGACAGACAGACAGACCGACGGAAATGAGTGACGTGGATTTTCGTTATGTAGACATCATGAAACGCCCAAAAAGTGTATTATCTCAAAATCGAAAATTTTCGCGATCACAATACTCCCTCACCTATCGGTGTGGGAAGTAAAAAGTCCTATACAGTAGGGTCCGCTTTTCAATAATTTCAGTGATAAATTGATTTTTAGAGATTTTCATTAAAATGCAAACCTCCAAATGAAAACCCTAATAGAACAAAATGTTTTTGTCGGATTTTGGAATGTTTGGTATTATGGTAAAATATGCTACAACATCATTATATACTAAAAGAAAGTGATCATGTATCAATCAGTTCGCATCAGCAAGTAAAATTACAAAAACGTTACAAATAAATTAAATTATTTTAAAAAATCGCCAAATAATTAACCCTGCACTTTACGGTAATAACACCTTTCTAGTTATTCACTGGCTACACAAACTTACTTGTTGAAAATGTGGTAAACACAAACAATTAGATTCCATTTAAGCTCTAAAAGCATAATGGATCTCTGAGAGTACAAAGTTTCAGCAGAGGGTTCGGAAAAAACTTGTGAATTTAATTTCTAATTTTAGACCTCAGTGACTGAAGTAACTGAACAGAGCTTATGCAGAGCCTTTGTCCGTCCGTCTGCAAACAAGAAATAGCCAAAACTACAGGTGTTACAGAAAAACTAAATGCAATTCGGAAACAGCATGAAAACACTAGTCTGGGAATTATCCGGTTTTGTCAATATCGCTTATAGTAAAAAAAACATTACATTTCTATACCAACAAATTCCACAGTGAGAGCGCCGTTTGAAGTTACTCAAGTAAATTCTTTCCTACTTTTTTGTTGTGGGTACTTAAATAATGTACTAGACTACACAGATTATTGAAAAAGCCAGGGAGCACTATTTTCCCGTTTTTATCTGCTTTGTGGACGGCATTTGATAACGATAAACTGTGGGAAATCCTTATCTCCATGGGAGTCCCTTACCACTTAGTATTTCTCATACAGCAACTCTATGAGTCTAGCTCAGCTCGTGTAAGAATTGATGGTAACCTGTCTGGTCAAACAGCAACCAGAAAAGGAGTTCGACAGGGATGCGTATTATCTCCGATGTTATTTAACATTTACTCTGAATTTGTGATGAGAAAGGTATTGGACAACTGGAATGGCGGTATAACTATTGGCGGAAGCAAAATATCTAGCTTAAGATTTGCTGACGATACAACCCTTAATGCTGCTTCTCAGGAAGAACTAGTAGCTCTATTGAACGTTTTAGAACAACATAGTGCAGCATATGGTCTTGGTATTAACTACAACAAGACTAAGGTTATTATCGTAGATAGAGAGCATGGCAATCATCGAGAAATAAAGTCAATAGGCCGTTGTGAGGTAGTTCAAAGTTTTGTGTACCTCGGTTTTTTGATCGACAATTCAGGTGGCTGTGAGAATGAGATTCGACGGCGCATTCAACAGGCACGGGTGGCCATGACAAAGCTTGCTAAAATATGGCGTGACCATAACATCACTAAAGCTACCAAAATGTCACTGGTTCAGTCTCTTGTGTTCTCCATATTTTTGTATGCCTCGGAAACTTGGACTGTTAAAAAGGCAGATCGAGCTCGCATAGATGCTTTTGAAATGTGGACGTGGAGGAGAATGCTGAGAATTCTTTATACCCCCCATCGAACTAATGTTTCCATATTGGATGAGCTCGATAATCCAAAGAGACTATCCTCCATTGTGTCGATAAGAATGCTTAAATTCTTCGGACATATTCACAGAAGCGATAATATGGAGAAACTTGTAGTTCAGGGTCACGCCCCGAGTGGGCGGCACCGTGGCCGTTCCCCTACACGCTGGGTGGATACGACGAAACAGTTGCTAGATATGAGTATCAAGAGCGCCACTGAACTGACAGTAAATCGCGAACGATGGCGAGGTACAGTTCTCAAAACTATTGATAATATTCGTGTCGGCAATACTCTAGCTCCGACTTAATGCATTTTACGAGTTGACAACATGTCTGTTAAGACATTGTGACTATGATGACATGATAATTTAGTCATATAAAAGGTAATCGGTTAACTAAAACTTCGAGTTTTTACCAAGCCGTCTGTTGAAATTTTGTACTTTCGGAGATCCATTATGCTAGTTAGAGCTCAAATGCAATCGTATCGCCTATGTTTACCACATTCACAAGTTTGTGGTACCAATGGATAACTAGAGAGAACCTAGGAAGAAGCAGCTGTTGACGCACCGGTCCTCAAATACACTTTAGCATTCAGCCTCATAGTAATGAGCAAAATGTTCCCACAAAATATTACTTATTTAACCCATTCTCATGCAGGAAAGATAAGCGACCATTTACGAGAACGCCAGAGCACCAAAGAACTGTTTATCAAGTGTAAGAACCTTTGAAAGCATGAGACATTCGGCGGAGAAATATGTACAGTTATAATGTAGGCAACTCTCTGAATTTTTATGCGTAGCAAAAGAAGACGCTTGAATACAAATGAGGAGCCAACATATTATTGCTCGTAGTTTCGAAGTTACCAAGACCGAACACAGGTGAATATCGTAAGAGGAGGGATACAGTGGAACAGAGGCATACACAACAGAGGTTAAAGGGGTAGTAACCCCCTTCAAGTTAGGCAGTACCCGAAGAGGTAACAACTACTTTTGAAGAAGATTTCAATAGCTTGCTATCTGCTTGCTTTCCGTTGCTTTCTGTTCTATTCGGCTGTATTTGGTCGTTTTCTATCGTTTACAGTTGTTATCTGCTTGCTTTCTCTTGTTTTCAGCTATTTTCTGTTCTTTGCTATTGTATTCGGCTGTGTTTAGTCGTTTTCTATTGTTTAGCGCTGTTATCTGCTTGTTTTCCGTTGTTATGGGCTGTTTACTCTTCTATTCGGTTGTATTTGGTCGTTTTCTATCATTTACAGTTGTTATCTGCTTGATTTATGTTGTTTTGAGCTGTTTTCGCTTCTTTTCTGTTGTATTCGGCTGTGTTTAGTCGTTTTCTACTGTTTAGCCCTGTTATCTGCTTGCTTTCCGTTGTTATAGGCTGTTTTGTGTTCTATTTGGTTGTATTTGGTCGTTTTCTATCGTTTGCAGTTGTTATCTGCTTGATTTCAGTAGTTTTGCGCTGTTTTATGTTATTTTCTGTTGTATTCGGCTGTGCTTAGTCGTTTTCTATTGCTTAGTGCTGTTATCTGATTGCTTTCTGTTGTTATGGGCTGTTTTCTGTTCTATTCGGTTGTATTTGGTCGTTTTCTACAGTTTGCAGTTGTTATCTGCTTGATTTCTGTTGTTTTGAGCTGTTTTCTGTTTTTTTCTGTTGTATTCGGCTGTGTTTAGTCGTTTTCTATTATTTAGCGCTGTTATCTGCTTGCTTTCCGTTGTTATAGGCTGTTTTGTGTTCTATTCGGTTGTATTTGGTCGTTTTCTATCGTTTGCAGTTGTTATCTGCTTGATTTCAGTAATTTTGATCTGTTTTATGTTATTTTCTGTTGTATTCGGCTGTACTTAGTCGTTTTCTATTGCTTAGTGCTGTTATCTGATTGCTTTCTGTTGTTATGGGCTGTTTTCTGTTCTATTCGGTTGTATTTGGTCGTTTTCTTCTTGATTTCTGTTGTTTTGAGCTGTTTTCTGTTTTTTTCTGTTGTATTCGGCTGTGTTTAGTCGTTTTCTATTATTTAGCGCTGTTATCTGCTGGCTTTCCGTTGTTATAGGCTGTTTTGTGTTCTATTCGGTTGTATTTGGTAGTTTTCTATCGTTTGCAGTTGTTATCTGCTTGATTTCTGTAGTTTTGAGCTGTTTTCTGTTCTTTTCTGTTGTATTCGGCTGTGTTTAGTCGTTTTCTATTGTTTAGCGCTGTTATCTGCTTGCTTTCCGCTGTTATGGGCTGTTTTCTGTTCTATTCGGTTGTATTCGGTCGTTTTCTATAGTTTGCAGTTGCTATCTACTTGATTTCTGTAGTTTTGAGCTATTTTCTGTTCTTTTCTGTTGTATTCGGCTGAGTTTAGTCGTTTTCTGTTGTTTCCCGCAGATATCTGCACGCTCTCTGTTGCTGCCCTTTTTGAAAATGATTTGATACACCTTCCTTTACAATGCCTTTCAAATAGTAGTTCCCTCTAATGTTATCCCTTGAACTGACAGATTTTGGTATACGTTTGAAGACTGAATTCCGATTTTCCTGTATCTTGACGATTCCCTGAAGAACATACCATAGGCCTAGTGAAAAAAAATACTTTTGGGCTCACACTATTTTTGGTTTGGATTACAATTTATATTTGGGTAGCTAAAAGGGGTGATACACGTACGAGCAAGTACGCGTACTTATGGCTCGACGACCTTTTTCGCCTTTGTGTCACCGTAAGCACGCGTACTTTAAAACCGTCGCGCAAACCGCCGGCGAGCCAACTGGTTTGAAATCTTGCTCGTAGCTGGTCTCAGCTCGTACTGCGAGCAGCGAGCCTCCACTTTGTTTCGGCAGGCCATCGATGCGCAACGCTTGTTGTGTTTGGCGTTTGTTAAAAGTTTTGTTTATTTAGGAAAATTATAAAAATGAGTGATTTCAGCTTCACGTGTGTCACCGCGTCGAGCCGAGTAACTTCGCGAACTTAAAAACCGCGTACTTGAAAGTTCGCACGTGTGTCACCCCTTTTAGAGTGTGTACATTTTCCTTTTATTGCTCGATCATGAAATTTAGAATCATCAAAATGATCAAAATACTGATTTGTTGATATGCTGACATACAGGGTGGTCAACTTTGAAATGGTATAACTTCAGGACATCAGAGATAATGTAAACTTAGTTATAACTAAAAAATGATGACGTTTAGGTACAGGAGATATACAAAAAATAATCCGTATTTTTCAAGAAATATACAGGGTGATCGGCCATTTTAAATAACAAAGTTCATTATATTTCCGGGAAAACATGACAACATTGTAAATACCATCGTAAGATCGGCCGTATTACAAAACCCTGATACGCAAAAATTCATGGAAATCATGCAAACCGTTTCCGAAATAATTGAGCTGTTCCATCCATAATATTCATTCTGCATATAGAAAACATATTTTTCCATTAAATATATAAAAATGTATAAGAAACTTTAACTGCGATATTCTTTGAATTTTATTTCGTTTCTCGCCTCATGTAAATTACATTTAAGTAATAATCTGTACCGAAGTCCAATAAAGACAATGTGCATACCAAATTCTTGTTTATTTCAAATAGAAAAGTCTATTTCGTCGATGATTTTAGTGCTACACAAACAAATTGCGTGTCGTTAGACAGGAAACATCCTGATAAACATTAAACTGTGTTTATAAATAGGCACTAATATCGCTTTTTTCCAAATTATTTGCAAGTAACCAAAACAAGTGTATTACAAATTTTTTTTAAGTTTGGTGGACTTTTTAGCCTTAGAAATTGTCGGATATTATTTTTTTGCCTTAGTTGATATGCCCGGTCATTCTCCTATAAAATGGGTCCAAAAACTTGTGAATCGCTCGATAAATAATCAAGATATGGCGTTACAACTGCGTGAACACATGGCGCTGTGATACAGAAGTTATAATACAAAAAGGCCTATTCTGTAGAAAATTTTCGTGCTACATACACGAATTACATGTGGTTAGACAGGAAACATCCTGCTAAACATTAAATTGTTTCAATAAATAGGCACTAATACGGCTTTTTTCAAATTATTTGCAAGTAACCAAAACAAGTGCATTACAAAAAACATTTTTTTCAGTTTGGTGAATTTTTTTAGCCTTAGAAATCGTCAGATATTGTATTTCTTTGCCTTAGTTGATATACCCAGTCATTCCCCTATAAAATGAGTTCAAAAACTCGTGAATCGCTTGATAGATAATCAAGATATTATGGCGTTACAACTGCGTGAACACATGGCGCTGTGATAAAGAAGTCATAATACAAAATGGCCTATTCTGAGGAAAGTTTTAGTGCTACATACACGAATTGCATGTGGTAAGACAGGAAACATCCTGCTAAATATTAAAATGTCTTAATAAATAGGCACTAATACGGCTTTTTTTCAAATTATTTGTAAGTAACCCAAATAAGTGCATTACAAAAAGATTTTTTTTTTCAGTTTGGTGAATTTTTTTAGCCTTAGAAATTATCAGGTATTATCTTGTTTTGCTTTAGTTGATATGCCCAGTCATTCTCCTATAAAATTAGTCCAAAATGTCGTGAATCGGTCGATAAATAATCAAGCTATGGCGCTACATCTGCGCGAACCCATGGAGTCGTGATACAGAAATTAAAAATGTAATAAAAAACTAATTAAAAGGTTGACCTCTTTTTTCGCATTTTTTGTCGACAACTTTAATTATATTTTCATACCTCAAAGTTTGTCGACATGATGGTGGAACACATTGTATTTATATATAGGTAAGACTAAAGTGTCATCAGAAACAGCATTTTGACGAGGTTTTGGAAAAGTTTTGTGTCACATACACTACTTTTTTCAAAGCCCTCCCAAGACTAACGTCTTGGTATGCCTCTGATGTAGAAACGAATTTTATTCATATGTGTCGTGACACAGGGAAGTCTTACTGCATACAGCACGTCTAAAGGACAAAGCTGATAGTAGAGGACAGTTTTCCTGACTTCTTCGGCTCAGGTATCCCTAGTGACATTCGTTTCACACCACCGTAAAATCTTCACACGTCCAACAGATTGTCTCGGCACCTTCCGCATATTTTCCAGATACTTATTTAAAAGAAAATTCAGTATTTCTCCTCACTGGTGGATGTCCCGAAAAGTTTGATGAATATGTAAATTTCTGACTCGTCGGTATGAACTAATACTGGAAAAAGTGACTGAGCTGACTTGCAAAGTTACAGAGGGCTGGCTTATGAGTATAGCTTATAGAATCTTCTTTCTACACAACATTACCAAATGTAATCAGCAGTAATTTTTAATGTTAACCCTTAACTATTAACTGGCGTCTTCTGAGAGACGCCATCGATATTATCGCATTTTTTTTCGAAAACTTGAAAGCTTGCGCTTGTGCAACTATTTAGCTTTTTTTTGATATCGTGTTTGGTTGTTAAATTACAGGCATTTGTAGAATGTATGATTTTGCATTGAGAGTTTTTTTGCACATTAAAAAACTTTTTTGGGAAAATCGAAAATAGTTGTCATTCATTAAGGTCTTAACTATCGCCTTCTGAAATATTATATTATGTAGTTTGAAAATAGAGTGAGTTATGCGAGAAATTGTGTTTTACATGGCAAATACGTATGTATAAATGTGTGTATCCGGCCCCTTAAGGTTCAGACAATATCAGCAAGCAATACCTCACACAATGCGTAGCCTTCGAGGTGGCAGTATTTGTATTGAAATTGTACGGTACAGATAAATGAAATAAGTCATGCAAGTCAATTTTAGTTCATATATTATCACGGAAAATTGCATTTGCGAATACCGCTAAAAAATAGAAACAAATACTAGAGGTTTACAAAACCTAACAATTAATTTCCACTTTATTGCAATCAAATTCACATGCACCAAATTCACATGATTTTTTTCTGCGCAATTTTCATAAATTTTTTTGGTGCTTTCTAAACATACAGGTTTTAGGCACATTAACATATCCAGTTCTTATTTTTTTTTTATTGAGGGGAATATGCGCAATTCTTTCGTTTTTCTAACAATTTTGTTTTTATTTTAGCAATCTTCTGAGATACCTAGAAACTCTTTTATATTTTTTCGTAGTTGCTGAGAGAGAGACGTGTATTTTGCTCTTTTCTTTGTAAATGTCACTTTCAAAATTTAGATATTATCCCCACTGCAGATGTGGAGAGATTGATACTGCTGAACACTGTAGATTAGAATAAAAATTCATTAGTAATGAGGTAACAGACCTGTATCACAGATTGTCAAGCTATATTCCGTTACTTACTAATATTATCACTATATAGCTAGTGAAAACAACTATGCATTTAAACTGTTCTGTAACTTTTGTACGTAAAAAATAAAAATAACGCTATAAATTTCAACTATAACTAATGTGGTACAAAATGATTTTGTTCATAGTTATTAACAAATAGATGTCTCATCCACAATACAACTGGCTGGTTGGTCTCAGATCAGAGATCGGATCAGATCCAATAACATAATAAAATATGAGGATTACCGCGCTGTACCCGCAAGTATTCTGTCAGCGAATATTTGATTCATTCATAATATTGCTCTAATCACACACACACAAAACGAATTAACCAATTCCGTCACACATTAAGATAACCAACCACACAAACCACCCGATTTGTTAGTTTGGTTATCTATGTGTTTGATGCTGTTTAATCTTCGTACCATGGTTTCGTGGTCCTGCAACTGCAATAAATGTATTTGCTATCATTCTGCTACTGACATATGTCAAGTAAACCATAGAAATAACGATGGAATCATCAACGTGGCGGGTCAAACTTCACTTGTGCAAGTGAAAATGCTTTTCATTTATCAGAGGCAGGATCTTAGCTACAATGACACAAAAGCATTCTTCCAGGCTATCCGGTATCATCACATCTGGTTAATTGTCTATAAATATTTGTCGTCGGTGAGTTCAACTAGCCATCCGAAAACAAAGAAGCATCTTTTGTTTGGATACAGAATTGACGAAATGTTTACTCAATTGATTAGAGTATTGGTACACCGAGCAGAATTGGTGACTACTGTTTTTGTCACCGTTGCTGATAAAACATAAAATCGTGATAAAAATTCCGATTTTTTTTGCAATGGCAACACGCTTCGTAATGCCAGAACGTCGTCAGCATAAGTCATCGAGGGTATAAGTACAGCCCATCTATATAGCATTTGTTTACTAAGTGAAAAGCTCCAAAAAAATTCCTATAAGAGTTTACATGTTCACAATTTGTATAACAGTTACAAATAAATAGATAATTACATAAAATAAACACGTATTAAAGGGGTGATACACGTACGAGCAAGTACGCGTACTTTAAAACCGTCGCGCAAACCGCCGGCGATCCAACTGGTTTGAAATCTTGCTCGTAGCTTGTCTCGGCTCATACTGCGAGCCGCGAGCCACCACTTTGTTTCGGCAGGCCATCGATACGCAACAATTGTTGTGTTTGGCGTTTGTTAAAAGTTTTGTTTATTTAGGAAAATTGTCAAAATGAGTGATTTCAGCTTCACGTGTGACACCGACGTCGAGCCGAGTAAGTTCGCGAACTTAAAAACCGCGTACTTAAAGTTCGTACGTGTATCACCCCTTTTATGATTTTTTCGACAAGTCATGTTGTATGCGCCACTTCTTACTCGGTAAACAAATGATATATGGTTGTGACGTACTACGCGTAGCTCTTCGATATAACCAGTCAGCAACTGTCATAATTGACAAAATGCAGCGCTACTCCATTAAGAGGGAAATAATCTTTATTCCAGAGAAACAGGCAATATTTAATTTCGCGTTCTCAATCCGTTGGCGGCAATTTACGGCAATTTTGGATAATTTAATGCAATTACATGAGATGAAAATAGATTGAGCAATCTGTATGAAAAATTCATTTAACGGGTGGATGCAAAATTGTAATTGGTGCTTTTAATCCAGAGCCTGTCAGCCAAGCTGACAACAGTACAGCATCAGTGACGACGATTGTGTGTTACTTAGAATCAAAATAAATATAATAAGGGCCGGTTGTACAAACGCTCAGTGAACTCCCGATCACGTAACCTTAAGTTCAGCGATGAACACGGTTCAACGGTTGACGCGTTGTACAAACTCGGTTCTGGGAAGGATCAGCTGAACTGGATCAAAAGAGGATTGGTAGCAATGGATATAGGGTATTTGGTGGCGAAACTAGTTACTTTTCGTTTTTAATGTTTAAAGTTATGCAGGTTATGTTAATGTCACCTCTATGAATGTCAAATTCTGACATTCATCAAAACTTTGTTGTCAGTCAAGAAGTATTTTGCAATTTTATAATGGAATCCAAAAAAGGGTACCTAATTTAACGGCGAAAGAGGAGGCCGTGTTAATAGAATTGGTGAAAAAATATAAGAATGAACTTGTGTTTGCGTGGAGAGATATTTGGTGAATCAAAGGTACTGAAAAGCAAATACGAAAATTTAAAAAAAAGGACAAAACAAAAATTGGCCGATGAGAAACAGTATATCCATAGTACCAGCGGTGGGCCTTCGCTGGGTTTCAAAATACAGGTCTTGGACATATCAATAAAAGAAATAATCGGACCCCAAATAACAGGATTCACAATTTCACATCTATATTCGACGATGATGCGGAAACTTTTATTGCTGATGTGCCTACAATTAATGGAGAATTTGTTCACGATACATTAGGTACAAATTTCATCAGGCATTTTTCAATTCGTCATCCTCGGTCAAAGGTTCGCCAAAGTACTCCATGATGTAACTCAAGTGAAAATATCGCATTGACTATGTCACTCACATCGGATATTCAGGTTAGAAACTGATCAGCTGGTCGATAACATCGCCATTTTAAACCTTGAACCGCCGTTAAACGCTCCTCGGTGGCCGTTCAACGTGATCCGAGGTTGAACTGAAGTCAACGCTTGAACTTTGTTGGTACAACAGCAAATTAGAAATGAACTCGGTTCAAAGTTGAACTCGAGTTAAACTGTGTTTGTACAACCGGCCCTAAAAACTTTTGCACATAAACCATCAACTTGAATAGCTATTACTGTTTTCAGATGCTCTAAATAACATTTGTTTTTAAAATGTTCCTATCTTCAGCAATATAGCAAAGAAGTTACATTACGAAGCATGCTATACTGACAAATTATTTACAAAATGGCTACGTAGGTTAGGCACAAACATTAGCGTTCATGATTGGGTATACCCAATATGCTATTTCAATTCCAATTCTCAGTTAATATAATGATTCTATTAGTTGTAATTAACGAGTTTAACATATTGTTTATATATTATTCGGGGCTTTATTTAGACGTATTTTGATCATTTCACTTGTCAACCTGATTCCAATCGTCAAACAAAACGTCAAAATTTTCACCTTTGATGTATATGTTACGCTCAATAGCCGAATTCGGGCAATGCCCGAAAAAAATACGCAGAACTAGTTTTGAGCAAGGAATATTTCCCAAACCCGAAATATTAATTTTATACGGCTATTGAGCATTACCAAATAGGCAGAACTAGTTTTGCGCATCTTGAAATGCACAGAACTAGTTTTGCGCATCTTGAGATACACAGAACTAGTTTTGCGCAACTTGAAATGCACAGAACTAGTTCTGTGGTACTGAAATACTGAATGGCCAGCAGCAGTTACATTAAAAGAGTAAGGTTATGTTTATGTTGTTGCTTTGAATGTTTTTTGTTTCTGCTTTTGGAAAAAATCAAGCTAAATTCGAATCCGAATTAGTTCGGCTACTTGAAGCTTCAAGTACACAAAAACATAATCTCATGACAAAATATCATTACCTCACTATATTGAATGAACCCAACCTAACCTAACTTCGATATCTCTGTAATAAAAAATGTATCAACAATGTATCGAAAAAAATCTCCTCTACAATTCTAAATTTCACCATGCCAAAATATACAGAACTAGTCCTATGCATTTCAAGTGGCGCAAAACTAGTTCTGTGCATTTCAAGATGCGTAAAACTAGTTCTGCGTATTTGGCAATGATCAATAGTCATATTAAATTAATATTTCGGGTTTGGGAAATATGCCTTGCTCAAAACTAGGTCTGCGTATTTTTTTGGGCATTGCCCGAATTCGGGTATTGAGCTTAACATATACAAGATGTAAGCTGTAGTCCACCAGTTTGTGCCTAATTTAACCTCACTTACTTTGCCAGATGTAGGTGATAACCCTTAACAAACACTGGGGTCTATGAGACCCTGGCCTTATTTTAAATCTGCACTACTTTTTTTTATTTTGGATAGTATACCTTGGTGCATCCACCTAAATTTAGATTACTTTGATACAGACTTCCGCAGGCAGTCCGATATGTTAGTTCGTCCAGAGCTGTTGAGCCGTTAGCGTGTTAGCTTTGAACGATTTTCAGCGCCTTTTGACCTAGAGACAACTAGAGTTGGAAATTCAGGATATTTTAGTTGAAAATGCAGAGGAGGACCTTGTTGGATACCTTTTCTGCAAAATCCATTTGTGACTAACATAAAGAATCTGTCTGAACTATATGCCGAAATGTAAAGAGGAAATTATTAATATAAAAAAGGTACTTTTGGAGACATCACTAGAATCACAAAAGTTTTATTATTTTTTCTTCATTTTTTTGTTTACATTCTTCTTCGTCTTAATTTTCGGCTAAAAATTTAGGTTTTATGTTAATAAAATGTATTTGAGTAATGAGTTAGCTGAATGAAATTGTCTAGTTATATCAGTTACATTTAAAAATTGGTAAAAATGACTTTGGTGTCAGTCAGATCTCAGTGGGATAATTGTGTCATAAAAAATAAGTGTGTATATTAAGGGTTAAAAGTAGACATGTGCGCAGAACTTTTAATTATTCAAGTGTACAGAATTGGATGAAATCTGATTATTCCCTTAGTTATACAGATATGTCGAAACCATAAGGTCTTAAGAGTTTTCATAGAATGATGTCCATTCGACAAAGTGAAAACTTTTTTCACCACTTGGACTAAAAGTAATTATTTTTCAGATGCTGTAATTTTCAAATACTGCAGTAAGTAAATTCACAGGCTTTCTATTTTATGTAATAATGGAAGCTTTGACATCTAGCGGAAATACAAAAATCGCCGGATTTGCATACAGTGAGATGTATTTCTTAAAATTGGTAATTATTCTAGTCTATGTAGGAAGTTCGTTTGATTATGTGGTTATATAATACGCGAAGGAGTTTCACAGCAAGGAGTCCTACCAATTTCAGCAATTTCATGAACTGGACAATATTTGCATCTTCATGTAGAGAGCAGAATTTGGAAAATAATAATTTCCATTCAAGACATGACAAAAGGTGACAAAAAATGTGTCCACATGCTTTCAATTGCAGCAAGTAGAACCAGTTCCAGAAGCTCACATCCATTTAATAAAATGTAGATTTATAGTTCACGGAGTCGACACTTATATACATACATGCCAACCTGATAAAGACATTCTAATAAGCACATTTTTGTCAAATTCGATAAAATGCTGACGGGGTGGAACTCCTAGAAAGTTTTTATTGACTCTCGCTAGTTCTCATCTACAGCTGATTAAAGTGAAATAGCAATTAGCATGTTTAATAAAGCTCATAGCTGAAGACGCTACACAAGCCAAATAACCCGCCATAACTAACCCAGGCAATCAGGATATCAAACCTATGTTTTCACGTCCCTAGTGTATGAGACATGTTCTTGACATGCCACCTCTCTAGGAGAAGCAATTACCCAACTCAGCAAAGTGCCGCGTCTATCAATCAACTAACCATTAATAGAGTCTCTTAAATTGATGTACAGGGTGTCCCATTTTGGGCACTTTTACGGGGTATCTCGGTTATTTTAGAAGTTAGAGAGTTGCGGTTTTCGCGACAGTGTGCTACTTTTTTGTGAAACTAAAGATGCCGTCAACAAAATTATCATGGCCCTCTTGGTTTTTGGGATATAGGGTGAAATCGCAAATTATCGATTTTGGGACCACCCTCGTATCTCGGTTGTCTTAATTTATTGAAAGGTTTAAAAAAGGGTCTTATAGAATTTTTTCTGTGGAATCCAGTGGTGTAGTTTGATTTTTTCTTACTCTAACCATTTTCCAGTTATGAAGCAAACATATATTTTTTTAAATGGAAAGCTCTGTATATTATTTTTTACGTCAATCGGAAATAATTCAAGCTTTTCAAAAACATGTATTAGTATGATTTTTTTATGAAAACTAAGCTCAGAATTTCATTTTTTACTTTATTTGTAGCAGTAGGCCATGACTAATCTATTAAAAACAATATCCAAGTAAACAATTATTAAGATACAAGATACTCAATATTTTTAAACTCAATTATTTAATTGTATTTTATACGCTATTAACTACTATTTGTGATAATGTTCAGTAAATATTACTTATGGTATTACATTACTTAAAACCAAAGATTATATCTGAAGAATATCAACACACTATTAAATTTGAATTTGAATCAAAATAAAAACTAAAAACATCGAGGAACTTTTAAAGATGTTGGTTCAAGTTGGAGACTATTTTCTCAAATTCAAATCTGGCACAATTTCACAAAATTCTTTTAATGACATTTAACAGAATTATTGGTCTCCTTCGTGTTATGGCGATTAAAAATTCTCAAACTTAGGTGCTGTGCAAATGTTGAAGTATCTTAAACTATGGATGGTAATTGTATTTTTTTAGAATTATTTCTGCAGTTAATTTTTGTACCCCTACAGCTTCTTCTTTGTGCTCACAAGATGATGAATGCGTTGCTTCTATGTAACCTAATACGTTTCTTTCCCTTTGCTCCCTATCCTAAAGGATCCGTACCCAACTATATTTATTTTTAGACGAGCAAATATATCTGAAAACGGTTGCTGTCTCTCTGGGTATCTGAGCTTCCATTATTTATAAAAAATTAACAATAATTAAAATGAAAACACAGAAAGAACAAAGCTATATTTAATAAAAATATAATCAAAAGCTGACAGTCTTGCAAGCTTTTTACAGATTTGCTTTTTTGTTTTTACTAGATGATCCATAGCCCACTATCCACTCAATATTATAATAACACAATATTCATCATTTTAATGAGACATTATCATTTAAAAAATGTATTTTGATTCTGTTTTTTTTTTAATTTGAGTAGGAAGTCTCTTGTAGAGTAGTAACTGCTTAGATGCTTATTATTTATGGTTGATTAACCATGGCCTACTGCCACGAATAAAGTGAAAATTGGAAAAATCAAATTTTGAGCGTAATCTTCAAAATAACTTAATAGTAATATATATTTTTGAAAAATTATTTCCGATTGACTTCAAAAATAACATACAGGGTGTTCCATTTGAAAAAATACATGTTTGCTTCATAACTGAAAAATGGTTAGAGTAAGAAAAAATCAAACAGTCTGTTTGTTACGTTAAGAGAAGTAACTTCTTCTGTAGTTAGCGTGTGCAAATATAGAGACCAAAATCCCAATATCTAGGACACACGCATGTACTCAATTTTAAAGAACCTGGTGACTACCACAACTTTTAACACAAAGGAGCCCTGAAGATGAAAATATATTTTTCGAAACGTTGGCAAACTTGAGCTAAAGTTGTATTTATTTTGGACCCTATAACCCAATAAAAAAAGGCTTGATAATAATAATAAAACGTGAGGTGAATTTACGCTACCTATTTGCAAAAAGTAAAGCCCGAAGGTAGGAGATTATGGTATACAGGGTGAGTCAAGCTCAACGCCTCGGACTCTTGTGGCCAAACGATACCACTTTTCGAAAAATCGACTTTGCGAGTGTATGTAGGTCGAGTTGGACTAGATTTTAAAAATAATTACTTTTATACAGGGTGTCTCATAAAAGCGTGACATATCAAAGTTATGTTTTTTTGAATGGAATACCCTGTATATTATTGCATATTTAGATTCCCAGGTGCATTTTAGTGTGACTTTATGTATCACACATAGGACTTTAAGCAAACCGTTTAGGTGCAAATCATAATTTTGGGTTTAGGTAGATGTCAGAAGAAAATTGAATATCGCAGCTATTATAAATCTTAGAGGGCTGTGACTTTGCCGTGTTACTAAGCATGAAATGTGTCAGCTTACGTTAGACGGTCGAGTTCGAGGAATCTAAATATGCAATAATATACAGGGTGTTCCATTTAAAAAAACATAACTTTGATATGTCACGCTTTCATTAGACACCCTGTATAAAAGTCATTATTTTTAAAATGTAGCCCAACTCGACCTACATACACTTGCAAAGTCGATTTTTCGAAAAGTGGTATCGTTTGGTCACAAGAGTCCGAGGCGTTGAGCTTGACTCACCCTGTATAATGCACTGACTTTTAGTAGCTACGTCAAAACCATCTGCATCTGTAACCAACCGGCAATTGCGTTTAAAATACAGGGTGTCCGGATATTCGACCGACAATACTTGACAGGTCATAGACCTCACATTTTTATGAACATTGAATGAATTAATGCTTGTATTTTCGTTGCTTCTTAATTATCCCGCAACAAAACGGCACAACGATCTAAAACCACGTATTGGGGGCTTCTTAAGGCGAGAAATTTAAATTCATCCTCGGTTTTGCTATCATGAATAGAGGGCGGCACTTGAACTTGCAGCAAACCCGAAAAAAGTTTTGAGTCCGATGTGCCGTATGTGGCGTCCTCTATTAACGATAACAAAACCGTGATTAAATTTAGAATTCTCGCTTTAAAAAACCCCCCTATACATAATTTTAGATCGTTGTGCCATTGTATTGCTGAATAATTGAGAAAAAACGAAAATAAAAGTAACACTTTGACTCTCTGTATAGTAGCAAATTGAAAACCGGCTTTCCTGAAAAGCTCTCCAGACGATATATGGTTAGATCTATTTTATTATCAAAAACAGACCGCTCGCAACCGTTTACATACCATTTGAGACAGCATAAAACAATGAACACTCTGGAAAAAAATCCATTTTCTACGACTTGCGAAGTCGGATCAAGTAATCTGATGGTGTATTCTTTGTTTTTGCCCATTATCCCAGCTGGCAGCGAGCGGAATAGTATCCGCCGAGTTTATTGAAATGGCGATACCACAATAGGAAGACGACGGAATAAAAAGTGCGAGATTACGATTTAATTAAGATGAATGCAGGAGACATGGTTACTGTTATTGTCGAGAAAGGCAACGGTACACACGCACATCATTTAACGCTTTTTAAACGGTACTTACGGACGGTTTTATGATATTGAAGTAATCTCGCGTTCTTTTATACATGGCCAGAAATAATGATCAACAAAATACGGTACGACATAAAATCAGCGGCAAAAGATTGGCAACCGTAGTAGTAGTTTTACAGGCAGGTCAAATAAAATGTTTAATCTTAATGAGGATATACAGAGTGAGTTTTTAGTACCGGCTCGGTGGATAATTCCACTACCGTAGGAGATAGCGAAAAAAGTTGTATATAAAAGTTGTAGCCACGGATATGCTCCTTGCTCAGAAAATATTTAGATTTATACAGGGTGATCCATAACTACGTGGTGATGCAAACATGCATTTTTTTAAATGAGACACCCTATATATTATTCCATATTCATATTCTACTAATGATTTCCGTTCTTCCAATATAGGGTATTGTTGCATTATACAGGGTATTTCAAAAGTTATGACCATTTTTATATCCAAATCGCTGTCAAATGAACGTACCGTACATCAAAAAGTGATGAACTAAAAATCATTTTTTACACGGATGGATGAAAAATATCCTATAGTTTTAAAATCGCCTATTAAAAAATCCCGCGACGCATACTCCTATACAGGGTGATGTAGAATGCAAAATCTAGATTTTCTCTCTTTTTTTAAATGTAACCCCCAATATTTTATTATACCAAAGAATAGTAAAGAATTATTAATATGCTCTTTCATCTTTGTAAAGCACTTGTTATGGCTGCATTCATTAGTTTCTGAGATATTTCGATTTTTCTACAAATTTTAAATATACCTCCTATTTGTTTACTAAAATTTATTTATTTTGCGTAAATACTATCAAATTTTATTTTTGCTTAAAATATAGGACCATGATAGTACTTGATCAAGTCAAAGACGCCATGTATAATAATTATCAAGCAGATCTATCAGGTAGGTTATGAAATATTAAACGACACAGTCCTAATAGAATGATTCTTCAATCTTTCAAACGCATTAGTTTTAGAGTGCCTCCGTTCTGGATATTGCTGCTCATAGTTGATATATTCTAGAGGCGAGTAGACAATTTCTCAAAGATTCTCTTAAATACCCTCAATAGAAAAATTAATTTTTAAAGCTGGCTTTTCACACAGTACATAATTATTGAGCAGGTTATGAAAACGGTAATTTTTTCAAAGCCTACCTGATAAATCTGCTTGATAATATTATGCATCACGCCTACAAAATTGCAAAATAGTATCATGACCTTATAATTCAGTTGTTCGTTAAATAAAAAACAAATTCAATAGTACTTTCTCAAAATAAATAAATTTCAGTACACAAATAGAAGCTATATTTTAAATTTATCGAAAAATCGAAATATCTCGGAAACTGATGGACGTAGGTACAAGTGCTATACAAAGGTGAAAGAGCATATTAAAAGCAATTCTTTGGGATAATAAAATATTGGGGGTTACATTTAAAAAAAAAGAGAAAATCTGGATTTTGCATTCTACATCACCCTGTATACGAATATGCGTCGCGGGCTTTTTTTATAGCCGATTCTAGAACTAGAGGATATATTTAATCTTCTCGTCTAAAAAAAATAATTTTTGATTCATTACTTTTTGATATACAGTACGTTCATTTGACCACGATTTGGATATTAAAATGGTCATAACTTTTGGAATACCCTGTATAATGCAACAATACCTTATATTAGAAGAACGGAAATCATTAGTAGAATATGAATATGGAATAATATATAGGGTGTCTCATTTAAAAAAATGCATGTTTCCATCACCACGTAGTTATGGATCACCCTGTATACATCTAAATATTTTCTGAGCAAGGAGCATATCCGTGGCTACAACTGTTATATACCTATATTATATATATAACTTTTTTCGCTATTTCCTACAGTAGTGGAGTCATCGACCGAGCCGGTACTAAAACCTCACCCTGTATGTATAGAGGGAGTATGGAACTTCTTAATTATTATCTAGGAAACGGTTTCCACGGTTTTAATGAATTTTGGGGTATGGGGGTTTCGCAATATGGCCGATCTTACAACGGTATTTATAATGTTGATATCTACAATTTTTCAGGAAATATAATAAACTTTGTTTCAAATGGATCACCTTGGATATTTTTTTCTTTTTCAAAGCCTTTCAAAATATCGATTATTTTTGTATATTTCCTCTATACCTGAACGTTATAATTTCGAAGTTACAACTAAATTTGTATTGTATACTCCCAGGTTAAAATAATTATAAGAGGGGTAAGAAGAGTTAAGCAGTCAGGCATGATGCAAAATATACTGCCAGGTTTCAAGGATCGCACGGCTGCGGCTGGTTATACAGGGTTGGGATAAAGTATGGAACCAAGCAAATATCTTTGAAACGGAAAGGGTGATATTGCTGAAAATTTGCAAGTAAATGTAGTGACGCATAATGCATCTGAGGACATCATGTTAGCTATCAATGTACTTCCGGTTTAACCGGAAGTACCGTCAACTTTTTTAATTTAAATGGGACACCCTGTATATTTTTGCAGATTTTAATACATCTTTTTTTCCGAATACGTCCAAAGTAGGCTTAGTATTTGTTTCTGTAAAAATGGGAAAGATAAAGCTTTTTTATTTACTGAAACGTTCATTTTATTTGATGTGTTACAATAAGAAAATTTAAAATGAATTATCAAGGAATTATCTCAGACGTTCAAAATGCCCGCCGTTTACTTCCTGACAATATGCAAGTCTGTTGACAAATTGCTGAGTTACCTTGTCGAATCAATTCACGTCAGGATCAGGACGTTTTTACAAAAACTAATACCCAAACCACTACGGACGTATTCGGAAAAAAAAGATGTAATAAAATCTGCAAAAATATACAGAGTGTCCCATTTAAATTAAAAAAGTTGATGGTACTTCCGGTTAAACCGGAAGTACATTAATAGCTAATACAATGTTTTCGGATGCACTATACGTCGCTACACTTGCGTGCAAATTTGCAGCAATATCATTCTTTCCGTTTCAAAGTTATTTGCTTGGTTCCATACTTTATCCCAACCCTGTATTGAAGTAAACGGACAACATTTTGAGCATCTGCTGTAACCGCCTTCACATTATGTTTTCTGAAGTTAAAAATACAGAAACACATTTCAACCCAATTTTCAAGGATATCAGGATATCATCGAATGTACGGATTTTGTACGGGAACAACTGCCCAGAACCGAATGCAGAATTACCGTTAAGGATACCTTGAATTTTCCTTCAGATATAGAGAATATTTCCAGACTGAAATTTGAATGTTTCAAACGTCAATCCACATTTGTAAGCCAAATCAATTTTTTCCTGGGAATACTTTGCCTATGTTCTCGGTAGAGTCTGAATCGAACCGTGGCCTTATAGTTCAGTAAATGTACAAACCTTATCAGTTATTTCCATTTTCTCTCTCTATGTCTACGCGGTAATCATTGGTCCCTTTATATACAGGGTGTCCCACGACGATTAAGACAAGCAATATATCGGAACTGGGCACTAGTAGCAAATTATAATTTTGGGGGTCTAAATTAGAGCAAATAGTATGTTTTCTTATTATTGTGTCACCCAACGTGGTGTTTGTTTTTGCTCACATGACGTCCGATTCAAAATTTTTAATGGAACACCCTGTATATTTGTGACTTTTTGTGTTCTTTCCGATAAGACAATTCCAACAAACTGGCACACTTGGGGTCTAAAGTGATTAATTCAAGATGTACAGGTACTTGAAGGATTGTACCACTACCATTATGAAACACTACTAAAGTATAATCATTTAACTGTAGGGTACATGTTATTAATCAATGGTATAGTGGTACCACCATTTTAGTAGCTGTAGCTCTTGAACTAATCACTTCAGACCCCAAGTATGCAGTTTGTTGGAATTGTTATATCGGAAGGAACACAAAAAGTCACCAATATACAGGGTGTCCCATTAAAATTTTTGGAATCGGTCGTCACGTGATCAAAAACAAATACCTCGTTAGGTGACACAATAGTAAGAAAAGATACTATATTTGCTCTAATTTACACCCCCAAAATTATAATTCGCTGCTACTACCCAGTTCCGATATATTGCTTGTCTTAATCGTCGTGGGACACCCTGTATATAACACAGAAATTGAATATCTAAGGTTAAAAATATTAGAGCAAGTTTGTTGAAAATTGCTCCAGATGTAGCAAAATATTGAAACATTGAAAACGATAATTAGGATATGCCCAATTGATGTGTTTTTTTTTATCTATATCGCTTAGCTGGCCCATAATTAAAACTTATTTCATTTTTTTCCAACGTTCGGTTGGACCTAAAAAAGTGTATTAGGCGCTAGGTTCTTCGTTCCAAACCCCCCCTCCCAATGACCTCAATTATTTCACCCCCTCACAAGCAAAGTAGAAAATGCTCAGCAACCCCTAAAATACCTTGAGGAATATTTGAAATTTTTTGTTTTTGTTAATCACTCCGCCGCGCAGCCCATGCACTGATTTTAAAATTATGCCAACATTACCTACCACGACCCCACAGCATACCGCTTCCCAAATTTCATCAAAATCCATGCTGCGGTTACTGAGATTGCGCGATCACACTACTCCCCACACTTATCGGTGTGTATTGTGTGTAGTAGGTGAATAGATAGACGTCTGCACTTCCTAAACCAGGCACGTATCCAGGATTTGGTTTTGGGGGGTCCAGATTATGGGTGTCATTTGGTTGACCTTTCGGGGGGGGGGTCCAGATTAAAGTTGTCAGCTTAAATCCTTAAATTTGCGGGGGGGGGGGTGCAAGTTTGTGGATTCCATTTTTTCCCTCATTGGACACACAATTGCTAGTGCAACCTGGTACTACACACTTTGCAGGCATCTTTTTATCTTTATAGTTTCATTTGTGCAGGTAAATCAGTAGAAACCCATTAAAAATTACCTTCCACTCTTCGTTGTTACTCTGGAAGGTTATGTTGGTAAGTCCTTGTTTGGAAGACCCAATTGCTATTGCAACCTGGTTCTACACACTTTGCAGGCATCTTTTTATCTTTATAGTTTCATTTGTGCAGGTAAATCAGTAGAAACCCATTAAAAATTACCTTCCACTCTTCGTTGTTACTCTGGAAAGTAATGTTGGTATGTCCTTGTTTGGAAGCCCCAATTGCACTTTGCAGGCATCTTTTTATCTGTATAGTTTCGTTTGTGCAGGTAAATGATTAGAAATACATTAATAATCACCTTCCAACCATATTTTTTGCTCTGAAAGAAAACACTAATGACAACAATAAATAAAAGCTCGGCCCGCGAACAGTGTTGCCATACTTCAAATTTCAATGCTCCGGCCTAGTGAGTAAAGGCGGCCATGACTAAACGCTTTGAATTATCTCCCGATAGCGGAGTAAGCAAGCACCTTTCATTCCATCGATACCGTCATTGGAAATTTGGGGAAAATGTAGATGTTTCAAAAGGCAACTTCGGACACTGCCACAGTGAAAAAATTAAAATGTAAAATTTTAGTACCAAAAGCTGGCTCTTTTTACCACTATATACAGGGTGTGCCACGACAAGAAGTATATCGGAACTGGGCAGTAGTAGAGAATAATAATTCTGAGGGTGTAAATTAAAGCAAATGTGGTATATTTTCTTATCATTATGTTTCCCAATGAGGTATTTGGTTTTGATCACGTGACGTCCGATTCAAAATAATATCAATGGTGACTATAGATTATGGTTGTTTTTCATGGGTTTCGGTCGACGATTGAAACTATAATCTTCCTTCAGTACGTTTCGGGTTATACCTACATAAACTTAGTGATTTTATTTTCGTGTATTGAAAACGAATATACATTAATTAAATTTACTGAGACAAGGAAAATAATAGTAACAAGCCTACTTAATATCAGATGTCGGTTACATTTCTGTAAATTATTTTTGTATGCATATTAAAGTCTGAGATGACTGACTACGTTTCACCACTGTATGGTTGTTACTTTTCACTATAGAATTCTATAGAATTCTTCTTCGCAGGATAAATTGCCCCCTTTCATGAAATCTTCAATAACTATCAAATATTCAAGTTCTTGCGCTACTACTGTCACGAAGACAGCCGCTCTGTAATCTAATGAAATTCCCGCAGACATTAGATGATAATGCTAACGTATTTCCGCCATGAGTTGCTATGAGATACATCAAAACCAATATTGACATTTTGCTTAATTAATAGTTAGGATCTAGAATACTGCAAGTACCGGGGCAGTTAGTGATCGTGGAGCCACGCACCAGGATTCCCCTTATATAAAAGCTACGGCCAAGGAATCGATCAAATTTGTGATCTTGAAGAAATTCCTGAAGAAATTGACAGAAAGAATCCTACAATAGGGTACTTGCAGAGGTCGTGAAATCGCCTCGGGAGTATACGTAGCGTAAAGAAAACCATATCAAGAAGCAGTAGGAAACAAAAAACATGATTTTACTGACGGCCAAAAAAAGATATTTGCAAAATAAAATAAGGATATATTCAAATTTTTCCACGTGACTTAAAACAAGGGCTGACGTCACAGGTATCTTATCGATATCGACAATCGATACTGCTACAGCGCAGGTCAGTGAGGTTCAACTGCAAACTAGAGATGATCTGAATTCTTTAACAACGCGACTCAATTTATTGATACTTAAACATTTTGAAACAGGCAATTTAACCCACTAGCATTTTCGTCGCAATACATTTTTATATCTGATAGGTATCACAGTTCATCCTGTTTGTGACCGAGATTCGCAACTAGTCGAACCCATCATTTTATTTCGGCGCATCCCATTATGAATGAATCCTAAGATAGAATCTAATTCAAGCCCATCCTTACAAAGTGAATTAGTAATCTAGCCTAACTTTTATTCTTTTTGACTTTTGTACTTTTGTGTGTGACTGTGTTTTGTGGTTATAATGATCAATGTCAAGATGTTAGGTTAGCCCTGGCTATCGATATCGAATATCAATACTTTACATCCCATCACTATAAGATATCACTGACGTCAGAGGTTGTTTGCGCGGCATTTTCCGGCATTTGAAATAATTTTTGGAATATCTCTCACAGCCGATTCCAAAAAACCAAACAAGTGATTTTGTCATGTTTACTAGGCTCTAAGGACCGCGTAAACGGCATAATATTTTTTTCTGCAAGTACCCTATTTATTGTCATTTATAAAGTTCCACCAACAGCCAGACCAACACCCAGAGAGCAGAGACAGGAAAGTCCGGAATAGCAGATCACGCTTGGACCGAGCACCACAAAATTATTTGGAAAGATGCTAATGTTATCGACAAAGAGCCTCAATGGTATCGCCGGAAATTCAAGGAAGCAGCTTATATCGCTAGCACCAAAAATGTGTTCATCAAGCCTAGATGTTAGACCAATATGGCAGCCCCTCATAAGAGGCATAGAAAAACTAAAATTGAACAGAACGAACTTGGACACAAACGTGGGACTCAGCGACCATCATCAGCAAGAAGCGACGTCACTGACGCACCCAACAGATCGCGCACCAGCCAATCAGAACAAGCCACGAAAAAAGACACGTCAGATAGACGAGAATAAATAGCAATGAAAGGAACATGTTCCACAGTTTACCTGAAGATGATTGCAGATACCACATCAATCGAAACATAGACAATGGAAGTCCGAAACAGACCTTCTGAAACATCCTACCTTGTTTACAAATTTCAAACAACGTTATCACGTAGGTACTTAGAATTTAGATAATTATGAACCATCCATTTCTTTGGAAAAACGATGCAATAAATGTGATAATAAATTTTGGGGAGGGGAGTAATTACCCGTGTTACCTCACCCCTTGTACACATTAAGCTGTTCCCAAATACTACACTATATTTAATCTCTCTTCCTATCATAAATTTGAGTATAACGTTTTGGTATGATATTATATCGGATATAAGCAACCTTGACATACTCTTTATAGTAGCATTTAAATCTAGTCTATATCTATATCACATACACCAAATATTTAACTTTTTTAAACATTTAAACGATTTAACTAAACTAAATACGTAGTGCAAATAGTCTATTATTTTTTAATTATTTTACGTTTTTATTTCTACAGTAAGTACTTACTGTATTATGCAAACGGTACACAATATTTTTCATAGTGTCGTCGTCAAATTTAGAACGCACAAATATGTATACTCAATACTTCTGCAGCTTTAAGAGCGTGAGATACACTCAGAATGGTCAGAAATACCTAGAGCTCCATCACTTAATCAACGACAGACAATATGGATTCCGACACCAAAGATCAACTGGAGATCTCCTGGCTTACATGCATCACACATGTGTGGAGCAAACTCATCCAGTCATTTGGCGAGGCTCACGTCGTTGCTCTCGATATCTCAAAGGCATTCGATCAACTGTGGCATGCAGCCCTCCTAAACAAGCTCCCGTCTTATGGGCTCCCTGTTAAGCTTTGCGGTTGGCTCTCAGACTTCCTCTCAGGTCGAAAAATCTCTGTTGTGGTAGACGGCTTTTCCTCTTCTTTCCATAGCATCAAAGCCGGTGTTCCGCAGGGATCGGTATTGGCTCCGACATTGTTTCTGCTTCACATTAATGATCTACTCTCTAGCACTACAAACCCAATCCACATTTTTGCGGATGACAGTACGCTGCATGCAGGCATTATGAGCAATAGACCGATCTCTGTGGTCGAGCTGGAACGCAGAAGACTGGCAGTGGCAGCTTCACTTTCAAAGGATCTCGATACCATTAACGCTTGGGAACAACCAGGCTCTGCCAGGGAGTCACTCATTCAGGCTGTTAGGAGTCAACATTACAGAAAATCTGATCTGACACGAAAACGTCACGTCAATTGCAACAGCTGCTGGTAAAAAGCTTGGGTACTTATTTAGAGCCAGAAAGTATTTCTCACCATGTAACCTCCTCACGCTATATAAAGCCCAGATAAGACCTTGCCTGGAGTATTGCTCTCATGTCTGGGGAGCTGCTGCCCCTACTACCCTGTCTATACTAGATGCTGTCCAGAGAAGGGCAATTCGACTAATTGGCGATCCGGCCTTAACGCGCCACCTTCAGTCACTTTCTCACCAGCGTGTTGTTGGTGGCCTCTCACTCTTCTACCGATATTCCAACGGAATCTGCTCCTTTGAGCTATCCTACATCGTTCCGCCGCTCACTGTTCCTATCAGATGGACCCGTGCGACCGCTGCATCTCATCCTAAGACCGTCGTTCTTCATACATCAAGAACTGAGCGGTACAACCGCACATTCATTCCCAGGGTGTCCAGGGCTTGGAATGGACTGCCAGAAGATGTATTTATTGGGCCTGCGGGTGTTGGCCCATTCAAATCTCGCGTTAATAAACTTCCCCTAACATAACCCTTTCACAGCAGCCGCGGGTACTCTGGTATTTAGGCTCTGCCTGCGCGGTCTGCTCAGTTAAAAAAACGGATATACTTTCATAATGGCGCATATTAAAATTGAACATATCTCTATACTTGAGTCGCTAAAAACGGGCGGGTTAAAATATCTCCCATGCGTGTCGTAAAACGCGACTAAAAGGACCCGAACTACTGTCGGTATAAGCAATAACCTCTTCTCAACCAACAGCTTTGGGTGGACGAGTTGAGAAGAGTCAGAACACCTTGTCCTTGGGGTGAAAAATTGCCCCTAAAGGTGGATGAACCAGTAGATACCATCTGGTCAACGGCATGAGGATGCACAACATGTCTGTCTGTTAAGACATTGTGACTATGTTGATGACTAAGCACTGTACTCATAATAATAAAAAATTATGTTCAAAATCGCACCAAATATAAGTTTCTGGATACTAGATACTGCTGAATATCCGAAATACATTTCAAGGAAGCGAAGAAGGGTAAAATGGGGGAGTGGGTGGTCTTAGAGATTTCCTCCGTCTGTACCGGATCGATGTTAATTTTCCTAGGTTGATGGGAAGAATAGGAAAGCGCAATGTACAAAGTGCTGTTTCGCAGAAAAGTATAACGAACCCCATACCACCACCGCCGCGGCGCGGCGTACCAGATGAAAATGAACGGGATACGAGGCTCCAGACGCCCGCCCGCGAGAAACGAGATTCGGCTTCGCTTATTATCAGAATTTACCTCGGGATAAAAATCAGTGCCGGAGCTTCTGAAGGCAAAAATGGTGTTGGATATTTGTAGACCGTAAAAACGCTGACATGCTTTGTTGTTGTTCATCACTCCACCGCATTGATAGAAGAGTAGTGGAAAATGCAGAGAATAAGGCAGCAATATACTGATGCCAAATAAATTGAAACAAAAAAACTTGTTTTAAAAAAGCTTTTATTTAAAGGTTCTCAAAAAAAAGAAAATAAAATGTTCCTTTAGAGTGTTAACTATCAACTTATAGCCTCATTATTGTATTGTATTGTATTGTAATTTATTCATGTTATCACTAATAACGTTACATACGTCAAAAAAGAAGTATACAAAATATTAATTGTAAAAGTGATGTGATTACAAATAACAGCTTAACTATATTTGTAGACGTCAAAACAAAAATTCAAAGACTAGAGTGATTAAAAATAGGTTAAAAATATACAAATCAAGACACATTAAAATTAAAATCAGATGACAAGTATTCCTGATAAGAATAAAATGCTTTACTGATTAAGTAAGTTCATCTGCCGTTTGAACTGCGAAGTGGGCAATGACCTGATATTTTGGGGAACAGCATTAAAAAACTTTATAGCCCAGTAACCTAGGCCATCTTGACACCTCTTCAGTCGCCAGAATGGAGACATTAAATCAGATTTGGAGCGAGTATTGTATGAATGAATATCTCCATGAGTATGATATAGATCTAAATTCTGCATAATATAAAGCAAGCATTCCAAAATATATATACAGGGCATGGTCAACAAACACATTTCTATAAACATATTCTTGCAGTCATCTCTGTACCCTAAGCCTGCCATTATTCTCACAGCCTTTCTCTGCAAGCCAAATACGCGATGTATTTGCACAGTATGACCCCATACCAGAACAGCATAAGAAAGGTGGGAGTGGATTACGGCAAAGTATGCTGTTCGTGACACATCGATTGTAACACAGTTTTTTAGGTTTCGAAGAACATAAAGTCCTTTGCTTAGTCTGACAGAGAGAGCATCAACGTGATTTCCCCATTGAAGTTTCGGGTCAAGCTCTACGCCTAGGAACACAATTTATATGATCATAAAAGCTTGTCGCGAGGTTTGCGTAAATACCTATAGGAATTCAATTAAACTGAAATTTTAACACACTTAAATTTAGCAGACCAAGTTAGTCAATTGAATAGGTACTAGTTAATTTACACAAGTATATCGCGCGACAAGCTTTTATGATCATATAAATTGTGTATAATGAGGCTATAAGTTGATAGTTAACACTCTAAAGGAACACTTTGTTTTCTTTTTTTTTAGAACCTTTAAATAAAAGCTTTTTTTTCTAAGTTTTTTTGTTTTAATTTATTTTTTACTTTTTAGTTCAAACAAAATTTTTATTTATTCTCGGCAAACCCTTTTATTTGATACCCATATTGCAGAAGTGCATTAAAAAGAACTATTTCGCCATCTTGGATGGTCCACCATAGTTGATTTGGAATGACGTCATATTATTTTTCGAGTCACTCTCAACAAGCCCTTTCACTGTGCAAAGACTCTCTTCTCTCAGGTCGTAAACAAGGTTCATGCAGTGATAAAACAACTCGCCGACTTTGAATAGTATATTTTCTCCAAACTTTTACAATAAAACACATCATCGTATTATATCTAAAAATACATATTATTTGCCATCATTTGAATGACAGTTTCTAACTTAAAATTTGCGCTATCCTGATATCCACTTATTTTCGTAAATTTCCTTTTATTAGGCATCATGAAAACCTTAAACTAAACTAAAGATATAGACCTACTCTAAGCATAACCTTGAAACTGTGTTGGTAATAAGAGTCCACTAACAACACGAGTTTATTCCTATTACTTTCCCAAAGTCAGTCCAGCACCCCAAATGTTCCTTTGCAACTTATTATTGGAAAATCCTTACCGCGGATCTTCTTTACCACTTACGTCGCTGTCACAGTCATATACACCGGCTGTCCGGTCTACCCTTGGTAGCTGCACGGTGCACCAGCGAGCGGTTCGTTAGCTACCCCCTAACCTCATGTCGATGTCGTCACCGTCGTCGATAAAACCTGGTGATGACCACTGCGTAGGTTGTATAAAGGAACTCGTACACTTCGATCCAGAATCTCCTGTGACTGCTGCCAGATTCTTGCTCACACCGCAAGCCTCTAGTTGAGCGCCAAATGCAAAAACTCTCTTCTCTCAGGTCGTCGGGTTCATGCACTGATAAAACAACTTGCCAGCTTTGAATAGTATTTTCCCCAAACTCTCACAACAAAATGCATCGTTTGACTAAAAATGACATCAGTGGATCTATTGCGTCTATTCTCAGTGATGATATTCCTGTCATTAGATTGTCATTACCCTTAGCATCTACTGGGCGTTCTCATATCAATATGCATACCCATATTGTGGAAATACATTAAATAACTATTCCACTATTGGATCTAGAACGACGTCATATAACTTATCGTGCATTGTCATCCAAACTAAACGTGTATACAAAATTTCAGTTCAATCGGTTGAAGATATCTGCTCCAAATTTGAGTTGCAAGATTCCACACGAACAAGCGTACATACTATACATTGCATGTTAAATAAAAGCTTTCAAAATAGGCGGGCCAAGTAGCAACAAAAGGATACTACTGTGCCAGGTTGTACGGTCGGTCGTCCTAAACGGAGCTCCAGTGTGGTGTAAAGCCACGAAAAGAAGAAGATATCAGAACGTATTAGATAGCTTGCAGAGAAAATCTCTGCTGAGGGTGGCCAGTGCTTATCGCACGCTATCTACAAGAGCCTCCCAAGTTAACGGCAATACCATCACCATTATATTTGCTGGCTGAAAAGAGTACACTGATTTGCAATGGTCAAGCAGGAAATGCGATATGCCGCCCTGAAGCTAAAAGACTGACAGCAAGTAAGTGGCAAAGCCACCAAATATTTTTGGCCAAGACCAAGATAAGTTAGGTTTAATCTCCACATATTTACCCAAAGAATCTGCAGTTTTGCTTCTAAATAGGTAATAAAAATGTGAGTAGTACGATCAAAGTATCTCCAAAATCCATTTTTATTGTTTCTTGAATCCTTTTCAAAAATTTCGGATTATGCAATAAGTAATGAAAAATTAGATTAGATTATATTTACCTTTTCTGCAATCTGCATTCATCTTAAGTAGAAGCAAAAACTGTTCAATGTGTCTATGGAATCTGGTAAGTGCGACAAGTCAATTTATTTGCAGCCATTGTTCCATAACCAGTTGCGGATAAGAAAAAACTCGTAAATAGGGGCCTTATTGACAGCCCTTGTTTGAGTAGTCTAGCAGCTACAAAGATAAACTGCGAAGCAGCAGCAATGGGAAATTTGACAATCTACCTGGTTTTTTGTTGTTATAGGGCTCTGAACTGAGGCAAGTTTTATTAAATCTTGATATTTTTACCCAATGCAACTGACATCGGATTTAATCATAGCTCAAAATCAATTAAACTTCAAAGCGGAAAAGGTGTATCGACTAATATAGATTCGTAGATATCTGGAAAACTGTTGCTCCTGTACACAGTACTTTTTTATGTAAGAAACATGTCATAAAGTAGTTAGATAATTTGAATGAGATTTTATGCCTTTACGGAACCGGTGATCTGAATCCGGATCGATCAGTTATATTATGTCAATCATCTGTATGGTTGGTTAAGATGGTTAAGAACAGCTACTGATCTGAATAACCCGATCGCGAACGTTTATCGTAAAAAAGTGAATTGGCCCTATTTCTGACTGATCCTAGATCACTTTCCCAACGTCAGGATCACTGATCCTTGTGATCGGGTTAACCCGATCATAGCCTCCGTAAATGCCTTTAACGGTGAGTGGCACCATCTACAAGTGACATTCGTACTAAGAGTGGGTTTAAAATCTTCGCCCCAAAAAAACCTGAGTTGGTCCTAATATCATGTCTATTCATTCCCCTTTTAATGAATTGTGAAGAAAAAATGATGATGATCATTTCATTATATTCATATAATCCCAAATGTTGAATATCACTTTGTCAATATAAACCATTTCATGAAACGCTAGCTCTGATCGGGGCCTTCGAGCGCTACCCTCTGATTTCCAATGCACAATATGTATATAAATATAAAAATAACAATACATGTCATGTTTTCATCGCATCGCATCGTAGCGAAATAATCTACAGGTAATTGAAAATAAACAACCGTTTATATATCGAGAACTGTTTCAACATTACAGTGATAAAATGGCTTTAAATAAAGTAGATAAACGAGAATATTAAATAGATTATTAAAAAGTAAAAACCAATTTCAGTTTAACAATGAAACATTTATAATGATGGAGTTCATAAATTTAATCGTCAACTTAAGACCACCATTAAAAATGGGAGATGACTACTTACCTCTACTGACAATAATAGACAAATGTTATAACCGCGAAAAGCTTGGAATTTGACACTTTTTTTACCTCAAGCAGGATATCCGATAGAGGCAAGTGCTCTGTTGGGTCACAAGATTAATTGTGGTGGTAAATTACTATAAAAATTTCATTGAAATCAATGTCTTATAAATTATAGAGTGGTATTACCAGAGACAAATATGGAAGAATATGAAAGGATGGCTGCTCATAATGTAGCTATCCACTACGTATGACGAGCACTGCTCAGCTAATACTTTAGAAATAACGCAGAGCTCGAACCGCAGAGATAGCTGAATGCAGCTTTTTTTTGAGGTCAGCCTCCCGCAAAGGCTGAAAGCCTATGGTGCAGTAGAAACGCTACGAGAGGATAAGTGTCAGTGCACGTTAGATTAGAAACGCTGCAGGTTGTAGCCGTCGGGAAACATGAGCTCGCAGAGCCTCTCTAGTTTCCTCGTTCGGACGACCTTCAATATTATTATCTGGGAATATCTTCCGTGATAGACTCTGTAAAACAGGGACAGTCAGCCGCCCTTCTTCGATGTTACAAGCTGTGGAGGTCACTTGTGAGGTTAGGCGTATCGATTAGTCTAATTGCTCTCTCTAATGATGGTCGGAGCAGCAGTATTTGCTCTAGTGTATACAGTCTCCTACAGCGGAACAAAACTCCAAGCCTCTGGGATGCCGTTTTAGCAATTCTGACTTCGTGGTCGTGCCAGGACTTGTTATTGTTGATGTTGATCCCCAAAAGCTTGACGGAACGTGACTCGACTATTGGGTGATCCTCCATTTCCACAGTTGGTAAGCCATCGTGAGACTTCTTTGTCAGTGTTGCGCCTGAGTATTCTGTATGCTAAGCTGCTGCTGCTTTAGTCATTAAACACTCAAACGGAAATGCCAGACGTAGTTAATTATTGGTCATAAGGTTGATACAATAACAAAAGTAGTTGCAAGGGCTGAATCTCGAACCAACACCACCCTCGAAACACAGTGATTCGCTGTCGAACACTATACCGCTAGGTCACCCAGCATCTTACCGAGCAGATCACCTCAACGAAACATATTTGGTTAGGTACTTTATTACTGGGATTTGTAATCTAATTTCAACTATTCAAAAAGATATTTATTTCGATCGTTGACTTCGTCTCGAGCTGCAAGCTTCATTCATCGCCTATGTTGTAACAAATATACACTTGTTACAACAATAGTTTTGTTATAAAACTTATATACGATATGATGAAAAGTGTCACCCAGCTTTGACATTTTGTTCTCAATATTGATAAAATACTATTGGATGATATTTATTAACATAGCCCTCAATACCCAATAGAAAGCTTTTGCTAAATAACATCCAATAGAAAAGCGTTGTCAAAGTCTTTGTTAAATATGCATCTTGATAAAATCGGGCCCAAATGTATCAGGTAGCGTTTTATTCCTATAGAAATGCTTTGTGCTTTAGTTCGGTAACTGCTCCCTGAAATGCATTATGGTAACTTTTTACCTACTATTCCGACAGTTGAGATGAATTGTACCGTTTTGGAAAGCTCATAAACAGTTCTAGTTATTACTGTAATTTATACACCAAGTAACATACATTTTTGTCGAATAAACAATATCAATTTAAAAAACAAATACTGAACGGTCTGGTCCCTTAATATCCATCCTTCTGCAGCAATGAGAATTATTGCAGGGTTTTTATCTATAGCAATTACTAGCTTGCCAGCTATCTGGACAGTATCAGATGAGTTTCGAAAAAGACATCTCTTATTTTTGAGAATTTTCTTCGAAAAAAAAATCTTGTCGATATACCGGAAATCGCCCAATTCCAACTCCCGATTGATGAGGGTGAATTTATAACAAATGATCAGTAGTGTAACTCTTTTCAAGAAATAGTTCGAATCTTAAATAATAATAAAATTTACGAGTGTGATTACTATGGGTTTTGTGATATTTCTCAGGACTTTATCAAGTGTTACTTAAAAAATAGAACTCAAGTGGTCAAAATTAATGATAAAATATCTTCTAAACAGCGAATTTTTAGCGGGGTACCACAAGGATCCATATTGGAACCTGTTCTTTTTATTATATACTGGAGATTTACCTTATCTATCAAGAAATGTCATGCAGATTTCTATGCAGATATATAAAATTGCTAGGAGCTACTATTGACGAAATGTAATTTGTTAAGGCACCACAATTAGTTGTAAAATGTGATCGAAAGGTATTCTCACACGAATTAATGTTAGATTAAAAACATCTAATTAATAAAATAGGTGGTGTTGAAGTTTAAAAAAAAACATCGAAAATGATATTTAAAAGCATGAGCCTAATATTCATTCGTACGGAAACACCAATAATTCAGTCGCATTGGAAGTTTCAATGAAGGATATCTCGAAAACGCTTACCTCTAGAGACTTAAACAAAGTATACCTTTTTCACGTAAACATACTGAGAAAAGAGTTTTTTTGATACCTACTCACATTGATCCGCCAAACCGGAAAAAAGTTTTTATAATATAAATAAATTCAATGTGCCGTGCCCTCTATTCATGATAGCAAAACCGTGGTTGAATTTGGATCTCTCGCCTTAAATAACCCTCCGACACGTAATTTTAGATCTTTGTGCCATTTTATTTCAGAATAATTGAGAAGAAACGAGAATAAAAGTAAAACTTTGACCCCATGTATCTTGAAAGTTAAGCTCTTTAAGCTTCATGTTCCTATCTCAATATTCATAGAAAAGTGAGGTCTATCACCTGCCAAGCCTTGTCGTTCGAACATCCGGACACCCTGTATAAAATCTAAGTTATTTAGACAAAAAATTAATTCCTTGCGATCAAGTTTAAAATTCTGTTATTCTCTGTTGTTAAATTGCTTTACACAAGATGTAGGTTAAGGTTCATATTTAGGTTTAGATATAGGTTAAGACTACTGGATTTGAGTGGTAGAACACCTAGGAAAACTAAACTCCACCGATTTATTATTATGAAATAAATAAAGACGTTTACGTACATACATACCTACATACAATTACCGGTCACTCTGAACTTTGATTTACTTCGACTAAATTGAAATTGGTTTGAATCTTAAATTTTGCCTCTAATGAAATAATATCCCATCGCAAAACCGTAAAAGTAGATAGAAAAGATTGGCCGCCATCAATTCACTTCACCTTCGTGGTACCGTACATAAAAAATAACAATACACGCGCACATAAAAAGCGTATGAATGAAACCACTGACCGGGAAATCCTTTTCACGGTAGGTATATAAGAGACAGACAATTCATCAAGAACAATGGCGATCCGATGTTTTTCAGCGACGGCGAGGGATTGTTTCGGAGCTGATGTTTCCAGAAAAATATAATAATACAGTTTTCTGCAGCAGCCCCAGCTGTGGCAAGTGTAATAAATTAAACAGTATATACGAGGATACATCAGTTAAAATATAATGAAACTACTGCTGCAGCCAACAACGATCAAAAAATATTTTTTGTATATTTTGTATTTTGATCGTCGGTGGCTGCAGCAGGAACAGGCAAAAGGCCTGGTTAGAGAGAGATGACTGCAGGCCAGCTAAAAGGTTTATAACAAGATCCATATGCTATGACTTCTGAACAAAAGCAGAGAGACGCTCAACCACAGAGTTAACATCTCTAGAGGGAGCCTAATTTTAATATTGGCCAGCCAACATCTATAGCGCTATTGCCACTCTTCTTCGTCCGCTTCCAGTTTCTTCAAAATCTGGCAGTTTCCGCAGTTTGAACACAAAGTATTTAACTGGCTATTTAACCATACATTCCAATATACTTGCAATATAACTGATTTACGTGAAGATTATTTGTATTGATTTAATCAAATCTCAAAAATGGTAAATTTCATAGCGGA
The DNA here is from genome assembly GCA_951848785.1 of Callosobruchus maculatus. Taxonomy (NCBI): domain Eukaryota; kingdom Metazoa; phylum Arthropoda; class Insecta; order Coleoptera; family Chrysomelidae; genus Callosobruchus; species Callosobruchus maculatus. The sequence continues at coordinate 894,018 of CATOUR010000042.1, read as the reverse complement.
ATGTCGCAATAACTTCTAATATGTCATAAATCTAGCAACCTACAATCGGCGTGCCCTTAAGCTGTCATGTGGCTGTCATTGTAGTTGCGGTTATTGCTTGTGTCGAGATTTTTGTGATTTTAGTGTATATTTGACTGACTTTGTGACTATTTGTGGTGTGAATTAAATTATTTATGAACAATATTGTCATAATTGCATGATGAGACAACATAAAAAGTGCATAGTTTGCTGTAATAGCGACGAGTCGGTGAACACTTCTTATCATAGGTGAGTATAGGTTTTGTATTAGTTTTCAGTAGCGTACTATATGGAGATAAGTGGGAATAAAAGTAACTTCACTCCAGTTTGAGGAATAATAGTGGTTGTTTAATGTATGTTTTGTGCACGCATTAGATTCATGTCAGTCAACATGAATTTTCCAAATTCCATTTTTTAAACTATTTGAGGACGTGAAATGCAAAAATGTATGCCACATTTACTTACAGAAAATCTATCTATGAGAATTTTATAGAACTGGATATTACCTAATGCAATTATTATATTTTATTGCTGAAGTAAAAGTACGATGCAGCTATTCCAACAGGCTACCTTTCCGAACACTGTTACATATGTTTTGAAAAACACTTCATGGTAGGTAATAATAAATTATCAACTGTTACAATGCAATTATAATAAGGGTAACTCTCTAAGTATAGTTAAATACTAATACAACTTATTGGTATCAGTTTGTAACATCACAGTAATAATTGAATCTATTAATGAACATCCAATTTTAATATAAAGCTGCACGCTACTGGTAATGCCCTTAAGCTGTCAAAATTTCCGTTACATGTTGGCTGGTCAGCGACCTGTGCATTTTGTTGTTTACACTCCCTCTATAGATGTTAACTCTCTGCGCTCAACCTTCTGGTGGGGGTTCTTATACATGATACTACGACTTTAGAAGGTATGCTCACGCGCATGATGTCTTCCGTCTCGCTTCCACCTGTGACGTCAGCGTGTGACAAACGGGGTTTGTTTACTCGTTTAGTTACAGGTTATAGCCGAACATTTCCAGTTTATTTTCTTGAGTCTACTCGTTTACCGTAGTAAAATTTGATGAAACATTAATTATTTGCGATTCTGGAGTTTAACACATATTTGAACAATGGTTTATTGTGTGGTTGTGGGATGTAATAATAAAAAAGTAAAAACTATTCGTCACACTACCCTACTTGGGATGGTTTGGAAAATTTGGCAGGTTTCATTGCATTTAAGTTGAAAAATAAGGAGAAACTGGGTTATATCCCAGATTGCACAGATACTTCTCTCATTTGGGTCAACCATTTAACAGAAGGTGGACTACAAAAACATACAGATGAGTTCTTGGCAAAATATAATGAGCTTGGCCATATATTTTCCAACTATAATGGAAACGCTTTGAAAATTGAAAAAAAAACTATCTTGCGAATTTAAACAAATTATCAGAGACTGTATATGTGACTGATGAAGCACAGATGAGCTTGTTTTCTAGATGCAAAATGTATTTCAGAATACGAATTCTTGATAGGGGAATTAGAGAGACCTCGAATATTAGAAAACTGAATTTCACTAACATTGTAAAATAGTATAAAGTGATAAGTATACAGTGTCCTGCGACGGTGTATCCAGCTTTTCTATAGCGCCTTTCCTATTTGGAATAAAAAAAAACTACATAAAATAAAAATGTGCTAAAAGATGGTTGGAGATTTACAGGTTGCAGAACGTATGTTGATATTTCATTTTCAGTTCATATAGAGAAAGGCTAGTTCTCTATGCTCTTATTCACCCCTTTTTCAGTTCTTATTGTCTGTCCAAAATATATTTCCCCATAGACTTATATATCCAGAATCAATACCTAACTACAACACAAGAGAGCAAAAAATAATGTGCCCTATACCCAGGCCATCAGAAACCATCACTACAAGTGGATCAAACTTTTACATTCAAACATATTATTAAACAGATACATCGTGTGAAAACGTTTTGAAAAAAATTGAGGAAAAACCTGTTATTACTAGGAATCTTTAGTATACGAGAATTCACCTGTACTAGCTAAATACAATGCCCAGAAAGATATTGTATTGTTGTAAACATAGTGCCATTATGCTTGTTCATGATTTTTAAAAACCTCTAATGACAAAATCATGTTATTTATTTCTTGTCTACCTTTTGTTAAGAGAATTATACAGTAAATACATATGCAAATTGGCTTGAAGAGCTGGTGACGCAACATCATAATCTATATATAAAAAATAAGAACGGTAATCAAAGGCTCCTGAATGGAGTATATAAAAATTCCACTCCCTAGCCGAGAAATTTTCCCACAAAAAGATGGTTTCACTAGGCACTCCAATCAACCTCTTATATGAGATTTCAGAAAAATACGTCCAGACCGCTCTGGCTCTGTTCTTTTCCCACAATGTAAATTTTTTTTGAGTACATATCTGTGTTACAAAAATTTGAATCTTCAAATTTTTGTATCTGAAATTCAGAACGCTCGGAACTACTGCAAACGGGTCAGGCGTCGATTAATATCAATTCTCTGTACAATTATTTCACCAATTTTTTATTCAGATACAGAGCAATATGTATCGCTTATATTATACTGTGCATGAGCTATTTTCATTTTGTATGAATATTAAATATCTAATACAGATATAACAGGAAACGAAATAAAACTTTCAAAAATCAATGCCTTGGCGCCATGTGCTTGTACACTTTTGTCACACGGTGACGTCATGCGCAGACCGGTCCGAAATCTGTCCGCCAAGTGATCATATCTGTCAGTGTCGTAGTATCATGGTTCTTATAGGTCACTGCCGGCTGAGCAGGCATTTGTAACTTGTGACACGACATAGTCTGGGAAGGAGTCACTATACTCAAAAAGATCGCCGTACATACCGACTTTTATCAAGAGGTCCGGTAGTTTCGGCAAAGAATAATTTAATAACAATTTATTTAGGAAGTTTATTGACAAAAAATAAAACCTACTTCCTGACGCGGCTGTCAATGTCAGCTTTTCCGCGTTAAGGCGTGAACATTCAATTAATCACAAGTCAATTACTACTGTTGTCCATGTTGATAAACAACCTTCAGAAAGATTCAAATTATGTAAGTATGGAAATAAAGTACATCCAAAGAGTCTACATCTCCAAATAACGTAACTAACTAGCTTGATTAAATATCTTGCACTTGCGGGTAAAATCCAATAAATCTGAAAGATAAAGCCGCCATTTGCAACCAAATCTTGATTAATTACGAGGCAGAATAGTCAATTAAGCATATTGATGGTAGTGGCAGACCTCTCCCATCCATCATGGTCTTGTGGAAGTAGCTTTTCCGAAAAAAAAAAGTCTTTAGCAGACTCGTCGGTGTAGGGAACAGAGAACACAATGATGATTATACCGACCATTAACGCCAATTAGCAAACTTGCGGTCGATCTAATTCCTCCCTTCCAAGTTTCTATAGACTACTCCCCTACCCCTTCACCGATACCCTCATTCCTTCTCAATATCGATTCTAACAATCGTTTCGATAGGAAGTCGCAGATTGATGCTAAGTGGATGCGGAAACTAAATTCGACAACTCCATAACTTTCCCGGCATAAGTTGCTTCTTAGTTTTGCGTTCGACAAATGCACTAAAATCTTGATATGTTCGTGCATCATTGAAAAAATACGTTTTTGTGTAATGTCAGAAGATAGGTGGTGTAATGCAACATCCTAATTTTTAGCATTATAAGATCCTAATTTTTAGCATTATACCGAGTGACTCTGCTGCTTCTCAGGAAGAACTACATACAGGGTTGGGATAAAGTATGGAACCAAGCAAATAGCTTTGGAACGGAAAGAGTGATATTGCTGAAAGTTTGCAGGTAAGTGTAATGACGTCTAGTGCATCCGAAGACATTATGTTAGCTATTAATGTACTTCCGGTTTAACCGGAAGTACCGTCAACTTTTTTAATTTAAATGGGACACCCTGCATATTTTTGCAGATTTTAATTCATCTTGTTCTTCCGAATACGTCCATAGTGGGTGTATTAGTTTCTGTAAAAACGGGAAAGATAAAGCTTCTTTATCATTTCAGGTGTTTAAAATGCCGGTCATTCAAAGTCGGTTTTGGCGATCGCGTGAGAACTCACAAAGAAGTGTGTCAACTTTCAATGATTTATGTCCCGACAGGGGCCCTATAGCGCGTTTGACGGTGACTAAAAAAAATACAAAAAAATCACCTAAAACGGACCGCCACGGACGAATTTGTGAGACAAATAAAAAAGTTTTACCGTTCCCATTTTTTAAGAAACAAATACTAAACCCACTATGGACGTATTCCGAAAAAAAGATTAAAATCTGCAAAAATATACAGGGTGTTCTATTTAAATTAAAAAAGTTGACGGTGCTTCCGGTTAAACCGGCTAACATGTCTTTGGATGCACTACACGTCACTACATTTGCCTGCAAATTTTCAGCAATATCACTCTTTCCGTTCCAAAGTTATTTGCTTGGTTCCATACTTTATCCCAACCCTGTATATGGTCTTGTTGTAGTTAATACCAAGGTTATCATCGTAGATAGAGAGCACGACAATCATCGAGAAATAAAGTCAATAGGCCGTTGTGAGGTAGTTCAAAGTTTTGTGTACCTCGGTTCTTTGATCAACAATTCAGGTAGCTGTGAGAATAAGATTCGACGGCGCATTCAACAAGTACGGGTGGCTATGACAAAGCTTACTAAAATATGGCGTGACCATAACATCACTAAAGCTACCAAAATGTCACTGGACTGTTAAAAAGGCAGATCGAGCTCGCATAGATGCTTTTGAAATGTGGACGTGGAGGAGAATGCTGAGAATTCCTTATACCGCCCATCGAACTAATGTTTCCTTACTGGATGAGCTCGGTAATCCAAAGAGGCTATCCTTCATTGTGTCGATGAGAATGCTTACATACTTCGGACATATTCACAGAAGCCATAAAATGGAGAAACTTGTAGTTCAGTTCCCCTACACGCTGGGTGGATACGACGAAACAGTTGCTAGATATGAGTATCAACAGCGCCACTGAACTGACGATAAATCGCGAACGATGGCGAACTACAGTTCTCAAAACTATTGATAATATTCGTGTCGGCAATACTCTAGCTCCGAACTAATGCATTTTACGAGTTCACAACATGTCTGTTAAGATATTGTGACTATGATGATGACCGAGTGACCCTTCAGGTATGGAACGTCTCAATTATCTCGAAAACGGATTGCACGATTTATTTGATTTGTATATTTCTTTCAATCGCTTGAAAAATACTGATAATTTTGTATAATACTTCCTATACTTGAACCTTATAATTTCGGAGTTACAACTAAATTTACACTGTGTCCACCCAAGTTAAAATACACACATAAAAACCAATACTTGGACGAAAAATATATACTTTCAGTCAAGTATACCATATCTTCCTATATGCGAAAAGCTGTAATAATCTCAAACCAAGAATGTGATATTTTTGATCATTTAGGGCCGGTTGTACATTGCAAGCTTAAGCTTCGGCTTAAGGTAAGCCGACGTTAAAGCACGTCAGTTGCAAAACGTCCGTTGTACAATGCTGGCTTAGCCCCCCCTCTCCAAGCTTAACACGAGCTTACGTAAGCCTAGCTCAACGCGAGCTTAGCTGAGGTTTAAACCTAACCTGATAAAAATGACATGATGTGTCAAGGAGGAACCTTCAACTTGCTTTTCACTCTATTAGGTCATATTTCTTGAAAGATTTTGTGTCTAGTTTAACAAAGAGAGCAAATAAAAGAACAGAGACAGAAACGGCCATTGTCCGAATTTAGCACAAACTGTCACAAGTGACTAACCAAAAAAGGAAGAATTCCTTCTGTCTTACTCGCACATCTTTCACATGTTTATTAAACATGGAAAAATTGATGCTCTCTACTTTCGTCAATCGACCTATGGCGCACTGATGATCGCTAATAAGCGTGAAACAGCTGTCTGCGTACTGGTGGATTGACGGAGGTATAGAGCAACCCTCGTATATCGGCTTTACGCTGCTTGCGTCAAAATCCGCGCCTCTAGTGGCAAAAAGCGAACGAGCCTTGTCGTTCCACCAAGGAGAGTTTACTGCTGCTAGTAGCGTTTCTCTCTTTGGTTGCCGTCACCTTCGGGTACTAGATGGCGCACCGGCAGAATTCCTTCTGTCTTACTCGCACATCTTTCACATGTTTATTAAACATGGAAAAATTGATGCTCTCTACTTCCGTCAATCGACCTATGGCGCACTGATGATCGCTAATAAGCGTGAAACAGCTGTCTGCGTACTGGTGGATTGACGGAGGTATAGAGCAACCCTCCCAAAAAAGGAAATTCTTCAGATGATTATATCAGTACGTGTTGCTTCACTGAGGTCAACCGTAGTGAATTTCATTATCAACCAGGTGTAACTAAGCCGACGATTGTAGAACCGATGTCGACTTTGAGCCTGAGCTTAGCTAAGCTTAGAGTTAACAAAGCTTGTGTTAAACCCGCATTTGTACATCCGGCCCTTAGCGTTATATTAAGTCAATATTTCCTAACTCCAAACTGGGAAACCCTTGAAAGTAAGAATACCGAAATGTTGAATCAAGCATATGATAATCTTGAAAACAAATCAATGGACACACGTATCAGAATAAAAATAATCGTAAAATAATTTTTAGATGCGAACTGGTTTATTTTGAGCAAAAAATTCAAGACACATTTTTTGTTTAGAATGAAACAGGCTTTCGGAAGTACATTTTTAAAGATAAACAAATAAGACAAAAAGTTGCATTGGAAATAAATTTTAGGGGTTGCGTTTTCCACCCCTTACAACCATGGGGTAAACCAAATAAATTACTGACTAAGTGTCTTTTTGGTAGTCAGGTTAATTTCGATATTGTAACTTTTTTAAAGCTTGTGAAAAAAAATTGTTAAGCAAATTTTATGTATTTTATGTAAGGGGCTGTATCTTAACAAGGGATGCTCCAATGAACTTTCTTTATATGAAAGATCCTATCTTTTTTTTGATGAGGAATCCCCCCCCCCAAATGTTTTACACTTATTTAGTTACACCCTGTATACAGGGTGTCCCTGAATTTCCTTGACAGGTGATATTCTCGTAACTAAAAAATGTTCAAACGAAATTTGACTGGAATGTTTGAATGTACTACAGGGTCTATTGTACTGTGCTTCCAAAACATTTTTTTGTACTTCAACCCTTAGAGCTCACCCCCAACTTTGTTTTTTTCAAATAGCACCTAATAGTTTCTCCTACTCAAAATAAATCCTTATTTTACTTAAAATCTTGTAGTACCATTGATTTTGTACAAAAAGCATTTTTTATTGTAAAGTCATAAGCATAAAATAAATAAAATAAGCTTTTGTATGAGGCGTAATATTTTCGTAAGAAAAACAGATAAAAAAGAAGACCCAGTGGGTCCTTCAAGGGTACCGAATGACTTATCATATCATGCTTTCTAAACATTTTTTTTACTTCACCCTCTAAAACTTACCCCGTACTTTTTTCCCAATAGCACCCCACAGCTTTTCCTACATTATAATGAGGGCATTATTTTATTTAATATCTTGTACTTCATACACAAATCAATTTTTTTGTAAAGTCACTAACATAAGGTAAATAGAATGAGCATTTGTTTGAGGCGTAATATTTTCGTAATAAGAGAGCATAAAAAAGACGTTTGTTTCCGAAAGCGTGTATTATAGGTCATTCAGTAGTACCCTTAAAAACCCAATGAGTTTTATTTTTACCGGTTTTTTGCGTCAAGCAAATTCTTATTTTATTTTATGTTATGCTTATGATTTTACGAAAAAAATAAGTTTGTGTATAAAATCAAAGGTATTGCAAGATTTTAAATAATATAAGCACTTAATTTGTGTAGAAAAAACTATTTCGTACTATTTAAAAAACACAAGTTGAGGGTGAGTTTTAAGGGTTGAAGTACATAAAAATGTCTTAAAAGTATGGTTTGATAGACCCTATAGTACTTTCAAAAATTCCATTCAGTTTTCGTTTCAACTGTTTTGTGTTACGAGAATATCACGTATCAAGGAAATTCAGGAACACCCTGTATATATAAACAATGCCTACTAGATACCAGTACTACCCTCTTGGAGAAGCCCAGGATCAAATACACGCTATAATAACTGGAAAGGTGGCTATGGGACGTCAAATGCTCATTCGAACGGCAACAACAAATTTATTTCAATGACAGAAGTTAGGTTAAGTCGTCAATACTTCGTAATTCTTATTCTTACTCGCGGTAATGGCAATAACACACTTGTTGATTTACAGCACTCATCGACCCCTCGTGCTGCAAACTTCAACTACGTGAGTTATTACTGTCAATACCGCTCATTGAACAATATACTATCACATTGTTATTGTCCATATACGCAGGCAACCGATTCATAAACGTACCTTATACAAACTAATATGATGCAGGTGGCATACATTGGTTTAAGGGGAAATCTAAATACGGTTCAATGTCAAGGTTTTTGAGTGTATTATGGCGCTGACTCAAAAACACTCAAGCCGCTCACAGTAGTAGTCACATCTAGATAATTTTGTTTCTCCCAGCTCCGTTTTTAGAGAGAAGTTTATAAGTTGGCAAAGCAGAATAGGTTCTGTATATTTCTGCATCGCGTAATCAATGAAAAAGCTTAACTTAATTCGTACTAATGCTTGGAAGGCTCCTAGTTGATCTGCTTGGTTAAATTTTGTCATGCAGGCTAGCGTACGAGTCATTAAATTTTGAATTATCGCACGACTAGGTGGAAGGTGGAATATCGTGAATATCGTGTCTTCTAGGAATCAAATCTTCCTGGGAATCAAATTTTCCTGGCCAATACTGTGACAAAGAGGAAATGATTTCGTAACCTTGATGGCGCATGTCAGCCGCAGGCAGCTATCGAACTTTTCTACAATGCATTCTCGAGCTTTCCCTCCATTTCTAAGGTATTTTTTCATTGCTGAATGGTGGCTGCACAAGACAGGAGATTTTGCTCCATGTTAGGAAACTGAAAAGATGTAATAACTTTCGGTACCGTTGACAGCTACTCTCGCGAAAAAATCTGTGATGGTCTTATAGCTTTTTTTTTAATGAAAAAACTTGGGCAAAATTACTTTTCTGTATGTCTTTGACGGCCGGTATGATCTCTTGCTCTTATACCTGTGTCCCACGAGGATTAAGACAAGCAATATATCGGAACTGGGCAGTAGTAGCGAATAATAATTTTGGGGGTGTGAATTGGAGCAAATATAGTATCTTTTCTTATTATTGTGTCACCCAATGAGGTATTTGTTTTTGGTCACGCGACGTCCGATTCAAAATTTTTAATGGGACACCCTGTATATTTGTGTTTTTTGAATTCCTCCCGATAAAACAGTTCCAACAAACTAGCACAGTTGGGGTCTAAAGTGATTAACTGAAGAACTACAGGTACTTAAAGGACTGTACCACTACCATTATGAAACGCTACCAAAGTAATTTAACTGTAGGGGTACATGTTATAATCAATGGTAGTGGTACCATCCTTTAACTACCCGTAGCTCTTGAATTCATCACTTTAGACCCCAAGTGTGCTAGTTTGTTGGAATTGTTTTATTGGGTGGAACATAAAACGCCACAAATATACAGGGTGTCCCATTAAAATTTTTGAATCGGACGTCACGTGATCAAAAAAAATACCTCATTGGGTGACACAGTAATAAGAAATGATACTATATTTGCTCTGATTTAAACCCCCAAAATTATAATTCGCTACTACTGTCTAGTTCCGATATATTGCTTGTTTTAGTCGTCGTGGGACACCCTGTATATAGGGTATCCCGAAAAGATGTGCCTATTATAATATTAAGGAGTAGCAATTTCATTCATTCATCCGAAACCAATCACAAACGACGTCGTTCGCTTTTATTAAAGCTCGTCAGTGTGATTTAGGTCTCAGGCTAATAAATTAAATTGCAAGCTAGTGCCTAGTTGGCAAAACTCGTACTAATAGTAGCAGATATTGGGAAGCAGTACCACAGCATAGTAAGCAACCAGCACAATAACTCAAGTTGGCGGAAATTACACGCGCATCCCCACTTTTGGATGATTTTTTGTAGGGATGGTAACGGCACTTCGATACTTGTACTTCTGCACTAATATCGACTATTTTTATCTTAGATACTTTTTGAGCGATTCCGGCTGGTATCGATACTTTTGTAGGTGTATCGGTGTATAATTATTGAGGGGTGTAATCAATTGCACAAAATTCTCTGTACGAATACCAAACGCGCCTATGAGGCTAAAAAATATCGAGTTGGTACCGGTATCGATATTTTCATTTTCGCATCTCTACCCAAACTTCACAGCCGTGAAATCATTCATAAACCCTCCCAAATTCAAATTTTGTGGGAACCATTTTTATATAGGAAATCCTCAGAGATATTATGCTGGTTGTTTACTATGCTGTGGCAGTACTTTGAAACAGTATTGGTGCGCCATCGATCTACCTAAGCCGGTACGTTTAGCCGTTTAGAGCTCTGTAGGTGAAAGATAATTTGCTGTTTTCTGTTATGTCTCTAGAACTACTTGCATGATTTGACTGAAATTTAATAGATAACAAATAAAATAAAAATTGTACGCACACATTCATATGTGTAACTAGTTACACTAATCTAAAGTGTCGTCGTGTAAATTAAGTTAAGATGCAGATAAATGGGCTACTCTGATTGGTCAAAGCCTTTGTTAAAATGCATTTGTCGATGAAATCGGGCCTACTAGTCACACGTCGGCGACGACGTTCGACGTGGCGTTCCACGTTGACGACGTCGTGACGTCGAGATGTGGCCAGGCCCTAACTCTGTTAGTCAGTGCATGTGTATTATGTTCGTTCTCATTCCTTCTTCTCTTTTCAACAGACTCTACTCGAGCCACAAAACTGCAATAACGTCTTAAGGCAACGTGTCTACGCAAATTAACGATGTTCACGTATATTTACGACATTGATTAATGACCATTTGTACTTTCCCTTAACTTCTGCTTAAATTAAACTGAACCTTAGCTTTCGTAATATGTGTTGAATAACAAAATCAACTGAACATACCATGATAGAAATGTATAACGAATATATCCTTGGGTTAAGTAAACCTGGACGATTGAAAACCTCAAACATTATGCCGAAATGTTGTTTATTTGTGGCGACTACGATAAAACATTCTAGAGGATGTTGAGAATTAAGATGGACGAAATTTGGTAATTCAGCTCAAGTCACGGCGAATTAACCAAAGATCAGATTCTTTTAAGATCATCATAAAACTTTCTAATATAGTACTTTGGCTCGTACCGTATCTCAGAATAATATATTTCACTCAGGCTGTACATTTTCCTTTCCGTGTAACAAAGTATGTATGTTTTTTTCTATTTTTTACTATTGCCTCTAACCTGTCCTACAATATTTAATGAAATGTTTTTCGTTTATTTTGTTGTGTTATTTTATTTGTAACTGTTATATAAATTATGATCACCCATGAAGGATGTGCCTTGTATACGGGTAAGGTTTGATTAAAATTTTGGGCTACTCTTGCTTTTCTGTCGATATCAAAACAAGGCAGCACCACAGTACACATAAATATACTACATTATAAAAAATGACAATTTGCAGGTAGTACGATCTTTAGAAATATATCGGCTTTCTCGTTGACATAACTCTACGGTATTACCAGCTCAATCTAATGCTTAGCTATGTATTCTTTAAACCACGATAATGAGATCAAAATTCATCTAAAGGGAACCTTATAGTTAAGCCTCACTTTGTTAAGGACTCCCGTTCGCTGGGCTAGAGTCAAAATGAGCATCATTCTTTTATAGAATATAATCGTGTGGGGTTGCTAGTCCCCCATCGGGCGCCTCCCCGGGTGGCGGATAGGGGGATGCTTCCCAGATATGGGTGGTACCGATGAAATCAAATAGTCGGGGCGGACCAAAACTAGCACTGAACAACGGCAGCTGGTTGTTCAAAACTGACCACAGGCAGAAGTCTGGAAGGCTAAAAAAGGCTGTGTATCAGATACTCGCAGGCGAACTTCGGGATAGGAGAAGTAACCGGCTGTGAGACAGCGATGAGGAAAGCAAGGGGAAACTACCTCATAATAACTCCCAAGAATACATTAACATGGCTTACACAAAAGAAACAATGGCCCTTAGTCCCCGGCAGCCCTTAAATGGGCAAAGGGTGCGAAGAATCCCCGGGTGGTTTAAAATAGCGACATGGAATGTTAGAAGCATCTATGAAAGTGGAAAAACTCACAACTTAATTAAGGAAATGAAAAGACTACATGTGCAAATAATGGGCTTAAGCGAGACACGCTGGCCTGACGCTGGAGAATGCACAATACAAGATCACTGGATATACTATTCGGGTAACAACGATCCAGAACATAGACATGGGGTGGGAATAATTATAAATAAGGAAATTAAATCCGCCCTGAAATCGTTTATACCAGTCTCTGACAGGATTGTTATGATAAAGTTACATGCTTTTCCAATGGACATCAATATTATACAGATATACGCCCCAACAGCGGAAAAAGATGACATAATAGTTGAAGAATTCTATGAACAACTAGAAACTTTAATAAAACAGAACAAAAAACATGAAGTAACAATAGTCATGGGTGACTTTAATGCCAAAATCGGCCAAGGAAAGCATTCCGATATTGTCGGCAATTTCGGGCTAGGCATACGCAACGAGAGAGGGGACCGGCTTATACAGTTTTGCGAGGAACACAACCTAGTAATCAGCAACACCCTATTCAAACTTCCTCCGCGCCGATTATATACATGGAGGTCGCCGGCCGACACACCAAACAACATTGTTAGGAACCAAATTGATTATATTGCTATTCCTAAAAGATTTCGTAACGCGATTAAATCAACAAGAACGTATCCAGGAGCAGACGTAAACTCCGACCACAACCCAGTTGTATGTAAGCTGGAAATAAAACTAAAACGCACATGTACAGAACCCCTAAGCAAACCTATTGATATCAGGAAACTTCGTAAACCAGAAATTAAGCAGAATGTTGAAAAAATCATAAGTGACAGCTTAACAGAAATTGATAGAACTACTGACAGTAACTTAGAAAAATGGAATAAAGTTAAGGAAACTATCCAAACGACATGCACAGAACTGTTATATAGGGAAAAAACAAAAAGAAAGGAATGGATGACGGACGAGATTATGGACTTGATGGACAAACGAAGGGCCTTCAAAAATAAAAACCAACAAAAATATCTTGAAACACACAAACTCATAAGGAAAAAGATAAGGGAGGCTAAGGAAGTACACCTGTCAGAAAAATGTAAGGAAATCGAACAGTGTGAAAAACAATACGACTATAACAGCATGTATAAGAAAATCAAAGACCTTACATCAAAGAAAAAATATAACCGCGGAACAGCAGTTTTACTTGATAGGGACGGAAAATTAAAAACGGAAACACACGAACTGCTCCTTATCTGGAAAGAATACGACGAGGATCTTTTCAACGATACACGCCCTGAGATCCACAACGTCACCGAAGAGGCTGCTGGACCACCGATCATGACAAGCGAAATAGAGAAGGCCATATCATCCATGAAGGACAACAAAACACCGGGCCCCGACGGTGTGCACGTCGAAATCCTAAAAATTATGTGCGAAGCGGACCCGAGATTCCTAGATATACTGACCAAGTTATTTAACAATATATATGAAACAGGTGTAATACCAAAAGAGTGGATGCACTCAATATTTATACCCATACCCAAAAAAGCCAATGCAAAAACCTGCGACCAATACCGAATAATAAGCCTAATCAACCACTTGACTAAAATCTTTACAAAAGTGATCCAGAATAGGATCTACCTCAAATGTGACTCTGAGGTCAGCGAATCGCAGTTTGGTTTCAGAAACGCTCTTGGGACTAGAGACGCCATTTTTGCACTTCAAGTTTTAATTCAACGCTGCAGGGACACAAACAAAGATGTCTACCTCTGCTTCATCGATTTTGCAAAGGCGTTCGATAGCGTCAACCACGAACAACTCATAGCCATTCTCAAGAAAGTCGGACTTGATAGCAAAGACATAAGGCTGATAGCTAATCTGTACTGGGGCCAGACTGCGCACGTAAAAGTGAACAACGCCTCAACAGAAAAAATATCAGTAAAGAGGGGTGTACGACAGGGATGCATACTGTCACCGCTTTTATTTAATAGATATGCAGAGGAAATTTTCAAAGAAGCATTATATGAAGCTGCTGAGGGCATTAAACTGAACGGGGAGTTGATCAACAATATTCGATATGCCGACGACACAGTCATACTTGCCAGCGACATTAATGAACTGCAACATCTGGTAGAGAGAATACAAGTCGTCAGTGAACAATACGGTTTAAAGCTCAATACCTCAAAAACCAAGTGGATGATTATCAGTAAACAACAACAAGCAGGGCAACTCTTAATTGGTACTGAACCGGTAGAACGGGTAGAGAAATATTGCTACCTTGGATCGATGGTTGACTCACAATGGAATCAGTCTATAGAAATAAAATCGAGAATTGAGAAATCGAGAACAGCGTTTAACAACATGAAACAGCTTTTTACTAGTAGAGATATATCTTTAAAAATAAAAATTAGACTAGCGAAATGCTATGTGTTCTCAATTCTTCTGTATGGAGTGGAGGCATGGACTCTGACTGACTCATTGATGAGGAAACTGGAGGCATTCGAAATGTGGGTTTACCGCCGTATTTTGCGTGTATCGTGGATAGATCGCATTACTAACGAAGAGGTTCTCCGTAGACTTGGTAAACAGAGGGAGATTTCCTTTACGATCAAAAAACGGAAAATGGAATACTTTGGGCATATAATGCGTCACGAAAAATACCGGATTCTTCAACTTATCCTACAGGGTAAAACGGACAGCAAAAGGGGACCCGGGAGACGTAGACACTCATGGCTACATAATCTACGTCAATGGTATGGGCTCACTTCAGTACAGCTATTCAGGAGTGCAGTGAACAAAGTACAGATAGCCATGCTAATCGCCAACGTCCGCAACGGATAAGGCACTATAAGAAGAAGAAGAATCGAGCCTGTAGAAAAGTTGCAAAGTATATTAATAATCTTGCAATTATTTATATAATCTCTTTTTATATATACTAGATATTGATAAGCTCTCTATTTAAAAAGAAAATCAGTTAATCTAAATTTCGCGCATTTCTCAGCATTTACGTGTTAGACGTCAATGGTTTTCAGCTAAATCAAAAGATAACACGCAAACGATAATCAACAAAGCAATAGGGTACTTGCAGAAAACAATATTATGCCGTTTACGCGTTCCTTAGAGCCTAGTAAATATGAAAAAATCACTTGTTTGGTTTTTTGGAATCGGCTGTGAGACATATTCCTCTGACGTCAGTGATATCCTATAGTGATGGGATGTAAAGTATTGATATTCGATATCGATAGCCAGCGCTAACTTAACATTTTGACATTGATCATTATAACCACAAAACACAGTCACACACAAAAGCACAAAAGTCAAAAGAATAAAAGTTAGACTAGATTACTAATTCACTTTGTAGGGATGGGCTTGAATTAGATTCTATCAGATCTATCAGATTCATTCCTAATGGGATGCGCCGAAATAAAATGATGGCTTCGATTAGTACGAATCTCGGTCACAAACAGGATGAACTGTGATATCTATCAGATATAAAAATGTATTGCAGCGAAAATGCTAGTGGGTTAATTGCCTGTTTCAAATATGTTTAAGTATCAATAAATTGAGTCGCATTGTTGAAGAATTCAGATCATCTCTAGTTTGCAGTTGAATCTCACTGACCTGCGCTGTAGCAGTATCGATTGTGAGGTCAGCCCTTGTTTTAAGTCACGTGGAAAAATTTGAATATATCCTTATTTTATTTTGCAAATATCTTTTTTTGGCCATCAGTAAAATCATGTTTTTTGTTACCTACTGCTTCTTGATATGGTTTTCTTTACGCTATGTATACTCTCGAGATGATTTCACGACCTCTGCAAGTACCCTATTTAACCTAGCCGACGAACACTGCGCTCTTACGCTCTTACGTCACTGTCACTATGGCTTTTTGTGAAGAAACAGAGGGCTCTGGGTTTGTAAACTTTTACACACTTGCACTTGTGCTCTACTGCCAGTTTTCAATATCCGAAACAGTTTTAACTATCACGACTAAAAAAATTAATAACTATTTCGCACGATCGTCAACACTCCTATTTTTTAATGCAAAGAATATATTTAAGCATTATTTCTTTTTGTGTCTACTCTTACAATATGTTATTCCATCTTTAAATATAAAAAAAACGCTAATCTGTCATAATAAGGGCACAAGTTAAAATTCTCATCTTTAATCGTTAATAGCTTTCTAAAATGGTCGATAAGAAGTGTTGAGTTTTTTTAGGGTATATACCTAGGTATGTGATCATTTTAATTAAAAATGAAAAAAAAAATAATTTCATCTATTAACTACTCTTGTGAATGAACGTCCTTGAGGAGTTAAGTGAATCGACGCAAATAAGACATCACAGGTCCAAAAATTTGGAAACACTTCATAATCTGTGAGGGTCAATATTCTGATTGTTCAACATACTTGAATTCGATGAAGTCGGTAAACCACATTCAACGATCCCAGCAGATAGTATCACGACCAATCATCACGCATTCTACGGATTGTTCCTTAACACTTTATGTCCATGAATAATTAGCAGTTCGATGTGAACGAACGGTAAATATCGCGCTATACCATGGCCTGCTGTTATTATACAGGCAATGACATTCAAAACACATTACGGAACCCGTTTAATCCTTTCGCTGGCTATGATGGTTAGCTGGCTCGGACATTTCACGCATCTTGAACTTCACAGCTGATCATCAATTATCACCAATTGTCATTTGATACACTGGATAAATACACAGCCGCCTTTTTGCTCTTATAAATCTATCTGTTTTGTAGTAAAATCTTTCCAGTTCATTATCCTAATTCATATACAGGATGATTGCTAATCTGACACATTAATTTGGGGAAGTAATATTAGAGGTGGTAAGCTACTAAATTGACCATATAATAAATAGACTGTCCAACTTCTAATGGTTACTGAGATAAATTGAATTTTAGAGATTTTCGTTAAAATAAAGCCGTCCAAACGAAAACCCTAATAAAACAAAATTTTATTGTCGGATTTTGGAACTTTTGGTATTAGTATTCAGAAAATATGCTATTACGTCATTATCGACTAAAATAAAATGATCATATTATATCGAACACTTCGCGAGATAGTGTCAAAAGCAGCATGTGTTGAAAAGTGAATTCAAAAAATAAGATTGCATTTAAGCTCTAAAGGCAGAGCAGCAATAGAGAGTTTGGCAAACACTTTTCATCGGATCTCTAGTATGAGTTTTTTTACATCATGATTAGTCATAAAAAGTGATCAGTTATCCAACACTTCGGTATAGGGTCTTACAAGATTGTAATTTAAAACGGATTCGTCCTCAAAAGTCACTAGGCAAGCAATCAGAACATGCAAGCCACATTATAAAGTACCTTGTATCCATAGATTTTCAGTTATGTATGGACACATCCATCCATAGAATCCTGCTTAAAAAAATGCATCTCTGGCGTTCCCAAGAAGCATAAACCGACAAAAATCCATTCTTCTGACAAGCTCGCCTTGCTGTAAAACGTGTCTTGCCCTCCTAGTTCTCAAAGCTTATCCTATTTATGATTATGTACACCAGCTACACGTATAGAATATTAAATACCGTGTCTCAAAACAACCAAAAGCATCATATGTCAAAATAGTGCCTTGGCAGTGCCGCGACACATGGCGTCCATATATAGTGGCAGGCATTAACTTTATTACTGCCAGGCAGTATTTTTGTCTACTGCGCATGCTTAGATGTCAAATACGGCCAGGAATTATTAGTGACTTGTTGCATCGCGTCTTCAATAACCCGCTAATGCCGACGCCGTTGCCCATTCTAAAAGTAGAGACGCAGCTGTCACAACTCACTGGATCTTAATCTGCGCAGGCGTGCGTTTATTATTGCCGATCTACAGCACAAAATCCACAGTTTCAGCTTTAGCGTACGTACGTTCATGATTGATCCATAGTGTGTACATTAGGGATATCATGCTTAATTTTAGACCTACTTCGTTCTGGCTGATTTTCGACCTATCATTTGTACATGAGTGAAAATCTAAGGATACATCATATTTTATAACATGGCTTGCATGTGCTGCTTGATTACGGTATTGAGGTGATTTGCAACAGAGTAGGTGGATGCTATAGAGAATTTGGTCCTTCGGCATCACTAGGGCATCGTCTAAAAGTTCCTGTCACGCGTAGACGTCGAAAAGCCCCAGAAAAAGCCTTTCGTTGGGTTAACTGCCAAGTGTTTCATATATGATAATTTTATTTTAGTCGCCTCAATACGGTATTTCGCAGTAGAAGGTGTGGTTCGCTGCGCACACGACTGGTCTCTATCCGTACCATTACACGGCAGGACACGTTTTGCAATTTTTTTAAGCAGGATTCTATGGATCGATGTCTCCACATAGTTGAAAATCTACGAATACAAGGTACTTTATAATGTGGCTTGCATGTTCTGATTGCTTGCCTAGCCACTTTTTAGGACGAATCCACTTTAAATTAAACTTTTCTGGTAAGACGCTATACCGAAGTGTTGGTTAACTGATCACTTTTTTAATTATGATGTAATAGAACACTATTCAAATACCTATAACAAAAACTAGGGATCCGATGACAAGTTTTTGCCAAACTCTCGATTGAAACTTTGTACTCTCGGAGATCCAAGCATTTTCCAAGGATTAATACGGAATACTCCAAAATCTGACAATAAAATTTTGTTTTATTAAGGTTTTCATTTGAATGTCTGCATTTTAGTAAAATCCCTAGAATTCAATTTATATTGAAAACTATTAGGAATTGGACATGGTCAATTTTATAGCTTACCACCTCTAGTTCCCTAAATTCTGATTACTAATCAGGCGCTATACAGGGTTATTCACGTTATTCGACACGGAGCATTATGGCTAAAGTATTTGATAAAAAAGAAAATAATAATTTGGGATGGATAGAGACCTATAAAGGCTACATATTAAAAATATTTTCATGTTATACAGGGTGTCCCAAAAACACGAAACGTATCAAAGTTATGTTTTTTTAAATGGAACACCCCATATATTATTGCATATTCAGATTCCTTGGTGAATTCTAGTGTGACTTTATGTATCTTACACGGTACCTAAAGCGAACCGTTAAGGTGTAAATCACCATTTTCGGCATAAGTAGATATCAGGAAAAAATTGAATATCGCAGAGATTACAAAATATGGAAGGCTGTGACTTTGCCGTATTACTAAGCATAAAATGCGTCAGCTTTGATGAGACTGTCAAATTTAAATTACGTTTACGCTTGGAGAAATCGGTCGATGAATTAAGGAAACTTCGATCAGCGATAACTTGATTATTTCAAATGGGAATTTTTTTTATACGGTTAAACGTAGAATTCGATAAGCTTTCTAATGATGTAAGATTGTGAATATCAATTTCTCGTAGTTTTCATTTAATTTTAAATTTTCAAACAAATCGGTGATTTTCAATTTCCTACCTAGAAGCAACGTAGCAGGCCATGAAATATAAACAAAAATCTGTTCAGCTAGAAGAAAACAACTAACTTAGCTGAAACATACACACTAACTAGACTAAAGGGACAAGATTATAAAAATTCCTCACAACAAATCAACTCTCCCAGAAACAACTGCGATAACATCTCTAAGGTCAAAGAGAAGCTGGAGTATGGCAGTAATAGATATTTTTACTGTCTACTGGCTACCGCAATTTACTAGAGGTTAAAAATTTCCAAGGCAATCAAAAACCCTCATATGAAACAGAAACAACCAGCGACTGTTGCTCCAGCACGCAACTATCAATCATATGTAATGGTGTAAAAAAGTACCTACTAATTTGCGTCGAAGTCGATACCTCTGACTGGAGCCCTTCTATTTTTCAATATCTATTAGCAATATTGCAAAAAAAGAATCCTGACAAATCAGATGTAAATTTTCTGCCATTTAAGTTATGTTTTATAATTTGAACAAATTTTAATTCATTCTTCATTTTCTGCGACCTTGCTAATAGGTACTGAAGAATTCTCAGAACTCCAGTCAGAGGTACTTTTGACTTGAGTTTTGACAGAATTGCATACTTTTTTATATCATTAAATGTGAAATTTTATTATGAAAATAATAAACTGCTTACAACATTCTCTAGTAGTTTTTACTTTATTTCAAAATTTTTAATGGTTTTGGGAATTGCCAATCTCTAGTACATTGCAGTAGCTAGTAGGCCGTGAAAAAATCCATTTCTGCCATGCTCCAGCTTCTCTTTGACCAAAGATATGTTACCGCCGTTGTTTCTGGTTAGACTTTGTTTGTTGTGAGTAATTTTTATAATCTTGTCCCTTTAGTCTAGTTCCTGTATATTTTTCAGCTATGTTAGTTGTTTTCTTCTACCTGAACAGGTTTTTGTTTATATTTCATGGCCTGCTACGTTGGTTATAGGTAGGCAAATTGAAAAACGCCGATTTGTTTGAAAATTTAAAATTAAATGAAAACTACGAGAGATTGATATTCATAACCTTATATCATTGGAAAGCTTATCAAATTCTACGTCTAACCGTATAAAAAAATTAGGCATTTCTAGTTGAAAAAATCTAGTTATCGCTGATCGAAGTTTCCTTAATTCATCGACCGATTTCTCCAAGCATAAACGTAACTTAAATTTGACAGTCTCATCAAAGCTGACGCATTTTATGCTTAGTAATACGGCAAAGTCACAGCCTTCCAGATTTTACAATCTGTGCGATATTCAATTTTTTCCTGATATCTACTTATACCGAAAATGGTGATTTACACCTAAACGGTTCGCTTTAAGTCCCATGTATGATGCATAAAGTTACAATAGTATTCATCAAGGAATCTGAATATGCAATCATATACGGGGTGTTCCATTTAAAAAAACATAACTTTGATACATTTCGTGCTTTTGGGACACCCTGTATAACATGCAAATATTTTTAAAATGTAGCCTTTATGGGTCTCTATCCATCCGAAATTATTATTTTCTTTTTTATCAAATACTTTAGCCATAATGCTCCGTGTCGAATAACGTGAATAACCCTGTATAAATTCTGAACAATTAAGTATGGGATATATTTTATTACTGATTAAAATATAAAAGTCAATATTTTCAAAATGTAGTCCAATTCTACATAGATATACCCACATAATCGTTTTTCTGAAAAGACATATCGGTTGGTCCCAATACTCTGAGGCGTTGAGCTTGACTCACCATGTATGTTCATGAGTGCCAGTTCAGCGTTTAAGAAGCCTTAGGCATATACCGCCCTTCCAAATCTAACCCTCATAATTCGTTTCATTGAATCCGGCAAATTTGCTCACTTATCGTGCGCATGTAATATAACGCTGGAGCTAAATTGCTATTTCCTCATAAATCATACCGCGCGTATGGTTGGATTCCTGCCGAATTTATAGCCCGGAGAGAGAATTTGCAAAAGAAAAATTGGAAATTAGCTGCCATTTTAGTTTTGCATTTATGTCCAATATTTACATTATAGTACAGAATCATAGACATAAAAAACTATAGAGACGGTGCGAGGGTCGCAGAATAATTTCCTGGGTCCTGAGCCCGCTTAAGACAGATTATTGAAAAAGCCATAGAGCATTATTTTCCCATTTTTATCTGCTTTGTGGACTATTCTAAGGCGTTTGAAACGTAAAGTGGCCTAAACTGTAGGAAATCCTTATCTTCGTGGGAGTCCCTTACCACTTAGTATTTCTCATACAGCAACTCTATGAGTCTAGCTCAGCTCGTGTAAGAATTGATGGTAACCTGTCTGGTCAAACAGCAACCAGAAAAGGAGTTCGTCAGGGATGCGTATTATCTCCGATGTTATTTAACATTTACTCTGAATTTGTGATGAGACAGGTATTGGACAACTGGAATGGCGGTATAGCTATTGGCGGAAGCAAATTATCTAACTTAAGATTTGCTGACGATACAACCCTTATTGCTGCTTCTCAGGAAGAACTAGTAGCTCTATTGAACGTTTTAGAATAACACAGTGCAGCATATGGTCTTGGTATTAACTACAACAAGACCAAGGTTATTATCGTAGATAGAGAGCATGACAATCATCGAGAAATAAAGGCAATAGGCCGTTGTGAGGTAGTTTAGTAAAACAATCTTGGGATACGGTCACTTATTATATTTCCAAAATATAACATTTTACGACGTTTCGGCGCTTCTATTAGGCGTCATCTTCAGGTATTAAAACTAAAATAAAATATCAGAATTGTCAAACATACAAAATTACTAACATTTACAATTAATTTTTTTTTAAACAATTAAATATCGAGGGAGGAAGGTAAATATCGATAAGATGGAAGAAAGTATAGGCTATGTTCCATTTATTAAATTTGTATATATGCATGAAAGATTACCTGTATCTGTCCTGAAATTCATGCTGTTAGAACTTTTTTTTATATGTATCATCTCTAAGATGTTTCTTTTATACCAATCTTTCTCTTTGCATAAAGTTCTAACGTTGTTAAAATCGATGGTATGTTTATCTTCTATAGCATGTTTGCTGGGGGCGGTAGAATTCAGGTTTTTATTTTTAATATCATACTTGTGTTTATATATGCGTTTATTTAAATATTGTTTAATTTGTCCTATTTATAAGTTGAGGCAATCTTTACAAGGTATTTCATAAACCAAATTGCTATGCATGTCCTTTTCTAATGCAGGTTTCAGGCTTGAAAATACTGCACGGGTTGTTGTCATGGCAGTATGGGCAACATTTACGTTAAACTTATTGAAAAATTTTTTATTGTTCTCGGAGAGTCCAGGTGTATAAGGCACATTTTTTATAAGTACTACAAACGTCAAATTTTATAAAGATTGCTGAATAACTTTGAAAATAGGCTTCTTAGACATAAAGTATGGTTAACAACCTGGACCTGAAAATTGATGCTGAATTCAAAAATGTAATAATATACAGGGTGTTCCATTTAAAATAAGGAAGTTGATACCTACTTCCGGTACAACCGGATGTCCGCCATCTTTGAAATCATTTTCTACAAGTAGACCATTTGAAGAGAAACATTTTTTATCGAAGTCTTTTTGTTCTAATTTAAACGATAAGGCCGCTAGAAAGCACCGCGCGCTTATTGGACCACCCTGTATAGTATGTTCTATATCTTTGTATGCCTAAATAAATATTCAACTGATACTTGAATCTAGATAAGATTGAGAGCAGCACTGGATCATTTTTTCTAAAAGTAGAACACCATGCTTTTATTTTAGCATATTTACCAGGGAAAATACCTGTGAGACCCGAACCACAGAATTACCTGAACTATAAAGATTTAGAAAAGGGTAGGGGGTAGAGCGATTAAGCGTGGTGTTGGCCGGTTCGTCTCCTTGTTTAGGGGTGGTAATTTATTGAATCAACGTGCCTGTTATTGGATCGACCGCCAACTTTGTTAATTGGCCTCAAACAGCGCGGTGTAGCAGTGCCGAGCAACAGACGAATAATTGGTGAATTGGTTGAACTGAGATATTTCGTGGGAATGGAAATACAATGCCGATAGCTTTTTCTCGCCGTCACAAGGAACTGAATAATCGTATGCCAATTTCAATTACATGGGGGTAGATCCAGTGGAAAATAGTGTTAAACGGCTCCATACATTGTCGCTAATAGCAAAAATGTTGAAGTTACTAAATTCTCCATCTCAATTTCACACCCATACCTCCGAATACTACATTGAGATTTACTCAAACTTACTTCAGTGCAAAAAATGAAGTCAAGTTAAGTGACTCAGTACTTCCCACACATTACGGTGATACCAGTTTATATTTTCCCATAGCATGAAGCTTTAGTCTGAGATCCCCTTGCAACCAAATCATCGCCAGTACCCCCCCCCCCCCAAATTGTCTTATGCCGCTAGGTCTTTGCTTCATAGGTCCATGAACAGCCTATTATCAATAATACAATTTTTTCAGTTTTACAACCCTCGACACGGTAGTAATGCTGTGTCAAAATCAATTCAACAGTTTCTTCGGGAATGAGAGACGTGGATTTTCGTTATTTAGACATCATAAAACTTCCAAAAAGCGTATTATCTCAAAATCGAAAATTTTCACGATCACAATGCTCCCCTCACCTATTGGCGTGGGAATTAAAATTGATAATAACCGAAAATTGTGATTATCATTCCCTTTTTGACAACGGCGTACAGGCACGGAACTAGAAACTCGGGGTCTTTTTGAGGCAAGACATTCAAATCTGTTCTTAGTTCGGATAGTTATTATATACTATACAGGCTGCTAATTACGTATAGTATATTACTATATTATATCTCAATAAATAATGATTATATAAGAAAAACTGTTCGGCATTTGCCATAATAAGTCATGCAGTATTCAGATGTTTTTGGTTTAGGAAACAAATGAGTAACGGAAAACTTTTTTTTTAAATAGCACTATACCGTTTCATTAGGCTCATTTGAAAGAGATTTTTTTTCTCTTTTTAATGACATAACATGTTAGTATTCAAATACAAGAAAATGTAAAAAAATTAAAAACTTTATAAAGTTTATTACATCACTAACATTTATTAATCTAGTATGAATCTATCCGTTTTCTACAGATCCTTTGGTAATAAACCGTTTCATATTGCTTCTGACTGGGTGATGGGGTTCTCGATTTTTGGATGACACTCAGAAAATTTCACAAGCTTCTACTTGTGTTCGTTTCCCATCCCATAACCTACTATAATCAAAATTTCTAAGCGTTCCGATACAGGCATGACAATTAGTTTCCATCAGACATACTGGCCTCAGAAATTTAGATCAATGTTATTGATGTCATAAACTGAATAATTATTTTATTTTATCTTTTCAAACATTTTCTTGTATTTGGATACGGATATGTTATGTCACTGAAAATAGAAAAAAATATCTATCAAATGGGCCTAATAAAAGGGTATATTGCTAATTAAAAAAAACCAAACCTTTTTCCCTTACTAATTTGTTTTCTGCAACAAAAACAACTGAATACTACCGTATTATGAGAAATACACAAAAATATAGGTTCTCTGCAAAATAAAAAGTTTATGGGTAATTACTCCGACCTGTCTGTCCTGTTCATTTAAAGCACGGCATGCCTTCCAAAAAAAGATTCAAAATAACTTTAGGACTCTAGTCTCAGTCTATAACGGCACGATCAACGTAGATTAAATTAATCTCATTATGGAGTGCGTATCAATTTTGGCAGTATTTTTTTTTCATCGTCAGGGCATGCTAATGGATTATTTTGCGGTTAAAATATCCGATATCCCGCACAACCGGTTGATTAAAAAAGGGTTGCTGGAACAGGATATCCCTTTCACTGGATACTGATTTCAACCTTTTCCACTGTATTTTACATATTAGCCCGTGTTCACATCGGACGCGCCTCGCTTGGAGTATCGCGCTTTGCTTAGCGCTACGCTATGAGCCCGATGTGAACGGCTGTATCTAAACGTATGGGTTGGTTTCCCCTCGCTTTACGCTAGGCGGTAAGCAAAGCGCGATGCTCCATGCGAGGCGCGTCCGATGTGAACGGGGGCTAAGCCATACATTTAGATGCAGCCGTTCACATCGAGCGCATAGCGCTACGCTTACCGCCTAGCATAAAGCGAGGGGAACCAACCCATACGTTTAGATGCAGCCGTTCACATCGGGCGCATAGCGTAGCGCTAAGCAAAGCGCGATGCTCCAAGCGAGGCGCGTCCGATGTGAACACGGGCTTAGTCTTTTAGGTTGGGACTGATTTGTGAAAGCTCGGAAATAGAAGTGAAAGATCCCTGTAGACCTCATTTTTTTACACAGTCTCGTGAGACAGACAAAGCTGAGATTTCACTGCAAAAGCCATCAAACTATCATTACAGACACATATACGTATTATGCAGTCGACGAATAGTCGTCGACAATTTATTTACCATTAATTATACAAATCTGTAACTGGTACAATGATATCCAATCAATTAATAAACAGAATTGAATAATACGCTGAAACAATAAAACAACCATCATTAAACTAACAACTCAAAACATGAAGAGATTACCATGCTTTCTGCCAAGATAATGAAAACATTCATCGAGTCAACAATTTACTATTATTAAACTCTATATAGGGTGTTCTAAAAGTTGGGACTTTCCTCTTTAGAGGCAACGGCCCTTGAAACGGCAAAGCTAATGCACGGTGAATCAGCAGCAAGACAGGAAAAAAAATGTCAAGCTAGTATTATTCTTTTACTCTACCAAGATTTGAAACCCATAAATCATTTCCGGCTGGGTCGTCTGAGACCGCCTGCCGGCTACCTGCCTCAGTCGTGGAACGTCAAGCAACGGGCGTGGTTCGCACACCAGTAGCGCCGATAGATTCCTCGGTATTTTATAGGCGTAAAATAAAAAACTCTTGATCTCTTCGTTTTGACTGTTGAATATTCACTGTTCGTCATGGGCAATCTTGGGAAGAATAAAATATTGTCAAACCAGACGAAAGAAGTGGTGTATAATGTATTCCTATTTATTGTAAATTTAAGGAGTGACCGTGACACCCGTACAAACATGGGAGAAGTAAAAGCGGAGGTTTCCCGAGCTACAGGAGTCTCAGTTGCGAGTATTACTAGAATTGTGCGAGAAGCTAAAGAAGCTGAAGAACATGGAACCAATGCGTTCATGGGAGAGGTACGCAATAGTCGCAAACGAAAATGCCCAGTAACCGCAGTTCAAAATGAAAATTTTGCTATCAGCGATATAAGAAACATAATTTATAACTTCCATTTGACAAAGTGCTGCCGTGTAACGCTTGAATCTCTCAGGAAAAAATTAGAAGAAGATTTCAACTGGAAAGGATGCAGAGCCTCACTATGGAAAATCGTTAAAAAACTGGGATTCAAGTGGGGCAAATCAGTGAACGAAAGGCATTTGCTGATAGAAAAATCCAGTATACGGCAACTACGGATATCTTACCTTAAGAAGGTGAAATATTTTCGTGACCAAGGTCGACCTATCGTGTATTTAGATGAATCCTACATTCACAGTAGCCACACCTCATCAAAAGCTTGGCATGATAGTAGCAGTTCTGGTCTATTTTCTAAGGTGTCGAAAGGTAAAAGGCTAGTCATGGTACATGCAGGAAGTTCAGCAGGTTTTGTAAACAACGCTCTACTGATATTCAAATCTGGATGCAAAACTGGTGACTACCATGATGACATGAACAGCACCAATTATGAACAATGGCTGAAGGAATATCTGATCCCTAATTTGCCACCAAATTCTGTCATAGTTAGTGATAATGCTCCGTATCATAACATAAAAGTAGACCCAGCGCCAAACAGCAATTCAAAAAAAAATAGACATGGTACAATGGTTAACCAGGAAAAATATACAATTTTCACCATGTATGTTGAAACCAGAATTATACGAGCTGATTAAAGAACATAAGCAGCAGTTTGTGCAATACAAATTTGACATGCTCCTGAGTAGCTATGGGCATACAGTTCTGCGGTTGCCTCCATATCACCCGGATCTAAATCCAATTGAATTGATCTGGGCTACTGTTAAACATAACGTTGCACAAAGAAACGTCACTTTCGATTTGGAGGATGTCAAGAAGATAGCAGAAGAAGAGTTTGCCAAGATAACACCTGAGGACTGGCAAAAGAGATGTAATCACGTAATGGACATAGAATGCAAATATTTAGAGAAGGAACGTGTGATTGATAATCACTCAGAAGAATTTATAATCAACTTAACGGACACGGATAGTGATTCTGACTTAGATTTTAATGAAAGTAGCGAGGATGATGAACACCAATAGTTTTATTGGTTTATTTGAAAGTACTTTTGCACACAAAATTAGAGGTGAGTCTACTTTTACTGTCTCAACATATGAATTATTATGAATACATCTCACAATCTCACAATTATGATTAAATATTTTCTGTTTAGGATTTACAAGTCAAGCTTACAAATTTCTAGCTTTTTTGTCCCCCGTGAAAACATGTAAACAAATCTTATATCTCTGTCCACAACTCTACCAACAGTGCTAATTGGTAATATGGTGTCACTTTTTCATATAGTAGTGTTTGTGTAGTGTAGTGTAGTGTAGTGTAGTGTAGTGAGTGTAGTGTAGTGTAGTGAGTGTAGTGTAGTGTAGTGTACTAAGCCACTGATAACTGTAGAGTACGGAGACTATCCGGACAACCACCTGACAGATCGATAAGTCAATTAATCTATCGACTGCGTGGTGCGAGTCACGGCTGGATTCAACCCTACATGTAGTGATACTGATAATTTCAGGTAAAAGAATCGCCGTTCATCGTTTATCATTTGATGCCCTTTTATTGGTGACTTAACACGGTTTAGCGGTTATTCAACGAACTTAAATTGATGGGATTATTAAGTTTGTCACATACCATTCTGACATTCTCACCTTACCCAGACTGAGGAGATATTTACAAATAAATATTCTGAGTCGCCCCTGCTTTGCCGGTTAAGGGTGTTCGGTTTTTGTGGCTTTTTTACGTTGCTCGCAAAAAATGTAAACATACTCGTATGTTTCTGACTTGTATAAATACCTATTAGTTTATAGCACCGCATAAAACTGGTAGACACGCCACTGATTTTGACCCGGGCGTGTACTAGGGCAGCCATACTTCTCTTTTTATTGCCCAGCTATTTGCTTATTGGTAGGCAGACGGCCATCGTAGCTGTCAAACCTTTTTTTGGCTGAATCTCGGTACAGTAAACGGATAATACTCACTATTTGGTAGCGACGGAAGTTGTAAGTACGGCCCTGCCGCAGACGCCTTACAGGTAAAAGTACGATTTGCGATGTCTTGTTCAATTTGGATCACACGATGTTGTCGGGTCTTCCAGCGTGACTACCGCGATGTGGTTTCAGACATCCTGTGTCTCTAGCTCTTTGCACAAGCCAGACAAATCGACGAAGTGCAGGATGAGTACGGTTAGGGAAACGATCGGCGTACACTCGCAAAGCCGCAGCGGTATTTTGACCACACTCACCGTACATTAAAATCATATTCACCAGTTCATTATTGTTATAAGCATGCACCATTGATGTTGTTTTTAAGGTCCGATCGGCAGATGTAGCAACAGCAACGCAACGGTATGATCAACTGCCTGTTTTTCTACCGACATCGGCAGTTCGGGCACCACTAGCGTTGTTGTGATATTATAACATGGTGAGCCATTGCCCAGGGACGGACTTAGAATTGAGGATTTCTTTAATGGTCAATATCTCGTTTTCTCTAAATATTTCGTTTATATGTTACTGGGAAAAAACACTCATTTTGGCGAAAACTATCCGCTGTATGAAAAAAAGTCCCAATTTATGAAATACCCTGTATTATATTGATAATGTAATTGATCAGTCATCAACATTCAGATAACGCGCATTGTGGCAAGCAACAGGTCAATCGCCGTCCACTGAGAAAAAGGGCATGCGAATAGTATATGATGCAACATAGGCGGCAATGGTCAATGCGTCAAGGAAAATCAAAATTATTTTTTGACTCTATACCTCAATTAATAGGTACACAATTAGATCAAAGGCCAACTACTTACCACTACCACCAGTATTTTCTGTTGACAGTCCTCAACAAGTGACGGTTTCTGCTACAGCTCGCAAAATGACATCACATGTGACGACAAGAAGAAGAAACACTGAACAGAAAGAAGCTGGCAGAAGATAACAAAAAAGAAAAAGAGAGGAAAGAGAACTATAATAGGATGAGAGAACCGATTTGGCAGTGAAAAATATTAAGATGAAAGTTAACAACAATCCGAATTTACCACCAGCTAGTGTCAACGATGAAAATAATATCCCTTGCTCTTGCTGCTAAGGAAAATACTTAAGATTCCGATGAAGGATATAGGTCGCATGTTCTCTCTGTAGGAAGTGAGAACACTATAGCTTTGCTGGGATAGATGACGAGGACGACGAAGCAACATTTGCTTGCGAGTTTGACAGCCAAAAATGAATGGGTAACCCCCGGGGTACCCCGTCTTACCCCACCGGGGGGGCAAGATTGGGTTTTTTGCCTTGCTGGCAAAATCGAAATTATTATCTATTTCAACGAGTCTACAGCTTCTCAAAAATCCTTATTTTTAAAGACTGTCTATATAAGAGTGACTGTGAATGAATAAGTATTCAAAAAATGTCTGTTTTAAAACGCGCGAAACCTTAATAAGAACCCCGTCCTTGGCCCCATCTCTATTGGCGTGAGAAACAAAATAGGACATCGCTTTATTATATAGTAGTAATAGTAGTGATGGTGAGGCGAAGCCAGGCAAGTAGGCCATCTTTGGCCCTTTTTGCCAACCCCACTGAACCAATCTCTGAAAACACTAAAATTCTACACCCTAGAAAGCTCCTTGTCGAACCTACCAGACCTCCTGACGAAAGTCAGTATGTCCAACCATTTCGCTGAATATAGTGGCTCCTCCCCAAACTCCGCCGTGCCGAATATCTGAACCCTAAGGTTGCGAAAAAATGCACATCTGCCCAGGAAGTGGAACGCTGTCTCGTCCTCCCAGCATCTGGAGCAAATGGGGTCCCCTACCACTCTCATAGGTGACAAATGTCTATTCAGTCGGCAATAACCAGTAAGAACCCCTACCAGAAGGTTGAGCGTCTCTCTGCCTTTATTCAAAAGCCATAGCGTTCGGCCCCTATCAGGGCCTGCTATGAATCTTTTGGCTTGCCTGCGGTCGTCTCTCTCTAACCAGGCTTTTACCAGTTCCTTGTAGGCCCAGTTGTCCAGGGCCACATAGACCTGGCGTCTGCTAATATTCCCAGCATAGGTTCTGGGCCGATGCAGGGGCTGCTGGCCCCTATCCTCGCTAGTCGGTCCGCTCTCTCGTTACCCGGTATACCAATATGTCCGGGGACCCACAGCAGGGTCACCTTCTTATGGCTTGTTAACTTCTGAAGGGCGGCTGAGCATTCTTGAGCCCGAGCTGATCTGGCCCTCGCAGCTGCCACCGCTTTCAGAACTGATTGGCTGTCAGAGCATATATATATGTTACGGTCAAAGATGATATTTCGGTCTTTAACGATATTGGCCGGTCATTGTCGTGAATGTCCTATTACAGCGGGACGTCCTGATAATGACCGGCCAATAGCGTGAATATCCATGTAAACTGGGCACTGTTGATAAACTGGGAATGGATTTACATTTTTACGACTTTGCCCGGGCAATCACGTTAATGTCCGCTCAAGAGTGGGCTGTCAAGGTTTGAATAAAATATAGGTTATGTTATTCTCATTTTGCCATTTTTGTGTCTGTTTGTGTAAGTAGAGTGTGAGTTTAACGGCTTTGAGCATACAGTAGGTGATAAATATGAGTGCAATGCGTGAAAAATTCATTGAAAAGCTGAACTTGCTTATTAAATCAAAGCGAAATGATAATAAGACGTTTTTGAGTGGAAGTGAATACGAACAGCAAATTAGCTAATTAATTTCCAATTTTTTTGTGAAGCGATGAAAATATATATATATTTTTTAAATTTTCCTCATATTTTATCAAACAGCTGCCCTAATCTGTAATATCAACTTTGGCCATGCATTGATGGTCGATGCCGTGAATGGCCGGACAAAGATGCAAAAACTAAAATACTTTCAACCTTGTCCACGACAGACGGGCATTCTCGTTATAGCCTGGGCAATAACGATATTGGCCTGCATATTTGGCTTCTAACGTTAATGCCCGGCCAATGTCATCAATGCCCAATTTACAACAGTGGCTGTAACATATAGTATATGCTCTGTTCAGAGAACTGTTCGACTTCCGTCGAGTATGCCGCCATCATATCTCATACACTTCCGCCTGGAAGACAGTCGTGCAGGTTCCCAGCGCGAAGCTCCGCCGCACTTCTTTACCCTCCAGACAGAAGCCCGCTCTCCCGGATCCTGACTCCTTTAAGAGCGATCCGTCCGTGAAGCATACCAGACTATTGGGCGGAAACTTGATTTTTCCTCTCATCCAGTCGTCTCTTTCTGGGATGACTAGTGAGAATCCATTATCTAAATTTGAGATGTCTTTGGCTTTTTCCACCCTGAATGACGATATCGGGATATTGCTCCCCGCGAATCGCTCTATTGTGGTGTGGCCAACTAATGGTTCTCGTGCTACCCACGTTCCCCCGTCACGCATTCTCAGGCAGGCCGACATCGCCTCTCTTTTTATCCAGAGGTGCAAATACGGCAAGCTCAAGAGTACCTCCAGGGCAGCAGCGGGTGTTGTCCTCGTGGCACCTGTTATGCTCATTGCTGCAAGCCTCTGAATCTTTGCGAGCTTGAGCCTAACAGAGACCTTCTCTACGCTCGGCCACCAGACCGAGCAGCCATACTGGATCCTAGATCTGACTACTGCCGTATATAACCAGCTCAGGACCTTGGGTTTGAGGCCTCAGGTTCCGCCGACTACCCGACGCAACTGCCACATGGTAGCTATAGACTTTTTATACACATAGTCGATATTTATTATGTATGATTTGGAAACATTTTTACTGGGGTTCTCAAACAAAAGCCCATCTCTCATCGCTGTCTACCTAGTTATTTTAAAAGCTCCCAGAAAACCGACAAGTAACTCCCTTGTACTTGAATAATGAATTAGAGGTTTTCGTGTGGAAAAGTTCAATCTCAAGAAATACTGAGTACTTAACACATCTCGCTTTGAATAGAGTAATTATCTAATGGGTGTTCGACGTCAAACAACCCACATAGCACTGGATGTTCTATGAATATTCTTTAAATCTCCTATATGTTCCATGAATATTCAGTAGAATCATAGAATATTCGTTAATTCTCTTGATTATTCTGGATTATTAAAATAATATACTTTATAGAATATTATTATTTTATCCACTTAGGATAAACAGTGATTATTCGTTTAATGTCTGAATTATTCCAGAATATACCAGTAATATTCTTCATAGAATATTATTTTAATACTCTACTAGGAACAAAATGTAGCTATTTTCTGACGAACATTTAGTAATATTTGTAATAGAAATATCTGTATGTAGGCAAATATTCAATATAAGGTATTA
Organism: Callosobruchus maculatus; assembly: GCA_951848785.1. Taxonomy (NCBI): domain Eukaryota; kingdom Metazoa; phylum Arthropoda; class Insecta; order Coleoptera; family Chrysomelidae; genus Callosobruchus; species Callosobruchus maculatus. Next base: position 860,661 of record CATOUR010000042.1, on the reverse strand, counting down.
TTAATTTATATTTGCACGTTTCTCAGTGAATTAAAAAAAAACTTCATTCGTTTTGCGTTCATCCTTAATATACCTAATAAGTATTATATGCAATTTTCAAAAGTTTATTAGTCATTAGCCATTGCCAGCAATACCACAAAAGCAATACAGACGATAAAGTGACAGCATCTTATGCTGATGTATGGTGACGTCGTCAGTTGTCAATCTTGTCTGGTTGTCATTCTATTCTTCGCTTCAAGTGTTCTGTCATTCTGTGCTTCAACGTGTGGATGTCGGCATTTTTGCAATTCAGTAATTCACGAATTCACGAGTTTTATTCCTGAAAGGCCTGCATTTATACCCCATTTTGTACAATAAAGTTGCTGCTTGTTATAAAGTGTGTGACAGTGTTCCAAATTATGGTCACCTACTATGGTGTAAGGTTCATTATATAATGTGAGTAGAATTTTGAGGTTAAATGCAACAAGTTTAGCTTTATTTGGGCATCTGGACTGAGATGTCTAACCACTTAACTTTTGTGACCATCTGCCACTAGTAGGTGCCTATTTTTGGAACAGTATCCATAATTCCCTAAAAATGTTTCGTATATGAGGTAATTTAGACAAAATGTTCCTAGAATATTCAAAAACATTCTACCACGATTGTTCATGTAATATCCGTGCGGATTATTCGGCGGAATATTCTAGGAATATAGCGTGTTTTTCCCATTTCGAACATTTACAGAATATTCTGTAAATATTCCAATTATCCATGGAATTTTTCCAGAATATTCATAATATCTGTAGTGAATGTGAACAGAATATTCTCATATCATCCGGTGCTACGTGGGAATAAACTTTCAGGATTTGGAGGCATTGGGATTTAGAACGAATCAATTGGGAAAATGTATCTGGAAACGTGTAATGGAATTAGTAATGAGGTAGTCGAAATCCCTTTGGATCCATTTTGTATAGTGTCTGACAATGATGGAAGCGAATTTCAAGCGTTTCTGGTCGGTGATGTAGATATCGCAAAACGTCCGAAAGACGCGTTACCTGAAATTTGAAATTGTCCGTGCATGGCAGAAACTTCGCGGAGGTATCAAGGAGTATATCAAAAATCGGGGATAACCAAGGGGTAAACTATGCTGGGGCATTGTGGTGTACACATTGATGTTAAATTGAGGCTCAATAAACATATAAACAATATCTCACAGAAAACATATCTGAGACTACGAACTCTATACGCCTGTAGATATCTACTAAGCTAAGTGAAATGCTGGTGATGTCCTGCCTGAGTTACTGCAACATCTTATACTTCCCATGTCTTGACCAGGTAACAAAAAATAGACTGCAAATTATGCAAAACAACTGTATACGTTTTATATGTGGTTTGAGGAAATTCGACCATGTGTCTCAGAAGTATATTATGCTGAGGTGGGACATCAAAGCCCGAGTATTTGAAAGAAAAAATTACATTTAACCACGTGGTACACGATAGGTTAATTAGGAATAGGTATATTATAAGGATCCCACCTCACAACACTTCTTTGTTCCAACGCAGCTTCTCATACAATGCAGCAGTTCTGTATAACAAATTAGATAATAGTTGCAAGCTTATGAATTTGTCCAGCTTTAAAAGATCTGTGAAACGAAAGTTGTTGTCTAATTTATTTTAGTTTCTTATGTTTTTAAGTTTAAGCACTGTATATTCAAGCCTGGTTATGATGTTTAGTCTCCCTTTCTTTACTCTCGGTAGTATATAGTTGACGTAGTATAACATCGCTTGGGTTCATTCTTGCTTTTTTGACACATCTGGTAAGAGTAGCTATGCTAAACTTCGCCAGATGTGTCCCACTTTTTGTGATACATTACATGTATTCTCTTCTTTGAATAAAGACATTATTACATCGTAGGAATTACTGGGCGTTATACAGGAGCCCGTGTCGGGGTGGGTTTGAACATCTCCCATCGCAAATCCTGCGTGTCGTAAAAGGCGACTAAAAGGAACCGAACTACTGTCGGTATAAGCGCTAACCTCTTCTCAACCAACAGCTTTGAGTGGACGAGTTGACAAGAGTCGGGACACCTTGTCCTCGGGGTGAGAAATTGTCCCTAAAGGCCGATGAACCAGCAGACATATCGTCAACGGCATGAGGATGCAGAAATCAAATGGGAAACTACTGCGCACTAAAGATCCCTAAGATATCCCAAGAGAAACTCGTAAAATGAGTAACGTGAGTCCGACTGGCAATCGGCGCTGTTCCTCGTCCGGGGAGGTCAGTGTGAAATTGGTGACCGGGCATAAGGAGTGCGACCATCAGGCTTCTTGTGTGAAATGAATTACTGATGACATTTTTAAAACGCGCCGAAAACATCGCCTGGCAACTTGAAACGTTAGAGGTCTTCAGGCTATAGGAAAGCTCAGCATCGTCGAACAAGAGCTTACAGCGAATAAAATAGCCATTGCTGGATTATCTGAGACTCATTATGAGACTGCACATTTGCTAGCAATATTGAAAAACGAATTATAAAAATTACTGCTCATTTGCTGGCAACATTTGAAGACGATCCTAAAAAACGGCTAACGTGCTAACAATACTAGAATGAAATACGTGGTACAAAGACTGCCTATCTGTTGCCAATGATTTCCTACTACATTTATACTGCTGTCTGTTTGCTGTCAAATCTAAATAAGAGGTGAGGAACTGAGAAAGAGACTAATCTATGTGTAGTTTTTGTTCAATCCGGGTAGACGCGCTCCAGGACGGTCGCTATACAGGATGGCCGGGTGTTTAGAATCCTATGCTCTGTTCCGCAAATATCGCCCTATACAGTGGAACGCCCGCTTTATATACGAATCACGAATATCGTTGTTGATGTTCAAATAGTGTGAACGAGAGTGTAAACAATACTAGAATGCTACTTAGTTGACGGTGAGGTGAAGTCGTTGGTAAATTTCCAGGGTAAATTCTGTTCCAAAGTTGGTTGACCTCATGGCTCGCCATGTGTGTGAGCATGCAGTGGCGTAACTTTAAATTCGCCCCCCCCCCAAGATACTTCCGTGGCTCCTTTTTCAATATTATATTATGTATATATACAGGGTGTCATAAGTTGATTTTTTTTAACTGTGTATAGAAGTCGTTCAAATAAACAACTTTTTCAAAAACTTTTTTCTGAAAACTGGGAAATAAGTGAGATATACAGACCCCAGAGTCTGGACCCTAATCTATACCTGTGTATTAAGAGGTACCTAGTATCCTTATGACTTTATGTTCAGTATTTTGCTCGAGTTTTTGTCTTATCATCAGCCATTGTACCTGTCAATTAGTGCACTACTCACTTTCAGTTTATCGTAGTTAATTCTAAATTTGCAAATACTATAATTTGCGTTCATAATAATGTGCCGCTTTTAGGAATTACCAATTTAAAATTAACAATGATAAACAGGAAGTGACTACTGCACTATGAGACAGGTGCAATGCCTAATAGATAAGGCAAAAATCCGAGCAAAAAACTCAACATAAACAAACTAGGTTTTCCGAAAAAAGTTATTTGAAAAACTACTTTATTTCAACGTCTTTTATGCACAGCTGAAAAAAGTATCAACCTCGGTATCAACCTAGGACTCACCCTGTATATATTAAAGTTAAAATCTTGGGATTGTGGCCAAAATTTTGAATTGAAGAAGATGAAAAAGAGAAGAAATTTTAATTTTGTAAAGAAACTCGGGTCACTGCATAAAGGAGACTGCTAAGCTGTTGCCAATGCTTATTGCCATCTTCAGGGCTGTAACGTTGAGGTTTGTTCGCAAAAACAAAGATGTGCATTGAGTCACGGACTTTCAAATCCAATTCTCAAACAAAAAACGGTAAAATTTTTTTGGCTAATTTAACCGTGTTTAACCACAACTCAAGTCACACAAACAACCTGTTGGTGTTTGTGTGACCTATGTGTTCGTAGGTGTAAAATACAAACTAAACAACGACATTTACACGTTTAAATCACCCGAAAAATTACAAAATTCGTGGTCCGAAAACACATTTTTCGATTTAATTTTTATGGAAGGTCGTTGTTTCGTTACATCTATGTTTTGGTTGTTTGTGTGACCTGTGTTGAGGAAAACACCACGTTAAATTAGCCACAAATTTTGATTATGTATTTTTCCATTTACTGGGGATACTGCGCCGATTTTTAGGGTTTAGTTTAAAATTCAATACTGTTCCACTTTTCTAATAATAGGTCTGTATTATGGGGTTCATATAGTATTATTTGTAAAAAATATAAAATACTAACATACAAGGGAAGCAACCTTTTAACTTAGTACTTTATTGTGGCACAAACGATCAATGACGCTTGAGGACCCTAGGCCTCCAAAACTACGGGGCCCCCGAAACCACAGGGCCCCCAGCAGCTGCGGGCCCTTAGTTACGCCACTGTAAGCATGTGTGATGAGTGCAGTCGAATAACTTTTAAGACTGAAAGTGATCCTTGTTACCTCGAACCCCCTATGTCCACAGAAGGAAATTTTTTTAAGGCAATTCTTGTAATATGTTCAAAACATTAATATTGTTATATTGTTAACACAAAAAAACGTATAACGTTACTATGTTAGTAACATGTTAGTAAGGACACCCAGAAATAAGAATGTTGGCTTAGCGGTTTCAACTGTAATATACATATAATGTTTTCTCACGATCTAATAAGATATAATGTCTATTCTCTTGTAGGTGCTTATGCCTATAAGAAAACTCTTGAATGAATGCTTGAGCGTGTCTAATAAAAATTTAGAAAGTAATATAAGGAGGATGAATTATTCTTGCATAATGAATAGCAATGCTGAATACTCTTCAGGAAATGACCGAATAACTATGATTCATGGATTTAACAAAAACGAAATTGTTAAATAATATTTATATTCATCATCTAACAACTACGGCGCTAGATTTAAAATCAGAAAAATACCCAATTATGTATGCATATTCTAAATGAAAGATAAATATTTTCAGATGATATAATTAATTAAAGAAGTTTGTAATACTTACAGAAGTACTTGATGTCCTACTCTTCGAGATCACTTCACGTAAAAAATATTTTTCTCATTTCCGGGAAGACAGTACTACACAAATAAGTTATAGTTTCAAGTTCAAACACATTCACGAAGTCCAGGACGCGGCACTGAACCAAAAACACCTCCTCAAACGGCAAACTTCATAAAACTGAACACAAAACAAACCGATTTAACAGCAGAAGAAAGAGGAAAGGCAATTTACATGACATTTTCCCTTGACATTTCGCAGAACGTGACAGCGAGCAGCTGATTGAAAAAGTTGATATTGGTCCCGCCATCTAGTGAAAACAGATCTAACAAAACACTAGAAATCTCACTTTCTGATAGCCACTTTTCTATAGCATGGTTTTCAACCGACAGAGGGAGACATGCCCCAACTTTATGCAGCATTGTTGTCAGTTGTACGACGAGTATTTATAGTGATGTGGATATTTGTTAGATATAGGTATTGTGTATTCAACTCGAAAAAACAAAATATTCAAATCCTAGCTAATATTACAGATAAAATTAACGACAAATAAAAAAAATGTAAGAAAGAATTTACCTGAGTAAATTAAAACGTCGCTCTACTGTGGTATTTGTTGGTACAAAAGTTTAAAGCTCTTTTTAACCGGAAGCGATATTGACAAAACCAGATTTTTCTCGGACTAATTTTTTTCATGCTGATTTCGAATCTGTATTTAGTTTTTCTCTAGCACCTGTAGTTTTGGCTATCTTTTGTATACGGACGGACGGACGGACAGACATACAGGGGCTCTGCATAAGCTCTCTTCAGTGACACTAGCTAGTGCCTCTCTATAATACCCCCCCCCCCCCTTAGCTGGTGACAGTGAGAGCTAATAGACACGCCCAAACTTGCATCACAGCATAGAAAACAACCAGCATAATATCTCTCAGGATTTCCTATATAACTGATTACACCCCTCAATAATTATATATAATTATTTTCGATACCGATACAAAAGTATCGATACCAGCTTGGAATGCCTCAAAAAGTATCTATGACAAAAATACTCGATATTAGCGCAGAAGTATCGAAGTACCATTACCATCCCTACAAAGAAACCCTCCAAAAGTGGGAATGCGCGTGTAATTTCCGCCATCTTGAGTTACCCACACAGCACACTGACGTCTAATAGATGTCCATGAGATGTCCATTATGGATATCCAGGATATACAGAGGATATCTGTTGCATCTAATGGATATCCCATGGACATCCAAATGTCCGCTAATATCCATAAATCTGGATATACATGTGGATATCTCATGTATATCTCATAGATATTCGAATGGACTGACATTAGATGTCATATAGATATATAAGGGATATCCATCCAGATATTGTGGATATCTAGTAGATATCCAGATTACATATCTACTGGATGACCATAAAATATTTAACGTCAGTTCTTTGGAGGTTGAAATGGCCTTATGCTTCAAATATTGAAGGTGGACCAATGGACCACCTTGAATATTCAGAGACCATATCATATGCCTATATAATAGCAATAACAAAGATGAGTATTAACAGTGGTCTAATTTTTTCAAAAAGACATTATTACATCTTATGGGCATTAACAAAGATATGTATTATGTTCAAACAAGATTTACTTGTAGTGACTGCTGAAAATGAGACGTTCGAAAAGTGACAATTGTAACTCGGTCAACTTATTTTAGTGTAATAATGAAAAATCATTTAAAAAAATTCTGGGAAAATTGCGATTCATGTTTGTGAACATCTGTAAATATTAGTTGCAGATCTATAAAAAATCTAACATCACTGTGAAATATAGCGTTGTTACTTACTTTATGTTTCTAAATATTATCTTGTATTGCTTTTAGGGTTTGAATGCAAAAATCGATTAGTGGAACAAATACATTCTTAAACATCACTTTATTTATATTCATATATACAATATTAAAACATATATACAAATATTACATTTGACTTTTCATTGATTCACCACTGTTCCTGAAAACAAAATAAAAGGTTACTGACTATTCATTCGTAAGAAACAACATGAAGCGTTTATCTTTATATTTTTTGGCCCCACTACATGGTATGTCAGCCATATGAAGAATACTACATATTGAAGAAAAACTTCGTATGGCTGAGATGCCTAACATGTTCATTCATTTACTGTTTGATTTGGATTTTAGATTACAAAGTCGAGGCCCAAACTAAAAGCTAGGTTAGAATTATTGGTTCTACCATGGCTATACTTAGTAAATCTTACCTCTTACTGTTAAAATCACTGGAATCGTTGAAATCAAAGATCCCTCCACAAGGCCATATAAAAGGCTAGGTCAAAGCAAAGTTGAAATATAAAATGCTTTAAAACCAACCCCACAAACACGTCTACGCCAGACGTCTACGGGGTGACACAGATGAAAGCACAAGATGAAAGTATTCTAACAAAACATTACAGCATCACACAAAACATTACATTAATCTTGATACAGAACTTGGAAAATTTAAATATACTGACACGGCACGCAAAAAGTAGTCAAACCTTATATTTATGTAGAAGAAATAAAAAGTACAGTAATCAAAATGGAGGGACGCCATGACACCAAATCAAAAACACTGCGCAATGCGCATGCGTCACATTTGTTATCCATCGTGGACGTTTATGGATAGGTACTGGATATTCAGATTGATCCAGATTTTGTCCACCATGGACGACGTAAAAGCATATCAGAAATGGATATTGCATGGATATACACAGGATATCTATGTGGATATGGACGTTCTATGGATCTAATGTACATCCAGTGGACATCCATTAGATGTCACGTGCTGTGTGGGTATTGTGTTGGTAATTTTCTATGCTGCTTGTATCACGGGTCAACAAACAATCAGCTGTCTTAACTCACGTTCGGTTCCTTTGTGGATGACGTGTTGCAAATATCTGACGTCAGCGACGCCATTTTGGGATAGTTTCATTTGCCCTGACAGGGGCGGACTAGAAAAAAGTGTACAACAGGGTAGAATTAAGAAATAATACTCAACCTATGCGGTGTAAAAGGAAGGTAAGCATTAAAGATAACATAAAATTTATGTTGTCCTTAATGTTTACCTCCCATAAAGTACTAGATTCTGCGCTGTGATCTATATTATTTATCTCTATACTCATATTCTATGTAGATAGCTATGACCTTGCCGTGACGCCGCTGTTGAAATCTATCTTTCTCTAACTCAAAATATCGATGCGCAAAGGGATCGGCGCAAATAAGCATCCCCAGACCATGAGTAAGACAGCTGATTGTTTGCTGAGCCGGGCCCAGTGAGTAAGACAGGTGATTGTTGAGCCGTGCTTGTATGTTGTATGATAATATACAGGGTGAGTTTTTAGTACCGGCTCGGTCGATAACTCCACTACTGGAGAAGTGAAATAAATCGATGCTTCTTAGGTTCGCTTCGCCGGTTGGATCGCCATGGCTCAGCTGGTAAGAGCGCCAGACTAGAATTCCGGAGGCGCGGGTTCAAATCCCACTGGCAGTCGGTTTTTTCCGGCATTTTCTGGTAGCACCTTGATTTGAGAGCCCGACATGCTGGCAATAGCATGAAACATTGTATAATATAGAACACTCATAGTTCATGAGTTTAAAAAGATTTTAAAAAAAAAACGTTCGTCTAAAGGTCAGAACTCGATTTGTTTATAACTATAAATACCAGGATACCGCAGCTATACTGTGAAAAGGTTATGTTAGGGAAAGTTTTTATTGTTAACGCGGTACTTGAATAGGCCAACACCCCCTCAGGTCCAACAGAAACATCTGCTGGCAGTTCATTTCAAGCTCTAGACAGACTGGGAATAAATTTGCAGCCAATGTGCAGCCTTACCACTTGGTTCTTGTTGTATGAAGAACCTGCTTTAGGATGTCATGCAGCAGTCGCGCGGGTGCATCTGATAGGATCGGTAAGCGGTAAAACTATAGAGGATAACTCACAGGAGCAGACTCTGTTTGAATTTCGGTAGAAGAGCGAGAGGTTGCCAATCGCACGCCAGTGAGAGGGCGGTTGGATGTGGCGGTTAAAGGCCGGCAGCCTTATTTCGCAAAAATTCACGACAGCGGTCGCTGAGCAGATGCCGAGCAACAGCGACATGACAACAGGACCGTCATATAATTGCAGGTTATATGTTGTTGCCGATCACGATGTCGTCGATGCCAGGCAAGGCCAGGCTTTATACAGCGTGAGGAGGTTAGATGGTGAGAAATACTTTCTGGCTCTGAACAGTTACCCAAGCTTTTTCCAGCAGCTGCTGCAATTGATACAACGTCTTCGTGCCAGATCGGATTTTCTGTAATGTTTATTCCTAAGAGCTTGAATGAGTGACTTTTTTTTTTCCAGGAGCCGTCCGACATTGCTGTCCCCGTCAATACTTAAGCCGTCGTTATTCGGAGCTGATTTCTACTCAAGGAGAGCAGTGTTTCAGCTATCTTCTTGCATGGAGCTTTAATGAATGTTTTTCCATGAACACATCCTGGCAACAAGTTCCACTGCTCCTTGTGCTGATGTTTCACCCATTCTCCCACCTGGTGTCTGATTGTGCTTTTAGGCACCCCCAGGGCAGGTTCTGCTCCAATGTATAGGGCAGACGAGCCTAGTCTTGCTAGCTCGTCCGCTCTTTCATTGCCTCTTATACCTGAGTGTCCAGGCACCCACTCCAAAGTTACTTTGTTGTGTTCTGCCAGTCTTCCCAGTTCCTGTAAGCATTCCCAGACTAGAGCAGACGTAACTTTGGGCGCTTCTAGTGCCCTAAGTGTAGCTCGACTGTCTGTAAGTATTGCGATCCTCTTGTTTCTGTAGGATCGTTCATTATTGATCCTTGCACATTGCAGGATGGCGTACACCTCTGACTGAAATACCGAGGCATATTTTCCTAGCGGAATGCTCTGTCTAGTTCCTCTTCCAAAGATTCCCGCTCCTGTGCCTTGCTCGGTCTTTGATCCATCTGTGTACCAGACTATTTCCCGATGCAGGTTGTTTACTTCACAGAGTTCTCGATCTCTTATTATAGTTTCGAATTTCTTGTTGAAGATGTATTTCGGAGTTATGTGGTCCTTTCTAGCATCCATTATGGTGTGCCCCACATATTCTGCGATTTGGTTGTGTCCAAGATCCTTGTAAATTCCTCTTGGTAGGGTTTGTAGTCTAGAGTAGCCCATTCTCGCCTCACCCATTATTACAATTTGCAACGGAGGGAGGTCCAGGATGGTCTCTAAGACTGCAGTGGGTGCGCTTTTCATTGCCCCTGTTATGGAAAGACAAGCAAGTCTTTGCACCTTGCTTAGTTCTGCTATAGCAGCTCGCTGTTTCATCTTTGGCCACCAGACCAAAGACGCATATGTAATCATGGGTCTCACCACCATTGTGTATGTCCAATGCACCATGGCTGGACTTAGACCCCATGTCTTACTATGCGAGCGCCTCGATAGCACTAATGCCATCTCGGCTCTTCTTTTGACTCTTTTAAGCTGAGGGTTCCAGGTTAGCTTAGAGTCTAGTACTACTCCTAAGTATTTAACCTCCCCTGACAGCTGTATTTGGCTACCCAGAAGTTGTAGAGGTCCTAGTCCCTCGACTTTTTTTCCTTCCGGTGAAGGCAATTATGGACGTTTTGGAGGGGCTGACGTTCAGTCCCTCCTTATGGGTCCAGCTTGTGACAGCATTTAGAGCCCTTTGCATTTTGTCTCTAACCGTGCTGTTGAATTTTCCTTGCTCTAGAATTACCAGATCGTCCGCATAACCTAGAGTTCTGTGTCCATCCTTGTCTAGAAGACTGATTAGCTCGTCAACAACGAGGTTCCAAAGTAATGGCGATAGTACGCCGCCTTGAGGGCATCCTCTCGTGACTCGAGCCATCATAGTCTCTTCCATGATAGTTGTGTATACCAGTCTCCCTTTTAGCATGCAGTCAATCCACCTGCATATAGTGTCTTCGAGGCCTATTCTCCTCGAGGCTCTGGAAAATGAGTTTAGGGCCGTATTGTCAAAGGCTCCTTGTATATCTAAGAAGGTGCAGAGTAGCACCTCTTTGTTTTCCAGTGCATATTCAGCCGCCTGTACTAGCTGATGTAGCGCTGTTTCTGTTGATTTTCCTGCTATGTATGCATACTGGTCTAAATGTAGTGGTCTGTCAACCAGAACATTATCCCTAATATGTCTGTCTAGCAGTTTTTCTAAGGTCTTCAGTACGAAGGACATCAGACTTATTGGTCGAAGTGACTTTGCATTTCCCTGTCCAATTCTTCCAGGTTTGGGTACAAATATCACCTTTATGAGTCTCCATGGCTTCGGCACATGACCTAGCGCTAAGCTAGCTCTTAAAATTGTGCTGAGTCTTCTAACAAGGAGGTCTGAGGCCTCCTGCAGAAGAACCGGATATATGCCGTCTGGTCCTGGAGATTTGTATGGGTCAAAAATGAGTGACTTGGAAGAGCTTGACTGTTCATTAGAACCGCGTGCTGGCTTTTGCACTTCTTATATTTAATAGCGTACCATACTGGCTATTGGAAACATTAAATTTTACCATATTCTTGAGCCCCCAAGCGGTAATGGTCTCCAGAGCTCTCCAGAATGTATGAGTTTGCTTGTTTGCTCCACACATATGTGACATAAACTAGGAGATCTCCAGTTGACTTCTGAAGTCTGAATCCATATTATCTGTCGTTGACTAAGCGATGGAGCTCAAAGTATTTCATGAGCTTTTGGTGGACGCATTCCTCCATCGCTTTACTTATAACAGAGAGCAGAACCATAGGTTTCTAGTTGATTCGATCAGCCTTGGATCTCTGTTTTGGCGCCGCGGTTGGATGCAAAGCTGTTTTTCAATCTGGGAAGATGCCGGAGTAGTAAGACATCCGAAAGAGGCGGGTAAATATATGGAGGTGAGCCCCGGAGCGCACTTTGCACAACAGTATAGGGGGTCATGTCTGGTCCATCCTAGGGTGACCATATACTTCATAGATCAAATCCGGTCGCTTGGCTTACGGGAGGGGGGGGGGGGGGGTGGGGAGGGTTGCTATAAGACAATGAAAAGAGATGGGCCATCAAGACAGTAGTGCCTTTTTTGCCTGTCCGTTAACAGTATTTGTTTATTTTGCTGTATGGTTTGCCAACTATTTTCGATTGGGGCTCAAATTCCGGATATTTTACTCATTTTACCAACTTTTGTGATTTTTTGCCTATCCTTTAGCTGTATTTGTTCATTTTGGTGTATGTTTTGCCAATTATTTTCAACTGGGGCTCATATCCCGGACACTTTACCGATTTTTGTAATTCCGCCCGGACACGAAATTTAGCTCCAAATTTCCGGACAAGTCCGGAATTTTCCGGACGAATGGTCACCCTACGTCCATTCGCTTCATTGGTGTCAAGTGAACTGCAGCACCCTTCGGACTATTTTTGTTCTGAACGTTACTTCGCTCATAGCTAGAACTCCAGAAGGAACAGCTACCATTGGAATGCGATATATAACCTTATTTTATTTTGGCATCATGATGGCTTTTTGCATTTTGGACGGTTCCATTGTATTTGTTCCTGGGCTCAATATCAGCCTGTCTGTTTTCGGCGATGGGGTTCTGTAAGTAAATAGTCGATGGAGTTGGCCGTTACTTGATGGAGATTGAATAGAAGTGGTGATCATTCATCGGAAATACTTTTTTGTATCTGTAGGTAAGTTCGGTGAGCCAAAACTTTTTGCAGACGAGCTGTGTCATGTTACAGGACTTATCAAACTAGCTTACCACCCGTTGGAACCTAGATTGTATGATTTGATTGTATGCGGGATGAACGTTCCCATGCCACATGAATATCCTCTGTGATTTTCGAGCAGACAGTTGATACATCATGTTTTGCGAAGCAAACCTCGCTCCAGGGAAAGCTGAGAAAAAAAAGAATCTCTCAGATTATCCCAGTCAGCATCATGACTGTAGTGCCAGATTTTGCGGCTTGTGCGAAAGAAGGTGGGCTCTTTCGCTGTGTCAGACCTTGGCTTATATGGCGAATGCGCGCCCCTCTATGTTAGTTTTGTTGGAGCCCAACCAGGCTTCATCGTGGACGTTGAAACCCCCAAGAGTTACCTCTGAAGACGGATATAGGAATTGGGGTTTTGAATTAAGAAAAAAAAAATGTATTTTTTTTGTGATAAATGGAAAGATCCTATATAGGTTTTATAACAAAACTGGTTTTGTTTTCTTTTTTTTTCGCAATAATTCAAAAGTTATATCAAAATAAAAATGGGTTTTTGAATCCAGTACCGAAAACACGCCGACGGCGACGGCTCCCGAACCCGTGTGGCGTCACCATGGCGGTCAGGATGCTCCTTTGACCAACGACGTCCTACTCCGATACTAGATTCCCAACCATTCGCGAAAATACGTACTAGTAAACTGGTAACTAGTGGATATTTGTTGCAGTACAGTCGATAAATGAAGCTTCAAGCTCGAGGCGAAGTCTAAGATCGAAATAAATATGTTTTTGAATGTTTGAAGTTGAAGTCAGATTACAGATTCCAGTAAGTAAGTACCTAACCAAATATGTGATGAAAGGATCTCCTCAATCGAAGGATGGCCCAGTGGTTAGAGAGTCCGCTAGTGGATCTCAGGGTCTTTGGATTGAAACCCAGGCCTTCCAAATTTTTTTTTTATTTTTTTTCATAAAAAAATTTATTGATGTGCTTTTTGCACTTGTTACGCACATTTTTTCTACGATCAACATAGATACGTGTTTGAATCAAATTTTGTTAGACATATTACTTGCACTACACAGTGCAAAAACTAAGTACAGGAGGCGGTGGACAATTCGAAAAATCGGTGGAAATGAGGTTTGTCCGTCAATATCAATTATCACGATTTTTCATTTTTTCTGTGATACCACAATTGCGAATGTTCAGCAATGGATACTGCATATTTCATGGATGTAATATGGGCCACCAACGACCAATAACTCGAGATTAACAAAACTGTTACTACTAAACGTTAAAGATGAGAGAAAAATATATCACTTGGGTATGAACTAATAATACGAATTGTTTCGATTCAGAACAGAAGTGCAGGGCAAACGATCGCCAAGGCTATATTTTTGTTGGCTTGCGTATATTGCGATAAATACTAAATCTAAAGATAGCTGAAGTGCCGTTCACACGAATTTCGTGATAGTCGGTACGCTACACATGCGAAAAAGAGACCTGTTATAAACAATAAAAGATGGCAATCATAACCTAGCGAATGATATATCGATAAGTAATAAAAAATACAGTTTTGAAGTAATTCTTTATTTATACAAAATAGGGACAAGCCAATGTCATTTATATTAAATTCATTGGAATAGACATGTAGTTATCGTACAAAACAACATCTAATGCAAGCCGCTAATAACAACTTATCAGTAACATTACACAGGGAGTATCAAGACCAACCTGACGAAGGACAATGACAGGTTCCTTGTTGAATTTTAAACAGAAAAAACCATTGGCTGTTTTTTCGATTATCAAAAATATGCGAAAAATTATTTGTTTCAACTAGTACCGCCGAACTGCTACTTTCGAGTGTGGCCTTCTTTAGGAAATCCAAACATGGTCATATGAATATGCTTGTTGGTCTGGTAAATATGACACACCCTGTAAATGAATAAAAACATTTGCTGGGATTGCTGAAATTATTAATAGAATATCATATCCCGATGAAAACTGTCAGTTGAATTATGCAATTCTTCTAAGTTGACAAGTGGTCAGCAAATTCCAAATATTTTTTCATGAAAATAAATAGTCATTTTTTACAGAGCGCAAAATAGCAACATCGACCTCATATTATGTAAAATGAAAAGCATGCGGTTATTCCAATAACTAGACCAAAATCAACGGCAACGGCCTCTTCGAAAATCGAAAAGACATTTGCCATTTTGTCCGATTCTCCAGATAAGTGAGATGCCTAGTGTTTCAGCTCTTGCTATAAATAATTTCTTGCTGTTGTTATAATTCAAAAAAAATATATATAGAATCGGTGAAAACATACCATTTTATGATGTTCAGGAGAGTTACTTAAACAGGTCGTATTGTAAATGAAATACAAATAACAGTTTTATGTGAAGTATTTAGCCAGGAACTAATTATTACGCTCGTAAAAACGGCCTTAGCAGTTTATTAGGGCCATATTCCCCGTATATATATAAACCAAGCTTAAGCCTTAATCTCGCTTAAGTTGCAAATTTTGTATGCACCGCATGTTTGAAAGCCTTTTAGCGCGCTTAAAGTAAGCGATCGACCATGGCCGCTATGCGACGCTAAGCCTGGCTTTATGGTGTACTACAAATTCTCAGTACCTTGAAGACCTTTGTATTGAGTTTGAGTATCTGTACTCTGTACTGTATTTGTGTCTGTCTGAGGACTTGTGAATTTAGTGAAATGAATCCTTTATCAGCAAACGTGTAGTTACATTTATAATAATAATTCCTATTTTATTACTATAATTTTAAGCAAATGTGCCCCTTATGGAGCCATGAAGTTGGGCACTAACTTTTTTAGTCATAATTATTCATAAATTTCAATATACTGAACGTAAGATGAAAGCAGAGATGAAAGTAATAGTACAAATCACAAGCGGTTTAACAATTAAAAGTATCTTCAACTTCATGAAAACGCATGTTATATGTGAGTGTAAACAAACACATAAATCCGTACGAAATGACAATTGGCTGAGACCTCGTCTGACGGTTGATACCACAGTTGATACATGAAACATAAAGTTTCTATGACACAAAACAACAATGTGGTAAAAAGAAGAAACGTTGCCAAACTTACCGGCGGCTTAACTAAGCAGAGCTGATGATCTATCGGTGCATACAAAAATAACTTAAGACAAGCTTTAATTCAAAGCCAAGTTTTCGTAAGCTTCATTTAAACGGCTGAACGGAGAATATGGCCCTTAGTCTCGGAACCTGTAGCGTACGGCAACAGTGGTGACCTCAGAGTAACAACTGAACATAGAGGTAGTAAACAACTAGTTCTAATAGGCCGACATCTTTTCTTACGTTGTCATATCGACCACCAGATACGGCAATCATAATTATTTCTATCGTCTTAATTGTATAACATCCAGCGATATTTCATTCTACGTTAAAAAAGACGGTATTTTGATGATTCAGGAATGATTACAGCAAAATCAATAGATATGTTGACCTCTACTGCGTTACTGCATATATTTTCGTCATAAACGCAAATGCTGAAGTCTTACATAAATTTTGAGGAGCTGGCAACGCCGATATAATTTTCTTGCGACTTATTTACGGTAGAACCCCGACTGTCAAACGTTTGTTTTGTTTGTGCGTCTTTTATGCTTGGTCAGTAAAATCGAATTCGCTATTTGTTGGTAACTGTAGTGAAGCTTTACGGACTTACTGTGCTATATTCGAGTGTAGTTTAACAGTTTTTCGAGATGGAACTCAAAAAGTGCAGTGTTTGTAACACGGGTTGCGTTTGAAGAATTTTCAGGTTAGTTGGCGTTACACAGCATTGTTTACAATTTGAACTGTCACTGCGAGGTCACAGCTGATCAATGTTTGGAGGCTGAAGTGTCAAAGATGGTGGCTTTTAGCACGCCATGCTGAAGTGGTTTGTTTACTACCTCTATGTTCAGTTGTTACTCTGAGGTGGTGACCAAACTAGAGAAAGTGCGCTAATTGGCTGGAAGAGGTAATCAAAATTTTATTTATTTATGAGAATTACTCACGATTGAATTTTTCTGTACGAGATACAAAAAAGAATCTATTCTTCTTTTTTGATCCTGGTCAAGAGTTTAGAAAAGGTATGACAGCCTGAATAAATTTCAGCCAACTGCCGAATATTTATAGACATGAGTAAAACTATCAAAAATATGTATATGATAATTATATTCAATTCTCCGTTACCACTTTATTTCGATAAGCATCAAAAACGAGTTCTGGTAGTAAACAGGGACTTAAGTTATTGAGCAATATAACTTAGGGTCGAATTCATAGTCGATACTTAAGGGTCCCTTAAGTAAGGCTTTAGTGTTTCGACCAATGAAGTGTCAATACCTATGGAAGGGGCATGCGTGCATTCGTTTGCGGCTAGAATGAGATAGCGCTAGTCAGGGAAAACGGCAGAAGATTTGCCGATGCACCACATAGCTGGTTAGGAGGTAGGTGGCTGTGCTTTTTCCCTGACTAGTTCTATCTCTCTCACTTGATCTCTCTTTCTTGTGAGTGCTTTTTTCCTGTTTAGCTCTATCTCTCTCACCGAACTCTCTTATGTCGTCCGCAAAAGTGGTACATTGTTTAAATGGGAAGGGGCCATTCCATAGGTATTGACACTTCATTGGTTTCGACAGCCACTTAAGGGTCCCTAACGTAAGGCTCCCTTGAGTAATACTCAAGTAACGAAATGTCAACATGGCATGTCAACATGACATTTCGTTTCGTTGTCAAGGCGATTTTGTAGGCTAACTTTGGAGTACGGTGTTGTGCACAAAACACGAAATACTGGCACAAAACAAAAAGAGGTAACAGAAAACCTCGAAATGCGTAGCCATGGACATAACAAATTGACTAATATTTGAAATATGACAACGTCGCCAAATGAATCCCGCCATATCGTAGATGCTGTCTAGGAAACATACACAAGAAAAGCCACACTTGAGGGTCCCTCAAGTATCCCTCAGTGTTACTTAAGGGAACCTTAAGCCTTAAGTATTACATACCTTAATCAATGGTATTACTCAAGGGACAACTGTAAATATGGCTCTTAGCCCTTTTTAATATTGCATAGAATGACATTTTCAGTCCGACGCCCCATTAACCGGCTACAGCCAAAAAACTAAAAACAGTGAAAAAATCGTGACAGTTTTTGGGCTGTCAAAAAATAGCTCACCACTTGGAATGGTACAAACTCAGATTACACGCATTTAGAACCAAACAGAGGTATTAAAACGATTTTTAGCCTGCTGGGAATTAATTCCAGAAAATGACTTAATTTGATTGGCGTAAAAGACATAACTTTTGCACATTTCATTTGCGGGGTCAAAGTTATCAAGACAATTCTAAAACGCTTACTTGACTGGTATGACCTCGAAGGTCAATGTGACGATGGCCCAAGTAGATAGCCAAGGAAAACATCCTACAAAACTTTGATTATAACCGTTTGATTTATTATATATTTCCCGTATTTGACCCTAAAAACTCAAATTCCCTGTTTACCGTAAAAATATAACGTCCCGTTAAAAAGAGACTTGACCTTAATACCACCAACCAGTTGTCAGAGGCTCAAAGAAGTACTGTAGTCAGGCAAATTTGGATTATTTTGTTTACTTATTATTTATATCGATAATCAAATAACAGAAGAATATAGAAAATGATAATGAGTAGTTCTGACATATATAGCAATAGGAACGTGAATGCATATCGAAATTCACTGAGAACGTAGGTGCGTCAGTGATATCCATTTAGTGTAACATGTTATATTATATAAGTAAGTCTGAATTGATAGTCTCCCTCTTTAGAAATAGTAGCAGACGATCAGTAGTCATCAAGTTATACAAGAATCTGCACTGCTGCTGGTAGTGTGCGTTTATGCAGCAGGCTATGAACTTGTGTGGTTGTTCGTTTGTTGACAGTCATTAAGAGTCTTTAACTGCTCTGGTCTGAAGAAGCCCTTCTCCGTGATTATGCCTGCGATCAAGCTGGCCGGCGTTACGTCGAAGGCGGGATTCCAACACGTTACGCCTGAAAACAAATGAAATCATGAAATAACAAAATATATCATAGTGTCCCGATCCGGCCCTGTCCTTCTTCCGAGAAGCGGAGGCAGCGAGCGTTGTAGAAGATTTCCAGAACGCGTAGAAGTCGCTAGAAGGCGACGGGAAGGGGACGGACTTGTCTCGAAGCTGAGATACGTATATGTTAAGAGCAACCACCGATTTCGGCCAATGGACGAAAAATATGGCCAAAACGCGTTTTGGCTGCTACCATTTTACCAATGTCCGAATTATCGCTTTCCGACTGTTTAATGTAGCCCAGAACGTGTTTTGGCTCAACTACGATTGCCAAAACGCGTCCTGTTCTACTGCGATTGCCATAACGCGTGGTGGATTTTGTGAGAGTCTCAGCTTGTAAACCATACCTCTGGAACTAGTGTATTCATTTAGTATTTGATCTTTGTGCGGGTTAGACAGTAGCTAGAGAGTGCCATGGAAGACCTAAGGTTAGGTTTTAATGACGAACTGCAAAAAGTCATAAGTGGTAGAAATGATCGTAGTAATATTTGTACAAGAGAAAGATACGACCAAGCACTCACAGAGGTAAAGGCGGCAAAAGCTTGTAAAAGTAACGGTGATACAATGTCTTCGAAACAAAGACGATTGAAAATTTTAAAAATTGGCTATATCGAAAAGCTAATTAAAAGAAGGATGAACGAAACAGCCGAACTGCGTTATTTTTGCATGACCCACGAGTTATTTGACATTAAACATTCCGCTCTTGTGGGAGCTGGACATAAGAGATTGTGAGGTATGTTTCTTTCAGTTTTTTTTTCACGGACCTAAGATCTACAAGTGCTTTTATTCATTTTAGTTATGGATTCTAAGCTCAGAGGAAATACTGTAACACAACACGACAAATAATTGAGATTTATTTATTCGTAGTAGAATATAGAACGTGTTCTGGCAATCGTAGTTGACCCAAAACGCTTTCTGGGCTACATTGAACAGCCGGAAAGCGATAATTCGGACATTGGCAAAACGGTAGCCAAAACGCGTTTTGACCATATTTTCCGTCCATTGGCCGAAATCGGTGTTTGATCCTAACATATATATAGATGCGGGCAGGCAACCAGAGTTACAGTCGATACAGTGCCGTGCAGTGGCGCGCGCGAAATAAATGAACTGTGACATAAATTAGTGAAGTTAAGGACCAATATAAATTAGTGTAGTGACTTTAGATAAATTAGACTGTTAAGTGTTACGCTAGGCGTAGTGTACATAGTTAGTGAAAATAAATAGTGAAATCCGTACCAAGTGTTTCTTTGCCCAATCGGACTAAAGGCTTGTAACAATAGTTTACTTTATGGAGCCCACTAAGGTTCCTATTCATGGTGGATAATTAAGAGTCCCTTAATACTTGAGGGCCCTTTAAGTAAGGTTTTGTGTTTCGAAACCTTACTTGAGGGTCCCTTTCGTAAGGCTCCCTTAGGTTAGGTTGAAAGTGAGTGGGGCAGAGCTGCCTCCTTCCACTGCGACTCAATTGTGTCTATTTTGGCTCACACCTTTTTAGAGTTCACCGTACAGTCCGCCCCTCTTTACGAAGGCGATCAATGTGAAGGGTGAAACTTCCTTGAAGTCATGAGGTTCCAGTTGGGCAAATCCGAATGTCTGGAACCTAGCATTATCCAGTACCGGACAGGAGCAAATAATATGCTCTGCTGTTTCGTCCTCCATGTAGCAGAAGCGACAGTCTGAAGTTTGTTCAAGGCCCAACTTCCGCATATGGTACCTTAGACGACCATGTCCCGTTAGCAGACCGACCAGAATGCGGAGGTCGTACCTATTAGATTCCATGATCCTCGGGGTGGCCTGACGCGAGGGGTATCTTATAAACGCCTTCGAGTGCAATAGCCCTGGTGTATCTCGCCAGTTCAGGAGTGCTTTTCTCACTACTCAGTCCGAGATGGTCTTTTTAGCGGTGCTTTTTGCAATGCCCGCGAATGGTTCTGGTCCTATGAACACAGATTCAGTTCCTCCTTTAGCTAGTGCGTCGGCCAATACATTGCCTTCCACTCCGCTGTTACCCGGAACCCAAATCAGGGTTACCCTGTTTCCCGTTCCGAGTTTGTTGAGGAGGTGCATGCAGTTCCATACCAGTCTTGAATCAACGCGACTGGAGCACGGTGCTTTCAAAGCAGCCTGGCTGTCTGAAAAGATTTTTATAGATCTGTTTGTCAGGGGCATTTTGATTAGTAACTCTTATCATAAAAAAGGTGCATCACTTAACTAGTGATAGCGCTTTTTTTAACAGTTTTGGCCTTCTGCGGTCTTGGCCCAAGACAAGGTAGCGTTGGTAGCCCCGCCCCTCGAGGTATAGCAGTGTCTTCAGGTCTTTTAGGATGAGTACCCTTGTCCAGTTGACTTTTTGTGTTTCTTCTTTCCTATTGAAATTGTTGTGATATTTTTATAATTCAATGACTTCTCTGTGGAGCCTGCCATAGTGTGAAGACGGTGCGACAAGAACCTCAGTTTCTTCAAAGTTGCTCTTATGGTCTCCTTCCTTAATCAAACAAATCAGCGGTAGCTAAACATGCGATTAAGGAAGGAGGCCACAGGATCAATTACATCTGTGGAATATGTAGCTACCTCCGGAGTGCCTCAGGGGAGTAATTTGGACCCTCTACTTTTTCTGATATTTATTAATCCTTTGCCTGAATCCATCTCGTCATCATCCCGCCTAATGTTTGCAGATGACTTTAAATTGTTTAAACAAGTATCATGTGTAACTGACAGCTGTGAATTACAACCAGATCTTGACAGAGTCTGTGTTCGGTTTAAGCAGAATAAAATGTACTTAAATGTCAATAAGTGCTCAGTTGTTAGTTATACCAAAAAACAAAATAATATCATTTATGACAACATTATTGAAGACACAACATTAGATCGCAAAACTCAGGTTAAAGATCTGGGAGCAGTTTATCAGCGCAACATGAAATTCAACCAACACTCTGACATCATTGTCAAGAAAGCGTTATAAGCGCTAGGGTTTTGTTATCAGAAATAGTAGAGGTTTCAACACTTCCACGACTATTAAACTTTACAATGTCTTAGTTAGGCCGCATATGGAATATGCTTCGCAAATATGGATGCCTACAGCAGTGACTACTATAGATCAGACAGAAAGGGTTCAAAAACGATTCTTGAGGTATCTTTATGTTAAGGAAAATAATCTTTACCCTTACAAAATTTCATACATACTTAAATAAATTGTTAGTCTTACAGAAGCGAGCAGTTAGATGCATCGCAAAGAGTAGACCTAGAACTTCATGCAAGCCACTATTGTCAGAATACAAAATTATGACCGTAATTGCACTATTTATTTTGGAAACGTCATCACTAATGTTCAAAAATAAAACGAAATTTGAGACCATAAATATAGAATATAATATAAGGCATAAGAACGATTTTTTTATGGTCAGCCTCCCGCAAAGGCTGAAAGCCCATGACGCTGTAGAAGCGCTGCGAGAGGATAAGTGTCGGTTCACATTAAATTTGAAACGCTGCAGGTTGTAGCCGTCGGGAAACAATTCCCCCGACAGCTGATTCCACAGCATCGAAGTTCTCCAAAAGAAGGAATAATAATAATAATAATAATAATAATTCCGAATAAAAATAGGTCAGGTGTTGACTTGGCACAGCCCGTCAATACTTGTTACTACCGCAACTATGCGAGAAAAAATAGAAAAATAGATATAATAATAATAATATTTATTTACTCAAAGTACAAAAAACAAATAATTGAAAAAAATGAGTAAATAAATATGTTAACATCCATAGAAGGACTAGGCCTGTGCATGGACGAATTCAGTGTTACAATGTATACGTACATAAATATTACAATCACATACTTACGTATGTATAAGATAAATATGGTAGAGATTAGATAACATGGCTATGAGTAATTTGAATGAAATTTGTTTATAAAATTTTAAGATTACTTATGGATTTAGTTATAATATGATTTATTTATTAATTCATGTATTTCTTTCCTATCTAGTGTATTCAACCATTCTTTAAGATATTTTTTAAATCGTTTAGTGGACTGTAGTTCCTTTATATCATTAGGTACTCTCTGATATAATTTTGGCGCTAAATAAATGTATGATTTCTGCATAATCGATTTTCTTGTTTTAGGTATGCCTTTTGCATGTAATTTATATCTTGTGTTATGATCGTGTTTGATGCTGTCTTGCTCATTTGAATTTTTGTGATAACGAAAGATAGTATGTAAGAAATAAAGTTGCCTGACATCGTATATTAGAGCTTCCCTGAACAAATCGTCACTAGGATACAGTTTTGGTTTTTTAAACATAGATTTTAGAATTGCTTTTTGGAGAATATCTAAATCATTTATGTATGTTGTGCATGCAGCACCCCATGCCAATATACCGTAAATGAGATGGGTTTCAATTAATGCATAGTATACTGTACGTAGATGCTTTTCTGTTAAAATGTTTGTTAGTAATTTTACCTTGTATGAAATGAATCTAATTTTTTTTAATAGATTATTAATATGTACATCCCAACGTAAGTGTGTGTCTAAATAGATTCCTAGATACTTTATACTGTTTAATCTGTCAATTTTGATTATTTTATTATTTATGTTTAACGTAATATTGCTGAAAGAAGGTAAATATCTAGAATAGGAAGTAAACGGTAAAAAGTGTGTTTTAGAAAAGTTTATTGTCAATTTTTTTTGAGTAAGCCATTGAATAATTTTGACAAAATCGTGTTCAATAATGTTTTTTAGCTTATCCCATTCTTTTTCTTTATACAGTATGGCTGTATCGTCTGCAAAACTGATTATTTTACCAACACAATCAATTTCGAAAAGATCATTTAAATATATATTAAATAAAAGTGGTCCCAAAACTGTTCCTTGTGGAACACCACACTTAACAAACATTTCCTTATTTATTGATTTTGCTATCTTCACGGATTGTGGCCTGTTAGATAAATAATTTTCAAGCAATTTATACATCGTGCCACGAAATCCAAGTCGTTCTAAGGTGTTCAGAAGTAATTTATGATTCACTGTATCAAACGCTTTTTGCAAATCAACAAAGATACAAATGGAGGGTGTTTTTTCATCTATATTTTTATAAATTTCATTCACGACCGTCAAAATTGCATCTGATGTAGATCTACCATTTGTAAATCCAAATTGATTTGTATGTAATAAATTATATTTAGTCAGATATTCCTGTATCCTAGAAGAGAGTAGTTTTTCAATTACTTTTGATAAGCTTGATATCACAGATATAGGTCTATAATTGCTAACCTCTGTTTTATCGCCTGCTTTGTAGACGGGAGTTATTATAGCTTTCTTAAATTGTGAAGGATATGTTCCTAACCGAAAACAGCTATTAATAATATGGGTAAATGGTTCTGTTATTTCATGTGCTATGATTTTGAGATGTTCAGCTCTAATTCCATCAAGTCCGGGAGATTTTCGATTCTTTAATGACATAATTATATTTAATACTTCATTGGAATCTACTTCCCTCAAAACAAATGTGTTTAGTGATCTTTTTTCGTTACTTTTTCCTATGTTCGGGACTGTTTGTAGAAGGTTTGCCAAATTTTCACCAATTTCAGTGAAAAACTTCACAAATTCGTCACTAATGATTTGTTGATCTTTTGTAACTTTCCCAGAGCTCGTATTTAATTCATTAATGGTAGTATCTTTGACTTGATTTGTTTTATTTGAAATTTCATGAATAGTTGACCAAAGTCTTTTCGGATCATTGATATTGTTATCTATTTTTTTTAAATAATATTCTCTTTTGGTTTGTCTAATTAGTTCTATGAATTTATTTTTATATCTATTATAATTATTTATATTTTCTTCAGTATTTGTTTGTTTCATTAATATGTAAAGTCGATTTTTTTCATTTGCAGATTTGATAAGTCCCTTAGTTATCCACATACTCCTACCTATTTCATTGTGGCTGATTTTAACTTTATTTGTGCTTGTGCTTATTAAATTTATAATTTTATCTACAAATATATTTGTAATTTGATCAATATCGTTCGAGGAATATATTCCTTCCCATGATTCTTTTTTAGCATTGGAGATCAATTTAGAATTATCTATAAAAAATTTGTAATTTTTGTTGCCTGTATCCGTTATTAGCTTATTAGATATATTTTTGTATGAGCATATGAATAGTATAGTGGAAAAGTGGTCCGTGATATCGGTTTCAAGAATAAATGGAATATAGGAAAAATGTTTTGCAAAGTTTTTAATAAAACAGTGATCTATGCATGTCCCGTTGATTGCTCTAGTCGGTTCATTAATGTATGATAAATAACCGTTAGCATTTAAGATGTCTAGGTATCTTTTTGTAATTGAATTTTCTTCCAAAATGTTGATATTAATATCACCTATAAGTATATGTTGGTTTAGAAGGTTATTATCATGATTATTGATGAAATTTTCTATATCGGTTAGGAACTCATGAGGTGCTAAGGACGGAGAACGATATATTGATGAT
Organism: Callosobruchus maculatus; assembly: GCA_951848785.1. Taxonomy (NCBI): domain Eukaryota; kingdom Metazoa; phylum Arthropoda; class Insecta; order Coleoptera; family Chrysomelidae; genus Callosobruchus; species Callosobruchus maculatus. The sequence continues at coordinate 835,332 of CATOUR010000042.1, read as the reverse complement.
ATTTTAATTTTTTTCTTATCAAAAGTAATGAATAAATTTAGAATTTTGATCCCATTGTTCAACGAAAATATTTCGTGATTGTAGTTGAGATTGTTTCTTACATATACTATCACCCCGTCATTCTGGTTATATGTGCCAAAATTGTATAAGGTGTCATATCCCTGTAACTGAAATAACGATATATCAATCAGCTTCCATGTTTCAGTTAAAACAATAATGTCGAAAGTATGATCTATTCTAGTTAATAAAACTTTGAATGAATCAATATTATGACTAATACTTCTTATATTCATGTGAAAAATCTTGAGACTAACATAGGAATTTATTAAAAAATTATTAAATGCATCAACGTCTTGTAAAACATTTGTCTTGATATTTTGAATTTGGAAATTGTTTATGTATTCAAACATACTTAATACTTACTAAGTAGTTACTGTAGGATGACCTAAAACTTAGAATTTAGAAGAGTATTTTTGTATTGTAGAGGTACTGATAATACCTGTAGGATGGACAATCTGTATTTGTTGGGCAATGGTTGACATTGTGATTTTTGTTGAATTTCTTATTCATATATATACAATTGCAACACTGAATTTGTGCATGCTTACAATTGTCGTTGTTTTCGTGTTCGATGCCGCAATCTCTACAGATCCTCTTGTTCCTGCATTTCTTTTCTGAGTGGTTGAATCGAAAACATCTTCTGCATTGTGTTACCTTATTATTTTCATAAACATGTAGACACTGCCAGCCAAGAAGAATTTTGCCATTGTTGTATTCAAAAATATGTTTGAATAATTTTCCTGAGGTCTCTGCATGGATGGTGTACGAGTTCTTTATTGGTATGTACATCACGTATGTAATTTTGATATCCCCATCTTCAATAAAGTGATTTTCTCGTATTAGGTCCTCTTCGATTTCCTTTTCGTTGGGTTTTTCTTTGGATTTATAATTGACAATTTTGATTTTTGGAAGAAACATCTTTGGTTCTGAGATTTTGTAGTCGGTATCCAATTTTTCGTTCAGTATTTTTTTTAGTTCACTGTGATTATTTTCATTGATTTTAATTTCGAGACCACCACTTTTTGAGTTCTGAATACTGGCAACGTGGATTTTTAATTTTGAAAGTGAAACTTTTTTTGATAGATCTTTTCTCGTCTCATCACATGATTGAGTATGAGTAGGTGTTATAATTATACTTTTATTTGAATTTTGTTTAATTTGTACAGCTTCTTGTTTCAATACCTGGGCATATGATTTTTCTCTTGCTGTTTGATTTTTTTCTACTTCATTTAGTCTCATACTAATTTTATCTAACGTGGTAACTATAGAGTCTTTTTCTACTATATTCGATGCTATTAAATCATATTGTTGTTGGAGTCTGAGGTTTTCATTTGTGAGTTGGTATATTAATTTTTCTTTTTCTTCAAGTATTTCTCTTAGTTGTTTGTTTTCTTCTATCAGTTTCTCAGCTTCGGATTTTTGTGTTGACTGTGTTGTAGATTCAGTTTCACTACATGATCCTACTGAATCGAGTTTTTTCAATTTTTTCTTTTTGTTCATTTGACTTTCAGTTTAACATCCAGTATAATATGTGTATAATCTTTTGAGCTATTGATCTACTTGTCAATTTAGTTGTCAAATGGAATCAAAATGGTCGAAATGATATTCAAGCTGAATTGCGGGACTCACCAATATTAACTGGAATTGCTTTTTGGTAGGTTTGACCGTTCCCACTCAGCCGAAGATATTTTTTAACTGTAGATAGTTGAATTTCTGGGATTTTATGAGGTGAGATTTGTGACCTTTGCTTTAGTCTACTACCTGGAGAAGACTGGTTCGGGGAGTAAGGACCTCGACCTGGTAAGGATGAGCTCGCAGAGCTTCTCTAGTGTTCCTGGTTTGGACGGCCTTTGGTGTTATTATCTAGGAGAGCTCACTCGAACATCTTCCGTGATATAATCTGTAAAACAGACATAGGTCAGCCACCCTCCTTCGATGTTCCAGGCTGTGGAGGTCCTTTGTGAGGTTAGGCGTATCGACTAATCTAATTGCCCTTTTCTGGATAGTGTCCAGAAGCTTTAGAGAGTGTTTTGGAGCACATCCCCACACATGGGAGCAATACTCCAGCGATGGTCGGATCTGTGTCTTGTAGAGCAGCAGCAGTTGCTCTGGTGTATACAACTTCTTACAGCGGAACAAAACTCCAAGCTTCTGGGATGCCGTTTTAGCAATACTGACGACGTGGTCGTGCCAGGACATGTTATTGTTGATGTTGATTCCCACAAGCTTAACCGAAGGTGATTCGACTATGGGGTGGCCCTCCATTTCCACGGTTGGTAAGCCATCGTGAGACTTCTTTGTAAGTGTTGTTGCCTGTGTTTTTTGTACGTTGAACTGTACTTTATTTGCTAATCCCCACTCGGCAATTATTGTTTTGATATCTGCGTTTTAAATTAATCTCCCCCAAGTCATCACTCATTATAAAGATTCAATTATATACAATGGAGCGAAGATTTATCCTCACTCTTTTAAAATTCAAAATAAACCGAAACTTCTGTGCCTGCTAACTGGCCAACATCACTTGTATATGATGGGGCGGCAAGCGACTCGATGTGTGCACGCTTTGGCGAGGAGGAGTCCATACATTCTGTGTCGGTGTGACGCCTTTTGGTATCACAGTCAGACTATACTATCTTCAACCCTAATGTCGGCTACACACGTTCCGGCAGGCCTGTCAGTTCAAACTGAACGGTCTGCCTGAAGACCGGTCGCCTCGCCCCCACACGTTCAGGCAGGCCTGTCAGTTCGAACTGAACAAGGCCGCCTAAAGACCGGTCGTCTCTGATTGGCTGACGCCCCTCCACACGTTCAGGCGAATGTGAAAGATCAATCACTACGTTTCCACGGGCTTTTAAAACATTTTGTGTGTAATTTCTCGATATCTGGCAAGATATACCTGATAGAAGAAAATGTCAAGTACAAAGGTTATTTGGTTACTTAAGACGCATATCCTAAAAATATTTTGAAATATATAGGGTGTTGCGGGAAGTATTGGATAGTGATCAACTTTTTTTTTATATATAGAACTGTAACTTTTTTTTAATTCTTCTAGTTTCCATCATTGATTTCTATTCAACCCTAAAATATTTTTGGGATCGGTTGCGACGTTGCCAAGTTATTATCTATTTTCTATTAATTTCCGGATTTGCAAGGTCGCAAGTAATACGTCCAAATTGATATATCCCTTCACCTTTTCTCAATATTATTATACAGCGATTTACTTGAATATTAAATGAATATTACTTTGGATGTTATCAGCAATGTGCATCTACAGGGTGGTTTTGGCAGAATTTTAAATTACGGCAATTTGATGGTGATTTTACTTTGTTTTTTCAAATGTAACAATGTACCTTTTATTTTAAATCAAAATATCCACTAATAACCTATCTCGCCTTGTAATAGTTTTTTCTTGTTTGCGACGTTGCCAAGTTATAAATTATTTTTCCAAATTTTCAAACAAATATCTCCGATTTTTATTAATAGAACACACTGTATATTTTATTTAACATAGAAGTACTCCCTAGTTATGGCCTATAGCGTAAACAAGTTTTAACTGGTGTTCCTAAAATAATAAAACCGTTTTCCTTGCACACATACTACTATTTCGAATACCAGGTCAGTAAAAGGTACAGGAACGCTTAAATATCTTCAAAACTGGCACAGCCGGAACGAGAAAATCCATAACTGCAGGTTTTTGAACATGCAGAATTCAAAAATTCTAACAGCAGCGCTGCCAGATTTTACAACTTTTACGTTACTCGTCATAATTTTGTTATTTTCAGTAGAATGCTCTACTTATCTTTATTGCAATTAATTGCGTATGTCGAATTTAGTAAAGTCTCACAATTTCAAAATTTTGTTTCTATTAATTACTGAGATATGGCAACACTGCTTTTTCAGTAAACAGTACCGGAACGCTTGAATATTTCCAAAACTGCCACAGCTGGAGCGCTGAAATTCAATACTTAGGGGTTTTTGAACATACAGAGTTCAAAAATGCTAACATCGGCGTTGTCAGATTTTCCAATTTTACCTTTCACGTCATTACTTTGAATGAAATGCCCTATTTATGAAATCTAATGTAAAAGTGGTAAATCTGACAACACTGATGTTAGCATTTTTGAATTTTACTGTAAAAAACTCCGATATTGATAATTTTCGCTTCAGCGGTGGCAGTTTTGGATATTCAAGCGTTCCGGTACTTTTTACTGAAAAAGTGGTGTTGCTGTATCTCGGTAATCAATAGAAACAAAATTTTGAGGTTATGAAATCCTACTAAATTCGACATGCGCAATTCATTGCAATAAAGATAAGTAGAGGATTTTATTGAAAATAACAAAGTTATGGCGTGTAACGTAAAAGTGGTAAACCTGGCAACGCTGCTGTTATAATTTTTGAATTCTGCAGGTTAGAAAACCTGCAGATATAGATTCTCTCGTTCCAGCTGAGCAAGCTTTGGAGATATTTAAGCGTTCGTGTACCTTTTATTGACCTGGTATTCGAAATAAGCAGTATGTGTAAGGAAAACGGTTTTATTACTTTAGGAACACCAGTTAAAACTTGTTCACGCCGTAAACCATTACTAAGGAGTACTTCTATGTTAAATAAAATATACAGTGTGTTCTATCAATAAACATCATAGATATTTGTTTGAAAATTTGGTAAGATAATTTATAACTTGGCAACGTCGCAAACGCGAAGAAAAATAGTAGAGTAAGAGTAAAATGACCTTCAAATTGCCTTAATTTAAAATTCTGCCAAAAACACCCTGTAGATGTGCATTGCTGATAACAACCAAAATAACATTCACTTAATATTCAAGTAACGTGCTGTATAATATTATTGAGAAAAGTTCAAGAAATATATCAATTTGGACGTATTACTTGCGACCTTGCAAATCCGGAAATTATTAGAAAATAAATTATAACTTGGCAACATCGCAGCCAATCCCAAAAATATTTTATATATATAAAATATGATAATGGAAATTAGAAACTAGAAAAATTAAAAAAAAGGTCACATCACGTCAAAATTTTAAGTACAAAATGTTCACATATTGGTAAATATGGAAAATTATAGCCTCCTACACTGCTGCAGCTTCAGTTGTGGTCCATGTCTATGGTTTACGAAGAAGGGCGAATGAAATAACAGAAAACAGAAAGTAAGGTTAACCAAACTAGCTGCAGATAAGGTGGTATATTGGACAAATTGAGTATTGAGTGTATATACCTAGCAAATTGTAGTATAATATACAGCTATTCGCCTATACCTCACACAAGGCATGGCCTTCGAGGTGGCGCTATTTTGTATTACATTACAAAATAAATAATAATAATAATAATAATAAATAATATAAAAAAATCAATTTGATCACTGCCCTACTTTCCCGCAACACCCTGTATAATTCAAAATATTTTTATGTTTTTTTATGTTCGTCTTAACCAAATAACTTTTGTATTTGATATTTTCTTCTATGATTCTATATATTGCGAGGTATCGAAGAATTAGTCACTATACAATAGTGGAAACATCAATTGGATATGTTTTCAAAACGTTTCCTGTTCAAGGTCGATTCGCTACTTTTTGGGATCGTATCGAGATCCAAATGTCGTGGAAACACCAGCTGTATGTCTCTTTCTTTTTGAATGGACCAATCGTAGTGCGTCAGGTCGGCCGGATGGACGAACATATATGTGATTCTTCTCCGGTCGCCTGATCAGTCGTAACTGACAGGTAGACCGGACCATACACACGCTCAGGCGACCGGACGTCAGGCCGGACGGAGGGACGAACATATATGTGATTCTTCTCCGGTCGCCTGAACAGTCTTAACTGACAGGTAGACCGGACCATACACACGCTCAGGCGACCGGACGTCGGCGGACCATTCAGTTCGAACTGACAGGCGTGCCGGAACGTGTGTAGCCGACATAAGACATAAGTTGGGCAGGACGACCCATGGCCATCCTCACCTTTACGATAGCGGCTGGACTTCGAACTAGAGTAAAGAGCGGTATAGAAGGGGCCGCTTGTAAGCCTATGCACTGGTGGCTCTTGTCACCAGAATGCTCTACTTCAATCGTTCATTCTAATGCCCTTGGTCTTACGCGACCTTGGATTTTGGAAGGTAGTACCTACCATGTTTCGATTCGCTATGTTTGTTTGACAAAATATTGTTATTTTGCACAATATTGGAGATAATCGATAAAGCCATATTGTCAATGTCCCCCTTCAGGAGCCTAGCCCTCCCACGAAGAGTCTCCTAGAAAGTTTTCATAAGAATTGTTCTTAAAATTTTGTTATTTCCGTTCAAGCGTGAATATAGTACTATAACTAGTCACCTTTGGCAGCGATCCGATGTTCGCCTATGTGCGTCATCTCCCTGTCAGGCCTTTCCTCGATAATGATGTGGTCACCGCTAGGAACCTTCAGGTCCACCGAGGTGAGAGGAGCGGCCACAAAGAACGGCACCCCGTGGTACTTCGCCAGCACCGCCATCTGGTAGGTACCGATCTTGTTCGCCGTATCGCCGTTTGCCGCTACCTAAACACCAATTTATTCCACTCAGTTTTTTACTCATAACAATGGGGTATTTTCCGAACAAAATTTTATGACGGAATATTGATGTTACGTCCCCAAAAACCATGTGGCGAACATTTTTACGTTTTATTGTGAACGCGAAGTGGGTTAAAATCCCCTCCAAAGTTCAAACACAAAATTTCGCGCCAAATCTGTGATTTAATAAATGTTAGCGTGACGTAATAAGTCCTTCGTGGTGCTGTCCTTAGAATGTGACTCTACTTTGTCGTCTGACCTCTTTTTCTCCATCTACAAACATAACCTCCGCTTCGTATTGACATTGACAGATGTTTGTTTACATCATTTCATCATGGTTAATTTAGATACCGTGACAGTCGTGAGACCAAGGGAGGTTATGTATGGCATGACACTAGTGATAAGCTGTTAAAGAATACGAGTAAAATTGTGAATGTGTGTAATATAGTCACATCCTATCTACATCCGGCATAAAAATGACTTTTGATTGGCTAATTTCTTAGGCGGGAGGTTTAAGAGATTTAAATGAGCTGTTTTCAAAGGGATGATTTTCAAACTCTATCCTTACTCCACGTGGGCAGAGAAAAGATGAGCAAACAGTGCCATCATTACAAATTAGATACAAGCAATTCATTTCAGCCATTAAACAGGCAATATTAGCAAGTTGGAAAATACCCCAACACGTTTCTACTCCAAGCGGCTTAGGTGTAAATCATCTCGTTCGTGGATGTTTTTAGAGCCAACAAAGGGTATGAAATTTAGAGTGGCGAATATATGCATATTTGGGAATTTGCCTCAAACGATCAACGAATTCGAATTCGTTGCAAACGTCCGATAACTTTAGGCAAACTACGCAATTTTTTCCAGTATCTAAGACATTCGAAAGCTTTGGAGTGGAGAAAAATTAGATTCATGGACGTTTGCATCGGCTGGCCTAACTGAGGCTTAATCTTAGGTGGACCTCATCCCAAAAATTTGAATTGCACCGCTGTCATTCATAACTTTAACTGAGGCTAAAAAGTCAAAAATCTAAGGAAAGACGTACATAAGCTATTTTTCAACGATATGGAAGTTTTAGACGAACTGGATATATGGAATTCCGAGTAAAATATACCAAACACTGATTACATTCACAGTTTTGACAAACACAAATTTTTTCAACAGTTCAAGGTGACGAAAGAAACTGCCATAATTATACAGGGTGTCCCAAAAAATTGTGTCAAGCGGAAGCCCAGAGATAGAGCTCACCTAGAAGTATCTGAATAACCCCCATATATGCTATGCAATTTTTTGTAGTTTCCGAGTTACGAATTTTTTTCTGAATCTTAGAGAATTCTCTACCTCGACAACTTAAAACTGTTCCAAAAGATAAATTAAAAGACTTTTCCAAATTCTCTTTTTTGCTGATTAATCTTTAAGAGTGTACTGTTCATTACATAAAGGAATCGGCTTAGTACATCTGATGAAAGTCATGAAAATTATAGTGTAAAGAGAAAAATTTACCTTCTGTTAATTATGACTTAGATTTTCGACTCGCAATTAAAAATCTAAAGAGGTGATTTCCTTATTTCTATGCAGATCTAAAAACTTCTTCAGACTCTCAGCTATCACAATCATTGAAAAAAACTAGTACTTAATAGGGCTACTTTCGCTCCAATTGACCTTCAAAGACAAGAGGCGAAGATTTCTTGAAATCAGCGATGGGATTTTAAATGAAACAATAACTAAGTTTAGGGCGCTAATAGCCGAATGATTGTCATTGCCGCAATAAAACACATTCAATGCGAACAGAATATCGATAGATGACCACCTGTGTCACTTTGCTAAGACTTTTTTTTACATGTCCGACTTCTTTTTTGTAAGTGGGAAATTGTAAAATGAAACGAAATTATCAAATTTCTTCACTAAGTTTATTAAATTTCACAAGAAATTTCCAAAATGTCTACCTTATTGTTCGATGCATAATCTACATCATCTGAAAAAATTGTTTTTTAAATTAACAAAAGCTCTTTGATTGTTTTTTATTGTTTCTTCGGCCTGTGTTAATTTGTTGCGTAATTCGCTGATGTTTCGACACTCTTTAGCATAAATTAGTCTTTTGTAGTAGTCCCAAACAAAAAACTCTATCGGATTTAGATCAGGTGACCGTGGCGGCCATTCAGTAGGTCCACCACGACCTATCCATTTGTTGCATATTCTCTTGCAGAAAACAGCATCGTTAAATTCAGTTGTCGTGAACTCAAGGTCCATAGGATAGCCAAGTAGTCAGACAACAGAAACAACACCAATCCAAACAAAAGCGTATCGTTTTAAAGCCGCAAAGACAGACAGACGACTGAATAAAGACAACGAAAACTACTTGTGCAATGACACATTTTGAAAAGACGTCACAACAATATCATAGCTATCTTTTTCTAACATCGCCATCGTTTACTGCGTAAGCGTTAGCCCTTTTTGTTGGCGCTCAGGTAAAAACCGGTTTTGAAGAATGCGCTCCTTGTGGTTTTTTAGCAAGAAATAGGATCTTTTTTAATAAATGTTTAATTTATGCAACGTTTTTAACGTTTATTATTGCGGTACTGACAATCAATCCGCTATTAACGCGTTAACATAAGTTATTGATGAATTGAAAAACACATCGCCAATTTCAAGAAATCTTCGCCTCTTGTCTTTGAAGGTCAATTGGAGCGAAAGTAGCCCCATTTGGTACTAGTTTTTTTCAATGATTGTGATAGCTGAGAGTCTGAAGAAGTTTTTAGACCTGCTTAGAAATTATGAAATCACCTCTTTGGATTTTTAATTGCGAGGCGAAGATTTAAGTCATAATTATCAGATCGTAAATTTTTCACTTTACACTAAAATTTTTATAACTTTCATCAAAGTTACGAAGCTGATTATTTTATGTATGAACAGTAAACTCTTGGAGATTAATTACCAAAAAAGATAATTTGGAAAAGTCTTTCGATTTCTCTTTTGGAACAGTTTTAAGTTGTCGAGGTAGAGGATTCTCTGAAATTCAGAAAAAAATTCATAACTCGGAAACTACAAAAAATTGCATAACATATATGGGGGTGATTCAGATACTTCTAGCTGTGCTCTATCTCTGGACATCCGCTTGACACTTTTTTGGGACACCCTGTATTGGATAAAATAGGAACAAATCTTGAATATCCGTACAACTGGTAAAAATTATGATAATGATAATCATGGCATAGATCATAGCTATTCAGTTTTCAAACTAACCTGTATCGCATCTTAGGAACAATCAACGAACAATGCGGTATCACCAATGAACCAACTATTGGTCTCCCTGAGATTTTGTGCAACTGGGAGCCATTTGATCTGTAGGTTTTATTGGAGCTCATGTCTCAACTGCCTCTCATATCGTTGATAGCTTAGATAAGAAAAGAGAGGGGATACCGCGCGCCCGTTTGATGCCATCAATTAGCTATGACCGAAAATGAATAGCTATTCGACAGCTGTCAAAATATTTTTTCATGATATTTAGCGCTTTTAAGACCAATCGTTGTAAAATATTGTGGTGTTCATAATGATAGGGTGTGCAGCTTACGGTTGTAAAAGCCACAGCAGCAGGAAGGAGCCAGGTATCTCGTATCACAGGTAAATTTAATAGCGCTTTGGTGCGTCTTTGGTGCTTTTTGGTAACAGAAATGTCCGTCGCGCGTTCCGTCCTCTCTCTTTCCTTGTCTAGGGTTGATAGAGTAGCTGGAGTAGTAGCACAATTGTATGGACATTATGTTAAAATGTCTATAACGGCAGATAAAATATCTCAAAATCCATTAAATCTTTTTCAACAAACAACAGTTGATTTTCGTTTGAACTGAAATACTTTGCTCGTTTAAATTGCTTTCTGTTTCCATATTTTCTAGATTTTTCATCACTTAATTTAACATAAATATCCGCTGTTGCCAGCTAAATCTGATAACTAGCTAAGTTTTCGTTAAGCGGTGCAAACAAAATTAATCCACGGTGAATTTTAAGCTTCACTGTCTTAAGTGAGAGTTATTCCAATCTGTGCAAAAGGTCATCAATGTTTGTCAAATTTCTCGAAATCTGATATTTTAACAACGCAACGAAACTTTTTACTTTTCAATTCCAGTCATATATTATAGAATTTTAGCGAATTATACTACTTGTAGGAGGCTGTTATTACATAGGTTTGAAACGTAATTGCCAAATATTGATTTTTTGGGTTTTGTAAAGATTTTTCCTTGACACGTGATATTCTCGTAACAAAAAATGTCTTCTTTATGCTTTTTTATTACGAAAATATTACGTCTCAAACAAATGCTCATTTTATTTATCTTATGTTAATGACTTTACGAAAAAGAAAAATAAGTTTATGTATGAAGTCAAAGGCACTACAAGATATTAAATAAAATAATGACCTCATTAGTGTAGGAAAACCTGTGGGGTGCTATTTGGGAAAAGAAGTAGGAGGTCAGTTTTAGGCGTTGAAATAAAAACAATGTTTCAAAAGCATGGTATGATAGGTGATTCGGTACCCTTGAAAGTCCTACTTAGTTTCCTTTTTTAACTGTTTTTCTTACGGAAATATTACGCTTCAAAAAATTCCTTATTTTATTTATTTTATGGCCATGACTACGAAATAATATCTTTTTGTATAAAATCAAAGATACTACAAGATTTTAAATAAAATAAGGACTTATTTTGTGTAGGAAAAACTATTAGGTGCTATTTGAAAAAAAAGGGTTGAAGTACAAAAAAAAAAGATTTGAAAGCATGGTATGATAGAACCTATAAAACTTTCAAATAATCCACTCAGGTTTCGTTTGAACATTTTTTTGTTACGAGAATATCACCTGTCAAGGAAATTCAGGGATACCCTGTTTACGCCATGCATGTTGGTCTGTAACCTACCCGATCCGCTCCCACTACAACGGCGGTGATGTTCCTGTGCTTCATGACAGCGGCCACCATGCTATCCACGATCAATGTGGCGGGGATCTTGTCGTGTACTAGTTCGTAAGCGGTCAGCCTCGCCCCCTGGTTGTATGGACGGGTCTCTGTGCAGTACACGTGCTCTGTAAATGCCGCTAACGTTTAGAATCAAATTCCATAATAGAATAGTTTAAATAGTTTGACTCTGAATTTTCTGTATGTTTAAAAGTTACATAAAGCGGTGACCTGATTATCACGTTCCGAGCCATTCGTGGTCTCTTTGGCATAGATCTATCCCATCTTTACAAACTGAGCACTAACAATCTTCGAGGTCATAACTATAAACTGCAAAAGGAAGCCTTCAGGACAACCGTGCGACAGCATTTTCTGTCAAACAGAATCTTTGAGCACTGGAACAGTTTGCCAGACTATGTAGTGAATTCCGGGAGTGTGAACAGTTTTAAGAACAATTTAGATAAGACCCTTAGCTCTTAAGTTTTTTTAATGTTGTACGACGTAGTTTTACTTTTTTTCTTACAGTTTCTGAGTTTATAGCCATTGTTGGCTCAACTCTCATTAATGTGGTAATAATAATAAACAAGCTAATAGAAAACACAGATCCATACTACAATTACACACCGACATCAGTACTCGAAAACAATGAAAACAAACCATACTGGGACGTTGAACTACATACAGACGAGACTATTCCAACAAATAGGCCAGATATAGTTTTTCAGTCAAAGGCAGACAAAGTTACCTATTTAATAGATATTACTATTCCCAACGATACGAATATGCAAAACACCTATGCTGGAAAGATATCTAAATACACTGACCTTGCGATAGAAATAAAATGACTCTGGAAGCAAAACAAAGTTACCATTGTTCCCTAATTGTGTCGGTCTTAGGCCTTACACCAAACAATTTTACACCACACCTACAACAGTTAGGCCTGGACGAAAGGTTGCACAAAATATTTTAAGTCTGTAATTCTGAAGACCTGTAATATTGTAAGATCATTCCTAAACTCCGATCAATAATAGTTCAGGTGTTGACTTGGCACAGCCCGTCAACATTTGTTGCTACCGCAGTCATGCGAGATAAACTTGGGAAATTAGGACAATACATTTGAAATACTTTTTTGGTTAACGGCGAAAACAATTGCGAACTTGAGAGGCATAAACGTTTTGAGTTTTTGTTAGCACCACTCATCTCTCAAATATTTCTTCTACCACCAATTTTCCCAACCTACATTTTGAGAAATGATAAGGGACCAACAAAAAGATCCCGAAGCATTTTTTTTATTTTTGTGTTACTATTTAATCAGCTGGCACACTTCCTTTTCAATATTAAATACTAAAATCAAGCTAGTAGTTTAGAAGGATAGGATTATAATTTGTAATGTTTATGAAAAAATCCACACATAATCTTCAAAGTAATATTCTGATAGGTCCGCAAAATATACAAAACCACAAACGTCATTTTTTTAAGACAATTAAGAGTCCTCTTCAATTTTGCCCCCTTCCAGAAAGACTGATTTTCAAAGACGTGTCATGCCAAATTTCATTAAAATCAGTGCATCAGTTGCTAAAGCCACACGATTGCAAGTATGCACAATAGTCTCCCCTTATAAATGCAATGCAAAAAACTTTTTGGTCGAGAGATTTATCATCAAATGCAACATATTTTGTTGGCTAAATTTAATGACGCTAATAGCAGATTAAATTGTCCATTATGGGTTATATTGTTTTCGACGTGTTTGCATTATAATTGTAACAAATTTTGAGTCATGCAATATAAATGTCAAAAAGTGAAAATCAAGTCTCTGTTGAACAATCTGAAGTATGTAATGGGTGCTTCCTCCAGACCAAAGTAATACCAATCATCCCAGAGTCAGTTATCTGTGGAACCATCTGTGCCTTGTAACAAGGCGGTTTTGTTATTTTACAAAAGAAATCCTTCATCTCTAAGACCGTCTGAAATTACAGAGGAGATAGTACCAGATTTGAATGAAGCTTCCGAAGCTTATATCAGTGAATCAGTTCTAAATGACGTCAGCAATCAGTATTATTCAAAAGTTGAAGTCAATGATATCGCATTGTTGACAATTAAGATACCAGTTTCAATGGCAAAACGAGGATAAGACTTAACCGTCATTGGATTACCAAAGAAAAAGAAAAGAAGTACTGAAGCATTTGCGAAAAAATTGCATAATGTAAGTAGTATGATGTATTGCTCTGTGTATAATTATCAATAAAAGTCGGCAGCCAAACACCAAATTTTAGATTTAATCAACAATACTAGAACCTTTAACGGGCAGTGGCTACATACAGATAAGCTGTTGGAACGGCATTTCAGTGGGCTACCGTTTGACGGCAGTTTAAGTACCTACAGCTAATACAAAGCCGTCAAATGCGTCACTTCAGTAGCGTCATATCTGTTAACGCATTTCAGTAGGAACGGCACTTCAAGTACAGCGATTTTTTTTTATGAAAATAGCAAACGAAATTTGGAGCTGGTCCGAGAATTTTAATTTTTTTAACGCCACTGCGCCAATTCCCAAAAATATTTACTATGATCCCTAAGCAGATGACGTTTCAAATTCCATTAACATACATACAGCGGTTACTGAGATTATCAGGTAGCAAGATGGTGACAAACAGTCCGACCAATAAAACACGAATAAACGTCCAAAAAATATAAATATGACCTCAAAATTGAAAATTTTTGAGATTAAAATACTCCTACGATGTAGGAAGTAATACTACTCTGTGTCAGAAATAATTTTTGCACATTCCCGTAGCCGAGAAAATATTTACTTCTAATTTCGTTAGTTTTTGTCGATAACTGGAATTATTTCTGGCTAACATACCAAGTCTTTTCATAGCATGCAGGCTTCTGATAACGCCAAGGGCAGTTCCGTAGCCGGCTGTAGCTAAGGAGCCTGTGTTGCAATGCGTCAGTATCCGACACAAACTGTCACCCGAAACCCGTGACAGAATCTCTTTCGCACCGATCTCGCCGATCGCCTTGTTGTCGGCGATATCTTTCGTTAGCATGTCTTCTACAGTCTGCAGGAACCTAAGGAAAACATTATTGGTATCTTACGCCGAATCTGTCGAACTGACGAATCCAATAAATTGGTAAAAGTTTGCCAAATTCATGGAATAAGCACTCCACCTGCTGATTACATAAAATGAGCAATTTTTATTATTCTTGCCGCATATTCCACCAAATGGGCAAACTAGTCAAACTACTATGTGGCCATCGTAAATTGACAGCGCGGCATGAGGTAAGGGGAGCGTCATTATCATGTCAAGTCGAACTGATAGAGAAAATAAGTAAAACAAGGACATTAAAATTTTCTGCAGCGATTATACAATCACGATGCTGCATCGTCTTTAAAGGTGCGAAGAAAATCTGCTGTTGCCGGTTGTAGTTATAAGTTTTATGAACTAGATCAATAAGATACTATGTGATATAAATTATTTGCCATTATAATTAAAATAAAACAAAACGTAAAAGAAGTAAATGAGATTAATTAGTAGTAAAATTGAGAATTACTGGAACATTTTAATTCCAGACAGCATACAATTTTTATGGTTTATATGTTAATTATGGCAACGTCCTCACTTTTTTTCACCGAATTCTTTTCGCTGGTCAATTCACGATGGTCACACAGTAGCTATATCACTATCTAATGGGTAACAAACACCAGATTGTACTTTTTTTTGTTACAAACTCAATAACAATAATTTTGATAATTAATTTTAACTCTGTGTGTGATCAAATTTGCTATCACTGTCGACGGTAGGTTTCTATCTATTTATGACTATTAGATGTTTCATTACTTTGTTTTATCGCTTTTTTTCGTGGCAGTTTATATGCCGCCCGACGTATGCGATAGTTTGGTTAGTTTGCATATTATTCACGCGAAAATTGGCCGTTTAGGTTGTAAGCTGTAAAAAATAGTTTAAAAATTAACCATTATGTCTATCCAAAGGCCCCAAGGGTACAATTATTTTCATGTCAGCCACGGGGAGTTATTATTAACATAAATACTGAAGAAGTAGATGTAAACTGTCTTCTATTATTAACACGGGCTCACTATATAGTTTAAGTGATTTTATGTACATCAAATGATCTCTGGATTTCAAATGATAATGTGATTGGATTGTGTTTGATTTGGTCACAAAGTTTTTTTAAGATCATAGCAAAAAAAGAAAGTTCACTTCACGATATAGAGGTGCAAAGTTATATGTATAACATTTACTGTAGAGGAAAAGCGCCTAATTTCGGATAACATTTGAACCCCTCAAGCTACCGACATACAAAGTATTGATGGTCTACAAAACCAAGGAGAAAATTGGGAATCTGTAACAGTCAGTGTTAACAGTATATCCGAACAGGATGTGGAAGAATCAACAGATTGGAAATCATTCAGTGAAAGAGTAACGAACCATTTGAATAATGATCTGGTTGGATTTTTTTATTTGCTTGTTTTACTTTTTTCCATTAAAACTCGCAATGTATAAAATGATTCGACCCTAAAGCAAAATTTTATCATCGTTGTAGTTAAAATTTGCATTTCGAGGAGTTTGAAACCATTCTCATATAAATTTTTGTTCCTTTTTCCTTAGGGTAACAGTCTATGTATCTAGTTAGCAAATTGCACCTACTGCTTCAACAGAAATAAAGTGCAAACGCCGGGTTGCGATACTCATAATCTGGGAGGAATCCAGCCAAAGTCGTATTATGTTGGCAGAGCATGAATATGTGTGCCGGTCTGCCATCAGCAGGTAATATGACTACTTTCATTATTTTTCATTGTTTCGATGAATTGTTCTACAGAAAAGCCTACTTTAGATGTTTCATAAAATAGAATATTGAACAACTAATTTGACATTAGTCTTGAATTTACTGCTAATTTCACACTTAAATAGAAACCCGTATTTTTCGGAAAGATTGCCAAATTTTATTCTAAATATATTACAATGAAATGTGTCTATAAAATATACAAACATTAATTTTTTTCCTGGAAGTGGAAGGTCACCTCAAATTATTAGTATATTGATTTTATTCTTGAAAATTAATGTCCTCTGATGAAATATTGAGTTTGATTCTCTTTATATATCAAAAACCACAACCTTCTAAGTCTGAACTATGAACCTCATGTAACACTATAGGTATCTATATAAATTTTTAAAGTGAAATTGTTCACACTTGGTGAACATGTGATTAAAAGTAGGTATGTGGTTTGATTTGAATTTGCCAAATTAAAACTTGAAAATAGGTCATGGTTCATGTTATATTTCGCATTTCGTACATTAGAAATATTTTGTGGGCACTCTTTCTTCACTGCAATACTCAAAGAAAATTGAGTGTCTGGAACAATATCTAGGTAAACTATTAACAGATAGATGTTGAATGATTTTTTTGTAATAAAATGCTGATGAATAGCCTAGGGTCCCTATAGGAATAGTAGGCTATGCCACGAGGGATCAAATGTGTAGATATATATACTGATAGAGTATGAGTATATATGAATCATAAATAAGGTCATTAAAAAATTATTTAACTGTGCTTCAGTTTATAAACAGATATTTTAAATAAAATCCACATATCTATCAATCTATCATAGTTCACAGGCACATCATTTAAACCACATGGTTTGACAACTATAATGTTTTTAATGATGCACCAGTGAATTGTCTTGGATCTGAGAGACAATACAGGATGAGTTTCAGAAATTTCATTAAATTAATGCGCTAGTCCTATTTTCACCTAAATACTAGAAATAAAATATTCTGTCTAAATGGAATTGAATTTCTACACACCTAGCCTTCATGTCTTCCAGGGTAATATTTGGATCCTTGCTCAGTTGATTGGCTAAGTCAATTAGGTCCTCAGCAGCAATCTTCATGTTCACAGCCGTTGGTCTTGACGATACCAGATAGTTTAGTTTGCCTTCAATTTCATGCCGCATCTGCTGTTTTGAGTCAAACTTCTCATTTCTCAACTCTACTGCTAAACTCAGACAGCCCACTATGGCAATTGCCGGAGCGCCTCTCACCTTAAGTAATTCATAATTTATACATTGTTTTGCTATTGTGGTATATATATTTTACTGATATGTTACTCAATTTACTAAACCCATAATTGTTAAAAAGCTACAAAGGATAAGCAAAAGAATAAATAGAATATGGTGTTTGAGTCATAGTTGTTTTTTCTAATTCATACTATAAATTTCTAAAATTTGCATTAAATGTTTTCAAACATACCAATATACACAATAACGCATTATAACAAATGAATGTCAATGGGTGAGACCAGGCTAAAATTTAGCTTAAAGGGTTCTTATGCAATTTTTTTTCAATTTTTTTTTGGCAGTGAGGGGGTGGCTTATTGTGCATCCCCAATCCAGAGGGATCAAACAGACTCCCATTCTAAGTTCTTTGCAAACTTTGATTAACCTGAACTATAAAGAAAAAAGGTAGTATAATAAAAATATGGGGTGCCATAGTAACATCTGAAACCTGTTCACTATAATTTAAATTAGACCAAAACGAAACTTATTCAGTGCATGACACTATAGTTACTTTTCTCTCTGGTTTTGTCTGGTCTATGGGTAAGTAGAATAGACAGACTGATTAACTAACAATACCAACATGACTACACAGGAAATTCTGAGTTTCATAAATAGAGCTTATATAAATGTTATCACATGTTTGACTACTGCACAGATTTCACAGCTGGATCTGGTTTAATTTGTAGAGCTGTTTTTTTATTCGTAGTGAGGAAGTTAGGGTTCAGTTGATGCCCTAATAGCTGCTGCGCAGCCTTAAGGCTTATTTTGCGCCCCAGACAAGGGGATCAAACAGAGAGAGAGCTGTTGGTTCTAGTTAAACATTCTTAATGTAAACAAAAACAGGTTCATCCATGGCTTCATCATATTGTTCAAATCTATAATCACCTATATTCTACAATATACAGCTACACCTAAGCTCCCTCTTGAAAAGTTTTAAGATGGTATCATAACTGATTAAAGACAAATGTATTGAATTATTGCAGTAATCGTTATTATAGCTTAATTCAAAACCTTTGTGAGGTATCCAGTAGCATAAAGTCCAAAGTTACATTAAACTGTACCTGCATCTTGTTGATAACCTTCCAGCCATCCTCAACCCCTTTCACCTGGATATATTTCGACTGGGCAGGTAATAGGAGCTGGTCAAGTATTTCCAGATTGGAATTTTCATACCTGATTGCTCTTAGAGTCATTTTTGCAAGGCTTTCTTTTTCTCTTCGTTCCTGTGTTCGTTGTCTTAGTTCGTAACCTCACTTTCGGTATGAAATTCTTTTCGCTTGAAATTTGTTTTTCTAGCCCAATATGTATTTATGGTATTATCTATAATACCTCTAAAACTGACGTAATTATCTAATTAAACAATACCACGTAGAATAATTTAAGTAATTCGTTCTTCGGCGTTTCTGTCTGAAATGATCACAATGTCAATTTATCTTTGATGATAGTTCAGATCAGTGGAATATGGAATGTTAAATGGTATGCTGAAATTTGGAAACACTTTACAGATCCATTGTACCGAATACTTAATTAACGGGGGCGAGAAGACCTGCCAAATTTCACCTTAAATTCTAAAGCCAGTCTATTTTATTTTTAGGTTATGTTATCTAAACTGATCTAAACTGGGAACAAATTCGTTTAAATATAGCTCAAAAGCATGAGATGAATCTTCAAAAATCGTAATTAGGAATCGTCGACGGAATGGTATGTGCGTCACAATACTTCTAATCATATTATCTAATCATAGATCAATTGAATTTTAGGCTCTGCTAGGGGTGCAGTTGGTGGTCACTCTGATTATGATCAGTGTGATTCAAAAACTGGGTCCTCATTTTTCTCTAGCCAGATTTATACTATGCTCTACCGGCTTAGTGCGCTATTTGTACCCCACAGACAGTGAGTTGAGGCAACTGGCTAATATTCCAAAAGAAAAGTCTAAGAAGAAAAACAACAAGACTCTTCAGAGCAATGGCAAGAACATTGTGGGAGATGTATTTAAAGTACCTAGATCTCTGGATATCAAGCTGGAAAAAGCCAAAGTTTCATATCTAGATGTAATACATCTGAGATACTATACAGAGTACCTGTGGCTTGTGGATTTCTCAGCTTATGCTGCTGTGGTTTACACCATTACTGAAGTAAATATGTAAATAAGTGGGGTTGATAATCTGTTTAATTGATGGATGGTTCTTGAGGAAAATTTCGCCTATTCTTTGATGCACAAAAAATCAGTATCATACATTCATTCATACCATATATCACAAACTTGTGTGTCTGTGATCGATACTCTATGATAAGACCAACAGGATCAATTTTCTTACAAGGGGTATAATTTATCAGATGATCCACATCATCAAGCATAACCACTTTGGTTATTTGTGTTGATACATTTGAAATAATTTGAAGGGGTGTATAATCTAAAGTCTTCTAATTTGTAATTATTTTATTATTTAGACAATATTTTACTCCAATAACTACCTACACCAAACCAAAAAATACCTAGTACCTACCTAGGCATTCTGTGTTAGGTTTTTATCAAAATTTGTTGATAATTTTTGTCTTTATGAATTCATAAATGTAAAATAAGATTACAGTGAAAAATCTAGCAACTCATTTCACAAGGGCAAATATTTATTTATCTGTTTATTCACAAACCTTTCAGACACAACCAGAAATTCAAAAAAATGGTGGGAACATACAAATTAGAATTCATTACTAAACTTTTGATTTTCAAAATGGTCTTGAGATACAAAAAAATTAAGTACTATTTGAAGAATGGCAAGAATGTGTTGTATAAATAATAAAAAAAGAGTGACATACTTGGAAAGAACTGTAGTGGAACGGGAGGTGGGGTTGAAAACTGCATAAGATACTATATTATTTGCCTTCTGTTTACCCACGTTTTCACCATTTGTGTTCTTTTGATAGTTGTATGTATCATTTTTTCCCCTGTATGTATTAACTTACCTATTTTTTAGATGTATCACATATGGGTTGTTCCAAAGGAAGAGGTGAATTTAAGTATGATATGGTGCTTCCTAGTCATCGTATTTGCATTGTATCCTTTTTAGCAAAAAGAAATCAATAATATTTTTATGATATGATGAAAAAAACTAACTATGCCTCAGTCTATATCTGTTATAATCATTTACATTATTTGGTGTTATGGTAATACATTTACACTATTAGATAGGTACTGAAATTAAAAATTAAGTGGGTCTTTGCAATGTTGCAGTTAGCTGCAAATAATACCATCATCTAAATGAAATTAATTAGTGTATCTTCCTTAAGCTAATATAAACTTTGTAGCAAAATTCTTTGTGGGTTGACGATCCAATACTTCAAGGGTGAGGAATCAATTGGTGAAAGGTCGACGTGCATTGTAATGGGCTTCATGTATCTGCTAGTCTCAATGATGGTGCTCATTGTTGATGAAAACACCCTTGAGCTTGGTCTTGAAACAGCCTATGTCAGCTTCAATCAGACTGCTTCAGAGTTCCTAGCCCAGCAAGGTTTATCTTCTACGTAAGTCTCTATTTCCTTTCAGCCACATAGTTGTATGTTCCAGTATAGTTGGTAAGTTGGTATAACGATTTGAACAATACTAATAATGCTAATAATAATACTCTTATTCATTTTATCCTCACAGATATGAAACGCCAAAGTTGATACATAATGAATATTTACAATAATTATTTGTATTTGGTGTATATAACAAAAAGGCGTACAGAAATTTGTACAATACATACATTACTAAAAGAAATTCAGTTTGGAAGATTTAAGTAATCCTGAATACTAGTTTAATAACTATATACCAAGAAATGAGTGACCTTTTTTGTAAAGAGTTTGTAGAAGCAATACTTGGCAATTGATTATAAATTGCAGCAGAGAAATAATAATAATAATAATAATAATAATAATAATAATAATAATAATAATGCCGCAGTCATGCGAGAGAAGCTTGAAAAAACATAATAATAATGTTTATTAGGCAAAGACATAGAAAGTTACAAAAATAGTCTACAGAAGCAGAAAAAAGACAAAAGACATCTTTGCTGCAAATAAACGGGAAAAATCCACAGAGTGCATAACACTGTACGTGGTTATATGAATGTATAAATAAATAAATATAAAAAAATAAAGTAATCAAATAAAGTAATGAATACATACGCTTTTGGAGTATGGGTACTACAAAAAATAAGTATTAAAAATATATATATATATATATATATATATATATAAGAACCACTAAAAGATCACATCCAAGCTATTTAAATACTCTAACACAAATCTATACACATAATTTTCACATACACTTATCCATCCAGTACAACACAAAAAAAAGAAAGTTTTAGAATATACACAATGGAAAAACCTATATCATTTATCACTCTACAATTTGGAGTAATGTGTTGTAGTCAAAATTCATCACATAATTTTTTAACCTATTTTTGAAAAGTGCCTGCGAGTTCAGAAGCTTTATGCTGTTTGGTAATAAATTAGAAAGTTTTATCCCTAAAAAAGTCAAACTTCTTTGACCTATGGATCTGCACATAAAACTGGTAATGTAGTTACATTGAGAATTTCTAGTGGCATAATCATGGTTCAAATATGTAAGAAGCAGTTTATTTCTGTACAGGCAGATGCAGCATTTATAGAAATAAAGTTTCCTCACATTCATAAGACGGCATTCCTTGTAAAGCATGTCGGTGGGATACAACGGCGGTTTATTGAGTATAATTTTAAAAAACCGATTTTGCAGTATTTGTAGAGGGTTAACATGAGTTTTTGGAACACCTCCCCAGCTGACAATACCATATGAAATATGGGGCTCTACAACAGCTTGATATAATATTCTTAAATGGTGGTAATCCAATACTTTTTTGATAGTATAAAATATGTAAATAATTGAACGCAATTTCTTCATTATGAAATCTAAATGCAAATCCCATCGTAGTTGGCTGTCAATGTAGATTCCTAGGTACTTTACTGATTGGGAAGATTTGATAGATATTATACTATCATTATCATTTATATTTAAAGTGTTGTAGATTGGTCCACTATTTTTATATATATGGAAAGGCACAAATACTGTCCTATCAAAATTTATAGACAGTAATTTATTATCTATATGTTTTTTTAAAACTGAAAAATCACTTTCTACTTTTATCTTAAGACTCTCCCAATCAGTATCTGCATAATACAGGACTGTATCGTCAGCGAACGATATTATTTTCGCTGTTGAATCTGTACAGAGCAAATCATTGACATATACCAAGAATAGTATAGGGCCTAAAATCGTTCCCTGAGGGACTCCATATTTTGGCGTAAGTGATGTGCTAACAGCGCCATTTACCTCAACACGTTGTACTCTTCCATAAAGATAATTACTAAACAGAGTAAGAGATGTGCCTCTTACACCAATATCCTCTAGTGACTTCAGTAATATGTAAATACTCCAGACCTTTTCAGTATGAGTATCTGAAAGCACTTTTCGTACAATGGAAGTGGTTGAAGCATGTAAAAGCTTTTATATGTCAATTATTTCACATAATTTTGAATGTCATATACATTCTTATTTTATGAAGCTGCATCATCCTTAAGTAGAAATATTATTTATTCACTGGTACACAATTTGAGCTTTTATTTTTTGTAACAGTGGATTTGTAGTTGACAGAGCGTATTCTTTTTAGAGGACCTGCTTCAAAGATTGTCCTGAAATTTTTCATCGCGGTTTGGTGCGGCATTTTTGGGGCTTTGTTCACGTTCCCTGGACTGAGAATATCTAGGATGCATTGGGATTTGATAAGGTAAACTTCTGTATGATCTAGGAGTCCAGATTTTATTTAGTCATTTTTAGGAGCTTGCGAGAAAATAGAGTTAAACAGATGCTGTTGAACATTGCCTTTGCAATGCCATTCTTGTTGGTAATATTGTGGATCAAACCTATTTCCAGAGACTATCTGACAGTTAGGATATTTTCGGGGAGAACAGAACCACTGTGAGTATATTTTCTGAGATGATAGTTGAGATAATTTCTTGTAGAACTAGTTTTTGAGTTTGATATGAAAAAGTAGATATCTGGCTTTTTTGACACGAACTTATAACATTAAGGTCTTACTTCCCAGAGACGGTTTTCCTACAAAACCGAGGGTACAATATTTATAACGAATTATTCGTGATTATTGTATCCAGTTAATTAGACATTAAAATAACAGTGATCACTTTAATATGGGTTGTATGAGGAACTTAGTTATATCGAAATTTCAATCAAACAATAAATCACATTGCCCTGTGAAAGAAAAAGGATAATGGATAAGTATATATTCATTTCATTTCCTTACCCCTGGGAAAAACCTATTCTTTCAGTTTTGAATGTCCAAAGTATAATGAACTAGTATCATGTGGGTTTGAAAACAATGATTAAATCATTGTAACCTCTTAGTGTATACAAAAATAGATGTACTGATGCATTTCGTTATTCTCTGCAACATTTTGTTTACTACTAATTCCATTTTGAAATTAAAAAAATGGATTCAAATTTAGCCAATCAGTCCGAAGTGCGCCATGCATTGTTGCCTCGTCAACTCCCAAATCGCGATATTGGTTGGTTTGGTTGTCAAGTGAAGTTAAACCTTATAAATTTAATGAATTTGCTGTCTTGAATTGAAGCTTTTCTTGTCTTCAGTTATTGTGCCTTGAATGCTTGATTCCGAAAATTTGAAACATTTAGACATTTTTGCATCAGTGGATAAAATGTATTTAAGTATGACCTTAGATCAGATAGAAAAACAACAGGGCACACGGCACAGATATCGGTTTTCCGATTGGCTGTTCTCATCTATGACCGTGACCTTATGATCCTATAGGGGTTCAAATATTTTTCACAGTTTCTTGGCTTTCCCGTGCTCAAAAAAAACGCGGAAAAATATGAGAAGGTTTTCATGCTATACTCTGTCATATGCAATCATAAAAAAATTCATGATACTAGTCCATTGTTGTTGTTGTTCCCAGTTTTTAAGACAGCTTGGATGGGTGATAGTGTGGACATATACAATTAAAAAGAAACCATTGCAAACATAGCATGAAAGCTTGGGGTTTCTCCGCTCCATACGAACTGGTAAATTTTCCACAGATCATATGTGGATAGTACAGGGTGACCGACGGGAACCGGACGTTTTTCAAATGGTTAGTATAACGCCGCTAGCGGTGGTAGGGAGGGGATTCAGGTATCAGTCGCCTTGCTGTATAATGCCACTTTAGTAGCTATGGAGCAGTGGACCGTAGAGCACCATATGTTCGCTTATGACGCGTATGTTAAAAATGCCGAGTCGGTCACGGCCGCGCAGCGACTGTTCCGCGTTCATTTTAATCTTGGACGCCACGATATTATTCCAAGCCACAATACCATTATCAGATGGGTTAACAGTCTGAGAACAACAGGAATGATTGTGAAGAAATGCCACCTGGAGACCACTATCGGAAATTTTGTGTGTTTATCTCTCCGCTTAAATGAAAATGAGCTTCATCACTCATGACGATTACTGCACTTTCATAGTCTCCAAGCAGCATCTGAATTCGAATGGCGAAGTCTTCTCGTTGCTCATAATCTGTTGGCTTAAGCTGCTGAACAATAGACATCTTGTAAGGATGAAACGCTAAATCTTTTTTCAATATTAGGCGCTCTGATCACGACTTCAGTGTAATTTACGCGCGTGTCTTCGTGCAGACCGTTGAGGGCTCCGAGTAAGCGCTTGTCTCACCCGCTCGACGTTTTCTGGCGTCCTCGCAGTCTTCGTGGACCAGGTGGCTTTTTCTTCACAATCATTCCTATTGTTCTCAGACTGTTAACCTATCGGAGAATGGTATTGCGGCTTGGAATAATATCGTGGCGTCCAAGATTAAAATGAACGCGGAACAGTCGCTGCGCGGCCGTGACCGACTCAGCATTTTTAACATACGCGTCATAAGCGAACATACGATGCTCTATGGTCCACTGCTCCATAGCTACTAAAATGGCATTATACAGCAAGGCGACTGATACCTGAATCCCCTCCCTACCACCGCTAGCGGCGTTATAATAACCATTTGAAAAACGTCCGGTTCCCGTCGGTCATCCTGTACAACCTGGAATATCATTGTAGATGGATATGTGATCTCATTTGGTCGAGACTGTGTAAAACGAATGCGCCTTATATAAGACGGTTTCTTGATGGGTCATTTAAACGTGATGATTTGTTTTAATGTGTCACCGTCACTTATTTCATAAACTCCACCGTAGGAATCTCAGAACTTCAAATGTTCTCATGTATCTTATAAATCTTCTCAGTTAAAGGCAAACTGTCTATATATGTTTCAGTATGAGCGCGGAGGCATTTGACTCTATGCGTGTTATCGCAGTTGTAATAACAATGCTGGTGAAAGTCGCGGTAATGCCCTGGTACCTGCAGGCCTATCTTGACATGGCCCATCACAGAATCGAACAGCAGAAGAAGGAGGCCGGTAATATCACCAACAATGAGTTGCAGAAAAAGGTATTCAGATGACAAATTGACTCAGAATTGAACACATTGAATAAGCAGCGTTAATACTAGAGTACCACTATAATATCATAAATCCCTCTCAGTTTGGATTTTAAAAACAAAAATACCTCGAAGGTCAGATTTTTTCGACTTGTTGTAGTTACACTATATTCTAGGAATCAAATTTCATAGAATCTTTATGACTCCTCTAAAGCATTTGTTTGCGTCAGATACGATTTATTGGTCAATAGATTAAATAAATATGTTTGCTTTAAAATTACACAAAAATGCTTTATAATTAATTTCAATAATTGCTCTCAAATTGTTTAACTTCAAACTAGTTGAACCTACGAACCGGAGTATCTTATTTTTAAACTTATTAATAATCTAGTGACAATGGAAATAGTGGCCAGTTTTCAGATGATACTGCAGTACAGTACTCTGGCATGACAATGTCAGTGACAAAACTGACAAACGTTGAAAATTTAACAACAAATAATCAAATAATCGTATGGCACCAATCTTTTATCTTTTTCTATATTGAATACATCATAAGCCATGTTCGATTGATAGACCTCAAATTTTTATGAACATTGAGATAGGAACATAAAGCCTTAAAATGCTTAATTTTCAAGATACAGGGTGCCAAAGTTTCACTTTTATTTTCGTTTTTTCTCAACTATTCCGTAATAAAATGGGACAACGATCTAAAATTACGAATCGAGGTCTTTTTAAGGCCAGAAATCCAAATTCAATAACGGTTTTGCTATCATGAATAGAGGACGCCACCTACGACACATTGAACTCATTTAAATTAACAAAACTTTTTTCTGGTTTGGTGCATCAATGTGAATATTAAAAAAAATCGTTTCAGCAATATGTTTTACGTAAAAAAGGTATAGTAAAGCCCAGAGATATACCATTTGTTTACAAAGTGAGGATCTCCGCAAAAAGTGCCGACAGAGAAAGGGAACGGGGTCGGACTGGGCGTTCGAATTCGTTGGAGTGGGCAACAACGAAAATGTTCATTCCATCCAATAAAGTGCTCATACATCAGTTGGTTGAACAAGATGTTTGAAACTTTATTATCTGTTGAGAAATATACTCGTATGGTAGAGACATTTCAATATAACCATATGGTAAATTATTCCTTTCTACACTCAATTTTAACGTTCGATTCGTTGTTTTAGTTGTCCCCAAATTAATGCTATCGGACTGAAAATGCAAAAATAGCGAGGTAACCTTAAGACATCATGACCATACTTTTTAGCTATGCTTTCTATGACATATTGTTTCTCAAACTGTTCACTGTGGAGGACCAATAATTCAGTTCTTTTTGTAAGTTTCTTCAAAGTACAAATCCTGTTTTATGAGAAAATCTTGTATTTCCGCCTTCGATAACGTTGAATTCGGAACTTTGTGCCTTTGTCTGGAGTGATAGCTTGCGTTGTCCATTACGATGACGCTAAATGGCTTTAAATTGGAAATAAGGGTATACTCAAACCATTGCTCAAATATTCCCGAGTCCATGTTTTTGTGGTAGTCTATATTGCAGTCTTCAATTTTCTTTCCACATAATTTGAGTGCGTTTTCGACCTAGCCGTCAGATGTGTAAGATAACTATACGGGATCCTTTATTTGGTGGAACGCCTTTTAGCTAACACTTCTTTGTACCGTCGGTCCATCCCTTTTTAGCGGTATCATGGGTATCATACCAGGTCTCGTCAAGGTAGTACACTGACCTCCCCTCGTTCCGGTATTGCTCTATCTTATGCAAGTAATCGTGCCGCCATCCCACAATCCTTGCACTTTCCATTATAGCCATTCGTTTGTTCACAGTTCTGTACCTAAACCCAATCTTCCTAATCCATCGCTGCAATGCACTCCTTGGATACTGTTACCCCCTTCTAGCCAATTGTCTTTGAACGGATTCGATTGTGGGTAGTTCATTAATTTTGTACTTTTCGTACACAATATTCCTCAACAATTTTGTGATCGTGGGATCTAGTTCTTTTGAAACACCAGCATCAAACCTACGCTTCCTCTTTTGTGGCCCCTTTCTCAAAATTTCACATACTGTTGGATATGGAACGTGTGTTAGAATTGACGTCTTTTTGATCATACTCCCCTTATTTTCATTCTCTGGATCGTTCGTTAGTTCATTATCATTTAGTACTATTTGTTTTGCATCTGCGCTAAGATGTGACCTTTTGTGAGGTTTTAATTGGTCTACCTCCACCTCCCTCTGTTCAAATTCATTATCAGTGTCCGTACTATAGTCACTACTTTCACCACCGTAATGACAAACCGCCGACGTAGTTTCACTGCTGCAGGTTAATTCACATCGCTGTGAAATCCCATTATCTTCCCAAGGCCGAAACATACTCTAGTTGTCACACTTCCGAAAAAAACGTCCGATTCAGACAGAAAAGTGACGCACAAAAGTAAAAGCAGATTGGCGTTGCTATCAATAACGGTAGCAATACCTGCCTAAACAATTTGACTAAGTCCGGTCCTCTTCATCGATCGAGTCGCTTTTAATAATCCTGGAATGTGTCGGTCTTATCATAGTTCAGTCAAAATATACATCGTGAACGTCATCCGACAGATTTACGTCCAAATACAACTTAGTGTTTCATTTACACCATTCCAAAAGATTACGTTTTGTTAGAAAATAGGTTAAAAGCTCATTCCATGAATTGGTTACGAGTACGAAAGTAAAATAATGGTAACCAATGAATATTATCAAAACTGTATCTATTCCAAATGATGAACTGTACTAAGATATGGTATGCAGTTTTTATATAGCGCAAAACATACACAAATGGTATATCTCTGGGCTCTACTATATACTTTGTTTAAGGCGTTAGAGGTAACCATTTTCGACATGACCTTTATTGAAATTTTCCAACATACCAATTAATTGTAAAATATGATCGAAAGAATTATCGGTATTCTCGAACAAATAATATTGGATCCAAAAACATGTTCCAAACACATCTAATTTAAAAATAGGTGGTGTTAAAGTCTAAAAATACTTCTTTAATGGTATGTAAAAACCTGAGCCCAATATTCATTTGTGCGGAAATCCGATAATTCAGTCCTACTGGAAATTTCAATGAAGGTACTTCGAAAACGATTACCTCAAGGGACTTACACAGAGTATAAATTTTTCGTATAAAACATATTGAGGAAACGTTTTTTTTTTGTTACTCACGATGATGCACCAAACCGGAAAAAAGTTTTAATAATTTAAATGGTTTTAATGTGTCGAAGGTGGCGCCCTCTATTCATGATAGCAAAACCGTTATTTGGATTTCTTGCCGTAGAAAATCCTCGGATACGTAATTTTAGATCGTTAGCCATTTTATTGCAGAAAAATTGAGAAAAAATGAAAACAAAGATGAACCTTTGACACCCTGTATCTTCAAAATTAAGCATTTGAAGGCTTCATGTTCCTGTCAATGTTTATAAAACTGAAGGTCTATCACCTGTCAAGCGTTTTCGTTCAAATAGCCGGACACCCTGTATATGCAAATAGCCCAAGCAGTATTTTTAGTCACTGCCACGTATTTGCTATTAAACATCTTAGAACAACACAGTGCAGCGTATGGTCTTGGTATTAACTACAACAAGACCAAGGTTATGATCGTAGATAGAGAGCACGATAACCATCGAGCAATAAAGTCAGTCGGCCGTTGTTAATAGTTCAAAGTTTTGTGTACCTCGGTTCTTTGATCGACAATTCGGATAGCTGTGAAAATGAGATTCGACGGCGCATTCAACAGGCACGTGTGGCCATGACAAAGCTTACTAAAATATGGAGTGACCATAACATCACTAAAGCTACCAAAATGTCGCTCGTCCAGTCTCTTGTGTTCTCCATATTTTCGTATGCCTCGGAAACTTGGACTGTTAAAAAGGCAGATCTAGCTCGCATAGATACCTTTGAAATGCGGACATGGAGGAGAATGCTGAGAGTTCCTTATACTGTCCATCGAACTAACGTTTCCATACTGGATGAGCTTGGTAATTCAAAGAGACTATCCTCCATTGTGTCGACGAGAATGCTTACATTCTTCGGACATATACAGAAGCGATAATATGGAGAAGCTTGTAGTTCATGGTCATGCTCCGAGTGGGCGGCGCCGTGGCCGTTCCCCTACACGCTGGGTGAATACGACGAAACAGTTGCTGGATATGAGTATCAAGAGCGCCACTGAACTGACGGTAAATCGCGAACGATAGCGAGCTACAGTTCTCTAATATTCGTATCGGCAATACTCTAGCTCCGACTTAATGCATTTTGTCTGTTAAGACATTGTGACTATGATGATGATAAAAATTAAGCTTACTTAGTATAACGCGACAATCAATTGTTTAAACAAAAAGACAGAGCATTTTTGTCCCGTCTCGTTTGCATGCATTCAATATGAAACGTTTCTAGCAGGATGTCCTGGCTAAATCCCCTTTGTGGGTAGAATCCGTAGCATTTAAGAAATAAATACTTGAGTATACTACGTTGTACCATTGTGTTAATCAATGGTTGTACAGATTATGTTGTATCTATTGAATTTTACGCTATATAAAGCCCAGGTGACATATTTACTGGAGTAGTACTGGAGTAGCTTACATACATGCTTACATATCTGGAGAGCTCCTAACATGCTACTACCTTGTCTGTACTTGATGCTGTCCAGAGAATAGCAGTTCGAATAATCGGTGTCCGGCCTTAGCGCGCCACCTCCAGGCGCTATGATAATCATTCCTAATATTAGCGTTTAATCGCAGATTTAATTGTAATTTATTTATTTATTTACCTCCAAAAGGTAGTTACATGTAATGGTTAAAGAAAAAACACACAAACTTGAACAAGACAGCACTACTAAATTAAATCTACATTAAGAAAAATGAGCGGCAACATTTAGTTCAAACCGATTTTAATTCTTTTAGAGTGGTGTTAAAGATATCTATTGATGTGCTTGAAAAAAATTGATTCCATATTCTTAGCATTTTGTTTATTGGTGAGCTGCTGGATTTATCAATATTAAACATTTCATAATTCAGGTTCCTGAGGCTTATTTTAGGAACATTGATGCTTATAAATTTAACTAGATCACAGACCTTATATTTTGTACTATTAATCAGATGGAAAATAAATATCACAGCCTGTTTGTCTCTTCTTGCTAATCGACTCTTGAAGCCAAAGCTAGTAAGTTTGCTTTTATACGAGACCATATGGGGATAACAGTTATTTTTCCTAGCATAGAGATATCTAAGGAATTTCTTTTGTACTTTTTCAATATGGTCAATATGAGTAACTGCTGAGGGCATCCAAATTTCTGCAGCGTACTCTAGGTGCGGTCTCACTAGTGTATGGTAGAGCCTTATGACTGTTTCTAGTGCAAAAGATTTACTATTTCTGATGATATATTGTAATTAAATTATAAAACACATCCTGTAATTATCTATCTGTTAGATCTCGCTTCACTTGTCATTTATTAAAAACCACATATACAGCCAATCAGTATTTAGTGGTAAAAGACATCGCGATGGCTAAACCGTCAGTAAAGTTTATATTCAAATATGTGGATTTAGTGAAGTGCCAGTGAAGCACTATGAAGCAGATCCCCTATTATTTTATACCTAGGTATTTTGCGTGTCTTATTAAAATTATACAAAAACTTAAATGCAAAGCTCGATTCCATTGGAAAATACTGTTTACAGGTAGCTGCGGTGTTCTACTACCTGTGCGTAGTCGCGTTACAGTACCTGGCACCTGTGTTGATGTGCCTGTACCTGAATTTCATGTATAAGACACTAGGCGAATACAGCTGGACGTGGGGGAGCCCTACCAGTGCATCTTGGCAAGGGGCTGCAGAGGGAGAGTGTCCTGTGCCCAAAACGGACGAAGGCCATACTCCCGCTGACGACCCATTCTATATGGGTCACCAACCCACCTCTGACTTCCATCTCACGTTGGATTCACTCAAAAAGGTATAATAGCGCGCTCAATTCTAGGTCGGGTACATCAGAAATTCATTACTCAAAAGGCATATTGAGACTATTGTTGACGTATGACTAAAGCGCATACCGCATATCTTT
Source organism: Callosobruchus maculatus (assembly GCA_951848785.1). NCBI lineage: Eukaryota > Metazoa > Arthropoda > Insecta > Coleoptera > Chrysomelidae > Callosobruchus > Callosobruchus maculatus. The sequence continues at coordinate 803,079 of CATOUR010000042.1, read as the reverse complement.
TTGTCATGCTTAGGCCCGGTTGTACAATGCGAGCTTAAGCTTCGGCTTAAAAGGTAAGCCGACGTTAAACCACGTCAGTTGCAAAACGACCGTTGTACAATGCTGGCTTAGCCTCCCACTCCAAGCTTAACACGAGCTTACGTAAGCTGAAGCTTAACGCGAGCTTAGCTGAGGTTTAAACATAACCTCATACAAGTAACATAATATGTCAAGGTGGAACCTTCAAATTGCTTGTCACTTTATTAGGTCATATTTTTTGAAATATTTGTGTCTAATTTAGCAAAGAGAGCAAATGAAAGAACAGAGACAGAAACGGTTGATGCCAAAATGTGACACAAACTGTCAAAAGTGCCTAACCAAAAAAGGTAATTTTTCAGATGATTATGTCAGTACGTGTTGCTTCATTTATGCCAACTGTTTTTTTTTTATGGTCGGCCTCCCGCAAAGGCTGGAAGCCTATGGCGCTGTAGAAGCGCTGCGAGAGGATAAGTATCGGTTCACATTAGATTTGAAACGCTGCAGGTTGTATCCGTCGGGAAACAAATTCCCGGCAGCTGATTCCACAGCGTCGAAGTTCTCCAAAAGAAGGAATGCTGGAGGAGACTGGTTCGGGGAGTAAGGACCTCGACCTGGTAAGGATGAGCTCGCAGAGCTTCTCTAGTGTTCCTGGTTCGGACGGCCTGTGGTGTTATTATCTGAGAGAGCTCACTCGAACACCTTCCGTGATAAAATCTGTAAAACAGGGATAGGCCAGCCACCCTCCTTCGATGTGCCAGGCTGTGGAAGTCCTTTGTGAGGTGAGGCTAATCGATTAGTCTGATCGCTCTTTTCTGGATAGTGTCCAGAAGCTTTAGAGAGTGCTTCGGAGCGCATCCCCACACATGGGAGCAATAATCCAGCGATGGTCGTATCTGTGCCTTGTAGAGCAGCAGCAGTTGCTCTGGTGTATACAACTTCCTACAGCGGAACAAAACTCTGCGTCAAAAAGTTTCTGGGATGCCGTTTTAGCAATACTGACGACGTGGTCGTGCCAGGACATGTTATTTTTGATGTTGATTCCCAAAAGCTTGACGGAAGGTGATTCGACTATGGGGTGACCCTCCATTTCCACGGTTGGTAAACCATCGTGAGACTTCTTTGTAAGTGTTGTTGCCTGAGTTTTTTGTACGTTGAACTGTACTTTATTTGCTAATCCCCACTCGACAATTGTTTTGATATCTGCGTTGATCTGTGAGGCATGCTGCTGTCGCCGACGTACCGTCTCCTGGGATGACAGCTTGGCTAAGCTCAGGCTTAAAGTCGAGCCGTTGTAAAATCGTCGGCTTAGTTAAACCTGATTGATAATGAAATTCATTACAGTTGGCATCAATAAGCAACACGTGCTGACATAATCATCTGAAAAATTACCTTTTTTGGTTAGGCACTTATGACAGTTTGTGTCAAATTTCGGCAACGACCGTTTCTGTCTCTGTTCTTTCATTTGCCCTGTTTGTTAAAATAGACATAAATTTTTCAAAAAATATGACCTAATGAAGTGACAAGCAATTTGAAGGTTCCTCCATGAAATACATGTTACTTGGATGAGGTTAGGTTTAAACCTCAGCTAAGCTCGCGATAAGCTTCGGCTTACGTAAACTCGTGTTAAGCTTGGAGTGGAGTGCTGAGCCAGCATTGTACAACGGACGTCTTGCAACTGACGTGGTTTAACGTCGGCTTACCTTAAGCCGAAGCTTAAGCTCGCATTGTACAACCGGGCCTTAGGAGGTCTAGCTCAACACAGTACAACCTCAAGATTTCTACCATATACTAATTATTGATGCGCTGAATATTTTCAGGTGTTGACGAGTAAAGTTTACAGAGGACTTTTCGGGTTCTGGACTTGGTGGTGTTGTTTCCTGTACTTCGCCACGACCTCAATCGGCTTGGTCTACCAGAGCTACTTTTCCGCAAGTTGAAGTCAAAGAGTTTGCTATCTTTGTACTAGTGAACGCAACCCACCTGTCGACTGCCTTGATTCGCAGTCAGAAGAAAGAAGTTGGAGAGTTTGGATTTCATTTTTTCTTTGTGCTTGTTGGAAAATTCAACTTCGAACCGCAAATTAGCTTTAAAAATTGTGAAAATCTAGGTTAGTTTGAATGATATGTCCTGGTTATATTCTGAATGTTGTAATGCGACTTGTATACATGTTTTACAGTGTGATCGGTGCATTGGTGGTGTTTGCAAACAGGACTGACAAGGATATGGCTTATTTATTCATTCATCGTGTGATCAGTAGGTAGAGAAAAGAAAATCCTCTTGCCGTATTTAATTGCATATATTTTTTCGTCAACGATAAGCACCAGGTTTCTGACTCATATTCGAAAATTCGTGTGTTCATGAATTTTACATTCGTATTTATATTTAAAAATAATAATACCTAATAAACAATACAAAAGTAATGTGAATTTATGATGTTCACCATAAATAACTGTAACCTGCCGTTTGTAAAGGCGGATTATAATGAGCCTAGGGTTGTAGTTGAATAAAAAAGGAGGCCATCTATTAATAGTGCTTCAAATATGACTATGTATAATGCAACATGCATTAATGCATACATTATCAATTAAGCATTTTACAGAGCAAATTGTTGATAATGTAAGCTTAATAATATACGTCTGTTTTCAGTACGTATTTTTGGAGAATACTACCTTGTGTAAGTACCCAAATTGGAAAACAGCCATGGAACCGCATGTTGCTTTCCTGATGAGCTGAAGTTCCGTTTTCGTTTTAATTGATGTGATTTTAAAAAATAGCTCCACAGAATCAGATTCGATTGAGTAAGGGCCTGGCCACATCTCCACGTCACGACGTCGTCAACGTGGAACGGTGCGCTGTCGCTGCAGGGTACCGTTGCCACGATGTGCTAGTGAAGGTACGGCAACGTCGCAGTGGAACGCCACCTTGAACGTCATCGCCGACGTTTTTTTTTTTTTTTTTTTTTTTATGGTCGGCCTCCCGCAAAGGCTGAAAGCCTATGGCGCTGTAGAAGCGCTGCGAGAGGAGAAGTATCGGTTCACGTTAGATTTGAAACGCTGCAGGTTGTAGCCGTCGGGAAACAAATTCCCCGGCAGCTGATTCCACAGCGTCGAAGTTCTCCAAAAGAAGGAATGCTGGAGGAGACTAGTTCGGGGAGTAAGGACCTCGACCTGGTAAGGATGAGCTCGCAGAGCTTCTCTGGTTTTCCTGGTTCGGACGGCCTGTGGTGTTATTATCTGAGAGAGCTCACTCGAACATCTCCCGTGATAGAATCTGTAAAATAGGGACAGTTCAGCCACCCTCCTCCGATGTTCCAGGCTGTGGAGGTCCTTGGTGAGGTTAGGCGTATCGATAAGTCTAATCGCTCTCTTCTGGATAGTGTCCAGAAGCTTTAGAGAGTGCTTCGGAGCGCATCCCCACACATGGGAGCAATACTCCAGCGATGGTCGGATCTGTGCCTTGTAGAGCAGCAGCAGTTGCTCTGGTGTATACAACTTCCTACAGCGGAACAAAACTCCAAGCTTCTGGGATGCCGTTTTAGCAATACTGACGACGTGGTCGTGCCAGGACATGTTATTGTTGATGTTGATTCCCAAAAGCTTAACTGAAGGTGATTCGACTATGGGGTGACCCTCCATTTCCACGGTTGGTAAACCATCGTGAGACTTCTTTGTAAGTGTTGTTGCCTGAGTTTTGTGTACGTTGAACTGTACTTTATTTGCTAGTCCCCACTCGACAATTGCTTTGATATCAGCGTTGATCCGTGAGGCATGCTGCTGTCGCCGACGCACCGTCTCCTGGGATGACAGTGGCTTGCCTGGTTCCATGCACGACACTAATGTACTGTCATCTGCGAAGCTGTAGATTGGATTGGATGTTATTTCCAGCAGCTCGTTGATGTACAGCAGAAACAGTGTAGGGGATAGGACAGATCCCTGAGGAACACCGGCGTTTATTGAAAATACGTCTGATGAACAGCCCTCGACTACAACAAACAGAGATCGGTCGTTCAAAAAGCTATTCAGCCACTGGCGCAGGCCAGGTGGCAGTCCATAAGCAGCAAGCTTGACCAGAAGTCCGTCATGCCATACTCTGTCGAAAGCTTTCGATATATCAAGTGCAACAACACGGGATTCGCCATGATTGTCTATTGCTCTGTTCCACAAGTGAGTGACGTAGGCAAGGAGGTCACCTGTAGACCTGTGCTTACGGAAGCCATACTGGCGATCATTTATGATGTTATTATTGTCCAGGTATTTCAGGAGCTGTGTGTTAATGACAGTCTCCATAACCTTAGACATGATGCTGAGAAGAGCCACAGGTCTATAGTTGGTGGGATCAGTTTTTTTGCCTTTCTTAGGGATGGGTTGTACGCAGCCAATCTTCCACGAAGCGGGAAACACGCCTCGTTGATACGAAAGTTTGAAGAGCTTGCAAAGAATAGGTGCAAGCTCAGCGGCACAGCGTTTAAGGACAATGGCTGGGATTTGGTCAGGACCAGTAGCTTTATTGGTGTTCAGTTTTTGGAGGATGCTTTTTACATCTCGATGTTGAAATTTGACCTCTGCCATTCTCGAGTTCACGCTTATTGTGGTGGTCGGAGTACTTCCTTGAAAGTCTACAGTAGAATTGGCTGCGAAGAGCTTCCCCAAGATATCTGCTTTTTCTTTAGAAGCAGAAGCGATGGATTTGTCCTCTCTGGTCAAGGGTGGTATTGACGAATAGGAAAAGTTCTGACTAACAGCCTTAGCTACAGACCAGAATGTTCTGGACGAACTAGGACATGAGAGGAGCTTGTTCTTAATTTTTTGGTTGTGTTCCTCCTTGCTGCTGTCAATCACGCGTTTACAGTGATTTCTGGCATCGATAAAACTGCGATGGCTCTCAGCATTTGGATTTTTCCTCCATTCTCTGTAATGTTGGTTTTTAGAGGTAACTGCATCTCTGCAACGCTGATTGAACCACGGCTTGTTTTTGGAGGGATGCTTGACGACATGAGGGATATATGCTTCCATGCCGGATATTAATACCTCTGTTATTTCTTGGGCGCAAGCTGATGGATCTCGTGACTTGAAGCAGACGTCGTTCCAGGGAAAGGACTGGTAGTATTCCCTTAGGTCGTCCCACTTTGCTGATCCGTAATGCCAGACCCGACGAGGCTTTGCATGGTAGAGATCTGGAGCATGCATTCTGCATAGCGTCGAGACGGTGTTGTGGTCAGACGAACCCAGTGGGGCGATTACCTTCACTGTGTAGACCGTTGGAGTAGTTGTGAGATAAAGGTCCAACAGACTAGCAAAATCTCCGTGGCGACTGGGAATCCTTGTCGGTTCTTTGACTATCTGCTCCAAGCCGCAGCTAATAGCAAAGGCTTCAGCTTCACGTCCCTCGTCGTCCGTTTTGTTTGAGTGTTTCAGCCAGTATGAGTTGTGAACGTTGAAGTCACCCAGAAAGACTATCTCTGAATGAGGGTGATCTGATTGCAGCGCGTCCACAATGGCTGAAAGCTTCTCGAAGAGCTCTTTGCAGTTGTTACTGCTTGGTGGCCTATAAATGCAGCATATAAATTTGGAATGATTTTGGAAGGATATTTTGAGCCATATGATGTCAAATCCTTCCAGTTCGAGCTCTTCTTCTCGATGACAAGAAAGCCCAGGTTTAACGTACACGCATACGCCAAACCTATGTCTAAATCGGGTGTATAAGTCATATCCGGGATATCTAAAGCAGTTATCCATTGTTGAAGAGCCGACTTGAGTTTCCGTAAGGGCCAGAATGTGTGGCTTCTCTACCTGAAGGTGTTGATGGACAGAGTTTATGTTGGAGGCAAGACCTCGTATATTTGTAAAGTCGGCTCTGAACAAGTTTCTCTGGCCTTCGGGCCTGTCGTCAGTGCGAAGTTGCTGCGAAGGACGGCTTCTGTTGTTAGCCTGACGAGGAGTGGCAGCACAATTCTTTAAACAAACCTCGCTTAATGTTCCCCCCGGACCACCTGGCACCCGGAGATCCGAACGGCCAGGTATTTTACCTCCGGAATCTTTTGATCCTGGAGGAGCCATTGAGCATTTTTTTACTTTTAATTAATCCAATTTGTCACTTATGAGAAACCGAGAACATCAGCCCAGCGACGGAACATGAACCGTGAGGCCATTTGGCGCCGCCTATTTGCGGGAACCTATTTCTAGTTTCCCGGAAATATTCCGATGTGGGGGTGATTGCACCGCGGGCGAAGCTAAGTGACTCCACTTCTCCCCCCTGTGGCTGATTGCAGAGATAATAGTACATGGTGCACCGTCGTCGGTGCAAGGTGTACCATCACCTCTGGGCGATGGGGTCGCCACATCCCTACGCCTGTGGCTATAGTCTGTCCACTGAAGAAAAGGAGTAAAAAATTATTTCAAACCCTTATTTTGGGGCTTTACTTGGATAAATTGAACTTAATTTTTCTGTATATAATAACAACACTGCTCTCAGTATGCAGTTTTGTAGAGGGTGTGCATATAACCCTTGACCATACAGTAAAAATTTACATATATTGCGCATGGTTACTCCGTTTGTTCGGTGGATAAGGTATAGTTCTTAACGTACGTGAAAAATAGCAGTATCGTTCTAGATATGGACCGCAGAATACGTATTCTGCTTCTGCTATCGTTAAAAAGACGGAGAGAGAGTTGAAAAAAAAAATATGTGAAAAGACAGTACTGGGTACACCCCTATCTTTCAATTATGAATAGTTGATAAAATCGGGCCTACCAGCCACACGTCGGCGACGACGTCAACGTGGTGTTCCACGGCGACGTTGCCGCACCGTCACTAGCACATCGTGGCAACGGTACCCTGCAGCGACACCGCACCGTTCCACGTTGACGACGTCGTGTCGTGGAGATGTGACCAGGCCCTAAGGTAGAGCACTGGCGGAACCTTGTGAGCCGCTTACCTGATTACGCAGTGTGTATTTCACGGCTCATAAAATTCCGTCCGCCCTATATCGTCAAACTATTTTTTTGAACTGCTTTGATTCATTCATAGTTTTTCGTTTATCGTGTCGTTTTTATTCGAATGACTTTCTGTTTGTTCGAAAATATATCGTCAGGCGTCTCTCATTTTACGTTGAACGATGCATGTTTACTGTCTGTATTGTTTCCTTTATTGAATTTATATGTAAACATTTTGTTTTCAATAAAGTCTGTTATGTAATAGGTATGTTTGTTTTCTACTTTTTGAATAATTGAATTAATGTTAAATGTTACAAAGGCATTTGTCAAAAGGCTAACATTATATAGGATATACCTGTTCCTTTTTGGACATGCATTTGTAAAATTGCAGTGCAAATGCGCTTTTTTATCACAGAAACGACGTGACTGACACCTGATTTGAGGAATCTTATAGAAATTGTGAGGAGAACGGGGCCCTTTACCGTATCTAGCAGATCCAAAGCGTTCTGGAAACCTGGATTAATGCACAATAGAATCAGTCAAATATATAAAGGAAGTTAGGTGCTCCTGAGCAAACTTAAAAGACCTATTTTTCCAGTAGCGATGGAGTAATCGTCAAAAAAGTACAGCGAACCATTTTAAAAACTGATCAGAGTTCGCGTTTGGGCGGTTTCACGGTTTCTGATTAATTCTTAAGTGGGGTGGGACAATTTGGAGAGGGCGGGGCGGAAATATTCGGTAGGTGAGTATTACTCTTCTCTAACCTCAAAAATCGGAGGGTGATCACAGACATACTCGAACCTATATACCTATACTACTCACAAAAAGGGATATTCGCTTTAAAAATTTATGCAGAGCTTGGCAGTACACTACTTACAATTTATTCTTCACTCAGACGCTATTTACCTACATGACACCTTCAAAAAGCCCTATACGTGTATTTTACGTATACTTTACATGTATAGAGCATGACTTTTTGTAGATCCAAAAACTATATCTGTTGCAAATGTGGCGAAGCACTAGTTGGTAGTGTGAAGCACTAAAGATGCCCTCCAGAAGACGACAGCCCTTGCATACGCAGTTAAGCCCTTTTGAACGGCGCGGATTGCATGTCAACGGGAACGTGAAACTTCTTTCAGAGCAATTGCTGTAACCATGGGGCATATCGTGGAGCGTGACTACAATAATTGAGGTTTTGAATAAATTTTTTTTTGTCATAAATGGAAAGATCATACATAAGTTTTATAACAAAACTGTTTTTATTTTCTTTTTTTTCGCAATAATTCAAAAGTTATATCAAAATCAAAATGGGTTTTTGAATCGAGTACCGAAAACACGTCGACGGCTCCCGAACCCGTGTGACGTCGCCATGGCGGTAAGGATGCTCCTTTGACCAACGACATCCTACTCCGATACTAGATTCTAGCATTGATTCTAGATTCCCAGCCAATCGCGAAAATACGTACTGCTAAACTGGTAACTAGTGTATATTTGTTGCAACACAGTTGATAAATGAAGTTTGCAGCTCGAGACGAAGTCTACGATCGAAATAAATATGTTTTTGAATGTTTGAAGTTGATACCAGTAAGTAAGTACCTATAATCAAATATGTTTCGTTGAAAAGACCTCCTCAATCGGAGGATAGCCCAGTGGTTAGAGAGTCCGATAGTGGATGTCAGGGTCTTTGGGGTCTTTGGATCGAAACCCAGGCCTTCCAATTTTTTTTTTTTATCAAATATGTTATTGATGTGCTTTTTGCACTTGCTATTCAAAAACCCATTTTTATTTTGATATAACTTTTGAATTATTGCGAAAAAAAAGAAAACAAAAACAGTTTTCTTATAAAACTTATATATGATCTTTCCATTTATCACAAAAAAAGTAATTTTTTTCTTAATTCAAAACCTCAATTGTAGTAATATGGCGGGCATGGATCAAAGAAGGATGAATGCAGCAAGAGCTAGAGGTCCTGGAGCATATAGGAGAACTACAGACTGGTAAGATCACCTACGACTACTGACACTTCAAAACAGAATGCGATCCACTCGAGGTGTTGCTGAGGCTTGGTATGCAGCTATAGCGAGGTTCCTTAGAATTAGCACGATGTAGGTATCACAGATTGCGTGAAATGGGCTTCAGATCCCGCCATCTAGTGCTTATGCTATGCTGCAAATTATCGTTACCAATGGTTAGATTGGTGCTGACAATGGCATGCTGGGCGAATATCAGATGGCGTTCTCCGACGAGTCCAGGATTTTGTCTCGGGGCACACAACAGACGCCAGTTTACTGTTGAGCGCCACGTAGGATGTAGACAAGGATACCGTCCTATATATTTGTTTTATCGTTTGGGATGAGGTTCCATTTAATATCTAGTCACTTGTGATTCGTGGCACAACGACGGCCTAAAGTTATATGTGAATGAGGTGTTAGAACCAGTTGCCGTTCCATATGTCAGAGGCCTAAGAGAGGATCTCTTCCAGCACGATAATGTGCGTCCTCATATTGTAAGGTTGTTGAAAAACTATGGGATTGGATGGGTCTGTACATTCGCGATTTACCCAATCCTCCGAACACGCTGAACGAACTGGAACATGCTGTGAGGGCAGCTTGGGAGGCTGTACCCCAAGGGTTTATTAACAACCAGATTACGAGCATGCTTTGTGGGTTATACGAGTGCATTGCTTAACAAGGAGGGCCCATCCATTACCGACCTGTTGTATTTTTTTATGAAGTATAATTATATGGAAAATGGTTCGTTTAATATTGCCATTAGCTTTGCCGCATTTCATAAACGGCACCCCTTTTTTCTCATAGTTCGGATTTAACTTGCTAATAGTATATTTTTCCCCACGGTTTTGATAATAAGAACTGTCTTGCTTCTCAAAATAGCCATATTAACTGCCAACAATAACTTCTTCATCGTTGGAAAACCTTTAACCAATAAGCCATTTTTTTCAAGTTTGGGAACAGAAAATAACCCGATGCGGCTAAATGATGAGGTATAGCAATTGTAACTTTAATTCATTAATTTTATCCATTGCAATAACAAATTTGATGCTGATCTTTGATGAAACAAAACTTTTCAGTCAAAAGCGATAATTTATTTTTGCTTGGTTTCCAAAAAACCAACGTCATGCCCTTGCCTACAGATGCAGCGGTCTTGGACTTCTTTGGCGCCGGTTCTATTTTTACAGCCCATTGTGTGTTGATTGTTCTTTTGTCTGAGGTGGGTCATTCCCACCAAATATATAAAATATTATGGAAGGCGAATTATGAAAATGTTTATTCTTTTTTGAGTTATATTTTTGGTCAGCTAATTTGACTTGATGCAATTCATAGGATTTAAAATTCGTCGAGCTCCACGTAATTTTTTTAGTAACTAAATCTGGCATTTTTAGGAAAAAAATTCACGGAGCCTATCAGGCACGTATTTAGGGGGGTCCAGGGGGTCCGGACCCCCTCCCCCCGAAACGTTATAAAATGGCTTCTAAAATATGGAATCCACAAATTTGCACCTCCCCCCCCCTCCCCCCCCCTCAAATTTAAGGTGGCAACTCTAATCCAGACCCCCCGAAAGGTCAATCAAGTGACACCTATAATCTGGTCCCCCCTCAAACCAAATCCTGGATACGTGGCTGGAGCCTACTTATAGACTCTGTCCACATTTGAACATTTTTTCTGTTTATCATTTCTATGACTGAAGTATCCACAACGTTAAGCAGTCTCCTTCTCCGTTACCTTGAAAGTTAAGGGATGATATGATAACGGACGGGAGAATCTTTTCGTTCGAAGACAATTTTGACTAAACCAAACCATTTCACGTAATATCGAATACGTTGTTGAGTCTCGATTATCCTTTTTGAATTACAAATTATGTCTGTTCGTGATTATTTTGATTGTACCATTTACACAGGCTAACGGACAAAAATAGGTATGCTTTACAGAAATAGTTTTACTTACATTTTCTAGATGAATTTGCAATAATTTCACCAAGCACAGTAAAATCGCAAGAAATCATTCATATGGATGACACCGTAACTCTAGTATTGCTCTGCCAGTTGGCACTGCGGTTATAAGCGAATATCATGGATTTATTAAGTGCATTAATAAAAGAGTCATTTAGACGACAGACAATACATTTGATACTTCGAAAACCTACCTACTTTCAAATGTTATCAATAATACAGCCAACCTTAGACAATGATTCAACATCAGGGGTGTCACATAAAGTTATTTCAAAAAAGATCGAACAATAAATACAGGAAACTAATTCTGTGGAACAACATCAGGTGTGAGGGGATATCAGCTAACCGACGGGAGAATTTTACCCCCTTTACTGTTTTTTCAACATATTTTTGTCAGTGTAATTTTTAGCTACATCGTAAACATTCGTGAGGCTAAGAACTCAACGAATCACTCTCAATAATACTCTCAAAAATAGTTTTTTTTGTATATAACACGCGGCGATCTAATTTTTAGTTTTTGGTGAGAATGACCCAGGTGTGTGAACTGCGAAGTGATAGACCCACGTTTTGCTTTGTTGTTGTGAGTCTCAGCTACCGCCATCTCTAGGTTAGTCAAATCATTATTTTTATAACGCTCATTCACAATATTTTCATGATGATCAGCATTCTTTTAATTCGCTAGAAAATACCGTATGTGAATTTTGATAATATCATGTCAGGAAATTTTAACATCGACGTCTCCAGAATTAACAAAAACGGCATGCTCCTTTTGAATAATCTATTGGAAAGCTACGGTTTGATACAATTAATTGATGAACCATCAAGAGTTACAGCTACATCCTAGAGCATCATTGATATCATAATATGTCGCAAAAACCTAATTCTGACTAACCATAGTATTTCACCCACCGCTGTTCTGGCAGATCATAATTTGATATGTTGTGAAGTGAAACTTATTTCAAAAAAGTTCCTTCCAAATTTTCATACTTTCCGAGACTTTAAAAAAATTGACAAAAACCCATTTGATATTTATGGCATGGAAGATCCAGAATTAGATCATAAAGTCAACATTTTTAACACTCATAATTATGCTATAGCTTTTTGACAAACATGCTCCTGTTAAAACTGCAAAGATAACCAAGAAAAGGGCTCCCTGGTTAACAAACTATTATTATGAAACTTAGAGATAATGCTTAATGTCAATTTAAACGCTCACGAGATCCTTCAAAATGGGATTATCATAAACAATTTAGAAATTGCACCCAGACAGCATATGAAAATGAAAAACGAGCATATTTTTAGTTTCAATACAATAATGGCCTAAATAAAAGCTGGAAATTGTATATGAGTTTAAATATTCTTAATAATTCTAAGGACACTTTCGTGCCCGAAATTCTTGGAAATCCTAACGAATTAAATATCTTTCTCTGTGATACAAATCAACATACTTGATGACCGATGACCGGACGCATTGTATATCCAAAACAGTAGAGGTCCGAGGACAGATCCTTGCGGGACAGATCCTTGGGCAACAAAGTAGGATCATGTTCAACGAAATTCTATCACAGCCAGTGGCATTGTATTTTATTGTTAACAATAGTGTGTGAATAGTGCATTCCGATGTGGGCTAAAAATTAAAATTTTCGATATTATGTTTTTTATTATTTTTATAAAACAGTGTAGCATGTCACGGTCTGGATGTATGTATGTATGAAGCCATTCAAATGAACGATATCCGCCATGGATGGGACGTGGTGGAACAATCGCTTAGCCACCGCGTTTATCGGACTTGACCCCACTTGAATTTTTCTTGAAATAGAAAGTTCATGTCGACGTGCCAGCTAGATGCGAGGATCTTATTTGCAAAATTATTTAAGTCGGAAATGAATTACAGAATGACAAAACGATGATCAGTCGCTCTACGCAACATGTGTCAGTAAGAGCAATATCATAACTGCAACACCAAGGCTGACATTTCGAACAATGGTTGCAACATTTGCTTCTTTTTTTCGTGACCACTAAGTATTTTGTTTTATTGCCCTCTCAACTGCCGGATTAGACAAACCATCATAGCTTCTATCTTCTAAACTACAATTTACTTAGGGCTAAGATGTGAATAGCTATGTTTTTTAGGAAACATCATGTACTATCGCTTAGAAATAAAAAAATGTAGCTTAGATTCTTTGAAAAAACTAAAATTGTAAAAAAATTGCAAAAATTAAATAATTATTTTCTTTTAACAACATGACATGAAATGAAATTTGGAAAATGTTTACCATTGCCTACTTTATGGCCTACATGTTTTGCTATTGAATGATACTTATTTTGTGTTTTTAGAACCTCAACATAGGTAGTTATGGCTAAATTAGTACAATACTCGTGCATTGATCAAACAGAAAACAAAATGGCTGCTATTTTATTATGGTGGGAGGGAAACCACTTTTGAGGGGTGATATGCCGATAAAAATTAACGTATTTTATCCCCCTAAAGGCTCCAACACCGATGACCGGACACATGACAGATTATTGTGTACAGCGTCTCTCTCTCAGGCCACAAAACACAGCAAGATACATTTTTATGCTGACGATACACAGTTATATTATTCCTTCCCCCCTAACGTCGTCGACATTTCTATTGCAAACAAAAAGATCAACGAAGATCTTGAGTTACTCGCAACTGTTCCGAAAAAACTTTGTTTGACCATAAATCTTTCAAAAACTAAAGTAATTATTTTAGCTGCAGCTGTTAAAAAATCTGAAAACATGGTTAAACTGACAATTAATAGCACTGTACTTTATTGTTCAAAATTTTTGCAATAATCTTTGAGTAAATATAGAGGAGCATGTTAACCACATAATTAAACAATTAATTGCTTCAATTAAATTAATATATAAAAGCCAAAAATGTCTCCCAACTACTGAAAGGAAAATTTTGTGTAAATATAATATACTATCTCACGTACATTATGCAGATTTATTTTATGGGCCTTTTTTGACACTATTTGAAGATAACAGACTTCAAAAAATCCAAAATTCCTGTGTACGTATAATATATTAAGTACTTCGCAAATATGGCCGGCTTTCAGAGAAAATTAAGGAACTCTGTTTGTTGAATATGAAGCAAAGACGGCAACTACATACGTATGTTGCCTAATCCATAAAATACTATCAACCACCCAGCCAAAATATTTGCACGACAAAGTTCCACTAAGGTCGCGTATTCATAATATAGACACACGATATAGAAATAAATGATCGATTCCGCAACATAAATCAAATTTATTAAAAAAATCGTTTTTACATAAATAGCTCCTAGATCCTATAACCAAATTTCCGATGAACTAAAAATACTTAATTTTTGACAATGCATTACATTTGATAACTAAATTCATTTTTTTTTCATTTTATTTGCAATAAAACTACAAATAATGCCACCCCTAGAAGGCTGAGCCTTGTGGCGGGGTATAGGCATACATAGTAAGATAATTATATGTCACAAAAAATTTTACGGTACCATTTTCTAAAGCCAGTGGTTATCCAACAGCATTATCATCTCATCGGTTTATACCAGAACTGGATCGTGACGACTGATATCTTGCGATAGTTGTCTTTCCGGATGCTTCATTGGACTTTCTGCGAACTGGTTTACTTGAGGCAACCAAAAATTGGTAGCGGATAATACCAATAATGTTTTCATAAGTAATTGTGCTTTTAAAACTAAAAATTTCGGAAATCTGATCGAATAACCGTCATTGAATTGGACCTATAAATTTGGTTCCTCTTAAATAATCAACTATCTACTATGCTAAATCTATTATATACCTACTCTGACAATTTGATTGAATTTTTATATATTCTCTTCTATTCATTTCATTCTTATTCACTGAAAAATTTTGTTTCTATTTTATAATTATTCATATTTTTTTATAATCACTATAATATTAAGTGGAAAAACGGGAAGTCCCGAACTTGCCTTTTGGCAAACTATACAGTTCCCACATAGCACTGTATATTCTATGAATATTCTTTAAATCTCCTATATGTTCCATGAATATTCAGTATAATCATAGAATATTCGTTATTTCTCTTGATTGTTCTGGATTACTAACATAATATTCTTTATAGAATCTTATTATTTTATCCACTTAGGATGATCAGTGATTATTCGTTTAATGTCTGAATTATTCCAGAATATACCAGTAATATTCTTCATAGAATATTATTTTAATAATCTACTAAGAACAAGATGTAGCTATTTTCTGACGAACATTTAGTAATATTTGTAATAGAAATATCTGTATATAGGCAAATATTCAATATGAGGTATTATTAATTTATATTTGCACGTTTCTTAGTGAATTAAAAAACCTTCATTCGTTTTGCGTTCATCCTAAATATACCTTAATAAGTATTATATGTGCAATTTTCAAAAGTTTATTAGTCATTAGCCATTGCCAGCAATACAGATACGGCATCCACCGACGATAAAGTGACAGCATCTCATGCTGATGTATGTATGTGGTGTCGTCAGTTGTCAATCTTGTCTGGTTGTCACTCGCTTCAAGTGTTCTGTCATTCTGTGCTTCAACATGTGGATGTCGGCATTTTAGCAATTCACGAATTCACGAGTTTGGCTGCATTTTTGTGCCCCATTTTGTACAATAAAGTTGCTGGTTGTTATAAAGTGTGTGACAGTGTTCCAAATTATGGTCACCTACTATGGTGTAAGGTTCATTATATAATGTGAGTAGAATTTTGAGGTTAAATGCAAGAAGTTTACATTTTTACACTTTATTTAGGCATCTGGACTGAGATGTCTAACCACTTGACTTTTGTGACTATCTGCCACTAGTAGGTGCCATTATTTTTGGAACAGTAGGTATCCATAATTCCCTAAAAATGTTTCGTATATGAGATAATTTAGACAAAATGTTCCTAGAATATTCAAAAACATTCTACCACGATTATTAATGTAATATCTGTGCGGAATATTCTAGGAATATAGCGTGTTTTTCCCATTTCGAACGTTTACAGAATATTCTGTAAATATTCCAATTATCCATGGAATTTTCCCAGAATATTCATAATATCTGTAGTGAACAGAATATTCTCGCATTATCCGGTGCTATGTGGGTTATTTTTTATTTTTCTTGTCGTCATTACGTTTTTGCAAGTATAGATTTGCCAATAAAAGCGATTATTATTATTAAATAACTTGTTGCATCCTTTTAGCATAACAGCGTGTGCAATAAGTCGAAAGGAATATGTGGGTCCGGCACTGGTTGAGCCGAAGCTGCGTGGACGCGCGAACCACCGTCGCGACGTCGGCGTCGCGAAACCCGAAAGACGGATTTCCAGCCGGTTTGCGCCGTTTGCGGTGGCCGCTCGGCGCTCAGTAGCGAAGTCGCAGCGATTGTGAGTTGATTTTGTGACCGCGACATCGCTGAGCAGTGCGCGAATCGAGTCGATCGGACCGCAGATCGCGTTAGTGCGCGGGCAACAAATCGCCCTTTAGGCCCCGGACGCCGCCGCTGTCCTTCTCTGACCTCAACCTCAAACAACCACCGTCACCATGGCCGAGGTGGAGACCATCGAGGAGAGCTATGAGACCGAGGTGCGCAGGAAGGTCGTACGCACCAGGATGAGCATAGAGGAGGTCAGTAACTCATTCACCACATATCTCCACTACTCTCACTGACAAATCATACCATATAAACAGAATATAAAATTAAACGTAATGTAATACATCATTTGCCAAAAAACAAATACTTAAAAAGCCCCATCAAACAGATATCAATGGCACACTGAGGTCTACGAAGATACCTGCCAACATTGTATATGATAGCACATTGATGGCTGCCATTGGTGGACCACAAGCAGGCACCTTTTGCCATGCTATCAAATTGCCATAATTGCTTAAACTCACCAACCACCCCAAACACAACGGCCGGATTTGAAATTGGCACCCTCAAACTATAAGTAATAGGAGTTTATTGGTCCGGCATTGCAGCATCAGCAATCACTAAACAAAGAATGTCCATTAATAGCTATATTGAAGATAATGGGTATATGAATGAGGGTGTCATAAAAGCTGTTATTTCCTTAAAAATAATATAGAAAGTTGCAAAAATCGGTATTAACGTTAAATACGTAATAAATTCTCTGCAGAGGTAGGCACATCACATAGATACCCATACATTTCAGTACACAAGATAAATGAAGTAGAAAGGCACTGAAATTATACATAGGAAAAAACAAGTAATAACAATAATTCATAAACATTATTTAAAATTGTCAATGGAAGAAAAATATATAACGAGCGACAAAATCCATAACAGACCACATAAGCCAGATATTCAGTACCATAAGCAAATTAATGAAGGTAACATCCACATTGAAAGCATGTAAAACTGAGGCGAAGATGTAAGTATACCGCTGGTGAATCTGTCACGAAAAACGAAGTCAAAATATAACGTGATATCCAACATCTGAGCCTATATCCTCATGCAAGGTGTGACATTTATGGTTGGCCTTTGTATCTACATTAGTATTTAACGAATAAATAATAATAATAATTTATATAATTTCATATTTTAATCATTTAATATAACCTTGTATCACGGAATGTTTTACACAGGTTGCAACTCAAAAATTGTAGAAGATAACCGAATAGAACAACAAATTTGAATTGTTGACAGAAAACTTTACAGTGACTAGTGACTACTAACAACTAATCCAAGGAATGTATAGGTATTGAGGTTATATTGTACCCTTCTGCCCTCAGGGTAAAAGAATAAATATCGAAATGTTCGAAAAATTCGAAAAAATTCGAAAGAAAATATTTTATTTGGTGCACAAGTAGCGTACCTTTAAAAATTCTAGGGATCATTATATATGAGCTATGTTGTTTTTATCTGTAATAGTTCAATGTATGTATATATTTTTGAATTCTATATATTCTTATATACAGTGGCATTTATATGGAGATGTTCAGGTGGTTAAACATGGCGATACAAAATGGCGTTCACGCTTTAGGTTGACATAAACAAAACACAGAGGCGGACAAAGAAGACCGCCTCTGACCCGTGACTAACTTCCATATCCAGGAGAAGTGGTCCTAATTTACCTTACCGCCGAGCTATAGCTACCACTTCCGGTATTTCTCGGTAAAACATATTTTTTAACAATTTATTTACAGTCATTCAGCGTCCTAACTGACCAATATGTGTTTTCATGCAGGTGTTGTTTTTATTCTGAACTTTAAGTTACTGTCTGTACCATTATTTTTTTTGTTTTTGTAGTGTATCGATTTTAATTAGTACCTTCTTCTTCTTGTAATGCCGACTTCTCATTGAAGGTTGGCGACCACGTTTTTAAATGCGTCTCTGTCTCTTGCAACATGAAACAGCTCTTCGACGTTGAGATTGGTCCATTCTCTTATGTTTCGAAGCCAGGATTTTTTCTTTCTGCCAATACCTTTTTTCTCCTCCACTCTGCCTTGCATAATGTTTTGTAGCAGTATATATTTATCGTTGCGTAAGACGTGACCTATGTATAATGTTTTTCTTATCTTAATGATTGTCAACAGCTTTCTTTTGCGATCAATACGTCTTAGAACTTCTTCGTTGGTGATTCTGTCAGTCCAGGGTATCCTCAGGAGGCGTCTATAGAGCCACATCGCAAATGCCTCAAGTTTTTTGATCATTTGAGCTTTCAGTGTCAAAGTTTCCACTCCGTATAACAATACTGACCACACGTAGCATTCCATAAATCTAATTCTTAGGTGGAGGTTTAGATTTCTGTTTGTAAACATTGAGGAGTATTTGATAAATGCCTTTCGAGCCATTTCTATTCTGATCTTAATTTCTTCGTCTGGATCCATTTGAGCATTTATGACTGAACCATTAGTACCTAATGGGCATCATTACGCCTCATTTTAAAAGAACATTATCTGCGGGAAAATCGGGAAAAACAAATAGATTCAGATCAAAATTAAGACCATTTATCCAGTCCGCTACAGAATTCGAGGCTTCGAAGAAATCCGTCTGTCCTCCAGCATATGCGGTAAGCGGACATTCGGTGACAATATGTTGAACAGTCTGCCGGGGCTCTCCACAGTTACAGGACGGTGATTCAGATATCCTCCATTTGAAGAACGAGTCACGACAGATGCCATGTGACGTTCTGACTCGATTAAGGGTTTTTCATGCATGGCGAAGCAATTCTATTGCTGGCAGGGCTAAAGTGGGGTGGATAGCGGGTGGAGCTTGTACCGGCTTCTGGACCTCCCAATCTCTCCTCCAATGCTCATCAACTTGGAAGCCATCCCTCAAGAGCCGTTCGCAAGTGGTAATGGCAGATTTATAGACTTCCGCCTCCAAAGATCCGCATCAGCCAGATCAGTATGCAATGGAAGTTGAGGATTGGATAGTATTTTGTTGTATTCCTTCACCAGTTTATCCTGTCTGCGGATGTGAAGAGGAGTGATACGGACAAAACGGTTTTTAGATAGTCACTAATTATCCTCATTGTCTCATTTAGTTTGGTGTCAATCATTTTTCCATGAGGGCTGTTCAACCAGACTGGAGCGCAATATTGAGCAGTCGAATAAACAAGACTGTGAGCAGATATTCTGAGGGTGGTTACGTTTACCCCACTAGGGTACCGCACAGTTCATAAATGATATTGTTTATGGTACTAAGATTTGCTGCTGTGTTTTTTAGATGTTTTCTAAATGATAATGTTCGGTCCATTGTTATGCCCAAGTGTTAAGGCTCAGTTCTAGCTTGCTTGTTATTGATGTGAAAGCACAACACTTCACTTTTCATTATGTTTGGAATCAGCCTCCAGTCTGCAAAATATCTTCCCATCACAGTAGGTAAGATATTACTACCTTCCTCTATTGTATTACGATGACCAGTTAGAGCCTAGAGCAATATCGTCGGCATACATGAACTTCTTAGAAATGGTGTTGGGTATATCGGAAATATACTCGTATGCATAGGTTAAATAAGACTGGAGCGAGTACTGAGCCCTGGGGTAAACCATTATTTAGGTGCCTCATTTTACTTCTACTGTCACTCGTTATTACTTGGAATGGCATATCGCAAAGCATGTTGTTTAATAGCGATGTTATTCGGCCACTACTTTCAGGAGTTTGAAAATAAGGCCCTCTTTCCAAACTGTGTCGTATGCTAAAGACAAGTTGCCGTACACTACTGTAATATTTAAACGTTTCTGAAACCCAGCCTCAATGTGGGTTGTTTAGGCTGAGTACTTGATCCGTGAAGCTACGGTGTGGTCTAAAGCCAGCCGGCTCAATTGGAATATGTTCCAGTATTGGTGGATCTATCCAATTTAGTATTATTCTCTCAAGAAGTTTATAGCATGAACTCAGTAGAGATACAGGCCGATAGCTCTCAGGTAGATTCTTTGGTTTGTGTGGTTTCAGCACTGCAATAACTTTTGATTTATTAAGCTTCTTTGGTATGTTTCCTATTTGTAAAATGTCACTGAAAAATTTGCTTAGCCACATTCTGGTATGTTCCCTAGAGTTTTTGAGAAACTCGGGGTGGATTCCATGAGTTTGGCAATGATGACTGTTGAGATCTTTATTTCCAGTAACAAGTTATTTAAAAACTATAACAAGGAAAAGAGACAATGAACGATTTTTGTTTTTTCTCAACCTAATTTCTAAGAATTCACCTTGAGTTATAACTTCTTTTGCAAAAAAATGGACCATTATGAATGCGCTCTTTTCATAAGCACAGAATCGATGAAAATTATGTGGTGGTGGAGATTACTTGGTATTCAGCAAAAAAAGAAAACACGAAACAAAATAAAGGATAACATTATCCCGAGCCAGAAAAATATGTTGATAGAGATAAAACTATCTCTACATAAACATGCATTTGAACTAAACAGTGCTTGGAAAGGACCTTTATATACCCTGTAGCTATCTTGATGCACAGTAGTACTCTTTCATAAAACAAATACATAGTACATAGTTAATATCTTTAAGACTTATTAGAGATAAACGAACTTGTTAATTACCCAGAAGCTCTAAAATGCAGTGGACCCACATCCACATATACTTTGCAAATTCTACTCTCATCAGGTCGTAAGATCTGCCTGTTATGCCGTGTAAGTTAAGAGTAAGGCGATATACAGATATTTTGTTTACCCTGAACAAAATAATAACGTGACATGGCTAATACAGTACATCAAAGCACTGAACGTCAACAAATCAGCCATGCTTTTAAGTTAGATGTTAACTCATTAAACAGTCTACTATAAGGCTATATATATTCAAGTATCAATTAGACTCAGGAGGAGAATTAGAAGGAGATAGGTTTTTGAGAAGTAGGCATGAACAATTTTTATTTTTAGGTATCTTCTTAGAAGAGCAATCCAACAAATATTTTTACTCGCGTCATATAACGGGTTATATGTAAACTTATAGATAGGTATTTATACTTATTTAGATAGCATTTGAATGACTAAATGTTGAAATAGAAGATGTACGTAGTATCATCAATGTTTATGAAAAGGATAGAGAAAAGGAAAAGTACTGTATCCGATTTTTTATTTTCTTGTCATATGGCATTTTAACAATACACGTCTTAATAGTTGCATTCATTATCATTGTCTGTCAGAGATTAGCACCTAATGCTAACTTCAGTTTTCTCTGCTCATACTCTCTCTTTCTCTACTCCTTTACCCTAGGCCTAGGGTAAATTTAAATCCCTCCCATTGCCATGTCTGGCTTCATGGCGATTCTTTAAATTCATTCCACAATATGACCCTAAAATCTGCCCATAGCAAGTATTTTATTATTCTTATTACCAGAGGCTTCAAACACCAACATTGCAGTGTAAAGTAAAAAGGATGGCTTGTACCCACACATAACAAAATCTCGGATCAAGAGTATGTGTCTCCATTCAAGTAAACCACATCTTCCTATATCAGCAAACATAATAATCTGAATCCAAGAATTCTATATTTTTGGGCAAATTGGATTAAGCTAAGCTAATATTTTCAGTTCGAAAATGGGAAAGGTCTTGGAAGCAAGAATATTAAAATCTTAAATTAAGCACATTGTAATCTTGAAAAAAAAAATAATATATTAACCTGCCTGTGGAATACTAAAATGTTGACAAAAGCATTTCGTAACCTAGGCACAAGTAGTGCTCTCTAGCCACCTTACCGTTTATATTAGAAAAAAATGGAATAAAAACGTTTTCTTCTAAATGGTCTACTTGCAAAAAATAGTTTCAAAGCTGGGCCACTTTCGGATATACCGGAAGTAGGCATCAACTTCCTTATTTTAAGTAGAACACCCAGTTTCTTAACCATAGTTTATGTCTACGAAGCTTATTTTCAAAGATATTCAGCAATCTTTAGAAAATTTGACGTTTATAGTACTTTACAAAAAATGTCAATATCTCGGAAACTAAGAACGACACAAAGATGAGGTTTTCGGTTTGAAAACGAGCAATAAGCATACTTATGTTTCAGTGAGATCATTGTTTCAAAGGCACATTTAATATCAGACTAGCAGTTTTCAAATTTGAAAGGTTTAAAACGTTAAAAACTTTTTTTAAATGGGATGGTGTGATAAGTTTCACATCAGTGGATGCGAAATTAAATTCTCTTTCACATTTATCTAGGCATATGTAGTTCTATCTTTGATGGTTGTATATCCAGCTGTCGACCATCTTAGAAATTATTTTCTGCAAGTAGATCACTTGAAAAGAAACTTTATTTATTCGAAACATTTTCTTCTAATTTAAACCATAATACCACTAGAGAGCACCGCGCGCTTATTGGATCATCCTGTATATAATATACACATCATCAGTATAATATACAGTATAAATATATACAGGGCGTAACTAAATAAGTGTAAAACATTTAATGGGGTGATTCTTGATCGAAAAAAAGATACGATCTTAAGTGTTTGTGAAAAAATTTTAAACAAATTCTATGTACCCCCCTTTAAGGGGCTGTATATTAACAAGGGATGCTCCAATGAAGTTTCTTTATATGAAAGATCCTATCTTTTTTTCGATGAGGAGTCACCCCCTGACCCCCTTAAATGTTTTACACTCATTTGGTTACACCCTGTATAATAATAAAATAACATAGTAACATAGAATTAAAAACGTTAGCAACTTTACGGGAACAAGAACGGCGTCAGTCGATTTCGACCGAATGTAGATCGACTCTGAAACGAATAAATTACTTGACGGGGATAGAAGAGTTGTTCGAAAGTAGCCTACATTTTTGGACTAAGACTTTAATATTGTCAATGCAGTTTGCACAATTTGCAAGGTGTTTGTCTTCTAGATTGAAGCAGACAGACCGTGCACGTTGGAAATACAGGGTCCGGCACAAAGGACGGACGGTTTTGAAATGGCTTAGTACTTCCCCCATCTGGGCGAGGGGGGGGGGGGGTACTGTTCGACTTGTGAGTTTCTAGTCTGTCAAAAGACCAAAAATATTTCATATCAAATCTTGGAAGGTAGATTTTTGGTAGTTTTTTATTCACCTTTTTTTTGTTTTTTTTTACATAATTTTTCTAAAAAATTTCCCCTTTAAACAATTGTTGACTCACTTTAGAATCTGTTGTGTTCAAAAGGTACCTTTTAAGTTTTTAAGATTTGATGTTGGACCAATATTTTTCTGTGTGTGAACCTAGTACTTCGCTCAAATTACCGAATACACTAAGTGGATTTCTCCTTGGTCTGTACATCCTCAAATCAAACGTCAAATAAACAACTTCAAAGCAAAATTCGTTCCGGGTAAGGTGCTTAATTGCTGATGTTCTGCAGGCCTTATCCCTTCTAATTTCAATAGTTGTGCTCAATAGTGTTGAAATACCATTTTCTGTTGTAGGAAATCATAAGTACAGTAAATTAGATTTTTGGTATATTTTGCGAAATGACTTGGTAGATTTTGGTAAAATTCCTAAATAAAATCTGGCTACACTGATAGACCTCGCGAAAACCTCCAAATCATTTGACAGCAACAGTGTTGGCAGCACTACATACTCTTACAAAATCCATGGTTTTGTTTTCTAGATGTAAACACAATCACTTTGACCTTGAAAAAAACCATGGATTAATCCATAAAAATAATTCGGGAAGAAATTGTCGATGTAAAACGAGTATAAAAAAGAATTAATATTGAAATCGCTACACTAGTGCCTTTGAGCATTTTCTCTATATCAGAACACTAGGCTTGGTATCATTAAATAGATTGTATATGATCTGTTATAAAATGTAATTCCGAAAGACTTAAAAACCATTAACTATCCCCATACAGCTTTGGTAGTTGATCGTTGTTTAAGGTTGATTACATAAAAACGATAACAGTATGGCAGACAGTGTCTGTGTTAAGTCAACTAAAAAAGCAACCAGGCTATTACGTATGTATACACGCGCTAATATATTTGCGGATCCTGTTCTATTTTTTATTTCAGCAATCCGCCTGTACTGGTCGGTCTCATACCGCATGGAACTACAATTTAGTTTTCTGCTCTGCACAGATCTCGATTTAGTGTATCATGTGTATTTTACTTTCTCGGTATATTCATCATTGATCATTGATATTTTGTTTGACCATAAAGTATGCCACTATGGACGAGGTGTTTAGATGCCATATGCAATAAGTTGACAGTTTATCACAGAAGTAGATTTCATCGAAAATCTGACAAAGAAAATAATGTTGGTTCCGTCGTAACATTGGTGTATATGAGACGTTGTAACTTTGGTGTATATGAAAAATCAAGAAGTTGCCACAGATAATTGTAATTTCAATTAACTACAGCGCTGTTTGGATCTCTAGGACCTCATAAGGTGGACCTGGGTGAAGCCCAGTATCAGGCTAATGTAAAAGCAGTGAACCAAAAGAAACGCTGAGGCAAAGATTACAGAATTTGGCTGAGGGCAAATACCCCTAACCGGCATTGAACTACGCCATTGGCTCGAGGGTTAGGGGTATTTGCCCTCAGAGTAGTTGTTTCTGTTGGTTCCCAGCTATCAGTCTGATACCGGGCTCTACCCAGGTCCACCTGATGAGCTCCTAAATATCGTAGAGTATGGACATCGTGCCTGATGCGATTGAGGACATGTTCCATACAAGGATTGTGATATCCTTGAGGTCATTTTGGGTAGGGTGGTGATCATTTCTTCATGTTTCCCCAAAAGAGGCACTCGAGCCAATAGTGTAATTCAATGTCCGTAAAAGTATTATTTGCACTCTGTTGTTGCACTTCTTTCATATTTGCCTGATACCGGGCTTTATACAGAGGACAGAGGTTCACCTGACGAGATGTTAAAGATCGAAGCAGCGCACCCGTGGACTAGGGACATCATGCCTGCTGTAATTCAGGATATGTTCCAAACGAGGGTTGTGTTCACTTTAGGTAAGGTAGTCATCATTTATTCTTGTTTCCCCAAAGGTAGGGGCATTTGCCCTCGAAGTAGTTACTTCTGTTGGTTCACTTGATGTACCAATTTCTTCGCAAATTTATTACATGCAGCGTTGCAGTTAGTAAATTGTTTTGATTTATAATCTATGTGGCTATTCTTCAGCCAGTCCTGTGCGATGCACTATACAGGGTGATCAATTTATACTCCGAAGTTTCATACCTCCGTTATTATGGCAGATACAAAAAAACTATCAAAAAAAGTTGTAGATGAAGCTAACGTCTACATTTTAAAATTATTTCATGATATACAGGGTTATTAATAAAGTCACGTCATACCAATGATTTGTTTTTTCAAATGTAATACCCTATATGTTATCCCAAATTTGAATTGTGCTCACTTTCCCTATTCCGGGAATATAGCGCTTTATTAGGTTATACAGGGTAATTTCAGAGATATACCCACTTTTGTGTGAAATTCTTAATGAATTCATCACCCTGTATCTTAAAAAATCAATAACTGGAAGCTCGATTCTCAATGCCAGCATAATTTCGTGCTTATCTAGTTTTGTCTGAAATTATAATTTTTCTGCTATCCTTGATTTTGTATACAGGGTGAACCAAAACTGACGACCATAATTTTCTTTGTTATTTTAGTCGGAACACCCTGTATTTTACAGTATCGTCAGAACGTTCTTACAAAATACTTCCACTTTTATTAAGCGTTCCCCGTACGTAAATCTAACAGTTACGGAGCTATTTCGAACTGAGGAAATAGAACGATTCCTAAATAATACTACATTTTTGCCAAATACTGAAAGTTTTTCAGGCTACCGTGTTTGTTATACCTACTATTTGACCTTTCTTAAAAAGTAACTGAGTCAAGGATGGAAGGTCTCGAAAGACGGGAATGAAAGAACTAACAGGAAGTTGAAACTGGAAATCAATTAAACATTTGTAGCTATAAGACAAGAGTCAATCACTTTTGCATGCTTAGCTAAGATCTATATTCTCGTTTTTGATACATCACACCTTCTTGTAATAACTAATATAGTCTTGTTAAAGGTTCTGTAGTTTTATTTTCGGATAATTTTTGTAATTGTCATGTGCTTTTCAATTTGCTGATTGACAACTGTAATAGCCAATTGACACTTAATCACAACTAAATATTAATTTCAAATTTCAATTATTTAACAAATATAACAAGCATAGCATCCATGGCCAACTAACAAAAACCAGAAT
This sequence comes from Callosobruchus maculatus, assembly GCA_951848785.1. Lineage (NCBI taxonomy): Eukaryota > Metazoa > Arthropoda > Insecta > Coleoptera > Chrysomelidae > Callosobruchus > Callosobruchus maculatus. The sequence goes on along the minus strand of CATOUR010000042.1, from coordinate 776,489 downwards.
TTACCAAAAATATTGTTTTACTACTTCAAATCGAAATAACTCCATAACTGTTACATTTAGGTGTAGATAATGCTTATAAAAGTGGAAGTATATTGTAAGAACTTTTTGACTATGCTATAAAATACAGTGTGTTCCATTTTAAGTAACAGATAAAATTATGGTCGTGAGTATTGGTTCACCCTGTACACAAAATCAAAGATAGCAGAAAATTGATAATTTTAGACAAAACTAGATAACCACAAAATTATTCCAGCACTGAGAATCGAGATTCCAGTTATTGATTTTTTTAAGATTCATTAGGATTTTTAGATAAAAGTAGCCATATCCCTGAAATTACCCTGAATAACCTAATAAAACCTATATTTCCGGAATAGGGAAAGCGAATTTGGTATAACAAATAGGGTTTCCATTTGGAAAAACTGAGCTTTGGTATGCCGTGATTTTATTAATAACCCTGTGTAGCATAAAATAGTTTTAAAACGTAGACTCTAGTTTTATATGTATACCTGTATATGACTCTTTTAGATCTCACTGACTCACTGAAGTCACTGAAGAGAGCTTATGCAGAGCCTCTGTCTGTCCGTCCGCCCGTCCGTCTGTCCGTATACAAAAGACAGCCAAAACTACAGGTGCTAGAGAAAAACTAAATACAGATTCGGAATCAGCATGAAAAAACCAGTTCGGGAAAAATCCGGTTTTGGCCAATACCGCTTCCGGTTTAAAAAAAATGAAACAAATTACGAAAAGTAACTGACGACGTATTATGTACGGTGTATTGATATTCCTGAAGCACAGGCAGTGTGGCCGAGCGGTTAAGACGCTAGGCACCAGTCCGAAAGGGCGTGGGTTCGAATCTCATTGCAGTCAACATTTTTTTTTAGCTTTTTTTTTCAAGATAAAAGGTTAAATTTGTTAATTACTAGTCCGGGAAAAATTCGGTTTTGTCAATATAATAAAAAAATTAAATTTTAGTACCAACACATACGACAGTGATAGCGCCGTTTGAATTTACTCAAGTAAATTCTTTCCTACTTTTTTTAAGAATTCCGTAAGCATCCCTGAATACTTATGAATACGTTCATTAATTACATGAGTTTTTTAATAAACTAGCCGTTCCCCTAGCTCTTGATGATTTTAATGTAATGCAGAATTTGCCCTATTTTCTTGCTCAGTTTATTTAGTCCGTTCATTTATTTTGCTTCACATTACTAGCCATCACAGATAGCAGAACTGAGAACTGATGCGTTTACTCCAAATGGGAGGACTCGGGAACGTACAATATTTAAAACTGTCTATGCTCGAGAAAAATATGATATATGAATACCTAATGCAAGTAATTCTACAAAGTGAATGGTGACATATTTATGTGCTTTTAAGCATTTTGGTTGAAATTGAACGGGAGATTGCCAGGCACTTGAGGTATTTTTTGATACTTCTGAAGCATTGCTCGGCTAATTTTACAACCGTAATTACATGTCATGTCGGACATTGCACATGCATTTCTGCCATGAAACTGATGAATGTAAAAATAGTATGACCAGCGTTGTTTTGTATACATAACAAAGTGTCTCAAGCTGCAAGGAAAAATGAACACTTGAAAACCTGATGCTATTCCGGACTGCCTCTTCCAGTAATAGAACAATCATGCAACATTTGTTCATTCCTAAAGCATAGTGTATGTTTACTCATCGAGGTATACCCATGGAGGCGCGATAACGTGGCTGAAAGCAGGTGCAGGTTGGCCATATTGATTCGACACTTATGTCAAACGGCTGACGTTTCTTTGACAATTTCGTGTTTGCTTTTTTTGAGTGTTTTTACTGAGATTTTTAGTTATTTTTAAGTGATATTCTAGTGAATTCATAAAGGAAATAATGGTTTCATGTGCTTATCGTAGTTGCTCTAGCAGAGATGGCATGGATAAGCAGAAATCGACAGGAATTTCATACACATTTCATAGGTATGTATGCAAAAAATAACAATGTACAGCACCGCATTTGTAATCTTTATCTCAATAAAGTGTAACGTATCACAGCAATAAAACAGTTGTATTATTCAATTGATGATGAATGTCGTCTCTACAAAGCCTGTTTTTTTTTCATATACTTAACTATGAATTTCGCATTAGATTGAAAAATCAACCCAATACTTCATATTTAAATCATCATTGTAATGAATTTCCAAAATTATTTACATAAGAAAGTAATCCGGCTCTGGCGAGGCGTCCATATTGTTACCACACTTAGCCACGCCTCCTGCTACCGTTTTTGTTATGCGAAATTGAACCTCATAGCGTCTCCTTGGGATTCTACCTCGATGATGTTTACTAGTATACATATACTAACCAACAGGTAGAACCCAACGAATTCGAATTCGTTGGTTGGGTCCTCAGAGAACAATGATGATTGATGATTTATTTGCATGCTGAAAATTAGGCGTCAATTAAAAAATTTGATTCAGGTTCGGTTTGTAATATTTCTTGATATATGTTTATCAAATCGATTCCTAAGATTCTGCTGAAAAACAAGTGCATTAGGATAAAGGTAATTAAAGTTACATTATTAATCATTTTAAATCAATAACAATGAATCAGTTAATATCCATATACAGTGACTGCATAAAAATGCTAACAAACTGCTGGGTTGTTGGGCTGTTCGACCGGTGTCGACACTCTCCGCGACCCTGGCGTCGGCGCGTTTCGTTCCTTGATGTTTCGCCATTATGAGTGGTTGACATTTTCAGAAGCTATTACCGAGAGACCGAGAAATTGAGACTGAGACACTTTGTGTCCCAAGGTTGACCAATTTCTAGTTAATAGCGCAACGAGAAAAGCCAGTTTTTGATTTTTCTCTTCCATCGTGAACTAGATGTACACTGTTTAGAAGTTCTAGGAATTTCACTGACTCGTCTTGACCGTGGGTCTTTACAACGAATGTGTCATCCATGTATCTGAACCATATTTTTGGCTTATGGCTTATCTGATCAAGGTCCTGTGTTCAATCTTCTCCATGATGAACAACAAGATGTATCAGCAGATGGAAAGTTTCGTGATGGGAAGCCCTCTGAGTTCAGTGGTGGCTAACTCCACATTCTTTATTTCTCTTATTCGTGGAATTTATTTTCAAGAATAGGACAATGTTGTCTATTATTTTGACAAAATCGCAGGACTTGCTAGTGAAATCACACTATGATAACACTGCAGGCCTGTAAATAGAGTAGTGCTTAAACTCTTAACTTATCAATATTTGTTGTCGTTGCAACAATAATAATGAATTATTTACTTATTCATTTTTATTAAGTATTTATATTTATTTATCAACAGACCATTGACCAACAAAAGAGGCAGTTTAGGATAAATTAAACAAAAGAAAGATCCATTTTACTGAGTTCAACCATTTGACAATGGGCCTATACCGTGATCTCAAATTGATCAATTAATTTACTGCGGTATTATTTTTGATGATACATAGGACTGTTTAATGTAAAAAGTCAGCAGAAAACTTGATCCAAATGAGAATAACACTAAAAAGAAAATTGTACTGTCATTTGAAACAGCCGATGATGACGTCACCTGTAGGGAACCAATGAGGAGCGTCCTTTCTGTAGGGAACCAATGAGAAGCGTCCTTTCGTGGTCCGATGACTACGAGCGGATGCTATTGTTTTGTACCAGTGAGCTCTTATTAGTTCCCTACAGGTGACGTCACGACCTGGGCGGGAAGTGTATGGATTCAAAAGATTCAATATTTAGATCCATTTTTTTCGGTTATAAATACGATATAAAAATTTTGTAAAATTATTTATGGCATCTACGTGGTGTCAGGGTTCGTTTAAGTCAATAAACCAAAAATGTGGTATAGGCCCATTTGTAACAAGGTGACGATATAGTAGCGGTAACAGTGGTTACAGCAAAGAAGAAATTTCAGTGTAGGTACAATCTTAGACCTTAAACTTCATAACCATTATGATGTTTTTGAATATTCTTGGATTTTGGAAACAGTCATGAAAGGAATGGTTTTATCTCGTTTGGCGAGAGGGAGCATGAAGCAAGATTTTGAATAATTGGACTACGAATAGAATGATATTTCTAATTTCTGATCCCTTTCCTGAGAAAGCCAAGAGGAATGAACAATAGTGTATTGTTCAACGAGCGATTAACATGGCAATAACACATGCAGTTGAAGTTGAAATCAACAAGAGAGTTATTGTCATTACCGCGGCTGGGGTGTGTATAAAAAAATATTATATGCTGTTCGCCTATAGGTACATAGTATTACCTATTCAAAAAGAGTTTGGTAATCGGTGAATGAGAGTAGATAAAATCATTTTTTGAGCTACTGACATCACGAAATATTCATCTATCGAATTTTACGTCTATCTATCTGTGCATGGCCGATTCTACTCACTAGGTCGAAGCATTGAAATACGGCAACACTGAATCGGGGACCGAGCTTTTATTTGTTGTTAAGTCATTAGTGTAATCTTCCAGAGCAAAAAAGGAGATTGGAAGGATATTTTTAATGTATTTCTAATTATTTACCTGCACAAATGAAACTATAAAGATAAAAACATGCCTGCAAAGTGTGTAGTACCAGGTTGCATTTGCAATTGTGCTTCCAATAAAGGACAAACCAACCATAACATTCCAGAGTAAACAAGAAGAGTGGAAGGTGATTTTTAATGTGTTTCTAATTATTTACCTGCACAAACTATAAAGATAAAAAGATGCCTGCAAAGTGTGTAGTACCAGGTTGCACTAGCAATTGTGCTTCCAATAAAGGACATAAACAGAAGTGGGTGAACGGTATTCCTCGTATGGGCTGGTTATATTTATAAGAATAAAGACAATACTTTACAAACATTTCAAAGGATAAGACCTATTTTAAAGCACAATGTGGTACCTACAATGTTTTCTGGACCTTCCAAATATCACAGAAAAATACAGTTAATAGAACTCATCTGGGCATGCATCTGGGCATACCTACGAAAAGATTTGATAGTGAAAGGGAATCAAGACCAGCAAGAATGGCCTCACAGTGACCTATAGTGAATTTTTCTAGCTCAAGTGACAATTCAAAAAGTAAATTGAGTGTTCATTTAAGTGGAAGTGGAAGTGGCAGCAGGAAACAGGTTGCGTTTATTTTTATTTTGTAGTGTTTGACTACGATGAACCAGACATCACATGTAAGTGGAATTAGTAGTAGTCGTTCTAAAAAGTATTTTTCTTGATTTATTAACCGAGATGAACTCTAGTACATTTAAAATGTAATAATTATTCTAAAACTATAGGCCCACTATTTGACAGCTGAGCCAAGTTGCCACATCTAAGGCTTCGGCCTAGTGTAGAGTCGGCCATGATCAATGGCGTATCCAGACATCAGTTCTGGGGGGTGGGGGGATATCAAGAGATGAGAAATTACATACATTTCTTCAAAAACAGGTCATGTGAATAGTATTATAATAAAGGAGAAGATAAGCAGCATCTGAAATAGTTGAGTCTTTGTAATAATTGAATTGAAAATTGAAATATAAAGTATATAAGATTATCGTATACACTATAAAATTTTGCACAACACAAAAAAACTAAATGACGATAAACATTAACAGTCAATTAGCCTGTGCATTTTGACTCAAAACAATTTGGGAACTCTATGGAAACGGAATTCAAATTTAGATATGAACCATTCGCTCCTTGAGAAAAAGAATGAAATAAATGTTTGGACAAAAACTTTGGATGGGGAAATTATCCCTATCACTCCCCCCTTTGTATACGCCTGTATATCTGTTTAACTCTCGTACTTATTCGTGAAGTAGAAACGTAAATTTTCGATCCTTACTCATAATCGCAAAACTTATAATGGCTATAACTTTCACTGTATTCTTTATTTCTCCAATGAATAACAAGTTTGTGTATGAAAATTCAACAAAAATCGACATCCGGCGGAGCTGATGGAGTTCTAATTTGAGAAATCGCGTCCAGCTATATGTTCGCTCTATTTAAAATTAGACTGATCGATCCAATTTGATGCTATACCGATCGTAACCCACAAATTGGACATTGCGGTATTTATCCAGGAATTAATTTCCAATGCATGAGTAATATCTGTCTGTATTTGCTGAGGATGACCTTATTAAAACTATCACTGATATATTTTTCAGCAACTTATGTCACGCTATTCATAATATCTGGAAAAAATATGATATTTATACATATTATTGCTTTTCATATACTAAATTTTGATATTTGAAAATCTAAATTTAGTTAGCAGAAAAGTCTAACATATATGAAATTCATTTTTTTTTTTGAAGCTTACCTACTTACTTTTTTGCCGGACTTTTTCACCCTCCAAGCAGCATCTATTATTGAGCATAATTTGTGTTTTTTATTCCAACAAAATGGACGCAACGCCTCGAAAGTTATGATATTTTCATATAAAAAGGACAAAAAGCTGTTAATTTGAGGCTAACAAATTTTTTTGAGATTTGTTTAATATTTTTTTGTCAATAAATTGTGATCTAGTTTAACTCAGTTTTGTTTGCGACCTTATGTTGAGACACCCTGTATATATTTAAGTAAAAGAAACGTCAAAGTAGCAATTTTGTTTGAAAATGAAAAACAATATAATTGTAATCTTTAAAACTACATGAGTCGACTGAAAATATCTTTTTTCCAGTTCAACTGTCCTTTGCCAAAATAAATACAAAAATCTGATTTGACTCTGAAAACTTCCTGATTTAATTAGATCAATCTTCACACGTTTTTAATGATGTTTGATACATTTATTTATTTACCAGTAACTGTTATACAAACTGTGGCCATCCTTGACCGATATACGTTGTATAAAGGTGTCGACCATATTTTGACAATATATTTGAATTTTAAGGTTCTTGTATTTGGTATCCTATCCTTAATTATTGATTCCCGGTGTTGCCTACAATTACGCCACCTTCTTGGTGTTTGCTTCTTCTTCTTCTTTAGGTGTCATCTCCATTCTGGAGATTGGCAATCATTAAGGCAATTCGAACTTTGGAAACTACCGCTCTAAATAGCTGGTTATTGGAGCAATTATATCAACCCCTTAGATTCTTTAACCAAGAATGTCTTCTCTTTCCTATTGTTCTTTTCCCTGCGATTTTTCCTTCAATTATTACTTGAAGTAGATGATATTTCTTCCCTCTCATGATGTGTCCCAGGTACTGTAATTTTCTTTTGTTTATTGTTAGCAACACTTCTCTTTGTTTTTTTATTCTTATTAATACTGTTTTGTTTGTAACTTTGTCCACCCATAATATTCTCAGAATTCGACGATATATCCACATTTCAAAACTATCGAGGCGTTGGATATTTATTTTTTTCATAGTCCACGTTTCCACCCCATAGGACAATACAGGAAATACGTAGCATCTTACAAGCCGAATCTTCAATTCCAGGCTTAGATCCTGACTATTCAGTACTTTTTTCATTTTTATGAATGTATTTCTGGCTTTCTCTATGCGTATTTTATTTCAAGTATATCGCTTAACACGTTCAACCGCTAAGTCGTGTATATAGAGATTTCCAATGTTTTGTGTGGTTTTAAATATTAACATAAGCTTTCTTTTATTTATGTTTAATGAGAGTCCATATGTTTCACTACTTTCCACCACTGCATTTAACAGGGTCTGTAGGTCTTCTAGGGTTTCTGCTAACAAAACTGTGTCATCAGCATATCGTATATTATTTATTGGTGTTCCATTGATTTTGATACCGATATTGCGACCTTCTACTTCTTCTAAGGCCCTGCTGATGATATCTTCCGAGTATGGATTGAATATAATTGGCGAAAGAATGCATCCCTGTCTGACTCCTCTGTTTATTTCAATATTGTTTGATATGTTCTGCTCTACTCTTATCTTGGCGTTTTGGTTATAATATAGGGTTGACATTAATCTAACATCTCTGCGGTCTAGTCCCATATCTTTCAGTAGTTTAATTAGATGATCATGCTGAACCCTATCGAATGCCTTATTATAGTCGATAAAACACGCATAAATATCTTGGTTCATATCCAGACATCTTTGTGATATTACATTACAAGCGAATAGTGCCTCTCTTGTACCCAGACCATTTCTGAAGTCAAACTGAGTTTCGCTCACATCTTGCTCTGGTATTTTATACACTCTGTTATGTATAATTTTTTTGCTGATAAACGGGTATTATAAATGTTGATGATTCTAGAAGCTCTTTTCTACATTTTCGACACCAAAATTTGTACGCGCTGACAATGACACTTCTCTAGTTGACAATTGCTGCATAAATCAGAGAAATCTCAATACAATCTATTTCATGGTTTAAGCCAGTTAACTGGTTCATAAAGAGCCTATAGCTTCTCTCGTAGAAATATTGCTTTTCTCATATTTGCTGAATCTTGCTAAACAATTTAGGCACATTCATATTCTCATTTCTAATAGTTTACGGTCGACTCACTAAAATATCTTTATCTACTCCCATTAAGTTGAACAGCCATTACCAAACTACTTCTGGAGAGGTTATACTACCTATAAACAACAGTGTAAATTGTTTCTCATAACTCACGGCCCGGCCGTGCATAGGATTGAATAGACACAATAACAACTGCAAATGTTGCAATAAAACGTCAAACGCTTATTTGAACGGTGGCAGTATTTGTTTTAGTGACATAAGTGAGGTTAAGTTGTCAATATTGTGTATTTATTATGTATTTTAATTGTATAGCGTCGATCGTAAGTAAAGTATAGTATTTAAATCGCGGTAATGGTAATAACTCGTTTGTTGATTTACAGCACTCCCCTACGGGTCGTGCTGCAAACTTCAATTGCGTGAGTTATTACAATCATTACCGCTCATTATTAAACAAATTTTGCTTTACGTGTGTTCATTGGCAATGTGGATGCGAAATACCGAAAATTAATATCTAAGCGATCGCTTGCAAAACTTAGTGGAGCCATCGTAAATTAACAAAGACAAAAGTAGGGTCACTCTAAGCTCCGCCCCCAATGTGGTCTTTCCAGCTGTACCCTCGGATACGCAAGCTGGCGGATTCTGGCGCCCGGCGACCTCGAGCAGTAGCCGAACGCTAACAGCTGTGGTTTACAGGGTCAGTCCACCTAACACCACTTAACACACGGTGCACGGGATACAGTCGGTCGGATCTACCGGGGTGCATAAATAAGTAGTGTTTGTGTGTTATTGAGCGTTTTGCGCGTATTTCACAAAAAAATGCCGGTGACATGCTCTATATATGGCCCCATTGTTTTTTATATTTGTGCCTACTTATTCTTATTGATTTTTAAAATATCTGTTTTTAATAGTTTGATTTTATCACTGACTTGATTCTTAAGTTTTTTAAATTCTTTTTCCAAATTCGTGTTTCCCGGTTCGTTAACTTTTTGTTGATAAATTTTGACTCGGTTTTCAATCATTTCGAGAATGTCTTGATTTATCCAGTCGTTATTTTCACGTATCTTATACGTCTTTTTGAATTCCGAATCTTTTTTACAAGAAGTGATTAAGTCAATTAGTTCCTGAAATGATTGAACTTCTGTAGTTTGAATATTTTTTCAAATTTTGAGATGATGTTTTTATGATCTATTCTGTTTACTTCTTTTCTATATTTTGCCGCAAGTACTTCTATGTTTACACCTAAGGTTATTGACAATAAATTATGAATGACCGGACTGTTACTGTTACCTACTACTTAAATCGTACATTTCAAATTACTACATCTATCTGACAAAACATGATCTATAATACTCCTTGAGCTATTTGCCACCCTAGTAGTTGCATCTGCAGTTATTGTGTTGAATGGTTTATTCAATAATAAATTATATTCTATCTATACTATAGAATTCATTTGTATTGACCCCCGTATAAGTGAAGTGAACGTCGACCGTTGACGTCGATAATATCCCACAGTCGAATTCCCTGTAAGAAAACGAGATCACACGGAGGGAACCCCTCTCAAATCGAGGCGGCTCGCATTTAAGACTCAACATCAAAGTCGGCACGGCGAGTGACCCCACTTGTCTTTGTTAATGTACGGTGGTGGAGTGTATGCACCTAACTCAAGCGCGTAGCCAGGTACGGCCAGGGGGGGGGGGCAGATGGTACACAAAAGTGGAGATGAAACTGCAGTTGAACTATCGAGACGGTTTTGCAAAGAACCTAAAAAATGTCTGCTAATGGAAAAAATAACTTTTTTGCCATAATAAACGTCGTGCCACCTTTGGACTGAACTGTGAACAATGAGCAAATAAAAAAAGGTCTTTCAAACACAAATAACCCCTCCTCCACACTTATTTAAAAAAAGTGTCAAAAGAATTCTTCATGGGGGGGGGGGGGGGGGGTTCTGACCCCCAAGCGCCGCCCTTGATGCTATTAATAACCCTGGCAGCCTCCTCAAATGTATTCCTAGCTACGCCCTTAACCTAACTTCGCAGTAGTTTAATAAAAAAATCTATAAATCATTCTTAGTATTTCTCATAAGAGTAACATCATCTACTGTACTGTTGGGTAATAAATGCTTTAGTAATAGGGTGCTCTACGGATGTGCACACATCATGAAACGTCTGAATCATGTCTGAATCACGTATTTAGCAAGACCTCATTGATGATGCTTAAACTGTGAGGAAGTGGGAACTGTCGAGAAAATACGAATTCTACCGTTATTCTGTACGTATGAAGGAGCCATCAATTGAATGTAAATGTAAACAGATTTGCAGCATTAGTGTTGTCATCGCCACTAGCATCCGATAATAAACAATCAGAGCATCACAGAGAATACTGAAAACATGATCGCTGCATCCTGTGCTGATGTCGGTGAGCTGCTCCGAAATTTACAAATCACCCCATTTCGCTTCAGAATTTAGCGATCATTTCGAGATCTCCTGGCACGTTTCCAGACATTTAGTCGGGAAATCCAGGTGAAATTGAAGAGAAAGCACAACTCATATTGTCCTCTGATCGATATGTGGTCAGTTTTTTGCAAAAAGTAATTCTTTCGTCTCCCTTCCGGCTAAATAATGGTATCAAAAGGCGTGACACAGTACTTTCTATATCTGCTGACACTATTTGTAAATTACTAACTAGTAATCAAATATTATTGGCAATGACTTGATGTACAAGGAACGCCACTGAATTATTTTTATGTAATCAAATACGTACAGCCCGACAAATGTCAGAAGAGCCGTAAGAAATATGAAATAAACAAGGATAGCAAGAGACGAGAGGATATGAATTAACGTGTGCGTGTGAGACAGTGGCGAAATTTCCAAGTCTTTTGCTACACTTGTCAGGCTGTACGTATGTTACCAGCAAAAGATCGAGACGCTAAGTCAGAGGGGTAAAGCGTTTGAGTATTTTTTTATGCGGCACTGATTTTATAGATTTATACAGGGTGGGCCAATAGTGCGTGGACGGAAGATTGTGGGCTTCCTAAAATATATTTTAGAAACCTATCACTTGATCATGGTAGGGAACCTCGAGGGCTATAACATAAAAATAATTTCACTTAAATTTTGACGATTCATATCAAAATTACATTTTTTAGAACGGAACCCCCTATATATTATTGCATATTTGGATTCCTTGGTTAATTCTAGTGTGACTTGTATCATACATGGAACAAGAACAATGAGAAGAAATAGGGCAAAACCAGAACCTAAACCGATAGCAAAAGCTTTTTTACCCTATGTGCCTGGAATAACAGACAGAATAGGAAAAATGTTACGAAAGGAAAACGTCAAGACCATCTACAAGCCCACAAGAAAGATACAGGAATATTATTTTGAGAACGGTGAAGGATAAAAGAGACCCACTCACAACGCCGGGGGTTTATTGCATACCATGCACATGGGAAGTCACAGGATCAAGTTTGAAGAAGCTCAGGTTCTTGCCGCAGAGTCTTCATACCATGCCAGACTTCACAGAGAAGCCATCGAAATACAAAAACATCATAATAATTTCAATAGGAAAGAAGAAACACAGAAAGTCAAACGGATATGGGTACCCATCCTGAAGGACCTGAAGACACTACCATAACGCGAAGGGGCGGGGCTACCAGCGCTACCTGGTTGGGCCACGTCACCATTAGCAGCATACTTTAGACTCACACTGTATAGTTTGGATACTGATACCTCTCAATTTCGAGGGAAGCTTACTGAAGTCAGTGTTTTAATAGTTTTCCTATATCGAATTGAATTTCAAATCTGTACACCCAACTGATGTGGTAGAGTCCAATAATATATCAATACATTTAATTTGTTTATGTCCCAATTATAAATAACATGTACATTCAAAGAGTCTGTATGGCAAGCTTCACTTATAACCAATAGTTTATTTCATGAATATTTATAACCGTAGAAACAATGGCGTCGAATGCATTTACTCAGTATTTTCGAGATGCACCAGTTGGATCCGCCTATAAATAACGGGAACACATCAATTTGTTTAATTTGTTACTATCATTCACTTTACAGGCTACTCTAAAAGCCAAATCAAAAATAAGTTAAAAAATAATCTCCTAATAGAACAGGAAATTTTGGAGTAATACGATGTTTACATGGCATAATTTTGAGCTTTTTGACTTTTTACGATTTCTCAATCAAGAAAATTTTTGTTACTCATTTTCGTTGGTCTATTTGTCTCTCCGCTTGTCTGCCTATCTATCTATCTATGTATGCATTTGATGTAGCTATTTTTCAACTTCAACCCCCGTTGTCTTAGTAACTGATGCATACATTCTGAAAAATCTGGAATAATATGCTGCGAGGGTGTAGTAGGGCGTGCCATTTCATTTTTGAAAATCTAAGCAGTGTCGTTGTAGTGAGGTGGAAAGAGTGAGGGAGCCGGAGTTTGAAATTAGTACTCAAGAGATCATAACCCAATTAATGTAGTCAGGTGAAATTCCGTCGATGGTCTAGCGTGGTTGTTTGTGGGATTGATTATTGTAAAATGAGAGATCCATACCATTCGGAAGCCTTCCCTTGTCACGGAGTTATCACGTCAAAACGTTCCAGAGTGTCTCTCCATGGTTGAAGGAACTTCATAGCCAGTAGACAGAGTCAGCATTTTAGAATCGGTCATTTATTAGGTAAAATACTTAAGGTATCGAAAAAAGAGGGTCTACGAGGATTGCTCTATATCTCCGTCAATCCAACAAGTACGCAGACAGCTGTTTTACGCTTACTAGCCACCATCAGTGCGTCATAGGTCGATTAACGGAAATAGAGAGCATCAGGTCTTTCATGTTTACTAAACATGTGAAACATGTGGGAGCAGAGACAGAAAGGTTCTGCCGGTGCGCCATCTGGTACCCGAAGGTAACGGCGGTAAAGTACAAATTTCGTCATTTGCAGATTCGGTAGGGGTAGGCGGATCGTAGGGTGCATTTATAGTGCTGTAACGTAAGAGGTAAGGTAAGAGGTATGAAAATAAACCTGTGGAATCAGATGAGAGTGGTTATAGTCGTAACGTAAGAAGCAACGCAAGACGTAAGAAATTCATTTCTAAAAGTGACGGGACATGAAATGAGAAGCGATTTCGGGTGGAAATCGGCCAAGATCGCTAGACATCGTGCATAAAACACGCGGGAATTTAGAAATATGGTTGTGAAATACTGCTTACCTCGGAAATAAACCAAATTCATTTTTCTTACGGCATCGGGTGAATTCCAGTCAATTCGGCCATGGTCGCCAAAATGAATGCAATCGCCATAGGCTGGTGTTGGACATGTGATCAAAGATTTGAATCACCGACGGGTGATTTGAACCGACTTTTTGCAAAATACGTTTGCACACCAAGGCGTGCAGGTCCGGACAAGTCGTGCAGGACCGGCCTATACATTTTTATATGAACAAGGAAAGGAATGGGTACACCAGGCAGACTATGCACTAGAGAGGTTGTTTCACGGCTAGAACATGATTTGCAGTATTAGAAAATATTTTCCCTAAAAAATACATGGAACCAACGTAGTCCCACAATATTGTAGTCATGATTTTGCTGAGGTTTTTTATATTCTGTGTACATGAAGAGGATTGTGAGGAGTTCCTCCTTCCCTAATGATGTAGAGCTATAAGTACTCCATTGATATGAGTATATAATGTGTAGATATAAAAGCTCATTCCGCCTAACAAAATGTGAAAGTGTGAAAATATTGCAGTCAGCCCAACTTAATAGTGAACTAATAAGTTAGTTGTTGCTGAATAGCACATATTATCAAAAGTATAAGTATTATGTATCAGAAATCGATTTTTTGTCAATAACTCACTTGCACTGCATGCTTGTTCACATTCAATTTTGCCAGAGCAACTTATATTTGAATCAACCCAACAACTACACAGTTTGCTTTTGGGTTTATGGTGTAGTGAACATATTTTGGGCATATCTCTTGCACAATAATATGGTAAAGTGTCAAAACATCATTGCAGTCAAGTAAGCATGTTCAAGATTGTAAGAATATCGTATATGAACAATGCTATAACTTCATAGGTATGACTTCAAAGTGACTGTTCAGGAAGGTCTGAAAACCTTACTCATCAGGCCATCGCAAAAGTTTTATAGACACAAACGTTTTTAGGATTCTCCCATATGTTAATGTTTTCCTACAAGTTGTAACATATATAACAGGCCACTTGTTTCCAATTCAGCTGTTCAAGAATAACTTGCCAGCTGCACCTCACACTTTAAAGTTTGACATACTCTATAAAAGTAGTATGCTCTGTTACAATTAATAATGTAATGTGTATGCTGTTATGAATATGGAATATGTGTTCATTTGGGAGCATTATGTGGTTCTAAAGCTGACAAACAGGGATATGTATTTTACTGAATCTCTTCAGAGATAATCCAGGGTGTATCAATAAATCATCAGCTACACTGTACACTTGTTCAGATTCAATATTGCCACAACAAAATACTTAAACCAACTCAACAACTACACAATTTTGTTTTGAGTGTTAGTTATCATCTTTGTAATTTGAAAACTATCATATAGCTAAGCAATATGCTTACCTCAAAGCGAGTGTTCTGAATGGGTTGAAAACCTTACTCAGGCCACAGCAAAACTTTTATGGACACAAACATTTTAGGATTCCCCCATATGTTACTTTCACTTGTTTCTGATTCAGCTTTTCAAGAATAGCTTTACAAAATTGCCAGCTGCATCTCACAGTTCAAAATTTAGACATACCCTTTGTATCTGTAAAAGCTGTGTGCTATTACAGTTAAATGAGTATTTCTTCATTTAAAAGTTGTATGGTGTTATGAATATGGAATATTTGATCATTTGAGAGCATTATGTGGTTCTAAATTTGACAAACAGGGATATGTATGTAATTGCATCTGTTCAAAGATAAATGAATCTCAAAGTTGGCTCTGTAGCGACAGCAACCAACTAGTTATTTTATTGTAAATGTTAAGAAATAGATAAGTAAATTTTAGGCTCTGTAGCAACCGCAACCAAGTGTTTTGGTCAACATTCACTCATTCACTAGCACATCACAGCCTTGTGAAGGAATTCCAAGCTGCCCCAGGCCAACCTATAACAATACCCAGGTTTGACTAGAATATTTTCAATAGTTTTCTATTGCCTCTGTTCTGAGTCACAATATTTTAATATTTTCATGACATGGCAAAAACAATAGTATTAGAAATGGTAGTTTTGACCGGTTTATTATAAAACTAAAAAGTTTGTCATACAGAGAAGGATACATACTTGGTTTACAAACAAATACATTTGGGCCAAATACTCTTAAAAAATCACATCACAATGTGTCCTTTATAAACAGTCACAACTCGAATTGTATATTCTATTTCTATTTGTTTCAAGTCACTGTCCTCAAATTTTACACTGATGGACAGCGATAGATATGTAGACTCTCTACTTGAGAAGAAATATATATCCACAATTGCCTATTTTGTAATTTTATTGGAAAACTGCCCCACTAATTTCACATATATCTTCGTCACACGACCACAACCTGCTTTAACATTCCAGGTATGTGTATGCGTCAATTTCTTCTATGGAGTACACTTGATTAAACAAAGTACATCACTACATCCTATAAACAGCTGCACTGTCCACTAAATATACAGGGCACGCCTCACGAGGGACAGTCATTCAAAATTGTTGGACTAGATATTGCAGCCCTATGACTCCGATGAGACATGTATAGCTCTTCGAAATATACACTAGTCAGCACCCATTGCCACCTGTAAAAAGCGGTTTTCTTTAGAATCCAGAAATCCATTGTACTTCAGTCTATAGCGCCTTACCTCTATCCAAAACCCCTATGCACTGGTACCTTATTGATCGTCAGACCTTCAACAAAGTTCCAGTAGTAAACAAGTTACAATAAACAATCAGAGATAACTTTAAACAATTAACAATATTGCCCTAGGGTCATTGACATTCGACATAACCATAAAAATAAAAAAAAAAAAACAAAACAACAATCATAAAACATCTCTCTAAGAAGAAGCTTAAAACATATGGCCCCATCTATTAGTCACATACCAAACTTGGCTACCCTTGTTATCTGTCTGTCACTTAAGCCGCAAGCCGCTTACGGCACTATAGCATACCCACTTTTTTCTTATTCTTACGTCTTACGTTACCTCTTACCTTACCGCACTATAAATGCTACTTTAGAACGCGCCGTGGATGGATAAAGTAAGGGTGGGGGGTTAAGTATTTAAATTTGCATTTTTTGCATAAATAGATGATGAAGTACAGCTCTGAAAGTTTTCAATAAAAACGGAAATATTATAAGAAGCTAAGAAAAAAATTGTCAGAAATGTAGGCGAAAGGCAAAGAGCCATCAGAGGGCGCTGAAGTTGCGAAAAAATTTGCAACAATTATGTCATATTTTCATGTTATACAGGGTCTTCCCAAAACACGAAATTGATCAAAGTTATGTTTTTTTAAGTACAACATCCTGTATATTACTGCATATTAAGATTCCTTGGTAAATTCTAGCGTGACTATGTATCACACATGGGACTTGAAGCGAACCGTTTAGGTGTAAAACACCATTTTTGGTATAAGTAGATGTCAGAAAAAAATTGAATATCACAGAGATTATAAAAGTTAGAAGGCTGTGACTTTGCCGTGCTACTAAGCATGAAATGCGTCACCAAATTTTACATTTAATCGTATAAAAAATAGCCATTCCCATTTGAAAAAAACCAAGTTATCTCCGATTGAAGTTTTTTATTCAATCGACCGATTGCTCCAAGCACAAACGTAATTCAAATTGGACCGTCTAATCTAAGGTGACGCATTTCATGCTTAGTAGCACGGAAAAGTCATAGGCAAATTTTAGAATCTCTGTGAAAATGGTGTTTTCGACCTAAACGGTTTGCTTCAAGTCCAATGTGTGATACATAAAGTCACACTAGAATTCACTAAGGAATCTGAATCTGCAGTAATATACAGGGTGTTCTATTTAAAAAAACATAACTTTGATACATTTCGTGTTTTGGGAAGACCCTGTATAACATGAAAATATTTTTAAAATGCAGCCTTAATGGGTACCTATCCATCCGAAATTATTATTTTCTTTTTGATCAGATATTTTAGCCATAACGACCGTGTCGAATAACGTGAATAACCCAGTAGATATGATAAATTTAGTGGAGCATCGATGTCCTTACTATCGATAATATCTCCGATATTCGTTCGCCTCGCCTTAAGACGATTGTAATTAGGCTCATTTTGAATCATAGAATGAGTATGTAAATTCTCAGAAGTGTACCGAGTAACATAATTGTTGCAAAATTTTTCGCAACTTCGGCGCCCTCTGACGGCTCTTTACCTTTCGCCTACACTTTTGACAATTTTTTTCCCTATTTTTTTTATAACATTTCCGTTTATATTGCAGATTTTCAGAGCTGTACTTCACCATTTATTATGCGAAAAAAGAATTGCATATTTAAATATTTAACCCCTCACCCTTACTTTATCCGTCCACGGCGCGTTCCGACGAGCCACCTATCCCTTCGTAAATACGCACCAAACCTGTAAATGATAAACATTTTAGTTTACCGAGTGACCTTTTTTACGTAGCGAGCTCTTAAACTATTATGTAACAAAAATTACGTTACCTACAATTTTTGGTTTGAAATTTATGAAAAAAATAACTCGGAAGCGGTTGAACTTGTACCCACAGTTTTTTTAAATAGAAGGACAAACAGAAATATCTAATAATATACAAGGCTTTCCATTTTGAAAAATGTGACGTTGGTCACCACTTTATTGTCAACCCTGTATAATTAAAATTTCAACTGCTGTTAGATACTTAAAATCCTCCAAACTCTTATTTTTTAAATACCTTGAGCACTTTTCCGGATATTGAACCGTTTCCAAGTTTTTACAAAAACTCTGAATACATTTTTTCCAAGGAAAAATGTTATAGAGCATTATTGTGTGGAAGATTGGATCTATTCTATACAGCGATATTCTGCTGTGATTATGATTATGACCTTTCCAATAAATACTGAGGAACGCAAATAAAGCAAATCTACAATGAGCGTCAAAGAGAGAGATGGATAAATTAGAGTGTACTGTACTTGATTCGTAGACTTATTTATCGAAGCCTTCGTTATAAGAATAGTTCAACAGCATGCGTATTTTGTCGAGTGTATTTTATGTGTGCGACCGCGATCAAATTTAGAACTATGGATTATTCCTACTTGTTTTATACATCATTTTATGTATTACTAGGCACATACTGAAATAATACGCAGAAACAAAGTGGTTAATCTAAAGAAGATATCCTTTAAAACATAATGTGAAGGTCGATTAGTCTGCATTAGTCTCAATTGTTGATTTCACTTTATGAGATACGTAAAAAGAAAGAAAGTCTTAAATCCAATCCGCAGATGATATTTTATCCAAGAGAGATAATATATACTAATTAGTAAGTAAAGTAGTAAAATTTTTACTTCCGACAGCGTGAGGTCCGTAGTTCCGTCAGTCAGTGCATCTGTCGGTCTGTCTGCCGGTCTGTCTGTCGGTATGTCTGTCGGTCTGTCGGTCTGTCGGTCTGTCGGTCTGTCGGTCTGTCGGTCTGTCGGTCTGTCGGTCTGTCTGTCGGTCTGTCTGCCGGTCTCTCTGTCGGTCTGTCTGTCGGTCTGCCTCTCGGTCTGTCTGTCGGTCTGTCTGTCGGTCCGTCTGTCGGTCTGTCTGTCGGTCTGTCTGTCGGTCTGTCTGCCGGTCTCTCTGTCGGTCTGTCTGTGGGTCTGTCTGTCGGTGTGCCTCTCGGTCTGTCTGTCGGTCTGTCTGTCGGTCTGTCTGTCGGTCTGTCTGTCGGTCTGTCTGTCGGTCTGTCTGTCGGTCTGTCTGTCGGTCTGTCTGTCGGTCTGTCTGTCGGTCTGTCTGTCGGTCTGTCTGTCGGTCTGTCTGTCGGTCTGTCTGTCGGTCTGTCTGTCGGTTTGTCTGTCGGTCTGTCTGTCGGTCTGTCTGTCGGTCTGTCTGTCGGTCTGTCTGTCGGTCTGTCTGTCGGTCTGTCTGTCGGTCTGTCTGTCGGTCTGTCTGTCGGTCTGTCTGTCGGTCTGTCTGTCGGTTTGTCTGTTAACGTTCTTCTAGCCTCGTGATCTCAGTAATTGCTGCATATATTGTGATAAAATTTGGGTACCGATATGCGTGGGGTCGTAGTAGGAAATGCTGCTATAATTTTGAAAATTGGTCCATGAGTTATTAGCAAAAAACAAAAAAATTATTGTAAAACCGAAAAACTAGTTGTATTCATAATTGGCTGTGAAAGAAATACCTAGCTACACAGCACACTTTTTAGGTCCATCCTATTACAAAAACAAATGTACTTTAAATTTTCCGATATATATGTTACGGTTAAAGTGTTTACTTCGATAGTTTATGTTAGTGTTTCTGGTCAGTTTACAAGCTATCCACATCATTTGGGTAAGGTATGCACCTAATATCTCTAGTAATACATAATAACCAACTCGTTGGTTAGTATGTAAACTAACCAATCCTTTTTGGTTAGTATGTAAACTAACTAATTTTCTTTGGTCAATTTAACAGAAAAGTGAGGTTATGTTTATGGCAAGTGCAAGTGTAACGTGTTGGGTTGGTACTGTTTACTGTCGTGCCTTGTAAAATTTGTTTAAGAACAGGTATCTAGTTACCAAAAATGGATCAGCAACAGCAATTTGAAAAGTTACTATTACAATGTGTGCGAGAAAAAGTCCCAAAATTCAAAATTAATGAACGACAGTGATTATAATGTACTTCTGCAACATATAAAGAGAATACGCGAACAAGCACCTAACACTAATAACAAGATTGATTATCATGTAATGAATACTTATGATTTACAGGAAATCGAATCATCTTATGTAACCTTATCCATATAAAAGATCTGTAAAGATTATTTTACATTTGAGTGAAACCTATAATTATAATGCCCAGGGTCTAGAAATTTATTTTATATGAATATTTTGTTACACGTATAGTATTTCCGTTTATCTTACTTATTTTTAGGTAATTATAGCAATTGTATGTTATATCAGGTGGTTATATCTATGAATAAACTTTATTTTGATTAAAACTGTTTTTCTAAACTAAAGTAACCAAAGAGGACTGGTTAGTTTACATACTAGCCAACCAGTTAGATATTATGTAGTACTAGAGATATTAGGTGCATACTTTATCCAAATGATGTGGATAGTTTGTAAACTGACCAGAAACACGGGTTAATATGTGTAATGTCTTTGTGGTATAATACTTTAGCGGCATATCTTGTATAGTTTATAAACTAGCTGGATGGTATACAAACCAACCAATATTCATAGCTATTTTAGTAGAGATATGATTTTCCATCAAAATAACGAGTCATTTGGATAGTTTGTATACTATCCAGCTAGTAACATATACATATATAAAAGTATTGTTTTAGATCGTTATTATTGTGTAACGTGGAAACTACTGGATTGACTTTAGTGAAACTTTGACACAGTATTACTACCATGACGAGGATAGAAAACGCGTATATTCTTTAAAAACGATTCAGTGGCGGCGCAGCAATGCTCAAAAAACTTAAAATATATTGTATTCATAATAGGTTATCCATTGACCTGTGAAATAATGGGTGGACGGGCGATGATTTGATTGCTAGGGGATCTAAGACTATAGCTTCGTGCTAAGGGAAAATAATAAACTGGCATCACCGTATTGAGTGGGAATACTGCTTTAGTCAACTTGTCTTAATTTTTACCATTATTTTTGATCGTATACCAATTACTTTGAAAGAGTAAAAGATAACGCACTTATCTTCATCAGTATGATCTATAAAAAAGATAATGGACCTTACATACTGTTTCAATGAACACCCAGGCACTGATTTTACGAATTTGGTCATCAACTTTAAGAAAATTAGGAGTTGAATTGAAATCCTGGATGTCCTCCTGAATGTGGGATTTCAATTCAAGATTTATACCTTTTTGAGATGCTGAAATTATGGGCGGATACGTCGAATTACAAAAAGCCCTGTATACGTATACATATTGTTTTAGTATAACTTCTTGGATGCGCGATAATTTTTTAGACCGGTAACACTTTTGTGTTTTAGCGCAGCCCGAAATTGCTTGGGAGGTATCAGTTCAATATATTTGACGTCGTTTTTCAGACTCATATTGGATAAAATTTACCAAATGCAAATATCAAGCGAGGGCTTCAGAGATGCATATAGCGAGCTAATTTGTAAATGTCTCAAATAGGTAAATGGCAATCATCGTAGTAAGATGTCATTGAAAACTCTAAATACGTCTATAGGTTCTAATCGATTCTGCTTGATCTGCTTAGCATTCGCTTTTCATTCTTAAAATTTTCTCGTCGTAGGCTGTACTTACGTATACATTTCCGTGGCTATTTCAATTTCGCACCGTTTGCTTACAGCTCAGGCTATCTCAGAAATAAGAGAAAATACTATTTTAAATACAGCAACTCACATTTGGCATCAGAATGTATTTGCCTCGGTCAATTTAGTAGTCCGAACACAAAACACTATATTCCAAACATTGATTCTACCGACAGGATCGCAATAAGGAGACAGTCCTCTTCCATGAACTATATATTGCTAAATGCAGATCTAGTTTCGTAGTACGTTATTAAAGTGTTGCTTATGGAAAAGAGTGTTATACGGTCTATTTCAAGTGTAAACTTGCCCGCGACGTCATAGTTACGTAGGTGAGCAGTGTACACATAATTAGTTAGTCGGCTGTCAGTAGCGTGGGTTAGATTGATTTGCTGATTATCGTTTGGTAATTGTTTGTGAGCGAGTTATCTTGTGCGGCTACCTATTTTGTATGATGGCTTTACGATCTGCCCAAGTCCAATGTCTCCGAAGGCATATGTTGTGACGTAACGCACTTATTTTTCATGTTATAGAATTATTGGATTTAAGAAAACAATTGTTACGCCTCTGACTGTTAGCAATGTCATCCGCCATATAGGCAGTTTTCGTTACTGACAAAGTAATGTTCCGTTTAACGCTATTTGACAACTTTGACATTTGCATTTCGTTTTACGTATATCGTAACCGCTAAATGCCGGTATTGTACGGACGATAGCCATAGCGATTAACGGAGCGACACGCAGCACGAATAAAAATTAGATCAGAACCTGTTTTGGTTTTGACAGTGACACTGGTTTTTACTTTTGAGTAGATCTGCAACAACTATTATCCGTCGTTTTACAAAAATGCTTCTAAATTCGTCAAGCTCAAAGTGTGTTACAAATAATAAAAAGAGTCAGAGTTCGTTTTACCGAGGAAGACGGCCAAATTTTATTAACAGAATTAAATTAACAGAATTAAGAATAAAATCAACTCGTCCGTCATTTTAGGGCAAATTACAGCAAACACCATTGAATTATGATTGTCTTTCAAACAACAACCTTCACAATACTCATCTGCTATTTTGACGTTATGGTGTCAAAGTTGTAGCTCAAAATAAGGTTAGGGGGCATCTTAAGGCCCGGTCAAACAGAGGGCGGTCTAGAACGCGGCGTTCCGGCGTTCTAGAACGCCGCTTACAGCGTTCCGTTATGTTCAATTGGACTGGTCAAACAGAGCGCGTTCTGACCGCGGCGTTACAGCGTTCTGAACGCGGCGACACGGCGTTCTCTAACGCCGCGTTACAGCGTTCTGTTGTTTGTACCAAACAAGTCTGTTTGACGGGTTGAGCAAAAGCGTTACGCCAATTTTTGCCAAGATGTCGAGTGATTCAGACATAGATGACCTTATACTTTTTTTCGCATTATCACGTTCAAATAAACAAAAACGGTTATGGCTGCATAATATTAATATGAAGAGAAAGGAATATGGAGAGTATCATCATCGTCTGTGTCAGGAACTTTTGTCATTTGAGGATCGATTTTATAAGTACCTCCGCATGTTCCGAGACTGCTTCGCTGTGAGAGAACGTCGCCTACTACGATACGATGGCTTGGGCTTTTTTTGACTTTTTGACGGGTTGATACTGAAACAGACCGCGGTGTAGAACGCGGCGTCAGGGCGGTCAGAACGCGGCGTCAGGGCGGTCAGAACGCGGCGTAGGGCGGTCAGAACGCGGCGTAGGGCGGTCAGAACGCGGCGTAGGGCGGTCAGAACGCCGCGTACTCTGCACGTCAGATAGACCAATTTTCTTCAAGATGTCAAGTGATTTGGATGTAAACATGTTTTTATCTGAACTGTTTCTCGTGTCGTATAAACAAGGATGGTTTCAAACAGATTCAGTCAACTCCTCCGTCATCCCGATACCGAGAACGCTGGGCGTTCTTTGCAAAATCTGTATCGAAATATAGCGCGGCGTTCTACGTGCACTACGACCGTTCATGCTCTGTTTGACGGGTTGATACTGGAATAATACAATACAACGGAACGCTGTAACGCGGCGATCTAGAACGCCTAACGCCGCGTTCTAGAACGCCCTCTGTTTGACCGAGCCTTTACAGTGGTGTGTTGCACCGAAAACTATTTATTTATCTGTCAAATAGCGGTTCTGACAACGTATTTGTTAACCGAAGCGGTAAGATTAATTAAGAACAACGAAAACTACCTATTGTATATGCCGGTACGTTATCAATTGTGTCCCCTCTAACCATTTGCATAGTGATCATATCACTCGTATATTTGTGATGTATACCTACAGAGCAAGGTCTCCTAAACAAGACATTGGCTAATTTTCTGCATTGGGGTCATAAGTACGGCCACTTTAATGCATTTTGAGCTGTAGCAGCGCATTTTTCACATATTTTGATAGAACTAACAACTATTAATTGTACCTGTCTCAAAAATTAAGCAACATACCGTACTAGAGTCAAAACTGTTTGCCGTTTCAGTCGATACTATATATAACCATTTATCAAAGTATAAAATTGATTAACAAGTATTTGATAAAAACGGCATATTTGTTAATTGACTAGCTGTCTCAGGATGAGAACTAAATAGCTGCAGTCGCTGTAACGTACTTTTGAGATGTCTGACTGTGCAAAAATGGTATAGGTACTGTTCAGCGAGTTGAACGTTTGCTGTTAAACAACTCACGGCTGGACCGTGAGTTACGAAAAATAATTTGCGCTGTTGTTCAAAAGTAATTTGATAATCGCTGTATAACTTAATGGGAGGAGATAAAAGTATATATGTCCCTAATAGACTTAGATCAGTTTGGTTACCACCTTGACGTTTCCCAATTTAATGTTATATTAAATATAACAACTATTTCAAGGTTATTATAATTTAAAAAGCTGGTAAAAAATGAACCCACAAAGCACGATGAATCAAACGATAGTTGGATAGTTGGAGATTGTGTCAGCTGGATTCAGCTGACACAATCTCCAACAATGGATGAGCTGATGAATGAATTGTTCACCTCAATTTTTCTGTTTCGGTAAAGTATATGTTGTGCTTAGAAAAATAAATTGACCTATTTTTAGCTAAATATCTAGGCGTATTTTTTCGAGAGGATAATGAACTGTTCAGAGGTGTTTGCCTTGTTTGGCAACCATCATACAACACCTTTCTATTTCAGATAGTATCCTTTGTTTATAAAGACAAAGCTTTTTCTTAATGAAAACTTTGTTTTCTCATGTATGATGAGGGCTTCTAAAATGTTCATTAACGGTCTTCTCCAAGGATTGGGACTAGATCGCTACTAGCATTTTTGCTATGCAGTTTATTTTATCACTTATTTTTTTCTTAAGGCAAGACAAGCACAATAGAAGTTCCTTTATGGTAAAATTTTTGCTTTGGGTAATCCGACAGCTCCCAAAACTGAAAAGTGATATCCACGTTTGGGAACCAAGTTTGAGCAGATTCCATATTTCTGTATTTACGTTTTTTTTTAATCATTTCTATTTTTAAATAAAGGTAACGTTTTTCGTCCTAGCTGCAGTAGTTGCCATTCATATAACTTTAACTATTATGAGATCAATCCTGTCCAAAATCTGGGGAGGCTTAGGATCATAAGTTTGTTCGTCCTTGCTCCATCGCCGTAGAATATATTCTCAAGAACTATAATGCTTTTTCTTCCTTGCCAACTGCTGAAATTTCGTTATTACTTCAGTACTTTCTGCGCTATATGGACATTAGATAACAGTTCGAACAGTTCCATCGTCTTTTGGTACAGGTAGTAAAAAATCAATACATCAAAATACTATAAGTAATCGTATTTGTGGGTTGCATTCAAACTTGAAAGCTCTAGGTTTAACATTTTTTTATTAAGTGAAATATTTTATTAATGGCTCTGTCAAAATGTAATACATTTTTTGATTGATATCCTGTAGCTTTTGATGCGATGCAATACAGTAGGTCATACACACACATATGACCTGAAGCTCAGCGATTAGAACTTAAAATCAAGATCTGACAAAAAACACTTAATGATAATAATAATAAAGCTTTTATTGCCCAACAGTCATAGATCCTTTACAGGGCAATCAAGTTACAGTGAACTAGAATAATGTACAAGAAATGTATATAATGTATGTACAATTTAATTGGTAAACTTGAAACTGTAAAAAAATAACAAATAATAACATAGAAAAATAAAACTACAAAACATAATCAATTAAGTTGTACACATGTGAATGTCGCACAGATGCGATAATTTGTTAAAATTAGCAGGTGACTTAACAATCGCATCAGTTCTGGTTGTGCTGCAGTAAAATAAAGAGCGCTGACGAGACTCAAGCTTTGGGACGACAAAATTGATTTGACATAAAATTTCGGAGCAGTCAACAGAATAATTGAGAAGTTTATATAAGGCCTTTGCGGAAGCTATGATCAGGTTACCTCGGTCACAAGGATCACTGTTCCCGACGTTCGGAAAGTGATCTAGGATCAGTCAAAAGTAGGGTCAGTTCGTCCTTGTATGGTAACTGATCGCGATCGGGTTATTCAGATCAGTAGCAGTTTCTCTTAAACATCTGCTTTGCATTCTTAAACCAACTTTTTCGCTGTTCGATCTTCGCTTAATCCACAGGATCATAAATCCCACTAAACAGCTGATTGACATTATATTGATCGATCCTGATCCAGACCACTGTTTCTGTAAAGGCCTACAGAAACAACAACTCTGCCATGTCCCTTCTGAATTGTAAGCCTTGCATGTCAAAATATCTCAAAACTTATTATTTATACCCCTTTCAGGATAAACACCCTCAACTTTGAATGACAAATATCTAAAAAACGGCCTTTGTATTTTTTCAATTGCCTTTAAATCACAAATATAATAAGAGGGATCCATACAGGTGCACAATATTCTAACTTGTATTGACCGAAAGCAGAATGCATGTCTTCAACGATTGTAGACTTGTAAATAGTTTGCAGTGACGTACAATAAATCCAAGTGTTTTCCCAGCTTCGCAAATCTTTCTGTCGATATGCCCTAAGAATTTTGATTACTCATACAAAATTTCACCCAAATCTATCACACAACTGGACCATTTTAAACATAATCCATTAATTTTATGAGAAAATAGTAGGGTTTCAGTTTCTTACTAAAGCCTAGATATAACTTTATATTTTGATATATTCGAGGACAATTTATTTGCACAGCACCACTCTGAGACAGTATTAAAGTCATTTTGTAGCATATGATGACAGCCTAAACTGTATACTTCTCTATAAATTTTTATGTCTTTACAAAAAATAATTTATTACCTTTCAAGCGACCGCATAGGTCATTTATGAATAAAATAAATAATAGAGGACCAAGTATACTGTGTAAGGCTTTCGCGGCCATCGTCCAATGAATTTGTAGTTCGTGGGTTTTTAGGCCGGCGTCGTTTAGCGTTAAAGCTTGACGTTTCGCCACCACGAGTGTAGTAGTATTTTGGAAGTCGCCGAAGTGAAATAGCTTCTGAAGATGCCATCCACTCGTGGTGGCGAAACGTCAAGCTTTAACGCTAAACGACGCCGGCCTAAAAACCCAAGAACCACAAATTCAATAGAGGACCAAGGTTTGACCCCTGCTGAACACCTGAAGTAGCAACGTACCATTGTTTCGAATGTGTCCCGTTGTTTGCTGTATATATTTCAGTGATGAAGCAACACGCTTGGTAAAATTGTCTTGAAAAATCTTGACGGCCCGTTCCGGCCTCAACTTGTGGCAGGATAGTATAAAGTTGCAGCAGTACAGCAATTTGCCTTTCCACAATTTCTCATAATAACCAGCTTAAGTACTGGCTAAGCCATAAAAGATCCTGTTTACATTGTAAACCGCCTCGATTAGGAAACGTCGTGGGATAGTGAAAGTGTAAGGAAAAATGTGTTGCGCGGCAATTGTAACATATATCAAACATTAAAAGATAAACAATTTGATGTCAGAACAAAAATAGTTCACATGCGGTGCTGTCTTATAGCCTTGGCATTATGAGAGAAAATAACAATGAAAGTATCGCACACTGATGCAGAAGAAGCTCCTAAAACGGTGTTAAAAGTTAAACGCGATAGTATTTTTTTTCGGCCGTTACACTAACTTTAATAATTAATATTGCTGTTACTTTAATTAATGCTTTTTAAAAATATATCCTATGGAAAGATAAACTTTTTACAGACACTTCAACCTGTAGCTTTTACAAAAATATAAAATATTTAACAAAAAAACGACTTGGAATAACTGACCTTTTTGACTGATATCCAGGAAACAGCATTTACTTTTTAACAATATTGAACACGTTTACACGTATCACATAAGTTGAGTTGAAGTGATTGTGTATGTCAGATAGGTTCAAATTTGGTTTTACCATAGACACCCCAGGCTATCTTTATGATAAGATTTCGCTATGTTATGATGAGTGAATGTCAGAAATAAGGATTTACTTGCAGTTCCTGCACAAAGAGTAGTTATATTTCAGAGAGGCTTCAAATATAATCTACAGGGTGAGTTTTTAGTAATGGATCTGTCGATAACTCCACGACTGCTGAAGATAGCGAAAAAAGTTGTATATAAAAGTTTTAGCCAAGGATATTCTCCTTGCTCAGAAAATATTTTTAATCATAGAGAGTGATCCATAGCTACGTGAAAACTTCGCTGGAAAAGTCAAAACATGGGGTATGCATGAGTTCTGGTTTTGCTCACTACCCCACACCATATCGCACCTCATATTTAGGTGTAGTGACACAACGTCAGCTTCAGACCTCCTCTCTCACAGACAAACAGACCGACGGAAATGAGACAGATTTGTGTGATGCACACTCATGTCTAACAAAAAACGTCCCGTAAATTTTACTCGCCCCAACTATATTGTTTATATTTTTAAGAGCGCAATTGAAACTTTGCAAGAGTGGTGGAACGACGGGTATCGAAAAATATATTTGCCACATTCTCGATCACCAGCCAGCCAAACACATGTATCTAGTAGGTATAGGTATACCAGAACAAACAAATTGTGAAATAACATCAACGATGATGACGTTATAGTATAGTGACGCGAACACGTACGTCACAGGACCCAGATACAGGGTCCTCGCGAAAATACCTGTCAAGGACGAAATTAAAAGACCCAGTTGTGGTTCTTTGAGGTGGATCTGCTGAACTGATATTGCTTCAGGAATAACGCGGAAACAGATGACTCTCAATAATACTTCAGCGTTCGTCACTATCACGTTATAGCAGCAATTAATAAGTGTACATAGTTATGAAGTCGTTAATTTATTAAGAGTACTGTAAACAAAAGGAAAAAAGCCTGCCAAGATTTAAAAATAGCCAGAAATCACCGTTGTTCGGACGTGTAAAAAATAAAAAACACCAGAGCTGAGAAACCCGCCAAACAAAATACCGAAAGTGAATGTTTAGCGTAGAGACGCTCTCTGTGGGACGACCGTTCCGACTACACTGAAAAATCAACGATCGCCTGAAAACTGAAAGGAAACTTCAGTGAGGCGTCCCGCGTTTTCCACTGAATTTTAACTTAACACTAATAGAGAGCGTTACGGGCGATGCTTGAGCGAAAAGCACGGTCGCAGGCACTCCGGCAGAGAGGAGCGGCCAAGCTTTCAGTGCTTTCACTTCAAGGTAGGGATGGGACATCGAAAGAAAACATCGATATTGGACATCGATATCAACATCGACGGTCTGCCATCGATAACTACGATATATCGTATTCAAAACATCGATGTTTGAACATCGCAAAAACATCGATATATACGGGTATTGGTCTTCTTCAATTTAAATGTTAGAAATAAATAATGATACATATTACACTACTAAGTATTTCAAATTTCACAGCATAGTAAACAGGAAATAATAAAGACCAGAAACTAGCTAAACTAACAAATTTTAGTAAATTTTAATAAAAAAATAAAAATAAGGTTTGGTTGTCTATTTGCTTTTTCAAATTGCTTTGGAACTTTAGCGAATTTAAGAAGATGAAATCAACCAATGTCAAATGTCATCTCAAATCAATTTGAAATAGGACAAACAGAAAACAATTCACATAGAAAACTCCATTGGCATTGTGAGGATGTGTGCCGAGGTTTTTATCAACTTGCCAAATCTAGTAGCTTGTGATTATATCCCCCTCCCATAAATTCTTAATGACGTCAATCAGTCACCATCGCGTCGGTGTTGTTTTGGTACAGAATAGTAGTAACTAGTTCACTGAAGGGAAGTAGAATGCACACCTCTACAAAGGAACCCAAAGCGCCTTCAATTCGTATTTTAAATCATGGGGCAAAACCGTCCAGAAAACTGCAGACTCGCTAAATTTACTTTTTTGTATATTTTCAATTTTAAACTTTAAAAAAAATATCGATGCAAATTTTTAAAAACATCGATGTTTTTATCGATGGTTCAGGTTAACAACATCGATGGTAAAAACATCGATCATTGGACGTGAAACATCGATGTTTTCCAAACATCGCCCACCCCTACTTCAAGGACTGCCTTTATTGCAGGTGCTTAGATGCGTCCCTAAAGTAAGCAGAATAACAAAGTCAGCAGAAGAAGTTTCTGAAAACGCCATAATTAAACGCCCTTCCAAGAATTTTAATGCTCCACTTTTTTTAGTAAAAATCGCATATTCTGCTAACTGCTAAAAGCAACCCTTTGTGTGTAAAAATCATGATGCCATAAATAAGTGCTAATTAAAGGCTCTCTAAATGCCCTATTAAGAAAATGTCGTACAAAAATGCAAATGCTGTCATGAACAGCTAATTGTCCTACCAAGAATTTTAATGCTTCAACTTTTTTAGTAAAAATCGCATGTTCTGCTAGCTTAAGAAAAGGTTTGCAGAGGAACCCTTTATAGTCATAACAAAAAGATGATAATACCATAATAAAGTGCTAATTAAAGGCCAATTAATTATAATAGCAGAGCAACTCTATAAATATAATAGTCATTAGTCATAAATAAAAGATGATTGTTCTACTAACTTTTCATTAAACTAGGACACGCAGTTTAAAAGTAAAGTAAGTGAAAAATTGAAATTGTTGATAAAGGCACCTAATTGGCTTTCAAGTAGTTCTTCATTATGGCATTATCATTTCTTAGTAATGACCATTATGATTATATAGGGCTGCTCCGCTAACTTTTTCTTAAATTAACAGAACATTCGACATTTACTAAAAAAAAATGGAGCATTAAAATTCTTGACAGGGCATTTAATTAGCCTAAAGATTGCTTATTTTCATTATGGCAGTGTCATTTTTTAGTTACTAACATTATATACAGGGTTGCACTGCTAATTTTTTTCTTAAGTTAACAGAACATGCTATTTGTTCTAAATTTAACTAAATCAAACAGAGTTAATCGTAATATATAATAATGGATTAATTCATGATCTTCTTTAAGGTCAAAGTGATTGTGTCTACATCAAGTGAACAAAACTATTGCTATTGCTGTGACAGGGTTTGGCGGTTTTCACAGGATCTTGTACCTTTTTTGTGGTCTACACAGTAAAATACACAGTAAACTCTTGTTTTGGTTGCGTATTTTTATTTAGAGACTGTTTAATAATATACAGAGACTCGTATGCAACCATGGGTGCCGCCAGAAAAAAGCCAGGGGGGGCAAAAAAATCCAGGGGGGCAAAAGAGTATTTCTTGTCATGAATTTTTTTCTGTATTTAAACAAAAAATAACATAGAACATTATGCAAAATAAAAGAGGTAAACATTTTAAACACAAACAGACATACATGAACAATAGGATTGTACGCTTACCAGTACAGTATTTAAATTAAAAACAATAAATAGAACAAAAATAATGAAAGAACAAGAAAAAAATATATCTGAAAAAGTAACTAACTATAAAACATAAATCTGCATTTTGTGTTCACTGGTAGAAAAAAAGACTAGAGAAGTTATTCGAAATTGAACTTTAGCTTCCTTCGGTCTTGGGCAAATTTGTTGATTACTGTTTTTATGAATTGTGTTTTATCACAGTCAATCTTTTTTCTGTGAACGCTGAGCATACATAAGCCAGTCAATCGATTTTTGCTCATTATTGACCTCAACCAAGTGTTGACCCTCCTTAGTGTACTGAATGAACGTTCAACGGAACAAGTCGTAGGTGGCAAAGAGAGGAAAATTCCAATTGCGCTTGCAGGAGGAGGGAAA
Organism: Callosobruchus maculatus; assembly: GCA_951848785.1. Classification (NCBI taxonomy): domain Eukaryota; kingdom Metazoa; phylum Arthropoda; class Insecta; order Coleoptera; family Chrysomelidae; genus Callosobruchus; species Callosobruchus maculatus. The sequence goes on along the minus strand of CATOUR010000042.1, from coordinate 744,393 downwards.
AGTAACAGTTTCCATGTATGTATGTTAGATTTGATTTGCGGGGGGGGGGGGGGGGGGGCAAGTGCCTCCCTTCCCGCCCCTTGGCAGCGCTCATGTATGCAACATGCATGAGATGCCTCATATGACTTTAAGGTTAGCACTACCCAATTTGACGTCAAAGTTGAGCACTATTTAGAGCAGGTTCTAAATGCATGAAGAAATCCATGGACTTATTTGAAATCAAATTTCCGTTTTATACTTGTCAAATTTGACCACGAACTGAATCCATCTTTAAAATCATGGATTTGTTTGTTGATGTAAAATGGGTAAAATATTTGCAAGTGCAGTCATCAGCAAATTTTTTTCAGTTGTTGTAAATTATAACAGAATGGGCCTATACCGTGATCTCAAATTGATCAATTTATTTACTGCGGTATTATTTTTGATGATACATAGGGCCGTTTACTGTAAAAAGTCAGCAGAAAACTTGATTCAAATGAGAATAACACTAAAAAGAAAATTGTACTGCAATTTGAAATAGCCGATGATGACGTCACCTGTAGGGAACCATTGGAACCAATGAGAAGCGTCCTTTCTGTAGGAAACCAATGAGAAGTGTCCTTTCGTGGTCCGATGACTATGAGCGGATGCTATTGTTTTGTACCAGTGAGCTCTTACTGGTTTCCTACAAGTGACGTCACGACCTGGGCGGGAAGTGTATGGATTCAAAAAATTCAATATTTAGAGCAATTTTTTTCGGTTATAAATACGATAGAAAAATTTTGTAAAATTATTTATGTCATCTACGTGGTGTCAGGGTTCATTTAAGCCAATAAACAAAAAATGTGGTATAGGTCCATTGTTTAACTAAAGCAAGAAGACATGTACCTCGAATTCAGGGTTCATGTTAATCTCTCCGATCCGTCTGTTTATTGAAAACCGTCACCGAAGTGCTAACATCTGACGGCGTGTGTTTAGACCATTATTGTTCCCGCTTTATTATCATTATCTAGTTATTATTATTAAAATGGTTAGATCATCGTGCTTTTTGTTATCTTTAATTATGTGCATTCTATGTGTGTTGTGTGATTCAAACGATTCCAGTATAATTTATCATACGTTTTGGCACGGGAGGCTACACTAAAGTCAATTTATATCACCATGTTTTCAGTTTAACTATACAGATACAAAATGATAATAATTTTCAAGTCAGCTGTAATTGGTACAACCATTGATTAAAGTATTAAATGTTTAATACTTTAATCAATGGTACAACTCAAGCCATCAATGAGGTATTCAGTGCTTGAAGAAGGCTATGTACTAACCAAAAGGAAAATGAATAATAATTTTAACTATTCCCCATAATAATAATACCTCAATTTGTCACTATAAGGGTGTTTATTCTTTCTTCATATCTATGATTAGATTGATTAAAAATTATTTATTTCAATTAATAAATGGATTGAAGTTCAAATTGAGTACAACTTCCATAACTTTCATATAATCGATTCCGATCTCTGTGGTCGAACTGGAACGCAGAAGACTGGCAGCGGCTGCTTCGTTGTCAAAGGATCTGGAGACCGTTACCAAATGGGAATTCGAGAATATGGTAGAATTCTAAGACACTATCAAACAAGTACTGCCCAAGCGTGCACCCGGTTCTAACGCACATCAGGTTCTGCCAAGAAATCACTCGTTCAAACTTTTACGAGTCAACATTACAGAAAACATGATCATGTTTCGCCAATTGCAACAGCAGCTGGGAAAAAACTGGGATACCTATTCAGAACTCGAAAGTACTTCTGCTACCATCAAATTTTCTCACTCTGGGGCGCCGGGTTTTGAAAATTCTTGTGGATGCTCCGCCCTTTTAATGACAGAACTACCTATATTTTTAGTTATTTATATCAGTATTAGCCTTACCTGTCCTTACCTATTGCTATTTATCTGTCTACATGCACTACCATATAATTATTTAGCCTTTGCTGAGCCCTTAAATAAGTCTTTATCCTTCGTAATGCTAAAAATGACCTTTCGGCGGTAGATGTCAATATTGGAATAGCTAAAATGATTTTTAATAATTTGATGACTACTACAAATGAAACAACATACTCCACACTATTGAATTTGTAATTTTTTGTTTGCGCAATATCTAAAAAAGCATATTTCGGTGAAGAGTCAAACGATCCATATATCAAAGTCATCTCCATAAAAGTTTTTCACATAATTGCTGCTTGTATCATTATTTTTCTCAGTAAGAAATAGTTCCAGTTTGCTCAAGTGTATCATGGCATCTTTAGTAAAGCGCTGCTTAATACTACCTGCGACTTTATCTAACACTTCAAAATACATTTTTTGATAAAAGTCAGCTGCATTAGAACATTTCTGTGGTTCGCTTGTAGAGTTGTCTATCCTTTTAGGTATTATCCAAATTTTTGGAGTGTTAGGTTCATCCAATTCCAAAATACGAACTAAATCTACAGCACACTTCCAGACGTTTTCAAAATTTTCGTCAGTTGCTTGGGACGATATAACTTCCTTGACTGTATACATATTATCAATGGCTTTTTGCAGATGCAGAGATGTCTTCTGTAATGTAGTATTCAAAGCTTCAGTACGACCAAGAATTTATATTAGTAATTTCATGATAAACAGAGATTCGAAAGACTGAAGCTGAGAATGAAAATTATTTTAGATACACAGGTGTGGGTGCTCGGCACCCACTACTTACCTCTAGTGGGTGCTGGAGCATTCGAGCACCCACGGAGTCAGCGCCCCTGCTCTGGGCTTTAAGCCCAGATAAGGCTTCCACCACATCACCCTGTACAACTCTTTTCATGTCACACGCCAGTCTTTCTGATCTTGATGCAATGTTTTACTGTAGTATCCGATCACTCTTTCGATACCATCTTGTTCCTAAGATAAGACACCTCCAACAGCGTAATGGCTGGCATCTGTGTCCAAGTAGAAAGTACATCGAATACTTTTTGGCGGTCACAATCAAGCATTCCCGTTTTCAGTTAAGGAAAATAGTGGTTTAACGATGGTGGTGGAGAAATCTTTTACAAATCTGCGATAACTGCAAATTACCAGAAAGCTTCGTACTTCATGAGTAATGAACGGTAGTCGCCATTTCTTCACAGCATACACCTCTGGATCTGTGTGGATGCCGTATTTAATCTTCAGTCATGCCGAGGTATTTACTTCCCTTTTGAAAAGATATCATTTCTTAGGGCTTAGCTTCAAGTTCGCTTCCGGAAAACTTGTCTTAGTCAGAACAACTCTTCTTCAAAATCCTTTCCAAACACAATGACGTCATAGAGATATATCATTGCTGTCTTCCAAGATAACCTTGAAATAGAACATTCAAAAAGTGTTTCGAAGTAAACTGCCATAGTCCAGCATACGATGTAAATGCCATTTTCTCTTATACTTTTCCGTCCATTTCAACCTGCCAGTATCCACTTTACAGGTCCAAGGTGGAGAACCATGAAGAATGTCCAACTGCATTCAAAATGCCAAGTCGCTAAGCCGTCTATATTCCACACAAAAGCTCGTTGATCCGTCCTTTTTCCTAACAAGGACTATCGGAGAGGCCTAAGGGCTAGATGAAGGGCTAGATAGATGATGGCTCGATCACTCCTCGTTTCTACATATCTTCTACCATATTTTGTACTTGATGATTCCTAGATAATGGAATTCTTCTTGGGGGCTGCTTGACTGGCTAGGCATCTCTTACGTGTACATTAATTTTATGACGTACCAGACGGGTTCGCCCTAGGTCATCATAATTTCTAGCGAAAATCGGGTGACAATCTCTTAGTAGCTTCAGGAAATTCTGCTGCTGCTTGGGTCGCTAATTCTCATAGCTTCTATCATGAAAGTATCTAAACCTATCTGAGATTTCGATGAATTCATTGTCATCTTCTTTTTCTTCTTCTTCTTCCGAGCCATCTAATCTTCATATCCTACTAGTTGTAGCCTATCTAGTGCCGTGCCTATCTTGATTTGTATAGAATTCCTGGATATATTCGCAACCCTTATTAGCATACGCAGAAGAATCTATTATTGTTCTGGCTATAATAAAATAGGTTTATCCCAAACTAGCTTTGGTTTATAAATGCATAGGGTAAGATCATGTTCAAGTGCTTTGAGTGTGTATGTTTATGTAGGTATTACAATTTCTTTTTGTGGTTGTATTGTAAAACATCTTGGTGACACAACGCTTATTTCCTCTAGCTGAAGAGTTCGACAGCTAAATGAAAGCTGTTCTGAATTCCCAATGCTTAAGGTATGACCGGTAAAATTTATTACGAGCCAGAGCTCTGCAGAAACTGTACCTCAAGTATGCAATCATTTGTGACGGAAGCGACTAAAATGAGTTTATTGACGGATCAGTAAACCACTACGTTTTGGTCTTGCAATTTCCATATGAATGAGTACAGTGAACAAAATACATCGACGTTTACTCTTTTCATCCTTAGCTGTTTCACTACAGAATTGTAGTGAGTGTGAGGGAACCAATAGTAAACCATTAACTTTCAATATAACTAGTAGTGTGTAATCTAGGAATATATTAGTAAATCTAGTCTCTAAAGCACATCTCCATCTGACGCTGAAAGTTTTGAAATCTATGGCATTGTATGATTGTTGAAAATAAATACGGAATAGGAGAAAGAGTAAGTTATTGCTTTCTTCTTCTCCTTCAAGCTCCATCTCTTCCAGCGGAGGTTGGATATTATCATGGCAATTCTAGCTTTGTTTGCCGCTGTTATAAATAGTTGATTAGATGTCATTCCAAACCAATCCCTCGAGTTTTTCAGCCAATAGGTTCTTCTTCTTCCTTGGCTTCTCTGGCCCTTGATCTTCCCTTCCATAATGTTTTGTAGTAGAGTGTATTTGGGTCCTCTTATAACATGACCAAGGTACTCTAGTTTTTTTGTTTTGAGGGTGTTAATGATTTCTTCCCCTTTTTGGATTCTCTGCCGTAGTTGCACGTTTGAGACCCTATCAGTCCAAGAGATCCTCAGCATTCTTCTATAACACCATCTTTCGAAAGCCTCCAGTCTATCCATTTCTGCCTTCTTAAGCGTCCAAGCCTCCGCACCATATAGCAGAGTCTAAAAGATACAACACCTCAGCATTCGTAGTCTAAGTTTCAGGTTTATATCTCTACTGCAAAGAACTTTCTTTAGTCTTACAAATGTAGTTCTTGCACTCTCTATTCGAGCTCTTATTTCCTGATATTGCTCAGCAGTTTCGGTTAGCCAAGTTCCCAAGTATCTATATCTTCTTACTCGCTCCATTGACGCGTTATCTATTGTAATACTGCCGATTACGTTGTTATTTTTTGTAAATATCATAAATCTGGTTTTCTTTAAACTCATGTTCAGACCATAACTTTTACAGCTGTTGTATAGCTTTTGTACGACTGTTTGTAGATCTTCCTCCAGTCTATCGGTCACTACGACAGTGTCATCGGCATAACGCATATTATTTATGATCTGTCCACGTCCATGTCTAATGGAAAACAAATACTTTTTTTGTTTTTTTTTACATTGATTCACGGAACAAGCGAAAATTAACTCATTTGACTTGGAGGTCCGAAGCGTTGACACTGTTGACAGGCGAGCTACTAGTTTCCGATGTGGATCCGAACGGTAAACATCCGTCGTAACGCGCGTTTTGATCAGCCGAAATTTATTTTTGACATCTACTCAAATGTATTTAGTCTATTTTGTTTACACTGTTTGTTTTCTTTGCGCCTTCCATTATATTTTCCCTTGGAATTCTTCAAAGCTAAACGACCTTACACTCGATCTTATTCGTCAAATAGGAATGCTCTAATTTCAGCCAGTAAAGATACTCATGTTAATTTTATCTTTACGGGGATCAAATGTACTATGATTATAAATACGGCGTTGTATGCAGAAACACATGTCGATTGTTTTAATTTTACTCGTGAGCCACTAGGCGTGAAAAGTTCTGCAATCTGTAATTTCCGAAATTTTCCGAGAATAATACTATAAACTTTGTTTCTCGTTTCCGTACTCTTGCTGTCTGCTAAACTTAAGAGTCTCTATAACTTGGACATTTTCGCAGCGTATAACTACTGTAGCAGGGACAAACATGTTTCATTTGCCTTGATATCGGTTAAGTAGAGTAGCCGTTGAGGATAGACTTTGCTGTTTGTACTATAGATACTATCACCATGGTATTTGTCATATATGTTTATTTACTTGTAGTTGCATCTGATCACCTACTGAACCTATTCTGTCGCTTAGACTTTGAAGACCCTCAGAATTATCTGCGACTATGACTGTATCATCGGCATACCTTAAGTTATTTATCAGTTTCGCGTTAACTTTTATACCATCTTCGGATCCACCAGGTGCCTTGCACGAATATAACTTCGGAATATATATTGAAGAGCATGGGCCTTAGCATGTATCACTGTCTGACTTAATAGATACAGCTCTTGGCTCGATACTTTCTGGTCTTATTGAAGCTACCTGATATTCATACAAATTCTGTATGATCTGCAGATCCTGTGAATTAATACTTTTATATTTGATACAATCAAATGGCTTTTTAGTAATATATAAAACAAAAGTATGAATCTTTTCGTAGTTCCTGAATTTTTGTAACAACTGCACAAGCCTTTACATTTAAAAACAGTTAACTTTGTGTAAGATAATTAAAGTAGTAGTAATTTTTTATAAATGAACACCCAATAAACAGAAAGGTGCAGTCCAGTGACTACTCCTCACACCGTGAGGTGAGGAATCATTGGTTCCGCGAATCGTGTGTCCTAAGTAGACAAAGGGACTCAAGGATGACTGCCTTCTGCATTCTGGCGGCTCGGATGTGTGCCGCCGCATGGCACACCGGCATTGCGCACAGTGCCAGTGCACAGAGCAGCGTATTCCTCATTCCACCTGGGAATCCAATTACCATAACCAGCAGACTTACAGTGTAGTCTGGCCAGAATCTGCGAAGTTGTACGAACAACTCCTGATATCTGGTCCGCTTTTCCTCCTCCTTAGAGATGATGTTTATCTCGGCAGGTGCCGAACGCTCTATAAAAACATCGTCTTCTTTTGGTGGTCGAGAAGGACGATGTTGGTCTTGTTTGCCTGTACAAGTTCGAGCGTGGGGAACGAGTAGTTCCAGTAAATCTGGCATCTCTCGTTCTCCACAACGGACTCTATATCCCTGGAGCGTATGGTAGCACCGGTATCTCATCTATACCGTATAAGTGCCTCAAATGAGAGTAGAGCAGTTGTAGAGCCGCGTTATGCTGATGGACGTAGGAAGTGTCAGCGTACACTTCACACAACGACAAAGACGAATAAGTGTCTCTGGCACCTGTCGTCAGGTTCTACGAGTGTCGCGGACATCTACACCCATAGCCCTACTACGGATTACCGGGGCGTTAAAGTTATCGCCCTGGCAAGCCATTATAAGTCCCTCAGTCTTCTACTTCAACCCACTAGATCTTAGGAAAGAGAAGGTAGGTGTTTGTAGAAGATTCCATGCATTGGCAAGGTCTTAAATGTAAACATATTGGCAGCTTAGTGTGGGCTTTAAATTCTGCAAGAGCAACTTCTTCAAATTTAGCATTTGACGTTCATGTTACTTACTTTATGTGTACTACAGTGCGTTAACCACCTTGGTATACTTGTCAACAATGTCAGCCCATAGAACCAAATAATTCATCGTGTTCTGTTTTATTTCATATGGCTTCCATTCAGGACGCTTTATTGTATGAGGTTTCGAGATTCAAATATAACTTGAAACTTCCGAAAAGCATATTTTACGCATAGCAGACGTTTTTGGAATTACAATAGTTGCCTCTCTTATACATAAGTTTGAAAAGAACTCATAAAAGAAGATACATGTCAAAAGGCACTTGATGACAGTTGGTTTTATATAACAGCAATGTGTAGGAGTACGCTTAACTGTTGTTTGAAATGTGAAGATAAATTAGACGTTTCACTTACTAGACCAACAAACTTTCAAGCTTGAAATCACCCTCGATATTAAAGATAGATAGATAGATTTTATTAGTCCTCAATGGTCGCAGAGTTATACAGGATATGTCAATATCAATTTATACTAAAACGAACACATGAACAACCAACAGTTACATGTAACAATCACCACAAACGCTTATTATTAAAGATACACACATAGTAATTACACTCATTCAAGTACCTTTAGTGTGAGAGTTACATATGTATGTAAAAAACACTCAAAGAAGTAAAAGGCAGGTATATAGATAAACATATAAAAAATAATAACCTGAAATCTTAGATAAAAACATTATTCAACAATACGAGTTTAGACATCTGAAAGATATTCATCTACAGAATAATAAACTCCCTATTTTAGGAATAACTTCAACCTACTTTTGAAATGCTTTGATAGAAGAGCTTGGTGAATTACTGAATAGTTTTATAGACATAAGTTTAGGGCTGTTTTTTATTTTAGACAATTTGTGCTTAGGAATCTGAGTGAACTTCTAGCTGCGTATTTTCTGTGATCATTTAGTTTTGGGAAGTCTTTCTGATTTTCCTCTACATAAACTAACGATTCAAGTACATATATACAAGGCAATGATAATACATAAATATATATCCAATTCTTTAATCGAATCTCGGCAGCTGGTCCTCCTGCTAATACCTGCTATCAAACATTACGTACCACCTGTCTTTGCATAATAAAAACCCTATGCACTTCTGCGGATCGTCGCCAAATGATGATTCGATAAGAAATTAAAGAGTGTATGTATGCAAAGTAGTATGACAATTACAGAGATCTATCAACCACAAAACGCAGTTGACTAATGCAATGGATCTGCAAGGCAACCCTCTTGCAAATATTATCAGTCTAAAGGTACCACATTAAGAGAGCTGGTGAAACTGAGGTCTAGGAATTTCGCAACATTAATTTGTTCAAGTGAGCAGTCTAGCGGGTTTACTAGCAAACTGTGGTCAAAATCGCGATTTGCATGACAGAAACATATGCATTTAGGTTTGTAAGTATTCAGCAGGAGCCCGTAATCTCGAAACCATTGCTGCACTCTTCTTAGTTCCTTAGCAGCATGCATTGTTATTGATGTAATATTACTATTATCAACAGAGAAGTGTGATCTGTATGCATAAGATAATTTGCGCTATTAAAATCATTGAACAAAAATAATATAGAGCATTGGACTCCAGACAGAGCTCTATGGTAATCCTGTCTCACTTTCACGAATATCTTATTTGAAGTCGTTAATTCCAACCTAATGTTTTCGACCACATAGGGAATTGTGAAACCAATTATGTGAAAGACCTCTGCTGACCCCATGGTTATTATAGTGCCATTATAACTTATAAAGAAATGAGGTAGCCTCTAATACTGCCCACATCAGTTATTCCTCGACATGGACCAACGACCCTCACCGACAAAATCGACTAAATGCAAAATATCCAGAAATATCCAGCAATCAAAACAAAATCGTGCACGAATCACAGCCCAGACTTTGCTGTATATATGTATTATATAAAATATGGATGTCGTTTCTTTTATTTTTATCTAAAGCTACCTTGACTCGGCAAAGTTGACACACCGACTATTCTCATAACTCGTAATGCGTCACAGAAGCCATTCATTTTAGATCGTTGCACCTCTTTCAAAATAGTGGAGAAGCATAGCTGAAGGAGGGCATTAACAGTATTATAAGGCATGGTGGTGCTACTTACACCTTTTAATTGATATTGGTGGTGACGCTTGACACATGCCTGTTATGATACAGTTTTACGGCATCTAGTTATGTCTAGAAATATTTTGTATATGTGATAATAGCGTTTCTGTTTTTAGGTTAGCACATTCCTTAGAATTACCCCTTTTAGGAGTTATATAGTTATGTCCTAAACAAAAATAGCACAAGCCCTGATGGTATTTTGTCTGTTGTGAAAGCCTTTTGTCTTTGGAACTAGCCTGGAGGACTTGCATGGGCCCAGGTTCGTTCAGGGTGGCGCAGAAAGAAGTTATGATTTTCACGTATGCATAAAATTTACAGATTAAATTTACTCATGTTTTAATTACAGCAAAACCAAGAAATAATGGTGCTTTTTTAAATTAATGGTGGAAAGTAATGTCAGTCAAGCATAGTCCTGCTTCACGGTTGCACATCTACAGCTACTGCTTTTGACAGTTGTACATCACACGTAAAACTATTCCTTCTAGCTGGTACTCTTGCGATTTTTTGAGCAATAGCAGTTCTCACTTCTTGAACGGGGTTTGTTAGCACACACTTTAGACTTAAGGTAACAACAAAAATAGAGGTCGCATGTAGCCAAGTCTAGATATAAGTAAAACATGTACAAAATAGTATGCCTACCTGTAAAACATGCGATTCTTTCGCTAAACCCTGTGTTATACAGGGTGGGCCAATAGTGCGTGGACGGAGGATTGAGGGCTTACTAGAAAATATTTCAAAAATCTGTCACTTGATCATGGTAGGCACCCTTGAGGGCTATAACGTAAAAATATTTTCACCTTAATTTTGACGTTTATACAGGGTGATTCATATCAAACTTACATTTTTTTGAATGGAACTCCCTATATATTAGTGCATATTTAGATTCCTTGGTCAATTCTAGTGTGACGTTATGTGTCACACATGGAACTTTAAACGAACCGTTTAGGCGCAAATCACCATTTCTGGTATAAGTAGGTATCAGGAAAAAATCGAATATCGTAGCGATTATAAAACTTAGAAGGCCGTGACTTTGCGATACGACTAAGCATGAAATGCGCCACCTTAGGCTAGACGGCTAAATTTGAATTCTTTTTGTACTTGGAGAAATTAGAGGATAAATTAAGGAAACTTCAGTCACACATAACTTGATTTTTTCAAATGGGAATGCCTATTTTCGTTTAAAGAATCAGATGTAAAATTTTATTACCTTTCTAACGATATAGCATTCCCGATATCAATCTTTTTTGGTTTTCTGTTTATTTCAAATTTTCAGTCAAATCGGCGTTTTTCAATTTTCCTTTCCGTTAATATGGAAGAAACCCACTTAGTAGAAAAATGCAAACTAACTAGAGCAACGACGCAAGATTATGAAAATTCCTTACAACATATTAGCTGTAACCAGAAACAGTAGCGGTAACAAGAACGCTCATTTTTCACAGCCCACTAGCTATTAGCCAATTTCCAAAGTCAGTAAAAAATACTTAACCAAAGGAAAACTACTAGTGATTGTTGCTGGCAGTAGAATATCAATGTCTTCTGAATACATTTTCACATTTAATGCTATAAAAAAGTAGCCATTTCCGTAAGTCAAAAGTAATGATGCCTCTGATTGGAACCCTTCAAATTCTTTAGTAGGTGCTTCTACTTATTAGCAAAATCGCGGAAAATGAAACGTGATTTGCAGTCTGAATAAAATTGTAAAACATAATTTAGTTTGCAGAAAACTACATGAAATAATCACAATTACAACATAGCGTAATTAAAAAATTCTAGCAATTATTTCAATAGATGTTCAGAATGGTCCAGTTGGAGATATCTTCACTTTTGACTTAACTAAACGGAAACGACTGATTTGTTTATCACATTAAATGTGAAATTTCATTCTAAACATGTTAGGCTGTAAGCAAAAGCCGCTGGTAGTTTTCCTTTTGTTTCAAAATTTTTAATCGTTTTGGAAAGTTGCCAAGCTCTAGTAGACCTCAATAGCTAGTAGGCTGTGAAAAACAAACACTTTTGTCATACCCCAGCTACTCATTGACATTAGATATCTTGCTGCTGCTGTATCCGGTTAGAGCTAATATGTTGTAAGGAATTTTCATAATCTTGCCTCGTTGCTCTAGTAAATTTGCATCTTTCTACTAAGTTAGTTGGTTTCTTCCATATTAACGAGCTTTTGTTTATTTTTCATGGCCTGCTAGGTTGCTTACACGCAGGAAAATTGAAAAACACAGATTTGACTGAAAATTTGAAATAAAATGAAAACCAAGAAAGACTGATATCAAGAATGCTATATCGTTAGAAAGATAATCAAATTTTACGTTTGATTCTTTAAACCAAAATAGGCATTCACATTTGAAAAAATCAAGTTACCTGTGATTGAAGTTTCCTTAATTAATCTACCAATTTCTCGAAGTACAAAAAGAATTCAAATTTAGCCGTCTGACCTTAGGTGACGCATTTCATGATTAGTCGTACCGCAAAGTCACGGCCTTCTAAGTTTTATAATCGCTGCGATATTAAATTTTTTTCTGATACCTACTTATGCCAAAAATGGTGATTTGCGCCTAAACGGTTCGTTTAAAGTTCCATGTGTGACACATAAAGTCACACTAGAATTGACCAAGGAATCCAAATGTGCAATAATATATAGGGGGTTCCATTAAAAAATGTAAGTTTGATATGAATCACCCTGTATAAACGTCAAAATTTAAGTGAAGATATTTTTACGTTATATTCCTCTAGGGTCCCTACCATAATCAAGTGACAGGTTTTTGAAATATCGTTTAGTAAGCCCACAATCTTCCGTCCACGCACTATTGGCCCACCCTGTATATTGTAGTCATTTTTGTGTATTTGACAATCTGTATGCCTAAAAATGTTGCTGTGTTTGGGCTGCTTGCTTGAGCTGGGATGGGAGTGGTTCTATAGTACTGAAAACAAGAACAAAGCTTTTGAGATTTTAACTCATGGTCATTTTGATAAAACCAACTTTTGTCTAACCACATTGCAGTTGCATTTTTCAGTCGTGACCAATTGTCCCTCGAATCACTCTTTGTTTACCTATCGATTATCACTTTTCAAACCTATCCTGGCGCGACCTCCAACACTATTTTTTTCTTGAAGGGTTGGAATTAGACATTAGTCTTTTTGTCACAAAATAATATAAAATTTCGTTCAAATCCAGAGTTCAGCATTTTTACAAAAATGTATAATACTATCATACAGGTCTCCTCTCCCAGACGCAACAAAGTATTAATATTCATGCAAATTAACATTGTTAGAATGTGGTTTTGTGCCAATAGGGCAACAATTCTGTTGTTATTTTAAGTAGTTAGACTGGGTCAAGGTTCATCTTCAACTTATTTGCAACCATCATTACATTTCTCGTGCCCTTCAAGCACTCCACATCTGGTTATGCACTTTTAATCAATTAAAAAGTGTTAGTTGGTGCTTTATCCAACCGAACACAATATTTCACCTTTTCGATGGATCCGCAAAAGCATAGCTTGCCAATAACTAGGTTCTAAAAAAAGTCGAACTTTTTGGAAGCAATTCCAGCACCAGTCTCTTAATATACGGTATTTCGAAAAAGGTGACCCCGTCTCTAGTATAGGTATAAAACTGAAAAATAGTTGGGGTTTGCTTAGGAAACATTTTTCGTAACGTCATCCGTATTCAAGATAGAGGGCGTTTAGGAAAAGATTATACACATTTTTTACGATTTTGCCGAAACTACTGGCAGCATTGTAATGAAATTTCATAATTTATGTTCTTGCTGCCAATACATCCCACAAACCTGTTTTTATATCTAACTCTCATAGAGGACACTAGTTGCACGGTTCGTACCGAGTAGTATTAAACATAACTATTTTGAGGTAAGATTTATTAATTAAAAGTATTAAAACTGATTCTATTTTACACCAGAAAGGGGCTTTAGATAAAACCCGTTACTGTATACCGTTTTCGGCATATTTTGATTTGAAAATTATGGAGTAATAACCGATGCTGGTATAAAGTAATGATAAAGTTATTAGTTTAATAGAAAATTACAAGAAGAATATTAAAATAAAATATTTTTCCTTGGTAATTTTGTTCTAGGAAAGTTTTCTGCATAATGCGCAACAGCTGCACTAGGTTAATAGCATGTTAGTGCATTAAACAGTTGAGTACAATGTGACTTACAATATCTCATTTTATAAATAAGAAGGAATTATCTAATTAAAATCTAATTATTGTTGACTTGTCGTCATAACTATCAATAAATGTCAGTTTTCTCTAGCCAACTTAGAGAAAATCAAGACATACTGCTTAGAATGGATTTGTGAAAGGTTACAAAATTTTAACTCGCATAATGCATACTAATTAATGATAATAATAATAATTAACTTTAACATTACTTTATACCAACAACATTGGTTACTACCCCGTAATTTTCAAATCAAAGTATTCCGAAAGCGGTACACATTATCGAGTTTTACCAATAGTAACTTTTTGGTGTAAAATTGATTGATTCACTTAAAATTTTAATAAATAAACCTAACCTCTAAAAAGTTATGTTCAGTACTGGTACGAACCATGCAACTACCGGCCTCTATGAAAGTCAGATACAATAACAAATTCACGGGATGTACTGGCTTCCAAAAATTGTTCGTATGAAATTCAATTGCAGTGTTGTCAGTAGTTTCTCCAAGATCGTAAAAAATGTTGATTACGGATGGTGTTACGAAAAATGTTAACTACGCAAGCTGCAGTTATTTTTGAGGCCCAGTTTCACCATCAGTGGTCACTCTGACGGTTTACTAACCTCGACCTGCAAGTTAACTCGAACAGTGGAACGCGTCTTTTTTCACAATCATAAAATGACGTAAGGTTAACTGACAGCGAGTTGTATTTTATTTTTAGCGGTTGGTGGAACTGTGTCCGCAGTATTTAAAATTCTTCTTCTTCTTATTTCCTTCGTTAGGTGTTTCGTGCTGGTGTTTTGTGACCGTCAAGGAATGAGTTCGTTGAGTTGTCAGTGCCATGTGATTTCCAACCTCATTTTGGTTTTTTCCACTGACGTTTTTCATTTCATTCGCAGTTATCTGGTGTTTGGCATAGATAAAAGATTTTTAGGTTGGTTTGGTGTTTGGACTAATTGGCGTTGTAGTTGTTTCTGGGGCCTTTTTCAAATAATAGCCGTGCATTTACCCCTGTGTCAGCATGGAAAAACCAAAAGATGAAGATTATCTGGTAATTTCGTTAGTAGAAAAGCACAAGCATAAAGCATATAGTAGAATGCAAAACAAAAGGTGCAACAACATCGCGCGAAAAAGACAACGCCTGGGAAAAGATAGGAGAAGAATTTAATTGCAAATGTGCAAATAATAGCCGCAGATCTGTGAAGGTGCTGAAAGAAAAATACAAAAATTTTAAAAAAGACCAAGGAGTCATGGTCATCATATTCCTCAATATAATTGACTCTAGGTCAAAATATTCTTGGTCTCATTGCTTCTTCATCACTGCTGTATGCATTTACATCATAACCATCCATTTCAAATAAAAAGAACGATGGAAAGCGTTAAGGTAAGCGATAAAATATGAAACATCAAATAGTTCAAATGCCTATCAAGTAGCAAAACCTAGTAGCATAACCTAATGCGCATGCGTCATCGCAAACCTGGGGTTAACTCTTGGGGTCAAGTTAACTCAGATCAGAGTTAACCTCAAGTAAAATCGAAAACTACCATTTGTAAAACATGACATCTAGGGTTAACCTCCGGTCAACACACAACCTTGAGTTAACCCATCATTGTGAAACCGGCCCTTAGTGTTCTACCTATCCTAGAGACGGGGTCACCTTTTCTTGAAACACTCTGTATACTGATGATATCCTGGTAATTTGTCGACACACCAAACACGTTTTTGCCAGTGTCCATTCTTTATCTTCTCGATGGCTTCAACCTGCATCTTTCATATCATACGTATACGTTAGAGATCGTCTGTGATCAGAGACATACTTCAAGCGGGAGATTCGCTAGTGATGCAAGCTCAGATTTGCGAGCGATGGTGAGATAAAAATATTTCTGTGTCACGGTCAGTCGAATATTATTTGGCAAGGGAAATTAAACATTGATAAAATTGTAACAAGGCATTGGCTGTGTATTTTAAATAATTCGTTATAAAAATAATAAATGGATGTGTGTATGGTTTAGTGGTAAAGCTTTTGCGCGTACAGCGAAAATATATTGCATACAAATCTCTGTTAAAATAATAAGGTGCAGATGATAAGCATATCTGGAACGTTTTAACGTATTGTAACAGACATTTTGCATATTGTTGGAATGAGTATGATTTGGCAGTTGTAAACTAGGCAGCAGTGATCTTTGTACTTTGCTGACAAGACTAGTGGGCGGAGGTTTAGATACCAAGACAAGTTTATTTTATTGCGTTTATAACACCTTTTTAATAAGTTTACTACATAAGGGATATTGCTTAATCTTTATTATTATAATTAAATGTATATTTATTTCTAATCAATGAGATAAATAGGCGAAATGGCATAATACTGCTGGTTCAATAAAATCTTCATAAATAATATGACTATTAGTTCACAACGCAAGAATAAGAACTGACATTTTTACAACAATATCTTATATTCAACAGAATAACGTCATTATATACTAATAAATGAGACTTGGCTTTAAAAAATTATATATAATTATACGTTTTTCGAACATTTAGTGACAACAAACTCTCTCTACATTTGCATTAGGCAGTGTGCTGTGAAGGATAGTTATAAATGATGCTATGTACTTATAATAAGACGAAGAAAAGGAGAGCTAGCATACTGTATACAAAGAGCAGTGGCGACCAAAGGTTGACGTTTTGGCGAATATCCAATTTAGTGTACTTGCCAAAAAAATGTATGCTAAAAATTACCGAAAAACACAATAAAATTTGCACTTTTCACTCCTGTACATCCGTCCATTCAATTACTTCGAACATCTCAAACTCTACAGTTACCTACAAGTAATTAAAAGTTATGTTTATTCATTGCCAAAATAATTATCTGTGCAACAGATCTAAAAACAAAGCCAGGAACAACTGCTATATTTGCGGTATTTTTGGTTATGGTACATAGAAAAACTCGCCTTATGTATTATTACTGCTCGCCTTGCGACGATCAAGTAATGTACTCTTCTGCATCATTATTACTATTACTCACGACGTCACTTCACAGCAAATGCTTAGCCAGGTATGGAGATTTAGTGGTAGAATATACAGGGTGAGTTTTTAGTACCCAATCGGTGATGGTAGTAACTCCACCACTGCAGAAGGGGGTAGCGAAAAAAGTTGTATATAAAAATTGTAGCCAAGGATATGCTCCTTGCTCAGAACATATTTTGATTCATACAGGTTGATCCATAACTACATGGTGATGCAAACATACCTTTTTTAAATGAGACATCCTATATATTATTCCATATTTAAATTCTACTAATGATTCTGGTTCTTAAAATTTAAGGGATTGTATCATTATACAGGGTATTTCAAAAGTTATGAGCATTTTTATACCCAAATCGCTGTCAAATGAACGTACTGTATATCGAAAATTAATCAATCAAAAATTAGTCACATGGCAAGATAAAATGTATCCTTTAGTTTTAATACAGGCTCTAAAAAAAGTTGTAGATGCATATTCATATACAGGGTGAGGCAGAATGCAAAATTTAGACTTTTCTTAAATGTAATCGCCATGTTTTATTCTACCAAAAAATTGCTTTAAATATGCTCTTTCATATTTGTATAGCATTTTATATATATTCCTACATTGATTAGTTTCCGAGATATTTCGATTTTCTTGCAAATTCTAAATATACCTTTTATTTGTGTACTGAAATTTATTTATTTTGAGAAAGTACTATTGAATTTTATTTTTATTATTTATTTAACGGACAACTAAACTATGAGGCCACAATTGTATTTGATGAAGTCAACACCCAGAATTATTGACATAATATAAGTCAAGTATGCTGAGGAAACAATTTTATAGACGAAACGTGATGCAGAATTATCAAGCAGATTTATTAGGTAGGCTTTGAAATACTGGCAGTTTTCATAACCTGCTCAATAATTTCGTACTTGTAAATACCGAGCTTTAAAAATGAATTTTTCCATGTAAGAACAAATAGAGGGTATTTAGGAGAATCTTTGAGAAATTGAATACTTGCTATTATTCGGACTGGGTCAGTTAATATTTTGTAGCCTACCTTACAGATCTGTTTGATAATTATGCATCACGTCTATAAAATTGTTTCCTCAGCATGCTTGACTTATAAAATCCGATAGCACTTTCTCAAAATAAATAAATTTCAGTACACAAATAGAAGGTATATTTAAAATTTGTAGAAAAATCGAAATATCTCAGAAACTGATAAACGTAATGTAAGTGTATGAAATGCTATACAAATATTAAAGGGAATATTGAAAGCAATTTTTGGGTATAATAAAATATGGGGGCGAGGGTCACATTTAAAAGAAAAGAGAAAATCTAGATTTCGCATTCTTACTCACCCTATATATCACTGCGCCGACGAGTTTTTTATAGCATGTGTTAAAACTAGAGGATATTTTTTATCTGGTCATGTAGAGAATCTAATTTTTGATTCAATAATTTTGAATACACAGTACGTTCATTTGATAGCGATTTGGGTATAAAAATGCTCATAACTTTTGAAATACCCTGTATAATGATACAATATTGTATATTTTAAGAAAGGGAACCTTAGAAGAATCTAAATATGGAATAATAAATAGGATGTCCCATTTAAAAAAATGTATGTTTGCATCATCACGTAGTTATGGATCACCCTGTATAAATCAAAAAAAATTCTGAGCAAGGAGCATATCCTTGGCTACAATTTTTATATACAACTTTTTTCGCTACCCTCTTCTGCAATAGTGGAGTTATCGACCGATCCGGTACTAAAAACTCAACCTGTATATATAAAGAAATAATCAAGAATGTCTAGCATATTCGGAGCTTATCTCCACACATTGGATTTAGAAGCCTAATATCTCAATGTTATAATAACCATGCTCTTGTATTCAAATTTTGCTTCTGATTAGCTGTTTCACCAATATGCTATTATACTATTTGTTACTTTATCCTTTTATAACATATAACATTTCTGGCTTTCACTATACATATTCATATTATATCCCTGATTTCCTAGTTTGGACCTACTCGTTTGTCACGCTCAAACTTGTACAGGCCAATAACCCCGACATAGATCTCCTCGACCACCAACAGAAGACGATGTTCATTATAGAGTTCTCATGTATGAAATACAATAGAACGCGGTCAAGTAGTTGGCCCTATGGATTGACAAGTATAAAAGTGATGATGTTGATGTTTTGCTTGTGAGTAGGTATTTAGAACAATGAAACATTACGAAAATTATATTTAAAAAAATTAATCATAAAATCTCAAGTGCTCCGTTTTTCGTGCCGGGGAGTGTATCATTCGAAAACCCTTATCAGGTTTTGTTATGAAATTTGCAGGTCTGATCAAAACTATTTCTAATGTTATTACTAAGACCTCTAACTCAATCAGTATCCAAAAAAAATATCGTGTTCTAAAATTTGATGTCCCTAAAGTATCTTTATAATAATAATTCCTTTTAGAAAGCTTACAGTATTTATATAAAATCAGACATATGATAAAAGTTATAGGCTTTGTATCATATCCTATTCTTTTGCTTACCGCATTATGGTAAGTGACTTTGCCATCTGACATATCAATAATATTCGGCCTAAAAGCATTAGGTTAGGATCCTCAAAATTATGCAAGCAATACTGAGCTTCTTGAAAGTGCAGATAAAATTGATAAGCGGTTTGCTCTTCCCAAAATGTAGCCTGCCACCTTCGAACACTAAAGGTGAATAGGATTAACGTTCAGCCAAAGTATAGGGGCAATGAGGGGTACTGTTTCTTCTCAACACTAACAAAGTGTTTCGGTTCACATCACGAGGTATGTTGTCAGATCACCCCTCAATATTTCCCATTACCCCATTATATATTTCCATTCCCATATATTCCCATTATTTATACCGATTTCGCAAAGGCCTTTGACAAGGTAGATCACTGGGTATTACTTAGTAAATTGGATTATTACGGCTTTTCCGGAGACTTGGTTCGTTTTTGGATCTTACCTTTTAAACAGGAAGCAATACGTATATTACAATAATTTCATCTCGAGAGACTACATTGCTACTTCAGGTGTTGCGCAGGGGTCAAACCTTGGTCCTCTATTATTTCTTTTATTCATAAATGACCTTAGCGATCGCTTGAAGGGTAATAAATTATTTTTTGCGGATGACTTAAAAATTTTCAGAGAAATACACAGTTTTGAAGATCATCAGATACTACAAAATGACTTAGATACTCTCGATGAATGGTGCTGTGCAAATAAATTGTCTCTGAACATATCCAAATGTAAAGTTATAAGCTTCACAAGGAAACTGCAACCCTCCGATTTTTCTTATAGCATTAGTAGATTACCTTTGGAACGCACAAGTTGTGTAATGGATTTGGGTGTAATTTTTGATGAAAAATTGACATTTGTCGAACATATTAACAGAAAGATATGCGAAGCTGGGAAAACACTAGGATTTATAGTATGCCACTGCAAACTATTTACAAGTACACAATCGCTTTGTATTTTGCTTTCGTCCGATCTAAGTTAGAATATTGTTCACCTATATGAAATCCGTGTTATCATTCCCATATAAATGCGCTGGAAAAAGTACAAAGGCGGTTTGTTAAATATATGTCGTTCAAAGTTGAGGGTGTTTATCCTGAAAGGGGTATAGATAATAATGTTCTTTTGAAAAAATTTGACATGCAAAGCTTACAATTCAGAAGGGACATGGCAGGGTTGTTGTTTCTATATAAGCTTCTCAATCATTCAGTTGACTGCTCCGAAATTTTGTGTCAGATTAATTTTGTCGTCCCCAGGCTTGAGTCTCGTCAGCACTTCTTACTTTATTGCAATACACCCAGAACTAATGCCCTTGTTAAGTCACCTGTATATACCATGTGTGCTAATTTTAAGAAAATATCTCACATATATGTGACATTCACATGTGTACAAAGAAAGATCTACAATCAGTAGCCATGCAGACACTGAACTCAAATTGATTAGTTTAGCAGTTTTATTTTTCTATGTTATTACCTATTTGTTATTGTTTTAGAGTTTATATAAGTTTAGTAGTTAATTCCTACATTTATTATACATTTTTTCTAGGTCTCTATAACTTTATTGCTCTGTAAAGGGTTTATGACTGTTGGGCAATAAAGCTTTATTATTATTATTACAATTGTAGGAAACCGCATATTTGTCACTTGAATACGCAAATGTCAACGCATTGTGCACAATATGGTAACGCAGGCAGTGATGCTCATTCAGTTATGAATGGAGAACCACACGTGACCGAGGGTCCCGCAGCCGATTGGCTTGGCTCCCGCTACTGATTGGTTAGCCATCCCCTCACCCCTCTAGTTATTCGAAATAACATCAGATGTTTATTGTTAATTCTATCCACCTTTAATATTCGAAGTCTGGCACACAGCAGTCTACGTCAATTTGTCAGATGAATGAATGAATAAGGACCAGAGGCTATCCAGCACGGAATGTCGCTGGTGCATAGGCCACACGATGGGCCCCTTTTGCGCCTCTATCCGCGCTAGTTCCTAAGACCTGCCCTTTTGGCAAAGGCAAGTACATTCTTAGGTCCTATCCGTTTTATCTCTATTGGTTCCAAGGTTCTAGAGCCCAGCATAGTCTGCCTGTGATAACCCAAAACCCAAAGTTTCACACCGACACAAGATGTGTGCCGAGGATTCTTCCTCTTCACCACACCACGTGCACGTTGGGTCGTTGACCACCCTCATCATAAACAAGTGACGCCTGAAGGTGTTGTGACCTGTTAATAAGCCTACTAGCAATCTCAAGTTACTCCTATCCAGAGAGAGACAAAATCGTCCTATTCTCTCTGCAGGCCCTGCTAATAGCTCCCGAGCCTGACGGAGATGACCAGAGATGTTGTTCCATCTCAGAGAGTGTTGATTCTGGATCCACTCTCCAGTTGTTTTCCTAATCAAGTTTGCCGACAGTCCTAAGGCTGGTTCCGGGCCCACAAAACTGTTTCCGGATCCCATCCTAGCCAGATGATCCGCCATTTCATTACCCTTTACCCCAGCGTGCCCAGGTACCCACATCAGTGATACCTTGTGTTTAGCTGAGATGTCGTCAAGAGCCCTCCGGCACTCCAGGACCAGTCCCGACGTTATTTTTCAAGCACTCAGTGCTTTGATGGCTGCCTGACTGTCAGAGCAGATAGTAATCCGCCTCCTAGACCCGTCAATTTCCCGAATACGATTTACACAGGCAAGTATCGCATAGACCTCAGCCTGGAATACTGCGGTGTGACCCCCAAGAGGGAATGAAAGTCTTGTATGGGGTCCGTAGACTCCCGAGCCCGAGCCCTCTCTAGAGAGTGAACCGTCTGTGTACCAGACCGTGTCCTCCTCCTTCGATGAGCTGTCTTTCCCTAGACTCCCACTCTTCCCTTGACGGGAACACCACCGTAAATTTGCGATTGAAGCGATGCGTAGGAGAAACTATATCGCTCCTCGCCAACAAAATAGGACTATCCTCCTGCAACTCTGCTAGAATCGTCGAATGTCCTTTGCCTGGATTCATAGAAGTCCAGCTACCCTGACTCCAGAGACGGAACCCAGTTTTTCTAGCTTCCCCTTGAATTACCAGATCCAAAGGAGGAAGATTCAATAGTGTTTCAATGGCACTCAAAGTTGTTGTGCGCACTGCACTGGTTATACTAAGACATGCCAAACGTTGAACCTTATTAAGTTTGGCTCTTATTGCCTCCGTCTTTATACAGGTCCACCACACTATGGAGCCATATATTAATGACGGTCTGACTATTGTAGTGTAGAGGCAGTGCACCACTTTTGGGCTCAGGCCCCAGCTACTACCGACAACTCTTCTGCAGGCCCATAATGAGTTTCGAGCCTTGCTTACCTTATAATCCACGTGCTGCCTCCAAGTCAGCTTGTAATCCAGTATGACTCCTAGATACTTTACTGACTGAGACAATTCAAGTGTCTCACGAGGCCTTCCATCTTCCTTCTCCTAGTGAACATAACGAGCTTCGTCTTTTCAGCGTTCACTGACAGATCTACCTCATTACACCACGTTTCCACAACACGCAGCGCGCCTTGCATTACCTCGGAGACTGTATTAATGAATCTACCCCTGACCACTATGCTCAAATCATCGGCATAGGCCTGTACGTAGACCCCTTAGTCTGGCGAGTAGGTCATTCACCACTAAGCACCATAATAGAGGTGAAAAAACACCGCCTTGTGGGCAGCCTCGCGCCACTGCAACGCTGTAGTTTATGTTATTAAGCGTTGAAGAAGCCACTCGGCACTCTAGAGTAGTAAGAATCCACTCCACTAGGACTGGAGCAATTCCATATCTCTCTAGGGCGCGTCTTATCGAATTGGTAGTGGTAGAGTTGAACGCACCCCTCGATATCAAGAAATGCTACCATAGCCACTTCCCCCAATTTATCAGATAGTGGAACGCAGAAATAATGGAGTGCATCATCGCACAAGTCTCCGGTCTAACACTTCTTAACGGTCTGTTATGCTATAGCACATCAAATGTACCAACACTTACAGATACATGCATCTAGATATATAATAAGGATATTCACCTGAGGCGAGTGGTAGCGCGTTTTGGTTTCTTTCACGTTTATGCCAGGGCTATACGCACTGTTTCACACTGTCATTGGCGTAGGCATGTACGGAACGGAAAGATTTCAGTCAAAAGTTTTAAAAGTTTAAGTTTGAAGGTAAAATAGACCTCTACGAAGCTAGGATACTTTGTCAATTTTAATCTTATAATTTACCTACAGATAGGGATGTGGGGATACTGCCAGATTACTGTTTTTACTTCCTACACCGATAGGTGAGGGGAGTATTGTGATCGCTAATATTTTCGATTTTGAGTTGATGTGCTTTTTGGGCGTTTTATGATATCTACAGAACGAAAATCCATGAAACTCATTTCCGTCAGTCTGTCTGATATCTGTTTTATATTTTTGTAGTCTCGTAATCTCAGTAACCACTGCATGGATTGCGATGAAATTGGGGTAGCGATATGCTGGGTGTCGTAGTAGGTAGGTGCATGAACGGCGAGTAATTAGCAAAAAACAAAAAAATTTAAATATTTTTCAAACTACGAGTTTAGGCGTTTTAGGGGTTTCTGATAATTTTCTACATTTTTGGGTGGGGATGACATTGAAAAATTTGTTGTATTCATAACAGGCTGTAATTGACCTAGTCTGGGATCCCAGGCCCATTTTCACTACGTACTACTAACAAGCTAATTTTGCGTGAGTAGCTTCATTTTGATGAGACGCCCAACTTCTTCCTCTACAAAAATTCTCGATTGTGGTAGCTAACAGGGGCAGCAGGGATGAAATATGTCAGTTTGACGAGTGTCAAAAATTACTTACTAACAGTTAGTTTTTCAACTAAATCTTAAGAATGTGATCAACCTTATTAGAAAAAATGTTTGTCCTACAAAATCTATGGTTTGATCACATTGTCTCCCTCCATCCAACATGTACCAATAACAAGGTCATACAAATTTATTACTAACAGTCTGATTTTTTCACTATTGCTTCGTTAATATTTATACAATTTGACAGCAATATTGACCTACAAACCACGTGGTATGTTATCCCGGTCCTACGCTCAGAAGTTGTAGTACAAATCCCGGGTCTAAAAATAATTACTATCAAGTCTAATGTTCATGGATAGCTTCGTTGCGATGAGACGTCCAACAATTTTCTATACGAAAATTCTCGATTGTGGTAGCTGACAGGGGTAGCAGGGATGAAATATGTCAATTTGACGAGTGTCGAAAATTAATTACTAACAACTAAATCTTAAGAATGTTATCAACCTTATTAGAAAAAATGTTTGTCCTACAAAATCTATGGTTTGATCACATTGTCCTCCTCCATCTAACATGTACCAATAACAAGGTCATACAATTTTATTACTAACAGCCCGATTTTTTCGCTATTGCTTCGTTAATATTTATAGTAGTAATTAATTTTTGACACTCGTCAAATTGACATATTTCATCCCTGCTACACCTGTTAGCTACCACAATCGAGAATTTTTGTAGAGGAAAAAGTTGGGCGTCTCATCAAAATGAAGCTACTCACGCAAAATTAGCTTGTTAGTAGTAAGTAGTGAAAATGGTCCTGGGATCCCGGACTAACCTGCGACAGAAAGCATAACACATTCTTTTTTGTGGGCAAACGTTCTTTCAAAACCTAACAGAGCCATCAAAATATTAGTAACATTCAGAATTGAATGCTGAGGGTTTTTTGTTACGTTTTTGAAATATTGGGGCACCACTTGATGGACTTTAAATATCTTAAAGCCCCAGGAAAAATCTAGAGAAAATATTTTGCCATAATCTAGACAGAGGTCAAGGACGAACAACGTTCAATAATTCATGTATATTCAACAAAGGAAACGCAAATTTTCTGCGTGAAAAAGCACTTCTTCACATTCAGCACACGAAACCCAATCATAATTCGGATTTCATGGCATTATACAGCGACAACGCTACTTAAAGCTCTGATGTCATAATCCATATTATTAGATTTACAAAAACAGAGGTTTGAAAGGTATTGTTAACTTTTTAGTAGTTTCAGTGCCATCCTCTGTTCATCATTGCGAGGTAGACAGATATCTCATGTTTGTCATTTCTCATTTAAACAGATCAATGGTAGTAAGATGATTGTTCTATTTAGCAGCAAAGTGAGATGCATTTTGCACTAGCTGCACAAGATTCAAAGGCATGTTTCTAAAATACAACTATTTTATTGGTTTGATGCCAAGATACATCACCGATATACATGTTCGTATGTGTTTGTATATACTTTCGAAATTCCTTCATAGCTTTGCATTCAATGTACTTATATTTTCACATTTGCAGTACCTATTGTAAAATTCGTGAAGCTTTAATATAGGAGGATCATTGTATCCATCCCTCCAGAAAATTCGAAAGTGCCTCTAGAATTATGATTCTAGCACTTTTGCCCAAGATATTTCAGTTTACTTCTAGTGAAGCAGTCCAGGCGTCCAGGTCGGTTTTTTACCTCCACCAATTTTCTATAAGGAGACTCTTGGTTCACTTATATGTTCCTATTTAACTAAAAGGAAACGGTTTGTATCAATAAAAAATAAAAAATCAGTTATAAAGCAAACCTCTTGGATTTACACAAATAACCTCAGTGTGAGCTTAAATACTGGCAATGGCTTCTTATAGACACTGCTATTATTGTTAAAGTCAGAAATAAACGGAAAGGACATATGCTTAGTCACACAAATTTTTGTCAGCAGTAGAATAATAATTAGAGGTTTTTAGGGTTTTATATGGATCCCGTTCCCACTACAGTGGAAGCATCATCGGAACTCTCTCGTTAAAAGCGACAAAAACTATGCTTGTCTTAAGATTATTAGGGAATAAGCTATAGACCATCAGGAGTCATATCTTATCATTATTTTTTTCTTACCTATTGTGGATATGGGATCGTTGTATGGGGCCATACTTATCATGCAGTTAAAATTTTTAAATTGCATCGGAGGGCTCTGTGAGTCATGTCATGAGTTCCATAATGTATTGAATAAACAGTTGTAGATTTTAAATAACAAAACCTTTCTACAAAATTGTGGCAGATGGGCTTTCCACATTGAATGTATAACTGGTGTTTGCTTGTTTCTTCTTTCGTAATTTTAATATATGATTTTAAATTCTGATATCTCTTGAGATTTATATGAATGTTGGTACGAGTATTGTACATTTTATTCGATAAGAAAAAATGCAGTCAAGTTACTGACACATTATACTTCCCACACATAACGGGGAGATCATTTTATTATTTTCCCATTGCATAAGAGTCTCAGATCCCCTTGCAAGCAAACCATTATCCGCCCGTCCTAAAAAAAACTTATTCCAACACAGAAACACTCTTAAATAGTTTTTTGCATCTTTGTAGGAACTAGAACGTCACAGTTTTTATTCTGAAAGTTCCAACTGGATGAAACGAAACTATCATCTACCCCTAATCGCTTGGAAACGAAGTTAGAGCTATTTTTATGTTTTTAGCTTTTTTATTATTGCGCCGCCACTGACACGATTTCTAAGATTCATACTCATTTTCGATTCTCGCCACGGCAATAATACTGTTTCCAAATTTCATTTAAACCAATTCCAGGTTACAGAACGATCTAAAGCAATACTTGTGTGTATAATCTACATCAGAAAGTCCCTTGGTTTCTGTAATAGGCAAGGCAATGTTCCGGTGGACCTAAAAAAGTATATTATGCCTCCTTCTTTCGCAGGTCAATGAAGAACCTCTTATGAATACAAAAAAAATTTTACCCTAACCACTTCAATTTCACCCTACCCAAAAAAAAGTAGAAAATGATCGAGAACCCCTAAAACACCTAAAAATGAAGTATGATGAAGTTTTTATATTTTTTGGTTTTTTATTATTGCTGTGCCGCCACTGACACGATTTTTAAAAATGATATGCTTTTTCTATCGTCGCCACGGTAGCAATATTGTGTCAAAATTTCATTAAAATCAATTCAGTAATTACTGTTACACAATACTAAAGCAATACTCCTATGTATACATCAGAAAAGTCCCTTGGTTTCTGTACTATGCAAGGCAATGTTCGAGTAGGCTCAAAAATATGTATTATGCCGCTAGGTCTTTGCTTCACAAATCAATGGATGGGCTATTATGAATGCAACAAGTTTTTCAGTTTTACAACCCCTCCATCCCCCAACCACCCGAACCGAAAACGAAGTATTGGCCGTTTTTAAATTTTTAGTTTTTTGATTATTGTTGCGCCGCCACTGACACGATTTTTTAGAAACTGGCTCGTTTTGCATTCTCGCCACGACAGTAAATTCTGTGTCGAAATTTTATTAAAATCAATTCAGTAATGTTCGCTTTACGCAATATACATAGATCTAAATTAGGCAACACTCGTACATCACATACATCACAAAATTCTAAGTGCCTTATTATTGGTTTCTGTAATAGGCAAGCCAATGTCCAGATGGACTAAAAAAAGAATATGCCGCTAGGCATTTCTTCCATAGGTCAACGGTCAAACTATTATGAATACAACAAATTTCTCAGTTTTACAACCCTCCACCCCTCAACTGCCCAATTTTACTCCCACCCAGAAAAAACTAGAAAATGATCAGGAACCCCTAAAACGCCTAAAAACGAAGTTTGAGGGATATTTAAATTTTTTTGTTTTTTGCTAATTACACCACCGCCCCAGCACCAATTTTCAAAATTATAGCAACCTTTATTGCGATCCATGGAGTGGTTGCTGAGATTACGAGGGTAGAATAAAGCGAACAGACAGACAGACAAAACTACGGAAATGAGTGACATGAATTTTCGTTATGTAGACATCATAAAACGCCCAAAAAAGTGTATTATCTTAAAATCGAAAATTTTCGCGATCACAATACTCCTCTCACTTATCGGTGTGGGAAGTAAAAGATAAGAGAAAATATATTAAAAACTGTTAATTGCGTACTTCAAGTCGACACATTTTTAACTTTTTAAATGGTGCAATTAAATTTAACTTCGAAAATAAAAAGATTAAATATGTAACAGGAATAGTTACAGAAAAATAAAAATAATTATCTTATTCTCCCTTTTGTCTTTAAATTATTGTTCGAAACATGCGACGTCGCTAGTACGCCGTGTTAGGATTGATAATAGCAATAACGGTCTTCAACCAAGTAACGAGTGTTTTCCTGCAGCCGGTTGCATATCTAAGTACTTGGTGCTCCTTTTTCATAACAAGTAAGTAAATGAATGAAACGGTACCATCAACATTCCACAGTGTGCGATGGTACTCAAGCCAGTCAGCTTGCAATATCGGGCTGCTAGCATACCAATAAGCAGAAGCAATAGAGGAAAAGAAAGTAAAACACATTTATTTCTTAAATCCTAATGCCTCAATATTCTGATACATCCTGTAAACTTAAGATTTGTAAGTCTTTGAATGTCCCTTTACACAATACACATTGCCTGTCTATTACAGAAATCAAGAGACTTGAAATATTCTGATGTATCAATACGGAGTATTGCTTTAAATCGTTCTGTATTGTGTAACGTGGAAACTATAAAACTTACATTTTGTCACAGTGTAATTACCATAGCTAGGTTAGAAAACGCTTATAACTTTTAAAAATCGTTTCAGTGGCGGCGCCGCAATAATAAAACAACTAAAAATTTTCGGGATTTTGATCACTTTCTACTTTTTTGGGTGGGGGTGAAATTGGGGTAGTGGGGGGGGGTGGAGGATTGTAAAACTGAAAAATGGGTTGTATTCATAATAGGCTAACCATTTCTCCTTTTTCATAACAAGTAAGTAAATGAATAAAACGGTACCATCAACATTCCACCGTGTGCGATGGTACTCAAGCCAGTCAGCTTGCAATATCGGGCTGCTAGCATACCAATAAGCAGAAGTAATAGAGGAATAGAAAGTAAAACAAATGTATTTCTTAAATCTTAATGCCTCAACATTCTGATACAACCTGTAAACTTAAGATTAATAAGACACGGTTTGAATGTCCCTTTACACAATACACACACAGTCTATTACAGAAATCAAGGGACTTGAAATTTTCTGATGTGTCAATAAGGAGTTAAATCGTTCTGTATTGTGTAACGTGGAAATTATTGAATTGATTTTAATGAAATTTTGTCACAGTGTAATTACCATAGCTAGGTTGGAAAACGCTTATAACTTTTAAAAATCGTGTCAGTGGCGGCGTCGCAATAATAAAACAACTAAAAATTTTAGGGGTTTTGATCACTTCCTACTTTTTTGGGTGGGGGTGAAATTTGGGGTAGTTGGGGGGTGGAGGATTGTAAAACTAAAAAATGGGTTGTATTCATAATAGGCTAACCGTTGACCTGTGAAATAAAAATCTAGTGGCATATAAGACACTTTTTTAGCAGCCGGGCGGGTGGTGATTTGGTTGCAGGCTGATCTACGACTATAGCTTCTTGCTATCGGAAAATACTGAACTGGCACCAACGTAATGTGTGGGAAGTACTGAGTCAATCAACTTGACTTGACTACGTAAACCAAGAAGAAATAGCTTATTTGGAATGAGGAATCAGAAAAGTTAAATTGTCCTTGTACCAAGCGCTAAAGTAGTGAAAGAAAAGTATAGGAATTTGAAGAGAAGATAGTGAAACAGATATTTTCTAAAAATTGCCGTGAATGGACAAAAACCATCCATATGACTGGTGGGTTGGGAAATATATATCTATAACTGCAGTGAACCGTTAACGTGCTCGCCCATTAAGACGGAGCGTCGCGAACGGAAGCGGCGCGAAGAAAATTGTGGATTTGACGCCAGAGAAGTTTACATTAGGTTATCTGGCAGCCCGCCCATTCAGGCGGCGCGAAGCGAAGAGGTGCGTCGTTTGACGTGCGAATTCTCTTCGGACCAACTAGGCATCGTTTCTCTTGACGCTTCGCTTCGCTTCGCCTGAATGGGCGGTACCAGGCGGCGAGAAGATCAAAATTTTTCTTGATTCCTCTCGCATATTTTCAGTGTTTAGCAGTATTTTGTAGGAAGTGGTGCTAAATTGCAGTCTCTGGTCGTAATACAAAGACATCAATTACAAAGGTAATTTAATTCTTTTGTTTTTTTTTTCTTTTCTTCTTCCATAGTGGCAATTAAACTCAATACAAAGAGTTCCTCTTCTGATGAACTGCTCATCGTACCTCAGTAGACAACGTACCTCGTTCAATTGTGTAAAAACAAATAAAATTCAAAATTCGCGCCGCTTCGCCCCAGTGTGCGGACATCGGTTAAATGACGCTTCGCCTCGCGCCGCTTCCGTTCGCGACGCTTCGTCTAAGTGGGCGAGCACGTTTAGCTGGACTAAAAAAGACTGTATGATCATACATATTATTATTATACATACAGAGCAATAGAAACTTTTTTCTTTGAACATTCCTGTAAGAATTTAGATCGTTATCAAAATAATTCGACTAAAATTTAAAGCAATCTTATAGTCGTAAAAGCAATATGAACGTTATATTGGAAACATTAAGAACATTAAAAAATATTAAAGTACATACTATAAATATCGCTACTACAGTATATAGCCCATTCTTTGTTATCAGACAAACTAAAAAACTACCAATTATGTAGGACTTTACGCACAAACCACTGGTTGTGACAATTATTATTTCAAAACGATTGGTCTATTTGTAATCGGTCCAAAAGGTGCGCGGCGAAGTTGACAGTGTTTATTACACACGCGTGCAGTCTAGAAGATTTGAAAGGCGTGTTTTACTCATTATTTATCTTTGGATATGTATAAATATCATGCGGAGTAGCTGGTTTTGCAGATGCATCTTACTTTAATATCCCAAAGGAGGACGTAAGAAAAAAATTGTAGAAAGGCATAGTAGTGGTGATAGTGAGGCAAAAGCGGGCACCTTTGACCCTTCTTTCCAGTCTCATGAAACTATCACTAAAATAACTTCATGGCCTTCTGGAGCCTTCACAGCTGCTCAGGAAGCCCAGTATCTGGAGCAGGAGGAATTTTTTATCACATTCATGAGTTTTAAATGTCAATGCCTCAGAGTAACAACTGAACATAGAGGTAGTAAACAAACCACTTCAGCATGGCGTGCTCAAAGCCATCATCTTTGACACTTCAGCCTCCATACATTGATCAGCAGCTGTGACCTAGCAGTGACAGTTCAAATTGTAAACAATGCAAAATTCTTCCAATGCAACCCATGTTACAAACACTGCACTTTTTGAGTTCCATCTCGAAAAACTGTTAAACTACACTCGAATATAGCACAGCAAATCCGTGAAGCTTCACTACAGTTACTACAGTTACCAACAAATAGCAAATTCGATTTTACTGACCAAGCATAAAAGACTCACAAACAATAAATAAAGCAAACAGTAAATGACAGTCGAACGCATGCGGCGTTGCCAGCTCCTCAAAATTATGCAAGACTTTAGAATTTGCGTTTAGGATGAAGAAATATGCACTAACGCAGTAGATATCAACATATCTATTGATTTTGCTGTAATCATTCTTGAACCATCAAAATACCGTCTTTTGTAACTATTAAAAAACTGTGATTACCGTATCTGGTAGTCAATATGACAACGTAAGAAAAGATGTCGGCCTATTAGAATTAGTTGTCTACTACCTCTATGTTTAGTTGTTACTCTGAGGTCAATGCTTAGCCGGCATTAACTTATCAAGATCCCCAATAAATTGTCGAGCGGCTTTCTGCTCTTGTTCAAAGGCCGTAATCGTACGGCGATCCTTGTCTCGATACGCCTCTTTGCTTTCCTGCTGCTTTCTCTAATCAACTTTTCGCCAGTTTACTGTAATTCCACTCATCCAGGATTAATGCCTGAAATGGATTAATGCCCCTATTGTAGCCAGGTAATCCGTCCTCTCGTTGCTAGGTACACCAATATATCCAGGCATCCACAACAAGTTCACATTCTTGTGTCGCTACAATTTCTGAAGAGCAGTGAAGGTCAGAGCTGATCTAGACCTCATAAATGCTTCCGCTTTCAGAGCTGCTTCACTGTCAACATTTATCGAGCCTTGCACCATCAATATATATCTGACTGTTTACGTTTTTTTTTGTAAAATATAGAGATAAGTTTGACCATGCTACTAATCATGAATACAATACAAGAGCCCAACAGATGTATCCAGCACATAAGCTCACACTAACAGAAAGACACCCGCACTATAAATGTATTAAACTATTTAACGCACTACCTGACAAAATTAAACAGATACAAAGTCTAAAATATTTCAAAAAACAATTATGGAAATATCTGGTACACATAGAGCCCTATAGCGTAACAGAATTCACCTCAACATGTTAAGACACTGTATGTAAAAAATTGTAATTGTGACGTGTTTTTCATTTTATGTTTTAACGTATGTCCTATGTTGTGGCATAGATTTGAAAAAATAAAATATATATTATTATTATTAATATGATGAATACATCTGACTGGAAGAGAGTCGTGCAGGTCCTCAGCGCAAATGCGCAAAGCTTCTCTAGACGCCTTTATCTTGCAGCTTCAAGTTTGCTCCACTGAATCTCAAATCCTTAGAGTGAGATCTGACAGTAAAACACTACAAGCTATGGGGCAGGAGTTTAATCTCACACTCATTCTATAAACCTTTGTCAGGGATGATAAGTAAGAATCTATTATCTGGGCTCAAAGTATATTTGGCTCGTTCTGCTCAAAATGAGGATATCGGGATATATCTATCTTGCCATAAGTTGCTTTATTAGAGTAAGTAATACAGTGCTTCTGCCTCCCTTTTTGTTCAGAGGTGCCTCCAATTTAGGATTTTTTTTTTAGAAGGTTTATAAATTAACCCGAAGTTTTGCTTTGGCCAACAAGCAGCGGGTGTTGTTCGTATAGCACCTGTTATTCCCAGCACTGCTAGTCTTACAAGTAGACCAGAGACTGGACTATTTTTTATACATGCATTATGTTGGATGAAACAAGGCACAGTGAAATATTAGCATTATTTACAAGATTCTAAAAAAGTTAAGCGTAGATAATGTCTACCATCCATTAATGTCCGATGCACCGATGTGTGTATTTATATCTTTTTTGTCTCCTTTGTCACGGATTGATGCTTTACAAATTACGTACAAATTGAAGTTGCAAGTGGACTTACGAATTGAATTCTCAGAAATTCATAAATGCTTGAAGTATTTTCGTATTTATCTTGTTGCTTTATAAACCTTAAGTATGTTTATATCGCGCGTGTATTGCTATTATCTCATAAGAGATGCAACGTTTATATTTATGAGGTAGCAGTGCATCCCACTATCAGTTATAATTTTGGATTTGTAAACAATGTACTTGCATAATAGTTGTGTTCAAGGACTCGATACGGAGGTCAACAGTTTTCAAAATAAAATGCTGCCATACTGGGACAGTTCTTTTAAATACCGCTGTCATTTTAATTTATTATTATTATTATTTTTGATTTGTTAGTGAAGCATGGATTAGAAAGGCATACAGAGAACAGGTTTCTTATATTTAATTATTTTTATATTAGCCGTATCGTCATAGCGAGCATTTTTTCAATATGTACTCCTCGCAAGTGAAATCCGAACTCTGAGAAAGAAAGGGATGGCTTTTATGAAATGCGAGAGGAGTACAGACAATAATAAAAGAACCCATTTGCCATAATCCATGAATAGTTTTAAAAAAATATGTGTCAATAATGGCTGAGCCATCCATGTTTACGAATGCTCCAGTTCGTCCAGCCCTATCCAATTCCATACTTTTTCAAATGACGATAAATCGGGTGATAGTGAATACCAGGGGAGCACTCTGATCTCAGCCTCTTGGAGGAACCTCATTGACACCCTCGCAATATGAGGACGCGCGTTATCGTGCTGGAAAACCCTTCTTCGGAGCTTCGTCCATATGAAACGGCAACTGATTTTAACACCCCATTCACATAACGTTGGGCAATCATTCTTCCATGAATTATAAGTAAAGGTGTTAAACGCAGTGGTACCCTAAACTATCAAACCCCCAGACAAAACCTGGACTTGTCGGAGAAGGCCGTCTGATGCCACTTAGCATGACATTGCGATGCTCTTGGCACCAATCTAACCTTTGGGGACGTTGATTTGCAGTGACTGGAAGCACTAGATGCGAACTACATGATCTGAAGCCTATTTCACGCAATCTGCATACCACCGCAGCAGCTCGAGTGGATCGCATTTTGTCTCGAAGTGTCAATAGTCGTAGATGACAATTTGCTGGTCTGAGTCCTCCTACGCTCGCTGCATTCATCTTTCGATCCATGCGCGCCATGCTTCTACAACTGTAGAAACGCTACGCCCCATGGTTACAGCGATACAATCCGATCCTGTTTAAAAGAAGTTCACTGCGTAAACTGGGGCTGTCGTCTTCTAGGAGGCATCTTTACACAATAAACTAGTCTCTTGTCACATTTGCAAATTATGCCATAGTTTTTGAATCGACAGAAAGCCGTGCTTTGTTTCTACACGTATAGAGCTTTATGGAGGTGCCCTTTAGGTAGATAGAGTGTGAAATGGTGTGAATGAACAATAAGTCTTACATGTCTACAAGGGAGGGCACTACCAAGCTGTTGACACTTTTAATGCAAATATCCCTTTTTTCAAGGTGTTTCGATTTCACTTGGTAGTAGTGTAATTATCATAAAATGTTGAATATAGAAACAGCCTCAAATTTGAAATGCAACTTACCAATGTTATTTCTAAGCAGTCTGGAAGGTCTAGGAAGTACGAATAAAAACTTGCATACTACCCATTTCAGAAACGACAATGGAAATAGCAACTATAGTAACAGTAATATAATAATAATAATCATCCTCAGACAGTTTTGCAGGCTCTGGTCAGACTACAGTGTCTGCTGGTCATGGTAATGGGATCGGTAGTATGAGAAATACTCTGCCGTATGCTCTGCCCGCAATTCCGGTATGCCTTGCCGCGGTGCACATCTTAGCCGTCAGAATGCAGAAGGCAGTCATCCTTGGGTCCCTTCAACTACTTAGGCCGTCGATTCGTGGATCCAGTGTTTATATTACTAATAATAGTTCTTAGATTAGTGTGGTTTGTGAAACTTATCTTGTTGTTATGTCTTTCATTCATTGCACTTCATTGGCCTAAAAGCAAAGCCATAATTATGTTTTGAAATTAATTTTTGTAACCTTTTAAAGTAATTTAAGGACGTTTACAGCTGTAGTCTAAGTAAACTGTTTACTTCAACGCATGCAGTTTCTTTTATTTTCCAGTGAACGCAATAATTTTCTTTAATATTGTGGCAGATGGAAAAACATGTATCATCTATCAGGTTTTCACTTACAGTCTACCGTATCTACTTGACATATCTGATTGAACAATCGCTTGATGGTTAGCAAAGGTAATAATGATAATGCCTTTACTCCTCTCAGAATATTGTCATCTACACATCACGGAGCCTGACCATATTCGGTTTAAGGTCGCCAAAGTAATAATAACATTTTCATTGCCTTTAAAGACAAATTTTCAATTTTTGGTGCATATTATAGTTAATGAATCTGGAAACCTGGAAACTATTAGTTCGTATTACTACTTCTATGGAAATGGCAAAACTGTTTAGATTTTGAAAATTGTGCCAATGTGGCGGACTAATCACCAAAAAATGAAGGATACGGAACCCGCTCAAATTACGTTCTTAGATATTTTAAATATCCCTAATACCTATCCTTACCCGTGTGAGGGCGGGTTAGAATATCTCCCATCGTATATGCTGCGTGTCGTAAAAGGCGACTAAAAGGAACCGAACTACTGTCGGTATAAGCAGTAACCTCTTCTCAACTAACAGCTTTGGGTGGACGAGTTGACAAGAGTCAGGACACCTTCTTGTCCTTGGGGTGAGAAATTGTCCCTAAAGGCGGATGAACCGGTAGATACATCTGGTCAACGGCATGAGGATGCAGAAAGCAAATGGAAAACTACTGCATTAAAGATCTTTAAGATATCCCAAGAGAAATTCGTAAAATGAGTTTAATGCATTTTACGAGTTCACAACATGTCCTATTTCTATCCTATTTCTTTGAGGTGTCCTACAGGGGTGGAGGAAGGATAGGTGGTGGAAGAATACCTATATTGTTTGAGTGACCACTCTTGATAATCCTATAATTTGGCTCTTGGAAACACCTAACTTGACTGTAATGAAATTGTAATATCTTATTGGTGGCAAAAATGTGGAGGAGTCCATCACCGTCACACTATTTTCACTCATCTGTCTGTCCGTTGATGATGTGTCATCGTTTAGTTAATGCTGCTATATTGAGAAATGGTACATTGGTGAAAACATTATGAATCAGTAAAAACTGCCCGAATCGTTTCAGGTTGAAATTTTAAGATTTTTTAAATAGGCCTGATCACTACACTTTTTCTTGGGGGGGGGGGGCTTCTACCGGTTAGAGAGGGTCTCCAAAAATATGTTTTGTATTTCTAAACGGCTGTCCTTTAGCATACACAAATGTGGAAGATGGTAGTTAAATCTTGTAGCCAAATCTATTCAAATATGTGTTGATTTGAATACAGAAGAAAGTGGATCTATGTATTTTAGATAGATCTGGTAATAGATTTTTTTTTATAATTTTACTTTTTGTTTCCACTTTACTTCACATATCACGTAGGAAGTATTTTAACCAAGAATAATTTGGAATTAGAGATTTCATGCTTATCTAATAAACCTTGATTCTCAAAGTGCTCATGCAAAGATAGGTACATCTGCTGTCATGAAAATCTGATCACATTGTAGTGACGTTATATCGCTCTTGAAAGTTAAAACTAGGGATAAAGGTAGATATAGAGGCCTGTATAGAAATAACTTTAACTGAATTTTTAGGCATTACGAAAGACCTCAACAGTTGTTTGAAAAATATTGGAATGTCTTAGAATTGAGATCGGAGTGTGTGCGAATTTCTATCATGCATCTTTCAAACCTCGTCAAATGTCTTCTCATTTATGTTTAAAAAAACCGGAGAATGATATACAAGCATTAAGTGGCTGAGACTTAGAATTTTGACATATTACACATTTATTGACAACAACAAAAAATATCCAAAACATGTCAAACATTATGTCAAAATTTGTAGCATTAAGAATTATTGGTGCTACAACGCAACAACGCCCCACGTAATTTGGTAAAATTTCATATTTGAATTAAAGGGGATGGTCTATTATGTACTTTTAAAGAAGAAAATTGGTGAAAGAAGCAGTTTTTGAAAAAAAAAAATAGTTAAAACTCGGTATTTTCACCACACTTTCAAAACGTACCCGAACAGTACAAGGCAATTTTATAATCGAAAACCCGCATGACAGACTTCAATAGTGTCACAAAGATGCAGTGTTGCCAGCGAGCAGCAGTTAATGTACTTCACGAAATTGTGAAATTGCAATTTTTTTAGGTTAATGAAAAACATGGAAAATTTATTCATTGTGTTTTGAAAAAGATGAAAATAAATCATTTTGGGACTTTCATACACACATGTTCAAAAGGGATTAAGTTTGACCTGATTTTGTTTCAGTAGAAACTGAAATGGAGGTTGAGGTTGGTGTACTTTATACTAGGTTGGGTGAAATATAAAAGATATCTAAATTTAGGCTATTTTATTTTAGTTTAATTAGGTTTGTACCAGGTGGTGGGCCTGGGGGTTCGGCCCCCCCAGAGGTTACTGACATCAAATATGTTGGAAAATCTAACCAACCTCACCTCAGGTAAGATGGTCACCTGCTCGGCTTTTAGTGGCAACGGTCCAACGTCAGTCGCATGTTTCAATGATTTATTGGAGCTGATATCGGCCAAATATAACAATAAAGCTTAATCACAGACAATATTAAAGCCACCGATTTTAGATAAAAAGCTAATATACAAACTAAATAAACAAACAATAATACATAATACCTACTTAATCATAAACATCACCTAGAAACAAAGGAATATTTGAAATAAGATATCTTTAAATTTAGATAGTTAAAAAAGTAGAACGATTCACGACTTTTTGTTATCCTTGCACAGGAGCCATGCTAATCTTCTCTGCAACTCAATCTTAGTAGGTATATATACGGTCGAAGCGATGTTAAATATCGAGCAAATGTTGGCAACACCGCATCTATTATGATCTGTCAAGCAGTACCTCGCTTCTAAAATTGTATAGTTCTGTGTGCATGCCTTACTGAAATATATTGAAAATACAGTTTTTTCAATTTTTTTTTCAAAAAACGTGCTTCTTTCGCAAATTTCATTTTTTTAAATCACATAACAGACCAGCCTCTTTACTTTGATAACAAAATTTTTTCAAATCGCGTGGGGCGCCGTTGCGCAATAGACCCGAATTATTCTCACTTTTTGATGAATACCTAAGGAGCAGTACTAGTATTGGTCTATGAAGATTGAAGACGAGTGCAAGAAGAGCAAGGGAATATCTATGAGCAGACCAATCAGACAGTGAGAAGCGAAAAAATGCGACAATGAATCAACGACGCGCAGCTCATAGGTTAGCAAAATTTTGTGTTATGTATTTTCATTTGCTTAGACCTCATACAAAGCGTAGCCTTCGAGGTAGCTGGATTTGTACAAAGAATACAAATAAACAAATAAAAAAAATATTATTTTAGAACTGTTAACTAGATTATAGTGAAGTTTTTAAACGGTTATGCTTTGGACAAAAAAAGTTTATAGATTTTGAAAATCGCTGTATTTGGGGTACCGGAGTAATAACACAGCATAGTAACCAACCAGCATAATATCTCTAAGGATTTCCTATATAAAAATGGTTTCCCCAAAATTTGACCTTGGAGGGTTTATGGATGATTTTACGGCTATGAAGCTTGGGTAGAGATGCAAAAATGAAAATATCGATACCAGTACCAACTCGATATTTTTAGGCGCGTTTGGTTCGTACAGAGAATTTAGTGCAATTGATTACACCCCTCAATAATTATATACCGATACACCTACAAAAGTATCGATACCAGCCTGGAATCGCTCAAAAGGTATCTAAGATAAAAATAGTCGATGTTAGTGCAGAAGTACAAGCATCGAAGTACCGTTACCATCCCTACAAAAAATCATCCAAAAGTGGGGACGCACGTCTAATTTCCGCCAGCTTGAGTTATTGTGCTGGTTGTTTACTATGCTGTGGTAATAATTCACAATATAAAACGAAAGTAATTTTTTGAGATCACTTGCCAAAATGGAGCTGCGAAACTTTTTGGAACCATAAGCAGAATCGGGAGGTTGGAAGTTATTTCTAAAGTTCCGCCAACATTTTTCATGCGTCTTTATATAGAAATTCTATTATTTCTCGCATTATATAGTCCTTTACGAATAGTAACAATTTTTCATTCAAATTTATTGTGGAAAGCGCGGAATAAAGGAGGGTATTTTTTGCGGTTACGATGAATCTGTATTTGCTTCGCGATTTGGCTCGGTTAATTTGAGTGACTCGTACTCACCTATTTTCCGCATTTTCGTCAAATGTAACAAACGACATGCGATCAGTCGCGGTGTGCCGTGGCTCAGTATTTCAAAGGGATCTGGATCCGTCGTTGCGTGTAATGCGCTAGTTGGACCGCATCCGAAACCATTTGCACCACTCTCTTTGATATTAAAACTACGCTTATTTATGTATATAAATACATTTAGTTTCGCAAACAAAATCCGCAACGTAGCGGCACACGTCTCTATAACTTAGTATCACCATCAAGATGATAACTATTTCAGGTTTGCTGATTCCAGCTATTTTAGCAGAGTGCTTCTAACCTATTTGTTCACTCGATGTAACACATCCTTTCCCCTAGGACTAAGAATCCGCCGAAAATAAAATCACAGTTAGTCATATTAATAAGAAAATACCCCCGAGCGAAACTTCGCAACCCCCATTTGAGTCGTGATCCAATATTGAGAAACACTGCTCCAGCAACCACAAAGGTGAATTCACTATAATGCTAAGTTTTATATTGAAAAAATATTTAGCTTAAAAAATTTAAATTGTGACTACTATACCTCAAAAACGTCAAGGAGTAGTAGTATGACAGGGAGGCGGTTTGAGAATTAGGCCATATTAGGAGAAGAACTTCCTATCTATCTTGCACTACTTCATTTGATACTAAACATAAATCCGCAATGTTGCGTATTGCTATCAAGTTCATAACTGTTTAACTTAAAACTTTACTAAACTCACTTAAAAACCAAATGCACAGAAGAATATTTTGCACTACGTCAATGAACTGTCGTCATAGTTATCATCGTTATTTCTGGTCATAATTATTTGGACAGCAAAAAACACCATCAAACTCTTAATGCAAAATATACTATAATATAATATATAATATAAAAGCTGCTGTGTGCCTTGTTTCAATTTCAATTTTCAATTTAATGTTTTTACATTTTTATTTTTTTTTGTTATCTCCGTTTTCCATCCTCGCCACGGTAGTAATACTGTGTCAAAATTTCATTAAAATCAATTCAATAGTTTCCTAGTTACACAATTCAGAACGATCTAAAATAGTACTCGAATGTTTACATTAGAAAAAATTCTAAGTCCTTTGGTTTCTGTAATACGCAAGGCAATGTTCGGATGTACCTAACAAAGTTATTTATGTCGCTAAGTCTTCTTTCACAGGTAAGTGGATAGTCTAGTATGAATGCAACAATTTTTTAATTTTACTACTACCCACCCCCGAATCATGCCAAGTTTCACCCCTACCCAAAAAAAGTAGAAAATGATCAGAACATCTAAAAGGCCTATAAACGAAGCTTGGGGAATATTTCAAATTTTATCGTTTTTTGCTAATTGCTCCGCCGCCCGTCCGATTCTAAAAATTATTGCAGCATTACCTTCTGCGATCCCACAGCATAGTGCTGCCCAAATTTCATCAAAATCCATGCAGCGGTTGCTGAGATTACGAGGCTAGAAGCACACCAACAGACCGACAGACAGACCGACGGAAATGAGTGACGTGATTTTCGCTATGTCGACATCATAAATCGCCCAAAAAGCGTGTTATCTCAAAATCGAAAATTTTCGCGATCACAATACTTCCCTCACTTATCGGTGTGGGAGGTAAAAGTGTACTCTTTGGCAGAGGCGTGATTATTACCCGTTCTCCTCTTGTATCCGCCTATGTAAATAAACGTATGGAACCAGCGGCCGTCAGAGAATGATTTAACATTAACCGCTCTAATATTATCCTCCTCTCGATAATAAATAATAGCCTCGACGCTAGCGTCGGCGATGTTGCTGTATTTTCTACAATATAATTCGTTTAATGCATTTTCGTAATACAGAGCGAAACAAAAAAATTGCTGATGTATTTTCAAATATTCTTGGAAATATTCTGACTATGCCCAAGAATGAGAGATAATTAACGAAAAATGAAGATATGAGTTTGTTGACTATGCATAAGGATCTGACATTTGCTAAAAGCATTGAATGAAGTCAAAAGGTCTTATCGGTTACGCCAACAAAACTGCGAACATGGGGGAGGGCAAAGTAAAAACGATACTTTGCTAGCGCCACCCATTTTCAAAATATTTCCCCTCCTCATAGAGTAACGGATTCTTCATCACCACCTTGAGGAATGACCACGAGAGCGATTTTTCTATTTCGTGTTTTACTTATGAGCATATATCAGTATATAGGGTGTTTACGATCTCAATGCCGTTATGTAAAGTACGATTTTCTGATAACACAGAATATGCGGCAACAAGGCTAGAGACAATAACGTTATTTGTTTACATAGTGAATATCACAACATAGAAAACAACCAGCACAATAACTCAAGATGGCGGAAATTACACGCGCATCCCCACTTTGGAGGGGCTTTTGTAGGGATGGTAACGGTACTTCGATACTTCTGCACTAATATCGAGTATTTTTGTCATCGATACTTTTTGAGGCATTCCAAGCTGGTATCGATACTTTTGTATCGGTATCGAAAATAATTATATAATCATTGAGGGGTGTAATCAGTTGCACAAAATGCTCTGTACGAACCAAACGCGTCTATTTGGCTAGAAAATATCGAGTTGGTACCGGTATCGATATTTTCATTTTCGCATCTCTACCCAAACTTGACAGCCGTAAAAATCATTCAAAAACCCTCCCAAGGTCAAATTTTGAGGGAACGATTTTTATATAGGAAATCCTCAGAGATATTATGCTGGTTGTTTTCTATGCTGTGGTGAATATCTCCAAAAACACCTGACAGAAACTAGGGCGAATACTGGGCAATGTTGTCGGATTGTGATTTTGCAGTCATACCTTTTTAATTTTTTTCTGTTTAACTATGCGTTAACTAGTGAAATGGTACTGTGGTTTCAGGTTCGAAATGTCATGATCTATCGTTCCTCCAAATTAATGCACTAAGATCGTAAGCACCCTGTATAACGAGACTGGTGTTGACGTTTGTTAGAAATTACTGAAGTATCAGTATTTTGCATATCCAACGAAAAAAGTGGAGCAAATGACCAAAAGTGCATATCCTGATGATAGTTTATCACGACGTAGAGAGTTTAAGTGAAAAAGAGGTTTGAGACATTTGAAGTTGATCCTCATCCCGGTCATCCACAAACTGCGCAAACTGCCACAAAAATTGTGGACATCAATGGCTCGGTACGAAATGATCGAGGAATTTCTGACAACCTTAATTTGTCTAAACAAACAACGTGATGATAAACAAAGAGCGAATTGATTGACAATGTTTCAAAGGTTGAAAAGGCTTCTACTTCAGAGTTTTTCAATAATGCTGCTACATGTGTCTAATTGGTTTTATCATTATGACGCTGAATTGAAATCTCGAAGTATATGTAGATCGGAAGCATAAATGCAGCCCAAGACAGCAGAAGGCCAAATAACGCGTGGATTGATGCACCTGATTTTAAATGAGTTATTTCCATTCACATTGTACCTAGAGGACATACAGTAACTAGGAAGTATATTCTAACCTACTTCGAGGACTCTTAAATGCTAAATATAAGAAAAAATGGTTGCTTTATTAAGTCTGCATCACGATAATGCTCCGGCTTACACATCAGCTATTTAATTGTCAATGACAAATTGAACAACTAGGGTTGGAAATTATGGCTCAGTCCACGCTACACTTCCGATTTTCGTCCATTTGTTTCCTTGAGTCAAAAAAGAATGAGAGATCGAGTCAGATTCAGTGCTCAAAAATGATGTGATGGTTACACTGAAATGACTATCAGAAATAGTTTTTCAGAAATATATGACAAGAAGGGCCTGTAGTATTTTAAAGGACATATGTCAAATCAAATGACAGTTGTGCGTTCAGGTCCTCAAAATTTTTAGTTTCTAACAGTACTTACACTTAAAAAGCATCATCGGTATCATCTGAAGCTCAT
Organism: Callosobruchus maculatus; assembly: GCA_951848785.1. Taxonomy (NCBI): domain Eukaryota; kingdom Metazoa; phylum Arthropoda; class Insecta; order Coleoptera; family Chrysomelidae; genus Callosobruchus; species Callosobruchus maculatus. The sequence continues at coordinate 700,499 of CATOUR010000042.1, read as the reverse complement.
CTTTGCCTGGTTTAAGTGAAACACACTGCAGAATGTTCTATAAAGCATATGGAAAAGCAACAAGCATAATCAAAAGAAGCTGTCAACAGTTACGATCCAGTTCTGATATAAAAGGATGAGGGATATCAGATGAAACTATAAAATTTTTGTGATTTATGATTATCTAATGTATGCCCATGATACTACGACACTGACCGTAGTATCATGATGTATGCCCATACCCCGACACAAGGCTCAGCCTTCTAGGGGTGGTATTATTTGTATGTTTCGTGCAAATAAATGAAATGAATTAATTGTTGAAGATCTTTTTTATAAATATTTCTTTCTGGTACGAATTCAAATTGAAAAATCCACATGCGGATGTGAGCATGAAAATAAAAACAATATTTCATTGCCATTCTGAAGCACCAATAAATTCTGAATGATATTAACGACGTATTAAGTAGGAATCAAATGACTCATCAACCACTGCAAATTATTAGAAGGCATATTAGTGCATGAGGGGCAATTATCTTAAAATCCATATCATTTGTTGGTTGGCTATACTTTTAACAGGTTCTGTATATATTTTTAAGGTTAGAGACTCCATCCAATTTTCCCTGCCCGATGCCCCTAGGTACATTAATAAACAACTTTGATGTCATGCTACTCAGTCTAGTGCAGTGTACAAGGTGACAATTAAGTTGGAGTCACACTAGTTGGAGTTTTTAAGTACTCATATTAGACCAGCGCATCTACGGCGATTTAGGGTAAAAGAGTGTTTGACAAATCTTCAGTAAAATATATTTTTCTTAGTCCAAATGGTACTGTGGAAGGAACTGGAACAAAGTGGTAAGCTAAATTTAGCGTCCACCATAGTGTTGTCGATACTAACCTTGCCTACAACGATTAACAACTTGTATAAGAGTTGCAAATAAATAAATCATTAAATAAAAGCTTATTATGGTTTTTTCGACAAGCTCCTCTTTATGCGCAATTTCTAGCTCGGTAAAAAAAAAAATTGTTAAATGTTATATCGCTGAGACGTACAAGGTATACCTAATAAATGGCTGATATTTGGTTCAACTTTTAACCCTGAGTCGATGTACACTAACTACAGCGTCAGCATGATGGTTAGGATAAGTGCGGAGTGAATTTTCATTCAAAACTAATGTTTTTGGAGAGAGAGGGGATGAGCTGAGTTTCTGCGGAAATCTGTTCTATGTGTTGCCCATTTTGCTAACGTATCCAAGCTTTTAGCTAGAGGTGGAAGTTTATTTTTCTACCCTATCACTATCACTATAATGTGACGACAAAATTTCTGAAACAGATAAAATTTTCATATTGACGTTCTCAAAACAAGTAAAACATAAAGATTAAAATCACTTGATTAAGGGATGATTAATCCTATATAGATATACCCAAGTAAATAAAATCTAAGTAAATACAGAGTGGCCAACCGGGTGACGTTATTTTATTTAGATAGCCTATACCGAGACCTTTCCAAAACACCCCCATGTATGTGTAGCGATTATCGATAGTTTTCGAGTTACGATTTTTCTTTTGAAAAATCAGAAATTTTTCAGTTGTCCAAGAAATCGTCAAAAAAAAACAAAAATGCGTTCTGACTTTTATTTTTCATGTAATTATACTCAGTATTAGGCTTGTTTTAATATCCAATAAAGAAAACTTGTGCATCCGAACAATAATTGAGTACATTTTGGGCCCAAAGTTTGAAATCACTGTTCTTAGTCACGAAACCAAAACTTTCAAAATAAAATTGAAAATACCTATGCCTGCTTTTGGAGCTCCAAACTAATCTTGAAAAGTTTGCAAGACATTAGACTTTCGAAATAATAAAGAAAAAGTAGCATTTATGGGTTCATCTCTAAGTTTTCAAAAAAAAGCATACTCGAAAGCTATCAATATTCGCTGCACATACATGGGAGTATTTTGGATAGGTCTCGGTACAGGCTATCTATAAAAATAACGTCACCCGATTGACCACCCTCTATATGGAAATGTCCTTCATTTTTGAGCCATTAAGAGCTTTGTTCAATGAGGAGCTTCTTGATTCTCTGTGAATTGATGTTTTATATCTTTTACTCATCTGCAAACGTAGCCAAGCTTTCGGCTAGAGACGGAAGATACTTTTTCTCCCCCCTACTTCCAGCACTACGTCTCGGGACCACCTTGTAACTGCAACTGGATGCATTCTGAAATGGAGCGCTAAATTATATATGTATGTGACGACAAAAAGACCGAAACAGAAAACAGAAATAAATTTTCCTAGTGACGTTCTCCAGAGAAAAAGCTCAATTATTTATCTATCCCTGAAGTGGAGTGTGTATTTATATTCAAAATGGCCGCCACGCCGGCAAACCGAATGTAAACAGCGTGATCGGTCGCCGGCCAGACTTCGGAGTCGTAATATTAACAGTTTTGTGGAGAGGCCGTAAAACGCGAAGCCGAGCTCCCGGTATTCCGGCACATCGACAGGAAGAGTGCATCTTGAATCTGAGTGCGGACGTGGTCGTTTCTGGAGAGCCAAAGTGCCAAGTGCCAAGTGCGGCGGCGTGCGACGATGGCTCCCATCGTGTGCTTTATCGAAAACACTCATCCGGTCATGGTGCAGATGAGGAACCTCAGGATGGTCAACATATACAAGGTACTCCATTCACTCAAATTTCTGATCGCAATGTCGGTTTAATTATAATAAACAGTTTTCGAAGAGCCACTGCTACTGTGTCGGCAGTTTTCTATAGACCGCCTATCACAAAGGCAAAAAGCAAGATAAGTTGGTACATACATTCTCGGTACTAACAACGTTCTTCCAATCCACCATCCGTCCCTGTTAGGTTACTCCCAATGAAAGTAGAAAATGATTACAGAAACTCTGAACCATCTAAAATGTAATTTTTTATAGTATATTGTTCAACGAGGCAGCAATAACCCACGCAAGAGATCGGTACTGGTATCTACTAGGCGTTGTTCATAACCCACGGCTCGAGCATGGATTATGAAAAATTACACACGCTCTTTGTTTATAGATAGATATTACCTGTTCAAAAGTTGTGTGGTAATCGCTGTATAACTTAATGAGAGTAGATAAAATAATTACTTACTTATCATAGAGATGATTACGAACATCTACTCCCATTAAGTTATACCGCGATTATAAAATTACTTTCGAACAATTTATTCCCTTCCGGAAACAAATGGAAAATATTCAAGAACACCTGAAATGGAATGTCTAAAAATAAGATTTGCAACCGTTTTGGAGATTTTCGATTATTGTTTGATTTATTTTTATTTTATTTTTTTTATTTCGACAATAATTCCATTTATGTACATGTCATCGAGCTCTAATGAAGCGTTACAATATTTGCACAAGTTATTTATCAATCAGAACAATAATAGCAAGCTTAGCAACATACATTAGTGTGCTTAATAGTCATCTACATTCGACAATTTAATTTTAATTACAATCAATACGGTCATATAATATTAAGTGCCTTCATCAAATCAAATTCTCTTCTTGAATATAAATATTATTTTTACCAACACGATGGATTTTAAAAATCTGTGTGTGCTGCTTATTAGGTACTCCGCCGCCATAAGAAACAATTTCCAAAAGTATTATCTACTACGATCCCACATGCTAACGCTCCTCAAATTTCATTAAAATCAGGGTAAAAGATGCTGAGATTATGAGATTGCGAAAACACACAATAGTACCTCTTATTTTTGGCATGGGAGACCACAAATATGTTTTTGAAGGCAATGTTCGAATAAGTCTGTAAAGTATAGAAAACCCTAGTTTTACCTCTTCTCAGATAAAATTGAAAGTCATCAGGATACGCTAAAATGTCTAAAAATGAAGTTAATTTATAGCAAATTTTAGAATTTTAATTCCTTGCTTATTGCTCCGAAGCATTTACATTGACTTTCAAGAATATAAAATCAGTGAGGCAGTTATTGAGATTACGCTACTAGAAAAAAAATAGCAACAAACACACAGACACACAGACCCCCATCATTGGCTTGGGAGTCAACGAACATATCTTTGAAGTCAATGTTAGGACATGTCTGTAAAGTGCAGAAAATCCTAGTTTTACCCCTTCTCGGGTAAGACTGAAAACTATCACGATACGCTAAGATGTCTAAAAATGGAGTTTGCAGCAAATCTGAGAGTTTAGATTTTTTGCTAATTACTCCAAAGCTACTACATCGACTTTCAAAAAAATAACAGCGCTACCTATACTACAGCCTCGGTACATCACACCGCAAGTTTCATCCAAATCAGTGAGCTAGACAGGCAGACCGACACTAAGACCCTTATCGTTGGCATGGAGGTCCACGAATATGACTTTGCATGTTAGGATATGTCTGTAAAATATAGAAAATCCGAATTCTACCCCTTCTCGGATAACACTGGAAATTTTCACGATATGCAGCAAATCTGTGTATCTTGATTTTTTGCTAATTACTCCGAAATCACTACATCGATTTTCTAAGATATAACCTCCACATATCACACTCTAAGTTTCATCAAAATCGGTGAGGCGGTTACTGAGATGGTGCTGTTAGAAAAATAGCAACAGACACACATACAGATAGATAGACCGACAGACTCTAGTACCTAAAGGAACTCCCAATTACTATCTTAGTTCATTTACGTTGAGAACAGTGTCATTGTCGAAGTATGCGCTTGCATTACTCACAAAGAGAACGCCAGTTTTTTGACCCAACGCGCTTATAGAGGCGGAACTAAAAAACAAAGTTTTATAATTATAAATAGCAGAGTAATTAAAGGCGTAGAGAAGCCATGTAGTGAGTATTAATAGATCCAAGACGAATGTTAAAAATACATTTAGTTAAAAAAAGACAACCACGGCTACACGACGACTACACAACCAACGGCGTTATATTTAGATGAGTATCAGAGATGAAGACTTTCCCTTCTACGCATTCCTTCTTCTTTGTGGTCTAATGTGATGTAGGGGTATTGAATTCAGTACTCGAGTAAAAGGAGATACAATAAATGCATAGTTACGACTGCCTGGCGAATAAATTACTACAGTTCTATATAGAATTCTATCTAGGTTGGAGTTTCATAGCTGACATCGCTATCAAAGACGTCAAAAAAATTAGGGAGGTTATTTTCGACTTGATGTGAAAAGTTAATGAACATGCCATAAACTTGTTCAAGTGCTTTTAAAATCTTTTCTACTGTTTAAATTGATATGTTACGGCCCGATTTTATCAGCATGCTTATTTAACAAAGAATTTGACAAAGCTTTTCTATTGGATGTTATTTAGCAATAGTTCTCTGTTGGGTATTGCGGGCTAGGTTAATAAATATCGTCCAATAGTATTTTATCAATATAGAAAACAAAACGTCAAAGCTGGATGACACTTTTCATTATATCGTATATAAGTTTTATAACAAAACTATTGTTGTAACAAGTGTATATTTTTTGCAACATAGGCGATGAATGAAGTTTGCAGCTCGAGACGAAGTCAACGATCGAAATAAATATCTTTTTGAATGGTTGGAATTAGATCACAAATCCCAGTAAAAAAGTACCTAATCAGGGATCGCCTCAACGGAACATATTTGATTTGGGATCAGGTACTTTTTTACTGGGATTTGTGATATAATTTCAACTATTCAAAAAGATATTTATTTCGATCGTTGACTTCGACTCGAGGTGCAAACTTCATTTATCGCCTATGTTGCAACAAATATGCATTTTAGTTACAACTGTTACAAGTATTTTCACGAAGTACGTAACACGGGTTCGAGAGCCGTCGGCGTGTTTTCGGTACTGGATTCAAAAACCCATTTTTATGTTGATATAATTTTTGAATTATTGCGAAAAAAAGAAAACAGAAACAGTTTTGTTGTAAAACTTATATTTGATCTCTCTAAAAAAAAATTCAAAATCCTAATTTTTTGTCATGATTATCATTTGATAGACCAACAATCCGGTGATCAAATGTACCGCTTTTGTGGAATCTGATTGGTTCAGATTAGCAATTGCTAAACTCTTTGTTAAATAAGAAAATGCAATTTTTCACCCATTTAGGATGGAAAATCAGACTGAAAAAGATACTAGATGGTTCATAATGGTAGATTGTATGTAAAGTATGTCATTTTCCACCTTTTTGAGGTAAACTTCAAGAGAAATCAATAGTTTTCAGAGAACTTTGACAGATGCGTGTTATTAAATGGGCTGCTTTGATTGGTCAAAGCCTTTGTTAAAATGCGCCTGTTGATAAAATCGGCCCTACGTGTATCACCAAACTCAAGTAACTTGTCAAAATTAATGACATTAACAATAAATCCAGTATTTTATTTATACAAAGTGATAAATAAAGTGAGCTCTGCTACTGATACTCGTACGTACATGCCCTACATAGTCGATTTGGAACGTACGTGGCCGTCTACAACGGCGGCGGGGGGGAGGGGGAGTAATCCCCCCCCGGAAATGTTTGACCAACATTTACTTCATTGCTTTTTTCCAAGAAATGAATGGTTCATATCTAAATTTGTGTTACGCAGTCTTTATAAAAATGATCTGAAAACAACTGGTCGTTGTACCTATAATTGAAGGTGATAGACCAATCGTCTTCCAGCATGATGGGTGTCCCGCACATAATGAGGTCACAGTCACAGAGCATCTGGACAACACCTTCCCTCACTAGTGAATCAAAAAATTAGGTCCAATCGAATTTCATGTATGTGGATGTGCAAAAAAATGTTTACGAAGCAGCAAGAAATTAATTAACGACCTGCGTCAAAGAATTGATGCAGCCTTTGTAACAGTGGGAGAAGGGATGCGGCTCCGTGCCATCACGATCGAAATCCGACGACTATGTATTAGAAGCGCCGGAGTGCACATTGAACAAAATTTATAGCTTTGAAATTACAAAAATGAAATAATATAAATTCTTGTTTTGATTGCATCTATCCTTACTGTCATTAATTTTGCATATCGTTGTAAACCCCGTTGCAGACAGTAATGAGTCGAGACAGGAGCGGGGCGTGCCTCGAAAAAGTGGGGGGGCCAGAAACAACCAATATACAAGGTGTCCCTGAATTTCCTCGACACGTCATATATTCGTAAAAAAAAGGTCCAAAACAAAACTGAGTGGAGTGTTTGAAAATACTACAGGGTCTCTCATACCATGCTTTCACAATATTTTTGTTTACTTCAACCCTTGAAACTCGCCGCCAACTTAGTTTTTTCAGGTAGCACCTGATAGTTTTTCCTACATAAATTGAGTCATTATTTTGTCCAAAATCTTGTCGTGCCTTTGATTTTATACAAAAACTATTTTTTTCTTTAATTCATAGGGATGAAATAAATAAAACGAACGAAATAAGGATCTGTTTGAGGCGCAATTTTTTCTTAAGGAAAAAAGATAAAAAATCTAAGTGGGCCTTTCGGGGATACCGAATGAGCTACCATACCATGCTTTCGAAACATTTTTTTCACTTCAACTCCTAAAACTTACCACTTACTTCCTACTTTTTTTTCCAAATAGCACCCCACATCTTTTCATAGATTAATGAGGTCATTATTTTATTTATTATTTTGTAGTGCCTTTGACTTCATATAGGAATCAATTTTTTTTCGTAGTCATTAAAATAAATAAAATGAGCATTTGTTTGATGCATAATAGGTTCGTAATAAAACATAGAAAAAACATTTGTTTTGGAAAGCATGTTTTATAAATCATTCAGTACCCTTAAAAACCCAATTAATTTTATTTCAATCCTTTCTTTGCGTCGAGCGTGTTCCTGTTTTATTTGTATTATGCTTATGATTTTGAGAAAAAATAATTTTGCGTATAAAATAAAAGGTACTGCAGGATTTTGAATAGTATAGGGACTTGATTTGCGTAGGAAGGGCTATTTGATGCTGTTTGAAAAACGAAAGTTGGGGGTGACTTTCAAGGGTTGACTGTAAGCAAACAGGAAACGCCTCATAAAAAGTGGTGGGACCTTGGCCCCCCATGCCCCCCCGATGCGCCGCCGCTGATTCGAGAAGCATTTAAAAGCATTTCCTAACTAAACTAATTTTTTTACATATTTGATAGCAATGTCACCTCAGAAGTAATTATTTCGGTAGTATTTTGACTAATTATTACATATCAAAAACGCCCAAAAAATAAGTTTGAGAAGCATTGAAAAATAGATACAGAATAGAAAATGCTCATTTCAGAAAATCCTTAAAAATATTACAAAAGCAATGACATAAAGAAATCAAGGATATTGAGGGCACATCAATAAAATATCTTTAAAATAACTTTACGCCCATGAAGTTTTGCTAGCCCTTTTCTGAACAGCCTGTATAATTATGCAATGACATTTAAGGCTTTGACTAGCCAGACTAATGTTAGTGACCAATCTCAAAAACTAAAATTGTTCCTATATTTAAATAAGGCGACAAATTTTAGAAAACATTTTCAAAAAGAATAACAAAATTTAGAAAGTTATGTTCCAATGGATATTCATCGGCATGGTTTCATAAAGAACAGTGGTATATTGGCATTGTACATTAGAAGCCTTATATGAAAAATATTTTGTAATTGTTGTATTTGCTGATATAGAAAAAGCTCGTAAACGTTGTCAGTATTGATGATAAACTGCTGACAAAGTTAAATAGTATTGGCATTAAGGACAGAGTACATAGGTTACTCAACTTTTCATGTGATCGAAGGCAATATATGAAACTGGTGAGGTAGTGAGTAAACTACTGACTAATTCGTATGGGGTACCACACTTCTTTATCAAGAAAACCAAATATAGTATTTATAATTAAGTTTTTCTTGCACATCTAAGTTTCTTAATTCCAATAAGGGGAATTTGTTCAGGGACTTTATTTAAAAATACCCAAACTTTACAAAATAGAGTTCTGAAAATAATATTCAATTATAGAAATTTACCAACACAAACATATTACATGCAAAACTAGAAGTTGCTCAAGAGGATACAATTTTTGAACTTGTACAAAATAGTTAAAATAGTAGACAAAAAAGTAATACGAACTATAATTTTAAATACATGATCATTTTACCAGGTCCTAAAGCAATATATATCCTGTTTATAGCCGTACAAATATAGTTTTAAGTTGTCCAATGCAATCTGCGCCTAGAGCTTAAAATAGGTTACCAGCTGAAATTAGATCTAAATTATATTATAATAGCTTCTTGTACAATCTAAAACAACATCTAGGCATATAGATTAAGAAGTATGTAATGTAATTAAGCACTGTACTGTTGATAGATTTATTGTTTATTGTTCTCCAGGCTAGAACCTTTGGTACTTTTTAGAGAATTGTAAAAATTTGATGACGATCTGTTCAGGGCGGCATGTGCGAGAACGGAGCGCAATCATATTCGCAATCTGTACAGGGTGTCCAGTTAGTGTGTAATTCTTCAATATCTCGCAAGGTATACCTGATAGAAGAAAATGTCAAATACAGAAGTTGTTTGGTTTAATAAGACGCATATTAAAAAAATATCTTGAAATATACAGAGTGTTGCGGGAAAGTAGGATAGTGATCAACTTGTTTTTTTATATGAAAGTATTACCTTTTCTTAAATTTTTCTAGTGTCCATCATTGATCTCTATTCAACCCTAAAATATTTTTGAGATCGATTGCGACGTTGCCAAGTTATAATTTATTCTCTATTAATTTCCGGATTTGCAAGGTCGCAAGTAATACGTCCAAATTGATATATTCCTTTAACTTTTCTCAATAATATTATACAGCGGGTTACTTGAATATTAAGTGGATACTATTTTGGATGTCTACAGGGTGTTTTTGGCAGAATTTTAAATTACGGCAACTTGAAGGGCATTTTACTTTGTTTTTTTAAATATAACACCCCGCATTTTTTTTAAATCGAAATATCTACTAATACCCTACCTCGCCTTGTAATTTTTTTTCGCGTTTGCGACATTGCCAAGTTATAAATTATTTTTCCAAATTTTTAAACAAGTATCCCCGATTTTAATTTATTTTAAATAGAATCCTCTACTTATTTTTATTGCTTTGAATTGCGCATGTCGAATCTAGTAAGATCTCATAATTTCGAAAATTTTGTTTCTATTAATTACTGAGATACGGCAACACCGCTTTTTCAATAAATAGTACCGGAACGCTTAAATATTTCCAAAACTGCCACCACGTTTACGTTAGATTTCATAAATAAGGCATTCCATTCAAAATTATGACGTAAAATTGGTAAATCTGACAACATTGATGTTAGCGTTTTTGAATTCTGTATGTTCAAAGACCCCCAAGTATTGAATTTCACCTCTCCAGCTGTGGCAGTTTTGGAAATATTTAAGCGTCCCGGTACCGTTTGCTAGAAAAGCGGTGTTGCCGTATATCAGAAATTAATAAAAACAAAATTTTGAGATTGTGAGATCTTATTAAATTCGACATGCGAAATTTATTGCAATAAAAATAAGTAGAGGATTCTGTTTAAAATACATTAAAATCAGGGATATTTGTTTCAAAATTTGGGAAAATAATTTATAACTTGGCAACGTCGCAAACGCAAAAAAGTATTACAAGGCGTGATAGGATATTAGTAGATATTTTTATTTAAAATAAAAATACGGGGTGTTACATTTAAAAAAACAAAGTGAAATGACCTTCAAGTTGCCGTAATTTAAAATTCTGCCAAAAACACACTGTAGATACAAATTGCTGGTAACATCCAAAATAATATCCACTTAATATTCAAGTAACTCGCTGTATAATATTACTGAGAAAAGTTATAAAGCAATATATATCAATTTGGACGTATTACTTGCGACCTTGCAAATCCGGAAATTAATAGAAAATTAATTATAACTTGGCAACGTCGCAATCGATCCCAAAAATATTTTAGGGTTGAATAGAGTTTAATAATGGACACTAGAAGAATTTAAGAAAAAGTTATAGTTCTGTATAAAAAAATCAAGTTGATCACTATCCTACTTTCCCGCAACACCCTGTATATTTCGAAATATTTTTTGAATATGCGTCTCAAGTAACCAAATAACTTTCGTATTTGACATTTTCTTCTATCAGGTATACCTTGCGAGATATCGAAGAATTACACACTAACTGGACACCCTGTATATGCCGGCCTTCCCTATTACGCATTTCGCGGATCATTCGGTTCTGTCAGGGCTCTAATATTGGAAGCGCTGAACTGCAGAGTACATTCTTATCTCCCCAGGTAGATCGCTGAGAATAGAGTGATAACAGATACATAGCAATCGTTCCAGTGGTAGTTTGCTAAGCAATCATTAAAGTACAAATCGTAATTAGGATCGACATAACGGGTACAGCGGTGGCTAAATATAAGTAGCAAGCCGCGCGGCCACAGCATCCGAGGCACGTAGGGAAACTAGAAAAACCAGAAGCAGAAGAGGAAAATCTATTCGTAGTGATCGGATTGATGTGTAAGCCGATAAATATTTACAACGGCTTGCTCTAAATTCGCGCCTCCGTTCCTACACTAATTTTAGCTGCCACACTTGCGGTTACTTACACTTACACGACATTCATTTGCGTTATACCGTACTCACTCCCTAAAGGTGCTATTACACTGTCCAGAATTCAAACTACTAAACGAGTAGGTATAGAAAGAGGGAGAAGAACGGGCTGGTAATTCAAGGGGAAGCTAGAAAAACTGGGTTCCGTCTCTGGAGTCAGGGTAGCTGGACTTTTATGAATCCAGGCAAAGGACATTCGACGATTCTAGCAGAGTTGCAGGAGGATTGTCCTATTTTGTTGGCGAGGAGCGATATAGTTTCTCCTACGCATCGCTTCAATCGCAAATTTACGGTGGTGTTCCCGTCAAGGGAAGAGTGGGAGTCTAGGGAAAGACAGCTCATCGAAGGAGGAGAACAAGTCTGGTACACAGACGGTTCACTCGCTAGAGAGGGCTCGGGCTCGGGAGTCTACGGACCCCATACAAGATTTTCATTCCCTCTTGGGGGGCACACCACAGTATTCCAGGCTGAGGTCTATGCGATACTTGCCTGTGTAAATCGTATTCGGGAAATTGACGGGTCTAGGAGGCGGATTACTATCTGCTCTGACAGTCAGGCAGCCATCAAAGCACTGAGTGCTTGGAAAATAACGTCGGGACTGGTCCTGGAGTGCAGGAGGGCTCTTGACGACATCCCAGCTAAACACAAGGTATCACCGATGTGGGTACCTGGGCACGCTGGGGTAAAGCGTAATGAAATGGCGGATCATCTGGCTAGGATGGGATCCGGAAACAGTTTTGTGGGCCCGGAACCAGCCTTAGGACTGTCTGCAAACTTGATTAGGAAAACAACTGGAGAGTGGATCCAGAATCAACACTCTCTGAGGTAGAACAACATCTCTGGTGATCTCCGTCAGGCTCGGGAGCTATTAGTAGGCCCTGCAGAGAGAATAGGACGATTTTGTCTCTCTCTGGATAGGAGTAACTTGAGATTGCTAGTAGGCCTATTAACGGGTCACAACACCTTCAGGCGTCACTTGTTTGTGGTGAGGGTGGTCAACGACCCAACGTGCACGTGGTGTGGTGAGGAGGAAAAAACCTCGGCACACATCTTGTGTCGCTGTGAAACCCTGGGTTATCACAGGCAGACTATGCTGGGCTCAAGCACCTTGGAACCAATAGAGATAAAACGGATAGGACCTAAGAATGTACTTGCCTTTGCCAAAAGGGCAGGTCTTAGGAACTAGCGCGGATAGAGGCGCAAAAGGGCCCATCGTGTGACCTATGCACCAGCAACATTCCATGCTGGATAGCCTCTGATCCTTATTCATTCAGCATCCTAGGCACGTAGGGAAACTAGAAAAACCAGAAGCAGAAGAGGAAAATCTATTCGTAGTGATCGGATTGATGTGTAAGCCGATAAATATTTACAACGGCTTGCTCTAAATTCGCGCCTCCGTTCCTACACTAATTTTAGCTGCCACACTTGCGGTTACTTACGCTTACAAGACATTCATTTGCGTTATACCGTACTCACTCCCTAAAGGTGCTATTACACTGTGCAGAATTCAAGCCACTAAATGGTAGGTATAGAAAGAGGCAGAAGAACGGAAAAAATATGTTTATGTACAACAAATGTTCCTAGTTCCATTTAGTCAGGTCTGGGATCCCCCTGGGTTCTATTTTAGACCCTTACCTCTCATTCTTTATATTTCGGATGCTCTTAAGGTTATTGCTGTTTTTGCACTCTGGTGACACGCTTTATATTTATTTCAAGAAAAAAATGTGTTAAGGGGTTTGGATACACACATTTATACATACGTATTTGCCATGTAAAACACGGACTCACAATTTTTCGCATAACACACTATTTTCAAACTACATATATAATATTCAGAAGGCGATAGTTAAGACCTTAATGTATGAGAACTATATTCGATTTTCTCAAAAAAGTTTTTTGATGTGCAGAAAAACTCGCAATGCAAAATCATACATTCTACAGATGCCTGTAATTTAACAACCAAACACGATATCAAAAAAGGCTAAATAGTTGCACAAACGTAAGCTTTCTTCTTCAATTTGCTCTTTGAGTCATTACTGTAAGTTTAAAGGTAAGTTCAGGAGCAGCCTGGAAATGCGAAATTCATTCTTATAGTGACCTTTGGACCTTACCTTTGGACCTTTTGACCTTACCTTTGGATTTTTGGACTTATCTGCCCTCATCTTAGACACACATACTGCAGAAAGGGAACAGGTGGCCACGCCTGTTCGCTAACACGGGAATACGCCTTTTCTTGGACTCTCAATTTCACGCGCTATACCCTAGACCCTTAATGTCTCAACTTCCCCTGAAAACATAATTTAAAGTGTAATGCTGTATGGTATGCTGCTCAAAAATGTTAAAGGAATAAATATCTGTAAAATGTAAACTTGGGGTGTTTTGTGGAACTGAAAATGATATTTTCAGAATAATTACATATTTTGTTCTACTAACTTCACAGAAATAAGGCATGTTTGTGCTCGCTATCCAAAATACGTTTACGATTTCAAACCCAGTACAAGAAATAAAGTGATTAAGATCGTCGTGGATCAAGATAATATCCACACTTAGCGAGCAGATAGAAGGAATTCTGCCGGTGCGCCATCTAGTACCCGAAGGTAACCGCAACCAAAGAGAAACGCTACTAGCAGCAGTAAACTCTTTGGTGGAACGACAAGGCTCGTTCGCTTTTGCCACTAGAGGCACGGATTTTGACGCAAGCAGCGTAAAGCCGATATACGAGGGTTGCTCTATACCTCCGTCAATCCACCAGTACGCAGACAGCTGTTTCACGCTTATTAGCGATCATCAGTGCGCCATAGGTCGATTGACGGAAATAGAGAGCATCAATTTTTTTCCATGTTTAATAAACATGTGAAAGATGTGCGAGCAGACAGAAGGAATTCTGCGGTATAGAGCAACCCTCGTATATCGGCTTTACGCTGCTTGCGTCAAAATACGTGCCTCTAGTGGCAAAAGCGAACGAGCCTTGTCGTTCCACCAAAGAGTTTACTGCTGCTAGTAGTGTTTCTCTTTGGTTGCCGTTACCTTCGGGTACTAGATGGCGCACCGGCAGAATTCCTTCTGTCTGCTCGCACATCTTTCACATGTTTATTAAACATGGAAAAAAATTGATGCTCTCTATTTCCGTCAATCGACCGATGGCGCACTGATGATCGCTAATAAGCGTGAAACAGCTGTCTGCGTACTGGTGGATTGACGGAGGTATAGAGCAACCCTCATCCACACTTAGATTTTATATTGAAGTAGGCTCTGACAGTTCCACTAGGCAACGAAATAACTGTTTTATATTGTTGAATTCATTGTATGTTAAAATGGTAGACCTTAGCGAGATAGAACTAGCTCGTAGTGTAGTTTTAACTGAAAATGGTGTTGAAATCCAACAAGTCGCAAGAAATTTCAATCGCAACCCTTCAGTAATCAAGCGTGTGTATTATCGCTATAGGATGATTGGAGAATATAAAAGACTAGCCAGATAAAGTCAGAGGCGGAAACCACACGAGGCCAAGACCGGTATTTAGTTTTCTGCTTTGCGTAAACGAACATCTTCAGCCAAAGATCTCCAAACTGCTCTCAGGGCGGCTCATCAAGCTATAATTTCTGAACTGTCAGTTGGAAAGAGATTATAGGAGACTGATTTAAGAAGACTAGTACGAAAATCTGTTTTAACTCCAGCTCATAAAACTTCTCGATTGAACTTCGCTCGTGATCATATGCAAAGTCAGCTCAAAATTGGAAACTTGTACTCTTCATAGACGAACCATGATTCCGCCTAACCCGTTGTGACGGTCCGGTACGTGTGTACAGACCTCCTAATGAATTTTACTCCTCTAAACCCCAAAAAGAAGTATCCAGACGTGGAGACGGTTCCGTAATGGTGCAATGAGGAAAAAACGGACCTTGTAGTGATATCGGAAACCCTCGATTCTTTCAGATCATGTTATTCTTGCAACATATGGTACTGATCCTGGTTTTTTTTTCGTGTGCATGAAATTCGTACAATGAATTGGCCAGTGTTTAGCCCCGACCTCAGTCCGGTCTATCTATGGGATATATTGGATAGGCGTATTCGTCGCCGCTTAAATCCACCCCAAACTCTTCAAAAACTAACAGAAGCACTTATCGATGAATGGGATAGTATACCACACACGAAGTAACACAAGGAGATGCTAATAAGAAATTCGAGCTGCAGCTGCAATAATGGATCTATCAGGATAGTCATTATCCTACGATGATCGTTTAATTAGGTTTTCTGATTGGCAAGCTGCATCTAACAAGATTATGTTGAGCATTTTTTGACACTTCCAAAACCATTGAAATTTCCTCATTTTGCGTGATATTATCAATTTTTGTCAAATCAAATCCAAATTACACTGATAATTGTATTCAGTGCAATTATCGGTTGCTATGACTACACAATTGAGTTTGACAGCTTTATTCCAAATTAATTTCAAAATATCACGTTTCGGTAACAGAGGTATGAATGTCAATAGATAAATAAATCTTCTGTTATGTTGGGCTGGAAGTTTCCAAAAAATTTTTCGCCAAATATCTCCCGGACATTGAGAAATGCGGTGCAAATGCCTCATAATTTTCTGTAAAATTTCTCGATTTTCATAAAATTATCTCTTCTATTTTGAATATCATAAGGATGTTACTGCAGAACATTACTCGTTAGAGCCCAACTTGTATGGTTTTTTTTCATAAATTAGTCAATATAATAGTTTTTCTGTATGTAGTTCAAAGAAATATAGACTTTCGATCTTAGATTTCTGATATAAACGTAATATATTTTAATAAACAGTTGAATGTCAAACTCCATCAGATTAATTTTCTCCATAGCAATTTGTTGGGAATATCTCTTTAGTCACCTTTTGTCTTTAAAGATATACTGTAATATTGATTTTGCCATATGGTCAGTTCGCAGTAAATGCGCAAATGCCTTTTTGCATCTCACCTGACCATCTGGTTGCGTTTCTGTGCCACTAATCACTATGTACTTGAATATCGTTTTCATGTTTACAAGATACGTCTAGTTTATCTGTTTCTCTTTCCTCTATGCGACCTAATTAATCAATAAAGAAGAAATTATTGATGTTATTATTAATTGCAGCCAAGGAGATATTGACAGATCTTCTGCACTACTATCTACAATGATCGTTTAGATAATATAAGTGATGGGAACGTAATCAAAATAAAGACAGTATGTAGTTGAAATGGGTAGATATGCCGAATCTCTGTTTAATAGTGGCATAGGCTAATACAGGAACTAGAAGTTTGCATTGACACGATATGCTTCAAACTTGAAAATGCGCTTACTTCACAGCCATGCTAAAAGTTCACTTTTTTAGGTTTTATAATAACTAAGTGGTTCTGGCGTTGAGTTTCAAGCAAAAACCGTTATTTCATAAATTTGTTCGTCGTTACATTCCACGTACGTGTTAATATGCATGTAGTTTTTTTCTGTGCTACTGTAGAATAATTGCAGTTACGTCAAGTTCTTTTATTTTTGTAGACTTATTGCTGAAATCGACAATCATACGAGTTAAATGGTTTTCAGATACACAGTACATATGACAAATACTTATATGTAATGGAAGACAAATGTGTTTCTCTTCATAAAAGTCAAAAGTTTCCGACCGTGGCCCATCTTCTCGGCAAAATTGTGACACGTGGGGCGTGACTGATTTTCATTTTTACTTCCTGTAAACACCTTTGAGAAATAGTGATTCAAACGATTGGACAAAACCTAAAGTTATACTGAAATCATTATATTGAAGGCTTGCTAGTTTTCTTGGCGCTATTAAGCTATACATATTTAGCAATATCTTGGACACACCATACCGTGAAAAAATTTAGCAAATATGGGGCTGATGTCCGTGTTGCTCCTAAGGACAAAACTGTCGCTTTCTCAGAATGCAGGAAGTGATGCTCCTTTGATCATCAACGTAGGCTGCTGACATACTATTATAGTTTCTTAAGATTGAGGAAAATTGGTCATCACATGATGCTTGGAAGAGGATTTGGTCATGAATTCACTATATTCATGACCAAAGAGGATAACTATGTGAATATAGGTAATTTTTATCATACGGCTAAGGGTAAATTTATACATGCTACAAAATTGTATACTGTGAGAAGTGACCTTATCGAAAATAAAAATTCGATATTCTCTTTGAGTGGTGCTGATCACCTTGAAAGAATTATATCACTTAAATTCGTTAGAAGTCTTTAAAAATACCTACATTAGTAATCAGGTGGAGAGGGGAAGGCCGCTACTTTATCTTGCTAACTCCGGCTCCCGATGGGATAAATATGCTACCCAAAGAATTTGCATATAGACGGAATAAAATTATTTACAATAAAAACTGAATACTAATAATCATAAATATTTGGTTCAAGAAACACAGAACAATACGAATGAAAACGGTATTCCATCGGCCAGCTTGGAGCCAGGATGTCTGTTTGATAGTGTTGGCCTGGATACACACATTTATACATACGTATTTGCCATGTAAAACTCACAATTTCTCGCATAACTCACTCTATTTTCAAACTACATATCTGTATAATATTTCAGAAGGCGATACTTAAGACCTTAATGGATGAAAACTATTTTCGATTTTCTCAAAAAAGCTTTTTAATGTGCAAAAAAATAGCAATGCAAAATCATACATTCTATAAATGCCTGTAATTTAACAACCAAACACGATATCAAAAAAGGCTAAATAGTTGAACAAGCGCAAGCTTTCTTCTTCAATTTGCTCTTTGAGTCATTGCTGTAAGTTTAAAGGTAACGACAGGAGCTAGGAAATGCAAGTTAATTTTTATGGTGACCTTTGGACATTACCTTTGGGCCTTTTGACCTTAACTTTGGATTTTTGGACTTATCTCCCCTCATCTCAGACACACACGCCTCCTTGCTAACACGGGAATAAGTCTTTTCTTTGATTCTAAATTTCGCGCGCTATGCCCTAGACCCTTAAGAACGTCAGATGAGATGCATAAGTTGTACGAATATTCTTCATAATAATTCAAAAGTGTCTAGTTTTTTACTAATTTTCGAAGAACTACTATATTGGTAACATTTAAGAGCCTCTTTCTGTTTTGGACAATAAACATAACTACCAAAAATGTGAAAATGACAACGTAAGTCTATACAGACATTATTTTATAGTTTGAAAACTACACAAAAAAGTGTGTAGTGAGGACGTCAATAGCTGTCTTTATTGTTTCGTGACTCTCGAGATTTAATCGACGATTCAAAAAAGAAAATCAAAAGAAATAAATTCAAAAATTAGTCTTTATTTTCTAATAACAAGTAAAACAGTTATTCGTTCGTATATAATATATAATAATTCGAGTGCACTCTAGTGATCATTAAATGCAAGCGGCATACGCTATCTTTGATACAACCTTATAATAAAACATTATTAAAAACAATTAACAATAATATAAATAGGTGGAATGAGAAACACGCCGCTCTCTGCACTGCGCAAAATGTCGCTGTGCCATGCGGCGGCGCACATTTTAGCCGCCAGAATGCAGAAGGCAATCATCCTTGAGTTCCTTCGTCTACTTAGGGCGCACGACTCGCGGACCTAGTGATTGCTCATCTCACGGTGTTGGGAGTACTGACTAATATGTCGCATGCCTATTAGATGTAAACATGAATGTGGGAGAAAATTTCACAATGTTGATGAAACAGACCTAGATGTAGAGTCATTAAACCACTATTTTGTGCATCATGCAGAAGAAATCATAAATAAATGTGTTAAGCCAGTTGATATCACTTCTATAGCTATTGACCCGAAATGTGGTAGTATATTTTTTCAAGCAGTAACAGAGGTGGAGGTTATGCGTTACATCAAAAAACTTAAAAATAAAAATACTCTAGATATATATGATATGAGTACAGCATTATTGATTGAATGTGCCCATTATATAGTCAAACCTATGACAGTATTAATCAACGCTTGCTACTCTGAGGGGTATTTCCCCGATTTCTGTAAACACACCAAAGTCATACCCATTCATAAAAAAGGTGAGACAGATGATCCAAATAACTATCGGCAGATTCATATAGCTCCAAGCTTGTCAAAAATACTTGAATATGCCATACTTGACCAGCTGGTAGTATACACAGAAAAAATGAAGATAATCAACGATAGTCAGTTTGGTTTCAGATCTGGTAGGGGAACATCTGATGCTATAATAAGCCTTGTAGAGAATATACAGGAATCTCTTAATAATGAATGTGTACATGTCGCTGTGTTTACAGACCTATCTAAGGCGTTTGATTGTATAAGTCATAAAATGTTGATTGCAAAGCTGGAAATGTATGGTATCAGAGGCGTTGCGAGTAATCTCATTGCATCGTATCTTGAAAACAGAAAACAAAGAGTATATTCTAATGGGAAAATAAGTCAAGAACTAACAGCAGGTAGAGGGGTTCCACAGGGCTCTATACTTGGTCCCTTTCTATTTATCTTATATATGAATGATGTGACTAATCATATGAATTTGCTAGATACAGATGTAACTACTACTATGTACGCTGATGATACTACATTTAGCTTTTCTATAGATAAAATTGATATGAAAGAGACAGAGAATATTGTTCGGACCGTTTTGACTCATTCTGAAAAATGGTTTGGCTATAACGAACTGTATCTGAACAATGAAAAAACTATACACTGTTTATTCACGTCTCAAAGAACCTCAGAATTACAGTATGCGAAATTCCTTGGTGTTCAGTTTGATTCGCATATGTCCTGGTCATCACATATAGACACCATGTGCACCAATCTATCCAAGGCTGTATATGCTATCAGAAAAATTTCATTTATAATTGACTCCGGTGCCTCCTTAACAGCCTACTACGGTATGTTTCACTCTGTATTAAATTATGGAGTACTTGCTTGGGGTAATGCTTCACATTCCCAACTACAGAGAATTTTTTTGGTACAGAAGGCAGCGGTACGCAGCATAGTGAGGGCTAGTCATGACGAGCATTGTCGTCAATTCTTTAGGAGCCTCAAAATTATGACTGTTTTCGCTGTAATCTTGTACCAGCATTTAATACATACAAAAAAACACTTAACCAATTACTGCACCTTATCAGAGATTCATGGGTACAATACTCGTGGCAAAAACAAACTGGTACCTCCAAGAAGTAGAATTAACGTAGCCAGAAGTCTTGGAGTTGACTATTATAACATACTTCCCGAGAACGTCAGAAACCTGCCACTAAATGCTTTCAAAAGAAAGGTTAGATCCATTTTGTTAGAAATCGCTCCCTACAATTTTAGTGAGTTTAAAGAATATTTTTAGAAATTTTATTTGTAGTTATAAATAATGTTCGACTATGTTTTAACTGTATTTTAATCTGTAACTGTTTATTTTATTGTTTTTAATCTGTGTCAGTGTGCATGTATTTAATTTTATTATGATTCTTACCATGATAGAGGTACACAAAGACTGATATTTGTATAGTATGTACATACGTTTACCCTGACTCGCCAATAATGTTTTATACATTCACTGGTATAATAAATATCTATCTATCTATCTATCTATGATAATGAAAAACACCAATGTATCCAGGGACCCACAACATATTCTTGTAGTCTGGTCTGTTCTGCGTTCAACTTCGAAACAACCTGTATAACCAGTACTGGACTAGCACAAATCAGTTTTTTCTAATTGATTTTAGGCTAACCTACTTTAGCCTAGAATAAACTAGTTCATCCTATCTCTCTTTGGATAGATTAGTTTAGCCTAGGAAAACTAATCTATCCCGAAACCAGGTTCGCCGGTAACATCTATGTATAATGCCGTACCTAAGCTTTTTGGAGCAAAGCAGCTCGTCTAACCTAGGAGATAACTGCCTGCTTCTCTTTTCTATGGCACTAAGTTTCAAAGTGTGGATCTTGGAAGCATAATATCACGTGGTATCATTTTCAAGTTCTCTTATGTCTGCGACTGGTAGTCTGTCTTCGTCACTATTTTTGTGACTAATTGATTTGGAACGGTGCGTCCCGTCGTCCTCCTTGTGATTTTACGTAAAGATTTGTATAACATTTGTGAAAAATAGGATTCATGTTGATATACAGTCATCAGAGTAAATTTTTCATTAGGGTGATCAAAACAGGTATCCTGTGGGAAGTACAAAACCATCCTAATTACCTACTTGCCTGCATCATTCTTGACGAGCATGTTCAGTTGCAAAATGCCTTCCAAGAAAACCTCGCATGAAAAACGGTTGAATTGTTTGTTGCACATGTCGTCACAGCCTATATCAGATAAAACTTGCTTCGCATCAAGATTAGTTCTTTGTTTTCTCTCGTAAGAAATGGTCTTTGTATGCGTATATGGCGTCATGGTGCATTTTGCAACTGCATTCGGATGAAATCTGCTAACGGTCGCTTAACTCGATTGTTATTCTGCAACTGCTGGCCAAGCAAAGGCTAGAGTTTCTTTTTGGCATGCGCTCGAGCGTGCAACTGCGTTCGTTAGCTGGCATCAAATCAACCGTGCCTCTCGTTATTAATTGAATCTGCACTTTAATTGCATCAACTCGAATACGAGTAGGTTAATCCCGAAAACGTCAGGAGTAACTAATGTTGTGCATCAATTTCCATCTAAAGAGGTCTAATTCTAGCACGTTCATGATCCATTTTCCTGCAACAGCTCAATGCAGAATCCTTTTGTTATGCTCAGCTATAGAGAAGCCTGGGTACTGTGGACTTTGTGTGACATTTATAAATATCATAAAGCTTGCCAAAAGGCATTGACCATATAACAGACAAAAATGGAGATAGAGGCTGGTATATGAGCTAAACGAAGTCTGTTTGGGTCTCCGTCTTATTTTGTTATAGGACGCCTGGTTGTGATTATTTACTTATTGTTAAATTTCAAACTGGTATCGCATTTTGTGTTGCAAAGAAGCAAAGAAAGTGCTTCCTCTTGCAGAGACATCTATTTGACTTAAACTTTTTGGTGCAACTGCACTTGAGGAGACCTTGACTGAATGTTTGATCTCTGATGTTATCAAAGATCTCATTTTCATGTCCACTTCTTTTTCTAGTTGAAACAGAATGAATAGCAGTTCGAAACAGTTTGAACTGGGACAAATCCCAAAAACGTTAGGAGTAACTAATGTTGTGCATCAATTTCCATCTAAAGAGGTTTAATTCTAGCACGTTCATGATCCATTTTCCTGCAACAGCTCAACGCAGAATCCTTTTGTTATGCCCAGCTACAGAAAAGCCTGCGTACTGTGTACTCTATGTGACATTTATAAATACCTTAAAGCTTGCCAAAAAGGCATTGACCATATAACAGCCAAAAATGGAGATAGAGGCTGGTATGCGAGCTCTAGAAGGATTCGTTTTATAGTCACACTGTGTGAGGGGATGAGTAGATATTCCGTTGAAGTCCAAAGAGAAGTAAAGTAAGTAAACATCTGTGTATGCCTAGCTATCTGAGGAAGCTGTATGAGCAAGTGACAGAAGGTGTATTGAGAGGCTATTTTGGGCCAGGTACTGTCCCTGTTCAATATGACCTTATTATTTATTTAGCGTAGGGCATGGAATATACAGTAGGTAGATTATTATAGTTCAATGTTTAAATTTTGGATATATTTAATCGACGCTGGAGTCGCGTAAAGGAAGTCTCTTGGGTCTCCGTCTTATGTTGTTATAGGACGCTCGGTTTTGATTATCTACTTGTTGTTAAATTTCAAACTAGTATCGCATTTTGTGTTGCAAAGAAGCAAAGAAAGTGCTTCTTCTTGCAGAGACATCTATTTGACTGACTTAAACTTTTTGGTGCAACTGCACTTGAGGAGACCTTGACTGAATGTTTGATCTCTGATGTTATCAAAGGTCTCATTTTCATGTCCACTTTTTCTTCTAGTTGAAACAGAATGAATAGCAGTTCGAAACAGTTTGAACTGGGACAAATCCCGAAAACGTCAGGAGTAACTAATGCTGTGCATCAATTTCCATCCAAAGAGGTCCAATTCTAGCATGTTCATGATCCATTTTCCTGCAACAGCTCAATGCAGAATCCTTTTGTTATGCTCAGCTATAGAGAAGCCTGCGTACTGTGCACTCTGTGTGACATTTATAAATATCACAAAGCATGCCAAAAGGAATTGACCATATAACAGCCAAAAATGGAGATAGAGGCTGGTATGCGAGCTCCAGAAGGATTCGCATTAGTCACACTGTGTAGGTATGCCGTTGAACCCCAAACAGAAGTAAACTATCATAAGTAAACATCTTTGTACGTTTAGCTATCTGAGGAAGCTGTGTGAGCAAATGATAGGAGGGGTATTGAGAGACTATTTAGGGCCAAAGCAGGGACTGTCCCTGTTCAATATGGGTTAAGGAGAGGTATCAAGGTAATTAGTTAGTTAGAAGAAGAAAACATTGATAGTTACAGTACTAAGAAACAATTAATTGTGCAGTTGCATATAGCATGCCAGGGATAATGGCACATTCGAATGACATATCTCTTCAATCTGTTTAGTGTGTGTTTAGGCCATAAAGACAAGGAAATGAGACTCACTATTTGAGGTTCTTAGAGATTCATTTTGATGTATAAATTAACAGCTTTCATGTACCATTGTTCTTTCAAACGGTGAACGTATAATTATTTAGGGCATACCTCATAAATAACAACAAATCTCGGGAAAAACAACAAATGATTTTCAGATTACCGCCGACTAGTTAGGAAGCTGGGAAAAAACATTTCGGATAATTTCAAGGTGCTGATTACAAATCCAGTCGCAGTTTGAGTCTCAGTCTCGTATGACGAAAATAAAAAATTTCAGATCTGTCGGGGCGGCGGGTGTACCTGAAAAAATCAAAAATCTTTACTTGGCTTTCTATTGAGATGGAACCTCGGATTTCGTATAATTTCAAGGTGTTGATTACAAATCCAGTCGCAGTTCTGAGTATCAGTTTCGTATGACGAAAATAAAAAATTTCAGATCTGTCGGGGCGGCGGGTGTACCTGAAAAAATCAAAAATCTTTACTTGGCTTTCTATTGAGATGGAACCTCGAATTTCGGATAATTTCAACGTGCTGATTACAAATCCAGTCGCAGTTTGAGTCTCAGTCTCGTATGACGAAAATAAAAAATTTCAGATCTGTCGGGGCGGCGGGTGTACCTGAAAAAATCAAAAATCTTTACTTGGCTTTCTATTGAGATGGAACCTCGAATTTCGGATAATTTCAAGGTGCTGATTACAAATCCAGTCGCAGTTTGAGTCTCAGTCTCGTATGACGAAAATAAAAAATTTCAGATCTGTCGGGGCGGCGGGTGTACCTGAAAAAATCAAAAATCTTTACTTGGCTTTCTATTGAGATGGAACCTCGAATTTCGGATAATTTCAAGGTGCTGATTACAAATCCAGTCGCAGTTTGAGTCTCAGTCTCGTATGACGAAAATAAAAAATTTCAGATCTGTCGGGGCGGCGGGTGTACCTGAAAAAATCAAAAATCTTTACTTGGCTTTCTATTGAGATGGAACCTCGGATTTCGTATAATTTCAAGGTGTTGATTACAAATCCAGTCGCAGTTCTGAGTATCAGTTTCGTATGACGAAAATAAAAAATTTCAGATCTCTCGGGGCGGCGGGTGTACCTGAAAAAATCGAAAATCTTTATTTGGCTTTCTATTGAGATGGAACCTCGTATTTCGGATAATTTCAAGGTGCTGATTACAAATCCAGTCGCAGTTTTGAGTCTCAGTCTCGTATGACGAAAATAAAAAATTTCAGATCTGTCGGGGCGGCGGGTGTACTTGAAAAAATCAAAAATCTTTACTTGGCTTTCTATTGAGATGGAACCTCGGATTTCGTATAATTTCAAGGTGCTGAATACAAATCCAGTCGCAGTTCTGAGTATCAGTTTCGTATGACGAAAATAAAAAATTTCAGATCTCTCGGGGCGGCGGGTGTACCTAAAAAAATCGAAAATCTTTATTTGGCTTTCTATTGAGATGGAACCTCGCATTTCGGATAACTTCAAGGTGCTGATTACAAATCCAGTTGCAGTTTTGAGCCTCAGTCTCTTATGACGAAAATGAAAAATTTCAGATCTCTCGGGTTGGCGGGTGTACCTAAAAAAATCGAAAACCTTTATTTGGCTTTCTATTAAGACGAAACCTCGCATTTCGGATAATTTCAAGGTGCTGATTACAAATCCAGTCGCACTTTTGAGCCTCAGTCTCGTATCACGAAAATAAAAAATTTCAGATCTCTCGGGGCGGCGGGTGTAACTAAAAAAATCGAAAATCTTTATTTGGCTTTCTATTAAGATGGAACCTTGGATTTCGCATGATTTTAAGGTGCTGATTACAAATCCAGTCGCAGTTTGAGTCTCAGTCTCGTATGACGAAAATAAAAAATTTCAGATCTGTCGGGGCGGCGGGTGTACCTGAAAAAATCAAAAATCTTTACTTGGCTTTCTATTGAGATGGAACCTCGGATTTCGGATAATTTCAAGGTGCTGATTACAAATCCAGTCGCAGTTTGAGTCTCAGTCTCGTATGACGAAAATAAAAAATTTCAGATCTGTCGGGGCGGCGGGTGTACCTGAAAAAATCAAAAATCTTTACTTGGCTTTCTATTGAGATGGAACCTCGGATTTCGTATAATTTCAAGGTGTTGATTACAAATCCAGTCGCAGTTCTGAGTATCAGTTTCGTATGACGAAAATAAAAAATTTCAGATCTCTCGGGGCGGCGGGTGTACCTGAAAAAATCGAAAATCTTTATTTGGCTTTCTATTGAGATGGAACCTCGTATTTCGGATAATTTCAAGGTGCTGATTACAAATCCAGTCGCAGTTTTGAGTCTCAGTCTCGTATGACGAAAATAAAAAATTTCAGATCTGTCGGGGCGGCGGGTGTACTTGAAAAAATCAAAAATCTTTACTTGGCTTTCTATTGAGATGGAACCTCGGATTTCGTATAATTTCAAGGTGCTGAATACAAATCCAGTCGCAGTTCTGAGTATCAGTTTCGTATGACGAAAATAAAAAATTTCAGATCTCTCGGGGCGGCGGGTGTACCTAAAAAAATCGAAAATCTTTATTTGGCTTTCTATTGAGATGGAACCTCGCATTTCGGATAACTTCAAGGTGCTGATTACAAATCCAGTTGCAGTTTTGAGCCTCAGTCTCTTATGACGAAAATGAAAAATTTCAGATCTCTCGGGTTGGCGGGTGTACCTAAAAAAATCGAAAACCTTTATTTGGCTTTCTATTAAGACGAAACCTCGCATTTCGGATAATTTCAAGGTGCTGATTACAAATCCAGTCGCACTTTTGAGCCTCAGTCTCGTATCACGAAAATAAAAAATTTCAGATCTCTCGGGGCGGCGGGTGTAACTAAAAAAATCGAAAATCTTTATTTGGCTTTCTATTAAGATGGAACCTTGGATTTCGCATGATTTTAAGGTGCTGATTACAAATCCAGTCGCAGTTTGAGTCTCAGTCTCGTATGACGAAAATAAAAAATTTCAGATCTGTCGGGGCGGCGGGTGTACCTGAAAAAATCAAAAATCTTTACTTGGCTTTCTATTGAGATGGAACCTCGGATTTCGTATAATTTCAAGGTGTTGATTACAAATCCAGTCGCAGTTCTGAGTATCAGTTTCGTATGACGAAAATAAAAAATTTCAGATCTGTCGGGGCGGCGGGTGTACCTGAAAAAATCAAAAATCTTTACTTGGCTTTCTATTGAGATGGAACCTCGAATTTCGGATAATTTCAAGGTGCTGATTACAAATCCAGTCGCAGTTTGAGTCTCAGTCTCGTATGACGAAAATAAAAAATTTCAGATCTGTCGGGGCGGCGGGTGTACCTGAAAAAATCAAAAATCTTTACTTGGCTTTCTATTGAGATGGAACCTCGAATTTCGGATAATTTCAAGGTGCTGATTACAAATCCAGTCGCAGTTTGAGTCTCAGTCTCGTATGACGAAAATAAAAAATTTCAGATCTGTCGGGGCGGCGGGTGTACCTGAAAAAATCAAAAATCTTTCCTTGGCTTTCTATTGAGATGGAACCTCGAATTTCGGATAATTTCAAGGTGCTGATTACAAATCCAGTCGCAGTTTGAGTCTCAGTCTCGTATGACGAAAATAAAAAATTTCAGATCTGTCGGGGCGGCGGGTGTACCTGAAAAAATCAAAAATCTTTACTTGGCTTTCTATTGAGATGGAACCTCGGATTTCGTATAATTTCAAGGTGTTGATTACAAATCCAGTCGCAGTTCTGAGTATCAGTTTCGTATGACGAAAATAAAAAATTTCAGATCTCTCGGGGCGGCGGGTGTACCTGAAAAAATCGAAAATCTTTATTTGGCTTTCTATTGAGATGGAACCTCGTATTTCGGATAATTTCAAGGTGCTGATTACAAATCCAGTCGCAGTTTTGAGTCTCAGTCTCGTATGACGAAAATAAAAAATTTCAGATCTGTCGGGGCGGCGGGTGTACTTGAAAAAATCAAAAATCTTTACTTGGCTTTCTATTGAGATGGAACCTCGGATTTCGTATAATTTCAAGGTGCTGATTACAAATCCAGTCGCAGTTCTGAGTATCAGTTTCGTATGACGAAAATAAAAAATTTCAGATCTCTCGGGGCGGCGGGTGTACCTAAAAAAATCGAAAATTTTTATTTGGCTTTCTATTGAGATGAAACTTCGCATTTCGGACAATTTCAAGGTGCTGATTACAAATCCAGTCGCAGTTTTGTGCCTCAGTGTCGTATGACGAAAATAAAAAATTTCAGATCTCTCGGGGCGGCGGGTGTACCCAAAAAAATCGAAAATCTTTATTTGGCTTTCTATTGAGATGGAACCTCGCATTTCGGATAACTTCAAGGTGCTGATTACAAATCCAGTTGCAGTTTTGAGCCTCAGTCTCTTTTGACGAAAATGAAAAATTTCAGATCTCTCGGGTTGGCGGGTGTACCTAAAAAAATCGAAAATCTTTATTTGGCTTTCTATTAAGACGAAACCTCGCATTTCGGATAATTTCAAGGTGCTGATTACAAATCCAGTCGCACTTTTGAGCCTCAGTCTCGTATCATGAAAATAAAAAATTTCAGATCTCTCGGGGCGGCGGGTGTAACTAAAAAAATCGAAAATCTTTATTTGGCTTTCTATTAAGATGGAACCTTGGATTTCGCATGATTTTAAGGTGCTGATTACAAATCCAGTCGCAGTTTTGAGCCTCAGTTTCGTATGACGAAAATAAAAAATTCAGATCTCTCGGGGCGGCGAGTGTACCTAAAAAAATCGAAAATCTTTATTTGGCTTTCTATTGAGATAAAACCTCGAATTTCGGATAATTTCAAGGTGCTGATTACAAATCCTGTCGCAGTTTTGAGTCTCAGTCTCGTTTGACGAAAATAAAAAATTTCAGATCTCTCGGGGCGGCGGGTGTACCTAAAAAAATCGAAAATCTTTATTTGGCTTTCTATTGAGATGAAACCTCGCATTTTGGTTAATATCAAGGTGCTGATTACAAATCCAGTCGCAGTTTTGAGCCTCAGTCTCGTATAACGAAAATAAAAAATTTCAGATCTCTTGGGGCGGCGGGTGTACCTAAAAAAATCGAAAACCTTTATTTGGCTTTTTATTGAGATGAAACCTCGCATTTCGGATAATTTCAAGGTGCTGATTACAAATCCAGTCGCAGTTTTGTGCCTCAGTCTCGTATGACGAAAATAAAAAATTTCAGATCTCTCGGGGCGGCGGGTGTAACTAAAAAAATCGAAAATCTTTATTTGGCTTTCTATTGAGATGAAACCTCGCATTTCGGTTAATATCAAGGTGCTGATTACAAATCCAGTCGCAGTTTTGAGTCTCAGTCTCGTATGACGAAAATAAAAAATTTCAGATCTGTCGGGGCGGCGGGTGTACCTAAAAAAATCGAAAATTTTTATTTGGCTTTCTATTGAGATGAAACTTCGCATTTCGGACAATTTCAAGGTGCTGATTACAGATCCAGTCGCAGTTTTGTGCCTCAGTGTCGTATGACGAAAATAAAAAATTTCAGATCTCTCGGGGCGGCGGGTGTACCTAAAAAAATCGAAAATCTTTATTTGGCTCTCTATTGAGATGGAACCTCGCATTTCGGATAACTTCAAGGTGCTGATTACAAATCCAGTTGCAGTTTTGAGCCTCAGTCTCTTATGACGAAAATGAAAAATTTCAGATCTCTCGGGTTGGCGGGTGTACCTAAAAAAATCGAAAATCTTTATTTGGCTTTCTATTAAGACGAAACCTCGCATTTCGGATAATTTCAAGGTGCTGATTACAATTCCAGTATTTCGGATAATTTCAAGGTGCTGATTACAAATCCAGTCGCAGTTTTGAGTCTCAGTCTCGTATGACGAAAATAAAAAATTTCAGATCTGTCGGGGCGGCGGGTGTACCTGAAAAAATCAAAAATCTTTACTTGGCTTTCTATTGAGATGGAACCTCGGATTTCGTATAATTTCAATGTGCTGATTACAAATCCAGTCGCAGTTCTGAGTATCAGTTTCGTATGACGAAAATAAAAAATTTCAGATCTCTCGGGGCGGCGGGTGTACCTAAAAAAATCGAAAATCTTTATTTGGATTTCTATTGAGATGAAACTTCGCATTTCGGATAATTTCAAGGTGCTGATTACAAATCGAGTCGCAGTTTCGAGCCTCAGATGCGTATGACAAAAATAAAAAATTTCAGATCTCTCGGGGCGGCGGGTGTATCTAAAAAAAATGAAAATCTTTATTTGGCTTTCTATTGAGATGGAACCTCGTATTTCGGATAACTTCAAGGTGCTGATTACAAGTTTAGTCGCAGTTTTGAGTCTCAGTCTCGTATGACGAAAATAAAAAATTTCAGATCTCTCGGGGCGGCGGGTGTACCTGAAAAAATCAAAAATCTTTACTTGGCTTTCTATTGAGATGGAACCTCGGATTTCGTATAATTTCAAGGTGCTGATTACAAATCCAGTCGCAGTTCTGAGTATCAGTTTCGTATGACGAAAATAAAAAATTTCAGATCGCTCGGGGCGGCGGGTGTAACTAAAAAAATCGAAAATATTTATTTGGCTTTCTATTGAGATGAAACCTCGAATTTCGAATAATTTCAAGGTGCTGATTACAAATCCAGTCGCAGCTTTGTGCCTCAGTCTCGTATGACGAAAATAAAAAATTTCAGATCTCTCGGGGCGGCGGGTGTACCTAAAAAAATCGAAAATCTTTATTTGGGTTTCTATTGAGATGGAACCTCGCATTTCGGATAACTTCAAGGTGCTGATTACAAATCCAGTTGCAGTTTTGAGCCTCAGTCTCTTATGACGAAAATGAAAAATTTCAGATCTCTCGGGTTGGCGGGTGTACCTAAAAAAATCGAAAATCTTTATTTGGCTTTCTATT
The DNA here is from genome assembly GCA_951848785.1 of Callosobruchus maculatus. Lineage (NCBI taxonomy): Eukaryota > Metazoa > Arthropoda > Insecta > Coleoptera > Chrysomelidae > Callosobruchus > Callosobruchus maculatus. The sequence goes on along the minus strand of CATOUR010000042.1, from coordinate 669,504 downwards.
GAGACGAAACCTCGCATTTCGGATAATTTCAAGGTGCTGATTACAAATCCAGTCGCACTTTTGAGCCTCAGTCTCGTATGACGAAAATAAAAAGTTTCAGCTCTCTCGGGGCGGCGGGTGTAACTAAAAAAATCGAAAATCTTTATTTGGCTTTCTATTGAGATGAAACCTCGAATTTCGGATAATTTCAAGGTGTTGATTACAAATCTTGTCACAGTTTTGAGTCTCAGTCTCGTTTGACGAAAATAAAAAATTTCAGATCTCTCGGGGCGGCGGGTGTACCTAAAAAAATCGAAAATCTTTATTTGGCTTTCTATTGAGATGAAACCTCGCATTTCGGTTAATATCAAGGTGCTGATTACAAATCCAGTCGCAGTTTTGAGCCTCAGTCTCGTATAACGAAAATAAAAAATTTCAGATCTCTTGGGGCGGCGGGTGTACCTAAAAAAATCGAAAATCTTTATTTGGCTTTTTATTGAGGTGGAACCTCGCATTTCGAATAATTTCAAGGTGCTCATTACAAATCCAGTCGCAGTTTTGAGTCTCAGTCTCGTTTGACGATGTGTGATCTGGTTGGCGGTTTCCAGGCTGGGTTGGCATGACCGCCATGGCTCAGCAGGTAGAGCATCGCACTAGAATTCCGCAGATCGCGGGATCAAATCCCGCTGTCAGGCTATTCTTTTTGTGACATTTTCTAGTAGCACCTTGATTTATCGGCCCGACATACGACCAATAGCATGAACAATGGAATATAGAGTCAAGAAATAGTTTGTATTATGGTTGTTTGTAAACAAGGTCATGAGCTACAATACTGTATACCAGGGCCGTAGCTAGGCGTTGACCATGGAGGGGGTTCATGGTGACCTTAGGGGGGGGGGTTCTTGTATAAAAGGATACGTAATGTCTTAATTTGCTTAAAATCTGTATAGATCGAATCGCTGCTAATGTGTTATGAGCGCCGAGGGTTTGGTTAGTAGTAAAATAAATCACTAAGCTTGGAGAAAGCATCCTTGATTATTGTTATTTTGTATTATTTTCGTACTTATTTCATGCTTGGGAATACTCCTGTGGGGGGGGGGTTTGAACCCCGTTATATACGGCTGTGCTGTATACAGCAACTGTGTAACGTAACCAATAGTTTAAAAAAACGAAGAATGCACTTCTCATTTCTGTCCAAAATCCAGAGACATTGGTAATTGAAACTGCTGAAATAAAAAACTATGTACTTCGTATCTGTACAAATCCAAAATTTACCAATTCTTTATTAGGTCAAACGTGTTCTTTTACTAGGTTAAAAATACTCGGAAACAATGTAGCGTATACTTGGATGCGACTTATAATAAGAAAATGTTGAGTGAGGTGCAACGGCGGCTGTTCATAAGATTATTCATGGTGTCCAGCGAGTGGACCACCGCGCCGCGTCGGCGTCACTTGTTTAACTGTCCCCAGCCAACTTTGTTTCACAAGTGGAGATTAATAAAGATGATCGTATCGAATCATTATTAGCGAATCGTTGTATTCGTTGTATTCATTTCCATCACTGCAGTCAATCGTACGGTCCATTCCGTGTCAGGGGCGTATCCAGACCTCAGTTTTGGAGGGGGTAGCGGGGCATGAAGTTGTGTGTGCTTTCACCATTTTTTGTAATAGTGAAAGATGTTGATGCAAGAGAAAAGGAAAATTTTAATAGTGTTAAAATAAAAAAGAAGATATAAACAGCAAGTGAAACAGTGAAGTATCAGGTATTTTAGGGAGATGAAATTAAAAATCTATTGATGCATTGATCAATTTTAATTTTACGAAATACAAATAATATGTAATACGTATATCATCCGTGAACATTTTATTGGCACAGCATACAAAATTAAACAATTATGAACACTCACCAGTCAGGTACGCTAGTAGCCACAACACGTGCTACATTTTTTTAATTAGTGTTTTAACTTTTCTAGTTGGTGCAATTTTTAGAACAGGTAATTAAAGGGTTAAGTAAATTTTTCTGACAAGCTACCACGTTGTATAGGACATTAGAGAGGTTTTGAGCCACTAAAAATTGGGACGACGCTATCCGTAGAACATTATTCTGAGCATGCGTACTGTGTTTCGAATAACGCATAAGCGTGTGCCTTGTGTACAGTTTTCGTAACCGGAATCTGTGACTTGTATCGTTGCATTATTCGACAATTGACATTTACAATTATTGGACCTATTTGATTCTAACTTAACGTCATATTATGATCGATTTGGTCGGAAATGTCCAAGAAATGTTACATGCAACAAGTAAACACCACAAGCAGAGAATAGATCACATCACAAGTAAAATAAAAAATAGGTTATGAAAGATCCCCGAAGCATGACAGTTCAGATTTCACTACCATGGTTCAGTCCCGTGATGATCACACGCTGTTGCCGGAAACACCTGACTTTGTAGCTTTTATTGGATACTGTCAAATAAAATTGACGGAAGAAAACTTGATCCTTTTTTACAATAATAGACTACAAAATAAGTATTGTTGCTATCAAAATCATCACGGTCCTTTTCTCGTAGCCGCACAGTGGTTTTAGATCTGTCAATACCGCACGTAATCATATCGTACCGTAAACTTCTGTAGCTAACGTACTACTTTATCGGTTATTCGCCGATTTGGTTATTTCGGGAAAATTGCGGATGCCACAAATAGCCGATAACGTGCAATAACGTCAGGAAACGGACGTCCAAAAACTCTATATTCAACTGATTATGTAACAATGGAAATATATTATATATGCATCACTGTAATAATTCTAAGAAACCCTTTTGTACAATCTTGGGGAGGTAATTACCCCTGTTGCCCCCCCCCCCCCCCCCCCCTTGTACAGGTCTGTGTTCCGTGTAAGCACAAAACAGTGACGTCACACAATTGATGACGTACCAGCGTAGACAGTATGACGGATGACATTGCTAACAGAGGCGTAACAATTGTTTTCTCAAATCGAATTCGAATAATAGTATAATGCAAAAAATCAGTGCGGCACATCACAACGTATGTCTCCGGAGACATTGGATTTAGGTAAGTTGTAAAACCACATCAGCTCAAAATAAGCCGCACAATGTAACTCGCTCACAAACGATTAGCAAACGATGTTTCGCAAATCAATCTAACCCACGCTACTGACGAGGATTTTGTACGTCAGACGACCAGCTGATTATGCGTACGTAACTATGATGTCGTTGGCAAGTTTATAGTTGAAATGGATCGTATAGTAAAGCCCAGAGATATACCATTTGTTTACAAAGTGAGGATCTCCGCAAAAAGTGCCGACAGAGAAAGGGAACGGGGTCGGACTGGGCGTTCGAATTCGTTGGAGTGGGCAACAACGAAAATGTTCATTCCATCCAATAAAGTGCTCATACATCAGTTGGTTGAACAAGATGTTTGAAACTTTATTATCTGTTGATAAATATATGGTAGAGACATTTCAATATAACCGTATAAACCATATGGTAAACTATTCCTTTCTACACTCAATTTTAACGTTCGATACGTTGTTTTAGTTGTCCCCAAATTAATTCTATCGGACTGAAAATGCAAAAATAGGGAGGCAACCTTAAGACATCATGACCATACTTTTTAGCTGTGCTTTCTATGACATATTGTTTCTCAAACTGTTCAGAGTGGAGGACCAATAATTCAGTTTTTTTTGTAAGTTTCTTCAAAGTACAAATCCTGTTTTATGAGAAAATCTTGTATTTCCGCCTTCGATAACGTTGAATTCGGAATTTTGTACCTTTGTCTGGAGTGATAGCTTGCGTTGTCCATTACGGTGACGCTAAATGGCTTTAAATTGAAAATAAGGGTATACTCAAACCATTGCTCAAATATTCCCGAGTCCATGTTTTTGTGGTAGTCTATATTGCAATCCTCAATTTTCTTTCCACATAATTTAAGTGCGTTTTCGACCTAGCCATCAGATGATCCGCAGTGTAAGATAACTATACGGGATCCTTTATTTGGTGGAACGCCTTTTAGCTAACACTTCTTTGTACCGTCGGTCCATCCCTTTTTAGCGGTATCATGGGTATCATACCAGGTCTCGTCAAGGTAGTACACTGACCTCCCCTCGTTCCGGTATTGCTCTATCTTATGCAAGTAATCGTGCCGCCATCCCACAATCCTTGCACTTTCCATTATAGCCATTCGTTTGTTCACAGTTCTGTACCTAAACCCAATCCTCCTAATCTATCGCTGCAATGCACTCCTTGGATACTGTTACCCCATTCTAGCCAATTGTCTTTAAACGGATTCGATTGTGGGTAGTTTATTAATTCTGTACTTTTCGTATACAATATTCCTCAATAATTTTGTGAGCGTGGGATCTAGTTCTTTTGAAACACCAGCATCAAACCTACGCTTCCTCTTTTGTGGCCCCTTTCTCAAAATTTCACATACTGTTGGATATGGAACGTGTGTTAGAATTGACGTCTTTTTGATCATACTCCCCTTATTTTCATTCTCTGGATCATTCGTTAGTTCATTATCATTTAGTACTATTTGTTTTGCATCTGCGTTAAGATGTGACCTTTTGTGAGGTTTTAATTGGTCTACCTTCACCTCCCTCTGTTCAAATTCATTATCAGTGTCCGTACTATAGTCACTACTTTCACCACCGTAATGACAAACCGCCGACGTAGCTTCACTGCTGCAGTGTAATTCACATCGCTGTGAAATCCCATTATCTTCCCAAGACCGAAACATACTCTAGCTGTCACACTTCCGAAAAAAACGTCCAATTCAGACAGAAAAGTGACGCACAAAAGTAAAAGCAGATTGGCGTTGCTATCAATAACGGTAGCAATACCTGCCTAAACAATTTGACTAAGTCCGGTCCTCTTCATCGATCGAGTTGCTAATAATCCTGAAATGTGTCGATCTGATCATAGTTCAGTCAAAATATACATCGTGAACGTCATCCGACAGATTTACGTTCAAATACAACTTAGTGTTTCATTTTCACCATTCTAAAAGGTTACGTTTTGTTAGAAAATTGGTTAAAAGCACATTCCATGAATTGGTTACGAGTACGAAAGTAAAATAATGGTAACCATTGAATATTATCAAAACTGTATCTATTCCAAATAATGAACTGTACTAAGAGATGGTATGCAGTTTTTATATAGCGCAAAACGTACACAAATGGTATATCTCTGGGCTCTACTATACCTTCAGTACGATTAGGTCACGGGAAATTCACTCAATTGGAGAGACTTACATCTCTAAAAATTAACTGGATCTGCCAGCCATCCTTGTTAGAAATATTCAATGGCATAAGATAGCCTTTTCATTCTTTTTGGAAACCTTCAGTACGAGTTAGGTCAGAGGACAAAGGATAGAATGCAAAGTCTTTCGCGTATAGCAGCAACCCGACAATAGCTTGTCATTGCCCGGCATATTCACATTAGACTCCCGCTCGATGTGCCTTTATTTTAGTGTTCTTTGCATAGTTATCGCTTTTCCAAACATTTCTTTTATTTTTTTTAAACCAAAGGGAATAATTTTGAAGCCTTTACTGAAAAGAAAGAAGAGGCAAAAAGGATATAACCTAATACTCTCTTTTTTTGTAATTGTTCAAGTATATGTATATAAAGAAGCTAGTTTCAAGTTCGTTATACATTTTCTAGCTACTTACCCAATTTTGCCACCATTCAACCGACTTTGTGCCTTTTACGGTTTTCGAGATCCCAATGGTAAGCGTCGAATTTGAATCACCCAGTATAAAGCTCATTACTATGGTTAGTTTGCATTAAGGGATGCTCTACTCATTACAGATAATCAAAAATATTATAGCCTATCCTGAGCTATATTTTTTTCTTTAAAACGGTCTGCTAACGAACTTAAAACTAGCTTCCTTATAATATATTATGTACCTACCATCAATTATATTATTTGTAGTTTTCGGTCACTTCTCGAAAAATAGTGAGAAGTGACCGAAAACTACAAATAGTATAATTGGAATTCAATCTACGGTCAGGAACATATACTTTTAAAGCATTAAGGAAAAGTTAGTTTTATGTTTTGTTCTTTTTTCTTTCTCTTCATTCAGGTAATCAACTAAATAATAATTTCGTTTCGTAGAAATAGTTGCAGTACTTGAAGGCAAGTATCAGTGAATGCCGCATCCATGCTTTTCCACTGCACCCACCAAAAAAATACAATTTTAACTGTTTCTCTAAAAGAGAAAAGAAAGGGAGCGCCCAATATTCTTCGTCATATTGATTGGATAGCGGCGGAGAGGTGATGCAAAACAAAAACCGTTTAAATAACCCAAGTTTTTTCTCCAGAATTTATCGATCTGTGACAATTGTGCGAACATTTGGGGGGTCTAAATTTGGTGTGGTAGTAGCTAGTAGAGTTGGATTGCCAAATTCATTATTTCTACAGTCGCGAGGATGGTATTTGAGAGTCGCTCAAGTGACGGCGAAATATTCATCAGAAAAGTAAGTCGAAATATTGAAAAACTGTTAAAGCTTCCATTTTCAATGTCTCTCACCATCGCCCAAGAGGTATGTGGTGAAGTTTGAACGGAAGGGAAATATTTGTAGTAGTAGTGATGGCGAGGCAAGGCAAGCAAGTAGGCCACCTTTGGCCCTTTTTGCCTACCCGAGACGGAACCAACACTAAAAACCCTCATGGCCTTCTAGAAAACTCCTTTTTTCTAAACTTACCAGATCTCTTAGCAACAATCAGAATGTCCTGTAATCTCAGTGAGTATCGTGACATCTCCTCAAACTCTGTCGTGCGAAATATCTGAACCCTGGGTTGCGATACATAGAACATCTGCCTAGGAAGTAGAACGTCGTTCCGTTCTCTTCATAGCATCTAGAGCTGATGGGGTTCTTTATCATTCTCATGAGTGTCAAATGCCTATTCAGCCGGAATTGGCCTGTGAGAACGCCCACCAGAGGTATGAGCGTCTCTCTGCCTTTACTCAAAGCCATGGCCCGCTGTTAAAGCTTCCATTTTCAACGTCTCTGACTTGTCTCTGACCATCTCTTGAGACGTAGATGGTGAAATTTGAAGAGAAAGGAAATAATAGCGGGATGGTAGTGATAACCTAATACTCTCAAGCTCAGTTTTTTGCGTCTTGAGTTCGTAATCCTTTTTGGGCATACCCACAAAGGTCTTTGAACTTCTATTTAGAATATTTTCCACACTTCAGATTTCTTTGTACAAACACAACAAGGTTGTATGTAAGCAAAACCGTTTCATAGAGCTTGTGGCTTTTATATGTGAAAGCTTCCATGTCTCTGTTCAGGAAGTGGAAAGCTGTTTCATCCTCTTACCAGCATCTGGAGCAAATGGGCTCCTGTAACCCTCTTATGAGTGACAAATGTCTACTCAGGAGGCAATGGCCGGTGAGAACTCTCACCAGAAGCTTGAGGGTCCTACTTTGGTCAAAAGTCATGGCCTACTGTTGAAGTTTCTATTTTCATTGTCTCGGACTTGTCTTCGACCATCTTTTAGCAGGGGTCTCAGGACGTAGGTGGTGAAATTTTGCGGGGATGGAAATATTAGAGAGATGGTGGTGTTAGCATACTGCCCTCAAGCTTTTTTTATGCCTTCCGAGATCGTAATGCTTTTTGGGTATACCCAAATTCTATTTTGATCATTTTCCGCATTTCAAATAACTTTACGCAAACACGACAAACTTTTATATGAAAATTTCATATGAGGAAGCTTCCATTTTAAATGTCTCTGCTCAGGAATTAGAACGCTGTTCCGTCCTCTTGCCAGAATTCTGAGCAGATGGGGTCCTGTACCCCTCTCATGAGTGACAAATGTCTACTCATACAGCAATGGCCTGAGAGAACCTCCATCAGATGGTCTCTGTCTTTGTTCAAAATCCATGGCCCACTGTTAAGGGTCTAGGGTATAGCGCACGAAATTGAGAGTTCAAGAAAAGGCGTATACCCGTGTTAGCGAGGAGGCGTGGCCGCCTGTTCCCTTTCTCCAGTGTGTGTGTCTAAGATGAGGGGCGATAAGTCCAAAAATCCAAAGGTAAGGTCAAAAGATCCAAAGGTAAGGTCCAAAGGTCACCATAAAAATGAATTTCGCATTTCCAAGCTCTCGACGTTACCGTCAAACTTACAGTAATGACTCAAAGAGCAAATTGATGAAGAAAGCTTACGCTTGTGCAACTATTTAGCCTTTTTTTGATATCGTGTTTGGTTATAGCAAGTGACAGATGGGTCTGCCGGTGCGCCATCTGGTACCCGAAGGTAAAGGCAACCAAGGAAATCGCTGCACAGCAGTATAGATTTCTTGGTGGGACGCCACGGTGCGTCCGCTTGGCCACCAGAGGGCACGGGTTTTTTATACGCTGCTGCGTATGGAAGCCGATATACGAGGGTTGCTCTATACCTCCGTCAATCCACCAGTACGCAGACAGATGTTTCACGCTTATTAGCGATCATCAGTGCGCCATAGGTCGATTGACGGAAATAGAGAGCATCAATTCTTTAATGTCTACCAGACGGAGGTATAGAGCAACCCTCGTATATCGGCTTTCCTACGCAGCAGCGTATAAAAAATCCATGCTCTCTGGTTGCCAAGCGGACGCACCGTGGTGTCCCACCAAGAAATCTATACTGCTGTGCAGCGATTTCCTTGGTTTGCCTTTACCTTCGGGTACCAGATGGCGCACCGGCAGAACCATCTGTCACTTGCTACAACATGATTCACATGTCCTTTAGACATGAAAGAACTGATGCTCTCTATTTCCGTCAATCGACCTATGGCGCACTGATGATCGCTAATAAGCGTGAAACAGCTGTCTGCATACTGGTGGATTGACGGAGGTATAGAGCAACCCTCGTATCGTGTTTGGTTGTTAAATTACAGGCATTTATAGAATGTATGATTTTGCATTGCGAGTTTTTTTTGCACATTAAAAAACTTTTTTGAGGAAATCGAAAATAGTTGTTATTCATTAAGACCTTAACTATCGCCTTCTGAAATATTATATATGTAGTTTGAAAATAGAGTGCGTTATGCGAGAAATTGTGAGTCCCTGTTTTACATGGCAAATACGTATGCATAAATGTGTGTCCAGGCCCCTTAAAGTTTCCATCTTCATTGTCTCGGACGTGTCTTCCTCAAGCTTTTTATGCCTCCCGAGATCGTATACCTTTTTGAGCATACCCATAAAGGTCTTTTAATTTCTATTTTGAGTGTTTTCCGTATTGATTTCTTTACCCAAACACAATAATCATTTACATTGAATATACATGTTTCATATAACTAAGTCTTAACATTGGATAAAGGAAAAGCGTTTCAGAGTTAAACTACTTAACGGATTATTCAGTTCTCTTATGTACGTTGTTATGAAAATGTAAATATGATGTGCTCAATGGATTATGTGTTATTAAAAATTCTGAACAGCTGGATCAAGTAGGACAAATCCGAATCAATAAACTTAGTAAGTTTGGCCTAGCTACCTGCCATCTGTTCCGCCGAGTGCCTGCACTAATGACATTTGGCGCTAACCAACAGGTAATAAGCGTTTTCCGCAGAAAGTGCGGAGGACGAGGATGATGGAGAGTCCCAACGTTCAACTCAACGCACTCGTAGCAGCGACTGGGACAGTTTTACTTTTAGTCTCCGATCTGGATTCGGTGCACTTCGTCTCAGTCGCCACCAACGATACGATTCTCGCACATTTTCGAAAATATTCCTGAACCGTTAATCGTGCACCAGCCGAACAGCCAGTCGCCAAAATGCCCGACTGTCACGAAAACATTCTCTTCGATCAAATAGCAAAAATGCGCGGGTGCTAGTGGACGTTAAGAGTGCCAGGCGGATTTTGTGTGTGAGATTGATTTGTTTTTGGTGTATTATGGGCCATGGAGTTCTTCCAAGAATGGGACGACACGGAGACGGAGACCGAAACCACCACGACCACCACCACGGTCAAAAAGGTACTAGGCGCTTTTTTATGTCACAGATATTGTAACCGTTATCTGGCAAATAAATGATTAGTATACCGGGTATATCCCAGAATTTCCTTGACACGTGATATTTTCGTAACAAAAAACGGTTCAAGCAAGAACTGAGTGGTACTTTTGAAGGTACCATAGGGTCTATCATACCATGCATTCAAAACATTTTTTTTGTACGTCAACCCCTAAAACTCACCCCCAACTTTTTTTTTCAAATAGCACCCCATAGGTTTTCCTACATAAATGATATCCCCATTTTATTTAAAATCTTGTGGTACCTTTAATTTCATATGCAAACACAATTTTGCCTGGAAAATGAATTCTTTACTTGAATTTAATTATCGTAGTGCCTTACTTTTTATGCCCCTACTGCAATTTATCGTTAATTTTTTTCGTTTATTCCATGAAATCGTCAGCATAAATTAATTAAAACACGTGTATGGAAAATATTTTTTTTATTATCATGAATCAACTAATAAAAAATATGATAACAAAACTAAGTGCAAAAATGTGAAAAAGTTTTGTGGTTACATCGGGCCGCGTCAACCCCGTGTGCAGGGTGTGCCCCGTACACGGGCGCCAAAATTAACGATGAATTGCAGTTGGGGCATAAAAAGTAAGGCACTACGATAATTAAATTCAAGTAAAGAATTTATTTTTCCAGGCAAAATAGTGGATTGAAATTTGAAAGAACTAGCTAGGGGTAGATTCCAGGGGTTTAAGTGAGAAAAAATGATTCATAAGCAAGGAATGATAGGTCATTCACTACCCTTGAAAAACCCACTTACTTTTCTTTTTTATCCGTTTTTGTTGCAAAAATATCAGGCGTCAAACAAATTTATCATTTCATTTGCCTTATGCTTATGATTTTACGGAAAAAATAAGTTTGCATATAAAATTAAAGGTCCACAAGATTTTAAATAAAATGCGGATATCGTTTATGTAGGAAAGCCTATGGGGTGCTATTTGAAAAAAAAAGTTGGGGGTGAGTTTAAGGGGTTGACGTACAAAAGAAATGTTTTGAATGCACGGTATGATAGACCCTATAGTACCTTCAAAAGTACCACTCTATTCTTGCTTGAACCGTATTTCGTTACGAAAATATCACGTGTCAAGGAGATACTGGGACACCCGGTATACGTTACGGTTAAAGTGTTTACTTTGATAGTTTATACACTAGCTGAATATTATACAAACTATCCAAATGTCTGGTTATTTTGATGTGAAATCATATTTCTACTAAAATAGCTGTGAATATTGATTGGTTTGTATACTATCCAGCTAGCTTACAAACTGTACAAGATATGCCGCTAAGATATCAAACATATCAACCAGTGTTTCTGGTCAGTTTACAAACTATCCACATTATTTGGATAAATTATGGACCTAAAATATTTCTAGTACTACATAATAACAAACTCGTTGATTAGTATGTAAACTAAACAATCCTCTTTGGTTACTTTAGTTTAGAGCACTAATTTTTAGTCAAAAGTAGAGTTTGTTCATGGATACAACATGCAATTGCTATTACCACCTAAAAAAAGTAAGACAACCGGAAATACTATTTGTGTAACAAAATATTCACATTTAATAAACCTGTAGACCCTAAAACCGCAAAAAAAGAAAACTATTATTTATTAGAGCATGTTGCACTGTTCTGGCATTTGCTGTTACACGTATATCCAGATTCCAGAAGCAAGGCATTTGCACTTTTTATTTGTGCAACTCTTCTTGCATTGACAGCGCTCCTAACCTTGGGTTGAACCGATTAGTGGAAATGTTCTTACAGCGCTTCGCAATGTTATTTCAGCGTCTGTTTCAACATATTCTAACTCTATGAAGTCTTGCTTACATACTGACCACGAAGTTGGTTAATCTACATACTAACCAACGAGTTGGTTATTATGTATTACTAGAGATATTAGATGCATAATTTATCCAAATGATGTGGATAGTTTGTAAACTGACCAGAAACACGGGTTAATATGTGTGATACCTTTGTCGTCTATACCTACTTTAGCGGCATATTTTGTATAGTTTGTAAGCTAGCTAGATAGTATACAAACCAACAAATATTCATAGCTATTTTAGTTGAAATACGATTTTCTATCAAAAGAACGAGACATTTGGATAGTTTGTATAATATCCAGCTAGTGTATAAACTATCAAAGTAAGCACTTTAACCGTAACATATATACACGTCCTTCCACCTTTTAAGTCCCGCAAGATAAAACACCATGCTCGCGCGATATACCTCTTATCTCACGATCATTCGCAGTGGGTATCAATCTTATGACCCAAATCGTGCTCCCCAGAGTAGCAATTTAGCACCTTTATATTATTCTATATACTCTTATATACTCTTGCCCGTATGGGGGCGGGTTAGAATATCTCCCAACGTATATCCTGCGTGTCGTAAAAGGCGACTAAAAGGGACCGAACTACTGTCGGTATAAGCAGTACCCTCTTCTCAACCAACAGCTTCGGATGGACGAGTTGAGAAGAGTCAGGACACCTTCTTGTCCTTGGGGTGAGAAATTGCCCCTAAAGGCGGATGAACCAGTAGATACCATCTGGTCAACGGCATGAGGATGCAGAAAGCAAATGAGAAACTACTGCATTAAAGATCTTAAAGATATCCCAAGAGAAACTCGTAAAATGAGTAAATGCATCTTACGAATTCACAACATGTCTGTTAAGACATTGTGACTATGATGATGATATTATTCTCACCTTTGTCAACTATACACAGTGGGCATCTCACGTAACAATTGCTCTCCTTTCGCCAACAACCTAGAATTGCGCATAGTTATAAAATCAACAGGGACTGTGAACTACAAAGATACATTCATTCCTGGACTCGCTGAAGTTCAACCTGTAGATTATTTTTGAGCAAAAGCAAATGCAAAATTGTCAGTCTCTAACTAAATAATTGAACGCTTTTCTTTTGTTTTTAGGTTATAGGGTAAACAAAACATTAAACTAAATTTGAGAATATTTCCTCTTGCGTCAAAAGCCTTGTTGGGCAAGACGTATGACGTATGAACAAGTGTAGCTACGATACAGCATAACCGTACATTAAAACTCATCCACAACTTGATTAATTAATATCACTTCTGACACAAAGAAGCCTTACAGATGGAAAAAAATGTTACCGAAACGTCGTAAAAATTGATATAAATGTGTTTTTGACCCTGCAATCTAGAAGCGGTTTAGCCAATTCCAAAATAAGGTTGAAAAAAAGTACTAATGTATTAAAAATCAATTATATACTCCTTAATACCTCTCATGCACTTGGTGACTCCAACAGAGGCTGGCTGGAGAAGAAGACCAGTGGGCTCATTATCAGATCAACAAAGAAGTTCACAAACTTGGACAGCATTATTTGTTTACACAATAGTCTCATTAAATCCCAAACTATTATATACATCTTCGGTATGAGTTCTAGGTCATACTAATACTCATATAAAAAAGCTTGAAGGTGTTGTAGCAGCGTAGATTACTCAAATATTTGTGACTCTAACAATATGGTATTTCCGCTTCCCCTCGAGGGGTTAGCACCATCCTCAAGATTTTTGTCCCTAAGAGAATATACAATTTAAGTCAGCTAACCGGATTTACCAAAAATATGATTAATGTAGGTACACAGTTTTGTTAATAGTATAAAAAATGTCAATGTTCTAGATCCTAGGATAATAGAAAGCATGTAAGATTTACTTGGATTAGAAATTAACCAGTATGTGGTTCAATGCTTGAATAGTTTTGTTGATCTTCACCCATTCAATAGTTCAATAACTCACTTCAAGTAATTCAAAAGGTTTGTTTTTAATTATCTATTGACACAACTGTATTTAACGCACTACAAGAACTTTTTATTCTGGATTGCTGTAGGTGACCTGTAGTATTAGTTTAAGTTAGTCTAAGATAGTATAGACTTGCAATCATATTGCTCATTTAGTACACCATTGAAATGTTTATAATAAATTATGCTGTTGGGAGAATAAAGAAATTATTATTAATTAGTGTAGCATATATAAAGCCTATATGTGGTCCAATGGTTGAATAGTTTTGTTGACCTTCACCTATTCAAATAGTTAAGCTCTTTGTGTCATTGTTTTACTGTACAAGAATTAACATAAGATAACAAGATGGGTGCTGTAGTACAGAAGAGTACAGATGTGATTTATGGATAATCAACGGGACGTACCTTGAAAATGTGTCTAGAAGCGCAAAATAACGACCAAAAATGGGTCATTTAAAAAATCTGGTATTTATCTGTTTTAATTACCTTTATTTTCAAAAATTATATAGACAATGAACGTTGGTATGATTCTGTATTATTGACAGACCTGGAGGTGTATAAGTTATCGTTATGTTTTCCTATAATGCCTTAAATAAATCTTTTTTAATTTAATTTAACACAGTAAACTTGCTTGTACTAACCACGGTAACAAAAATAACTATAATTGGGAACGATTATTGAACAAAAGGAAAATGATCGCATTATTTTGTAGACAGTCATACAATACCTGAAACTGAGAATAAGTCAATTGTGTTGATATTTATAAGCCCAGTAACCTATTAAGTCAAACTGCTAATATAATGTAGAACAAAGTAAGTAAAATAATATTCTTGATTCATTTCTCTAACTGATGGAAATGTGGATAAAATACATTGGAATTAAACGTCACAGTCCTGTGGATGTGAATCATTTGGTGCTCAGTTCATGTGTTTTTGCGAACACAGTTTATTAATACCCAAGCTCTGAGTGGGTGATTTGAAAAATGTTCGCCATGTTTCTCGTCCGTCAAGGTAACAACAAACTCTTTGTAACATCCAATCAATCTGAATTAAGCCAGCAGCATGAACGCCGTCTGTGTGAAACGCATTAGTGTAATTAACGCTACTGGAACCGCTAGATACGCCTCATTTGTGCCTCGAAAGCGGTCCATATTTTGTTTTGAATGTACGTATTAATGCAGAAAATCTTCGCAGCAAAACGTTTGTTCAAAACAAAGACGTAACCGAAGATGTCACTCTAGAATAGGAAGAGAAATTAATCTGCGGAAGATGATAATATCGGAAAATGTTGTTGCACATTTTATAAGAGCAGCAACAATATGCAAAAACACACAAAATGGGACATAAAGCCTTATGCCGGCTATACATGTAAGACGTCGGTGTCAAACTCAAATGGATAGCGTGTCATAGTAGCACATGATTAATAAAATGTCATGGATTTAATATGGCCATATTTAATATAAGGTAGTTAACTGTACTAACAATATATAAAAAATTAATAGAATGGGTAAAACAATTATTGTAAAATAACAAAACCTTGTATGGGCACATGGGCATAGGCTGACTCTCATATCAGGATGGTCTGTAGCGCACCTGAAAATGAAATAAAGCCAGTGAGCATACTTGCTCCACAAACTTGAGAAAGTAAATACATCAAGAATTGTCAATAATAATTATGCCAGTAATTAATCAGAATATTCTTGCTAGATTGTTATGCTGTCCCAGTGACGACTACGCACTGACCATGGAAGTATGTGCAAGGCTTTTCGTTCCGAGCACTGTAATGCCAATGGTGCCTGAACAAACAAACGTATCGAGTTGTGCAATGAGTAATACAGTACTCACTCAATACAGTAGCGACAACGCTATCGAGATTGACAACAATCTCCTTCTCTCTATTTCTCTTGTACTCTGGTCTAGACCACTTGGCAATAAACGCTCCAATGCTGAGGAGTGCAATGGACACCAAAACGCGAGGTGTCCCCCCACGACATTGAGCCTTGCGTAATACCCTATAAGCCGTGCAACGGTCTCAGACCTGCTCAAGGTATAGCCACGAGAAACACAAAACATGCCAATAAACCTCAGGCTGACAACGCAACAATCAATAATAATTACAACAATCAATAATCGTTTTTAAATCATCTCTCAAACCAGGTTATCTCAAATATCATTAACAGTGAAAATAATAATACCAAGTGCGCAGTAACAAGTATAGCTCGTGAGAAAACTCACCCCTTCTTGTAGCACCACTACACAAACCTAACACACTGTTTTCTAAAGTTACCAAAACCCAAATGGCAGCAAATATTAAAAGCGCTTTATTTAAACCGTCTCAATAATAGTGCCTGTGTGATGATAATATAAATAAACCATACTGTCTCCTAATTAAACTTTCGGCATCAGCATAGCCTTTGTAGTAACCGTGAGAACCTGCTCAGCCCTATTTTCCAATATAAACAAATAGCGCCAACGTTTCTCAACTTCATAAATCGTCATACGTAATTATTTTATGGATATCGACTTGTAAGGGAACACAGACATAAACAGATTTGGAAATTATAAACGCTAAAAAATATACAGGGTCTTACATTGGCTATACACGATCCGGCAGGCCTGTCAGTTCGAACTGAACAGTCCGCCTGGAGTCCGGTCGCCTGAGCTTGTGTATATTCTGGTCGACTTGTCAGTTAAGACTGTTCAGGCGGCCGGAGAAAAATCAAAAATATGTTCGTCCATCCGTCCGGCCTGACGTATACTTAAAGGCGAGTCTGAACGTGTGTATGGCACAGTTGCCTGTCGGGACATCAGGCCGTCATGTCAAACAATTCAGTTTAGTACAGAAGTCGTTACCATGTTGCGCGAAAGAGAAAATACGTGTTTAGAAGAATTTATCGCGATTTGTCACAATGAGCCGTGTCTATGGCAAGTAAAATCGAAAGATTATCATGACCGTGGCAAGAAAGATGCGGCGTATTTGAAATTGATAGAAAAATGGAAGGAAACTGATCCTTCTTGTACGAAGTCGACTGTTCTCAAAAAAAAAAAAAACTAATAATTTGAGGAGTAGTTTTCGAAAGGAAGCAAAAAAGTGAAGGATTCAATGAGGACGGGATCAGGTGCCGATGATTGAGACTGCTATATTTCAGATTCGCTTCAACGTGTGGAGAGTCGTCAGTCCATCAGGCGACCGGTCTTCAGGCGGACTGTTCAGTTCAAACTGACAGTCCTGCCGGATCGTGTGTAACCAACATTACTTTCTCACGCTCAGGCAGGCAACGTTTGACGTTTGTTATAAATTAATTATTAAAATGCGCACCGAACGAATGAATCAAAGTGGAGCTAAGATATGCGTTTGTGTTCCCGTGGAGTAAAGATGAGTAAAGTTCCCGGTCGACCACAGACCTTGCCAAAAAATGGCAGAATTTAACGACTTACAAAATGACTGCCGGATTGTCATAAGAATAATTTATGACAATGTTAATTTCCTCACGGTACCCTTCAAAAAATTATTCATTATGATTTAGAGTACCGGAAGGTCGCGACAAGGTAGATTCCAAGAGTGACAATCGATGAACAAGAAGCGAATCGAGACAGAATTTGTTTGCAGTGGAAAAGGCAACTGCAATGTAATTTAATGTAAGAAAAATTTTCCCAGAACATTCATTGTCTCCGTAGCTATACGACAGGTTGCAGCATCTTGCTGAAATCAGATGTTTTGCAGGTTGAGTTTCTTTAAACTGCGATGCCTAAAGGTTTTACATCATGTTGCACGTCAAAACAGTATTTTCTAAATTTAAAAAAAGGAGAACGAAATTACATTTTATAGCACATCCGGAGGTTGGCATTCGTATATTATTTGCCATGCCGGCACTTCACTTAGCGGAGCGTATTCGTGTATTTGTTCTATTTGCCATATAAGGACGATGCGTGGCGAAACTATTTGTGTTATTTGCCATATTTGCGCAAATGAGTCAGATAATGCTGCTTGCTGGTTTTTAATCCACATCAAAGGAATCAAATGAGATGAATATTTATGCCGACGATGAAGGCCGACAAGGAAGGAAGGCATATTTGTTATATATTTGCGAATACATCAAATATTTGGGTAAATACTGCATAATAGTTGTATAAAGAAGCATAGTCAGCAATCTAAGAATAGTACAGAATATTTGCTAAAAGAGCCAGTCTGGTATTAACCTGTAACCAGTGCTGGAGTCTGGGAGACTCCTTCGAAGGTAAATACATCTATAATTTCGAAACCAGATGACCCTGACAAACGCAACGTCAGGTAGCTTTCTACAACCACCGTCCGAGGCAGCATCGCTTGTGACGTCAGTTAACAGGAAGCCGTTGTTGTGTAAACCACGCTTCGAAGTCTAGCAGACTCCACGTCACCATTAGTGCGACTGTTGTATATAACATGTGTTCAGGATTTTGCTTGTGTCCTTGACAAAACTGTAATGGTTGATCGTCCAAGTACGTCACGGAGTATTCGTACAATAGATTCTAACTTTGAAGAGACCTTTTTAGAGTGGTATAACGGCTTGAACTCGGATAATAGCGACATTGATGATATTGATCCTGACTTTGCAAAAGAAATGGATCATAATTCAATATCCGAGCAGTCCCAAAGTGAACCTAGCCCAGACGAAAAAAATTATATGCCAGAAAACTAAAAACTTCCAGTCCTCCCTGATGAAGAACCAAGCTCAACAAACCATTTTGCACTTAGATTCCCCATCTTCTGATCAACAAGACCGGCTCAAACTTGGGAAACATTGTTACCTATGCCCCTAAAAGTTACATAGAAAGGCGAGTATTGCAGAAAGCCTATTTCTTTATCCTGTTTTCAGAAGATATGTACAGAGTGTAATGTTCAACGGGATTAGAGGTTTTTAATACATTTTTATTATTCAAACTGTCCTTTTACTAGTTTCCTTTATAGTGAGGCTTATCGGCGAAGAGTATATAAGTATTTTTGCGTCAGGTTCGACAGAGTAGCCTAGAAATTGAAAGAAACGCACTCAAATCCTGATAATAATGTATGGAATTGATAATATGCAGTGATATGGGAGAGGTCTCCAAGACTCCACGTCACCATGAATGTAAAAATAATGGGACGTCACCGGTTACGGGTTAATATTAAAATTCTCAAAATTTACGTAGAAAGGTATTTTACGCATCGAATTGATGAATCGTCGTCGTCTGCATTTGTGAGCAATAATTCCACGCGTGGCTCATTATTCCAATGACTTTTGATCACAATATAAATAATGCAGTGTCTTAAAGTAGTACAAGAACAAACATTTAACTGTTAACGCAAAACATGAGGAAGTTACTACCACAGCATAGTAAACAACTAGCATAATATCTCTGAGGATTTCCTATATAAAAATGGTTCCCACAAAATTTGACCTTGGGAGGGTTTATGGATGATTTTACGGCTGTGAAGTTTGAGTAGAGATAAGAAAATGAAAATATCGATACCGGTACCAACTCGATATTTTTTAGCCTCATAGGCGCGTTTGGTTCGTACAGATAATTTTGTGCAATTGATTACACCCCTCAACAATTATATACCGATACACCTACAAAAGTATCTATACCAGCCTGGAATCGCTCAAAAAGTATCTAAGATAGAAATAGTCGATATTAGTGCAGAAGTACAAGTATCGAAGTACCGTTACTATCCCTACAAAGAATCATCCAAAAGTGGGGAAGCGCGTGTAATTTCCGCCAATTTGAGTTATTGTGCTGGTTGTTTACTATGCTGTGGTTACTACTTTTTCCACAACATTCATTATATCTTCAAAATGATCTTATTGCTATCGATCTGTACCTATTACCATAGCAAGCATTACCAATTATTAAAGTTATACCACTATTTCAAGAATAAAAGTCTAATTAACATTAAATATTAACGATAACTGTTGTTGTTCGTAATATTAAAGATCAGGTCGATTTATGGTAACTGTACACTGACACACATATTATACACAACGGCCGTAAACTGATTTTTTTAGATTAATTGTGCTAACCAACAAACGTGGATCCATGCGCTATGGCCATTGACTTATTGTCTTAACGAAGTATACAAATATTTATGTACGATTTTTCACTGTTCAATGCCTCACATTGACGGCGTAACATTAATGTTGGCATTCGTTAATTTAATGTACTTTCTTATGAATATCATGTAGTCTTCAGTTAGCACACAACTTGTCCAACATGTAACTCAATAACAGCTTATACAAGCGGAGCGATATTATAATAAAGAGTTAAACTTGTGAAGTTTCTGTATAAATACGTCTGACACATCATAGCTTCTAGGCGGATGAACCAATAACGATTTTTTTTTTATTTGAGAGTTTAGTCTTGATCGAAAGTATTCTTGGCTATGTTTCAAATCCGGGGATTTTCAATATAAAATTGCTGAAAATACCTCTACATCAATTGAAAATGTAATGCTGCAACTACTTATCCTTTGCATTTTTCTGGTGAATTTATATTTAACTAGACAGGAACAAAGGAGACACCAAAAATCTAATAATTTTATGTATAACAGCCAAAAAGCTAAAACGTACTATGTTTAGCAGAGACTAGAGAGCTTGGATCACGCTTGAATAAAATAATCCACTCTCTGTATGTATTTGGATGACCTTGTTATTTTGCTCGACTGTGTTATTAGATTTTCGAAATGTTAAGGAGCATCTAGGATTGTACCATTTATAACCCTCTCTGAATCTCACAAGTGTTTCTATTGTAGCATGTAGGTCCTTTAACTCTAGACAGTTGACAGATTTTAGCTCAAAGGCTAACATTATCTTCTTATAATGATAATAATAGTAATTTAGTAGTGTTAGTGCACTCAATGTGCTTACGCAGGTCAAATCTAATAATAAAAAGTAATAATAGATCAAGTCACATAAATAAATTATAGGACACACACCAGATACTCATGAACAGATCAACACGCAATATGAAGTATAAGATATTTCAATTCCATTATTTCCCCTCCAGACAAACAGGGTGCAGGAGAAAACAAAAACAAGACTAATTCTGAAAATTATAATCGAAAGAATTGAAAAACTCATCCTCATTGTAAAAAGCGCTTGATACGATGGCTTTTATAGTCGATCTAAACTCATTATTGAGGGCTGTGGTATTGTATCGAAAAATTTTACACCGTGATAGTTGCACTGGTTTTTGCGAGTCTGAAATGTCTTGGATACAAGTTATATTTCTTGTATTGTATGAATGAGTTTCTTGGTGGGTTTTATATACGTAAGTGTTTCCTTTAACATACACTAGACAATTAAAAATATAGGTGCCAAGGAAATTCAGTACTCTACATACAGGGTGTCCCTCGACGATTAAGACAAGCAATGTATTGGAACTTGGCAGTAGCAGAGAATTATAATTTTGGAGGTGTAAATTAGAGCAAATGTTGTCTTTTCTTGTCATTATGTTACCCAACGAGGTATTTGTTTTTGGTCACGTGACGTCCGATTCAAAATTATTAATGGGACGCCCTGTATATTAGTGCCTTGCTGTGTTCCTCCCGATAAAGCAATTCCAAGAAACTAGACACTTGGGGTCTGAAGTGATTCATTCAAGAGCTACAGGTACTTAAAGGATTATACCACTACGATTCATTATAACCATGTGCCCCTACAGTTAATTTAGTTTGCTAGTGTCTCATAATGGTAGTGGTACAATCCTGTAAGTACCTGTAGCTCTTGAATTAATTACTTTAGACCCCAAGTGTGCCAGTTTGTTGGAATTGTCTTATGGGGAGGAACACAGAAAGTCACAAATATACAGGATGTCCCATTAAAACTTTTATATCGGGCGTCAGGTGATCAAAAACAAATACCTCATTGAGTGAACCAATAATAAAAGAAGATACTATGTTTGCTCTAATTTACACCCCCAAAATTATAATTCTCTACTACTGCCCAGTTCCGATATATTGCTTGTCTTAATCGTCGTGGGACACCCTGTATAAGGGGCTTTTGAATAAAGGTTGAAGATTCAAAAGTTCAATAACATGGCTTTCTTTAACAAAGCTTTGAAATATCTATTGAGATATAATATGTATATACTTCTAGGGATTATGTAGGTATGAAATAAATTCCTAGTAACCACGATTTTGTTGGCACTTGCGTTTTTTGCCTTTCTTGCATTTTTTGACATAATTGCCCTTACATTTCACTTGTAGTAGTATTTCATTGATGAAGCATATAATATTGACTTTCAGTTTTTCGGTGGTTGCAGGCTTGTTGGTATAAATCTGTCACTCAATATAAGTTCATACTCAGAACTCCAAGGATTTACAATCACAAGGACGTGATGGCTAATTCTGATTCGACTGAGAGCTAAATCAACAGAAAATGTTTCATGAGCATCCCATACTGCTGAGACATGTCGTTATATGTAGCTGAAATAACTGCGTCATCCCAATACGATAACGTGCACCATACACCATTAATGCATTATGTGCTTCATCTGCAAAACACTATGGTCCAATTATTCTCTAGACCACAATGCATCCCAATTTGAGGCACTATTTTTTGAGAAAATGTTCGTGGACTTTCTGAGCTCCACTAACTGAACCACTACTTACGAATTTTTCGATGAATCTTTGCACAATAGATAATTAGGATCATTCTGTAGACCGACTGTTCCGCACACTTTGCAGGACAATTGTTATAAGCACGTGTTATTGTAACTGTCAAGTATGGCGACCAATTCAAGCCTTGCACCCTTATTAATAAAATATCGTTCAACGGTAATGACTGTAATAACTCATGCAGGTGAAGTTTCAACAATCAACAAGTGAGTTACTACCATTACCGCGAATCAAATACTATACTTTATATACAACAGAAGCAAATAATAGTAATTTCGAATTATTGGCAACTTAACCTCACTCCTGAAAAATAAATACCGTACACCGTCAAATTAGCATTTGACGTCTCATGGCATGGCCACCTTAGCAGTTATTATAGCGTGTATTTAATCATATGCATTTTCAAGATATCGGTACTGGTATATAGTAGGCGTTGTTCATAACCCACGGCTGGAGCGTGGGTTATGGAAAATAATTCACGCTGGTTCAAAAGTAGTTTGGTAATCGTTGTATAACTTAATGAGAGTAGATAAAATATCTTTTAATTATAATATAATTGTTCCTAGTTGTTCCTCTCCTTTTTGTTTTTATTTCAAGTTAGAAAAAATCAAATTGAAATTCCTTCCTTCAAAAAAAGCTTATATAATCTCGTCGTTATTTTTTTAGAAAATAACCTTATCGCTTATTGAATTCGCTAGTGATAATTTTTAGAAAATTCCTCCCGCAATTATGTGAAATAACAGACAATGGCAAGTATCGAAATTGAACTCAGCCTGTATCGAGATTAGCACCCATACATAAAATATACAGGCGCACTACTAAGTGTTTGAAATGTCCCCGTTAAGTCACTTACTTGATGAGGTCTTTTAAATGTTGTTTCTAGTCAATCACCGACTAATTTTTTACACTGGATATGAATGGACTATGATAGAATAGTAACCAGATATGCCATCCAAAGTCATTAATCATCCAGAAAAAGAAGTCTTGACAGTCATTTAACTTTTTCTGGTGCCATATTAGTGTGTGCTGCTGGCGCTGCTCAACAGTGGCGTCCCAAAAAATGGCTATTAGCCATTCACTTACTGATTAAAAAATATGTCAAATCTTCAAACACAAAGAATTTGCTAATCATGAAATCTTCCTGCTTATGTCCAGGATTGCTCATTGGCTCGTTACTTAAAATTAAGTTAAGTTTATGTTAAGTAATATAACAATTTTATTTTTGTTTGTGTAGTATGCGAAAGAAAAAATGTGGAATGTGGAAGGTAATCAATAATGAATTCAAAAGTCTGTGTAATTTGTTATTTGACGATTACTTACCGCCAGTCTCTTAAGTACTATGCACTTATTCCATCTAGAATAATAACAAATTGTAAAAACTTCGTTCTACACATCTGATTGTGTTGGAAGTTGGTTATAAATATTATTTCGATTAAAATTATCTTTTTTGTATCAAATAAAGTCGATATTTACTGAAATATTCTGTTGGTATCTATTTTTGTAGGCCAATTAGAGTAAAGTTCTCCTAGCAGTATGGCAACCATTGAAAAAAGTCAGCAGTACTGTTACTCGATCGCGCACACATATCATATACAGCTTCACTACTATCTAAGTGTTCAATTCTTTCAGTTAAGCCACTTACTTAGTGAGTAACTAAGGTATCCTTGAGGCATAAACGGTCATTTTCAAGTGATTTCATCCCAATTCTTGACGCTCTAGTTTTCAATATTTTTGCATGAAATTTCTACTTGAAGTTTAAAAGGAAATTACACAGGGGGCTTTCGAAGTATTTTTTGAAAAAAATTGATAGAACATGAAATATGATCGCTTGAAGTTGCCTATTTTCTACGTCAACTCTGTAATTTTTTTAAGAAAAGCCCAGAAGCAAAAATGAAAAAGTGCTTCGATATCACTCTGGGCAATTCCCTTCTAGACATCATGTGAAAATTTCTTGTAAAAATATTGGAAAATGAAGCGTCAGGAATTGGGATAAAAAACATCTGCAAATCACCTTCCTATTCAATTTTACAAATTTCAGGCGATGCGCTAACATGACTGTTTCCATTTCTTTCTAATGTAGCGCGCACCTGTTTATTTATCACGCCCATCGTCGGTTCCTTTTCAGCTCCCCGCATCTTCCGGACTATTCCGGAGAAACTATTCCAGATTGTAGGAGCAGCGTTAATTTTACTTCTAGTCACCATACAGTCACCGACTGTATTGTTTACACTGGTCGTGAATGAACTATGATAGTAAACGGATATGCCATCAAATCTATTTATCATCTTGACAACGAAGTCTTGACAGTCACTCAACTTTTTCTTATGCCATAGCACGTGTTGCTGGCGCCGCTGGTCAGTGGCGTCCGAAAAAATGGCTGTTAACAACCAATGTTCCGTAAATTGACTGATTAAAGAAATTTACATAAAAATCTGCTGGTCATGGAAACCCTCTGCTTATGCCCAAGAATACTGGTTAATTTAAGGAAAAATTAAAATTGGATCTAAAAGTTTTATGAGTACGCGTGAGGAAATCTGAAATATGGAACAGATTTAGTATTACACTCAAAAGACTTACTGGGCTTCGCGCAAAAAGTTTACGGTAGGTACACAAAAAGATGTTTGTGAATTCGTTGCTAGTACAATCAACTTCCCAAATATTTCCCTCCTCCCTTATCTTTGCAAACGATCAGAGACAACAACAGCAAATCAAAATTTGTGTAATTTGTTATTTGATGATTGCTTCGGTGTCAGTGGAATATATCTTAAATACCTAGTACTTTTTCTATCCTAGATAGTTACAAATTGTCGAAAGTTTGTTATAATTAAGTTAGAAAAGAGTTAGTGGTATTAGTAAATGATGGAATTATCAATTTTATGTATCACATAAATAACTACTAGAATGCTCTACCGCCTTCTATTTTTTAATTCCAATGAGAGTAAATTGTAGAAGTATTGGATATAATCAAGGATATTTGATTCTCCTTATGAGTACTTTTTTAACACATTGTTGGAGTATTTTTTTAACACATTGTTGGACACTCTGCTGGCCGGAGGGCTTCGTAATATGGCACCTCAAAACATTCCCATTTTTTGCGTTTGTAACATGATTTGCGTTATCAAAATATTTTAGCGGTATTCATTTCTGACTCTTTTTTTTTCATTTTTGAGGTTTTTGGTGACAATAAAAAAGACGGCTATATTCGTCATGTTATATCACAGCAGACTTTATGTTCTAGAATGGCAACCACGGCTATAGCCGTCTGATCAGTGTAATCGTAAAACACATCTTGTGGGAAGAAAAGGGCAATTTTCGAGACAAAAGCTAAAACAAAAACAACATTTTATTGTATCAAATTTATAAACAAAAACGCATCTCTCAGAATATAGACGGCATAAAAACAAAAAATCAAATTTATTAGCAAACAGAGGTATCCCCGAACGAAACAGGATTTAGACACAAATTTGTGTTTGACGCCACCCTCTCAAAATTAAAAAAAAAACATGGTTAGTGCGAAAACACGTAAAAATTAAGTTGGACATTTTTCTTGTTTTTAGTTTTTAATCACTTCACAGATATTAAACTGAATCGATGTATTAAGCAAAGTGTCTTGCCATTGCCGAAATAGCCACTCTGTAAAAATTTCATGCATATTGCTCTAGTATTTTCTAGTTATAGGTTATAGCTGTTATAAGGGCGTCAAAGTTTACCGGACATACGACAGACAGACAGATCGATAACAGACAGACACACCGAGGAAATCGATTCAAATGTGTTTTTGTGGTGTATATATTATACAACGACCAAAAAACATATTTTACATTAAATATTTTTCACAATATTTATTTCACCTATTGTTGTAGGAAATAGAAGTAGTAGGTGACGTGTAGTACATAGTACACATAAAAAATGCTAGTGAGCATGGTATACTAACTCAGACGAAAGCTGCCTACGCTCTCCTTTTGCTTTATAAGCTTATTTGTACAACGTCAAGGACTTTTTTTTTTAGAATAGCTCCTATTCAGAACTATACTTCGTCTTGACCATATTGTGAGATGATCAAGAGGCGTTCTGTTGATATAATAGCTATCTAGTATAGTAAATAGTTGATCTGCAAAATAGCCTTTATCTTGTAGTGGTTAAGACCTGTTAAGACCAGATTACCAGATTCTGACATTGTTACTCTTACTGTACAAAAGTTCTGCTTTATTGAGGACGTTAGATCGTTATGCTAGAGCCAACTAACGCACTAACATCCTACGAGCTGGAAATAATAATAAAAAACTTGCAATTACTTATAAATTTGTAAGGTATCCATTTTGAAATATCAGGTAATTAATCTAAATAGTTATTATTATGACTTCATTATAATTACTTAGTCAGTTAGTCAACAGTTGCGTTTCTCAGCATTGACGTCTTAGACGTCAATGGATCTCAGATAAATCAAAAGGTAATATCTGTGGGTTTGGAAAACAGCGCACTGCTGCCAGTTTTCAATATGGTCTCCTAATTTCCGAAACAGGTTTAATTACCCTGATTGGGGATCAGTTGGCTCGTTAAAGGCTGAAATTATAGTTTCTGTTTTTTTCTATCAAAAATAAATATCCATAAAAAAAGCCCAGCGAAGAATCTCCACCGGAGCCTTCACCGCTGGCTTCTTATTAACAGTGCTGTTCCCAGAGTGGCACCGGGAAACAGTAACAAAGCCTACATAGAACACGAGGACAATGACCTGAGCAGTCGATGTCCATGACACAGAAGTGATAAACACTAAATATCCCAAAGAATATTTTTAAACATCATTTTTGTATCTGCTCTTAAAATATGTAAGGGCACATGTTAAAATTCTGATTTTTAATTGTTAATAACTTTCTGAAATGATCGATAAGAATAAGTTTTGAATTTTTGAGGGCGACTAAACATAATTTCATCTATTGCTCCCGTGACAGAATGTCCCAAACGAATACAAAAATGTAATATTATAATAAGTATACCATGCATATTTTTAGTTTTTCTGTTTGTTATATTATTGTACCTGAAACTCTGAATATATCTCTATCAGCGAGCCCCGCCTTAAAAAATAACGATGAAAGGTGCCGTTTAAGCCAAACATCTAATCAACATTACAAAATGCTGCCAAATAATTGAAAAATTGTTGGTGACATCAATACTCATGCCTGGCTCTCAACTATAAATACAGACGGTTTTGCTGCTCCTACAAAACATTTAATTATTTGCCGTACATTTTTTTAAAGACGTGTGTCAAATAAATGTAGTAATGACGGAAAACGTTTGGAATGTGTGCGAAACAGTTAGTAAGATGGGGCCAGAGGTGCGTACCCACCACATCATCATCATAGTCACAATGTCTTAACAGACATGTTGTGAACTCATAAAATGCATTAGAGTATTGCCGACACGATATATCATCAATAGTTTTGAGAACTGCAGCTCGCCATCGTTCGCGATTTACTGTCAGTTGAGTGGCGCTCTTGATACTCATATCTAGCAACTGTTTCGTCGTATTCACCCAGCGTGTAGGGGAACGACCACGGTGGCGCCCACTCGGGGTGTGACCCTGAACTACAAGTTTCTCCATATTATCGCTTCTGTGAATATGTCCGAAGAATGTAAGCATTCTCATCGACACAATGGAGGATAGTCTCTTTGGATTACCGAGCTGATCCAGTATGGAAACATTAGTTCGATGGGCGGTATAAGGAATTCTCAGCATTCTCCTCCACGTCCACATTTCAAAAACATCTATGCGAGCTCGATCTGCCTTTCTAACAGTCCAAGTTTCCGAGGCATACAAAAATATGGAGAACACAAGAGACTGATCCAGTGACATTTTGGTAGCTTTAGTGATGTTATGGTCACGCCATATTTTAGTAAGCTTTGTCATGGCCACCCGTGCCTGTTGAATGCGCCGTCGAATTTCATTCTCACAGCTACCTGAATTGTCGATCAAAGAACCGAGGTACACAAAACTTTGAACTACCTCACAACGGCCTATTGATTTTATTTCTCGATGATTGTCATGCTCTCTATCTACGATAATAACCTTGGTCTTGTTGTAGTTAATACCAAGACCATATGCTGTACTGTGTTGTTCTAAAATCTTAAGTTAGATATTTTGCTTCCGCCAATAGTTATACCGCCATTCCAGCTGTCCAATACCTGTCTCATCACAAATTCAGAGTAAATGTTAAATAACATCGCATCCCTGACGAACTCCTTTTCTGGTTGCTGTTTAACCAGACAGGTTACCATCAATTCTTACACGAGCTGAGCTAGACTCATAGAGTTGCTGTATGAGAAACACTAAGTGGTAAGAGATTCCAATGGAGATAAGGATTTCCCACAGTTTAGGCCACTTTACGTTGTCAAACGCCTTAGAATAGTCCACAAAGCAGATAAAAACGGGAAAATAATGAAATCTGGCTCTCTGGCTCTCTGGCACCACAGAAGACCGAATATTGTCAGGGGAAACATCAAAAAATTAACGTGATTGATGCATACGTTTTTAGAATACTGAGGGGCATTTATATACTCAGCTTATTCTGTTTGTTTACACGTGTGTGCTACTTCTTATTTTTGTGTAGGCGCAACAGTTACGACAAAGTACAAGCAGTTCTTGTGATCTGGGTTATAAGACCATTCGACTTGTCATAAGATGGAACGTCATTCGAACATTAAGGCTTCTCGAATTGAATTTGGAAATGCGTTCTTTTGTATCCTATGGCATGGTCAAACTATTGAATTACGAACTCAGCTACCCTCGTAATTCACTAGTATTACATATAGAGCAGTATTACATATTGGTCACTGACTTATTTACTATCAATCAGTCTGACTGTCAATTTCTCAGGAGTCACCGAAGAGCTAACAGCTTCCGAACCCATTAGGGTCATATTCATAATCGATACTTAAGGGTCCCTTATTACTTGAGGGTTCCTTAAGTAAGGTTTTGTGTTTCGAAACCTCACCTGAGGGTCCCTTACGTAAGGCTCCCTAGAGTAATACTTAAGTAACGAAATGTCAACATGATATTTCGTTGCAGTCAAGGCGATTTTGTAGGTTAATTTTGGAGTACACAAAACACGAAATACTGGCACAAAACAGAAATAGATAACAGAAAACATCAAAATGCGTAGACATAAACATGAATAACTGACTTGTATTTGAAATAAGGCAACGTCGCCAAATGAATCTCGCTATATCATAGATGTTGTCTACTAGGGAACAGATACACAAGGAAAGCCACACTTAAAGGTCCCGCAAGTATACCTTCAGTGTTACTTAAGGGGGCCTGGATTTATACATACGTACTTGCCATGTAAAACACTGACTCACAATTTCTCGCATAACTCACTCTATTTTCAAACTACATATATAATATTTCAGAAGGCGATAGTTAAGACCAACTATTTTTGATTTTCTCAAAACAGTTTTTTAATGTGCAAAAAAACTCGCAATGCAAAATCATACATTCGATAAGTGGCTGTAATTTAACGACCAAACACGATATCAAAAAAAGCCAAATAGTTGCACAAGCGCAAGCTTTCTTCTTCAATTTGCTCTTTGAGTCATTACCGCAAGTTTAAAGGTAACGTCAGAAGTTTGGAAATGCGAAATTCATTTTTATGGTGACCTTTTGACATTACCGTTGGATTTTTGCACTTATGTCCCCTCATCTTAGAGACACACACACTGGAGAAAGGGAACAGGCGGCCACGCCTCCTCGCTAACACGGGAATTCGTCTTTTCTTGGATTCTCAATTTCGAGCGCTATGCCCAAGACCCTTAAGGTAATCTTAAGTATTACTCAAAGGACGACTACAAATACGACCCATAGTTCGTGTTGAAGAAACCCCAGACAGCGAAGCGCCCACCGCCAATGCAGCGGAGCGTGTTGACGCCGACCCAATAGCCCAAAAACAGCTAGTTCATAAAAGTCTGTTTTTTCTCATCCTTAAGCAAAACATGCCACTTCATTTCTTTGAATTCTAATTGACACATGCTTGGCTAGGTTTGAAAAGCCCATGATTTTACTGTGATCAAATTTTATAGAATAAAATAAAGTTTTGACGCTGCTGAACTTCAACCAACCAAAACTTCTAAAGCTCCTGGAATTTCAGTTATGAGTTCCTCCTGTTCGGCACTAACAAGGTGCTAATATTTTACTAAAATCAAGTTTAAAAGTTTCCAAGTTACAGATTATATAGCTACCTCCCCCCCCCCCAGTTCCATATTATTTTGGCATTGCTAACATCCCCTACTCATGAAATAATAGAAAATTATATTTGGAGCCCCTAAAATACCTGAAACGGAAGCTTAGAATCATTTTAAAAGTGCCCCAGAAATATATCTATTTTCAAAAATTCAGCAGTACTACCTACAATGCTCGCCAATCTAATATCCAAAAAAAAATGATCTCAAAACAGGCATTTTTTTATTGTGATTTGTATAAATTCACTATAAGGCACACAAGTGTCTAACTACATGCACACAATCACATACATTTTAATACTTTGCTTCTGTTTATATACCTGAACATATTTTGAACTAAATACGTTGTCGCTATTGTAGGTTGCAACAGGAACGGTTCTAATAGGTCAGAGCCAATCAGTATTCCCCATTGCAGTTGTCAAACTATTTCTGACTAGTACTGGGCAATCAAATTGACGCTGACTAATCTGTGATTGCTGTAAGAACAGACCTATAATCTGTGTTTAAAAAACTGATTCTTTTTAAAATATTTTGAACCCACCTCTACAACAGTTTTTTTCGTTCGAAATGTTATTTAGCAAAGTTGCTCCATCTTCAACATTTAATGGACTTTAATGAGGTGTCAATTTAAATTCCACAACAAGGTTATTATAAATATTACGTCCAGAGCTATTTTGTATCTAGTTGGTTAGTTTAAATATACAGGGTTATTCACGTTATTCGACACGGAGCATTATGGTTAAAGTATCTGATAAAAAAGAAAGCAATAACTTCGGATGGATAGAGTCCCATGAAGGCTACATTTTAAAAATATTTTCATCTTATACAGGGTGTCCCAAAAACACGAAATGTATCAAAGTTATGTATTTTTAAATGGAACACCCCATATATTATTGCATATTCAGATTCCTTGGTGAATTCTAGTGTGACTTTATGTATCATACATGCGAACCGTTTAGGTGTAAATCACCATTTTCGCTATAAGTCGATATCAGGAAAAAATTGAATATCGCAGAGATTATAAAATATGGAAGGCTGTGACTTTGCCGTATTACTAAGCATAAAATGCGCCAGCTTTGATGAGACTGTCAAATTTAAATTACGTTTATGCTTGGAGAAATCTGTCGATTAATTAAGGAAACTTCAATCAGCGATAACTTGATTTTTTCAAATGGGAATACCTAATTTTTTTATGCGGTTAAACGTAGAATTTGATAGCCTTTCTAATGATATAAGGTTGTGAATATCAATCTCTGGCAGTTTTCATTTTATTTTAAATTTTCAAACAAATCGGCGTTTTTCAATTTTCCTACCTATAAGCAACGTAGCAGGCCATGAAATATAAACAAAAATCTGTTGAGGTAGAAGAAAACAACTATATTAGCTGAAAAATAGACACGAACTAGACTAAAGGGACAAGATTATAAAAATCACTCACAACAAAGTCTAACCAGAAACAACGGCGGTAACATATCTTTGGTCAAAGAGAAGCTGGAGTATGGCAGAAATGGATTTTTTCACGGCCTACTAGCTACTGCAATGTACTAGAGATTGGCAATTTCCAAAACTATAAAAAATTTTGAAATAAAATAAAAACTAGTAGATAACGTTGTAAGCAGTTTATTATTTTCATAATAAAATTTCACATTTAATAATATAAAAAAGTATGCAAGTCTGTCAAAACTCAAGTCAAAAGTACCTTTGACTGGAGGTCTGAAATTCTTCAGTAACATCGCAGAAAATGAGGAATGAATTAAAATTTGTTCAAATTATAAAACATAACTTAAATGGCAGAAAATTTAAATCTGATTTGTCAGTATTCCTTTTTTTGAAATATTGCTAATAGATATTCAAAAATAGAAGGGCTCCGGTCAGAGGTATTGACTTCGACGCAAATTAGTACTTTTTTACACCATTACATATGATTGATAGTTGCATGCTGGAGCAACAGTCGCTGGTTGTATTTGTTTCATGTCAGGGTTTTTAATTGTCTTGGAAATTTTTAACCTCTAGTAAATTGCGGTAGCCAGTAGACTGTAAAAAATATCTATTACTGCCATACTCCAGCTTCTCGTTGACCTTAGAAATGTTATCGCAGTTGTTTCTGGGAGAGTTGATTTGTTGTAAGGAATTTTTATAATCTTGTCTCTTGAGTCTAGTTAGTGTGTATTTTTCAGCTAAGTTAGTTGTTTTCTTCTACCTGAACAGGTTTTTGTTTATATTCCATGGCCTGCTACGTTGCTTATAGGTAGGAAAATTGAAAATCGCCGATTTGTTTGAAAATTTAAAACTAAATGAAAACTACCAGAGATTGACATTCACAACTTTATATCATTAGAAAGGTTATCAAATTCTACCTTTAACCGTATAAAAAAAATTAGGCATTCCCATTTGAAAAAATCAAGTTATCGCTGATCGAAATTTCCTTAATTAATCGACCGATTTCTCCAAGCAGAAACGTAATTCAAATTTGATAGTCTCATCAAGGCTGACGCATTTTATGCTTAGTAATACGGCAAAGTCACAGCCTTCCATATTTCATAATCTCTGCGATATTCAATTTTTTCCTGATATCTACTTATACCGAAAATGGTGATTTACACCTAAACGGTTTGCTTTAGGTGCCATGTATGATACATAAAGTCACACTAGAATTCACCAAGGAATCTGAATATGCAATAATATATGGGGTGTTCCATTTAAAAAAACATAACTTTGATACATTTCGTGTTTTTGGGACACCCTGTATAACATGAAAATATTTTTAAAATGTAGCCTTCATGAGTCTCTATCCATCGGAAATTATTATTTTCTTTTTTATCAAATACTTTAGCCATAATGCTCCGTGTCGAATAACGTGAATAACCCTGTATATACAAAGAAAAAACAATAAAATCCTTCAATCCAAACAGTTTTCAACCAAAATGACGCATGTCAATATGATTTATCTACTTCCATTAAGCTAAATAGCCATTACCAAACTACTTTTGAACAGCTTAGGCTACCTAATAAACGAATAATGTGAATTATTTTTCCAGTCCAGCCGTGGCCTTAAATTTAGTTGCCTGTTAAATGCCATAGTACTTTCTCACAATAAATAAATTTCAGTAAACGAATAGAAAGTATATTTGAAATTTGCAGAGAATAAAATCGAAATGTATCAAAAACTGACGAGGGTAGTTTGAAGTAAATGCTATGTACAAAGATGAAAGCCTGGATACACACATTTATACATACGTATTTGCCATGTAAAACTCGGACTCACAATTTCTTGCATAACACACTCTATTTTCGAACTACATATATAATAGAATAGAATAGAATAGAATAGACATTTATTGGCTACTAAAATATCTTCAGACAATGTAGCAAGTCAAAACAAAAAGTATGTATAAATATCTGGCAAGACTAAAAAACAGGAACAGTAACGTAAATCAAAGATTTATAACAAACACATAGAAGTATATAGACAAACAAGGCGCATGAAAATATGACAAATAAGTCCTGCGCAGGTATAACAGTGTTTATTGTTGGTCAACAATTCTGTGCGCTAGAAACTCATCAACAGAGTAGAAACATTCATTTAACAAGTACTCCTGCAACGTTTTCTTAAAATCGTAATAGTTCAAATCTTTTAAGCCACTTGGTAGATGATTATACAACTTAATATTGATAGAGTTTTCAGCAGACCTTGCCAGCCTGAATCTACGGTCTCTTAGCTGAGCTCTAGTTCGTGTGGGATAGGTATGGTATGACAAATTTCTTTCAAATTCGGATACATTTTTGTGTGTTTCCAGTAGTTGGTAATAAATAAACAGCGTTGGCAGGGGCATGATTCGCAGAGACACGAAATGCTTACGACAGGAATCACGATATCCAATTCCAGTAATTATCCGTACAGCTTTCTTTTGTATTTTAAAGATCGCGAGTGCGCCGGTGGAATTACCCCATAGTGTAAGACCATAACTCATACGAGATTGAAACAATGCGTGATAAACGGTTAGCAGTACTTCCTGGTCCACCAATTTTGAGAGCCTACGGAGGGCAAAAATTGCACAAGATAAGGTATTGCATAAATATGTAGTATGAGGTTTCCATGATAGACGATCGTCAAGTATTATCCCTAAAGATTTTACGGTATTACCACTAGTATGTTGAGCATCGCTGAAAAAAACAATGTTTTGTGTTTTATTCATGTTGAGCTTAAGGTTGTTGTTGCTAAACCATGTTTCAGCTTTCTGTTCCAAGCATTCCATCTTTAGATGTAGCTGAGTTAATGTTGAATCAGTGGAAACCAATGTTGTGTCATCCGCATAAGAAAAACAAGTATGTGGCTGGAGGTAATCATATAGGTCGTTTATATAGATCAAAAAAAGTAAGGGTCCTAGGACAGAGCCCTGTGGGACGCCGTATTTCAATGTGATAATGTCCGATTTTGTATCATCCACAACCACACACTGCTTCCTTCTTGACAAGTATGACTTAATTAAATTCAAGGGCGCACCCCTTATGCCATATCTCTCTAATTTAGTTATTAATAAGTCTACAGAAATACTATCAAAGGCTTTGCTTAAGTCACATAAGCTAAGACCAATATACTCTCTATTTTCAAATGCATCAATAATAAGACTTACGATTTTTGATATTAGGTGAACTGTTGAGCGCCCCTTTCTAAATCCAAATTGATGTTTACTAAAAAGATTATGCTTTTCAAAATACTTATTTAACCTTTGTGTTATTATTATTTCAAATATTTTTCCCAGGTACGGTATGATAGAGACTGGCCGGTAGTTATTCAGTTCTTCGGGGTCACCCTTTTTGAATATTGGAACAGCCCTAGATAACTTGAATGGTTCTGGGAATTTTCCACTGCTGATACATAGATTGAAGAGATGTGTTAAGGGTCTGGCTAAAAGCGATTTAACGTGTTTAAGTATTACACTATTGAAATCGTACACATCAAAAGAATTTGAGAATTTCATACCGCTGATAGCAGTCAAAATATCGTTTTCCGTGACTGGTTCAAGGAAAAATGATACCGGTGACACCGCAATATTTAAGATAATATCGCTTTGAATTACACAATTTACATTTAATGAAGCAACTATTTCATTAATAATATTGGAGAAAAATGTATTGAAATCGTTAGCTGAAATTTCTTTCCAACTGTCCATTTTATTGTTAATGTTTCTCTCATGATTGACAATTCTCCAAACACTCTTACCCTTATTGTCAGATCTGTTTATCATGTCAGAGTAAGCAGCTTTCTTAGTGTCTACAATCAGTTTTTTGTACTGTGCATGCAAAATGTTATACATACGCTTACTGTCATCATCTTTCCTCACACGAGAAATAGTTTTTGCTGCAGCAACTCTATTTCTGAAACTTTTTAAGTCGTCATTGAACCAATTAACCGGAGAATTTGATATTTCATGAACCTTTAGAGGAAAACAGGCTCTGACAAGTGTTTGGCAGTTACTTTGCAGAAATTTGGCGCTTTCGTCAACATCCTGTAGATTATAGAAATATTGCCAGTTTAAATCTTCCAGGAGGGAATATAGTTTGTCAAGCCCTTTTTGTGTTATTTTCCTATATTTGGATTTACTAGTTTTTTTGGAAAATTCTAAATTAATTTCGATAAACTGACCAATATGATCTGATTTTATTGCGGGATCTAGTACCCCAGTTAAGATTCCGCTTTGTGGTAAATTTGTCAAAATATTGTCAATACAACTATCACCCGTAACGCCGAACCTCGTGTTTTCCGATATAGTAGTACTTAGTCCATATCTGGCAATGAGTGATGAAAACTCTATCATATATTTGTCATTGGGTAGGTTAAAGTGAATGTTGAAATCTCCCAAAATTACGATTTTTTCGTACTTACCGCTAATGGAGTACAACAGCTCTTCAAATTTCTCGAAAAATATTGAAACGTCTGCTAAACATGACCGATAAACTACTATAACGATTATATTCTGCTGGCTTAATTCTAGCGCACAGAACTCTGCGCAGGCCTCCAAACTGAAACTTTCTACATCAATCACTTTACAGGTAATGTTCTTTTTTACAAACACACATACTCCACCATGTATTTTACTTGGCCTACAGTATGCTGATACTAACCGGTAACCATATATATTCATTTGATTCAAAACTGTTTTTTGTATAATCCAGTGTTCACTAAGGCATATTATATCAAACTTATTACAATTTAAAAACATATTTAGAGAATCGATCTTATCTCGGATGCCCTGAATATTTAGGTGAAATAATTTTATACTATTAACAATCAATTGTTCCTTGCAAGCGTCATTTTTCATTATGTGACAGCTACTGTCCTCGTCTTGATGTGAAAAAATTTGCTTATCCTTGTTCCGGTGGTCCATCTACTGGCATCCAAAAATTTGTCGGCATTTGTAGCATAAACTCCCACTTTGAATGAAGAGTATAGGTCAGGATATTTTGCACTAATTTTATCGCACACTACTTCAGGGAAGTCGTCCTTTAGAAAGTCGACCATGTCCTCTTGAGTTGTATCAGGATGGACACGACACACGTGAAAGTAGGACACATTAGGAACTGCCCTTATCTTGTGTGCAACGTTTGTAGCTGTGCCAATTATTATAGAATTACTTCTATTATTTCTGCGATTTCTGTGACGAACCGTTTTCCATGAGTCATCTTGTTTTTCATTTGCTTCGCTTGTTATGGTTGGAATATTTACTGTTTCGTCAGCTGTTTGGGGATTCCCTTTTTTGTTGGCCTCACTTTGTGAATGGGAATTGCTTCTTTCTGCCTGGTTGCTTCTTTTACTTGTCGGTTTTTTATTGTGATTGTTTTTGTTTCTGACCTTCTCAGAATAATCTGCTCGGCTTTCTTGAGTATTGGAGGTTTCTTCCATTGTTAGATTATTTCTAGATTACACATTACAAGCATAACTAGTAGATGGCGAGACCTGGCTGTTATTTTTATTTTTGAATAAACTATTATTTTCTTTCAACAACAATATGATATCCTCTTGGTCTTTGATCCTCATTTCTAAATGAGAAGCAAGTTGTTCTACTAACTGGTATTGCTTCTGTAGAGCTGCACAACTTTCGCAGTTCGGTAGACCATCATGGCTGTCGAAGAACAGGTCAGCATTTGGTTCGCGATTTGCGACTATTTCACTATCCACTTTAATCTTAGACACAAAATTTATTAGCGCGGCACTAGTAACACTTGATGGTAGCTTTTGTTTCACGATAATGTCTATTAACTCGTCTTTTTTTAACTTATTTAACTCCCGTGTCAGAGTCGTAGCGTCAACACCGCCCGCCATATTTCAGAAGGCGATAGTTAAGGCCTTAATGAAAGACAACTATTTTTGATTTTGTTAAGAAAGTTTTTTAATGTGCAAAAAAACTTGCAATGCAAAATCATACATTCTATAAATGCCTGTAATTCAAGAACCAAACACGATATCAAAAAAAGGCTAAATAGTTGCACAAGCGCAAGCTTTCTTCTTCAGTTTGCTCTTTGAGCCATTACCGTAAGTTTAAAGGTAACTTCAGGAGCTTGGAAATGCGAAATTCATTTTTATAGTGACCTTTGGACCTTACTTTTGAACCTTTTGACCTTACCTTTGGATTTTTGGACTTATGTGCCCTCATATTAGACACACATACTGGAGAAAGGGAACAGGTGGCCACGGCTCCTCGCTAACAGGGGAATACGTCTTTTCTTGGATTCTCAATTTCGCGCGCTATACCCTAGACCCTCAAAAGCAATTTTTGGTATAAAAAAGAGAAAATCTAGATTTTGCATTCTATTTTACCCAGTATATGAATATACGTCGTCGTTTTTTTTATAGTCGGTCTGTAAAAAAATAATGTTTGATTCGTCGCTTTTTGATATGCATTACGTTTATTTGACAGCGATTTGGATATAAAAATGGTCATAACTTTTGAAATACCCTGCATAATGTTAAAATACCTTATATTGTAAGAATGGAGATCATTAGTGTCTCATTTAAAAAAAATGTACGTTTGCATCACCACGTAGTTATGCATCACCCTGTATATATAAAAATATTTTCTGAGCAAGGATCATATCCTTAGACACAACTGTTTTCTCTATCTTTTACAGCAGTGGAGTTATCGACAGATCCGGTACTAAAAACCCACCCAGTATATTGCATTCAAAGTGCGTTCTGCGCTTTTCGTCAATTTTCATGCATCGCCTACGTTTTGATTAATTTTGATTTTCTGCGGTGGCGGTGCACATAAACAGCTGATCCCAATCGATCCATCATTATAAGATATGAGCCATGCTGAATTCATTAATATACGCGCCTGTCTAAAAATACATATATCACAAATACCACCGGGCTGTGAAAATTCACTTTATGCCAAAATATTTTGCGAAATATCTTATTGGAACCTTTTCTGTGTCCACTGTTGTAAATCTTGACAGATAAGCAGTTATATTATTACAATATTCTATACAAATTGTACACGTGTTTACATTTGCTATTCTACTACTACTACTATGATTTAGCTCAGTTATTGATAGAGGCATGATGATGATAATCGTATTTAGCAAGTTTTGTTACTACGGAGCATGCAAATTTTGAGTAGCGAGGTCTTAAAACTAATTATTTTATGAACTGTATACAAAACTGCATGTCTCACTGTTTCCAAAGTGTAGTTCATTCATGCATAAAACGCCAGCCTAACCTAATCGATTGGATATTAGATCTTTACTATGATAGTAAAGGCCACTTGTCTCAACTCATGTTTTATTTTTGTGACGTGCATCGCTAGTATTTGTAATAAAATCGGTCATCATTCTCAGATACCGACATTTATTGGTAATTTATTGGAGCACTGGTACAGTAATAGATTTTCGATAAATACAATGTACGAATTGGTCAAGGATATATAAATCTAAACATAGTAGACTGAATCACTTTGATTCAATTGTACACTTTACTTGAAACACAGGTTTTGTGGTAAGCTTTCTAAATATTAAAATTATTTGCTGATCTATAGGTGTATAATAGTTCAGTAAATGGAAGACAGACACTTTTGACCTCGAAATATTTCCAAGTTACTAAGATGGCTGACACTCCATCATGAGCACCAAGCTGACATTTAGGAGTGTTAGTGGACTAATATTCGCATCTTCCTTTTCCTCGTGAGACTAGCTTGTTTTATTCAGATTGATTGCTGGCTACACCACTTTTCAATAATCCGTAAGGTTTATTGTACCTCACAGTGGTTAATTCCATAATAATAGTAATAATAATAATTTATTGGTGCTGGTACACATGATGTGTTTACACAGGTTAATAGAAAAGTTATTTTGACTAGTGAGGTGTAGTGTATAGAAAAAATATACAAATACATAAAGGTCAACATACACTTCTGAAAAAACGTAGACAATAACATGAGACGAGACTCGACAGATTAAAATAACATAGTAAAGACATCAATCAACATACACTATAAATAAAATACACAAGAGAAGGTTTGACAAAAAAAAAGGTGGCAATGGCAACAAGAAAGTTTTCTAGTAGAAGAGACCTTATGGTGTCTCTAAATTCTTGAACATCAAGAGCCCTTATTTCATCAGGTATTGCATTGATTCCTGGTTTTAACAAGTCTATGTTGTTTTGTGCACATGCTTCCTTTATGCCGGGTATTATGTGAGTGGATTTCTTGGTGGGTCGTATAAACCTGAGTATTATTTTGAACATCCATGAGGCAGCTATAAATGTATGTGCAAGGCAATGTCTTGATACTTATTTTGACAGGGGGTTTGCAGGGATCTCTATACTTCAAATTTGATATGTATCTTACAGATCTTCTTTGATTAGCGAATATCTTATACATGTGTGGTGAATGTTCCCAAGCTAGAATAGCGTATGTCATACTGCTATTAAACTAAGAATGATAGCATGTTAATAAAATATTTTGAGCTACACAGTCTTTTAGATTGCGTAACAGATAAATAACTTTACCTAACGTTGCGGAAACATAGTTGATGTGTGCACCCCAGTTCAGAGAACTGTCTATGTAGACACCAAGAAACTTCACAGATTTGATATGATCGTTACTGGATTCATGCATGCGTAATGTAATTGTCATTGACTGAGATTTGTTTGGATTTACAGTTAAATTATTGATTTCGAACCACCGCTGAAGATCACATTTTAGGGCTGATGTCTCACTATATACATCTGTTACGGAATTGTGAGTTAAAACCAGAGTCGTATCATCAGCATATAGTAGATCTTAGTTTTGAGTTTAAACAATCAGAAACGCAATCTGATGATTCATATTATACAATAGAAACAACAGTAGACCAAGAATTGACCCTTGTGGAACACCATGCCTTTATACCTTTATATTCCACGATTTGCTGCCTTCCGGTTAAATAAGACTATATTTATAAATTGCTCATTCAATGATTTTTTTGTTTATTTTTTGTTTTAGGTCTTGTAATAATGAATACTCCAGTTACAAACGAATGTCTAAAATCTGTACATAATGGACGCAAGAGTCGTGTATAGGAGGTCTAGCTGACATTCATCATAGGCCCTCAGAACATATTCTTTTGTAATGTGGTAGCGGTTGTTTACATTTACACTGAGGAACCGGTACTCCACTCCACTTACGGAGGAAGTTGTAGTCTCGGAAAAATCAAAACCAGCGCGAGGGTGTTGCAGACATCTTATGTTTTTTGCATCTGTGATTCGGAATTGGCCTAGCGAGTCTACCAAACGCATTTTTTCAATTTACATTTTCCATTATTGACAATGGCGCCAGGCCCACCTGTTTGGTCATAAATTCCATCTTTCGTAACTTTCTAGCTGGTTGCGAATTCCCCAAATAAATCAAAATAGCAACAGATCAGCTGAGTGACCGCCTGAGTACTATTAAAAGCAAGATATTTTATGATATTCCGACTTTGCTTTACGTCCCGCGTCGTGTTTTGAACTCAAGAATATCGAAACACACGCACATACATTAAATGAAAATTTATAAATGTGGGTAAAAATAGCTCCGCGTTGCATAGAATATTCCGAGATTGAGCCAAAAATATGAGCAGGCGAGGAGAGCACTGGTTGTTTTATATCTTTTAGAGTATATGAGTAATAACATAGGTTCCGTCTATCAAGGACGTTTCTCGAAAAGTATAACGTATTCAGTTTTATATTTATTATCATTTTAGAAATCTGTTAAAGGGGAATGATCATTCAAATTCAAGTACGTGGTATGCGTCACATTATTGGTTTTAAAATCTTTTTTTGTGCTTGTATACCTTTCAGTAAGAATTTGGTATCATAACATTAATGTTGAGTATGGAAACTACCACCAAGACATGTAGCTTGTACGCTAGATTTCAGGAAGTCCCTGATCATGAAGAAATTTATACAATGTTAAAACACGTTTGCAATGCTTGTACTTCTACTTCCGTTTGTAGACAACACTGGCATTCTTGTTTTTTTTTTGTATAGCTAGGCAGCAGCGACTATTTTGAAGTGGTGAGATATGAACCAATGAATTAACAGTTCACAATTCGCAGGTTCAATAAAGATATTCTGGCGGTCCGA
Source organism: Callosobruchus maculatus (assembly GCA_951848785.1). Taxonomy (NCBI): domain Eukaryota; kingdom Metazoa; phylum Arthropoda; class Insecta; order Coleoptera; family Chrysomelidae; genus Callosobruchus; species Callosobruchus maculatus. Next base: position 627,258 of record CATOUR010000042.1, on the reverse strand, counting down.
TCTAAGCCTTGGAATGCCAGATATCTTTTCTGTAGTGAAGACTCTTGAGAGCTTGAATCCATGAATGATTTCTTATTAAAGACAAATATATCTAAATCTACGAGGGTTGCTCTATACATATAGATACACCTCGTATATCGGCTTTCATATGCAGCAGCATATGGAACCGCGCTCTCTGGTGGCCAAGCGGACGCGCCGTGGCGGTCCACCAAAAAGTCTGCTGCTGTTTATCAGCGATTTTCTTTGTTTTGCCGTTACCTTCGGGTACCAGATGGCGCACCGGCAGAACCTTTCTGTCGCCTGCTCTCATATCTAAAACTGTAAACAAAAACGTAAATACTACCAAATTATCGGAATCAATATGGTTCAGGCCAATTAGTTTCAAGTCGAATGATAATAAAACAAATGCCATATGCTTTAGTTACAAAATAATCTAGCCAAAAACAGGTACCTAAGTGAAAATATTTTTTGGTTTGGAGTGGATCCGGTATCTACTGTCATGGAAGGATCTTATAGACTCTTTGTCTGCAAAACTACCATTACCTAAGATTTTTTTCACAGGATCGTTGAGGAATGACTAGAATGTGATCAGCCTTTGACAGTGCCATTTTCTACCATGCTGACATGAACATATCTATTATACAGTTTGTATTGTGATGTCTTGTTTCAAATTTGCTGCCTCAACGACAGATTTTCTCATGACTTAACTGAATTATGAACTGTTAATATGGTAGATTGTTTGAACTACGTACATAATATAACTTCTAAAGTACTAACCAACGTCTTCATGAAAGAAGCATGAAGTGGAGGACCAAGGAAGCCAAAGACAGTAAGGACAATAGAAGAGAAGGAGAATTTTCTGGACACGATAGAGACAAAGCAGAGTTTTTCTATTAGAAAATTTTCAAATACTTTAAATCTAAGTAACGGGTCCATTTGTCAAATTCTTGGAGGCTATTTGTTGTACCCACACCTCACCTTTCTGCTGATTGTCCTCTATATTTTGGATTCTGACAATGGCTTTTGCACAAATTGTTTCAAATTCCTCAACTACTGGCGTTGTTTCTTTTTATCGACAAAAAATTGAAGTCAGTTGATTGACTCAGTAGGTTCTTCCCACACATTACTGTGATACCGGTTTATTATTTTCTCATAGCATGAAGTTTTAGTCTGAGATACCCTTGCAACCAAATCATCGGCAGCCCCCCCCCCCTAAAATGTATTGTCTTATGCCTTATATCTTTCCTTCACAAGGTTAATGGACAGCCTATTATCAATACTACAGACTTTTTACTTTTACAATCCCCCACCCCCAACCACCCCAATTTCATCCCCACCCAAATACAAGGTAGAAAATGGTCAGGAACCACTAAAATATCTAAAAACGAAGTTTGAGTTGTTTTCATATTTTTAGTTTTTTTATTATTGCTACGCTGCCACTGACACGATTCCTAACAACCATACGCGTTTTCCATCCTCACCACGGTAGTGTCAAAATTTCATTAGAATCAATTTAATAGTTTCCGCGTTAGAAAATACAAAACGATCTAAAGCAATAAATACTCCTATGTATAGGTACAGAAAATTCCTTTAGTTTCGGTAATAGGTTAGGCAATGTTGGGATGGACCTAAAAAGGTGATTTATGCCACAGGTTAGTGGATCGCCTATTAATGAATACAACACATTTTTTAGTTTTTCATCCCCCTCACCGCCCAATCACCCTAATTTCACCCCCACCCGAAAAAAACGCAGAAAATGATCAGGAACCTCTAAAACGAAGTTTGAGCTGTTTTTATATTTTTAGTCTTTTTATTATTTCTGTGCCGTCACTGGCACGATTTATAGAAACCATACGCATTTTCCATCCTCGCCACGGTGGTAATACTGTGTCAAAATTTCATTGAAATCAATTCAGCAGTTTCCTCGTTACACAATATAGATCTTTCTAAAGCAATACTCCTATCTTTACACCAGAAAAGATTCTAAGTCCTTTGGTTTCTGTAATAGTCAAGGCAATGTTCGGATGCATCTAAAAAACTTATTTATGCAACTAGACCTTCCTTCACAGGTCAGTGGACAGTCTATTATGAAAGCAACAAATTTTTCAGTTTTACGACCCCCACCCTCAACCACCCCAATTTCACCCCCATCCAAAAAAAGTAGAAAATGATTAGGAACCCCTAAAACGAGGTTTGAGCAATGTTTATTTTTTGTTTTTTGCTAATTATTCCGCCGCCCATGCACCGATTTTCAAAATTATAGGAACATTACCTACTACGCCCCCACAGCATATCGTTGCTCAAATTTCATCACAATCTATGCAGCGGTTGCTGGGATTATGTGGCTATAAAATCGCATACAGACAAACCGACAGACAGACCGACGGAAATGAGTGACGTGGATTTTCGTTATGTAGACATCATATGCCAAAATCGAAAATTGTCTCGATCACAATACTCCCCTCACCTATGGGTGTGGGAAGTAAGATGAAGTCAAGTTGATTGACGCAGTACTTCCCACAAATTACGGTGATATACTTACCAGTTTATTATTTTCTCATAGCATGAAACTATAGTCTGAGATCCCCTTGCAACCAAATTATCGCCAGCCCCCGGCCCCAAAGTGTGTTATGCCGCAGTGTCTTTCCTTCATAGGTCAATGGACAACCTATTATCGATACAACAATTTTTTCAGTTTCAAAACTCCCCTCCCCCAATTTCACCTCCACCCAAAAAAAGGTAGAAAATCATCAGGAACCCCTAAAACATCTAAAAACGAAGTTTGAGCTGTTTTCATATTTTTTGTTTTTTGGTTATTGCTACGGTGCCACTGACAGGATTTCCAACAACCATTTGCATCTTTCATCCTCACCACGGTAATAATACTGTGTCATAATTCCATTACAATCAATTTAATAGTATTTACGTTACAAAATACAAAACGATCTTAAGCAGTAACTGAATAAATACTCATATGTACACAGAAAGTCCCTTGGTTTCGGTAATAAGTAAGGCAATGTTCCGATGGACCTAAAAAGGTGATTTATGTCGCTAGGTCTTCCTTTACATGTCAGTGGACAGCCTATAACGAATATAACAAATTTTACAGTTTTTCAACCCCCACCCCCAGACCACCTCAATCTCACCACCACCCAAAGAAACGTAGAAAAGAATCTCTAAAAGGTAGGAAGGGTACTTCCTGTTTGACCTGTTTCGTAACAGGGTACTTCCTGTTTCATAACAGAGGATTCCTAGAATAACAGAATATCCCTTGAATTTTTTAAACGATGGTTCATTGAAATTTCCCGATTTCGCTTAGCGGAAAGTCCATTCTTTTTGAGATAGAGAAAGAAAGACAGAAATGCAAAACATGGAAACCGGACGCATTTATACATTCCGTACATGCATACAGCACCTAGCATAATCCCATTGGTCAGATTTGAATTTTGAGCCAATCAAACTCTGAGTGCCATACGCGAGTATGGAATGTAAATGAGTGCTATATGCACTTACGGAATGTAGTACTTAATACAGCTGAAAATTTACAAAGAGAAAAGCGATTTAAGCCAAAACCATTTTTCAACTATGTATTAAACTGCAGTAAACTTTATTACAAATTAAGTTATAGTAGGGTGTATAATTTTTGTCCTTTACGAAATATTAAATATAATAATTGCAAAGATCTGGTGTATTAAGTTAACTAAGTATTAATCTTCAGTGGGCAAAGAAAACATACATTACTTACAAGATTAAAGACATTAAAGAATATAGCAGAATAAAAAAGAACGTTATATAAAATCAGTGGGATAAACCATGCATTGGGTTTATTTGTTTTAATATTTTGGGATAGATTAGGTACGTTTTTCTTTGGCGTCAGTCAATAGGTTTGGTCTATATTTTCCAGGACTCAGTTCAAAATATTTATAATTAGGAGGTAATTTTGTCCCAGCATGCATGGCGATTTCAAACATATACGAGTATAACATATACAGGGTTGGGATAAAGTATGGAACCAAGCAAATAACTTTGGAACGGAAAGAGTGATATTGCTGAAAATTTGCAGGCAAATGTAGTGACGTCTAGTGCATCCGAAGACATTATGTTAGCTATTAATGTACTTTCGGTTTAACCGGAAGTACCGTCAACTTTTTTAATTTAAATGGGACACCCTATATATTTTTGCAGATTTTAATTCATCCTTTTTTTTCCGAATACGTCCATAAGGGGTTTAGCATTAGTTTCTGTAAAAACGGGAAAGATAAAGCTTCTTTGTCATTTCAGGTGTTTAAAATGCCGGTCATTCAAAGTCGGTTTTGGCGATCGCGTGAGAACTCACAAAGAAGTGTGTCAACTTTTAATGATTTGCGTCCCGACAGGGGTCCTATAACACGTTTGACGGTGACTAAAATAAAAAATACAAAAAAATTACCTCAAACGGGAAGATCGCAGACCGCCACGGACGAATTTGCGAGACAAATTTTTTAAGAAACAAATACTAAACCCACTATGGACGTATTCGGAAAAAAAAGATGAATTAAAATCTGCAAAAATATACAGGGTGTCCCATTTAAATTAAAAAAGTTGGCGGTACTTGCGGTTAAACCGGAAGAACATTAATAGCTAACATAATGTCTTCGGATGCATTAGATGTCACTACACTTGCCTGAAAACTTTCAGCAATATCACTCTTTCCGTTCCAAAGTTATTTGCTTGGTTCCATACTTTATCCCAACCCTGTATAACCACCCTCTCTCGCTGCAACTAAAACAGGAGTCCAGCGCTATGGCTGGACTCTTGACTCTATACGTTTGACTTGCATATAACTATGTTACATTCCGTAAGTGCATATGGCACTGATTTACATTCCGTACACACGTACGGCACTCGAAGTTTGATTGGTTCAAAATTCAAATCTGACCAATGGGATTGTGCTAGGTGCTATATACATGTACGGAATGTATAAATGCAAACCGGACAGGTGAATGGAAGTCCCGATGCCGCCGCCGGCGTGCCACGGCAGCATGGCCGGCTACGATTGCAAGTCCGAATGTGTAGGTCACGGACGCAGCGACGCGTCGCCGCTCGCCGTCCCGACGCTTTTTCGCGAACGCGGGAACAACCGCAGGCGACGCCGACGTCCAACGTCGGGGTGTTACCGACGCAACACGCTGTTGCCACAATCATATCGGAGGCGATTATATTATTATTATAAATGTACAAGCCGAGGATTTTCTCGACAAACTTCGAGATAGGAAAAATATTTAAAGTTATCGAGAGGAAGGGCTTCCTGAATCCTATGAATTATGATTGAAGGGTTTAGTGCAAAAACCAATCATCTCCATTGTTTTCTGAAAATCACTTTCAAGTTGGGTTTTGCTATATATCCTGGAGTGTTTCGAATGAAAACGGACATGCCCAATGCTCTAAAATAAGAAATATAACTACAAACGGAGTCGTCTTAGAGACATACGTCTTCTCTGATAACTGCTTTGCTCAAAACAAGTACTGTTTGCTAATTGCTAGTTGCTTTTAATATTAAAAGGCCAAAAATTTACAATTTCGAAACACCGAGTTATCAAATACGAAAAGACCTGTCTAGTAAAGGGTAGTATTTCTTTCTTAAACAAATCCGTGTGATTCTCCTTAGTATAAAAAAAAACTTTACGACATCTATACACCACCAATCAAACCATTGAAAATTGAAAACGTTCGGTACCTGGGTGAAAAGAATGTAACGATCAATGTAACAATCAGTGGTGATATCATGGATTGAGTCCTGAAGTATCACAAGCAACACTCCATAGCAATGAAGAAGATGTAGAAGTTGAGATGTTTTGAGGTAACACCCCTTGTTGTTATGTTTTACTACTGAACAAACCAGTTATTCTATCATACAGTGATCGTGTTTTATTTTAAGGCAAGAAACAGACAGCTCCGTTTAAGAAAAGTACCTATTATTTGAAAAAAAAAAGAAAAAAATGCTCATTTTAGTTTTTTTATTAATGAGTTTTCTGTTGATACTTTAGAACTAGGATAAATAGAGCTGACCAGTTTTTGCACCAAACCCTTCAATAATACCATGAAGTTAATTTTGCACTGGTCCAAGGTCTGTGAGACGGCCGTCTCTAACTTTTGAGGAATGTAAAAAATAACCTACGTTCATCCAGCCAGGCTGCTTCAATTCGTCACTGTTAGTCAGAGCGATCCGGTGTACCTTTGCTCTTAGTTGCGGTCGTGTCGGTCGATCGGTCTGTCAGGTCTGGTTACCCAGAGATCAGACAAAGTCATGGGGCCAGACTGCTTTTCTTAGAGCACATGCGCTGGGAGCTGAGGCGGAAACGTTAACCTTCAAAAGTCTTCTAACTCATATCAAGTACATTTTTTCAACGATTTAATCGAAATATTGGAATGTTTGTCCTTTAATGACCATTTTGCATTTGTAATTAAGTGTTTTAGATAAAACAACTGTCTACAGGATATTTTTCTGAAGAGCCAAAGAGGAATCTTCTTCCACCCAAATTTGTTAGGATAGGAATTATAAAATAGTCAGCAGAAGGCTTCTTTAGGTTTTTATTGACTTTTGTTCAACAAATTGAAGAAATATCTGATTTTATCACTTGTTCACTATAATATATGGTCGGTCTACCCCTCGGTCTACCCTATACCGCCTCTTATCTTGCACGCCCCAAATAAGTTTCAAGAAAGCTCCTACTTGGTTCGGATTAGGGGGAAGATTGCATGCTAAGGGGGAATCAACAAATTGATAACATATTAGAGCAAATTAGATACATTTCGTTTTACTTCTCAATATTTTGGAGGGAGTTTTCATTTTTAAACTATTATAGGAAATTGCTAAAACACTACTTTACTTAACTTACCATATCTACCATACGAAAACTAATAAAGACGATGACACTGAGCGAAATTTTATTAATTTCATACAAAACGTCGAATAACCAAAACGTACACATTGTATTTCGCGTAAGAACGTGACAGTGACGTCGCACAGTTGACGTTACGGTGCAGACAATATGGCTGATGAAATTGCTTATAGTCAGAAGGGCAACAATTATTGTTTATTTCTATGTTTTCAAGTTTGTTTTTCGATGGTGATGTTTTTGTGTGCTCAACTGTCCTTTCTCATTTCGATTATATCCCATTATTTAAACTGTTCTTCAGTTTTAATAGTTAACCTGTACAAGATTTTACCGGTTTTTTTGCAGGTTACGTTCAACAAGGCCCCATATCGTACATCAGAATAAGTGTTTTTAATTTTTCAAAATAATAATGTAGCAGATAGGACCTACATATAAAAACAATTATATATCTATGTCACACTTAGACCTTTTGAACTTTTTTATTTGGAAACTAAAAACGGCAGAAGATAAGATAGGTCCTAATACTTCTTATACCATTTATGTTAACATGTCGTTAATTCCTAAATTGAAGCAAAAAACCAAAAAAAAGCATATTGACCCAATTTAGTGGGCCTATGTTACAAGATAGGCCCATTTACGTCATGGAACATGTTGAATAAGTGTAGATAATAACGTCATAAAATAACTTAAGATATATATATATATGCCTTTACGAACATGGAAGTGTCCATACTTTGGCCTTTTTACATGTTATATATTCTCCAACGAAATAACCTTTTGAGTTGGGACGTACTTCATCGGAAGGAGCGCATTTGATTTATGTGGTTGAGCCCAAAACCCCATTTTACAAAATGTAGCACATAGGCCGTTGTTCATCGAAGTCAAGGTATTATCAACGATTAAATGGTAATATCTGTGGCTTGGATGAACAAGTTCCTATCTGCATAAAACAAGTTTTGAGAAAATTGAAGATTTGTGAAAAAAATCGAAGTTGTTTTTATTGACGTTTCTTAACCTAGCGACATGATATTTTGATAAACGTTGTAATGAAGCGCCAAATATTCATAAAATATGAAACTATTAGGTTTATTGATGTCGTTAAAAGATTTTTGTTAGTTAGGCCCCAGCAGATTGGTCTCAAGTTAATATAGGCCTTGTCTTTAATACAATAATTGACACACTTAGGTCCAGAAAATTGTTACTTAGGACCGGTCATCGAGTAAAACATTAGGTAGGCCCTTTTTACCTCTACAAATTTAAGATTTTCTGTAGTAAAAACTATTTTATTATATAAATACATCGTTTGCAAACTGTGTAATATATACTAATGTAGAACAAAGAAGTTATTCATTATTCTAACAAGAAAAATCATTAGCAGATACACAGATGTATGCGAGATTGTGTCTCAGAAGTATGGGCTACTGATCATAGTCTAACACAATAGGACAAGCGTTTTCGTCGTCACTGATACTGTCAGCCTTTAAATTCAAATAAAATAGTTGACTGTTCGGATGTATGTAACACAACAAGGCTCTAATGTCTTCAAGTTTCTTTTTAGACAGTAGAAGTGGGTATGCATCATGCAGTTTTTCTAAACTAGGATGTTCTGTGCTTAACTGTCCTTTTTTAGGTTATTGTTTACGAAATTTCAAGGGCCTATAACATACATCAGAATTAAAGTATTACATATTTTTCAAAATAATAAGGGCCTAAGTAATAGATAGGACCTACATTTAAAACCAATTATATATCTATGTTACACTTAGGCCCTATGAACCTTTTTATCTGGAAACTAAAAACGGCCGAAGATAGGTCTCATGTATCTTGTATCATTTATGCCGACTTTTAGTTAGGCCTCAAAGTGAAGCAAAAAGCAAAAAAAGCATAAAGGCTCAAGTCCATACAGGCCCCATTTAGGTGGTCTATATTACAAGATAGGTCCATTTACGACCGTAATAAAAAGACCTAAGACCTAACCGAAAGACCATCGGCCTTTATATACACTGGAGTGGTTATACTTGGGCCTTTTTACATACTATGTAATTCCCAACGAAAGTGCCTTTTGACTTAGGACCTATGTCATCGGAAAGAGCGCATTCTATTTATAAAGTTGAGTCCAAAACCCTATTTTAAGAAAATTTGCACATAGGCCCTTGTTCATCCAAGCCACAGATATTGGCATCTTCGCTCTAAAACGGCCATTTTGTATTTGTAACCATGTGATGCGGCGGCGGCGGGGTGACGGTGGCGGCGGCCAGTGTCCGATGGTGTATATAGCGGCGTCGCGGCGCTATAAATAATAGATATACACACAGTTCTCTGTGTGCGTCGGTCGGTTGTGTGGCTCAGAATCGCCAAGTATAGGCTGTTGGAGGAAAGCCAGGGCCTCGGCAAACAGCGCCATTCCGTTTATCTGTTGCCTAGGCGACGACGCTACGGCGCGCACGAGGTGGCGTTGCCACTCATTACATACAGCTTAATCTCGTTTTAATCTCTTTTAACAGACAGAATCCAATCAACAAAAAACAAAAAAACTGATCCCACCAATTATAGACCTGTGGCTCTTCTCAGCATCATGTCTAAGGTTATGGAGACTGTCATTAACACACAGACCCTGAAATACCTGGACAACAATAACATCATAAATGATCGCCAGTATGGCTTCCGTAAGAACAGGTCCACAGGTGACCTCCTTGCCTACGTCACTCACTTGTGGAACAGAGCAATAGAAAATCATGGCGAATCCAGTGTTGTTGCACTGGATATATCCAAAGCTTTCGACAGAGTATGGCATGACGGACTTCTGGTCAAGCTTGCTGCTTATGGCCTACCACCTGGTCTGCGCCAGTGGCTGAATAGCTTTTTGAAAGACCGATCTCTGTTCGTTGTAGTCGAGGGCTGTTCATCCTATTTTCAATAAACGCCGGTGTTCCTCAGGGATCTGTCCTATCCCCTACACTATTTCTGCTGTACATCAACGAGCTGCTGGAAATAACATCCAATCCAATCTACAGCTTCGCAGATGACAGTACATTAGTGTCGTGCATGGAACCAGGCAAGCCACTATCATCCCAGGAGACGGTACGTCGGCGACAGCAGCATGCCTCACAGATCAACGCAGATATCAAAACAATTGTCGAGTGGGGATTAGCAAATAAAGTACAGTTCAACGTACAAAAAACTCAGGCAACAACGCTTACCAACCGTGGAAATGGAGGGTCACCCCATAGTCGAATCACCTTCCGTCAAGCTTTTGGGAATCAACATCACTAATAACAAGTCCTGGCACGACCACGTCGTCAGTATTGCTAAAACGGCATCCCAGAAGCTTGGAGTTTTGTTCCGCTGTAGGAAGTTGTATACACCAGAGCAACTGCTGCTGCTCTACAAGGCACAGATCCGACCATCGCTGGAGTATTGCTCCCATGTGTGGGGATGCGCTCCGAAGCACTCTCTAAAGCTTCTGGACACTATCCAGAAAAGAGCGATTAGACTAATCGATACGCCTAACCTCACAAAGGACCTCCACAGCCTGGAACATCGAAGGAGGGTGGCTGACCTATCTCTGTTTCACAGATTCTATCACGGAAGATGTTCGAGTGAGCTCTCTCAGATAATAACACCACAGGCCGTCCGAACCAGGACCACTAGAGAAGCTCTTCGAGCTCATCCTTACCAGGTCGAGGTCCTTACTCCCCGAACCAGTCTCCTCCAGCATTCCTTCTTTTGGAGAACTTCGACGCTGTGGAATCAGCTGCTGGGCAATTTGTTTCCCGACGGCTACAACCTGCAGCGTTTCAAATCTAACGTGAACCGATACTTATCCTCTCGCAGCGCTTCTAAAGCGCCATAGGCTTTCAGCCTTTGTGGGAGGCCGACCATAAAAAAAAAACATCTCCATCATTGGTATTTCACCTGAACTTTTTTGTTGTATGGATCGACTCCTAGGCACGAGTGTTGAATACATTGTCCCATGACTTCCATGTCTAAATGTGTCTGGGTTTCCCCGTGTAGAAACCACGGCCAGTGTTGCCAAATTACACGATTAATCGTGTAATTACACGATTTTGGTCCCTGTTACACAATTACACGAATAGAGGGCAAATTCTCACGATTTTTGGCATTCGTTAAAAAAGTAGCTATTTTTAATAAAAAGTTAAAACTAATAAGCTAGCCTGCAAAAAAGAGTCAAATAATTTTACCTAAATTACCTAACCTAAACATTTTTCGCGCGATCAAATAAATTGTCAATACTAGGGAATAATAATCGAGAAATAAAGTCAATAGGCCGTTGTGAAGTAGTTCAAAGTTTTGTGTACCTCGGTTCTTTGATCGACAATTCGAGTAGCTGTGAAAGTGAAATTCGACGGCGCATTTAACAGGCACGTGTGGCCATGACACAGCTTACTAAAATATGGCGTGACCATAACATCACCAAAGCTACCAAAATGTCGCTGGTTCAGTCTCTTGTGTTCTCCATATTTTTGTATGCCTCGGAAACTTGGACTGTTAAAAAGGCAGATCGAGCTCGCATAATGCTTTTGAAATGTGGACGTGGAGGATAATGCTGAGAGTTCCTTATACCGCCTATCGAACTAATGTTTCCATACTGGATGAGCTCGGTAATCCAAAGAGACTATCCTCCATTGTGTCGACGAGAATGCTTACATTCTTCGGACATATTCACAGAAGCGATAATATGGAGAAACTAGTAGTTTAGGGTCACGCCCTGAGTGGGCGGCGCCGTGGTCGTTCCCCTACACGCTGGGTGGATAAGACGAAACAGTTGCTGCATATGAGTATCAAGAGCGCCACTGAACTGACAGTAAATCGCTAACGATGGCGAGCTACAGTTTTCAAAACTATTGATAATATTCGGGTCGGCAATACTCTAGCTTCGATTTCATGCATTTTACGAGTTCACAACATGTCTGTTAAGTCATTGTGACTATGATGATGACTAGGGAACTTAGTGCCAATTACAGCGTGCGTAGTTCGATTACCAACACCATTCTGCTCCTTCTCGTTCAGTCTTCTGATAAATGATACCTGATAGTGATTCTTCAGAAAAATGATACTAATACCCTTGCACGCTTCAAAAAAGCACAAAAGTGTGGAGTATAAGCAGAAATGTCAAATAGAGTCGGAAATAAGAATGGAAGTGAGTCAAGGCAAGCAAAAAAGGACCAGTGTAATGCAATTATGCATGGTATGTTAGCTTTTTACTTAGTTTGGTATCTTTTAAATTGCTTATTTAATATTTTTTATAACTTTACACGATTTTACACAATTTTTGGAAGTCAAGTTGCACGAATGTCTCTCCACTTCATCTGGCAACACTGACCACGGCCACAGGCTACATGTCTGGGATTCGCATCAGGCACTATGTCCCTAGTCCACGGCAGCGCTGTTTCGACTTTTGGGTCTCATCAGGTGGACCTTTTTGGGTACAGCCCGCGGTGTCAGGCTGATATGAAAGCAGTGAACCAACAGAAACAAGTACTTATATACTCCAAGGGCTAATCCGGTTAATACCTCTACCGACTCTTCATTTTGCACTATTGTGCCGAGTACTTCCTTTGGAGTAAAACATCAAGAAAATGATGTATGGTTGGGAAATTTAGTGACTGATCCAAGTTGACATTTGTGGAAAAATTAGTGGGATATGCAGTCAATCTCAGACGATGGCCAACTGAGAAAGAAAACTCGTTGAAATTTTTCAACGTTTCGTCAATGTTTATTGACCACTTCAGGAAAACTACAATATGAATAAACAATGTAAGCAAATGAATCGAAAAGTTCTGAATGTTACTTACTTTTCGTGAGGTTAACAAAAAGTCACTAGTCGTCGGAAAGACAGAAATATCATCTTAAATCTACTGTCCCTGTCTTGTTAAAAACTTTAAACATATTAAATTTACATTCAAAATATAGGATTCACCCCGATTAAACAAGAGGGAATACAACTTATACAATTTTCACATTTTACATCTTTAATGTTATGACAAGCTCACATGATGACATGGAACAGATAACAAGAAAATGATGTACACACATAAATTTCTGCCTGATACCGAGCTGAACTCACGTTACCTGATGAGATCCAAAAGATCGAAACAGTAGCCCATACAGCATTTGATATCCTCTGGATAGCCCCAGGCTGTCCTTAAAGGGATATGCAGCATGTCCTAGGGAAAGCCATATCCTGGACGGCCTGGCATGGGACAGCCTATAAATATCCCGATGGGACTTTATAAGACCGCTATAGGTAAGCCTATAGGGAAATCCTTGGGTTGGCCCAAAATGTTATCATTTAGTCTGCCGTAGGTTAGCCCATAGGTATATTGATATTCTTAGGATGTCTGATAGCAGTAAGGACCGCCGTAGGTTAGCTTATAGCGATACACACATTACTCAAAAACGGGATTATTTTTCAAGAACTGTTTTCCTATACTCCTCTGGCTTACATACCGAGTTATTCTGGGCACATATTAGCTAATGTGGTACATTTCTCACTTGCATCATAACCATCTACAGATCCAATACAGCTACTATCCGAGTGTTTAACACAATTCAATAATATAACCTCATTCTGTTCCATTCCTTCATGAAGTGCATTGTGATATAAAGTTTTGCCATGAAACTTTCCTTTTCTTTTTAATGTTCCTACACAGAATGTTGACTTGGACAATTCTACACATACCTTGCGAAATTAAGCAGGTTATCGAATGATTATTTGACTTGCAATTTGTGGTTTGTGCTTGGGGGGCCCTTGGCGTGTCGGATGGCACAAGTCACAGGTACAGTTGGTATAAGTATTGGAAAATATGATAAACGACGAAAACGATCCAGGAACCAGGAACTACTGCAAGCTACTAGCTTGCTTTGCTCAACTTTGCTGCAAGTCGCCTTCACCTTCACCTTTCAGCTCTTTCGTCTTTCTAACGTCAACACTGTCAAATGACAGATTTTGTATAAAGAAAGAAAGAAGAAGGGTATGGTCTTGGAGGGATATCCCTTGAACTGCCTCACAGTATATAAGCTGAGGATTTCCAAAACCGTCATCCTTAGGATATTCCAGTGATACACGGTCCAGAGGGATGTCCAAAGGATGTCCATGCTGCCTGCCACAGGATATTCCAAACAGGTTATCCTAGGGCTAACCTAGGACAACCTAGGATAGCCTACAGATCACTTGTAGATGCCATTCTGGTCTTATCCCAAATTTGGGCGATATGGCTTCATTTAGAACGTCCTAGGGATATCGGGTGCTGTGTGGGAGCGCTGTCATGGTGTCATGGACTAGGGAGATAGTGCCTGATGTGATGCGATTCAAAACATGTCATACAAACAAGGATTGTGATGTCCCAGCAAACATTTTTCATACGGCCGTATGATGGCCGACTGCCCGTATGCCGTCATGACTGCTACTACCCCACAGTGTCATACGGCACTGGCCCTGTTCGTATATCCACCCGCGGCCGTTACTTTTTAGCAAGGCATTTTGCGGGACGCTTTAGGACTATTCGTAGCCGTAGCTGGTTAGGTCTAATCAAGACACTTTGCCGTAGATTAGCCGGCGCGGCAATTTGATGGCTCGTGATTATTTACCAGATATTTAGGTATATTGAGGGGCATCAAAATGAAATTTGAGATGAATTCATGCAAAAAAATTAAAATATGATCTCTAAAAGCAATTAACGAATATATGATACTTACACACCGCAGATTTATTGTCTGTAATAATTTAGGAATATACAACAAATATCTTATATGACCTATCCTCAGAGTAACAACTGGACATAGAGGAAGCAAACAACTAATTCTAATAGGCCAACATCTTTCCTTACGTTGTCATATTGACGACCAGATATGGCAATCATAATTGTTTACTATCGTCTTAATTGTATAGTATCCAGAAATATTCCATTCTACGTTAAAAAAGACGGTAAAGACAGTATTTTGAGGGTTCAGGAATGATTACAGCAAAATCAATAGATATGTTGACCTCTACTGCGTTACTGCATGTTTTTTCATCATAAACGCAAATTCTGTCTCACATAAATTTTGAGGAGCTGGCAACGCCTATATAATTTTCCTGCGATTTGTTTACGGTAAACTCCGACTGTCAAACGTTTGTTTTGGTTGTGCGTCTTTTATGCTTGGTCAGTAAAACCGAATTCGCTATTTATTGGTAACTGTAGTGAAGCTTTACGGACTTGCTATGCTATATTCGAGTGTAGTTTAACAGTTTTTCGAGATGGGACAGTGCAGAGCAGTGTTTGTAACATGGGTTGCATCGGAAAAATTTTCAGGTCAGTTGGCAATGTTTGGAGGGTGAAGTGTCAAAAGATGATGGCTTTGAGCAAGCCATGCTGAAGTGGTTTGTTTACTACCTCTATGTTCAGTTGTTACTCTGAGGACCTATCCTATCCTATAATGCCCTTAACATTTATATGGATGTCTATTACCTTCTTCATTTATACTTGAGTATGAAATATTGAACATATACTAAATAAAATAGAAACATATTTTCGAGGACTACAATTTATTGCCACGCAATATCACAAAACAAAGTTACCTACATATCCCGGTCATTAAAACTGGTAACAGATCTTAGAGATAAAGTACATTATATCAAAATAAAATACTAAAAAGTTTACGATTCCTCTTCTTGTTAATCTTTTTTGATCTGCCACCCTTCATATGTGTGGCATTTTGGAACCAATTTTTTACTACCCCCCCCCCTCCCCCTCCTTATCTCATTGTGGTAGAATATATCCTTAGGGTCGATTTGGGTAGGGTGAAAATCATTTTCTATTCGATTTGTTTTTTTTTCTTGATTTGATTGCAAATTTTTATTTAAAAAATGTTATTAAAATACGTATGTGCAACATGAATGACGCCATGCATCATAATTTGATTGGCACTACCAAATTTGATGTCAAACTTGACCACAATAAATTAGAGCAGGTTCCAATTATTGCATATATGAAGAAATCCATGGACTCATTTGCTGTCAACTTTCGTTTTATACCAAAACATTATTAAAATCATCCATGATCTGTTGTTCACGTAAAACAGGTAAAAGAAATAAAATTGAGGCATAGATACCTACTGCTTATATGTTTTTGTGTTCGGTTGGGTAAAAGACCATCTGAAACTTATCAAATGATTAAATTTATTTCTGATAATGTTAATTTGTCTTACGGTTCCACTCAAGGAATTATTCATGAAGATTTAATTTAGGATACCGGAAGGTTGAAGACTTAAATAATTATTCTAATGTTTCAGCAAAGTACCTAGGTACCCGTTTCGTTAATTTTTGATACATCCTCGTATGTTTGCCATATAAGAGAGATAAAAGAAGTGATTTTATCTCGGATTTGATTAAACGTAACATTCAGTCTTTCCTAAAATAAGGCTTGAGACGAGGCGATAAAAGCATCTTTACATTTTTACTACATAAATAACTATAATGACTGTACTATTCATATTTTTAACTTTTGTCATTGCCGAGTACGGAACTTATAGTACGCAACCAGCCACGCAGCTATGTGCCAGAAACATTGCCTGCTCATAAGTCCTTTTAGGGCAAACCAACCAATCTGTTGCCTCTGTTGGACGCACCGATTGGACGTTTCATGCCTTCTCTTTCTAACATATTGAACTTGATAAGGACGTTAGACGGTTAGACTGAAAAAGATTGTACCATTTGACGTTTAGTCGTTTACTCACTCACTGAAATATCCCGTTTATTTACTATTGATCTGTGCTTAATGAGTAGCAAGTAGTATTCATTTGTATAGAAACTGACTAATTCAATTGTAGAAATTAGGGTCAGTTGTAGCGAGTAGGTGTGTGTGCAATCTTTCCATTTTCATTTTCATCACAACGAATCCCAGCAAGTTTCAGGTATGAATGCCGAATAACCTCGATTTCCACACACAAGTGGTTACACCCTGTTTTCTTTATATCCTTTGTAGGCAGTTTAGTGTACCTGTTATCTAATCGTGGATCTGTGTTTGTTTGTAGACCTCCACGAAGACGACCACAACTACAATGACTACTCCAGCAAAATTGTATGGGAAGGACTTGAGTCAGTACGATGACATAGATGTGGATGAACTCCTCAACAAGCTCACTGCTGAAGAAGTCAATATTTTAGCCAAAGAAGTAGATCCAGACGTGAGTACAATAATTATAATTAGATAAACCTGCAACTTTTACCTATATGGCCAAAACAAACATAATTAAATGATCTTGACTAAGACATAGTTGATGAAATAATAACGAGGCAGCATGTATCTAAAAATAAGTACGTTTTGGATTTAGATTTTTCCACAATAGAAGGAGGCTGTGTATTTGAAGCTGCTATTTCTAGAACACTTTTTGTCCTACAATTTTTTGTAAACATTGAAAAAGTTTTATTTCAACCTTCATAGGATAATGGCATTTATTTGCATAATATAATTATTATATCAATGAAAATTTAGAAAGTTTAAACACCAAATTTTAGATTGTAGCTAATCAAGATAAAAGACAATAAATACAACATGTGTCTAATACCAGTAAGATGAATCAATTAAGGATGGTTAACTGTTAGCCAAACTAGCAATTTATGCTAACTTATTTACTATTTTTATAAAACCATTGATAACTAATTAAATAATGTCAATTTTTCATATGAAAACTATATCATCCTAACCATTCCAGTTTTTATCTACTACTCTTAAATCAAAAATATGTAGATAAGGGGTTAGAACACCCACATATTATCGACTTTATCTTTACAACTTGAATAGATAAGTGCATTTACTAATTCAAACATTCCCTACTTCTTGATTACCTGCACTATTTTTAGAAATGATATCATCATGGTTGCTAATTTTAATTCATCAATCTAATATACAAAGTTCAGATACAAGTTTAAGATTCTATAAGACTACCTATGTGATATACTGTTAAAACTACGAAAATACATTAAATCATTAATAGATTGGGGTTTATATAAATTTGCAGTAACCTATGGATTAATGTGATTTTTGTTGTTGAGTTGAAACATTTTTAAAATATTCATCAAGGATCTCTTACATCCATTATGTAACAAATTGATTTACTTTTTTTAATATGTGATAAATAATCTCAAGAATCAAATAAACTTCACCGATTTGAGAAACATATCATTGTAGACATTTTTACCCTGTTTTATCAAGGAAATTCCAATAAGAAGTCCTATAAGAAGATTTATTGTCAACAGCTGTACTTCATTTTTCCTATAAAAATTACATTATATACCTATTAACAAAATGTTTTTTATTGGGATTATTTGTTATTTTGTCTTTAGATTGTGAGCAGAACAGGATAACTTTTATCATAAGACGATTGTTTGTAATCTATAAATTTCGTATTCGATTCTCACTGACTAATGCTTTAAGTACTTTGTCAGAAAATGCTCAAATTAGGTGATTGGCTGCTTTAAGATTAAAGGCTATACAGTGGAATAATTTGCATATTGATCTCCTCCATTTTCGCCTCTGGTAAGATCATAATATTTTATATATTTCATCACAGTCAAATATTACACAACTGATGATATTGTACTCATTTATCGGATTTATCTTTTGAAGTCCTTAAGCAACTTATTCAATTTATCACTACTAGGTACTACAAGTATTTATATTTCTTCAGTAGCACTGATTCTCAAGTTATGCCATTAGGTACTACTATGTTGCCTTTAATGTTTAGTTTTTATCTCATACCTGTAGCTTTAAAAATACATATCACTGATTGAGGTTTATTCTCTGTTCAGGATACATTTTTACCTCCATCTCAAAGGACAAGCTACGAATGTGATAAGGACCCTACGGGGCCCCTAAACAGAAAACAGCTCATAGAACACATAAACAAAGAAGCCTTAGAAACACCAGATCGACCTGAAGCTCAACCTTACGTCGCTGGTGTTGTACGAGGGAAAAAAGTAAGTTTTCTCAATGTAATTATAATCATGAAACTGGTAACAATAGTCAATTTGATAATAATCGAGCAGTCCAGAATTTCAACAGTAGGGCCAATTTCTTTTCAGGTTTTTTCAAACACTGAGATAATAAAATAGTTCTGGCGTTCACACTTAATAATTGTGTGGGGGTTGGGATATAAATTGATGACTATAGGGACATGTTCATTGATCTATGCATCCTTATGTTTCCCTCAAGCTACAACTAGAAAACCGTGTTTACTATACCTAAACTACATATGCCAAAATTTAGTATTTTGGTAAATTTTTATTATATAATTTAAGACTGATTATATTTACTGTATGTGTATATGTTACGGTCAAAGATGATATTTCGGTCATTAACGATATTGGCGGGCCATTGTCGTGAATGTCCTATTTCAGCGAGACGTCCTGATAATGACCGGCCAATAGCGTGAATATCCAAGTAAACTGGGCAGTGTTGATAGACTGGAATGGATTTACATTTTTATGACTTGCCTGGGCAATCTCGTTAATGTCCGCTCAAGAGTGGGCTGTCAAGATTTGAACCAAGCTCCACAAACAAAGGAGCTGTCAGGCAAACATTTACACCTAGTGTATATAAGATTTTCCATATATGGAAAAGCTTATATTATTGGAAAACCTCAGTGACGATATTCAATGGAAAGAAATTTCACTTAGAAAAGTTGTAACATAAAATACAATAATTCTTAGAGACAGAGTGTATAAGCATTGCTATAAACTGACAACAAATCGCGCACGATGGCGAGCTGCAGTGCTCAAAACTATTGATAATATTCGTGTCGGCAATACTTTAGCTCCGACTTAATGCATTGTACGAGTTGACAACATGTCATGATGATGATAAGTAAAGGGGGCTGCAAAAACAAAAAGTGTGCGTGACGTGTCAATAGTAGTGGTACCATCCTGTAAGCATATTTTCCTCATCTCTCAGCTTTCGTGTATGAAAAACAATCCAGAAAAAAGATGAGATGTTTTTCATAGCTGGCGCTATCAATCAACCATGATACTAGTTCTACCTATGGCAAGTAAACTGGTGTTCCACGCCAACCCATTAAAAAAATGATACTATTCCGTTATATACAGGGTCCAGTCCAATAAGCGCGCGGAACTCTGTAACGGCTATTCTGTTTAAATTAGACTAAAATGTTTCAAATAAAAAAACATTTCATTTCAAGTGCTCTACACTTAAAAAATAATTTCAAAGATGACGGACTTCAGGATATGCCTGAAGTAGGCCTCAGCTTCCTTATTTTAAATAGAACACCTGTATATTATTAAGTTTTTGAATTCAGCATCGATTGTTAGGTCCAGTTTGTTAACTATAGTTCATGTCTATCACAAAAATATCTGTACTTGAATACTGACTCGTATTTTGTCGTTACAGTGGATTCCCCCTCCTCCATCACAAACAATACAAGATGCAGACGAAAAAATAGCAGTGGATTTGGGTGACGAGTACGAGCAGGCTCTATCGACGGCCACACAAGAAGAAATTATAGACTTAGCAGGTCAGTGCACAAATTGAAATACATTGTGAATAATGAAGATTTATGATAAATGAACTATACTATACTATAGGACATGCATTTTGTCAAACAGAATCTGAACCTGTACTGTAGTTACAAGTGAAACAGACATTTAAATCTGACAAGTGCAGCGGTGATATTTTGGCCTTCTTTCTGCAAGTTCCTGCAAGTTTTGATCGTGGAACTCTTTCATAACATCTTTTATATTGCACTGTAGATAAAATTTTAGTACCAAATTTGTCTTTTAGTCAAGGTAATTTTTTTAACTAGGCTCTGGGCATTGTTTGATATTCTATCCCGTCATCTCAAACACACTTTGAACAGATCTGACCTCTCAACGGCAAATGCACTAAATGGAAAGCACTTTCCTCATATTCATTTTGTAATTGCTATCTATCTTTTACCAGTGTTGCTCCTTCGTTCCGAATTTACACTTATTTCTATCAAAAAAATCTTTCAAATCTGTATACGCCTCCGACCCATCGACTATCTAAGCTCTCTGTTTTGTGTTATCTGACGTAATTTTTTTGGGGCCCGCTTGTCGTTTTGCATTCTCTTTAACTCAATTATCTAATTATCTTTTGTCGTTTTTCTTTCTAACCAAACCTAACCTAACCTCGCCCTACATAAAATTATTGTTAATTGCTCCATATGCTCATCAATAAAGATATTTTTTTATTATTATTATAAACTGTACACACTAAAGAATTACTTCACATGCAACAAGGATAACCATACTGACAATGAAAATAGAAGACAAACGTCATGTTTGACTTTAGCTAAATACAGATGCACACGACATCCGACGATACGGCGCACGGTACGAAACTGTTCCTATTGGTTGAAATATGTTGATTTGACAGCATTTTGAATATTTCAACCAATAGGAACAGTTTCGTACCGTCGTATCGTCGGATGTCGTGTGCATCTGAATTAAGCTTTATGGTTATTTGAAGAAACATCATTTTTGTTGCGACCAAGTAAAGGCGGGTTCATAAAACTTTCGCTTTGCCGCAATTTAGCCATAAATTAGCGTTTGTGTTAATTCTAAAGTTGAACCTACCGTCAATAATGAAATTGTTCATAAAACAGCTTTGAATTTAATTTAAGAATTAGGCGTAAGGATTGACCTTGAAAAGATAACTTTACTTCCAACTTTACCTTACACCAAAAGATAATTCTAAATCTTAGGAGTGTCTGAGCATGCGTGAAACGCACAGAACATTAAATTATGATCTAGCATGAGGCAACCGCTCCTGATACCACCTTGAGCGTTTTATTAATTATCATTTTTGGTCGTAGTTTAAAAAAAAATTTCGCCTTTCGCAAACAGTATAACCGCCAACGCGTCAAATCTTAAAAATATAACCTTAAAATCAAAACAGACCGTTGAAAACAGACCTTGTGAAACGTCACATCTGTCATCCTTAACGCCAAATTCAAGTTTCATGAACGTCGATTCTCTTACGGCCAAAGTTAAGGATAAAGTTAATACTAACGCTCAATTTACGGCTAAGTTACGGCAAAGGAAAAGTTTCATGAACCCGCCTTTATTCATATTTTAGAACATATATTTTAGTTTAGAATTTCCAGTGACAAATTATGTGACAGCTGTCCTGGAATCAAATGATTTTTATATGTACCTCAAGTTATTTCTAAATTTAAAGCTTCTCGCGCGCAAAATATGGCAGATGATTAAAAATAAATCGACTAACTATTTTAATCTACGATCTCGATTTAGACATTGTTCTTAAAATCAAAATAAACAGAACCACAATAAACATTGAAGATGTCATAATTGAGATATTACCACTATGAACTACATCAGTTTCATTTGGACCTCCGCCATTTTAGATAACAATATTATTCCTTTTTTATTGCCATATTGTGATAGTTTGATAAGGAGATTGTCGTTGATAACTACGAGTATAATGGGCGGATACTCTATCTTAGGGAGCTCGCTGTATATTATCGAAATAATAGACACAATTGTTATGTATGTATTAAATTACGGAGTGATAGGGAACTCATCTTTTTAAATTCTGCATTTCTATAAAGGCTGCAATGTCAGCGAAAACTCATAACTCATTAATTAAACTTAACTCATTTATGGCTCTCTAATAATACTCAATTATATTTATGTAGATCAGATGTAAATGTGAAAAATATCATTTTTTTCAAGTGCCATATATATCCTGTATCGTGAGAGGATTTCTCATGGTATTATCAATAGCTAAATAATTAAATGATTGCCATTTTTTCATTTGTAGCGTTCACTTTGAACCTTGAAATAAAAACATCAGCAAAGAATGCAGAAAGAGTAGGAAGTGATTTATGTTTGTTGCAACACACATAATTATGCATAGTCTTGCATATTTAATGAGAAATGCTACTGTTAGGCTGCATTATTGAGGATTCCATTCAAACGTTTTATCTATGATCACTCAGAATGTTTCTTCTCGAAAACCACTAGTATCTCTGGACGTGCTTGAACCATTTGAGGAAATTATATAAAATATCATCAAGCAGATTGATTTGCTACTTCCCACACACTTTCAAGTTACTTATGCGAAAAATGAAAAGTTCAATTAATTGACAGTGTGAAAGACTGGTTTTTGGGATGTTCGGTAGACGTTTCACCACCACGAGTGGAAGCCCTCCTCAACACATTTTCAAGTTACTTACGCGAAAAATGAAAAGTTCAATTAATTGACAGTGTGAATTGCTGGTTTTTTGGATGTTCGGTAGACGTTTCACCACCACGAGTGGAAACCCTCCTCAGAAGCTGTTACCTGTACGGCGGCTTCCGAGTAACTGAGCCTGAGCCAATGCGGCCTAGCGTATCGGCGTCGGCCGAACAGCCCAAGAACGAAAAGTTCATCGGATCATGGCTGCGAAAGCCTTAAACAATTGATAGTGTGCCAGTTTATTTTGCCTAATGTCTATACCGCACGTAACGTGTGTTTCTGAGCCAGAATTACATAATGTAATTTCTAAACTTTCGCATTTCGCACTTATAAGACAGACGTATTACTGGCTCTCATTTTGCATTTATTAACAATGCAAATGTAACCTCTATGTTCCTTACTTATACACTTGTAGCTATGACAGCACCGGGAATATGAGGTAATCTAAAATATCCAGTTGGTAACCTCATTTGCTCATGTCTTTTATAGTAATATGCCAACCAGCAGGGTTGATGGATTTCAGATTTACGGCAAATCGCTACCAACGTAATTTTCATATAATAACTTGACAGTTTACATATATTTTATTAAACAAATTTGAGCTGCTATGGATGGACTTTATGGGAATTAGTGTTATCGATTTGATAATACGAGCCTGAGTGCTAGCTAACACTCCGAATAGCTCGTAGTAGCAAAGCTAAGATTTTACGTATACATTCACTTAGGGCGCTGAATGACGCTGTATGAAATTTGGGGAAAAATATGTTCTTAGAAATTGAACCAATACGTGAAATTTCATTCATAATTTTAACCAAGCGCAAGCGCACTTTGACACGAGTATGATGTGTCAGATAACACAAAATAAATTATTTCTCTATAATGATAGCTTAGCACTGACAGATATCACAGCTTGAAACTATTGGGAAATAAAAAAGATAATTGTCAACTTGAGTATTTGGTGATAACAGCCTTACATATATACATTTTTGGATGGAATATAAAACAATAAAAATAAAAAATTAAAAAATAGGACCACCACAGATAGATATTTTGTTCAAATTGCTCAAATAGGACTTGCACCTGTACCAAGTTCATCTCAGATGGCTATAAAAGTTCTGCGATCTGTGCTTTTTTAATCGCATTTAATAACAGTAGAACCATTTCTAGGAAAATTTCGTATCAAATTTATTTCGGTTATTAGCGCAGAAGGTAGTGCCCGCTGAAATATTTGAAAACAACTTCCATCGAAAATTGAAATTCAAGGTAAATTTATTGTTGTCATACCGCCCTTGCTGGCAAAGTTATAGTTGTTGGCTGTGGTTGCCTGATGCCTCTGAAACGTAAAATAATGGTAAAAAAACTGATCTCAGAAAAGTTGAGACTGCCTTGACACATTATTTATGGATAGATAGGCCCTTCTGATGAGTGATGATGATTGATGAATCTGTTCTTTAAAGTTAACCAAAAAGTTTGTATAGCCCCAAAAATGGCAATTTCAATTCCTAGGTATTTTTTTCAACATTACTTAGCAAAATCCAGAAGAGTTTCAGGCGATTGTATCATTGTAACCCTTTGATTTTAATTGCCAGTAACTGGATACCCGCGTGAATTGGAGAGAGACCAGTGGTCAACTTGGCGATGCCCATGTTGTCTTTCTCACACGCAAATGAGTATACGGTTGAATACGCTCTTTATTGACAAATAAGAAATAAACGGTTGCAATAATGTAATGGTCTAAATGTCTCCGTAATTTTGTCAAAGAATGTTCAAAGAATAATAATTGTGGGCTTTGGCGAGAAATCCTTTATGTCTTCATATTCTTTTTCACGATTGATCTGAACCTTGAATATTTTGATAGTGGAAAATTACGAGTATTAATCTTAGTAAACCTCCTAACCAGTTTTTTATTCAGAATCGCACAAGAACATTTGAAAAACAACGTGTCAGTAGTGTTGTTTCGTGTTTGCTAAAATCAGATTATATGTATGCACCCACCGCTATTTTGCTAGCTATTTATGTAGTAGAACAATAAAATTGATTATTTAGTCTACAGCTAAGTCTAATTGGTGTAGTAAATCAAAGCAAAAGACAAATGCAAACTAATAAACATTGATGACGTGCTCTTCTGTTTCCAGCCATCTTGGGTTTCCACTCGATGATGAACCAGGACCAGTATCATGCGTCTCTTTTGAACAAAGGCCAACCAGTTGGCATGGGCTGGGATGGTATCACAAAAGCTTCCAAACCGAAAATATTCCCCGTGGATCCGCCAAATATGACAGACACAGAAGAATCGATTAGAAGGGTCGAGGACGATGACAGCAAGCTCATCGATCTCAATTGGAATAACATTAAGGTAATTAATGAAGAATACAGTGTATATTTATGGCCACAACCATATTACATAGTAGAAGTGTTGATCTGACAGTCTATTTAGGAATATTGGTGATTTTTGATCTTTCTACCGTTTACCCATTTTAGATTACTGACTAAAATTCTCCATGGACATAAAGCTTAAAAATGAGATTTGCAAGACTTTTAGTCCTTAGTTTCCCAGCGTTTATCTATAAAGTGTAGATGCATTTCTGAATTGAGGAGATCTGATAATTATTTATCATTTTTATTAATATAAAAAGGAGGAAAAATATACCTACCGTGATGCATCATTATTAGATTGTGGTGAAGCTTCATCACAATGCAATGGTACCCCTTCACCACCTATTTTGTATTTTTTTTTTCGGGTAACGATGGGTACATACTCTTCCTTTTCAACTTGCGTATTCGATGATTTGATGGTAGTTGCCATTTGACTCGTCATGTAGGATAATCGAAAGTTTGTCTCAGTACCCTGATTTCGAAACTGATTTCATCATCCAATTATACAGGGTTACTGGTAACTCGACCACTTTCCTGCAGGAAGTGATAGAGGGCTTCAAATGCAATAGATTTTACCCCCCATATGTAATTCCGAAAACCGATAGTTTTGGAGATAATTAACATTTAATGTTTTTCAACGATATGTCCAAATTTCCACACTACATCCCAAATTTAGAAAATCCCTGCTGTCGATTTTAGTAATTTCCAATTTAGTTTTTTACTGACACATACGCAAATCTAATTTAGTATTTCAATGTGTAAAAATACTAAACAGTTTCAAACTACATACAATTATTTAAAAAATAAAGAACAAAATTTTTACATTCACCGCGAAAGAAAATTGTCTAGCTCAAAAAAAGACAACCGGTCAAACGAATTATTTTAAAAACTTCCTTATCTGATGGCCTATTCCAAGGACAAGAATGACAGCACAACCACAAGTAACTATTCAACAAAATTTATCAACATAATACAGAATCATCAACAACCTGATATTCCAGCATGATGGTTGTCCAGCACATTACCGTATCAGAATTCGGCAGTTGTTGGACAACACATACCCGAACAAATGGGTAGGAAGGGGTGAACCCATCCCATGGCCTGCGTGGAGCCCAGATCTGACACCTCTTGATTTTTACGTCTGGGATCACATGAAGGCATTGGTTTACGGGAATACTGCTGACAAACTAAGGCAAAAAGTTATCAATGCGGCTGAGGAGATGAAACGAACTTTTTCAACACGAGTTACAAAAACCGAAGTGAGGAAGCGTACTTGCATCCGAAATCAAGGGCAAGACATTGAGCAAGATCTCTAGAAACTTTGAGTGGATTTAATTTGTTTTACTTGGATAAAATCATCGACCGCATTTGCAAACATTCTAGTACGTAACTGAGTTATCAATAATTATTCGTTCTTTTTGAACAGGTGATTTTTATCCAATGCTGTTTATAATCTTTCTGAAAAGGTTATTAGGTAGGAAAGTTTTTTTAGTGATTTGCTCAAAAGTTTGTATAATTTTTTTGGGCTAGATAATTTTCTTTTACGGCGAATGTAAAAATTTTGTTGAGTATTTTTTAAATATCTGTGTCTAGCTTGGTACTGTTCAGTATTTTGAAACATTTTAATACTAAGTTAGCTTTGTGTACGTGTTAGTTAAATACTAAAATGAAAATTATCAGAATCAACAACAGGTTTTTTTCTTAGTTCAGGATCTGGTGTGGAAATTTGGACATTTGGATGAAAAACATTAAATGTTAATTATCTCGAAAACTATCGGTTTTCGGAATTACATATGGGGGGTTAAATCTATTACATTTGAGTCTCTCTATCACCTCTTGCAGGAAAGTGGTCGAGTTACCAGTAACCCTGTATATTCAATACGAGTAGTTTTTTATGCACGATTTGATGTCTTCATGGTTTCATGTCATTAGGTACCGTCACCACTGCGAAATTTTCAGTGTGATCTATCACAGAGGAGGTAATATACAACGGGGAGATTTTGAAATTTCCGTTTGAGGTTCCAAAATTCCATTGAACCTGGGATCTTTAATATGAATATTTTGTTGCCAAACAGATGCCTAAGAGATCTTTGTAAAATGAATATTTCATTTTGTATTTGCCCAAGGACTGATTAGTATTGCCTCACATTTTCTTTACCAAAACAAAGGTTATTGAATTAAGAAACTCTCGAGGTTCGTGTAAAACCATTCAATTTTTATGATTAAATATAACTAGCTAACCCTTGTTTCTTTTAGCTCCTAGATCAGAAATACACAGATCTAGGTGACTTTAATGCTTGGAGTTAAGGAATCGGATTGTGGGATCACAAACCCTCTAGTTGAAACCTGTCTGGTCTTGTATCTCACTCAAACAAATTTTAACAAACTGTGAATGCTTTTCTAGTAATAGGGTACTTGCAGAAAGAAATATTCTGTCGTTTACGCGTTCCTTAGAGCCTAGTAAACATGGCAAAATCACTTGTTTGGTTTTTTGGAATCGGCTGTGAGAGATATTCCAAAACTTATTTCAAATGCCGGAAAATGCCGCGCAAACTCAGAGTAACAACTAAACATAGAGGTAGTAAACAAACTACTTCAGCATGGCGTGCTCAAAGCCAACATCTTTTGACACCTCAGCCTCCAAACATTGCCAACTAACCTGAAAATTCTTCCAATGCAACCCATGTTACAAACACTGCTCTGCACTGTCCCATCTCGAAAAACTGTTGAAGCTACACTCGAATACAGCACAGCAAGTCCGTAAAGCCTCACTACAGTTACCAACAAATAGCGAATTCGATTTTACTGACCAAGCATAAAAGACGCACAAACAAAAACGTTTGACAGTCGGAGGTTACCGTAAACAAATCGCAGGAAAATTACATAGGCGTTGCCATCTCCTCAAAATTTATGTAAGACAGAATTTGCGTTAATGATGAAGAAACATGCAGTAATGCAGTAGAGGTCAACATACCTATTGGTTTTGTTGTAATCATTTCTGAACCCTCAAAATACCGTCTTTTTTAACGTAGAATGGAATATTTCTGGATACTATACAATTAATACGATAGTAAACAATTATGATTGCCGTATCTGGTGGTCGATATGACAACGTAAGAAAAGATGTTGGCATATTAGAATTAGTTGTTTACTATCTCTATGTTCAGTTGTTACTCTGAGCGCGCAAACAACCTCTGACGTCAGTGATATTCTATAGTGATGGGATGTAAAGTATTGATATTCGATATCGATAGCAAGTGCTAACCTAACATTTTGACATTGATCATTATAACCATAAAACACAGTCACACACAAAAGTACAAAAGTCAAAAGAATAAAAGTTGGGCTTGATTACTAATTCACTTTGTAAGGATGGGCTTGAATTAGATTCTAACTTTGGATTCATTCATAATGGGATGCGCCGAAATAAAATGATGGCTTCGATTAGTTGCGAATCTCGGTCACAAACAGGTTGAACTATCAGATATAAAAATTATTGCAACGAAAATGCTAGTGGGTTAATTGCCTGTTTCAAATATGTTTAAGTATCAATAAATTGAGTCGCATTGCTAAAGAAGTCAGATCATCTCTGGTCGAATGCGCAGTTTGCAGTTAGCAGTATCGATTGTCGATATCAATAAGATACATGTGACGTCAGCCCTTGTTTTAAGTCACGTGGCAAAATTTGAATATATCATTTTATTTTGCAAATATCTTTTTTTGGCCGTCAGTAAAATCATGTTTTTTGCTTCTTACTGCTTCTTGATATGGTTTTCTTTACGCTATGTATACTCCCGAGGCGATTTCACGACCTCTGCAAGTACCCTATTCTGATCCAGAAGAAACAGTTTTTTCAACTGCATTTACTTAACCTATTGTTGTAGAATATAGGCGACGAGAAGTTCGACCGTTTGTTCGCTGCGCTGGCGAACAACACAC
This sequence comes from Callosobruchus maculatus, assembly GCA_951848785.1. Lineage (NCBI taxonomy): Eukaryota > Metazoa > Arthropoda > Insecta > Coleoptera > Chrysomelidae > Callosobruchus > Callosobruchus maculatus. Next base: position 597,830 of record CATOUR010000042.1, on the reverse strand, counting down.
ACCTGGAGACCCTGTCGTTGGTGAACACCGGCCTGCACGATCGGCACGCAGAAAAATTGGCGCAGGTCGTCGAGCAGAACAACACGCTGCGGGTACTGAACGTCGAGACGAATTTCATCTCGCCGCAGGGCGTTGTCAGGCTGGTCAAGGCCCTTCTGAAGAAGTGCAGTATAGAAGAGTTTCGGGCCACCAATCAGGTAAGCTTTGGTTACTTCCGATAGTATGCGACGGAAGTTTGCATAATTAGCTTCCAAGTCGTTTTTTTAATGGGTCGTTGACTCTGGTTGACTGCGTTTGTTCCAGTGTAGAAAATGAAAAACAACATACGCACTTGTTATCCGCACAGTATCTGAGGCGCGAATAACCTATACCTGCACATACCACTTTCACGAACCCCTCTGTCGATCATGTACTGCAGGGGGTCTTCTCACATTACGCACCCGAGAATATGTATATAGCTGTAGTGGCTATTCTCGGCTAAAACAACAACAACAACAATGAACAATAAAATAACAAAAAAAGTACGGTTAGGTTGTTAGGTTAGGCTCATCAGCTGACTGCTGAGGAACAGGAAGCCGCCATCACAGTCATGTCACGCCTCTCAGGATTGCCACTCGCTGGATATTTCCAAAATTGGCGCATGCGTACGAAATGACGTGTTATCCAGAGATTATCCAATGAATTTCCAACGATCGATTGCCGATGGGAGACATGAATAGCTCCGCCGTTTCATAAATGTTCCCCGATTTTTTTGGGCACCACGAAGCCGAGAAAATGATGGTAATACATTTTTGCTAAGACAGTGACGTCACGATCCTAGAGGCGAACAGCTAACCAGAATTCGGATACACCTCCGTGATATATAGGGTGCCCCAATGGAAGTGATAGGTTTACTAAAAGGGATATCTAGACAGCTGTCAAAAGTACAAACGTCATCCAACTGTCAAAATATTCAGTAAGGTTTGACAATTGATCATGGATCGTTTCACGCTTGCCGATCGTTTAGAAATTTTTAAACAGTACTACGGATGTTCTCGCTCAATTGTAAATAAGAAGAAGAGAAGAAGAAGAAAGAAACCAACCCGAATGCGAACTGGTCGACATGAAGAAAATATCGCCGCCGCAGCGGCCAGTGTTAAGGACGACCCAAATTTTTCGTATCGAGACCGAGCCACGGAATTGGACCTCTCCCAAGAGACAACTCGACGAATTTTGCGTTTGGATTTGGGACTGCACCCGTATAAGATCATGCTGACGCAACAATTGAAGCCGGACGACCATAGGCCGTCGCCGTGAGTTCGCAAATTGGGCGCTACAAATGTTGGACAAAGATCCACATTTTGGCCAAAAATCATCTTCTCAGACGAAGCCAATTTTTACCTCTGTCAACAAGCAGGATTGTCGTTACTGGGCTGTGAAAAATCCACAAATGACCGAAGTGGTCCAGTACCCGAAAAAAATTGAAGGTGTGGTGCGGATTGTGGCATGGTGGGATCATCGGTCCTTATTTCTTTCTAAATGAGGCAGAAGAGACCGTTACAAGCAATGGGCGACACTACCGAGCGATGTTATTGGAAGAATTTCTGTGGCCAGAGCTCGACAACGTCGATATTACCGACATGCAGTTCCAACAGGATGGAGCCACAAGCCGCACAAGCGACGCAACGCTCGAAGTTGTTCGACAGAACTTTGGCGACTGGATCATCACCAGACGAGCGTTCATTGATTAGCCACCGCGATTGTGTGATTTGACACCTCTCGGTTATATTCTTTGGGGGTACGTCAAATAATTGGTCTACTCCAACAAACCAACAACTTTGGATGCCCTCGAAAACAATATTCGAGTAGCCATCAGCGCCATAACGCCACAGATGCTCGAAAATGTCACCCGAAATGAGACCGACGGCTTGAAGCACTGCCAGTGGGCCCGAGGCGGACATTTGAATGATGTTCTATTCCATACATATTGTCATGGATGTAGCTTTAAAATAAAGCCAAAACCAATTTGATACCTCAAACCGTTGTTGTTTTATTTAGTTTTTCTTTCCTATCGTTCTTGTTGGGGCACCCTATAGATTAAGGTTCGTGATCCGCCAATCCGTGCCATCTAGTCAATGATAGTTTGCTTGGCGCACCATTCATTGTGGGGTGTTCACGTCGTTGATTGTCTATTGTGTTTGTGTTTTTCATTGGAATATGCCTTGTTTCCCTTTTTATTGAAGAATACTTATTTGTTATGTTTTTTAAGTTAGTTTCTCATAACGAACAAAGATACTCGTATATGCGGCCAGTAAAGCAGACTTTACTAACTTGGTTGATATTTGGTTGAAAGGGCCGTATTTCGCAGGTAACGATAGTAATACAGTAAGGGCAAGGTGTGATAAGTATCCACTAATTTTTAAACTTCTCAAATTCTCGGAATCAATAATTAACTACACAATAACTAAAGAAAAAGAAGCGTCGATTCGGGACAGGAAATTTATAAAATTATAGGGTTAGGTTTACATTCACCTGGCAACAAACAACACAATTCACAAAACAAGGCTTTCTCTCACAGAACCTTTCTTCACATTCAGGAGATGCAACCCACAGAGCATCCCCTTACGCAATTGACGGAAGACAAATTACAAAACAGTAGTTTGTTTCGTGATAATTGCGTCAGTACGCGATTTGGGAGGGGTGACAACAATGCAGCCCAGACGGCTGGCACGATTCGCGCTGATTGGCTAAATTTGAATTTCTTTTTTTTAACTTTAAAATGAAATCACTAGTAAACAAAATGGTGTAGAGAGGTTATAATGATTTAATCGTTTTTTTATACCCATGATACTAGTCCATTCCGTCACGTGTTGCACTATGGAGATATCTCCAGCCTCTTGAGCTCTGTTTTATTTACCAATAGCTGCTTTATATACTCGTTGTGTATATGTCGTAGTCTTCTAGTGCAAACCGTCTTTCCATGAAGATCCGAGGCATTTCATGAAGCATCGGCATATTTTGTGAAATGATTACCGCAACATAAGCTGCCTAGGCTTTACATGTAATGAACTACCATAGATAACCCCCTCTTATGAACTACTTCTTTTGACGTATAACGTTACAACACGAGTTGACTAAATGTAACGGTCGGCATTTCACGAAGTGCCAGCTTCTAGTGGGCGAATTTTGCTCCGCTATAGTTTTTTGTTATCTCGCTGAATGTTACTGTTTTTGTGTTTATTATGAAGGAAAATAATGAAAAGGATTTGTTTAGTGAACACTACATCCAGTATTATAATTCATATCCGGACAGACGGCCATACAATGTAGAACAATTGAATTTTTAATGTTTGTAGTTTAGTGTTTTCTAGTAAAGTATTACATAGTTAAAGCAGTTACAATGTATGCTTATTTGAAATTGTTTGGTTAAGGTATTATAAATTTATTTCAACTTTCACTTTATCAATATGATGTTCTATTGGAATAAATCTTTTCGCAGAATCTACTTACTCTGGTTAGAGTGGTCTACTCTACTCTGTATAGTATAAGTTTCAATACCAAGCTCATATAAGTCATTTGAACACACGATGCCTAATTTTTGGGGCATTTCATGAAGCTTCAACCTCTTCAATTAGGCACTTTGTGTCATGCACAATACGACGGAATTATAATGGCGTTACATGTAAAGCCTAGGCAGGTAGTGTAGTCTCATGATTTTACATTAAATGCCGTCGCTTCATGAAACGACTAGGTTTTTCATGAAAAAGCGGATGGCAGTAAAAGCTTACGATATATAAACAACAAACAGGTAGTTCGGCGCTTGTTATTTTACTGAGAGATCCCTCATATAGCTTTGTAAGCTTTTATAAACTAAAGCAGACAGCAAAGCATCAACAATAAGACACTTAGACTGGTATGCATACTCGATCTCCCACACATCCTATCGCCGGCGATTTTCCGATCCGACGTTGCCGCTGGGTAAAGTATTTTCGGAGGTCCGCTCAATCTATGGTAGAGAAATTTGTGAATATTAATGGTGTAAGGTATCAAAATGTACTGGTATTATTTTGCGATATGCATATCGGGAACACGGATCAGCCGTTCTGCGGTTTTAACAAGTAACAAATTCTGAATTCTGACATTTATAGCCTTAACGCCACTTATCTTCTTGCATTAATTGTCACAATATAAATATACGAGTATTTTTAGGTAAGTCTGACGACTGCACAGCACCTTCCGCCAATCTCCGAACAGTCGCCAGACTAACCTAGAAATGCGTTTATTTTGTGACAAGTAATACACTTATTAACCTATAAGTGACGTTAAGGCTCTGAATGTCAAAATTCAGAATTGTTACTTGGAAAAAGTAGAAGTGAGGAAAGTGCTTTTTCAGTAATTTTTATCTCATATACAAAGGCTTTTATCGTAGTATCTAAACTGTGTATCTCTGTTCAAAGTTCTTCACGGCAATATATTCTAAATGCGCTTTCAAAACAATGACCATTTTATTCTACTTACTGATTCATCCTTGTAAATATGCGGACCAAATCCTATTATGTACTAATGGAGCTACTAAAAATGTAATTATCATAGTGTGCGATTAACTTTATCTGGTGTTCCTCTATAAACATATTGTTTTTCTGAAGTTAATGGAACATCGAGAAGTATAAATTGTAGCATATACAATTTCAAATTGAGATCTTCCACAAGGCATAATGTCCCATAATGGTATAGGGAAAATTGCATGATAGAAAATTGCATGATACTTCATGTCACCTACCTTTTACATCTTTCCTCCAACATCCACCTCAGGAGATAAATTATTGGGAAGAACAAACACCACTCCGTAGCTGTCTTATTTCGAAAAAAATTGTAAACAACTCACCGGTTTCAACAAAGATCAAATTGAAAAGTTTAAGTTTTTCTACATCACTTGACTACTTTCATAAATCTTTCTGTTATAGAGGTCGCAGGTATTGGGTAATAAAATCGAGATGGAGATCACGCAACTGATTGAAAAGAATCCCACAATCCTGAGGCTAGGCCTGCATTTAGAATACAATGATGCCAGACACCGTATCGCCACCCACCTACAGCGTAACATTGACACAAGTAAGTATGACTTCCTTCTCTTTCCTATGCGATTTATTTTAATTGGTATCGTTAGTCTAATCGGTCTGACCGACTGGGTCAGCCCCAAAGCTCTCAATCCCGCAGGACACACTCCTGGCAATATGCTGACTTTTTATAATATACAGAATATAATAACTTTAAAATTCTTTAGTGTTTCAGAGGTATGTGAAAGATTGGAAATCTACAATTACTGACAACAAGATAATAAAGCGTTGTATCAAATTCTTAAGACAGTGATGAACTGTCATAAATATGCATGCATGTGCACTCAACTTTGGAAGAAACGGCGATTGAAGATTGTTAAATATTTCGCCTTCATTGAACTTTCCATGGAAATGTCTTTTTACAAAATCTGAATATAATTCGAATCAAACGTAATATTGTTTTATAATGAAGTTTTGAATATTCACCGCGCAGTTGTAATATAATAAACGGTAGTATTAACTAGAATCTAAGATTACTTTGCGTCCGAGACTAAACATCTCAAATAAAAAATATAAAATTCGCGATTTACTGCATAATAAAACAATAATGATTCGCCAAGAATTTAAAATACAAGGCTACTGGCTTTACAGATACTAATAAAATTGAACAGCCTGGCTATTTTTTTTTATTTTATCATATCAGAAAACTCTGCCTCAATTTGATTTTACATAGAATTTCAGTTATTACCATAAAATTATAAAACATGATGATACACCCAAGATGATTTTGTTCGCCTTTTAGCGACATGATGATAAATTTGTAATTTTCAGTATTATGCGGAATCTGTGCCGCATATATAACACGGTAATAAAACATATCTGTTGTTTCGAAAATTAACTAGCCAGAAAATAAATGTATCGCTTTAATTCAGAACGCATAAAAAGCGGCCGACACGCACTCATGATAATTCTGTATGAAAAGCACAATTGCAAAAACGATTCGTTATTTATATTTGCGCGGCAATTCGTTATACTGTTTACCTTCCATTTATTTGGTTATAATGCGAAATGCATATAAATGTGCACAATTCATGGACTACGTTATGTAAACGAACAGAGAGAATTTATATAAAAAAATCGTTCGATTCGCACGTCGTCACTTTAACACGTTACCTATTTTTTATTGCCAGGATCTCAATGCAACATTCCAGGGTGAACACACTTTTTGATTTGTTTCATCGCCGCAAAATTTCTGGACAGACATCGAACAAACTCCGGAGCGAATTAAACTGATATGGTCATTAGTTGCATAATCTACTTCATTTGCAAAAACTGGAAACATTTTCTTTCAGGTTGAAGTATAGTCAAATCGGCGTTTCAATTTTCATCTTGTGGCGATTTTTATTAACTATTTTAAATTATTTTTCTCGCGGTCCATTAAAAAGACCATTTTATGTTGATAAACGTCATCTATGAGGTTAATTAATAATCTCTTAAAACTAGTAAAACAGAAAATACTCATTGAAATATAATTGATTTAGACAACAAAAACTCGCATCATTGAAAAACTTTCATATGTAGAAAGGAATCAGACATGTCGTGATTAGAATGTCGATATTAGTGCGAAAACTTGCAATAATTGAGACATTTTTTAATAAGAAGTTCAAAAAGTTGTTTTGAGAAACATTATAGTTGTTGCTGAAGTAACTTGTGGTTCGCTGCTACACTGTTTTTGCGGGGAACTGAAGTTTTTTCAATCAGAGGTAGATCAAAAATAGGACTGTTTATTATGAAAACAGGTACATATGAAACGCGATCTAAGCTTTTTATGACGTAGTACACGAGTTTAACAAAACTGACGAGAAGCGACAGCATAATTTCAATGCACATGCTACAAATATGCTGTTTTACAGTCAGTTGCTTGTAGTTCGATGTCAGCCAAGGTTATTTGTTATCCCGCGTTTCTGTATTCATGTTATGTCAAGCTACCGTAGTACAATTTTAGTGTCAGCAGCAAATGTGTTGTTCCAACGTCAAACGAGAGCACCCAAGGTCATTGAAAATGGTACCTGGGACATCAACGGAAAATCAAAGACGCCGCTGCCAGCTGTCCCTTCTCGTTAGTTTTGCCATTCTCCGGTAATACATTTTTGAAGGCTCAACTTTTTTTGTTATACACGACGATTCCAAAATTAATGCTTTTTTAACTGTGTATAGAAGTCGTCAAAATAAACAACTTAATGAAATAACTTTTTTCCGAAAGCAAAAATAAGCGAAATATAGAACCAAAAACCATAAATATGGGCCGGCTAATACCATTTTAGTTGATGCCGCTTAAAAAAAAAAATAAATACGGGCTTCTGTACTTAGTCTGTCTATGTTTATAGTTTTTTGCTCGAATTTTTGTCTTATGGATTGGTCGTTGTTCCTGTCAATTATCGCACTAGTCACTTGTTCAGATGATCGTAGTTAATTTTAAATTGGTGAATCCTAAATGTTGTTTTCAAATAATGTGCCACTTTTAGGATTTTTCAATTTAGGCTTAACAACAATAAACAGAAAGTAACTAGAACTACTGCACTATCTGACAGGTACACTGCCTAATCGGTAAAACAAAAATCTAAGCAAAAAACTAAACATAAACAGACCAGGTAGATCTCGATACGCAAGCCCAGATTTAGTATTTTTTATGCTGTAAATTCAAACGGCGCTCTCACTGTGGAATTTTTTGATATAATTTTTTTTTAAGTGGAAGCGATGCTGACAAAACCGGATTTTTCCCGGACTAGTTTTTTCATGCTGATTCCGAATCTGTATTTAGTTTTACTCTAGCACGTGTAGTTTTGGCTATCTTTTGTATACGGACAGACGACAGACAGAGGGTCTGCATAAGCTCTCTTGCTCTCTTCAGTGAGTCAGTGAGAGCTAAAAGTATGAACTTAGGAATCATCATGTATTTTCTATAAACCATGCAATAGGGTACTTGTAGAGGTCGTGAAATCATCTCGGGAGTATACATAGCGTAAAAAACCATATCAAGAAGCAGTAGGAAATAAAAAACATGATTTTACTGATGGCCAAAAAAAGATGTTTGCAAAATAACATAAGGATATATTCAAATTTTTCCACGTGACTTAAAACAAGGGCTGACGTCAAAGGTATCTTATCGAAATCGACAATCGATACTGCTACAGCGCAGGTCAGTGAGATTCAACTGCAAACTAGAGATGATCTGAATCCTTTAACAATGCGACTCAATTTATTGATACTTAAACATATTTGAAACAGGCAATTAACCCACTAGCATTTTCGCTGCAATACATTTTTATATCTGATAGGTATCACAGTTCATCCTGTTTGTGACCGAGATTCGCAACTAATTGAAGCCATCATTTTATTTCGGCGTATCCCATTATGAATGAATCCAAAGATAGAATCTAATTCAGGCCCATCTCTACAAAGTGAATTAGTAATCTAGCCCAACTTTTATTCTATTGACTTTTGCACTTTGTGTGTGACTGTGTTTTGTGGTTATAATGATCAATGTCAAAATGTTAGGTTAGCACTGGCTATCGATATCGAATATCAGTGCTTTACAACCCATCACTATAGGATATCACTGACGTCAGAGGTTGTTTGCGCGGCATTTTCCGGCATTTGAAATAATTTTTGGAATATCTCTCACAGCCGATTCCAAAAAACTAAACAAGTGATTATGTCATGTTTACTAGGCTCTAAGGAACGCGTACGCGACATAATATTTTTTTCTGCAAGTACCCTATTGCATAGTGTTGTTCTCTGAAAGTTTTTCAATTTGATGACTTCTGTGCTACATTTCAATCGGCAAGAGTTCTCTAACATTTAAAGATTGAAGTTAAACACAACGAGAATTTATTAGTTGGCTGTTTTCTAATTTAAATAATTGGATAGCGGGAACAGAGTTTCATGTAACAGTTAAAAATAAGACTTTCATCTTAATGCCTCGTATTTATTCACGCCCGTTATTTGCCAAGCAGACTTTGTAACCGGAAATGTCTCCGGTAGAGACATAGACTAAAGAATGTTCTAGAAGCAACTTTTGATTGAAATAGGATCAAGAAGAAAAAATAACCGCTTCCGTGCGAGTCCGATATACAGGGTGTTAATTAAGTATGTTAACGAACTTGCACGAATAGTACTCCGAAAAATAGCGCACCCTGAAGACGGTTTTCCCTCGATATTCTTGAAATTCTTGAAACCATTCATAACAAAATTACGAAATTAGGTACGATGGGTAAACTTTTGACGCTGAATTTGATTCTTAATTCAGAATTTCATAATTTTAATTAGAGGCGTATCATACGGGAGGAGTTAAGGGTAAGAATAACCCCATTTTCTAAATGGTAATTTTTTTGACATTTTGATTTTACAATATGGTATTTCAGAGATTTCTACGTAAAAATGGTCTCTTGGTACATCTCGATAGAGTTAACCGTTTTCGAGAAAAATGCATTTATTTATTTACAATAGCCTGCATCGATTCAATAATTTGCATTTTTCTCGAAAACGGTTAGCTCTATCGAGATGTACCAAGAGACCATTTTTACGTAGAAATCTCTGAAATACCATATTCTAAAATCAAAATGTCAAAAAAATTACCATTTAGAATATGGGGTTATTTTTACCCTGAACTCCTCTCGTATGATACCTCTGATTAAATTTATGAAATTCTGAATTCAGAATCAGATTCAGCGTCAAAAGTATACCCATCGTACCTAATTTCGTAATATTGTTATGAATGGTTTCGAGAATATCGAGGGAAAACCGTCTTCAGGGTACCCCATGCAAAGGAGCGTAGCTCCCTTAGGAAGCATTTCCGGACCCATGTTCATATGACATTTTCTTTCTATTTTTCGGAGTACTATTCGTGGTCAAAGTTTTTTAACATACTTAATTAACCCCCTGTATATTAAACATATAAAGGCGTTCTTTCCATATTATGTGTATTTTTCTTACCCATATTATTTGATTTTGTGACCACGTATTTTTGTTATTTAGAACGTCGCGAAGTGAGGGCTAGGTATCAGATCACGCTTGGAAAATTGGGCGAAAAGTTAAAAATCGTTCAGACAGCCTAAATCTTCGTATACGTGTCTTTGTAATATGTGAGTACGAGGATTGGCGATCAGATTACTTGACAGACATGGTTTTGACTTTAAGATTATTACACTATATGAATATGGTTTCATAAATAATATCGCATTTGCTGTGATGTTATTTAATTCTGCAAAGAATCTGCTACGTTTTGTTATCTTAAATTTTAAATCAGGATATAAAAAATATGGAAAAACGTTCATCTATTTGCAATTGTGCCTCTCAAATAATTTGGAAGCCAAACCGCCATGTTCCGAATGTGTGTTCCGTATTACATCAGCAAGTGTATTTTTATTTTTTACTTGTACATACCGTACATATTGTACTCGCTGGCGCTGGCCGAGGTCTTGTTGCTCAAACTGCTGCTTTTCCCCCTAATAATATTAATAATCATCATAAGAAAGAGGTAGTTTTTGCACTCTCTGTACTCTCTATGGATGTCTATTTCGTTCCAGAACTGGCCCTACATATAGCAAAGGTCGGTACACCACATACACGTAAAAAATAAAAATTACACACGAGCATGGAGGAAAAGTGAAAAAGGAAAAACGGCTTTCGTAACTAACGATTATTGCCCGGTAAAAATTGTACACAGTCACATAAAACCATAAAGCGACGAGAATTTCTAGTTTGGTGCAGCATATTTTTGTTATATTCAGACATTTGGATTTATTGTCAGACACAAACTTTGCAGTTTAGATTCATATTTTTATGGAAGGAACCAAGTGATTTGTACTAATTTTTTGATTATATTTAGAACCTTTATCAGAGTGTCAACACATTGTTGAAACAGTTGAATCAACTTAAACAAGAAATAACTCTGTAGGCGATGCTGTAAAAACTGGACTATCAGTATAAAATGTTAAAGCATGGGATGGTGTATTAGGTTAGGTTGATAGTGATTATACCTCCTTCCACTGCGACCCTGTCCCTGTCTATTCTGGCTCACAGCTATTTAAATTTCACAGTACACTCCACACCTTTTGACGAAGGCGATGGTCGTGTTGGGTGAAAACTCCTTGAAGTAGGTTTCAAATGGGTGAATCCGAAATTCTGAAATCTAGCCAGGGGCGTATCCAGACCTCAGTCTTGGGGGGGGGGGGGGGTTAGCGGGGCATGAAGTTGTGCGGGCTTTCACCGTTTTTTGGTAATACCTTCGTAAAGGATGTTGATGCAAGAGAAATGGAAAACGTTAATAGCATTAAAATAAAAAAGAAGATATAAACAGCAAGTGAAACAGTGGAGTATCAGGTATTTTAGGGAGATGAAATAAAAGATCTATTGATGCATTAATCAATTTTAATTTTATGGAATACAAATAATATGTAATACGTATCATCCGTGAACATTTTATTGGCACAGCATACAAAATTAAACGATCATGAACACCCAACAGTCAGGTACCCTAGTAGCCACAACGCGTACTCCATTTTTTTTAATTAGTGTTTTAACTTTTCTAATCGGTGCAATTTTCAAAACAGGTAATTAATGAGTTAGGTAAATGTTTGTGACAAGCTACCGCGTTGTATTCAACTGATTATGTAACAATAATGGGAATACATTAGATATGCATCACTGTAATAATGCAAAACAAACCCTTTTGTAATTTAGTTACTGCAAAAAAGATTTTTTTCAGTGCGACAATTGCTTAAATATGTCAAATAAAATAAGTCAAAGTACTGGACAGGAGAGCGCAACATCTGTTTCGTGCTCCATATAGCAGAAACAACAGTCCGATGTTCTAGGAACTTCGGGGGGCCTGACTGTGTAACAGCACTGCAGTATCTCGCCAGTGCTGGAGCGCTTTCCTCTCTGCCCATTCTGAGATGGTTTTCCCGGCAGTGTTTTCGCAGTGCCTGCAAATGGTTATGTTCTTATGAACGCAGATTCAGTTCCTTGTCTTGCCAGTGTGTTGACCTTGCCTATGCGCTATGACCTGGATCCCAAACCAAAGTCATTTTGTTCCTTGTTCCAAGTCCATTGAGGAGGTGTATACAGTTCCATGCGAGTCTTCAGTAAAGGGGGTCGTTTGTGTAGCTCCCTGGCTCCCACCGCTATGGCTATCATTTCTGCTTGGAATATTGTGGTATACCTTGCAAGTATTGTGTAAGAGGCGTCAAGCAGTGAGGCGCGCGAACGCCAAAGCGGCGGAGCGTGTCGACGTCGGCCGAACAGCCCAAGAACCAACAGTTCAGCATACCTTGCAAGCTTTACTGAAATTTTAACTCTGGTGTTAGTATCAGCTACTTCCGATTCTGCGCCCAGTTCTGACTTGGAGCCGTCCGTGAATAGCGCAATACAAACATTTTTGAAACAGTTGTATCGATTTAGAGAACAAATAACTTTTCTCGCACTCTGCAGGTGCTGTTGTAAAAACTCGACTATCACTGTACAAATTTTAAAGCATGGGGTAGTTTATTAGCTCTAATCTCAAACCCAAAATGGGAAAATATTAGAGACACCGGAACGATCTGGTTACCCTTGTTAGCTGGTTTTTCAGCAAAATGATAAGAAAATGTTGCAGCGATCTGAATACTAGAAATCCAAACGTGGAATATGGAAAAAATATGATAGGTGAGGGAGTACCTCCCACCCCAATGCATTAATGTTTTCAGAGTTTGTTGTGCGCAGTGTGGTCTTTTTGGGGTTGAAGTGTGCAGGCTCCAAGCAGATGCCAGCTTGCTTCCCAATATGTTTTAAATGGTCTTGCAAGGTAGATGAAGTTTTTTTAAAAGAGTTTGATAGTTGTAGAAGCTGGAATTTTTTTTCGAAAAGGTCAGTAATCGGGTATGGACTTAGGAAACTACCTTTGCTCTAATAATCATACAGTATATCCAATAGGCAATATGGTAAAATAGTTGAAGTAAAAACCACAAACGTATTTTTGATGCGGCCACCTCAATTCCATATACAATACACGAAAGCTCGAAATTTGAAAACAGTTTACTTACTTTGTCGGCTAGCTGTTTAATTTCAATCCTCAAAACAAAAATGAGTAACTAATATTTGATGTGACTAGGATAACAGTGACATTAGGATTACTCTAGGTATTAATAATAATAATAACACTCAGACATTTCTTCCAAAGCAAATAAACAAACTTACATGGAGCAATAGTAAAAGCAGACAAAAACTATACACCACTTAACCTGTCTAGTCCAGATCACGTAGCAGACACATACAATCACAACAAGAAAAAATAAACACCTGGTCGCAGAAAGCACTCCACGGCAAACATAGATACCGTATCACACAAGACCACATTAACGAAAAACAGTCATACACCTGGTTACAGGACGCTCAGCTGTTCCCAGAAACTGAGGGTTTCATGCTTGCCATCCAAGACCAAGTGATTGCAACACGAAACTACAAAAAATACGTAATTAAAGATCCATCCATAACAGACGATAATTGCAGAAAATGTTACCAACAAAGAGAAACAATAGATCACATAACAAGCGGGTGCAAAACTCTTGCCGGCACCGAATACACAGCCAGACATAACTCTGCGGCCAAGGTGATACACCAAGCACTAGCCACAACAAACAAACTAATAGAAAACACAGATCCATATTACAATTACACTCCGATATCAGTACTCGAAAACGATCGATACAAACTATACTGGGACGTTGAAATACATACAGACAAGACGATCCCAGCCAATAGACCAGATATAGTTTTCCAGTCAAAGGCCGACAAAATGACCTATTTGATAGATATAGCCATTCCCATTGATGTGAATATCCAAAACACCTACGCTGGGAAGATCTCTAAATACACGGACCTTGCTATGGAAATAAAACGACTTTGGAAACAAAACAAAGTCACTATTGTCCCCCTCATTATGTCAGTCTCAGGCCTTACACCAAATACGTTCACACAACACCTTCAACAGTTAGGCCTGGACGAAAAGTTACACAAAACATTCCAAAAGTCTGTAATCCTAAAGACCTGTAATATTGTGCGATCCTTCCTAAATTCCGATCAATAGTCAGGGTGTTGACTTGGTACAGCCCGTCAACACTTGTCGCTACCGCAGTTATGCGAGAGGAACTTAGAAAGTCGGATAATAATAATGATTTATTTACCACTACTTGAGGTAAGGTAGAACCACAGAAGGTCATGAACCTTGTGCGTGGTAGTATGACTATAATACAGCTAATTTATAAATAAAAAAATGCTAACATAATAAGATTGAAGATATAGATAAGATATTGAAGATACAGTTTGCTAGCTTGGATAGAGAAACAAGTGACGTGAAAACTTGTTTAACTTGTAGCTTAATCATCTGTTTCTAACCTCCCCTCTTCACATTAAAGGTTTCGTTATGTAATTCTTAAAAATTATCCTATGATTGGGCTAAACTTGAATGAAAGCTGAAACCCATCTTGCTTAAAGAAATAAATTACTAACCTTTCGGATAGCATCCAACGTTTGCGGGTATATAAAATAGAATTCTGTTCTTTTCAAAACACCACTGTTACTTACGTTTCTTTTTTTTAAAACCTGGCCAGAATTTGATGAATAGGTTTTCTCATGGTTTATCCTATTATTCTGAGTATAGAATATTTTGTGACCTAGGATGTGAGAATATTAAAACCGATGTTTAATACTGTATATGTTGGTAGTGGTAGAAGAAAAAACATATTCCTATTCAAGTGGTTCAGTGACATTCCCATAACGCGTTGATGATATATCGGTGCTGCGGTATTGATTCCATCGATATACCCACCGATAATTATAATTGTGGCTCATGAGAATAAAAAGGTAAACCTTTACCGCTGAATACGCGAATACTGTTTGTCGGTCGAAATTTCCCAGTTGAGATAAATCTGATTGTGCATTAAACGCAATCGCTTTGTGTCCTATTATGTCGAATTGGAAATAAAAGGGATGATTTAAATGTTCTATGCAGTTGTGTCAGAGTATTGAAAGTAGTTTCATCGATCGCCATTGGCGGACAAATAATGTACCGGATGGCATACTAAGGATGGACGCCGGCAATATCTCGATAACTGTTAATCATACATATAATTTCCGGCAAAATATATTATTAGGGAAATCTGCTAAGAGATATGGCTGGAATTATTTTCAAGTTCCGCAAGGCCGCTAGGGGGCGTAACTGTTACGATCAATCAGAAAAACGTATTATAAATTCCACCATCATGTAGACTGAACAATTTTTGATTTTTTTGTTAATCGTTTTTTGCTTGTAAGATGTAGTGATGGGGGAACATCAAAACAGCTTTTATATAGATAACTTTGGTATAAGTTAACGGAATTAAACAAGCTAGGTCTCATTTGAAAGAGCTATTCTTACCTAATAATGTTCTTACCTAATAATTTTATACATAAAATTTGGCAAGTTGATATTGACTTAGTAGCTAGAGGGCGGTATTTGACATCACAGATATTACGCAGTATTTCGAAAATTTTAAATGATATGCTATATCTCTTTTAACATAGATGGATTGAGGATGAAATTTTCAAAAAGCCAGCGCAAGATTCAGCTTTCTAGCTTTTTTCACACCGCAGATATCAATAAAACAAGTATTATGACAAGTGATGCCCTAAAGGGATATAGCCTCCGTCACAACATTTTAGTAATCATTCTACAGATAATACTCAAGTAAAACCACTTAAAATTATATTACGACTTTCTGAAATAACCACCAAACAACCGACGATAATTGCATGAAGTATCACCAACAGAAAGAAATAATAGAACACATAACAAGCGCATGTAAAACTCTCACTGGTACAGAGTGCACAGCTAGACATAACTCGGCATGCAAGGTCATACGCCAATCACAACCCACAACAAATAAACTAATAGAAAGCACAGGTCCATATAACAATTACACACTACTAAAAAAAATCAATACAACCTATATTGGGACGTTGAAATACATGCCGACAAGACTATCCCAGCCAATAGACCAGATATAGTTTTTCAGTCAAATGCAGACGAAGTTATCTATTTCATAGATATTGTTATTCCCAGTTATATGAGTATCCAAAAGACCTACTCTTGGAAGATATCTAAATACACAAACCTTGTCCTGGAAATAAAACGACTATTGAGGCAAAACAAAGTTATTATGACCCCCCTTCGTCATGTTGACCTCTGACCTTGCACCAAATACATTTACACCACACTTGACACAGTTAGGCCTGGAAGTTTCACATGTATTAGGTATATTCCAAAAGTCTGTAGCCTGTCATCTTGTACGATCCAAATTCAGATCAATAATAGTTCAGGTGTTGACTTGGCATAGCCCCACGATACTTGTTGCTGCTGAAATTGTGGGAGCAGAACTAGAAAATTAGAATAATAATAATAAAATGTCTTTATTTCATTTCACATTCATTTCATTTCATTTCACTTACAGATACAGATATCTATATCTATAGTAAACAGGCGAGGAGCTCAATGACGAAATTTAGTTATAGCTACTCTCACACTTAACCATTGAATGCATACAAATTTTGTTGTTAGAAAAGTAACAGCTAAATTTAAAAAAAAATCAAAAACCTTCAATTATGTGGTGTGCCAAAATATAAACATACATACACGTAATTTTTTCCAATAACCACAAACATTCCTATTAAAAGCTACCTCGTGTGGAGGAGAATGATATCTTTTCTAAAATTTTAAACAGACATGCTTTTAGCTCTTCATCAACGTTGTTGTGTGAAGGTTCTTGTAAATACATAAAAGGTTGAAGAGGCATTGTTATTAATGAGGCATTGCGTTTGAGTCTTTGATGGATATTGTGTCTAAAAATCGATAAAAAAAGATCTGGTACGTGAAATTTGAATGATAATCTGATGTGATCAGATTTTTCTGATAGACATTGGGAGGATAGGATGTGTTACAGAATTCCCTGTGTCTGAGAGGTAACAGTTCAAAATCACGCGGAATGAATCGTCACTAATAATGAGTGAAGATATACAGGGTGAGTTTTTAGTACCGGCTCGGTCGATAACTCCACTACTCTAGAAGATAGCGAAAAAAGTTATATATAAAAGTTGTAGCCACGGATATGCTACTTGCTCAGAGAATATTTTGATTTATACAGGGTGATCCATAACTACGTGGTGATGCAAATATATATTTTTTTAAATGAGACACCCTATATATTATTCTTTATTCAAATTCTACTAATGGTTTCCCTTCTTCCAATATAGGGTATTGTTACATTATACAGGGTTTTTCAAAAGTTATGGCCATTTTTATATCCAAATCGCTGTCAATTGAACGTACTGTATATCAAAAAGTGATGAATAAAAAATCATTTATTTACACGGGTGGATAACAAATATCATCTAGTTTTAAAATCGGCTATAAAAAAGCCCGCGACGTATATTGGTATACAGGGTGATCTAGAATGCAAAATCTAGATTTTCTCTCTATTTTTAAATGTAACCCCCAATATTTTATTACACCAAAGTATTGCTTTTAATATGCTCTTTCATCTTTGTATAGCACTTGTTATGGCTGAATTCATTAGTTTCTGAGATATTTCGATTTTTCTACAAATTTTAAATATACCTTCTATTTGTTTACTAAAATTTATTTATTTTGAGAAAATAGTATCAAGTTTTATTTTTGCTTAACAAACAACTAAAATATAAGACCATAATAGTACTTGATTAAGTCAAAACACTGGATTAACGAGATAATATAGGTCAAGTGTGCCGAGGAAACAATTTTATAGACGTCATGCATAATTATCAAGCAGATCTATCAGGTAAGCTATGAAATATTAAACGACACGGCCCAAATAAAAAGATTCTTCATTCTTCCAAACGCATTAGTTTTAGAGTGCCTCCGTTCTGGATATTGCTGTTCATAGTTGATATATTCTAGAGGCAAGTAGGCAATTTCTCAAAGATTCTCCTAAATACCCTCAATGGAAAAATTAATTTTTAAAGCTCGGTTTTCACACAGTACGGAATTATTGAGCAGGTTATGAAAACGCTCAATTTTTCAAAGCCTACCTGATAAAACTACTTGATAATTATGCATGACGCCTACAAAATTGTTTCCTCAGCGTACTTGACCTTATTATCTCGGTGATTTAGAGTTTTGACTTCATCAAATAGTATCATGACCTTATAATTTAGTTGTTCGTTAAATAAAAAACAAATCAGATAGTACTTTCTCAAAATAAATAAATTTCAGTGCACAAATAGAGGCTATATTTTAAATTTACCGAAAAATCGAAATATCTCGGAAACTGATTGACGTAGGTACAACAAGTGCTATACAAAGATGAAAGAGCATGTTAAAAGCAATTCTTTGGTATAATAAAATATTGGGGGTTACATTTGGAAAAAAAGAGAAAATCTGGATTTTGCATTCTACATCACCCTGTATACGAATATGCGCCTCGGGCTTCTTTTATAGTCGATTTTAAAACTAGAGGATACTTTTAATCTTCTCATGTAAAAAAAATAATTTTTGATTTATTACTTTTTGATATACAGTACGTTCATTTGTCCGCGATTTGGATATGAAAATGGTCATAACTTTTGAAACAGCCTTTATAATGTAACAGTGCCCTATATTGGAAGAACGGAAATCATTAGTAGAATCTGAATATGGAATAATATACAGGGTGTCTCATTTAAAAAAATCACCACGTAGTTATGGATCACCCTGTCTAAATCTAAATATTTTCTTTGGAAAGAGCTTATCCGTGGCTACAACTTTTATATACAACTTTTTTCGCTATCTTCTATAGTAGTGGAGTTATCGACCGAGCCGGTACTATAAACTCACCCTGTAGATATTTTGGAAAAATTGACAATTCCGATTTGTATATGGAAATTCTGTCGGGGGAGACCTGGCCGCACTCCTCTAAATGCGCCGCTGATTGTAAAACCAGCAGATTAATACTTTGCTGGTTACTGAACCTCGCGGTTATTACGTTTGGCGGGAGTGAAATGAAGTAGAAAATGTGAACGAAGCCATATGAAGGGAATGCAACAGCGACAATATGTTCCTAAAAACCCGACAGTCCTCGAATCACCTCTGATTACAACGCAACCTGCGCCCATATATTCCTTTTTCGCTTTTCGCCGCGCTACAGAACACACTTTCAACAATTGCGCTACGGGCGCGAGAAAATAAAAAAAAAATAATAAAAAGGACAATCGCGATCGATCACCGTACAGTTTTTCCGCAATTTGACTTTCGGTGAATTGCGTCGTCGTATGATTTCATAGTATGTTTTTGTTCTGAAGGGTGGTTCGAAATAGGTGCTGAAAACTTGCCGTTGAAAACGGAGGGTAGAATTTCCTCAACTTTTTCATACAAACTTTTGGCTCTAAGTTAAATTCATAACTCAAAGGAGGTACTAAGGAAATGTCTAATTCTTGCTGTTCGTAAAGGTTATGTCCCAACGAGCTGTGTTATGCTTGTAATTTTTTAATCGGCACCTTCTCAAAAATAGAAGCCTGCAAAGCATTGATAGAACTAATTGGTCAGAATTAAATCAGCTAACTACTGTGCAGTGAAATAACTACTCTAGAAAAAGAGATTGTAACAATTTTTTGACATACGAAATGTTTCATTCAACAGTTTTAAGACCGCCAAACCGATCATAAACAAATTTCTTTTGCCAAAATTATACGAAATTTAACTTATAATAGCGTAGACTGTCGGTTAATAACGTTGTGAATGCCAATAATATCTAAAAAAGGAATAGGTTTTATAGATATACTCTAAAATGGAAAAAAACTATTACTAGCCTTCCATCTTGCAGCGACAATAAAAATAATCTTTCAGGGTTTATCAATCTCAAAAATCCTGCTTTTGTTAGGTAGAAAAGTACTCGTCACTCGGTCTTTATGGTGCCAATAGTTCGAAATTATATTTGTCTATGATTTTAAAATTTCTGAATGCATTTTCTGTGTGGAGGATTTCGATGTTTTGAACTATCTGTTGAGTACATAAGTCTAAACAATGTAGTTTGATTGTAAATATCACTTCGATTATTATTATGGTTCTTGAATATCTTATTTCGCTGAAATTTCAATTTTGTCTCCCAATTACAAAGTAGTACATATTATTATATGAATCGTATCGCCAGATTTGATGCGTTTGTTAACAGTAGAAAAAAAGGCAAAATCCTAATTTAAAAAATAGCATACTTTTACGGTCTTTTCCATTTTGCAAATACATCTGCCTAAAACTGGGGCGTTATTTTGTAGATATTATGATCGTTGAAAGTTGGCTTACTTTTGGAAAAATGTTGAGTGCTGTAAGGTTTAACGCTCTCTATACAGGGTGTAACCTTTAAGGATGTCCACACCTATACCACCGTGTAAATCTCGCTGAGCTGATCATTTTTCGGTAAGCAACATGGGTCCAAAAACGAACCGTTACAGAGATAACGCTACCGAAAGTTATCCTTGCTGACGCTTGAAGTTAGGCAATTCATTCAACGCCTCGTAGTTGGCAGAGGAGAGAGGGGGTTACGGATCGGCTGCTAAGACAGATTCGGCTTGTCAACATTTAATCGTCATGGCCAAAATGTCAAAAGTAAACCAAACAAACACAACAAAAAGAACATTACAAAAAAACAACAACAAAAAACACAGAGATCAGTCAAAAATCAGTGAAGGAGAGGCTCCACGTGGCCATCGCCTTCTTGCACGCACAATGTGGCTCGATGGATGACCGATGCAGTGGCAGCGTTGATTACCTGTGGCTGCTCCCTGACGTCTCCAGCTGCTGCAATGATGCGTGCAATCAGCTCTTCTGCTGTGTGCGGTGCACCCCCTTGGCAGACAAGTGCTTCCAGGTGACCCCACAGGAAAAAATCCAGGGGATTGATATCCGGAGACCGTGCCGGCCACGCTACTGGCCGCAAGGCGTCGAATTAATTGCCTAACTTCAGGCGTCAGAAAGGACTACTTCCGGTAGCGCTATCTCTGAAACGGTTCGTTTCCGGACCCATGTTGCTTATTGAAAAATGATCAGCTCAGCAAGATCTACACGGTAATATAAGTGTGGACATCCTTAAAAGTTACACCCTGTATTTAGTTGGTCACAGTCAGAATACAACGAACTGTCCCTTTCTGATACTCCTTTTATGTTTATTTTTTTCGTTTTATGAAGTGGCATTAGAAAATATTCCTCCATTTTTGTAGCTCGAAACAATAGCTTAATTGTAAACAAGCGGTTATATAAAAACTACCTACCCTTTACTTTTAACGAGCAACTAGTTCTACAGGTTTATTTTACGATTCTAAACAACCAATATATCCATTGTGTAACAGAATAGAGGATAATATTACAGCATAATAAATAATAAATTACTTAATATGTTTAGTATTCCATTTAATAATAATTAGTTGTATCTATGACATAACAAAATCGGTTCAACGTATGACGAGTAAATGGTTTAAAGGGAGCACGTGTCGGGTTTGAAAGCTATCCCGTCAACAAGTCCGCATTTTTGTGGATGACATTACAAATACTTTAAAATTCTAAATATGTTTTTAAGAGAATTGGTCAAAGTCAGGGTCCGGCACAAATGATTGATGTTTTTGAAATGGCTAGTATTCAGATGGCGCACCGGCAGAACCATCTGTCATTTGCTACAACATGCTTCACATGTCTGGTAGGCATGAAAGAATTGATGCTCTCTATTTCCGTCAATAGACCTATGGCGCACTGATGATCGCTAATAAGCGTGAAACAGCTGTCTGCGTACTGGTGGATTGACGGAGGTATAGAGCAACCCTCGTATATCGGCTTTCATACGCAGCAGCGTATAAAAATCCCGTGCTCTCTGGTGGCCAAGCGGACGCACCGTGGCGTCCCGCCAAGGAATCTATGCTGCTGTGCAGCGATTTCCTTGGTTTGCCTTTACCTTCGGGTATCAGATGGCGCACCGGCAGAACCATCTGTCACTTGCTATTCTTCCCCTATTAGTGAGAGAGGTGGGGTAGGTATTGTTCGACTCGAGGGTTTTGAACGATTTGTTATAAGTTGACGTTATGGAGTCGTGGACAGTTTGGCACCGCCATATAATTAGGATGAACGTCAGCTTCATCGCTTATGAACAAAATGAGGTACACATTTCGCTCGATAACTGCTTCCATCTCACGTGCGAATGTCATTCCTTGTGCGTAATACGAACGCTCACTGAAGCGAGGTTCAGCAGTATGTTACCTAGCAGATCGAGTCTGACTGCGACGAAGGGCGTGTCCAACGCGTTCTACTTTCATGAATCTAGGCAAAGGACATTCGACGATTCTAGCAGAGTTGCATGAGGATAGTCCTATATTGTTGGCGAGGAGCGATATAGTTTCTCCTACGTATCGCTTCAATCGCAAATTTACGGTGGTGTTTCCGTCAAGGGAAGAGTGGGAGTCTAAGTAAAGACAGCTCATCGAAGGAGGACAGGTCTGGTACACAGACGGTTCACTCGCTAGAGAGGGCTCGGGCTCGGGAGTCTACGGCCCCATACAAGACTCACTCCCTCTTGGGGGGCACACCACAGTATTCCAGGCTGAGGTCCATGCGATACTTGCTTTTGTAAATCATATTCGGGAAATTGACGGGTCTAGGAGGCGGATTACTATCTGCTCTGACAGTCAGGCAGCCATCAAAGCACTGAGTGCTTGGAAAATAAAGTCGGGACTGGTCCTGGAGTGCAGTGCTCTTGACGACATCTCAGCTAAACACGAGGTATCACTGATGTGGGTACCTGGGCACGCTGGGGTAAAGGGTGACGACAAGGCAGATCATCTGGCTAGAATGGGATCCTGCAACAGTTTTGTGGACCCGGAACCAGCCTTAGGACTATCTGCAAACTGGATTAGGAAGACAACTGGAGAGTGGATCCAGAATCAACACTCTGAGATGGAACAACATCTCTGGTCATCTTCGCCAAGCTCGGGAACTATTAGCAGGGCCTGCAGAGAGAATAGGACGATTTTATCTCTCTCTGGATAGGAGTAACTTGAGATTGCTAGTAGGCCTATTAACGGGTCACAACACCTTCAGGCGTCACCTGTTCGTGATGAGGGTGGTCAACGACCCAACGTGCACGTGGTGTGGTGAAGAGGAAGAATCCTCGGCACACATCTTGTGTCGCTGTGAAACCCTGGGTTATCACAGGCAGACTATGCTGGGCTCAAGAACCTTGGAACCAATAGAGATAAAATGGATAGGACCTAAGAATGTACTTGCCTTTGCCAAAAGGGCAGGTCTTAGGAACTAGCGCGGATAGAGGCGCAAAAGGGCGCATCGTGTGGCCTTTGCACCAGTCACATTCTGTGCTGGATAGCCTCTGGTCCTTATTCATTCATTAAACGCGTTCTACATTTTCAGGGTTTCGAACCGTTCGTGGAGCTTTTGGTGGTCTTTTGTTGATCACTACACCACGGGTGCGAAGTGCTTCAACCCATATTTCAGACCAATCTATCGTACGTGAAAACGCAGTGCTCAACCGTTGACGGTTCCATAATGTCAACTGGTAACAAAATGCTAAAGACTCAAGAATCGAATGGTACCCCCACCACCTGTCTCGCCCCGATAGGGAAAGTAAAAAAAGTCCGTCTTTATTACGGACCCTGTATATACCATATCCTAAATGATTTGGGTTTGAACTATTTTGGCAAAATTCCATTAATCGTTATATTGAATGTTGTATTAATTGGACTATGTTATTACAAAGAGGATGATATTTATTCAACAATATGATTATTTTGTGATAGACTAATTATTAATAAAAGTACATCCACATATGTTTTACATATGAATTACCAATATTATTGTATTCATTTATATTGATTATAAATAGAGTTCTCATAGTTCACTGATTTAAGTTGGGGTAATTTTCTCTTGTAAACAAATACTCGTTTGAGTGCAATTCTTCTTGAAAGGAATGTTATTTCAATTTGTAATACACATTCGATACTCACCAACTTGCAGATATTCAGAGCAATGACTCGTAATTTTAGTGTCGAGAAAGAAACCGGATGACGCTTGGTATTTGAGTTCCAGAGGCAGTTTGGAAACTTTTTGAGTTATTGCACCATAACCCAAAAATAGAACGCATCGGATATAGAGGGCGGATGTTTTTTTTGTGAAAAAAGTATCAAGTAACCGAATGAAAATGCAGTAGCATTTTATTACACCTGCCAACTAATGTTCCAAAAAAATGTCATCCGAAATCTACGGGCGGTTTACGCGTATCGATTTTTTTTTAAATGAAAATAATTTATAATTCGTGACGAAACCGGTCGGAAGTTGATGAAAAATTCTATTTTTGTAGATAACACAAAAAATGCTGTCATTCATTTCTGCTAGGCAGTTCATGAGAAATTTGAGCTTAAAGTTCGATTTTTCATTTTCGTTAAAATAGGTTACTTCCAGAGGTCGTGAAACCGTCTCGGGAGTATACATAGCGTAACGAAAACCATATCAAGAAGTAGTAGGAAACAAAAAACATGATTTTACTGACTGCAAAAAAAAGATATTTGCAAAATAAAATAAGGATAATATTCAAATTTTTCCACGTGACTTGAAACAAGGGCTGACGTCACAGGTATCTTATCGATATTGACAATCGATACTGCTACAGCGCAGGTCAGTGAGGTTCAACTGCAAACTAGAGATGATCTGAATTCTTTAACAATGCGACTCAATTTATTGATACTTAAACATATTTGAAACAGGCAATTAACCCACTAGCATTTTCGTTGCAATACATTTTTATATCTTATAGGTATCACAATTCATCCTATTTGTGACCGAGATTCGCAACTAATCGAAACCATCATTTTATTTCGGCGCATCCCATTATGAATGAATCCAAAGATAGAATCTAATTCAAGCCCATCCCTACAAAGTGAATTAACTTTTGATCTTTTGACTTTTGTATTTTTGTGACTATGTTTTCTGGTTATAATGATCATTGTCAAAATGTTAGGTTAGCACTGGCTATCGATATCGAATATCAATACTTTACATCCCATCACTATAGGATATCACTGACGTCAGAGCTTGTTTGTGCGGCATTTTCCGGCATTTGAAATAATTTTTGGAATACCTCTCACAGCCGATTCCAAAAAACCAAACAAGTGATTTTGTCATGTTTACCAGGCTCTAAGGAACGCGTAAACGACATAAAAATGTTTTCTGCAAGTACCCTATTCTGTAAAACATTGTGAATATTGTTTAAAACGGATGACGGTTTTTATACATATTTTTGGTAGGTTCAACATTGAAGTATATGAAGGTGTGATTATGTTTAACCATTCTCAGCCCCTATAAGGGATGACATTATTGAATGAAAATCGGTACGCGCAAACCACCCGTAGATTTCGGATGATGATTTTTTAGAACATTATCTGCTAGGTGTACTAAAATGCTACCGTATTTTCATTCGATTATTTCAAAAATTTTTAACGTTTTGAAACCCCCTCTCTATCTCCGATCGCTCCCATTTTGGGGTTATGGTGCAATGATATAAAAGTTTACAAAAGTGCCTCTAGAACTCAAATAGCAAGCGTCATCCGGTTACTTTCTCAACACTAAAATTACGCGTCATTGCCTTAAAAGGGGTGATACACGTACGAACTTTAAGTACGCGGTTTTTAAGTTCGCGAACTTACTCGGCTCGACGCGGTGACACACGTGAAGCTGAAATCACGCATTTTGATGATTTTCCTAAATAAACAAAACTTTTAACAAACTCCAAACACAACAAGCGTTGCGGATCGATGGCCTGCCGAAGCAGATTGGTGGCTCGCGGCACGCAGTACGAGCCGAGACAAGCTACGAGCTAAATTTCAAACCAGTTGGCTCGCCGGCGGTTTGCGCGACGGTTTTAAAGTACGCGTACTTACGGTGACACACAGGCGAAAAAGGTCGTCGAGCCATAAGTACGCGTACTTGCTCGTACGTGTATCAGCCCTTTTACTAAGATGGTTCTGAACGATGTCAGTTGAATTAATACATGACGTCTGAAGCATTTGTATTTGAGTAATGTTATACAGAGTATCCCAGCATAAACTACAAGTACAAGTACAAACGAAACTGTGCGAAACTAGACCAAAATTTTTCGACAAAAAAAAAGGCTTACAAAATCAAATCAAAATATTTGTTTGCCTTATATTGACAGTTAATTTTTGTATCCTTTTTACTTGAAATGATCATAACTTTTGAAGCATTGCGTGCATTTCGCTGAAATAAAAAACACTAATAATGGCTGGTAGTACAATCATTAGAAACGGCCCTATAAATGTCTAGTTTCAAACTTTATCCATCTGTACATGTATACACCTCCATACTGATTTTTTTTCAGATAGTACGTTCAACACAACGGAATTGTATAATAGGAGAAGTGCACTCAAATGTTATATTGAATTATTGTGATAGCATAACTGTTGTTTTTCCCTTTTACCATATTATGTTGTGTTATTTAGTAACCATTGTGTTTGTTTTTCTGTTCTTGTCACGCCAGTACGAAAAGACTTAAAAATGCGACTGCAGTTCAGGTTCTTTAACCACAGGAAAACACCGTTGATCAAGTGAACAAAACACATATAGTGAAGGTATCCATATACAAAACTAAGAGAAATAACGTTAATTAACAAACAGAGAATGACGCTCTAACCCAGTAGGCTCTAGTCCAGTTATTTTTTGGTATTTTTTTTTTGTTTGATCCGTAGTACTTACTTCATTGGCTTATTAACACACGTATGTTGCGCAAAATGGACTACCATTCGTGCTAATTATATGTAATTTTAATACGGTATATTTCAGTTAGTAAGTAAGAAATCTGATTTGAATATGGTTTGTATGTAGGATGTTCCAGAAATCGATGGAAGAGACAGATACTTGTATGCTTTCTATTATAAATAACCCTCTGTTAATATCCAATTCTTGATCGTTTAAGTTGCATATATTTCTCTGTATTTGGTTTTGAAATTATATCAGAATAAATACGATAATTACTTTCCTTCACATTGATTTAGAATAATTAATATATTAGGTTTAACATTCCAGGTATTTTATTTTTAGGAACTGCATTTGAATAGATACTTTAAGGAATAAATTGTCCCAAGTATTCAAAAATGATAATCAAATCAGTAAACTACTATACCTATTATTGTACAGCAAGCTATGGTTCCATATAGCAGAAATAGCAAAGCAAATTACGTAACCAGTCAGCCTCATAACGAACAGTTTTTGCAAAATCATCCATATTATTATAAATACATCAGGATCAGTAGGAATCGCGGTTGCTTCCCATTATGTTTCGTGTATATTAACAGTACATAATAAGTTCAACGATTACACGTTAGTTGTTTAGACTTGGAAAAATTGATGTAAATTCTACAAATTCTAAACAAGGTGTTAAAGTTGTTATTAGCCTGTAATTAAAATCCATGAGGTGATATTTATATAACCATATTGTACTGTATCAAAATATTTGTGCACTGCTAAATTCACAGATTTTTTTATTCAATTCACTAAGCGACTTTTTTGATCAGAAATGATCACTTTGAAACTATCAAGCATTGGATAACCAGTTACTTAGATTAGAAATCACCTCGTCGACCACTTCCTTTAAAAGACTAAGTTTTAGAGGACAGTTAAGGCGTAGAAGGAATTCGAATCCAAATATTCGAATATTCTAGTGGCTACTTTTACGCGTTGGATGATGTCCCATTCAATCAATTCAAATCAAACCAGATGCAAGTTATATCCGGAAGAATTTTCTAGTTTTTTTAAAATATTGACTTTAATGTCTAACCAGTCGACGTGTGCTGGATATTTAGTCATTATCTGGCGGATCATCGAGTCGGTGCAAATTGTATGAACAGGGTGGTGAATCGTGACAATCCCATTCGTGTTAGGATCCGACTTATTTGGATACCTGGATTCCAATATGTGCTATTCAAATACTGGATTAATATCATCTCCCCATTCGAAGAGCCTAAGGATTCTCTAGTGTCTAGGTCCAGGTGTGCAGCTTTGCCTTATCTTCGTGCGCGTTTAGGATGGTTCAGCTGTTCGTGATGAGCCAACCGATAAACGTAGGCCAGAACCGAATTAGTCAAAACAGTTCGCAGAGCTTTGCAGCCCTACTATGATTTATTATGATGAGTGTAGCTTTTTTGTGATGTGACATATATCATTCTGTTCAGTAAAACGCACAGAGTTAACATCTATCTCTAGAGGGAATGTAAACAACAAAATGCACAGGTCGCTGACCAGCCGGCATGTAACGGAAATTTTGACAGCTTGAGGGCAGTACCAGTGGCGTACGATTTTATATTAAAATTGGATGTTCATTAATAGATTCAATTATTACTGTGATGTTACAAACTGATAGCAATGAGTTGTATTAGTATTTAGCTATACTTAGAGAGTTACTCTTATTACAACTTGATTGTAACAGTTGATAATTTATTATTACCATGAAGTGTTTCCCCATATTTTACGCTACTGAAAACCAAAACAAAACCTATACTAACCTATGATAAGTGGTGTTCACCGATTCGTCGCTATTGCAGCAAACTATGCACTTTTATTTCGCCCCGTCATGCAATTATGACAATATTGTTCATAAATAATTTAATTCACACCACAACTAGTCACAAAGTCACTCAAATATACACTAAAACAACAAAAATCTCAACATGCGCAATAACCACAGCTACAATGACAGCCACATGACAGCTTTAGGGGACGCCGATTGTAGGTTGCCAGATTTACGACATATTAGAAGTTATTGCGACATTCCGCTATGAAATTTACCATTTTTGAGATTTCGTTAAATCAATATAAATTATCTTCACGTAAATCAGTTACATTGCAAGTATATTTTAATGTATAGTTAAATACCCAGTTAAATACTTTGAGGAACATGTGTTCAAACTGCGGAAACTGCCAGATTTTGAAGAAACTGGAAGGTCCTTAAGCGGACGAAGAAGAGAGAGATGTTAACTCTGTGGTAAAACGTATATTTATTTCCGCCATAATAGTTTCACGATCTGGATTATGTGAAATATCAAACATTGAATGCGTATTTTCATTCGAAATGGTATCGAATGATATTTTCAGCTCTATTTTTGGGCTGATCTTCGCTTTCCTAATGATGTGGTATTTAAATGCTAAAATAATAAATTATTGTGTTTTACGTAGTAGTTTTCCTAAGAAATGCTTTATGTATTGATTTATAATCTTCATTGTGAAAAGAACTACGTATATGTGCACCTCTGAAAGCGGTAGCATCTCCGAGATCAAGTTTAGCCCAGTTTGCGCTGCTCTTTAGAAACTAGCGCTCTAGAAGGATCTAACCCTGTAACTCACCACAAGGACTCATCCCACATTGTTGAGACAGAAGCACCTACACTAGCCCCGACTTATCCTAAGCATCAGTAGGTGCCATGTTAATGTTGACCTGGATGATTGGATTCCAACGAACTGACGGAAGCTTGGTCAGAGAGATGACTACGGGCAAGCAACTAGGTTCATAACGGGTTCAGACAAGTACCTTTTGAACAACAATATATAATCACTCAACCTTCTGTTTAGAATTATCCTAGGTCAATGCTGGCTGGGTAGATTATCACTATGGAAGGTGAAAAGGGCGTCATCTGCACCAGATGGAAACTTATACACAATCGGACATACTGACCTTCCCTAGTGGGTATGATATATTCGAAAAATATGATTTTGCCAAGGGGTCATAAAGGTTGTCAGTGTTGGTTCCGTGGAGTAGAAAAAAAGAATTAAAGTAGCAGGCCCTGACAAGAGCCGCACGCTATGGCTTTTGAACAAAAGCAGATAGACACTCACGCATTAGGTGGAAGTTCTCACAAACCATTGCCGATTAAACAGACATTTGTCACTCATCTATCATAAATCTGCTCCAGATGTTGGAAAGAAAACATCGTTTCACTTCCTGGGCAGATGTGTTCGCAACCTCAGTGTTCATATATTTGGCACGACGGAATTTGAAGAGGAATCACTATACTCAGTGAACGGTTGGACATACTTACATCAGGAGGTCTGGTAGGTTGGACAAGAGAACTTCTGGAGAATCAGAAGGCCGTGAGAGCTACCGCTACTACTATCTATTCACCAGGATGGTGTCATATAGTCAATACTGAAAATTCTGAGATTTCTCAGCATCCAAATTTTCCGGATATTCAACATCCACTATTCGCCAGGAGACAGTGCTACGCAAATAGGTTGAAAATAAAAAAACACATTTACAGTTAATGCACAGCATAGTAAACAACCAGCACAATAACTATCATTATCATTAATATCATTACTAGGGAACCCCAAAATCTTCAAATATTTAAAGTCATAATTCCGGCCAAAACCATCCCCATATGGGCTGAAGAATAAGCAACCAAAGACTTTATATCTCTTTTCAGGTGGGCGAAAATTATACGCGGATCCCCACTTTTTGGATGATTTTTTGTAGGGATGCTAACGATACTGCGATACTTCTGCACTAATATCGAGTATCTTTGTCATCGATACTTTTTGAGGCATTCCAAGCTTGTATCGTTACGTTTGTATCGGTATCGAAAATAATTATATAATTATTGAGGAGTGTAATCAATTGCACAAAATGCTCTGTACGAACCAAACGCGCCTATTTGGCTAAAAAATATCAAGTTGGTACCTGTATCGATATTTTCATTTTCGCATCTCTACACAAACTTCACATCCGTAAAATCATCCCAAGGTCAAATTCTGTGGGAACCATTTTTATATAGGAAATCCTCAGAGATATTATGCTGGTTGTTTACTATGCTGTGATTAATGTATGACCTTTTGTGAACTATCTAACTACTAACTACCTACAAGTATGAAATCAGGGATGGTTTTCAGCTGCAATAAATGTCTGCCAAAAAAATAGGGTTAAGACTTTCAGTAGTGCTGTTGATCAACTGACCTTGAGTTATAATTTCGAAAACTCTCCTCAGCCAGAACAGTTTGAAATGAAATAACAATATCAGACTCAATGCATATATACTTTGGTACTTCAGTTTTGGGTTTTGTTTTTGAATATTCTGCAATATATACTTACACTCACTTTCACTTTTCGAATGTTGCTTTCATACTTAGTACTTACCTGCCTAATTTCTTAAAAGTATAATTTTTTAGTCTTCCTAATGTGATTTTTTTGAAAATGTTGAATTTCTTTTTGTTTAAAAAGCTTATTATGGGATTTAACAGTACTTTTTAAATGATTGATTGACTCGTGACGCACATCCGAACAATCTATAACGCCCATGACTAAGAATGAAAACATTCCTGGATCTATACCATTTCCAGTAGTAGTTTCAAAAGGATCAAATTAAATTTCCAAAAGGTCAATGGTAAATTCAAACTGACAGGTATAAATTACACCTGGCAGTTTGAATTTACAATTGACGCTTTAGAAATGTAATTTGATGCTTTTGAAACTACAGCTGGAAAAGGCCCCACATAACAAAAGTATATACATTGTACATACATTGGATATCAAATCAATGGATATGTATATCCACAAATGGAACAAGAAAGTCCAATGGATGTCAAATAGACATCAAAAAAATATATATTGCATGTACGTTTGTCGCGAACTTTCACATCCATGGCATATCCATAGAATGTACATATGTACGTCTAATGTACATGCATAGTATATGTAACATAGACCAGGTATGAACATGTATATTAATAACATATACCATGTATATACTTACATATCAAAGTATATACAGTGTACATGCAGTGGATATGTATATCCGCAAATGGAGCATGAACGTCTAATCAATGTAAAATAGACATAAAAAAATTACATTTCATGTAAGTTTTTCGCGAATTTACACATTCATGTACTTTTAATGCACATGCATAGTGTGTGAACGTTCAATGTAGAGGCAGTGATAAACAAACTTTATGCTTTCATTATGTATTGTTATTGATTCAATTCCCAGTTACAATAATAATACTTGGCAAAACCGATTACTATGATTGTCATCTCTTTTCTGTTAAATGGCATGTCTAAAATCACAAAGAAATCAAGGTTATAAAATTTTGTAGTGGTTTGTTCCGCTTATGACTTACTGCCAAACGCTGGATGTGAGTGTTATCAGTAGCGAGAAGATAAGTAACATTGCACAATATTTCACTCGATCAGGTAATCAGGCACAACCAGCAACACGCGAAGGACGCGAACGAATCGAACCACGGAATGCCCAGAAATCAGCAATGGCGGTACTAGCTGTCCTTCACGCAGGCATAAGCTACTAGATTTATATATGATACATAGACCAACATCTTATGTATATTCACATATGGATAGACCTACGTGAATATACATAGTATATTACACTAATGTATATCATTTTTCATATGTACATTTGACGTCCTATGAATATTCAAAATATACATGTTCAAACTGGAATATCTAATGTACATTCTATGGATGTCCATATAGTGTTATGTGGGGTATATAGATACTAACTGAAGTGGGTTACGTCAAAATTCAGTGAAAGTGTTATGTGAACTTTCACTGCACACAACTTAGTGCACGTGTCTAAAAGGGCTGTAGACATAACGAGACAATTTATAGCTAAAAAATTATTTGAATATATTCTATGTAAATTTCTCAAGTAATTTATTATTACTAGCATTTTGAGTTGGCCTGATGTTTGTACCCATATGCGTCCATACATTAAACAAGGTATGAACTGTTTTAATTAAATTCAATTCAGGTAAATTCCTGCTGTTATTGGTGTATGTATGTGTTTATGTACTGCATTTGCTGTGACATCGTGTGCGTGAATAATCGTGGACTGTGACCTCTGCCTTAGCTGCGGCATCTTACACCCCGATGTCACAGCAATACATGCGATAACTCTCTTAATTTATCATTTAAATCCATCCTTTCTACTGTTTCGGGACGACCATTTGGCAACGCCGCCGATGAGTTCATCGATGTTGGTCTACGCTCAGTGCTTAATATTTTCCTCGATTGTGTATGTGATGTCACAATTCGGTTTGTAGCACACAGGTTTCATCCTGAATTGTAACATCATTTATAAAGTCTGTTCTGAAGCGCCCTCTACAGAATACACATTTCACTATGAGCGTAAAAGTGTGTAAACGTATCTTTTGCTATCAGCATCACTTTGGTGCCCAAGGGAGAAGCATTGGAGAAGAGCGCGTATTTCAGCCAAAGCTAGGTAAACAGTCTTACTTTTAGCAGCGATAGTAATAATAGTAACGATAATCCCTTATTTTAGCGTTTTTATTTTGTTTCACATGAGCGCTGATTGTTACTGATGTTGTTGGTTTTGGGTCAAATCTAGAGTGTGAGTGACCATGAAATGAAATCTTCGAAGCTCTACTCTGGGTTGAGTTGCTCAAGTTCTCTTACTTGCGTGCCCGCATTATCTCCAGAAAATAGAGCCAATCTGTTGAAGTGCACGACATTGGGTTTTCCACCGTTGGCATTCTGGATTCGATGGATTACATCGTTGATTTTTTTGACGACTTCATACAGGTCCTCCCAGGAGCTCTGGAGTTTCGGTGACAGGTGTCGGTCTTTCTGAGGGTTGTACACCCAGACCAGGACTCCGGATTGGTATGCTGTTTCGCTGGACCCTACGTCGTACGTCACCTTCATCTGATCGCTTGCGGTGCGAGTATTGTGCCGAACTTACTCATGGACCTCGGCCATTCTTCTGTGAAGGTTGGCAACGTAGCCTTCGCCTGCCACATCGGCCCCTGATTTGTGGCCAAACATGAGGTCATACATGATATCCTAGCCGGAGTTCTCGCCCAAACACAATACTGGCTGGTGCCTCTCCCGTGGTATCATGAACTGCCGAGGGGTACGCCAATAGGAACAGATGAAGCCAGCTATCCCAGCCTCGTTGGCGGTCCGAGACAACCGCGGTCAAATAGCGATTCACCGTTCTGTTCATCCTCTCCACCATGCCGTCCGACTGAGGATGTAACGCCGTGGTCCGAGTTTTCCTAATCCCCAAAGCTTTGCACAGGTTCCGGAAGGGCGCAGATGTGAAGTTCCTTCCCTAGTCCGAATGCAGCTCGAGCGGGACTCCAAAACGACAAATACAGTCCTAAACCAGAGCCTCGGCAAGGGTTGCGGCCTCCTGGTTTGGCAGAGCATAAGGTTCGACCCATTTGCTAGTAGTCGATAGCGATCCTCTCGAAGGGACTTCCAACATTGTATTGGTGCGTGGGAGCCTTCGTACATTTCTCTGGACCATTGATGGCGGCACATACTGTACAATTCCTGTACCATTTCTTAACGTCTTCCTTGCAACTAAACCAGTAGAACCGTTTCCGAACCTTCTCCAGGATCTTGGCCACGCCCAGATGAGCTCCACTGGTTCCGCTGCGAATCTTCCTTAGTACCATCACGGTCTGTCTCCTTTCTCTGGTCCCTCCTTTGTCCTCCTTTGGTTTCAGGATTTCATCCTCCATCACCAGAGTGTCCCACTGAGCCCAGTAGGACTTGACGGTGGGCGAGTAAAGTGAAACTTTAGGTGAAGAGCTTGGTCGTTGGTCCTCCCTCTTCCACTCGATGATTGATCATTTGCAGGCTAGAATCCTCCTCTTGGTCTTTCTGGAGTTCGATAGGCTGACAGAGATCATCCACCACGGTGGTTCTTCTTGTCATGGCGTCCTTCATCTGCTGCCCAACGTAGGCCCTACGAGCAGTTCTTCCTCCGGCCTTCTGGACGCGGGTTGAAAATTGCCTCTTGTCTTCGACCCGACATAGTTTTTCCGGTTTCGACAGTGGCCTCTTCTGTAACTTGCAGCGGCTTCTAACATAACCCAGCTCGCCGCAGTTCCAGAATCGGATCTCTCTTTCCTTCTTGGGACGGGCCTCGATAATTACCCGCCGCGGTCCCTCAACTAGGGACAGCACTTCTGTCTCACCATTACATTCTGGAACTCGGGCCGGGCTTGCTTTTTCACAGCATACAGCCTCATGTTCTAAATCTCTGGCTAGTGCGACCACCAGTCGTTCCGAATGTGCCAGCGCTACAGCTTGACGCATTTCGCCATCACGCAGGCCACCCACTAATGCCCTACACAGCTAGTTGCTCCATTGGATCTTCTGGAGCCGTCGCGTCGGATATGTCAGTTGAACAAAGCAGGCCACATCTGCTTCAAATTCTTTCAACGTCTGTTTAATCGTTGGGAGCGATTCTTCAGCTGAGCGTGCAAGACATGACCGAATCTGACTTGACCAAATCTCATGTCCAGATGTCTGACTAGCTGTACGTAGTCCCCTCGTTCTGTCAGTGATAGCGCATCTGTAGCTTCGCCTCTCAGTGCTGTCGCCTTTTCACCAGATAACCAACCATTAGCGTTTGCCGCCGCATCGAATTAGTGGAGGTAATTCTGCCAGGACGTGTTACCATCATACTGAGGAAGTTCTAATCTCAGCTTGCTCGAATCTCCTGCCTTCAGATCACTTAATGTGATTACGCTTGCAGCCTAAAGCTGTATTCGCAGGATGTTGTCTCGCAGATCTTCTTTTTGTTTCTCCATTATCGATTCTAAGATGTCGATTCTGACTCCAATCCTTTCTTCGATGTTCTTTGCTACAGCAGTAATCTGTTTGGAGCTTGCTTCGTTTTTTGATTGGAGCTCTTTGGCGCACTCGAATTCAGGTGATTCGAATATAAAGGTATCTGGATCCTCGCCCCCTTCCATCATTATATGCCGAAGTCGATCCTGGAGAACGGCCTGCAACCTACTGCTATCAGCACCACGTTCGTTGAGCTCTCGAATTTTGCCATTTTGACAGTTTATTCACTTAGTTGTCCGTACCATGTTGCCCAATCAATCAGTCTACCTGACACCACTGTTACAAGTCTTTGATTTGATTGGGCAGGAAGACACTTGGTACGGATTAAACTATTTATTTACACTAACTACACTGGTATGCCTACGCTTAACCTGTCACCTATCAGTCTAATTTATTTACAGTCAGTATACTAATTTATGCTTGTTCCTCACTCTACTTTTTTATTTCACTGACCATTTATTTTATGCACGCGACTGGTAGACCACGGATTGCGACTCGCTGCTTAACTCTGTTGTCCGGTTGCGGTGCTCCTTCTTATATAATGCCTGTCGTCCGCTCTCGAACGTTCTCTCCACGTTCTCGACGCTGGCGGCCACAGCACGCAGGTTTCTGGAAGTCGGCCCATTTTTGCGAATTCAATCGCTCGAGCGACTATCGCGAGATGGCGGACAGGGCCGAACTGGCACAATATCTTTATTTACTCTGCAGCAATTAGTTGTGAGATGCTAAAGCAGGTCATGTCATTACAACTTTGCTAGGTAACAACTTTATTATGACATAAGATTTTCAGGATAAAGAGATAAAGATGTTAATAGCCGAGTTGTCCTAGTTGTTCGATACCCTAGTCAATAAAATGTCTCCAAACAAAGCCCTCCGAGATCCGAAAAAAACGTCGCAGAGGAAAAAAGTGTTAGACTAGATCTAATGATTGCTTAGAAAACAGATTTGACTGTTTGTTTTGTGTTGTATGTTGTACGGTTTTTAAATAAAGCTTTACTTTATTTCTGGTTTCAGCAGTTTATTTTGATATTTGCTAGAGTCCGAATTTCATTGCTCCATCTCTAATGATATAAAATTTACAAAAATAAACAAGTGGTTATTGTCTGAAGTCATATTATTAACACAGCTTTTATGCAGCTCGTTATACACACTTCAATTCCGTATTTGCTGTGGCATCCCTTTAAAGATGTCACAACAAATACAGAAGCAGAAAGTTACACACGTGAATTTTATAGTTGCTGTGACATCGATGTCACAAGTCAGGCTCTTGCATGCGAACACAGCTATCTAATCACGGAGTGTAAAAAGAAACGGGAAAGAGTCACGTGATGATAAAATTTTTCTCTCTCTAACAGTTGGTATGTTTTGGATGAGGCCACAATTGAGGATAATTCATGGATGTCACAGCAAATACGAGCACCTGTATAGGTGTGTGTGTGTGTGTGTCGACTGACAGGCGGCAGCTGAAATTTGCGGGTAGCGTTCCTTCGTTCCAGTTCCCGTTCCCCGGGAATGCACCGTACGTGTCTGCACAAACTTTATTAGCATTATTATTGTTGTTCGTCGGCGGCAAAGTTGCCAGCCCTCACCACGTGGTTAGGTAGGTATATACGAAACTCGTTATGTCTACAACGTGTGGTGCTCATTGGAAGGGGTATTAACAGTTCAGAACAGACATTATAAGTTCGAACATTGATTGCTTCATTATGGCGCACAAGTAAGCAGAACCGTCTTTTTTGGGTGATATACAGGGTGACTCCAAAGTTGGTACTTTTTTGAACTGTGTATAGGAGTCGTTTGAATAAACAACTTGGCTACGATTTACTTTAGGGTACAGCCGCTAGGTGGCGCCCCTATATGTCAATCGAAAGGGCTCGAGGTGGGGAGCAATAATGTCCCTGGGCACAACACCTGGTAACGAAAGACAAAAAAGTTATGGAGGAAACAATTTCCCATGTTAAGTCTGTGGGAATTTTTAAAAGTGAATGAAATCTTCCACGTAGGTTAGGTTAGGTTAGGCTGACTAGTCAGCTTTATGACTGTTTGTTGCATATGCTAATAGATGGCGCGACTGCTGACTCCGCCTCGCATTTTGATTGGTTGGAGGAATCGAAACAAGAGACGCCATTTCAAGAGTTCGACTTGACTAAACGTTGATTGTTCTTGCTTTTTTCTTACTTAATAAATAAAATAAACATGTTCCTTTTGATTCCAATGACTTTTAATGAGAAAAAATTTTTTTCGCTTAATTCCCAAATTGTTTCCTGCATAACTTTTTTGTCTTTCGTTTCCGGGTGTTGTGCCCATGGACCTTATTGCTCTCAACCTCGAGCCCTTTCAATTGACATATAGGGGCACCGCCTAGCGGCTGTACCCTAAATTTTCGAAAAATTCCCATACACTTAACATGAGAAATTGTTTTCTCCATAACTTTTTTGTCTTTCGTTTCCGGGTGCTGTGTCCAGGGACATTATTGCTCCCCACCTCGAGCCCTTTCGATTGACATATAGGGGCGCCACCTAGCGGCTGTACCTAAAGTAAATCCTTACCAACAACTTTTTCAAATAACTTTTTTCCTAAAACCAAAAAATAAGCGCCATACAGAGTCAAAAAAAAGTAAATCTGGGCTTGTGTATCAAGACGTACCTGGTCTGTTTATGTTTAGTTTTTCGCTCAGATTTTTGACTTATCGATCAGTTATTGTACCTGTCAGTTAGTGCACTACACCTAATGTAAATTGGGTAAAGAGGACGTTTTAATGTCTATTTGATCGTTAAGTAAATTACCTGTATTTTTTATTCGGTTTATTTCTAAGGCTTTTGGAGACACTAGTCGAACCAGTTATTATTAATATCGGTACTTCAGACAGTAGTGTTGAATGGAAGTGCATCAAGCTCATGAGTATTATATACAGGGTGTCTCACGACGATTAAGACAAGCAATATATCGGACCTGGGCAGTAGTAGCGAATTATAATTTGGGGGATGTAAATTAGAGCAAATACAGTATCTTTTTTTATTATTGTGTCACCCAATGAGGTATTTGTTTTTGGTCACGTGACGTCCGGTTCAACATTTTTAATGGGACACCCTGTATATTTGTGACTTTTTGTGTTCCTCCCGATAAAAAATTCCAACAAACTAGCATACTTGGGGTCTAAAGTGAATAATTCAAGAGCTACAGGTACTCAAAGGATGGTAAAAGGATGGTACCACTACCATTGACTATAACATGTACCCCTACAGTTGATTGATTTTGGTAGTGTTTCATAATGGTAGTGGTACGATCCTTTAAGTACCTGTAGCTCTTGAATTAATCACTTTAGACCCCCAGTGTGCTAGTTTGTTGGAATTGTTTTATCGGGAGGAACATAAAAAGTCACAAATATACAGGGTGTCCCATAAAAATTTTTGAATCGGACGTCACGTGACCAAAAATAAATACCTCATTGGGTGACACAATAATAAGAAAATATACTGTATTTGCTCTAATTTACACCCCCAAAATTATAATTCGCTGCTACTGCCCAGTTCTGATATATTGCTTGTCTTAATCGTCGTCGGACACCCTGTATATGATAAATAACTGTATTTTCAAATGACATATAAATAAGCTGTAATCAACAATAAATAAAAATATTAAATATTTACCCCAATTTAAAATATTTATAATCTGCAAGGTGCTGGTAACATCATTTCACTGCAGCAGGCTCTCGATACGGTCCTGCCCAATGTTACAGTTTTCGGCGCTGACGCGCGTCCGGTCTATCTCTCAAGCCGGCGCCACATATGCGGTACTCGGCGAGTTACGAACCCCGATTAATTGCTACTCGGCTATGTGGCTGCAGGATTTTACCCGAATACTCGCCATATGCCGAGCACCGAGCATTCAGCCGGCGCCATAGCCGGCGCTACACATGTGGCATTTAGGGAACAACGAACAGCGAATATTCGCAATTCGGCAAACGCCTACTAGTGTGGCTGGAGCAGTTTGTGCGAATAGTCGGAATTTGCCGAACACAAATAAGTACCCGAATACTGACACAGAAACAGGAACAGGGCCGGACTAGAGAATTAAAAGCTTTATTCGCATTGTTTATTTGTTAGCATGTTAGCATTTTTGAATTCTGTGTGTTCAAAAACCCCCAAGTATTGAATTTCACCGCCCCAGCTGTGACAGTTTTGGAAATATTTAAGCCTTCCGGTACTGCTTACTGAGAAGGCGGTAAGAAACACCAGTTGAAACTTGTTCGTGCTGTAAACCATTATTAGGGAATACTTCTATATTAAATAAAATATGCAGTGTGTTCTATTAATAAAAATCGGGGATATTTGTTTGTAAATTTAGAAAAATAATTTATAACTTGGCAATGTCGCAAACGCGAAAAAAATTACAAGGCGAGATAGGGTATTAGTAGATATTTCGATTTAAAATAAAACGTACAGGGTGTTACATTTAGATAAAACAAAGTAGAATGACCTTCAAATTACCGTAATTTAAAATTCTACCAATAACACCCTGCAGGTTGCTGGTGTCATCCAAAATAATATTTATTTAATATTTAAGTAACTCGCTGTATAATATTTTTGAGAAAAGTTACAGGAATATATCAATTTGGAGGTATTAGGTACTTGCGACCTTGCAAATCCGGAAATTAATAGAAAATAAATTATAACTTGGAAAGATCGCAATAATATTTTAGGGTTTAATAGAGATCAATGATGGAAACTAGAAGAATTTAAAAAAAAAATAATAGTACCATATAAAAAAATCAAGTTGATCACTATCCTACTTTCCCGAAACACCCTGTATACTTCAGAATATTTTTAGGATATGCGAAACTTTGGTGAGAGCTTCACAAACTTCGGGAACGATTGAAGGCTTTGATAACTGTCGCCGGTCGCTAGAAATCGAAGCGCCAGAGCTAGTCGTTCTTTAGCAGGAACAGCTTTTCTCCATTTTGTGTCTTTTTTTGATATCAGTGGTCCTGTTTTGCTGAGTAGATATTCAAAATCTTCGGAAGACATTCTGCAAAAATTTTCAAAAAATCCAGACGGTTCTTTTAATAAATCGGCAACTAGGTGTGGTCCGCCATACCTGAAAATGTGTTTAACATTGTGGTTTGATGTTATTGCTAATTATTTTATTACCTCTCTCGGCTTCTATTTAATGAGACCATCCACCATCGCCTCCTTCTTGGTTGATTTTTTCTTTTCCTTATTAACATATAAGTACTACACATAACAAAAACAGCACTTGCTGCCACGACTATATCATTATTATTTTCCATTGATGATGACGTTGATTCTACTGTCGATAAATTTTAATAATAAATGAGTTTCAATTTGCTACGAATATTCGGGCTTTCCCATTCCCTTTCTTCTCGAAACTAAACATAGCCAACTACGCACATGTAGGGCGATACGTGCTCGCTATTCGGAGAGCAAGGTTGAAAAACGGCAAGTATTGATACTCGGCAAATACCCGCATATGTGGCGCCGGCTTAATAATAAATAAGTTTCAATTTGCTATGAATATTCGGGCTTTCCCATTCCCTTTCTTCTCGAAACTAAACATAGCCAACTACGCACATGTAGGGCGATACGTGCTCGCTACTCGGCGAGTAAGGTTGAAAAACGGCGAGTATTGATACTCGGCAAGTACCCGCATATGTGGCGCCGGCTTAATAATAAATAAGTTTCAATTTGCTATGAATATTCGGGCTTTCCCATTCCCTTTCTTCTCGAAACTAAACATAGCCAACTACGCACATGTAGGGCGATACGTGCTCGCTACTCGGCGAGTAAGGTTGAAAAACGGCGAGTATTGATACTCGGCAAGTACCCGCATATGTGGCGCCGGCTTTACTTGGATAGACTGTAGTCACTTTCGGTTTATCATAGTTAATTTTAAATTGTTAAATCCGAAAAGTTGTTTCTTAATAATGTGCCACTTTTAGGATTTACCAATTGAAAATTATCAGCGATAAACAAAAAGTGACTAGTGCTCTAATTCACAGGTACAATGCCGAATAGATTTAACAGAAACCCGAGCAAAAAGCTAAATATAAACATACTAGGTATATCTTGATACTCAAGCCCAGGTATATTTTTTATTCTGTGTCTCGCTTATTTTTCAGTTTTCTGAAAAAGGTTACTTGTAAAAGTTGTTCATTTCAACGACTTCTGTGCTGAGTAAAAAAATATATCAACTTAGAACTTACCCTGTATAGATACAAACACAACGTCAATCTATCACCTAAAAGGTCTCAATCTGGTCAGAATAAAATGATTGCCCTCTCATCCTAGTACCTCGATACCAGAATTTGAAATTCATTTATTTTTAAGAATTCTTATGGAAAATGCCTTGGACCTCTTTTTTCAAACTTCACTATTTGGTTCTCAACACGTGAAACAAAGACCTCCTAGCATGCATTCACGAATTTATTGGTGCTCCTTCTACAGACCCGGAAATATGAGTTTCACACCCCTAGCTTTGTATACATAATTTGTAATTCTTTTTTTTGTACGCCATCCCCAAAAAATCATCCCCAACTTTTTATTTTCAAATAGCACCCCATAGGTTTTTCTATTGATGTCCCTATTTTATTTAAAATCTTGTGCTACCTTTTATCTTATACACAAAATAATTTTTTGAATAAGCATTTTATCTATCTTACGCTCATGACTACGAAAAACATTGGTTTGTGAATGAAATCAATGGCACTACAAGATTTTGAATAAAATAATGACTTCATTTATGTAGGAAAAGCTGTATGGTGCTATTTCAAAAAAAAGTTGGTGGTGAGTTTAGGGGTTGAAGTACAAAAAGAATGTTTCGAAAGCATGGTATAATAGGCCATTCACTACCCTTAAAATGCCTATTCAGTTTTCTTTTTTATCTGTTTTTGTTACGAAAATATTTGGCTCAAACAAATCCTTATTTTATTTATCTTGTGCTCATGACTTTACGAAAAAAAAATAGATGTTTATACAATCAAAGGTACTACAAAAGTTCAAATGAAATAATGAGTTAATTTGTGTAAGAAAAACCATTGGGTGCTATTTAAAAAAAAAAAAGTTGCGAGAATTTTAAGGGTTGAAGTACAAAAGAATTTTTTGAAAGCAGTATGATAGATCCTAGGTAGTTAAGAGTATACGAAAGCCAAGGAAGTCCAGCTTTTCAATTTTACCCCCTTGGTGGGGGGTCAGATTTTTCAATCCAAATTGGGCTTTCATGTTTTCAATAATCCTTATTACTCTGGTTGTCTAGTAAAAAATAAGGCTCAACTTTAAGGGACTGTAGATATAACAGAAAAAAACTTTATGATTTTGTGCCTATGGAGGCTCTTTGGAACAATATACAGAAAAAAAATTAATTCGAAGTATGTTTTTTTCAGATATTTTCGCACATATTCCATAAATTATGATAACGATGGAAAATAAACGTGAAAAACAATTAAAATTATTGGGTTGGAATATCCTTTTTAGTGATAAAAGGAAATCTAAATTTAATTATAATTGTTGTATATAAAATTAACGCCCCTATTCAGTTCGATCAAACACAGTGACTATTGGCATTGATAAATTAATTATCTAAGAGTTTTTCTGGGTATACATTGCGCATTGTCAATATTATTAACGTGGAAGCTGATTTTTGTTTTTGTTTTCATCGATTTTATTATTTAGAGTGTCATTCAGACGCCTGAAAGATTCAGCAGGTGATCAAAAATAGTATATATCATTTACAAGGTTTAT
This sequence comes from Callosobruchus maculatus, assembly GCA_951848785.1. Lineage (NCBI taxonomy): Eukaryota > Metazoa > Arthropoda > Insecta > Coleoptera > Chrysomelidae > Callosobruchus > Callosobruchus maculatus. The sequence goes on along the minus strand of CATOUR010000042.1, from coordinate 554,282 downwards.
ATTATAAGCGCGTAAAAAATTATATTAGTGTTTTCGGTTATACATTCTTTTTACACAGTTTCTACACAATAAGACTAGTCTTATCACACGTATTGGAACGACGTATGATTAATATATTAGGGGTGTTCGAAAAGTTGCCACCCAAACAAAGATAGGTGCATATTGGACGTAATTTCCAGTCTGTGATTAAACATGTTACCATACAATGGGTAACATTTTTAGGAATTTACAATCCATATACTTCTTTTGAATATTTGGTAGTTATAGCTTATAGTCCTATTTTTCCGTAATATTATTATAATAAGTTATTTAATACAGGGTGTCCGGATATTCGACCGACAACACTTGACAGGTGATAGACCTCACATTTTTATGAACATTGACATAAAATACTTCACACTTTTAGGATACAGGGTGTCAAAAATTTAATTTTGTTTTCGTTTTTTCTCAATTATTCCGCAATAAAATGGCACAACGATCTAAGATTACGTATGGGGGAGTTTTTTAATGCGCGAAATCCAAATTCAACCACGGTTTTGCTACCATGAATAGAGGGCGCCACCTACGGCACATCGAACTCTTTTAAATGAACAAAACTTTTTTCCGGTTTGGTGCATCAACGTGAATATTAAAAAATCGTTTCCGCCAATATGTTTTACGTAAAAAAATGTATACCTTGTTTAAGTCGCTAGAGGTAACCGTTTCCAAGATAATCTCTGAGGTAACCTTTTTTGAAATTTCCCGGGCACCCCAATTAGTTGCGAATTGTAATCGAAAGAATTATCGGTATTCTCGAACGAATAATATTAGACCAAAAAACATGTTTCAAACATATCCAATTTTAAAGTAGGTGATGTTGAAGCTTCAGAAAGCTTCGTTAATGCTATTAAAAAAAATTCATGGGTGCGGAAATACAGATAATTCAGTGGCATTGTAAATTTCAATGAAGGTTATCTCGAAACCGGATACCTCCAGAACTTATACAAAGTATACCTTTTATACGTACCGAGGAAATGATTTTTGTCTGATACTCACATTTATGCACCGAACCGGAAAAAAGTTTTGATGATATAAATTAGTTCAATGTGCCGTAGGTGGTGCCGTCTATTCATGTCAGAGAATCCGTTGTTGAATTTAGATTTCTCGCTTAAAAAACCCTTCCGATACGTAACTTTCGATTGTTGTGCAATTTTATTGCGGAATAATTGAGAAAAAGCAAAAACAAAAGTAAAATTTTGACACCCCCGTATTTTGAAAATTAAGCATTTTAACGCTTCATGTTCCTATCTCAATGTTCATAGAAAAGTGAGGTCTTTCACCTGTCAAGTGTCCGGTCACTCCGTACAACGAATAACTTATTTATATTAAAACAGCACGTTACTTGGAAAAGACAAAAAAGTGCTTTTTTACCATTGATTCTTCAAAAAACAAGAACTTTGCATATGTTTATTGTTAGTCAGATTGGGAGTCTCGTTCTGTATCAGCTTCTTTGTTTGGACGCTGAACAATTTTAGAATACCCTGCAAAATGTAACGTGCAAAACTACTTCAAATGTCAAACTAACAGTGTTGGATGGAACTTCAAAGCAGCTGCAATAACATTTGAGTCGCCAACCGCTTTCTCTGTATATTTTTGTGTGTAGTGATCGCTACTAAATATATTTTTAAACATTAAAATAATTTATATTATATTATTTTTAAGATATTGATCAAATAACCGGTCTTCCGGACCTGTATACTTGTATAATAACATGACTGTTTGGAACTTCTATTACCTGTATTGTGACGGTTTTGATTGCATTATTATTTTCAATCGAAATGTCAAAAAATTGCATAAAAATGGAAGTCCGAAGTAGAACTTCTGGAATATCTACGTTGACTACAAACAGCTGAATATATAATTATTGTAACTCTGACTGAAGCTGTTGGAAATATATATCTTGTTACACAAGACAAAATTTAATTCAATTTTAGATAATAGTACTTTTGTAAAGTAGCACTCTTAAGATAAAAGGTTAGAAAGGAAGCGGCAAACCTATTCCAACTTTTCAATGACGCGACAGGCTGATTTTCAAAATGTCTTCGACTTCCAATTTATTCTTTTTTATTTCATATTTTACTCTTTAAGCAATTGATAAACAGGAAGATGCACTAAACCTTCATCAGCTGACATGAAGAGAAAATCTATTTTCAACGTTATATTTCAGACGAAAAAATAATGAATTTTTTGGTATAAATAGAAACAATTCATGAAAATCGATGGAAAACTAAAAAAGTAGAAACATACTTTGCATAGACCTTATGCGGCTTATTTGGAGAAAATACCAGAGAACTGAGCTTTGGCACGTTGAGTACAGTAACTAATATTTTAGCAGCGTATAAATGTCTAAAATTTCATATAATATTACATTATAGCGATCTATTACGTCTTGGAGCAATATCGTTGATGGTTTGAATTTGTTTACAGAACGACGTCTATCTAGATTGGGTTCCACTAGTTCATAACATGTGTGTTGTATTATATGTGTGAAACACTTCCAGGTATTCAACCAACATATTTATATATGTAGGTAAATAGCACAATATTACTATTACTGGTGATGGTACACATATGATCGAGGGAGTATACTCAGGTGCAATATAATACGCTGATAGAATTTTGGGCGTGTATCAAGTGTCACTTTTTATTCATAATAAAAAAGGTAACAGATCAACTGGTCTAATTCTAAAGTCGCCTATAAAACAGGGTCTCCAGCTACTTATGCCAAAAGGCCATACATCCATGAGAACCACATTTTTCCCGATTTCTGTTTTATGTTCCATGGCGAGACATGCAGTGGATTATCCCATTTAATCTTCCTATTATTTTTTTTGTCCCCATTTCTAAGATTTTTCATTTAAATATAACGTCTTTTATCAGTACGTTTCAGTATCGAAAAAATAATTTCAGATTCTAAAAAAATATCATTTCTCGCAACAATCTACTTATTTTTTTATTCATGTAAATAATAATAATACATTGTTATCTATGGACAAGCATACACAATAAAATTAGACAAGTTATAATAGCACCTACTAACCAGAAAATATTTCAATTGAGCATTGTTTAGTAATAACCTGGGAGTGTAAAATCTTTGGTTGTAAAATATTAGAAACATCTCTTTACCTGTAGATAATAAAAATATTTTCTATGTTATTGGATCAGCCCCAAAAACTTACATTATCTTAGTAGAGATTCGTTCTATGCTTAATAATGCAAAGCAGTTAACTGGTCTTCATTAAGAACTGTTCTCAGAATTTTAAATGGGTACGAGACAAATTTTTATCTGCAAACACAAAAATAACTGTCTAAATTATTTGTATGACAAAATATGATGCCCGATTTTTTTTTAACATGTAACCTGTTTCATTTTTCAGAATAAAAGTTTATTTTAAGGCTTTCGAAATCTAAGTATAGTCAGTACACAATCTTATCTAATTCCAGAATGGTCTGCCCAGATGTTATAACGATGGTAGTAATAAAATATGCGTAGAGTATAGGATTTCGTATTTGAATAATATTCTTGAAGAATAACTGTGTTTACAAAGTTTAAAAAGAAATACCGTGAATAATCCAAGGATATTTGAAAGGCAACAAGTAACGAATATTCATCTAATCTGCTTTGGAAGAGTATGTGTTGCACAGCCGCCAAACTTGTAAATGCAAATTGGTATTAGCGAACTTTTTTCTGTTCTAAAGAAATGTATCAATATACGGGGTGTTAATTAAGTATGTTAACAAACTTTAACCACGAATAGTACTCCGAAAAATAGAAAGAAAATGTCATATGGACATGGGTCCGCAAATGCTTCCTAAGGGAGCTACGCTACTTTGCTTGGGGCACCCTGAAGACGGTTTTCCCTTGATATTCTCGAAACCATTCATAACAAAATTACGATATTAGGAACGATGGGTAAACTCTTGACGCTGAATCTGATTCTGAATTCAGGTTTTTAATCAGAGGCGTATCATACGGTAAAAATAACCCCATTTTCTAAATGGTAATTTTTTGACATTTTGATTTTGGAATATGGTATTTCAGAGATTTCTGCGTAAAAATGGTCTCTTGGTACATCTCGATAGGGCTAACCGTTTTCGAGAAAAATGCAAATTATTGAATCGATGCAGGCTATACTGTAAATAAATAAATGTTCATCTATTTAGTAAGTGTGCTGTGTGTGTGTCCTATTTACAATAGCCTGCATCGATTCAATAATTTGAATTTTTCTCGAAAACGGTTAGCCCTATTGAGATGTACCAAGAGACCATTTTTACGTAGAAATCTCTGAAATACCATATTCTAAAATCAAAATGTAAAAAAATTACCATTTAGAAAATGGGGTTGTTTTTACCCTTAACTCCTCCGGTATGATACGCCTCTGATTAAAATTATGAAAACCTGAATTCAGAATCAGATTCAGCGTCAAAAGTTTACCCATCGTACCTAATTTCGTAATTTTGTTATGAATGCTTTCGAGAATATCGAGGAAACTATGTATCTTAGTTTGTAGCTGTATCTGTTTTATTTTAGTATAGGTTATGATAGTTTTTTTTTATCTATATTTACTGTTGTCATGTTTTTGAGCCATACGATAAATAAATAAATAAACCGTCTTCAGGGTGCCCCATGCAAAGGAGCGTAGCTCCCTTAGGAAGCATTTCCGGACTCATGTTCATATGACATTTTCTTTCTATTTTTCGGAGTACTATTCGTGGTTAAAGTTTGTTAACATACTTAATTAACACCCTGTATATTATACTTTTGTGTAAGGCATGGCGAATAGAGCTTGAAAGCATTATGAAGGTTAATTTAAACTGAATGAATTAATATAAATCGAAATAAAACTGAAATCTAAAATGAATATTTTTGGTAAACAAATAATTTCCCTCAACCAAATCATAATAAAAGAGCCACTGGATACACTGGCCAGAAACAATGCAGAAAACATGAATAATGTGGTTCTTAACAATTAATTCTTTTCTGTGTTTTTATTGCCAACGCATAAAAAGCCGAGGTATTGCTTAAGCAAGTGCAAGTTGTTGAAATCGTTTCCAAGTTTATTTTTAAAAAAATAACCAAAAATAAAAAACGTACTGCGGTAATTTTGCACTTGAGTATATTAACAGAGTAGCAAGATTAACGGGATGGCATTTTGAAGTTTATATTGTTTAAGAATTTTAGTTGGTGTTTTTTAGACAATTCTCTTTACTTTTTCAACGCACTCTGTATCACTAGCGAGTTTTTGGGGATACGAAATCATGATGTAGCGCCGGAGTGTAAAATGAAGGAAATAAGAGAAAAGAAAAATGCGTAGCGATGTTTAATGATCTGACTCAGTTTGTGAACGAAGATAACGAAGGTGCCGTAACTTTTAATTTATCCCCAAAGTTGTATCCATTAAGAGCAGTACTTCTTTTCTACTCACTAACGGAAAATGTATGTGATAATAATGTTAGTGAGATAACTTTTGCTTTTTTAACTGGGTTTCGCTAATTGTATCAAGTAACTTATAAAGTATGATCTTGAAGTTTTAAATTCTACTGATAATTGCCACCGAACATACAGACTGAGTCAAAAGTATAGAACGCCTCAATTATCTCAGACACGGTTTGCACAGTAATCATGAATTTTGGGATAGGGGGGTTTTGCAATACGGCCATTTTTGCGATGGTATTTACAATGTTGTTAGATCTACCGTTTTTTCGGAAATATAATAAAATTTGTTATTTCGAATGGATCACCCTGTATATTTTGATATTTTCAAAATCCTTGAAAAATACTGATTATTTTTTCATAATAAACATCATAATTTCGGAGATACAACTAAATTTACATTGCATCCGCACAAGTTAAGACATTAACTTCAAACAACATGAAGGCGGTTACACCAGATGCTCAAAATGTTGTCCGTTCACTTCAATACAGCAAGACATATGATTCTTAAAACTTCGCAATACATTTTGCAACATGTCTGAATTTTTAGCAGTAAACATAGCCATCTTATTTAGTTATTTTAACGGATGCAATATAAATTTAGTTGCAACTCCGAAATAATGAAGTTTAGGCATAGGAAATATATCATCAAAGATTCAATATTTTTCAAAGATTTCAAAAAGGTAGAAACATACACGGTGATCCATTTGAAAAAACAAAACTTATTATATCTCCGGAAAAATGGTGGATCGGACAACATTGTAAATTTTGTCGCAAGATCAGCCATATTGCAAAACCCCCAAAATTCATGAAAATCGTGCAAGCCGTTTCCTATCTAAGACTCACTCTCTATACAGTGTGTCCCACCATAAAGTGCACAAATGAAACTGAATGGAAAAAATCTCAAAATCACCCTAGTACTTTCCACACCGATAGGTGAGGGGAGTATTGTGAAATTTTCGATTTTCTGATGATACGCTTTTTGGACGTTTCATGATATCTACAATAACAAAAATCCACGTCACTCATTTCCGTCTGTCTGTCGTAATCTCAGTAACTGCTGCATGGATTGTGATGAAATTTGGGTAGCAATATGCTGTGAGGTCGTAGTAGGTAATGCTGCTATAATTCTAGATATCGTTGCACGGACGGCGGAGTAATTAGTAAAAAACAAAAAATTTCAAATAAATGTAAAACTAAAAAATTTGTTGTATTCATAATGGGCTGTCCATTGACCTATGAATGAAAAACCTAGCGGCATAATACACTTTTTTAGGTCCATCTAAATATTGGCTTGCCTATTACAGAAATCAGGGGACTTAGAACTTTGTGATGCATACGAGTATTGCTTTATTTCATTCTATGTATAATGCGTAAAGCTAAAATTATTTAATTTTTTTGTCATTTTTATTTGAGATGATCATACCTTTTTAAGCATTGCGTGCATTGCGTTGAAAATAGAAACAATAATAATGCCTAATAATATACATATATTGCTTAGCGAATAAAAAAATCCGCCAAAAAAGTGGTGAGCTTCAAAAAAATGGTTTTTGTAGAAATGTTCTACAATGTTACATTCAAGTGTCGCTGTAAGCGTCGCTTTTCTACATAACGTTAAATTGAAGTGTCGGTGTAAGCGACGCTTTTCTACAATACGTTAAGTTAAAGTGTCTGAGCCAACAGTGATGATGCAGAAAAGGCTTTGGACTCAAGGGATGACAAATAGTGATCAAACAGGGATGTTACGCTCACACAGATGCTTCGACTTAACGTCATGTAGAAAACCTTTTGCTAAAGATAGAACGTTGTATTTATTTATCAGACAGGATATTGGACGGTAATAAATGGAACAAGACAAACAAAGCAAGATTATTTTCTTAAAAATATAAATTTAGCACAAAAAAGGTCCTATCTAAAAACAATTTTTTTTGAAGTTCACATACACTTTACGGCGGACTTTTTTTTATTTGCTATCGTGCATCTGTTATTACGCATTATACATTTTGTATTTCAACGAAACACGGAAAAAATTAACTGTAGATTATATAAAGTCAACAAACTTTTCAAGATTTTTTTAAATCTTTTTTTTGTCGATAAGTTCTGATCTAGTTTCACATAGCTTGGTTTGTGTACTTTATGCTGTATAATAAGAGGGCCCACTTGTGTCGGTCCTTTGAAGTGGGTCTCATAAAGGCGAACCGCTTATTTTGCTTATTTTCCTATTCTGTCCTATTCCTATCATCATCGCTTCGCTATATCTACTAGGGCATTATACGCCGTTGGCGGCGCTTATTTTATTTCTTATACAACGATTAATAACAATCTACACGATTTATCACATTTAATGTACGAGGTTCGACCACAGCGCTTAATATTCGGCCGTCGATGGTTGAAGGAGGAAAAAAGAAGATAGACTTCCTAAATGGAGTTTACAGTAGTATTTTTTAAGTTAAGTTATTCTTGTTGCTGTTGTTGAAATTAAACAATTATAAAGAACAATACTTTTTCCGCCTTGTACCACTACCTTTTCAATAGGTTTGGATGGTTGAGCACTCAATTTCGAGAAACAAGAGACCCAATGTGCCCTAAGTGTTTCGATCGTGCAAGTCACCCTCCCTCCGACAGAGAATATATGATAAATTCTCTTATTGTCTATGGAAAGTAAGCGGTGTAATTCTAAAAAAAATATCATCTACATTACAAAACTGATACGGCATCATCAGTGTACTACTCTTAACAGCCAGTGCCATGTATCGGCTTGTTAATCATATAGATATAGATTGAAACAGATGCAGAGTGTATCATCATCAATACCCACTCGTTAGCATTGAATATGCTGTGGCCAACGTTATTCGCTATTGCCTTCATCAAACGTTACCTGATTGCAGTAATGAAATCTCACAAACGAAGCGACGGAGAGAGGTAATGTAATAAGCATAGCGCTCTCTATTTTGCCTGGTTTCCCCCTCAATCATGCTGGACATTGAAACCAACAGGCTAATTTTATGTACTCGGACACCCCGCAGTTTGTCGGCCTACCCCGTGTGACGTTGGCTGAAGCTCTGCAATCTGTATTGGTTTTTTTTTTTGAAAAATGTTCTCAAATAGAGTTTTGGGAAGTTATCAAAAGTCTGTACTTAAACTGCCGTCAAACGGTAGTCCACATAAGTGCCGCTAATAGCAGAATCGATTTGTTGTTAAAATTGCTGTCCATTATCGCTTGTACAGGGTGGGCCAATAGTGCGTGGACGGAGGATTGTGGGCTTACTGAAAAATCTGTCACTTGGTCATGGTAGGGACCCTTAAGGGCTATAACTTAAAAATATTTTCAGTTAAATTTTGACGTTTATACAGGGTGATTCATATCAAAGTTACATTTTTTTTGAATGGAACCCCCTATATATTATTGCATATTTGGATTCCTTGGTCAATTCTAGTGTGACCTTATGTATCACACATGGAACTTTAAATGAACCGTTTAGACGCAAATCACCATTTTTGGTATAAGTAGGTATCAGAAAAAAATTGAATATCGCAGAGATTATAAAACTTAGAAGGCCGTGACTTTGCGGTACGACTAAGCGTGAAGTGCGTCACCTTAGGTCAGAGGGGTAAATTTGAATTCTTTTTGCACTTGGAGAAATCAGTAGATTAATTAAGGAAACTTCAATCACAGATAACTTGATTTTTTCAAATGGGAATGCCTTTTTTGGTTTAAAGAATCAAATGTAAAATTTTATTACCTTTCTAATGATATAGCATTCTCGATATCAATCTTTTTTAGTTTTCATTTTATTTCAAATTTTCAGTCAAATCGGTGTTTTTCAATTTTGCTGCATGCAAGCAACCTAGCAGGCCATGAAAAATAAACAAAAGCTCGTTAATATGGAAGAAACCAACTAACTTAGTAGAAAGATGCAAACTAACTAGAGCAACGAGGCAAGATTATAAAAATTCCTTACAACATATTAGCTCTAACCAGAAACAATAGCGGTAACAAGACCGCTCATTTTTCACAGCCTACTAGCTATTAGCCAATTTCCAAAGTCAGTAAAAAAATATTTAATCAAAGGAAAACTACTACTGATTGTTGCTGGCAGTAGAATATCTATGTCTTTTGAATAAATTTTCACATTTAATGCTGTAAAAAAGTAGCCATTTCCGTAAGTCAAAAGTAATGATACCTCTAACTGGAACCCTTCAAATTCTTCAGTAGGTACTTATACTACTACTATACTACTACTTATTAGCAAAATCGCGGAAAGTGAAACTTGATTTGCAGTCTGTTTGAATTGTAAAATATAATTTAGTTTGCAGAAAACTCCATGAAATAAACAATTACAACAAAGCGTAATTAAAAATTCTAGCATTATTTCACTAGATGTTCAGAATGCTCCAGTTGGAGATATCTTCACTTTTGACTTAACTAAACGGAAATGACTAATTTTTTGTCCCATTAAACGTGAAATTTCATTCTAAAGGTGTTAGACTTTAAGCAAGAGTCGCTGTTGTTTCAAAATTTTTAATCATTTTGGAACGTTGTCAAGCTCTAGTAGACATCAATAGCTAGTATGCTGTGAAAAACAAACACTTCTGCCATACCCCAGCTACTCATTGGCATTAGATATCTTGCGGCTGTTGTATCCGGTTAGAGCTAATATGTTGTAAGGAATTTGCATAATCTTGCCTCGTTGCTCTAGTTAGTTTGCATCTTTCTACTAAGTTAGTTGGTTTCTTCCATATTAACGAGCTTTTGTTTATTTTTCTTAGGTTGCTTGCACGCAGGAAAATTGAAAAACGCCGATTTGACAGAAAATTTGAAATAAAATGAAAACCAAAAAAGATTGATATCGAGAATGCTATAGCGTTGGAAAGGTAATCAAATTTTACATTTGATTCTTTAAACCAAAATAGGCATTCCCAGTTGAAAAAATCAAGTTATCTATGATTGAAGTTTCCTTAATTAATCTACTGATTTCTCCAAGTGCAAAAAGAATTCAAATTTAGCCCTCTGACCTAAGGTGACGCATTCCAAGCTTAGTCGTACCGCAAAGTCACGGCCTTCTAAGTTTTATAATCGCTGCGATATTCAATTTTTTTCTGATACCTACTTATACCAAAAATGGTGATTTGCGCCTAAACGGTTCGTCTAAAGTTCCATGTGTGATACATAAAGTCACACTAGAATTAATCAAGGAATCCAAATATGCAATAATATATAGGGGGTTCCATTAAAAAAAATGTAAGTCTGATATGAATCACCCTGTATAAACGTCAAAATTTGAGTGAAAATATTTTTACATTATAGCCTTAAGGGTCCCTACCATGATCAAGTGATTTTTGAAATATTCTTTAGTAAGCCCACAATCCTCCGTCCACGCACTATTGGCCCACCCTGTATTGTTTTCGACGTGTTTGCATTATAATTGTGACAATTTTTGCTGAATGCAAATCAATATCATACACTGAAAATCAAGTCTCTCTTGAACACTGAAATATGTAATGAGATGTTTCTTCCAGACCAAAGTTATACGCATGAAGCCTTTGTATTAGATAATGCAAATCTATCATCCCAGGCTAGAATCATCTGCGCCTTGTGATAAGGCCATCCCGGTATTAGACAACAGAAATCTCCCACCTCTAAGACCATCTGAAATTATAGAGGAGATAATACCATATGACGTCAGCAATCAGTCTTAAACAAAAATTGGAGTTAATGATGTCGACAATTAAGATGCCCCTTGCTATAAAAAAACGAGGTCATTCAAAAGGATGGAGTTAACCGTCATTGGATTACCAAAGAAAAAGACAAGAAGTACTGTAGCATTTGTGGAAAAACCCATAATGTAATATGATTAAAACATCGATGTAACGCCTGTTATAAAGCTTATTTTAGAATGTTGAGCCTCATTTGTTGTTTTTTCAAATATTATGAGTTTAACATTTTTTCCGACGTATATAATATTGCCTATGCCATTTTTGATCTATATGACATTTTTCCAAGGTCATATGGCCCGATTTTATGCAGGGTGCTCATTGTGTATGGAATGTAGTATATATCTCTGTAATAATGATTGTATAATTTGTTTTTTATATGAAAGTATTGTATTGTATTTCCCGTAATACGAAAGTATTCTTGTTTTTGTTTCAGAAAACAAATGGCTAACGAAAAACAAAATAGCAACTTACGATTTCATTAGGCTCATTTGATAAAGATGTTTTCTCTTTTCAATGACGTTTCAGTCTTGCTGACTGGTTGTGGGTTCTCGATTTGGATGAGATTCATGGAAAATTTGCAAAGCTCCTACTTTTGTTCATTTCCAATCCCATATGAATATATAGAAATAAAACGACTCCTACAACAGTTATCCCTGGATGAAAGGTTACACAAAATATTCCAAAAGTCTGTAATCCTGAAGACCTGTAATATTGTTCGATCCTTCCTAAATTCAGACCCGTAATAGTTCAGGTGTTGACTTGGCACAGCCCGTCAACATTTGTTGTTAACGCACTCTTGCGAGAGAAACTTGAATAATAATAATAATAATAATAATGTCAGGCCTTACACCAAACACCTTTACACAACACCTTCAACAGCTGGGCCTGGACGAAAAGTTACAGAAAGTATTCCAAAAGTCTGTGATCCTGAAGACCTGTAATATTGTGCGATCCTTCCTAAATTCCGATCAATAATAGTCCGGGTGTTGACTTGGCACAGCCCGTCAACACTTGTTGCTACCGCAATTATGCGAGAGGAACTTAATAATAATAATACTAATGAGGTCATTATAATGGCTTGCCTAGATGGCGTCTTCGACATCTTGGTATACCGTAAAAGCGTTATGGATGCAGATGTACCCGACACCCGTTGTAGAGCTTGCCGACAGTCGCCAGAGACGCTGATGCATCTCTTGTTAGCGTGTAAGACGTACGTCCATCGGCACAACGAGGCTCTACGAGTGCTCTTCTATCATTTAAGGCACTCATACGGTATCGATGAGACACCGGTGTTACTTAGAGCGCACGATTTGCGGATCCAGTGATTGCTCATCTCACGGTTTGAGGAGTAGTCACTGGGTAATGGAACAGCAGCTCGGTGTGTGGGAGCCCGGGCTGCACTTTTTTGTTTTTTAACGAATAATATTTATCTGCAACATGTCATGTGTGTATATAAAAAAATACAATGATTAGAAAAAAAGTCGTAAACAGGACTGAAGGCATTCTAAGAATGATCAAAGCTCAGCCCCTTACACTAAGATTATAAAATAAAAACAATTCATCTACCTGTTACATCCGTAAACCAAAACGAAAAGCACTTCCTTATAATCTCATTAAATTGAATTGACCACTTGCACCTTATTCTAAAGTATCGCTAAATTAACTGTTAAGAAAAATATACCTTTTTAAATTGATTTGGATGCAGAATTTTTAAATCCATGGGGATTCTATTGTACAAACGATACATGACCAACTTATTAACAATTTCAGACGTATTGACATATGACAATAAGTTTCTGTCACTTTTTACTGGCCTACTAGCAGATCTCAGATACCTAGATTAATGTTATTAAAGTTAAACTTAATAAAGTTTTTATTTTTTTAACATTTTTTTGTATTTCGGTATGCATATGTTATGTCATTGAAAAGAAAAAAAATGTCAGTCGAATGAGTCCAATGAAAAGGTCTATTGCTATTAAAAAAAAATGTTTTGCGTTACTCATTTGTTTTCTCAAACAAAAACAACTGAATATTGCCGTATTAACGGAAATACAATGCTAGACAACTTTTACATAAAAAATGTTATCATACAATTGTTATTTACTCAGATATATGCTGTTCCCGTAGGTATGTATAATTCTTACAAACAAAGCTGCATTCTATAAGGGGAAATGCTTTACTACACTTTGCAATCCTTTTCAAAATACAAATTAAAGTGGATTGAATTTCGAAATTTATTTTTCAACTGGATTTTGTCAGTCGGTGATGAATTAAGGCCGGGAGTATGTCGCTTCAATAATAATTTTCGATCTGAAAACCCATGATGAAGCGTGGGGTTCCAGAAAATAGCTCAAAATTTATATAAAGCATTCTTATGCTCTGTTCGCTAGATCATGATTTCGCCTTGATTACTCCAAAAAAAGCCAGTAATTTGTTGTACAGCTTATCGTTCACTTGTAGGTTCTTCGCTTTAGGAGAAGGTATGCACGCTTAGAAAGTATGTTAGAAGACAAGGACACATTTCAGTAGATCGCTACCTTAGTCATAGTTCGTTAAATATTCTGCGTCGGTACTCTCTAACTTAATATATATGTAGAAACATGCTTCTATCACCATGACGACCTAGACGATCGGGCAGTTTCGGGTGCCTATCACGTGTCTACTACGCTGTCACGGCACGGTGTCATATTTACGAGGCCACCCGATCCCATAGCACATAGTGCATAGAAATACGTTTCTAAGTTGCAGAGCACCGGCGCTGGAGGCATATTTTAAATCAATTTTTTACGACTGCTTTGTTCAACAGCAAATACTTATCCAAAGAAACCGAGAAGAATACAATTATAATAAATCCCATTCGTTCAAGCATAAAAGTTATTTTATGGATATTTTGCGCAGTATTTGCTTATTTTTATTTTCTGCTGGACAAGTATTTTTTTACATTTGTACCCAAAGGGCATCTTTCGTAATTCGTTCCTTAGTGTTTGGACTGTTTTTTGGCCAAAAATGCTTATAGCATTCGATAAGCTTAACATGACATTTATCGTCTATTCACAAAAACCGTATACAGGGTGTTCATATAAAAATTTCTCACCATGAATTCATCGGAAACCATTATTAGAAGAATAAACGCTGAGACGCGTCAAATGATTCTATCAAGGAGGATAACTTTTTAACTAACAACTACTTCGCCCCTTTATACCCTCTACCTCACATGCGTTATACGTTTCTCAATTTGCGCCTTGCCTATAGGTTATCAATGAAATAACATAGATATGAAAAAGTGCCTGCATCCTAATAAAGTCTAAAATTTTTGAAAAAAATATAGAATGACTATACAGGGTGTCCCTGAATTTTCTTGACACGTGGTATTCTCGTAACACAAAACAGTTGAAATGAAAACTGAGTGGAATTTTTGAAAGTACTATAGGGTCTATCATACCATACTTTTAAAACATTTTTTTGTACTTCAACCCTTAAAACTCACCCTCAACTTTTATTTTTTAAATAGCACCAAATAGTTTTTCCTACACAAATTTAGTGCTTATATTATTTAAAATCTTGCAATACCTTTGATTTTATACACAAACTTATTTTTTTCGTAAAATCGTAAGCATAACATAAAATAAGAATTTTATTGACGCAAAAAACGGGTAAAAATAAAACTACTTGGATTTTTGAGAGTATTGAATGACCTATAATACACGCTTTTGGAAACAAACGTCTTTTTTATGCTCTTTTATTACGAAAATATTACGCCTCAAACAAATGCTCATTCTATTTACCTTATGTTAATGACTTTACGAAAAAAAGGTGATTTCTTTATGAAGTACAAGATATTAAATACAATAATGACCTCATTATAATGTAGGAAAAGCTGTGGGGTGCTATTGGGAAAAAAGTAGGGGGTGAGTTTTAGAGGGTGAAGTAAAAAAAATGTTTCGAAAGCATTCGGTAGATACCCTTGAAAGACCCACTGGGTTTTCTTTTTTATATGTTTTTCTTACGAAAATATTACGCCTCGTACAAATCCTTATTTTATGCTTTGATTTTACGAAAAAAAAAATGCTTTTTGTACAAAATCAAAGGTACTACAAGAGTTAGTAAAATAAGGATTTATTTTGAGTAAGAAAAACTATTAGGTGCTATTTGAACAAACAAAGTTGGGGGTGAGTTCTAAGGGTTGAAGTACAAAAAAAAAAATGTTTTGCAAGCACAGTACGATAGACTGTATAGTACATTCAAACATTCCAGTCAGTTTTCGTTTGAACATTTTTTAGTTACGAGAATTTCACGTGTCAAGGAAATTCAGGGACACCCTGTATATTTCGGCCTCGAAAATATAATCGTGCTCTATTATATATTGCCAAATTACATGCATCAGAAATACAATCAGGATATTAAATTTCTTAAAATCTGCTGGACGCGCTTACATGCACTTTCACCATTTTTTGGAATACGTAGTGGGCAATTTGGTATACAACGAAGGGAGGAGATTCTTTGGTTTTTTTAAGCTAACACTTCAAATGACATAGGTTCGCAAACGTTTCGTTACCGATCTACAGGGTGCTCAAATTTCAATATTTTTTTCAGTTCTTTCTTAATAACTGTCTCAATTTTTGAGGTATTCATCTCAGATTTGGAATATAAAATATGCAATAGGAGCTACATAAAGTGCACATGTCAGTCGATTGCCAGAATCTACAGGCTGTTAGTTTTTCAGGGGTTATGTTCGCTTTTCCTAGCCTGAACGTTTTTGCTGTGCGCCGCAGGTAGATTCAAAAAAAGGAAATAATTTTTCCATTTTGTTTGGAAACTTTTTGTCCTGATGTAATACTCATATATCTTTGAACCGAGAAAAAAAAAACAAAACAGGATTTTCTGTCATTAGGTAGATGAAAATAGTGTAGGTATTTGAAATACGGTCTAGTAGGCTATGGCTTCATTTCGATAACTGTTTTGTTTTATTAAAAAAAAGTTTACAAACAAAATGGAAAAATGATTTTGTCTTTTTGAGTATACCAGCGGTGCACCGAAAAGAAGTTCAGTGTGAGAAAAGGGGGATGACGCCTGAAAAAATATCACTCTGTAGATTCTGCCAACCGTTTGCATTGTGCAATTATGTAACTCGTATTGCGTTTCTTATATTCCAAATTTGAGCTGAATACCTCAAAAATTGAGAGGGTTATTAAGAAAAAATGAAAAAAATATGAAACTTCAACACCCTGTAGATCAGTAACGAGGTATTTGTTGTGTTTGTTAACTTCCCACTCGCTTTTGAGTATTGCTTAAAAAGTTAAAAATGTACGTAGAATGAACAACTAAGAATCTTCTTTCAAAAGACAGACAGTAGTAATGTATGGGTCAGTTAGTTATATGATAATTAAAAACAAATTTTACCATCGTTCCTATCACTTCAGATCGTTACTTTCGGATGTTATATTATCAAGACGGTCTAACACCGAGAAGGATCGATTTGTTTGGCACCGTCGTTATTCATTATTCGTCCTTCATTTGTGAAGGAGTCGTTTGTGGTTAATGCCATTTACTGTGATGCTATAATTACAAGAAGAATATTTACATATTTGCTCCATTTTACATATTTTTTCATATAATTTTTAGTAAATTGCAGGCTTTGTGGTTGGTAAGTTTTAGAGCGAGCAAAATGGCTGCTAAGAGCGCACGTTAACACTTGCATAAAATAAATCCACATAACGCTTCGTTATTCAATGTGCTTTTGGTGTTGGTAGTTTTAAGTTACATAGGTTGTGCTACCATTACTTTATCTTTTATGCAAAATAAATCGCTTCATATTTATGTCTGCAATATTACAAAACATATTCTTGCAGACGTAAGCTAATAAACAGCAGAGGATGGTTCTTGGACATGTTCCTAAATGGCAGATGAGAAAAAAAGTGAGAATAAATAGGTAGAAGATTTTCAGAATTTGAGGAGTCCTGTTTACAAGTCAACATCTACACTGAAACTTTTATTCTTTGTGGACAGTCTCAACAACCATCTTCTGTTTCATATGATACTGTGACTCGTAGATTGTATAAAAAGAATTCGATCCTGGATATCGTTTCTGCTGATTCATATTTAATAACCTCAGTTATCCCAATATAACCCTCGTTTTCCCTCATCACACACCTATATTCTGGGCCCGGTTTAGAAAACATAAAAGACAGTGGTTCTATATTTTGAAATAGACCACATGCATTTTAATGCATATAGATATGGTTTCGTCGAGTAACTAATTTTCTTGCACTCACCTACTATTGTGCATTTTTCAGTTTATCACCATTTTTTCCTATTACAACTATTTCGTTCAAATTTTGAAAAAACTGAGCTTGACCAGCACAACAAGTTTAAGACTCAAATGCAACGCATTGATACACTCACACAGTTGATGTAGAAAAATCGTAATTTTTGTCATTTGTCGTAAATATTCTCGATATTCAAAATTTGAGGGCTATTGTAGTGACCAGACTGCAGATTCAGAAAAAAGTGTTAAACATGAAGGATAACGAGGGCCATTGAATGCATAGGTTATTTTACACATGAATCAGTAAGAGCGGATTTGCATACGGAGCTTGAAATACATCTATGAGTATGAGACATTATCAGGAAATGGTGTGATAATTTGTAAGCAAATACATGTGCATTGAGCTATAGATGCTTTAATTTCATGAACAATTTAGTCCTTAAAAATAGAAAAAAAAAAACTGAAAAATTATAATGCTTGTAAATGTTGAGATATTTTCTTGTAAAAATTCTCTCAAAGTTTTAGCGGTTCTCTATCACTATTAATGTATTTGCTTCCATATAATTGGACGTTCGAGATGAAATATGAAGACTGCCTATGATGACAGAAATATTATTTGGAGGGATTTTTTTCTTGAATTGTTTTCATAGCAATTAATACATATTGTTATTAATTACATCAACAGAGATAGCTTACTCGTGCATCTATTTGTTGGTCCTCAAATAATCTCTCAGGTTCACTACTCGTACACCATTTCAAAGATGATATGCTTTAGAGTCACCGAAATCTCATAGTTTGGGGTACGGCACCGCTTTTTTTTATTGATTAATATCAAGCTGAAAGTTTGTCAGCAGATGGATTTTGATGAGACGCCTAATTTTCTTCTGTGACATTTCTCCTTAGAGGTGGAGGTGGAGCGAATCGAGTAATATGTGAAGATATTTTGGTGCATAACACGAAAAACGTTTATCTCACTAAATGAATAACGAGCTGAAAAAATAATTAATGCTGATATTTGGACTGGGTCTTGCTTAGTGTTTCTACGACTTAATGGCCGCATTGCCCTACAAATTATTTAGAGAGTTTCCCTTTTTTATTAATATCTATTGGGCAGTGATACATGTTATAGTTTAATACATATATTACTAGTCCGCATAAAATGTAGTCCTACAAAAATAGTGCTAGGTATTGTTGGTCCCACAGTAACTGTAAAAACATCATTTTTAGTGTCTAATAAAAGTATATTGAATACAATTTTTTCAATCAGTTTCTGGTACGAATTTAAAATGAAACGGTTTGTCGGTGAAAGTAGGTATTTAGAATATTTATTTCATGATAGTAATGGTAATGTAATAAATTATCAATTTGAATATTCATTATTTTCTATTATTATTAATATTTATTTTATAAATTTGTATATTTAGACAGGTACCTAATAAATAATAATTTAGAAATGGTTCCGGATACATGACGAAATACATTTTTTAAATTAATATAAAGGAAGTTCAGAGTCATCCAAAAGTTATTCATAAAACTTATAAATTTGACTGTATTTGTAGGACAGTAGTAGACACATAGATACTAAGTATCTATTCCATTTAACAAGTCCAGTTAAAAGATCATCTTCATATTTGGATCAGTTTTTTATAATGAATTTTTTAGTGACGCTATGATCCCTAAGTTCATTTTTTCTTTCATTTACAAAAACCTGAATTAATACAGAAAACCTAATTGATATGGATTATTTTCTAAATTACTAGATCGTCATGTGCAACGAATGCTCCCTACATTGGCTACCACTATCGAGAATTATCGCAGAGAGAAAACTAAAAAGCCGTGGGGTACCCCGGACTATTTTTTTGGTATATAATTTTCAAGTTAACTGACATATTTTTTGTGCACACAGCTAGAAGACGACGTATGGGACAATTGCCGAAGAACTATTTAGTGGGTTACCTGGTTTAAAATCGGGACTACTGCAGGGAAACCGGCATCAATTTATTTCATATCCTGCGTTCATCATCCAAACTTCACTATCGTCATAAGCTTATGTACACTATTTTTAAGGAGTATCTTATATTTTCTATTAGCTACGACTTTGGCTGGCACACAAAGAAAACAAAATTGAAGAGGAGTGGGCTTTCAATTCGAACTGCTGAGAGAAAATAGATATTAATTACGGTCGGAATATTCTAATTGAATTGTATTTATTCAGTACAAAGCCTCCCAAATAAAAAATTAATGTGCGAGGCGTATAGCGGAACGTAATTCTTGATATTTTTAATTGTGGAATTTCATGTTGATGAGACACTATTCAATGGAAACAACTGAGGACTTCGAATATCATTATCAAGTAATATTCATACAGACCAGCATCTGAGCATCTGGAACTATCAGCATTGTGTATTTATCAGGAAATATTCCAAAATATTCCTTTATGACTACAAGCAATTTTGAATATATTTAAACGACCATGAAATCAATATGTGGCGTAATATCTATCACCATATTTTGTATTCTGCTGTGCAATATTTGTGTTTAGACTTCCTAAACTATAGCGTATGATATTTTAGAAATATGAGTATCCACATTTTTATGACGTTGTCTTTGTGCGATTCAGCTAAAAAGTCGTGTATCTGTGTCGTTATAAAATCACGTTTACCTCTTTAATATCTCACTTCAATGTGCAATAATAATTTGTAATAGGAGGCGGCACACAATGACATCATAATCTGCATCGTAAATAGATAGACTTAAGGTGAAAGTGTAAAGTAGGACTAACACAGTGAATTAGACTTTTAAGATGCACCGAATGATGTCATACAGTGAGAGCTGAAAGACTGAGATGTATGATCAGGCAGGTCCTACAAACGTGGCTAGATTGAGTGATTTGTTTTCTCATTGTATCATCAAGTATCTAATTGAATTTAAACAACAATCGTCTTAAGTTCCATTTTCATTATCACTCTTTACTCTAGAAAGGGCCCAGTAGTATCCCTTGGGGTATACTGTCCTTTGTCTACCTAACAAGTTATTCAGCTGTTTTCTATCAACTAACTCTCCTTAAGAGAAAAAGCATCGCGTCTCACTTCTGCAGCATCCAAATCCTCCTAAAGTTTGAAGTGCTTACTTCCATGCAGTCGTTTGTAAAGTTTGGATTTCAAGAAAGAATATTGTAATTATTTTGTTTTTGAATCCATCTCGTTTATCACTTAATGTTTGTTAAAAGAAATTGAAACTCTGGACTATATTTATGGGTTGGTTTAACTATATCATTTTGATTTACTAAGCATTAAGTATAACTGTAGCTAAATGATATACATACATACTACTATTTCTATCAAGTTGGATCTGTGGAGTTCAGAACAAGATGAACTGAATATATTATCATCCTTTCAGCTTTCACTGTTATTGCAGGCCGCCTTTTTATAATATAAAAGTTGCGTGTAGTTTATCACTGCCAGTTGAAGGTGACGAAAAAGCAAACTTTCTAACGACACTTTTAATTATTATTACGTTTAGTTTGAATTGTGATAAACTTTGAAAAATTACATTTAGAGGTGAACCGTATCAATTGGTTTTATATATAAATGATTAATATATTTTGTCGATGATTAATATGTTAGTGATTTGATTTGTCTGTAAATATTGTTTGCAACACAACCACATACACATATTTAAATGTACTGTCATCTTGTATACGCTTTTAAGCAAAAGTAATATGTAAAAGAAGCATTTTCATCTCGAAGAATGCTTAATTTTGAGGAAGCAGCAAACTATAGACGTCTAATAACCAAAATCTATATCATTTTAAAATCCTTATATACTCGCGTAAAATTCCATTCTGGAACTAAACCAAATTCCATTTATTTGTTATAAAAATATCCAATATCGATAACAAGACTTTATGTTATCAAAGAAAATGAATAGTGTGTAAAATTTAAAATGGTCATATAAATGGAAATAAAACGCGGTATTTGGCTGATTTAAGCTGTGAATGTGAATACATTTAATCATCACTAGTCTTACGAAATTCATTCGTTCATTTGTAATTCATAGTTAAGTTGTTTCCAAGAAATTGCATTCTGCATATTCGATATTTTTGTAAATAGTTTTAAAATTTTTGGAGCCTGACTGTAGAGACATTTTTAAAACGATTATTATTGTATATTTTTATCGATTGATTTTATGTTATATTCCTCATTTCACACATGTCTTCACTCTATTAAAAATTAATAATTTCATCATCACTACTCCTAAAATGCATTGAGGATAATAGCGGAAATATTTTAATTGTAATTTACGTCAAATAAAAATTAAAGACGTCATTTTGTAGTTTTAATGAAAGTATTCACCCCTTGTTTCAGATTTAGATTGAAAACTTTGAGCATATCTCTTGTGCCTTCATTTGCCTTGTTGGTGTTATTGTTTATGGTTATTTATAGATAAAGTGTGAAAGAGAAGCTAGAATGATTTTGGTCAAATAAAACCATCTTAGTTAAAAGACATCACAGTGTATGTATTAGTAGTACACACACTGTGACATATGTCAGTATACTGTATCAAATTAATTGTCTTTAATGGAGAAGATTATGCGGTTAAAAAACCGAGAAAAACTCAAAGGGCCGATCAACCGATGGAATGACAGATTTACCTAGGACAAGCATAATAAAATATTAAAATTCATTATTATCTCTAAATTGCTTTTTTCTTGACCTCTTTGCCGAGGGTGGGATCAAATGTAATAAATATCCGATATACAAATTTTCTATATTAGACAGTATATTTCGAATAACTTCGAAACAGTGCAGCTTGAGAAATACCGGTATGTGTCAAGTTTTCAATCCTTCAGTGTTTTAGTGTGCGATAAACTGACTAGAAAGCTAAGCTCCAGAAGCGGCCACTTAAGAAAAGTACCATAAAACCTTGTCCTAAATTAGTAAGATGAGGAACACTTTAGACGAAGTTTTTAAGTTTGATAACGTTTAGTTGTTTTGAAGCCATTAAAATAATAACTGTTGGTTTAATTTTTCATTAGTTGGTATGCAAAATCAGGGTAGATTTACTAATACGAGCGCTACTCTTCCCAAAAAGTAATCGAACACATTAGGTATTTAGCAGACTGAATAATAAAGAACAGATTCTTCAAAAACCTGTAAATCTGTTAGACAAATGGCGCTGAGAAATTATAATACGTGGGTGCAAAAACATCAGTGTTGGGATTTTATCTGCATTTCTGGCAATTCTGATGTGTACGCGCTCGATTAGAAGAACAATGTGGGATAACATTTTCAATGTAGTTTCATTCTTATAAAGTTTGTAAAGCTATATAATGTAGCTTTTTCCACTAATAGCAACATCATCTATTTACAAGTGTTCCAATATTTCTTTCACGGAGTTTTTTGTCGGCTCGTCCTAACACTCCTTGTTCGCGTACTCTCTTTATATGTTGCAGAAGTACAATCAGTCATTCATTAATTTTGAATTTTGCGACTTTTTCTCGTAACACTCTAATAGTAACTTTTCAAATTGCTGTTGCTGTTGCATTTTTGGTAACTAGATACCTGTTCTTAAAAAATAGTGAATAGGATACTCTAATTATATAGGATACGAAGTTTCGTCTTCATCGAAGGTCGAATAAAGATTTTAGATTTTTTGCGGGTAAAGCTCAGGATCCGGGCATCGGAGATTTTCCATTTTCGTTGAACGAGACTAAAACTCAAAACATCGGGTGGATTTGTAATTAGGATACTCTAATTATCTAGGATATGAGGTTTCGTCTTCATCGAAGGTCGAATAAAGATTTTAGATTTTTTGCGGGTGAACCTCAGGATTCGGGCATCGGAGATTTTCCATTTTCGTTGAACGGGACTAAACCTCAAAACATCGGCCAGATTTGTAATTAGAATACTCTAATTATCTAGGATACGAGGTTTTGTCTTCATCGAGGGTCGAATATAGATTTTAGATTTTTTGCGGGTAAAGCTCAGGATCCGGGCATCGGAGATTTTCCATTTTCGTTGAACGGGACTAAACCTCAAAACATCGGCCAGATTTGTAATTAGGATACTCTAATTATCTAGGATACGAGGTTTTGTCTTCATCGAAGGTCGAATATAGATTTTAGACTTTTTGCGAGTGAAGCTCAGGATCCGGGCATCGGAGATTTTCCATTTTCGTTGAACGGGACTAAACCTCAAAACATCGGCCAGATTTGTAATTAGGATACTCTAATTATCGAGGATACGAGGCTTTGTCTTCATCGAGGGTCGAATATAGATTTTAGATTTTTTGCGGGTAAAGCTCAGGATCCGGGCATCGGAGATTTTCCATTTTCGTTGAACGGGACTAAACCTCAAAACATCGGCCAGATTTGTAATTAGGATGTTCTAATTATATAGGATACGAAGTTTCGTCTTCATCGAAGGTCGAATAAAGATTTTAGATTTTTTGCGGGTGAAGCTGAGGATCCGGGCATCGGAGATTTTCCATTTTCGTTGAACGAGACTAAAACTCAACACATCGGGTGGATTTGTAATTAGGATACTCTAATTATCTAGGATACGAGGTTTCGTCTTCATCGAAGGTCGAATAAAGATTTTAGATTTTTTGCGGGTGAAGCTCAGGATCCGGGCATCGGAGATTTTCCATTTTCGTTGAACGAGACTAAAACTCAAAACGTCGGATCGATTTGTAATAAGGATACTCTAATTATCTAGGATATGAGGTTTCGTCTTCATCGAAGGTCGAATAAAGATTTAAGATTTTTTGCGGGTGAAGCTCAGGATCCGGGCATCGGAGATTTTCCATTTTCGTTGAACGAGACTAAAACTCAAAACGTCGGATCGATTTGTAATAAGGATACTCTAATTATCTAGGATACGAGGTTTTGTCTTCATCGAAGGTCGAATATAGATTTTAGACTTTTTGCGAGTGAAGCTCAGGATCCGGGCATCGGAGATTTTCCATTTTCGTTGAACGGGACTAAACCTCAAAACATCGGCCAGATTTGTAATTAGGATACTCTAATTATCGAGGATACGAGGCTTTGTCTTCATCGAGGGTCGAATATAGATTTTAGATTTTTTGCGGGTAAAGCTCAGGATCCGGGCATCGGAGATTTTCCATTTTCGTTGAACGGGACTAAACCTCAAAACATCGGCCAGATTTGTAATTAGGATGTTCTAATTATATAGGATACGAAGTTTCGTCTTCATCGAAGGTCGAATAAAGATTTTAGATTTTTTGCGGGTGAAGCTCAGGATCCGGGCATCGGAGATTTTCCATTTTCGTTGAACGAGACTAAAACTCAACACATCGGGTGGATTTGTAATTAGGATACTCTAATTATCTAGGATACGAGGTTTCGTCTTCATCGAAGGTCGAATAAAGATTTAAGATTTTTTGCGGGTGAAGCTCAGGATCCGGGCATCGGAGATTTTCCATTTTCGTTGAACGAGACTAAAACTCAAAACATCGGATGGATTTGTAATTAGGATACTCTAATTATCTAGGATACGAGGTTTTGTCTTCATCGAAGGTCGAATATAGATTTTAGACTTTTTGCGAGTGAAGCTCAGGATCCGGGCATCGGAGATTTTCCATTTTCGTTGAACGGGACTAAACCTCAAAACATCGGCCAGATTTGTAATTAGGATACTCTAATTATCGAGGATACGAGGCTTTGTCTTCATCGAGGGTCGAATATAGATTTTAGATTTTTTGCGGGTAAAGCTCAGGATCCGGGCATCGGAGATTTTCCATTTTCGTTGAACGGGACTAAACCTCAAAACATCGGCCAGATTTGTAATTAGGATGTTCTAATTATATAGGATACGAAGTTTCGTCTTCATCGAAGGTCGAATAAAGATTTTAGATTTTTTGCGGGTGAAGCTCAGGATCCGGGCATCGGAGATTTTCCATTTTCGTTGAACGAGACTAAAACTCAACACATCGGGTGGATTTGTAATTAGGATACTCTAATTATCTAGGATACGAGGTTTCGTCTTCATCGAAGGTCGAATAAAGATTTAAGATTTTTTGCGGGTGAAGCTCAGGATCCGGGCATCGGAGATTTTCCATTTTCGTTGAACGAGACTAAAACTCAAAACATCGGATGGATTTGTAATTAGGATACTCTAATTATCTAGGATACGAGGTTTTGTCTTCATCGAAGGTCGAATATAGATTTTAGACTTTTTGCGAGTGAAGCTCAGGATCCGGGCATCGGAGATTTTCCATTTTCGTTGAACGGGACTAAACCTCAAAACATCGGCCAGATTTGTAATTAGGATACTCTAATTATCGAGGATACGAGGCTTTGTCTTCATCGAGGGTCGAATATAGATTTTAGATTTTTTGCGGGTAAAGCTCAGGATCCGGGCATCGGAGATTTTCCATTTTCGTTGAACGGGACTAAACCTCAAAACATCGGCCAGATTTGTAATTAGGATGTTCTAATTATATAGGATACGAAGTTTCGTCTTGATCGAAGGTCGAATAAAGATTTTAGATTTTTTGCGGGTGAAGCTCAGGATCCGGGCATCGGAGATTTTCCATTTTCGTTGAACGAGACTAAAACTCAACACATCGGGTGGATTTGTAATTAGGATACTCTAATTATCTAGGATACGAGGTTTCGTCTTCATCGAAGGTCGAATAAAGATTTTAGATTTTTTGCGGGTGAAGCTCAGGATCCGGGCATCGGAGATTTTCCATTTTCGTTGAACGAGACTAAAACTCAAAACGTCGGATCGATTTGTAATAAGGATACTCTAATTATCTAGGATATGAGGTTTCGTCTTCATCGAAGGTCGAATAAAGATTTAAGATTTTTTGCGGGTGAAGCTCAGGATCCGGGCATCGGAGATTTTCCATTTTCGTTGAACGAGACTAAACCTCAAAACATCGGCCAGATTTGTAATTAGGATACTTTAATTATCTATGATACGAGGTTTCGTCTTCATCGAAGGTCGAATAAAGATTTTAGATTTTTTGCGGGTGAAGCTCAGGATCCGGGCATCGGAGATTTTCCATTTTCGTTGAACGAGACTAAAACTCAAAACGTCGGATGGATTTGTAGTTAGGATACTCTAGTTGTCTAGGATATGAGGTTTCGTCTTAATCGAAGGTCAAATAAAGATTTTAGATTTTTTGCGGGTGAAGCTCAGGATCCGGGCATCGGAGATTTTCCATTTTCGTTGAACGAGACTAAAACTCAAAACATCGGCCAGATTTGTAATTAGGATACTGTAATTATCTAGGATACGAGGTTTTGTCTTCATCGAAGATCGAATACAGATTTTAGATTTTTTGCGGGTGAACCTCAGGATCCGGGCATCGGTGATTTTCCATTTTCGTTGAACGAGACTAAAACTCAAAACATCGGGTGGATTTGTAATTAGGATACTCTAATTATCTAGGATATGCGGATTCGTCTTCATCGAAGGTCGAATAAAGATTTTAGATTTTTTGCGGCTGAAGCTCAGGATCCGGGCATCGGAGATTTTCCATTTTCGTTGAACGGTACTAAACCTCAAAACATCGGCCAGATTTGTAATTAGGATACTCTAATTATCTAGGATAAGAGGTTTCGTCTTCATCGAAGGTCGAATAAAGATTTTAGATTTTTTGCGGTTGAAGCTTAGGATCCGGGCATCGGAGATTTTCCATTTTCGTTGAACGAGACTAAAACTAAAAACATCGGGTCGATTTTTAATTAGGATACCCTAGTTATCTAGGATATGAGGTTTCGTCTTCATCGAAGGTCGAATATAGATTTTAGATTTTTTGCGGGTGAAGCTCAGGATCCGGGCATCGGAGATTTTCCATTTTCGTTGAACGGGACTAAACCCCAAAACATCGGCCAGATTTGTAATTAGGATACTCTAATTATCTAGGATACGAGGTTTCGTCTTCATCGAAGGTCGAATAAAGATTTTAGATTTTTTGCGGGTGAAGCTCAGGATCCGGGCATCGGAGATTTTCCATTTTCGTTGAACGAGACTAAGACTCACAACATCGGATGGATTTGTAATAAAGATACTCTAATTATATCTAGGATATGAGGTTTCGTCTTCATCGAAGGTCGAATAAAGATTTAAGATTTTTTGCGGGTGAAGCTCAGGATCCGGGCATCGGAGATTTTTCATTTTCATTGAACAATACCATTAACACGTCACACTTGCACTTGCCCTAAACATAACCTCACTTTTCTAGTAAATTGGCCAAAGAAAATTAGTTAGTTTACATCATAGCATTATAAACAACCAGCATAATATCTCTGGGGATTTCCTATATAAATGTGGTTCCCACAAAATTTGACCTTGGGAGGATTTATGGATGATTTTACGGCGGTGAAGTTTGGGTGGAGATGCGAAAATGAAAATATCGATACCGGTACCAACTCGATATTTTCTAGGCAAATAGGCGCGTTTGGTTCGTACGGAGCATTTTGTGCAACTGATTACACCCCTCAATAATTATATAATTATTTTCGATACCGATACAAAAGTATCGATAACAGCTTGGAATGCCTCAAAAAGTATCGATGACAAAAATACTCGATATTAGTGCAGAAGTATCGAAGTACCGTTACCATCCCTACAAAAAATCATCCAAAAGTGGGGATGCGCGTGGTTTACATACTAGCCAAGAAGTTGCTTAATTTACCTACATACTAACCAACGAGTTGGTTATTATGTATTATTAGAGATATTAGATGCATACCTTATCCAAATGATGTGGATAGTTTGTAAACTGACCAGAAACATTAGTTAATAATATGTGTGATACCTTTGTGGTCTATACTTTAGCGGCATATCTTGTATAGTTTGTAAGCTAGCTGAATAGTATACAAACCAACCAATATTCATAGCTATTTTAGTTGAAATATGATTTTTCATCAGAATAACGGGACATTTGGATAGTTTGTATAATATCCAGCTAGTGTATAAACTATTAAAGTAAACACTTTAACCGTAACATATATAATTAATAAACCCCGAAGGTACCCTCCATGGTTTTCAAGAGAAGCAATAAAACTGAACAAAAAGATATAGCTCACAAACTGTACAGTAAACATGAGGCAGGCTTTTATTATGCTCGCCTTAGCACATTACGAACCTCAGTGAAAGCAAAAATAACAAATTATTATCTCAATTTTCTTAAGCAGAGTTTTCCTAGCAACGCACATTTTACGCGGCGGCGTAAAACGTAATACGGCCGACGCAACGTAGCAACTAATACGGTGCGTAAAAAGTGTTTTCCTAGGATATTCAGTTGCGTCCTGACCATCGCGATGAGTAAAAGAAAGAAATTAGCTTTGGCACTTTTAATATTGCAAGATAAAATTTTGCAACGAGAAATTGACATAATAACCACGATTCATAATAGCAGTAAGAATTCTGCTAGTCAATTATGTATTTCAAAAAAAAGAAGCAGCGAAAGAGCATTTAAATTACTTGTCCATGACATCTGCTTGACGACGAGGTAAAATTTAAAGCATATTTTAGAGTTACAGGGCAACAATTCTCGTTTCTCTTCGATCTTGAAAGAAGATTCAAATGTGGAACCATGTAATCGTGTGCGACATCCTATTTCATCGCCTCCTGAAAAACATCTACTTATACCAAAAATTGTCATGTGCACCTAAATCGTTTGATTTAAGTCTCATGTGTGATACATAAAGTCATACTCAAAATGACACGGGAATCTAAATATGCAATAATATACAGGATGTTCCATTTTAAAAAAAAAACATAACATCGATATGTCACGCTTTTATTAGACACCCTGTATAAAAGTCATTATTTTTAAAATGTAGTACAACTCGACCTACATACACTCGCAACGTTCGTTTTTTGAATAGTGGTATGGTTTGGTCGCAAAAGTTCGGGGCGTTGAGCTTGACTCACCCTGTATTTTATTTTTTTTATTGTTTTTATTTCATAATTACTGTGATTCATAAGTAAATTAAAGCTTTTTGAATAAAAGACAATGTCATCGCTACAGTAAAGGCCCGGTCAAACAGAGGGCGTTCTAGAACGCGGCGGTCCGGCGTTCTCTAACGTCGCGTTACCGCATTCCATTGTTTGTACCAAACAGGCCTGTTTGACGTGTTGAGCAAAAGCGTTACGCCAATTTTTGTCAAGATATCTCTAGTGATTCAAACAGATGAGCTTAAGGCCCAGTCAAACCGAGAGAGCATTCTAGAACGCCGTAACGCCGCGTTCTAGAACGCCGCGTTACAGTGTTCCATTGTATTGTTAGAGAACGCTGGAACGCCGCATTCTAGAACGCCCTCTGTTTGACCGGGCCTTTAAACTGCGTTGTGCTAAAGATCGACTCCATCTAAGAAAATAATAACTCATTTTGACACACACAAGCTTTTAGCTTAGGTGACGATACTTCTTTATGCTGTTTTTGATATTGCTTGTCGAACTTTTATGATGATTTAGCATACACTTTCTTAACGATTTTCAAAATTTCACCCGTAGAAAGTTACACAAAGCGTATTTTCACAGATGTGTGTGTACTATCTGTAAATAATTGCAGTATGTTTTGCGGAGTTCTTGAAAAGCACCTTCTGTTCACAAGAACATGTCTTCTTAGATTAAGAGAATGCTAATAATTTAACAACATTTATCAATGTCTACACATAGAATGCGAACGTATGGTGTCATATTCTTGCATTGTAAGAATTGTCATTACCATATATAGATCAATAATGCCCTTGTCATTAAACATTAACATTTACCACAAATATTTGTATTTATCTCTTTAAGTTCTGAGCCATATAAGTGTTTAAATATCAAACGGATATTGTAATATACAGGGTGAGTTTTTAGTACCGGCTCGGTCGATAAATCCACTACTGTAGAAGATAGCGCAAAAGTTGTATATAAAAGTTGTAGCCACGGATATGGTCCTTGCTTAGAAAATATTTAGATTTATACAGGGTGATTCATAACTACATGGTCATGCAAACATGCATTTTTTTAAATGAGATACCCCATATATAATACCTTATTTTAATTCTACTAATGCAGGGTATTGCTACAGCATACAGGGTATTTCAAAAGTTATGACCATTTTTATATCCAAATCGCTGTCAAATGAACGTACCTGTATATCAAAAAATGAATAAAAAAAACATTTTTTTAACACAGATGGATAAAAAATATCCTCTAGATTTAAAATCTACTATAAAAAAGCCCGCGACGGATACTCGTATACAGGGTGATGTAGAATGCAAAAACTAGATTTTGTCTCTTTTTTTTTTCAAATGTAACCCCCAATATTTTATTATATCAAAATATCATTGCTTTCAATATGCTCTTCCATCCCTGTATAGCACTTGTTATGGCTGCATTCATTAGTTTCTGAGAAATTTCGATTTTTTTACAAATTTTAGATATACCTATTTGTTTACTAAAATTTATTTATTTTGAGAAAATACTATCAAATATTATTTTCGCTTAACAAACAATCAAAGTATAAGGCCATAAGTAGTACTTGATCAAGTCAAAACACTGAATCAACGAGATAATATAGGTCAAGTGTGCTGAGGAAATAATTTTATAGACGTCATGCATAATTATCAAGCAGATCTATCAGGTAGGCTATGAAATGTTAAACGACACAATCCAAATAAAACGATTCTTCAATCCTCCAAACGCATTAGTTTTAGAGTGCCTCCGTTCTGGATAATGCTGTTCATAGTCGATATATTCTAGAGACAAGTAGGCAATTTCTCAAAGATTCTCCTAAATACCCTCAATGGAAAAATTAATTTTTAAAGCTGGTTTTTCACACAGTACGGAATTATTGAGCAGGTTATGAAAACTGTCAATTTTTCAAAGCCTACGTGGTAAATCTGCTTGATAATTGTGCATCAAGCCTACAAAATTGCTTCCCCAGCATACTTGACTTTATTATCTCGATGATTTAGGGTTCTGACTTCATCAAATACTATCATGAACTTATAATTTAGTTGTTCGTTAAATAAAAAACAAATTCGATAGTACTTTCTCAAAATAAATAAATTTCAGTATACAAATAGAAGCTATATTTTAAATTTACCGAAAAATCGAAATATCTCGGAAACTAATGGACGTAGGTACAACAAGTGCTATACAAAGATGACAGAGCATATTGAAAGCAATTTTATGGTAAAATAAAATATTGGGGGTTACATTAAAAAGAAAAAAAGAGAAAATCTGGATTTGGGTTCTACATCACCCTGTATACGAATATGTGTTGCAGGCTTTTTATAGCCGATTTTAAAACTAGAGGATATTTTTAATTTTTCTATGTAAAGAAATAGTTTTTGATTCATTACTTTTTGATATACCTACAGTACGTTCGTTTGACAGCGATTTGGGTATAAAAATGGTCATAACTTCTGAAATACCCTGTATAATGTTGCAATACCCTATATGGGAAGAACAAAAATCATCAGTAGAATTTGAATGTAGAATGATATATAGGCTATCTCATTTAAAAAAATGCATGTTTGGTATATATAAAAAATATAATAAATAAATAAATAGATAAATTAGGACCCAGAATCTCCTGAATATTGTATTTTCTCAAATTCAACGACACTCATTGCCAGGCACGTATCCAGGATTTGGTTTTGGGGGGGGGGGGCTCCAGATGATGGGTGTCACTTGGTTAATCTTCGGGGGGGGGGGCGGTCCAGATTAGAGTTGCCACCTTAAATCCTTAAATTTGCGGGGAGGGGGGTGGATTTCATTTTTTAGGCGGCATTTTATAACCCCCCCTAAATACGTGGTGCCTGCTCATTGCAAAGCTATAAAATTAAACTATTAAATCCATTAATTTCCCATCCAGTATACACGAATAAATTACTACGTTTACATGGGGATTCAATTCGAATTGAATACGATACGATATCCGGCGTTGCATGTGTTTACATGTTTAGTTTTCAAATCGATTTGAATCCGTTTCGTGAAGTGGCGAGCAAGCTGTCAAAACTATCCTAACCTATAAATCTCATATAACCTACAACCTAGTTTAGTTTTTGTTGAGTACCGGACCAAGAATAACAAAACCGACGTACCCGAACTTTGGAAGCATTGTGTATTCACGATTTTGTTTTCTTTGTGGTTTTCGTGTTTAGAAATGATACTACAGATTCACAAAGACCGTATGCGCAGTCGCCTATTCGGTTTCAATACCGTTGCCTGTTTACATGGATTTCAGTCCGATACGATCCACATTCGATCCCAGAAAAGAGCTGTATCGACCTTGAAACTCAATTCACTTTCGATCCAAATTTTGCAGTGTTTATATGCAGTATTTAATACCAAAATCGAATTCAGTTCGAATTGAATTCCACATGTAAACGCAGTAAATATTTAAATATTTCAATATTTAAAAAAAGTCAGTCTACTTGACTGAATTTTTCCAATAGAATTTCAAAGATCGGCCGCCCTGATTGAAAGGCCGCGGCCGGTTGTATTGTCGGCGGCGACGCTTGCGCGGCCCCCGCAGGAGCCATCCTCGGCGACTAGCGGCCCCCCGTAACGTGACGCGTAACGCGCTCTTCAGTCTTCGACGGTCGCTCGTTGCGCGTTTGTTTCCCTGCAGCCGCCAATCGCCAGCGCCAGCGTCGCTCTCGCGCTACCACTCCGGATCAAGAGTGCGCGCCGCAACTTGCGCCAACTCCGGTCTCGCTCGTACTTCACGTAGTTCACGCCGCTTTTGATTGTAGTGCCGCCGAAAAGTGCGCCAACTTTCGACATGGAAACCCTACTGACTTTCTTCTTGCTCATCTTCGCTACTGTCGCTGCCCAAGGACAAACTCTCGAGGACAAGATGAAGAACGATCCAGATTTGACACAGGTACCATGTTTTTCACTAAAAAATGTTATCTGGTCGTTCGTGATGCTGAAAACAATGTTACTAGAGCTTTCAATCATGGTGCTTTGGAGTTGCGGATCTTGGCGGAAAGGCTCCAGGATTATTCATGATTAAATATTATAGAAGCTAAAAAATACGCTTATAAGCTTTTCCAATGATCCATTTACTGTACGATAATTATAATTACTATGAAGATGTTCGTCTTTTGGATAAAAAACGCATTAAGTGGCTTGACTCAGTACCTTTTCCCATAGATACAAATATTTCGCGACATCCCGCTCTGCCTGTTATGCCAATTTTACTTTCTTTAGGAAAGAATGGAAAATATCAGAAACCTCTTTAGAGGTTTTAGGTATTTATACCTAAAACCGAAGGACTCTGAGGACTTGGAATGGACAGTCAGACTGGTGATATATACAGGGTGAGTCCGAAGTTGATACTTTTTCAAACTTGGCAGAAGTCGTTAAAATGAACAGCTTTTTCAAAATGTCTTTTCTCAGAGAACCGACAAATAAGCGAGATGCAGATTAAAAAAAGTATATCTGGGCTTCTGTACCTTATGTTTAGTTTTTTGCTTGGTTTTTTGTCAAATCGATTAAGCAATGTACCTGGCAGTTAGTCCAATAGTCACTTTTTGTTTCTTGTTGTTAATTTCAAATTGGTGAATCTTAACACTGGTACATTATTATGAAACAATTTTTAGGAATTCAGCAATTGAAAAGTAACTAATATAACTAATAACTGAAATTGACTAGTGTAATTATTACACAATGCCTGATCGATAATATAAAAGTCTGCGTGAAAAGCTAAACATAAACAGACTAGGTACGTCTTGATGCACAAGCTAAGATTTACTTTTTTTCATTCTGTATTAGTTTATCTTTCAGTTTTCGGAAACAAGATATTTGAAAAACTCGTTCATTTTAACGACTCCTATGCACAGCTAAAAAAAGTATCAACTTACGACTCATACTGTATAGTATAACAATGAAATATTTATTCAAAAATCTTGAATTACTATCCTTTAAAGTACTCCCCATTTTTGTTCAAGACGCATGGCTTTATCCACTTGTCCTAAACCCGTGAGAAACAATGTTTTAACTTTAGGGAAAAAAATGAAAGTCACATGGACTAATGTCGGGAGAGTACGTGAATGAACCATAATTTGAACTCCTCATTTATTGAAAAATCGGAGATCTCTGAGCCGGAGCACTGTCGTGATTAATTTTTTTTATGGGACCTCAAAGTATACAGGGTGGGCCACTAGAGCATGGACGGAGGATTGTGGGCTTACTAAAAAATATTTCAAAAATCTGGCACTTGATCATGGTAGGGACCCTTGAGGGCTATAACATAAAAATATTTTCACTCAAATTTTGAGGTTTATACAGGGTGATTCATATCAAACCTACATTTTTTTGAATAGAACCCCCTATATATTATTGCATATTTGAATTCCTTGGTCAATTCTAGTGTGACTTTATGTATCACACATGGAACTTTAAACGAACCGTTTAGGCGCAAATCACCATTTTTGGTATAAGTAGGTATCAGAAAAAAATTGAATATCGCAGCTATTATAAAACTTAGAAGGCCTTGACTTTGCGGTACGACTAAGCATAAAATGCATCACCTTAGGTCAGACGGCTGAGTTTGAATTCTTTTTGTACTTTGATAAATCAGAGGATAAATTAAGGAAACTTCAATCACAGATAACTTGATTTTTTCAAATGGGAATGCCTATTTTGGTTTAAAGAATCAAATGTAGAATTTGATTACCTTTCCAACGATATAGCATTCTTGATATCAGTCTTTTTTGGTTTTCATTTTATTTCAAATTTTCAGTCAAATCGGTATTTTTCAACTTTCCTGCATGCAAGCAACCTAGCAGGCCATGAAAAATAAACAAAAGCTCGTTAATATGGAAGAAAGCAACTAACTTAGTAGAAAACTGCAAACTAACTAGAGCAGCGAGGCAAGATTACGAGAATGCCTTACAACATATTAGCTCTAACCAGAAACAATAGCTGTAACAAGAACGCTCATTTTTCACAGCCTACTAGGTATTAGCCAATTTCCAAAGTTAGTAAAAAAATATCTAATCAAAGGAAAACTACTAGTGATTATTGCTGGCAGTAGAATATCTATGTCTTCTGAATAAATTTGAATAAATTTTCCCATTTATTGCTATAAAAAAGTAGCCATTTCCGTAAGTCAGGAGTAATGATACCTCTGACTGGAACCCTTCAAATTCTTCGGTAGGTACTTCTGCTTATTAGCAAAATCGCGGAAAATGAAACTTGAATTGCAGTCTGTTTGAATTGTAAAACATAAATTAGTTTGCAGAAAACTACATGAAATAATCACAATTACAACATAGCGTAATAAAAAAATTCTAGCAATTATTTCAATAGATGTTCAGAATGCTCCAGTTGGAGATATCTTTACTTTCAACTTAACTAAATGGAAATGACTATTTTTTTATCCCATTAAATGTGAAATTTCATTCCAAACATGTTAGACTGTAAGCAAAAATCGCTGATAGTTTTCTTTTTGTTTCAAAATTTTTAATCGTTTTGGAAAGTTGCCAAGCTCTAGTAGACCTCAATAGCTAGTAGGCTGTGTAAAACAAACACTTCTGTCATACCCCAGCTACTCATTGACATTATATATCTTGCCGCTGTTGTTTCCGGTTAGAGCTGATGTGTTGTAAGGAATTTTCATGTTCTTGCCTCGCTACTCGAGTTCGTTTACATCTTTCTACTAAGTTAGTTGTTTTCTTCCATATTAACGAGCTTTTGTTAATTTTTCATGGCTACTAGGTTGCTTGCACACCGATTTGACTTAAAATGATAAAACTAAAGAAGATTGATATCAAGAATGCTATATCGTTAGAAAGGTAATCAAATTTTACATTTGATTCTTTAAACCAAAATAGGCATTCCCATTTGAAAAAATCAAGTTATCTGTGATTGAAGTTTCCTTAATTAATCTACTGATGTGATGACGATGTACAAAAAGAATCCAAATTTAGCCGTCTGACCTTAGGTGACGCATTTCATGCTTGGTCGTACCGCAAAGTCAAGGCCTTCTAAGTTTTGTAATCGCTGCGATATTCAATTTTCTTTGGATACCTACTTATACCAAAAATGGTGATTTGCGCCTAAACGGTTAGTTTAAAGGTCCATGTATGATACATAAAGTCACATTAGAATTGACCAAGGAATCCAAATATGCAGTAATATATAGAGGGTTCCATTCAAAAAAATGTAAGTTTGATATGATTCACCCTGTATAAACGTCAAAATTTAAGTGAAAATATTTTTACGTTATAGCCCTTAAGGGTCCTAACCATGATCAAGTGACAGATTTTTGAAATATTTTTTAGTAAGCCCACAATCCTCCGTCCACGCACTATTGGCCCACCCTGTATTAGAATAGCACTCACCACACCTACGGTAATGTTCTTTCTGTACAAAGTGATCATAAATAAAAACAATCTTACTCTCGCTTTTAACAGTTTTGGTCTTCTGCGATCTTTGGCTGTTTTTATACTTTCATTGCATACTTCAACACAGGGTAAAACTAACTTCTGGATTTATGTCATAATTTTTTCAATTCCAAGAAACTGAGTGGAACCTAAAACAAATTAACATTTTCAGAAATTTGTTTTATACCAACTTGGTGATCATTTTGTGGCAAGATGTTAATTTTTGCAATTCTTATGTCAGTTCGCGCAATGTGGTCGACGGGGACAAGGTATCTTCAACTGATTCACAACCGTCTTTAAACTTCTTATCTTGTACCTTTCAAACAGTTGGCTTTACCTAACCGAACACAAAATTTTATGGCATAATTGCTCCAATTTTATTTTTTCGATGGGTACTCAAAACACAGACATTTCAATAAATAATTAATTTCTAACAAATGTCAAACGTTAAATAAACGACTACTTGAGCGAAAACACATTCAAGATAAGGCTGTCATGTCTCATTTTGTGACTTAGGGTGACTGTGACTAGCTAGTACTTTTTATTTTGGCACGGCTTTTATTCTCATGTACGAGTATGTATATGTTTGAAGCCCTCCTCCTTTCACCATGAATGAGGAATGAGGATAATTACCCTCTGAATTTTTGGGAAGATGAACCTTTAGAAAAGAGGTTAGCATCAGTGGTGTGCCGAAAGAGCCCGCAGGGCCCGCGGTGCGGGGGACCCCGAGCATCCGGGGGGCCCCCTTTGACTCCATTCAGTCACTTTATGTTTTTTTTGCGAAAGTCTGCCTCGTTGGCAAGCCTTAAACACTGAAATAAAAAACAGTAATACTATGGGATCCACCTTAAAAAAAACTATGTCCCACCAGATGGTCATCTTCAGGGTCGAATCAATAATTTCATTAAAAAGTAACTATTTAGTCAACGTTGAATGTTTGTCGAATCTAGCTATAGTAGCAAAGAAAAAATCTGATAGTGATGAGGCAAATGTCTTACAAAATAAAAATTTGAGTTTATGTTTTTATTAACATTTCAAGAAAAAATATTTGAAAACGTCTTTTTGTTTTCTTTCAAAATGTTTGCAGAAAGTGATATAGATATTGGACAAGCAACTTCAATAACAATAGCAAAAAAAATGGGATTTTCGAGAAAAATCAATTGTTGATTAATAGTGTACCTGAGATTTGTACCGCATTTCAGTTGTTTCCAGTACTGCCTGTTACATCGGCTCAAACAAGCTCATTTTCAAAACTAAATCTAATAAAAAGTTTTGCAAGATCGACAATGAGTAAATCGCGCCTAAGTTCTTTGGAATTAATCTCTATAGAAATATATATTTGTTGCTTTACAAAAAAATTTTTTTACATGGAATGCAAGTCAAATCATAATAAAATTTTTAGAGTTAAGGTGTTTTATTTGTTTATTTTTGTTACATTTTTGTGTGTTAGTAATGTTTATTAAATAAGGTTATATCGCAAATTCTGTGGCTTTATAAACCTAAAACTCATAGTGGCCATATAATGTAGAGGGAGTTTGTTATGTTAATCAATGTATAATAATTATATTGTACCTAAGGTCTAAGTGAATTCTTATTCTTCGAAAACTCGAGAGAAAAAAATAAAAATATAAAGTTGAGGCTACACCAATTTTTTTCTCTCTATAAACCGATTTGAAATATTATTTTTTTATATACAAGAGGGGGCCCCGTGAAAAAAATTGCGGGAGGGCCCCCAAAGATCTTGGCACGCTACTGGTTAGCATTCGGATATTTCCTTCATCCGGCAAGCATTGGCGAGAAGCGGCTATTACGGTTTTCCCACAAACTGAACTCAAGAGCTGAAAAGATTTAATCATTATTTTAGTAACTTAAGAAAACATGATTCCATAAAGACGCCCTACATTTTTGGAAAAAGGGGCTACCATTCGGATATTTACTTCCTCCGGAAAGCTTTAGGATAAAGCGACAGTCTTTGTTTTGTATAAATTGAACTCGAGAGCTGAAACATTTTAATAATTATTTCAGTAACTCTAGAAGCATGATTCCATTGAGGCGCTCTTTCTTTACCGCGTCATCGCCCCTTTTTGCTACCGTGGCGCCCCCTAGGACATGAAGCCTGGAGCGGCCACTGATTCCGTACACTTCTAAGTACTTGTTATTTTTGAGACGTGGCTTTCATTCTTTTGTATGTATTTGTTGCTTGAAAAGTCTTTAAATTGTGTTTCAAATGCACATTGGAATTATAACAATGTTGAATTAACTTACTTTGAACTTAAAAATTTTGCTTATAACATAACAATAGCTCGATAAGCTTCTTTATCCGTTCGCTGGTTATTACCGTATTACGATTGAGTACGTGCATTGTTTAGCCATAGGAACTATTATTATCCCCGCACATATTATAGTGCGGGCGTCATTGCATCAAGACCCCTAAAGGTGCAGACCAAGGTGTGGACTGATATGTGTCAAGTTAACGTAACATTAGCGTCAATGCATTGACAAAAAACGATTTAAAAGAACCTCACAAAATGTGTTTGATCTATATCGACAGTTTAATTTTTTTGTCCTTTCGATCTGAAATGATCATAGCTTTTTAAGCTTTGCGTGCATTTCGTTGAACAAAGATACTAATAATGCCTAATAATATATGCTGCTTAGAGGATAAAAAATTCCGCCAAAAAAATGAGCTTAAAAAAATAGTTTTTTAGAAATGTTGGACCTTTTTTTAGATAAATTTAGATTTTCAAAGTAATAAGGATACTTTTCTGTCTCATCCCCTTGATCCCATCCAATATCCTGTCTAATAAAAAAACTACATCGTTCTATCTTCAGCACAAGCTACTCTACTTGACGTTAAGTCTAAGCATCAGCGTGAGCGTAGCGTCGCTCATTGATCATTTATCGGACCCTTTTTTGCATCATCATCACTGTTGCTCAGACACTCCAATTTGAAGTCGCTTACACCGACTCAAGAAACCAGTCAACAAAAAGCCTGAAATTACCGGTAGTGAATTTTTTTATTTCCCTAGTTGTTTGCATTACATAACGCTTTTTGACCAATGACTACACCGTGATCTATTTAAATGCCTAGAATTGAGAAATCTGCTAAAACAGGAGATATTTTAGGAAAAAAAGCTTCTAAATATACTACTCGCAAGTAAAATCCGATCACCTATCAAAAAAGGGATATTTGCATTGAAAATTTGTACACAGCTTGGTAGTACCATCTCTAGTTCAGTTCAAGATGTCGAACAGTCAACACACATCTCCGCACTGCTCCGATAATCCGACCTTTAAATGCTGTAAAACTAAAACTGTTAGTCATTTTGTGTGTGTAAATTGTTCCAGTATTCTCCATAAAAGTTGTTTGGGTAAAATGAAGAACAAGGTACGTTTTGTGAATGGATACAAGGTTCAGTGCTGTGAGCAATCTAACACAAGCGAATGTCATGAGTCGGACTCAGAGGAAGTGAGCCTACTTGAGCAGACAATCAGTGAACTAAAAGAGGACAGCCTTAACAGAGACAACTACATCAAGAAACTAAAAAATGATCATCAGTTGTTTATCAATGAAGCTATGAAAACCGAAAGTGAATTGAATCATTTATTGGAGCAGCAAAAAATCCTGGTAAATGAATTACGAAGCAAGATAGACATGCTACAAAAAGAAGCATATAAAAACTACATCTACAAAGCAATTTAGAGACCTGGTTCAATACAAATAAATTGACACTCAATCAGTCAAAGTCTCAGACAATGGTCCTAACCTTGCGCAGCAATACCATCGATACTTTAGAGTCAATAAAGTTCCTAGGAGTGCACATCGACCCTCATTTGACATGGGAATCGCATGTTAATCATGTAACATCAATGCTATCAAAGTGCATTTATGTAATACGAAATCTAAAAAATGTAGTTTCAGACACCGTGGTTCTAAATTGCTATTTTTCTTATTTCCACTCACGAATGACATATGCACTCTTCAACTGGGGCCACTCAGCACATATGGAGAAAGTTTTTGGGGTGCAAAGGCGCTGTGTAAGATATATTGCTAATATCGGATACACTGATCCATGTAGACACAGTTTCATTGCATTGAAAATAATGACCCTTCCCTGCATATATATTCTGGCATGCCTGATGTACATTAAATCCAATCAGCATCTATATTCTTCACACAACAGCGTTCACAATTACCATACTCGCCACAATGATAACTTAATCCTACCTCAACTTCGGCTTCATAAGGCCAGAAATGGCGCAAATTTTTACGGCATACTATTTTATAATGTTCTTCCTACTAGTGTCAGGCAATTAGCTTTAGATCCTTTCAAACTAAGAATGAAGCGATACTTGATCGATAAAGCATTTTATAGCTTTAATGAGTACCTAAATAATGACTTTTAAGATATTTGATAAGCACTGATAATTTCTCTTGTTTCTATTTTCTGCCTTTCACACACGTTACCATAATATGAAATTTTGTATGTTTTTTTATTATCAATGACCATGTCCTTCTGTTTCGTCTTTCCTGTGCAATGTGTGTTATTGTCAGTTGAGTTGAGTTTTTGTTATATCTATATGCGCATTGTATCATTTTTATATATTGTAATTTTCGACTTGTGTAAACACTTTTGTGTAAAGCACCAATGAATTATTATTATTATTATCTAAAATGTTGTGCGAAATGTTCTATTTATTGTCAATGAACATGTAATTCTGTTCCTTTTTTCCTGTGTAATGTGTGTTTGTGTTTTTTTACAATTTTTGTTATATATACGCAATGCAAAATTTTATACATTGTAATTTTGACTTGTGCAAACACTATTGTGTAAAGCACCAATAAATTATTATTATTATTATGCATGTCTTATTTTTTCTCGCATGGTTGCGGTAGTAACAAGCATTGACGGGCTGTGCCAAGTCAATACCTGACCTATTATTATTCTGAATTCAGGAAGGACCGTACAATGCTACAGGTCTTGAGGATTACAGACTTTTGGAAGGTTTTATGTAACTTTTCATCCAGGCCCAATTGTTGCAGGTGTGGCGTAAATGTATTTGGGGTAAGGCCTGAGACCGACATAATGAGAGGGACAATGACAACTTTGTTTTGTTTCCATAGTCGTTTTATTTCTATGGCGAGGTCGGTGTATTTAGATATCTTCCCAGCGTAGGTGTTTTGGATGTTCATATCATTGGGAATTGCAATATCTATTAAGTAGGTCACTTTGTCTGTCTTTGACTGGAATACTATATCTGGCCTGTTTGCTGGGATGGTTTTATCCGTATGTATTTCAATGTCCCAGTATAGTTTGAATTGATTGTTCTCTAGTACTGAGGTCGGTGTGTAGTTATAATATGGATCTGTGTTTTCAATTAGCTTGTTTGTTGTGGCTAGTGCTTGGTGTATGACTTTGGCTGCAGAGTTATGTCTGGCTGTATACTCAGTTCCAGCGAGAGTTTTGCATCCACTAGTTATGTGTTCTATTGTTTCCTTCTGTTGGTGGCATTTTCTGCAATTGTC
Organism: Callosobruchus maculatus; assembly: GCA_951848785.1. NCBI lineage: Eukaryota > Metazoa > Arthropoda > Insecta > Coleoptera > Chrysomelidae > Callosobruchus > Callosobruchus maculatus. Next base: position 511,921 of record CATOUR010000042.1, on the reverse strand, counting down.
ATCAGAGATGGATGGATCTTTCATTACGTACTTCCTGTAATTTCGTGTCGCAATCACTTGGTCCTGGATAGCAAGCATAAAACCTTCCGTTTCCGGAAAGAGCTGGCCATCCTGCAGCCAGGTGTATGACTGCTTTTCATTAATGTGGTCTTGTGAAACACGGTATCTATGTTTGCCGTGGAGTGCCTTCTGCGACCAGGTGTTTATTTTTTCTTGTTGTGCTTGTGTGTGGTTGTGTGCGTCTGCTGCGTGATCTGGACAAGAAAGGGCGAGTGGTGTGTAGTTTTTGTCTGCTTTTACTATTGCTTTATGCAAGTTTGTTTGTTGTTGTTTGTGGAAAAAATGTCTGAGTGATTTTATTTGTTTTGCATGAAGTGACTGTATATCTATAATTCCTCTGCCCCCTTGTTTTCTGTCTATGGTGAGCCTTTCCTTGCATGCTTTGGGATGTGACATTCTGTGTTTTGTGAGTTCTGTTCGGATGAGTATATGGATGTTTTCTATGTCAGTGTGCGACCACTTGATAATGCCAAATGAATATGTTAGGATTGGTATAGCAAATGTGTTAATAGCTTTTGTAAGATTTCTAGAATTTAGTTTCGTCTTTAACAGTCTAATAAGGCGGTCTTTAAACTCTTGTGTTAGTTGTGATTTGATTTTTGTGTGGTCTATCTTAGCGTTTTGATTAATACCCAGGTACTTGTATGTTTCATCCTTGTCCATGTTGTCTAGCGCCTGGCCAGTTACTACTTCCTGTTCGGGATGGTTTTTCCATTGGCCTTTATTGATGTGAAGCACCTTGCATTTACTCATGCCAAACTCCATCTTGATATCTGACGTACAAGCTTCCGTTATCCTGAGTAATTCTCTCAGTTGCGCTTCTGTGGCGGCATATAGTTTTAGATCATCCATATAAAGAAGATGATTGATTTTGTGCTGATTTGCTTTCTGGTGCCTGATGGTTGGATTATTATTATGATTTTTCAAGTTTCTCTCGCATGACTGCGGTAGCAACAAATGTTGACGGGCTATGCCAAGTCAACACCTGAACTATTACGGATCGGAATTTAGGAAGGATCGTACAATATTGCAGGTCTTCAGGATTACAGATTTTTGAAATATTTTCTGTAACTTTTCGTCTAGGCCTAACTGTTGTAGGTGTGGTGTAAAAGTGTTTGGTGTAAGGCCTGAGACAGACATAATTAGGGGGACAATAGTAACTTTGTTTTGCTTCCATACTCGTTTTATCTCTATCGCAAGGTCAGTGTATTTAGATATCTTCCCAGCGTAGGCGTTTTGGATATTCGTATCGTTGGGAATAGCGATATCTATCAAATAGGTAACTTTGTCTGCCTTCGACTGGAAAACTATATCTGGCCGCTTTGCCGGGATAGTCTTATCTGTATGTATTTCAACGTCCCAGTACAGTTTGTATTCATTGTTTTCGAGTACTGATGTCGGTGTGTAATTGTAATATGGATCTGTGTTTTCTATTAGCTTGTTTGTTGTGGCTAGTGCTTGGTGAATGACCTTGGCTGCAGAGTTATGTCTAGCTGTGTACTCGGTTCCAGCGAGAGTTTTGCATCCGCTTGTTATGTGGTCTATTGTTTCCTTTTGTTGGTGGCACTTTCTGCAATTGTCGTCGGTTATGGATGTATCTTTAATTATGTATTTCATGTAGTTCCTTGTCGCAATCACTTGGTCCTGTATAGCAAGCATAAAACCCTCAGTTTCTGGAAAGAGTTGGCCATCCTGCAGCCAGGTGTATGATTGTCTTTCATTAATGTGCTCTTGTGTGACGCGGTATCTGTGCTTGCCATGGAGTGCTTTTTGTGACCAGGTATTTATTTTTTCTTGTTGTAATTCTATGTGATTGTGTCCGTCTGCTGAGTGATCTGAGCGGGATAGGTTTAGTGGAGTATAGTTTTTGTCTGCCTTTACTATCGACCTATGCAAGTTTGTCTGTTTGCTTTGGAAAAAGTCTCTGAGCGTTTTTATTTGTCTTGTGTGAAGTGACTGTATATCTATAATCCCCCTGCCTCCTTGTTTTCTGTCAATGGTGAGCCTTTCTTTGCACGCGTTTGGATGTGACATTCGATGTTTCGTAAGTTCTGTCCGTATGAGGATGTGGATGTTTTCTATATCAGTGTGTGACCACTTGATGATGCCGAAGGAGTATGTGAGGACCGGTATGGCAAATGTGTTAATTGCTTTTGTAAGATTTTTGGAATTCAATTTTGATTTTAGAAGTTTAAGGAGGCGGTTTCTGAACTCTTGTGTTAGTTGAGCCTTGGTTTGTGTGTGGTCGATCTTAATGTTCTGATTGAAGCCCAGATACTTGTACGTTTCGTCCTTGTCCATGTTATCCAGCGTTTCGCCAGTTAATATTTCCTGTTCGGATTGGTTCTTCCATTGGCCTTTATTGATGTGGAGCACCTTGCATTTGCTCATACCGAATTCCATCCGGACGTCTGACGTACACACTTCTGTTATTCTGAGTAATTCTTTTAGTTGCACTTCAGTGGCTGCATATAGTTTTATATCATCCATGTAGAGAAGATGATTTATTCTGTGCTGATTGACTTTCTGGTGTCTGATGTTGAAACCATAATTTGTGTTGTTGAGTGCGTTAGAGAGTGGATTTATTGGTGGATTATTATTATTATTATTATTATTATTATTATTATTATTATTATTCTAGTACACATATGTAACACCTTTTGTTGATTCAGACGCTATTTACCTAGCAGCTCTAGAAAACTCTAGACGTGTAAAAACAAACCACGGCTTAAAAGAGATGAATTGATTGTGTAAAGATGCCCCTTAGAAGACGCCAGCCCCAGTTTACGCACTTGAGCCCCTTTGAACGGGGTCCGATTGTAGGCCAACGAGAACGTGTTGCTTTTTTCAAAGCAATTGCTGTAACCATGGGGCTTAGCGTGGCTACAGTTGTAGCAGCATGGCGCGCATGGATTGCAGAAGGGCGAATGCAGCGAGCTAGAGGTTCTGGAGCACGTAGAAGAATTACAGACCGGCAAGATCGTCATCTACGACTACTGTGGCCCTTCAAGACAGAATGCGATCCACTCGAGCTGTTGCCGACGCTTGGTATGCAGTTATAGGCCTCCGCCCATTCGAATCCGCACAGTGTACCACAGATTGAGTGTAATGGCCTTAGTATCATACCGTCCGCATCTGGTGCTTCCACTCACTGCAACTCATCGTCGCCAACGGTTAGATTGGTGCCAAGAACACCGACAACGGTATGATGAATGGCAACAGACGGCCTTCTCCGATGAGTCCAGGTTTTGTCTGGGACACATGATGACGTGATCTCCAGTTTGCTGTTGAACGCCATGTATATCGTCCTATTGGTTTGATGGTTTGGGGTGCCATTGCATTCAACAGCAAGTTACATTTACTTGTGATTCGTGGCACAATGGCAACGTTATGTGAATGAGGTGCTAGAACCAATTGCCAATTGCCATATTTCCGAGGCCTCGAAGAGGGTTTCTTCCAGCAAGATAATGCATGTCCTCATATTGCAAGAGTATCGATGAGGTTCCTGTAGGAAGCTGAGGTCAGGGTACTCTCCTGGCCTCCACGATCACGCGATTTAGCGCCAATTGAAAAAGGATGGGATTGGATGGGTCGATACGTAGGCGATTTACCCAATCCTCCAACCACGCTGGACGAACTGGTACATGCTGTGAGGGCAGCTTGGGAGGCTGTACTCCTAGAGTTTATCAACAACCAGATTACGAGCATGCCGCGTAGGCTAGAGGAGTGCAATCGTCAACATGGAGAGCCCACCCATTATTGATTTGTATTTTGAATTTTTTTATAAACTAATTATGGCAAATGAGTTCGTTAATTATTGTATTTGGTGCTACCGCAATTTCATCAACCGCAACACTTTTCTTCTCAGTGTTTGGATTTCACTTGCGAGTAATATAAAAAAACAACTAATGATTGTGAAGACTATAATACGAGAGCTTTGAATATGTAGATCTATTTTATATGCCAAAAGCGATTAGTTATTGTTGAGTGAATTAATGAAAGTGCACATACGTGTATGTTTCAAATAACGTAATTTATAATAGAAACATCAACTGCATATATTCATACTGTTGACGTAGCTCTCGACATTTACCTGTCTATCAATTAACCAGTTCCCAGTTACTTGATTCTGTAGAATATTCGAAATGCCGAGGGTTTTTTACAAATATACAGGGCATTGGTATACATACGGCAACAATTTAAAGGGTGATTCTTTGGAATACTCTATGAAAATTTTGTTTTTGATGGTTTGCCAAAAGTCACCATTTTACGCTACTTCAGTGGAAGATTTTGACGACTTGCGAAATCGGGTAATTGCTGGATGTAACTTCATTCAAAATGAACCTGGTGTGTTTGAAAAGCTTCGTCAACCATTAACTAGAATATTGCATGCTTTTTCCTAACAGATGGAAGTTATTTTGAACATATATTGTAGATTAAGAATCTTACCACGTGGTTTTAGATAATAAAATATTATAGCTCTCACAAATGTCTCTGAAATGAAGCGGATTTTCAAAAATCATCAAAGAACAAAATATTCTTATAAAATAGTTCAAAAGAATCACCCTTGAGTTTTTTACCGTATGTTGACCAAACACCCTGTATAATACTATGTCTTTATTTGCTAAACTACCAACGTCTGCATTGACAAACAAAAACAGAAACCCAGAAATAGCGTGACAAAACGGCATCGTTCAGCTTTTATTCATAATAATTCATCGGTACTCTTCCACTTAATTTTTTTTCAATGAAAATAATATGTGTGATAAAAAATAATTTGGAATAAGCCACATTTATTGATTTACTAACCTCCTCATCTACCAGCTTTTATTTCTTTGAGTACTAGCTTTCTAGATAAGTCCAACTGTTATAGGATCTTAAAGAACACAAAATATGGTTTGGGGTGCCATTGCATTCAACAGCATGAATGCACCAATGGTATTTATTGCAATCTGGTAGGATAAATACCTACTGTTTACCATTTAAACATACATACGTGTTTCCTAAAAATGTGTCATTATTATAAAGCTGCGTACACATCTGAGCGCACATGGTTTGAGTACACACGAATATATGCAAATCTGGACGCCCCATTCGTCGTATCTCAGGTCACCGTACATTAAGACAAGTAGGGTCACTCGCCGTGCTGACTTTGATGTGAGTCTCACAAATGCGAGCCGCCTCGAATTCAGAGGGGTTCCCTTCGTGCGATCTTGTTTACTGTGCTTACAGGGAATCCGACTGTGCGATATGGTCGACGTCAACGGTCGACGTTCACTTTACTTATACGGGGGTCAATAGAAATGAATTCTATAGTATAATTATTATTCAATAAACCATTCACACACAATAACTGCAGATGCAGCTACTGTGGTGGCAAATAGCTCAAGGCGTATTATAAATCATGTTTTGTCAGATGGATGTAGTAATTTGAAATGTACGATTCAAGTAGTGAGTAACAGTAACAGTTTGATCATTCATAATTTGTTGTCAATAACCTTAGGTGTAAACATAAAAGTACTTGCGACAAAATATAGAAAAGAAGTAAACAGAATATATCATAAAAAATCATCTCAAAATTTGAAAACAATATTCAAACTACAGAAGTTCAATCATTTCAGGAACTAATTGACTGAATCACTTCTTGTAAAAAAGATTCGGAATTCAAAAAGACTTATAAGATACGTGAAAATAACGACTGGATACATCCAGAAATTCTCGAAATGATTGAAAACCGAGTCAAAATTTATAAACAAAAAGTTAAAGAACCGGGAAATACGAATTTGAAAATGAATTTGAAAAACTTAAGTATCAAGTCAATAATAAAATTAAAGTATAAAAACAGATATTTTAGAAATCAATGGGAATAAGTAGGCACAAATATAAAAAAAACAATGGGACCATATACAGAGCATCTCGCCGGCATTTTTTTGTGAAATACGCGCAAAACGGTCAATAAAACACAAACACTACTTACTTAGGCACCCCGGTAGATCCGACCGATTGTATCCCGTGCACCGTGTCGCGTGTTAGGTGGTGTTAGGTGGACTGACCCTGTAAACCACAGCTGTTAGTGTTCGGCTACTGCTCGAGATCGCCGGGCGCCAGAATAAGCCTACTTGTCTTTGTTGATGTACGGTGCGGTGCTCAGGGCATGCGGGCTGACTCGCGCGCGACTTTGTAGTGCGAGCTTCGTACACATCTATGATTAAAAACCTTTAATTTAATTTTATAGGCGAAAAAGAAGCTAGACATGTAGCAGGAATTGTGGGTTTGAGAATTCGTAACGAAAGAACTGAAGACTTTAGCTTGAGTGGCTTCGTGTAATATTCTTGTTTGAGCTCAATTGTTTAGTGACCTACTGTATACTATCCAGGAAACAAATGGTTGGGTTTAGGTCAAGAAAAAGAGGGAGTCTCTTTTACTGTTTTGCCGACGTTTCGGCCTTTATTAGGCCATCTTCAGGGCACTAAAATTTTTTTTTTGTTTAAATTTAAACAGACAAATATACATTACAGTTATAAAAATTGAATATATAAAATGACAATATACAATAACGAATTAAAAAGGAGGGTGATCATTGCTATTAAAAAAAAAAGAATAGAATTCCTTTAAAAATACTCATGATTTTTGCCAGTCCGGCGTACACATCGAGTGTGAATAGACAATCTCCGTCTTACGGTCTTATTTATTTATTAAGTGTCGTTGTTTGCCCTAATATACCTTGTTTATACTACATGTGCCTTTTCACCATATTTGACTCAAGGAGTCCATCACTGGTGTAAGTACTACCCGTTTATTGTATATTGTATATTAGGTTTTTTTATTTTTTTTAATAGCAATGATCACCCTCCTTTTTAATTCGTTATTGTACATTGTCATTTTATATATTCAATTTTTATAACTGTAACGTATATTTATCTGTTTAAATTTAAACAAAAAAAAATATTTTTTTTAGTGCCCTGAAGATGGCCTAATAAAGGCCGAAACGTCGGCAAAACAGTAAAAGAAACTCCCTCTTTTTCTTGACCTAAACCCAACCATCTGTTTCCTGGATATTCTTGTTTGATTATGTGACTACATATGCAGTCTCATCAAACTTCGGTTACTTCACCTTTTCACTTAAGTCTTGTTAACTAGAGCTTATATACTGTTTGTACTTGGAGATTCTCTTAATGAAGTTTGTTTGTAAATTTGCTATCGTAAGTCAATACATTAAAACAGAAAGTCGTTTTATTAAAACTTAACAAAACTGTACAAAGAGTCGCTGTTTCTGGTAATAGCAGTAGCCTTATACATGGTGTGCAGCCTACGCAGCCGCTAGAGGAGCGATACCAAGCGTCTTTTCCCATTATTTTGGGTTAATTTTAACACATTAATTCATAAAAAATATATAATAGTTGAATAGCCTTCTCGCAGCATCGATTTACGATAATAAAAATCAACCTTCAGAATGGTTCAAAACCTATAGAAACAGCGCCACAAAAGCATACCTGCTAAAAACCTTTGTTACGATTTTTTCTATATAATGCTCGGTTTTCGAATGGAATCGATTTTAAGGTTTCTTTTCTGAGCCGCAAGGAATCCATTAACGACTACTCGTATAACAGCACACACAATGAACGGCATTATAAACATTGCAGATTACATATGTTATGTCCATTTATAAAATTGTTAAAATTAGTTCGGTAGAGTTCAAAAGGCAGGCGGCAAAATTTGTTATAATTCGGTTAATATAGCTATTATACGAGTATCAATTTGGCTGGATTTACGTGACCATCATGAATATACACTATTTCATTGAATCATCATTTTGAATATGACTATGATGAGTTTGTACTTCATTGAATGGTTTATTTCAGGTACAGTATTTGAAAGGGATGTAATTTATATATGTTGAAAAATTTAACATTTCGTCCATCTCTGTACGTACAGAGTTGTAACTCTGAAGTATTGTAAATTTTAATACTTCTAACGCCATAAAAGATTAAAGCTTCTCTCGAACGTTCCAACAATAAACGGGCCAATCAATCAACACACATACAGGGTGAGTTTTTAGTACCGGCTCGGTCGATAACTCCACTACTATAGAAGATAGCGAAAAAAGTAGTATATAAAAGTTGTAGCCACGGATATGCTCCTTGCTGAGAAAATATTTAGATTTATACAGGGTGATCCATAACTACGTGGTGATGCAAACATGCATTTTTTTAAATGAGATACCCTATATATTATTCCATATTCAGATTCTACTAATGATTTCCGTTCTTCCAATATAGGGCATTGTTACATTATACAGGGTGTTTCAAAAGTTATGACCATTTTTATATCCAAATCGCGGACAAATGAACGTACTGTATATCAAAAAGTAATGAATCAAAAATTATTTCTTTTACATGAGAAGATTAAAAATATCCTCTAGTTTTAAAATCGGCTATAAAAGAAGCCCGAGACGCATATTCGTATACAGGGTGATGTAGAATGCAAAATCCAAATTTTCTCTTTTTTTTCAAATGTAACCCCCAATATTTTATTATCCCAAAGAATTGCTTTTAATATGCTCTTCCATCTTTGTATAGCACTTGTTGTACCTACGTCCATCAATTTCCGACATATTTCGATTTTAGGGTAAATTTAAAATGTAGCCTCTATTTGTGTACTGAAATTTATTTATTTTGAGAAAGTACTATCTGATTTGTTTTTTATTTAACCAACAACTAAATTATAACGTCTTGATAGTATTTGATGAAGTCAAAAACCCTAAATCATCGAGATAATAAAGTCAAGTATGCTGAGGAAACAATTTTGTAAGCGTCATGCATAATTATCAAGTAGTTTTATCAGGTAGGCTTTGAAAAATTGACAGTTTTCATAACCTACTCAATAATTCCGTACTGTGTGAAAAACTAGCTTTGAAAATTAATTTTTCCATTGAGGGTATTTAGGAGAATCTTTGAGAAATTGTCTACTTGGCTCTAGAATATATCAACTATGAATAGCAATATCCAGAACGGAGGCACTCTAAAAACTAATGCGTTGGAACGATTGAAGAATCGTTTTATTTGGACTGTGTCGTTTCATATTTCATAGCCTACCTGATACATCTGCTTGATAATTATGCATGACGTCTATAAAATTGTTTCCTCAGCACACTTGACCTATATTATCTCGTTAGTTCAGTGTTTTGACTTGATCAAATATTATTATCGCCTTATATTTTAGTTGTTTGTTAAGCGAAAACAAAATTTGGTAGTATTTTCTCAAAATAAATAAATTTTATTAAAGAAATAGAAGTTATATTTAAAATTTGTAGAAAAATCGAAATATCTCAGAAACTAATGAATGCAGCCATAATAAGTGCTATACAAAGATGAAAGAGCATATTAAAAGCAATTCTTTGGTATAATAAAATATTGGGGGTTACATTTAAAAAAAGAGAGAAAATCTAGATTTTGCATTCTACATCACCCTGTATACGAATATGCGTCGCGGGCTTTTTTTATAACGTATTTTAAAACTAGAGGATATTTCTAATCTTCGCATGTAAAAAAATAATTTTTGATTGATTACTTCTTGATATACAGTACGTTCATTCGACCGTGATTTGGATGCAAAAATGGTCATAACTTTTGAAACACCCTGTATAATGTAACAATACCCTATATTGGAAGAACGGAAATCATTGGTAGAATTTGAATATGGAATAATATATAGGGTGTCTCATTTAAAAAAATGCATGTTTGCATCACCACGTAGTTATGGATCACCCTGTATACATTAAAATATTTTCTGAGCAAGGAGCATATCCGTGGCTACAACTTTTATATACAATTTTTTTGGCTATCTTCTACAGTAGTGGAGTTATCGACCGAGCCGGTACTAAAAACTCACCCTGTATATTATGAAGCAGTAAAAAGGAGCTTCCAAATATTTTTAGATAGGATCAATTATTTAAAGGCTGACATATATCGATTAAGTGACCCACTAAAGCTATACTTTCCTCGACACCCTCCAACATTTGAGGTGAGGAAGTCAGGTTACACCAGAAGGGGGTTTGGGTGTCTTTTCCCGGGCCGCGATGACCTGTTTTGCTCTTCAGGGACATGCTTTTTATATACGGGGTGATATAGCTCCATACCCCTGTTTTCATACGGAGCGTTTAATTTATTAAAGATTAAATGAATGTAACGTCAAAATTTTATGTACCAGACATCCTATTTATGCATTTATTCAAGAAATGAAGACATGAGGAGGCTGTAGAAGGGTCGTTTCAGTCCAGGCGGAAGACAGGATGGATTTAACTTCAAAACTGAATAGAAGCCATGATGATCATTCAACAGATAGGATAAATGCAATAGGTTAGCTAAATTATCGTATGTGTATATGCCTATATCTCAGACAAGCACTGCTTTCGAGGTGGCAATATTTGTAACTCATTAATAGATAGAAATAAATTGAATTGAATTAAATTGAATTATGTGTGTTCATGTGCATTCACTGCCTTTTTTGGACGCAATTAGGTTTGCTAATTGATTCAAGAAAACCGTTTTTTAAATTTTATGTTCTGCATTTCCTATATCAAAATCTGGTAAACCACATGGAAAACATTGTCGACTCTTTATAAAGACCAGTGCTCTGGAATACTACCAAAGCTCAAATAGGAGAGTACCTAACTTATATCCAGGATCTTTTTATGACTTTAGAAATTCAATGCCCTCTTATGCCCCTGAAAGATTTATCAACCCTAGACATGACATAGCCCCTCAATAGACAATTGTGACCCATTTTTATATCACAGGCGAGACTAATTATGATTGCAAAATGATCCATTTCAAGTACTTTCGAGACGTGGCATGATGTCCAGATCACCAAAAACTATGTCACTCATTTCCGTCGGTCAGTTCACTTTTTGGTGAAGTATTACAAGATGTTGATCACATCAAGGACTTAGGAATTATTTTCGATACAAAATTAACATTTAATCTGCATATTGAAAGTATCATCAGCAGAGCATTCAAGATGCTAGGTTTTGTAAGTCGGAATAGTGTGGAATTGTCACTTCATTCATTTAAAATTTTGTATTATTCACTCGTCCGTTCTTTACTTGAGTACTGTAGTTCTATCCGATCTCCAAGTTACAATACATATATTTTTCAATTAGATCGTGTACAAAGAAAATTTTTAAGAATTTGTGCCTTTAAAATGGGCTGCATAAGAAAGGAATACAGTTATACTAATACACTTCTCTATATGAATATAAGCACTCTTGAGCGACGTAGGAAAGAATTCGACTTGTTTTTGTTACACAAAATAATAAATAGTTATATAGATTGTTCCGACTTATTGCTGAGAGTTTCACTAAATGCTAACTCTAAGAGAACGAGACACTCTGACACCTTTTATGTACCGTTTCATTCCACCAACTATGGCTTAAATGAACCCATAACTAGAATTGCTAAGCTTGGTAATGAAATTATATCTAGTATAGAAATATTTGGGACTTCTTTTAGCGTTTTTAAAAGTCTTGTTAAAAATACTCGTAGCATTTAATGTGATTTTGTATATATTTGTAACAAGGGTTTCACCCGTTAAATAAATAAATAAATAAAAATAAATAAAAAAAAATATAAGTAACTGCTGCAGAGGTTTTGATGATATTTAGGAAGCAGTAGCTAATGGTAATATGTGCATTGATGGAGTAGTCAGCGTACAACTAAATCTCATTAGAATACTTACAAGCTTTGTTTTTAGAGATTTTAAGGCCTGCTTGGTTCCACCTCTCTTTTAAAAACCTCGGTGAACCATGTAATTTGTAAATTTGGAAACTACTAAATTAATTTTAATTCTCGAAATTAGATACTTGCGAAAATTCGAAAGTTGCAGCTAAGTAATCGCCAGAAACCAAAAGATATAAATACTGCTCAAACTTAGGTGTTTTAGAGATTCCTGTTTATCTTATCGTTCTTGAAAGGGGTTCTTGAAAGGATGAGGAGCTTGGAATAACGCCAACTTATTTTGCGACTAAGTTGACAACTAATTGTCCTATAATCTGTAAGGTGGAAACTACTAAGCGTAATTGTCATGAAACTTCTCTCCAGCACTGAGGGCAGTAAGTCAATCAACTTGTAGGCCAGCGTAGAGATAATCTCAATCTTTTATAATCGCCTAGAGTTCCGAGGTCTACTCGGGTATTTAGGCGGCCGTCTGTTGGAGTTTCCCCCTAACGTTTCACTAGCGCGAGTGGCTACATCTTCAGAAGTCGGTGTTTTTTTCTATAAAAGCTACCCGACATCTCCTGTGTTATCGATTTTTTAAACTTATTTTAGGCACCTTTCTGGGCTTCCTGACAGTTCATGAACGTCATCTAATACTATCTCACTTGTGTTAGGTTAGGTTACGTTGAAGGTGAGTGGAGCGATTATGCTTCTTTCCACTGCAACTCTATTGTGTCTATTGTGGCTCACATCTATTTATAATTCACCGTACAAACCACACCTCTTGATCAAAGAGATGACCGTGGTGGGTGAAACTACCTTGAAGTCAGAAGGTTCCAGTTGGACAAGTCCAAAAGTCTGAAATCTAGCTCTTTCTAGCACTAGACATAGAAGCACAGAATATGATCCGCTGTTTCGTCCTCCATATAGCAGAAATGACAGTCTGTTGTTTGTTCAAGACCTAACTTCCGCAAGTGGTTCCTCAGACGCCAATGTCCCCTCAACGGATCAAACAGAATGCGGAGGTCATTCGTGTTCCACTCTATCGTATTATGAACGCCTTTGAGTGCAGTAGCCCTGGTGTATGTCGCCAGTGCAGGAGTGCTTTCCTCTCTGGTCCTACGAACACAGATTCGGTTCCTCGTCCTGCGAGCGCGTCTCACTTGTGTTACTACGAAATGAGGCTTTTCTAAGCTGAACTGGTCCATCCGAAGGACGATACTAACTATATAGTTTTTCCTAAGCTAAACTCATCTATCGGACGAACTAGTTTCTATGGAAGTAAGTTCGATGTTATAAGAGCACTTTTTTTTTAATGTGACCAAGGTCGAACCTCTAAACAAGCAGTTAGTCTGATTATTTACTTATTGGTACGTGTCGAACTATCATGTCATTTTGAGTTGCAGAGAACGTTTCCTTGCAGAGACATCCATTTGAAATTCACTTTTTGGTGCACATGAAGAAACTCTGGCCTGTTCCGATTTAATGTTTGAGCGTTGTTATTCCTAAAGAAATCTCAAATTCCGGCCACCTCGTCCTCTGTTGAAAACACTTGTACACAGAAGCTGAGCTGACATCTGCTGACCAGGACAAATCAGATTCTCCTAACTGATTTTAGGACTAACTAATTTAGCCTAGAACAAACTAGTTCATCCTATCGCTTCAAATTGACTAGCGAAGTCTAGAAAAAAATAGTTTTTTCTGAAATCTGGTTTAGTCAGTACTCATTGGCTGAGTATCAGGCCAAAACCTGATACTCACCCAACGTCCGCTCCCAACTAATTCATATAAATTGAGTAGCACTTCGAAACAGTCTGGATTAGAACAAATCAGTTCTTCCTACTAGATCTTAGTACTAACTAGTTTAGCTCAGGACAAACTATTTCATCCTTGCGCTCTTGGGATAGACTAGTCTAACGTCTAACCTATAACAAATTAGTCATTAGTCATATCGCTTCGCATAGACTAGTTATACTCTGTTACCTGATACTTTAAACTGGCTTGACGTCTATTTGATAGGTATCAGCTGACGAAGAAGTGTATCTCAAATTTAATTCTTTACTAGTGGTGTTGATTGGCAATCCTGCGATCAGGACTGTATTAGTAAAATTCCTATTGAATATTTGCCAAAAAGTAATGACTATTGTTGTAAACAAGAAATTGCTCCAATATCCAGAAATTCAGAGCAAAAATGGTTAGTTAAAAGAGATAGATTATTTTATTGATTTGTATATTGTTAGAGACTGTAACAATACTCCTATATTTAGCAATAAGGACGATTCAATGGATAGCTTGCATCACTAGTGGGATATTTATTGGTTGAAACGTACAAGGTACAATTGGAGAAAAGTATAAAGTAAGTATATGGAGTAAGATTAATATAACAAGGTAGTATAACTGAAGCTTAAGCTAATTTTGTTTCCCTTTCATATTAATGTTGTACATATATTTTCTGTGCCAATATATAAGTATTTTTCATTTCTTGTCAATTTCTAACTTCTCAACGGATAATCAGATATCATTATCAAGTGATATCTTAAGCCGGACCTGTAATCGGTACCTGTTTTAGAGAGATAACGCTTCTCCGCGTTTAATCACGTACAGAATGCGCGTCTTTGTTTATATGAGATTTTTCTGTTGGGAGAATCGAGTACAGTACTTTGCAATGATAACAAGGAACAAACTTTCCAAATTTGGGAACTAATACTCTTTTTTGATAGAGAAAATATATATTTTCCTGCACACTTTTTCACATACCACTTGTTTCAGTTTGAAATTTGTTATAAATACTGCCAACATACATATATGGTAGATCAAAGCGAAATGTTGCATAACATATTGGAATAATATACTGCTAATAGATTGAAAACTATTGATGCGGTAACATTTACAAACCAGCTAGAGCTGAAACAGCAACATGGCTCTATGAGTGTTGCCTTTTGGTATGCTTTTTTGATAGTTTGATGGATATTGCTGACTTGTACCAAACGGATCGAAATTGCGATAATGGATTCACAGAATCACATAGCATGGACATGTTTGTACTGTAGACACAAGATTCTCCCCCAAATAGGATTAATACTCATAATATATACGAATACAGGTGGAGAAATTGACACTCAATGACTCTCTTTGGTTTTAATGATTGGTTGATCAAGTGCTACGAATTACTTACTAGATATTCATGAAGTCCATTCTTTTTTGTGGCTATGTAATGTATTGTATTACGGCCCTGTCATTCTCCTGTGCGCATTAGCATTAGAAACATATCCTATTGGCTGATCAGTGGTTAATCATGATCGGTCCGATACACACAGGTATATTGTATGACGTATGTCGGGAGTTGGGAAATATAAGATATGTTCTAGTAGTGAATAATTATTTCGCCATCCACCCGCACCAGTACATTACAGGCTAGTATAATAGTTGCTTCTGGAAAATGGCGTCAACTGCCTTGACTTAATGCTTCCCGCACATTATCGGTGCTAACAAAGAAAATGCAGTTTATCCCTGCACTATGCTCGTCAAACAAGTGGACAATGATCAGGGACCTTTAAAACATCTAAAATAGGGGTTTGAGCGACTTTAATTTTTTTATTTGTTGATTCCTGAATATTGTATCAAAATTTTGTCACAATTAATTTAACAGTTTTCAAGCTAAAAGTTAGGATTATAATATGTATATTTATGAAATTAGCACAAGATATCACCGAAAATTAAATTTTTTCAGCGCAACGTAGAATATTTTATGAATAGAATAATAAACCATCACGATTTCACCCCCCCCCCCCCAAAAAAATGTGGAAAAGGATCAGGAACCCCTAAAATTCCTAAAAACGGAGTTTGGAGTGGTTCTAATAATTTTTTGTTCATCATCAATTTATAATTTAATACTCCCCTATACCCGGTGTAGAAGGTAAAATGTGGAAAACTCCAAATCGCCTAAAAATGAAGTTTTCCCTGCTTTTGTGTTTTTTGTTTGCATCGAAAGTAATTCTGTGTCAAAATTTCATTAAAATCAATTCAATAATTTCCAGGTTACATAATATAGGACGATCCAAAGATATCGTATGAATACATGAGAAAAGTCGCTTGGTTTATGTAACAGACAAGACGATGTCCGTATAGACATAAAAAAGTGCATTAGGCCGCTACATCCTTGTTCTACAGGTCAGTGACATCAGCCTGCTATGAAAGAACAAATTTACCAGTTTTACAACCTATCACCCCCCCAACCATCCCAATTTCAACTCCACCCAAAAAAAGTAGACAGTGATCAGCAACCCCTCAAATGCCCAAAAAATGTTTGAGTAATATGTAGATTTTTTGTTTTTTGCTTATTATTCTGCCATTAGCATTATCTACTACGACCGCACACCATATATTGCTCCCCAAATTTCACCACAATCCATGCAGCGGCTACTCAGATTACGACGCTAGGAAAACGCCAACAAACAGGCAGATTGACAAAAATTGAAAATTTTCGCGATCACAATATTCCTCTCACCTATCAGTGTGGAAAGTAAAAGAAATAATTTTACTTATTACGCATTTTTGGGTGATTTCAGATTTTTATCGTATTATACATTTTCTAGGGACATTTGTCTGTTTACTGTCTGTCTGTCTATCTGATACTGCTGGACACTCTATGGATGAACTGAACGAATTGTCAAAGAGCTCAGAAAAAAGAGCCTTAGTACAAGTTAGTTGCAAGGCTAAGACGAACTCGCAGTAAATTTTACGATTTCCCAAAATTTGTAACAGGTCCTAACCTCTGAATCAGCGTTTTGACTTTGTGCATGAAAAGGGCGATGCATAGAGGTCAGTTGAGTGTAAACACTCATTTCGCTGTCGAACATTAGCGGGTAGTAGAGACTCGGAATACAGGTCACATGTGCGAAAATAGGGCCAGAGGCACTCCCTACAACTTTTGAATTCAATCCACAAAAAATACATCTAACCAATTCGTCCTGTATTACCACCAGATGCTCCAGACTGTGAAGTTATAGTCCAGAATATAGCAATAAAATGTCCGCTATACCTATATTCAGAAATTTTTTAACGAGCTGCCGAAGATTTAATAACACCAGGATCCACAAGGGCATAGAAAATCGGTCTCTTGAAATAGCCATTCCCTTGTAATAGTTCTGGACTGTGGAGTCACTTGACAGGTCCAGCGGTTACTGAGATTACGGGGCTATAGAAATAGCGACATACAGACAGACAGATAGGCAGATACTATAAGATGCCCAAAAATATAATTCGTCGGTATACTGCAAAAAATTACCAAGTCAAATGTCGACGATTTAACGTTTTTGGTACAAAGTGACTAAAAATAGTTTTGTCTCTTGCTCTAGGGTAATGCTCAAATATCTGTACCAGTTTGGTGTACAGCGCTTGATTTGACCAAGTCCATAGAACTAATAAAGTAGCAGGTAAACGTGATCAACTTGACGTGATAATTTGTAATTGTAAGACATATCACGTAAAAGTGATCATCTTGACAAACAAAGCTGGTACAAAGTCTCTCCCTCTAGATAGGAACAAGAAAAACAATGTCCCGAAACCAAACTCTTCTTAATCCGGGTCTGAATCACAATCAGACTTCTAGTTCTAAATATGATGTATCATGTTTATTATCTCAAGAAAAATAAAATTTATTTTGAAGCCAGTATTAATCTTTTTTAATCAAGCGTGTCCATGTCACAAATATTCTCTAATAATTTTTTTAAGGTTATTGAAGATAAGGCCACTGCACCTTATGTCTATAATACTATAACTCGCAGTGAAAATGTATACTCTGTTACCTGATACTTTAAACTGGTTTGAGGTCTATTTGATAGGTATCAGATGACGAAGGAGTGTATCTCAAATTTAATTTTTTACTAGTGGTATTGATTGGCAATCCTGCGATCAGGACTGTATTAGTAATATTCTTACTGAATAATTAACTCGTCTCCAAAAAGTAATGGCTATTTTTATAAACAAACAATCGCTTCAGTATCTAGAAATTTGTAGCAAAAATGTTTGTTAACTGAAATAGATTATTTTATTAATTTGTATATTATTGTTAGAGACTCTCAAAAAACTCCTATATTTAGCAATAAGGACGATTCAATGAATAGCTTACATCACTAGTAGGATATTTATTGGTTAAAACGTAAAACGAACAACTGGGGAATAGTATAAAGTAAGTACAAGGAGTGCTTGTGTATGGTTGAGCTAAAAATGCTTTTATCTTCATTCTTACCTCATTTAAAGTGTATCTAATCATCATCATTCAGACCAGCCATACTGATATATTAGGTGCTTTCCTTTTACACCTGCACTAACTCAGATCACTTAAAAATCAGATGGCTCAGCTCAGTTGGAAACCTCAGATGCTCAGATGAGTTAAAGGAACGTGTTTGTGCAGTTCTCGGTTAAATGTCAATCCTCGAAATTTTGTAATATGCTATGGTTCTATAATCTTTCCATAACCAATTTTGTTACGTTTTTCGTAGCTCACCATACACTATCGACTATCCATACACCACAAAACCTGCTAAAGTTCAAACTTACAACAAATTCTAACCTCATTTATTGATTTATTTGACATCTAAATGATCTGAGACAACTGATCTACCTTTCGATCTTGTGCAGATGGGCCTAAGTGGGGGTAAAATATCTCACTTTAGACTCAGATTCAGAAGACAAAAGGAACGTACATCGAAATGAGTCATGACGTCACAAGTGAGATTTATCAGATAAATCAGGTAAAAGGAAAGCGCCTATTGAAAGACACGCCGGATTTTCCGAGAAAATGTAAAATAAGCATAGACCTCAGAGCATAGATGAAAACGTCACCAAGTGTCAATTACTTGTTATTAGTAATGCTTCCACTCAATATAGCCCTGCATTCTGGGGTATTTTTAGTTATCACTAGCCGAACAGCTGTTCGCTGTTGACACGGCTGACAGTTTAAAGTATCGGGTAACAGGGTATAAGAATGTAATCGGGCTTGGACCGTAACATATTGTCATGATGGCCTGGTTATCCTGGCTACATTTTCCGTTTCCGTTTCCCTCGTTTCGGCTGCACTTTGTTCTAAACTGGCTCGCATTTCTTGTATCATATTCATCAATGCACTCATTTCGGACGCCATAGCTCTGGTTACTGGCATTGACTGAAGCTGTACTCACTTCTAGTTTCCTTTCCCTGGCTTGATTCGCTGGATAATCCCACACTTCTGACACCAATTGTCACGACGGCCTCTTTTTCTTCACCCAAGGAATCAAACTGGACGTAACTTTCAATGTTTTACTTCACCACTCAATACAATATCTCTTGACCTTATCTCAACTAGAACTGAACTCAACTGAACTACCACGCTGCCCATGGCGCCTTATATATACTTCATCGAACCATCTAGAGAATTCGATGACATTTCTAGAATCCATCCGTCATTCTCGAAAACTCTAGACGATTCGATGACGTTTACACTTCAAAAGATCTAACCTAGCACTTTGACTTTACATCATGTATGACAACCAATGACAACAATACAATACACGAATACCATAATATACAGTATGTTACAATATGTATGCACTTTGAATCAATTTGTGAGTCCAGTAGCTTTTTAAGTAAAATTGTTTTATATGCATTCTCCTCGTAACCCTGCTTGTTGCTTATAATCCGGCCGTATGCTGATGTTATGAATCTGTTCAGTCCCCCTACCGCCTGTGACTCCAAAATGGGGTTAAAAGGCTTAACGTGTGGAGATGCGGTGCGCCGAGTGAAGGGTCCCTGAAAAACCCTTCCTGCCCTTGCTCGGTTCCGGGGAAGTAATGTAATTATACCTAACAGCACTACGGTAAAAGTAATTATCAGAAGAAGTTTTCGGTGTGTACATATCCCGGAGGCTGCTTGCTTTGCCACCCCACAAATCTTATTGGCCTACTTCCAGAATCGTCACGGCTGGAGGGAAAAGGATCTATGCTTTCGCTTTTACTTGTCCGTCATGTAGTATCTCACGGAGATTAGAATGATTTTTTTTGAAATTTTTTTATATTCCTCAAAAGTTTTACAATATTATATAACATACAATTGTGTAAGACAGTGTTTCAAACACTGATATCGAGAATACACGCAATTCCATATTGCGCCTAAAAACTAAATTTGTATATGTTCAGACTTACAATAGTGACAGTTATTATATATTTACATATTTTAATTGTGTCGTATGTTAATGTGTTTTTCAGTCTTTTCACAAATGTATTGTAGCTCATATTTTGATTTTTTAACGTGCTTGGCAGCATATTATAAGCCTTGGATGACTGAGCTATAGGATTATTCAAACCTTTGATGGAATTGACATTGAACTGATGTATATCATTTTGTATCCTAGTATTTTACTCATGTATTGTATTATTAATTTGTATTAGCGTGTTACATTTTTGGAGTTTTAGTTATCACTTTGTGTATACAGGGTTATTCACGTTATCCGACACGGAGCATTGTGGCTAAAGTATTGGATAAAAAGGAAAATAATAGTTTTCATGTTATACAGGGTGTCCCAAAAACACGAAATGTATCAAAGTTATGTTTTTTTAAATGAAACACCCTGTACATTCAGATTCCTTAATGAATTTTAATTATCTTGGAAATTTTTAACCTCTAGTAAATTGCGGTAGCCAGTAGACTGTAAAAAACATCTATTACTGCCATACTCCAGCTTCTGTTTGACTTTAGAGATGTTATCACAGTTGCTTCTGGGAGAGTTGATTTGTTGTAAGGAATTTTTATCATCTGGTCTCTTTATTCTATTTCGTCTTTATATTTTTTCTAAGTTACTTGTACTAAATTAACATGTTTTTGTTATATCTCATGGCCTGCTAGGTTGCTTATAGGTAAGAAAATTGAAAAACGCCGATTTGGTTGAAAATTTGAATTTAAATGAAAACTATGAGAGATTGATATTAACAACCTTATATCATTAGAAATGTTATCAAATTTTAGATTTAACTGTATAAAAAAATTAGGCATTCCCATTTGAAAAATCAAGTTATCGCTGATCGAAGTTTTCTTAACTATTCGACCGATTTCTCCAAGCATTAACGTCATTCAAATTTGACAGTCTCATCAAAGCTGACGCATTTTATTCTTAGTAAATTGATTATATTATCGTCTTACTTATTGAACCGCTCAGCAGAATAAGTAGCATTCCGCATCGCTGGGAGATGATCGAATAAAGATCTCTAGTTACAACGACAAAAGAAATAATTAAATAATTAAAGTTTGTACTATGTTAAACAGGCCCGGCATCTTATCTTAAAAACATGAGCATGTGCAGTAGTCCCTATTTTTTCTGAACATCTCAGGTTTTATCTGATTTTAAAAGCCCATCACTTTAAAACATGTATTTAATAGATTAATCCTTATCACATAAGTATTTCAGGATAACTGAAAGCCTTTACTAATTGAAGATATCTGCTTATAAGGGAATGCATATTGTGCATACTCGATGACATTTAGATGTCTGAGTAATCAAGTATAAATGAAAGGTGTAACAAAAAATATAGTAGCATTCAGCAAGCTCCTAAAATTATATACAGGGTGTTCCCCGACGATTAAGGCAAGCAGTATATCGGAATTGGGTAGTAGTAGCGAATTATAATTTTGGGGGTGTAAATTAGAGCAAATACAATATCTTTTCTTATTATTGTGTCACCCAATGAGGTATTTGTTTTTGGTCACGTGACGTCCGATTCAAAAATTTTAATGGAACACCCTGTATATTTGTGACTTTTTGTGTTCCTCCCGATAAAACAATTCCAACAAACTAGCACACTTGGGGTCGAAAGAGATTAAATCAAGATCTGCAGGTATTTAAAGGACTGTATCACTAACATTATGAAACACTACCAAAATAATTTAACTGTAGGGGTACATGTTATAATCAATGGTAGTGGTACCATCCTTTAAGTACCTGTAGCTCTTGAATTAATCACTTTAGACCCCAAGTGTGCTAGTCTGTTGGAATTATGTGATCGGGAGAAACACAAAAAGTCACAAATATACAGGTTGACCCATTAAAAATTTTGAAAAGCGCGTCACGCGTCACTGGATAATACAATAGTAAGAAAATATACTATATTTGCTCTAATTTACATCCCCGAAATTATAATTCGCTGCTACTGCCCAGTTCCGATATATTGCTTGTCTTAATCTCCGTTTATACAAGTCCCACATCCCACTTCACAAGGCATGCATATCACGAGTGGGTCCAGCAATACCGTAGTTTGAAGAATGTCAAAAAACATTAAACTGCCTTTTTCCGCTCTCCTACCCGTGAATCAGAAACTTATCCTGTGGGGTATCTGCTTTAAGCTTCACACTTCAAAATCGCATTTTTGTATGTCCATTACAAAATGTAGATGGGTTATAAATACACAAAAGCGCATTGTTTCGGTAACCTCTTTCAGAGTAGGAGCTTGGTGTACAAAAAATAAGTTTGGAATAAAATAAAAATAGAACAAATGCGCATGACGTATGATATCTTGAGACCAAAACCAAAATTTCTCATCTGTATCTTCAGCGAATTTAACCCATCTACATTAGGTATGGTGATCAGTGCAATACGAATCCAACAATCTGGTTAACCTTGACCGGTTCGGTGTATACATAAGCTGGTGTCCTAGTGTGCTCGCCAACCGGAAAAACAATGATATCCCCTCTTTACTTTACCATTCACGGCATCTATCGTACTATGCCATCATTCTCTCAGATCATTCTTTTTTTGTGCCTACACTTTCACCAAGTCTACACTCGGTCGGAAGCAGTCGGTTGGCTTTTAATAACTAACATTGTAGAGAAAGCAGACCGATTTCAGACAGTCATTGTTTACTGTTTGTGTTTTGAAGACGCAATTCATCTTTAAGAATTCTAGGCTATTTTTTACAGACAGAAATTTGTAAAATCTGGAAATTGATGAATCAAACGTTTGATTTATAGAACTAAATTTATCCTGTGGTATGTCCTTCATCCATTGCTCCTCTCTGGCCCACAACCCGCAACCATTGAAATAAAAACCTTCTTTCTCAAAGTAGAAAATGATCTGGAAGCCCTAAAAGGCCTAAAAATTAAGTTTGAGCAATATTTAATTTTTTTGTTTTTTACTAATTACTCCGCCGCCCATGCACAGATTTCCAAAATTATAGGAACATT
The DNA here is from genome assembly GCA_951848785.1 of Callosobruchus maculatus. NCBI lineage: Eukaryota > Metazoa > Arthropoda > Insecta > Coleoptera > Chrysomelidae > Callosobruchus > Callosobruchus maculatus. Next base: position 488,939 of record CATOUR010000042.1, on the reverse strand, counting down.
ATCTACTACGACCCACAGCATATCGCTGCCCAAATTTCATCACAATCCATGCAGCGGTTGCTGAGATTACGTGGCTATGAAAACGCGTACAGACAGACCGACAGACAGACAGACAGACCGACAGACAGACCGGAAATGGGATGGGAGATGAGTGACGTGGATGTTCGTTATGTAGACATCATAAAACGCCCAAAAAGTGTCTTATCTCAAAATCGAAAATTTTCGCGATCACAACACTTCCCACACCGATAGGTGTCAGAGTAACCATTAGACTTGTCTAGTGAAATTCTACAAATTCTTACATTATTTTCTCCGGCCATCTGATATAGAAGGGGGGATTGGCAGCCTTTTTAACACGTTGTATATTGACCGAAGCTCAGGAGTTTCACTTGCTTATTTAATTTTACAGTCAGAAAGTGTACTTGAAAGTTAAATACCTTTTTAAAGGCTTTCTTTTAACACCTTGTCTTTGACCGGAGCTCAGGAACTTTGTAACTTGATCATTTACTTTTACAGTCAGGAAGTGTACCTACTTGATAGTTAGATACTTATTTGGAGGCTTTTTTAGGACTTCAAATCCCATGCTGCCAGAGAAACATTGGCAACGTTGCATGGCTTCGCATCAGCCGTATAATATATTTATTTTATACATCGGGCTTCGTATCATACACATAATGTACATAGGCTTCGCAAAACCTGGAGAATATCTTCAAATATGTATAGTTTAGCAAGTTTACCCCTCTCAGGTTGCTTTCGTCAAACGATACCGAAACTCAAAACTGTACCCGGATGTCATCAGCACACTCAAATTATCCAAAACACAAGGTTTCATCGTGTTAGAAAACTAAATAACTAGTTTTTATTTTTCAGGTAACACTGGAAATCTAAAAGGTCTGAAATTTTTGATTTCCGTCAAACGAGAGTGAAACTCAAAACTGCGCCAGGATTGGTGATCAGCACCATCAAATTATCCAAAACGCGAGGCTTCATCGTAACAGAAAACCAAATAAAGACTTTCGATTCTTCTGGTAACACTAGAAATCTGAAAGATCTCAAATTTTTGATTTTTGTCAAACGAGACTGAAACTCAAAACTGCGTCCGGATTAGTGATCAGCACCCTCAAATTATCCAAAACGCAAGGTTTCATCGTAATAAAAGACCAAATAAAGATTATCGATTTTTCAGGTAACACGGGAAATCTGAAAGATCTCAAATTTTTGATTTTCGTTAAACGAGACTGAAACTCAGAACTGCGCCCGGATTAGTGGTCAGCACCCTCAAATTATCCAAAACACAAGGTTTCATCGTAATAGAAGACCAAATAAAGATTTTCGATTTATCTGTTAACACTGTAAATCTGAGAGATCTCAAATTTTTGATTTTCGTCAAACGAGATTGAAACTCAAAACTGCGTCCGGATTTGTCATCAGCACACTCAAATTATCCAACACACAAGGTTTCATCGTATTAGAAAACCAAATAAAGATTTTCGATGTTTCAGGTAACACGGGAAATCTGAAAGATCTCAAATTTTTGATTTTCGTCAAACGAGACTGAAACTCAAAACTGCGCCCGGATTAGTGATCAGCACCCTCAAATTATCCAAAACACAAGGTTTCATCGTAATAGAAGACCAAATAAAGATTTTCGATTTATCTGGTAACACTGTAAATCTCAGATATCTCAAATTTTTGATTTTCATCAAACGAGATTGAAACTCAAAACTGCACCCGGATTTGTCATCAGCACACTCAAATTATCCAACACACAAGGTTTCATCGTATTAGAAAACCAAATAAAGATTTTCTATTTTTCAGGTAACACTGGAAATCTAAAAGGTCTGAAATTTTGATTTTCGTCAAACGAGACTGAAACTCAAAACTGCGCCCGGATTTTCAATCAGCATCCTCAAATTATCCAAAGCACAAGGTTTCATCGTAACAGAAAACCAAATAAACCTATTTAAAGGGTAAAGTCTCTAAAAAGTAATCTACCTGTGCAAAATTTTTTTGCTTTTGGAATCCTGACCGTCGGTACCAAATATTTAGTAACACAATCTTGGGATACGGTCACTTATTATATTTCCAAAATATAAAATTTTACGACGTGTAAAGTATAAATACCATTGTCAATGAGACAAACAGTGCGTGGGCGTTCAATAGCCTCTTGACATCATCCTAATGATGGCAAGTGCAGCAGCGTGGATATAAAAACCAACCGCGGATGAACCCGAAGCCTCTTTCTTCGTCACGCCTCGGCGACTTGACAGAGGAAGTACCGCGGAACGAACAGGTGCCTGCTATGTTATTTAGTACTGCTACCGTCTACCGCTGATTCTTCTACGTACGAGGCGAATGAAGAAAATTCTGTCAGGACTATGCTGGCTATGCTTTCGATGTCATTTGGTTTATTTATTTACGACCTTGTTATCTCACAGTACAAATTTAGCTAATACGGTACAGTGGCGGCTCGTGCCAACTTAGAGAGGTAGTGCCAGAATGACAGCCAAAATTTCAAATCGATATAAAATTGGAAAAAAATATTTATAACTATAGCCGATAAGCCGGATTTAACTGAGTCGACTTAACTAGCATCGATAAAATGAAAACATTCTTTATATGTATTTTAGATTTTTCACGAGTCTTCATTTTCTCCTATATATGAATAAGATTATCCGTGCCTTTTTCGTCCAAGTGTCATCGCCTCCAAATAGAACACACCCAAAAAAAAAAGATTTTGTTAACTTGTTCACAGTCATTCATCTAATTGTTTTTTATCATAGTTTTATTAAATTTACGACAACGCGATTTCTGTCCACTACCAATAAGTTTTTCATTTTTTAAATCAGGTGTTGGACGTCCTAATTCCTTAATATGCAATTTTCCTTCCAGGGGAAGATAATGATATATTTTAACATAAAAGAGATACCGACCCGAAAACAGCGTACAACTCACTCAAATTATTAAGATCTAAATTTCAAACCTATAACGAGAAAATTTGACATCAGCATCAAACATAAACAAATCGAAACTGCTGAAACAAAACAAAAATAGTGAACCATGAATGGAAATATGGGTAATGTGACTGGCACGACCTACTTCGGATTTTCGCATTTAAAATCTATCCAAACGTCCAGCATAGCGTTATCCCTGTCACTCATAAGCGTCTGCGATAAGATTTCTCTCACTCTGTTTGTGCCTTATAAGAAACGGCACGGTCGCGTCGCGTCGCCAGCTCTCATCGTGTGAGCTGCCATGTGTTGTCTGGTGCAAGCATTTATGCGCTGAGGCGTTATTGCTATTTCATAATATAAAACAGTAAAAGTCGTTGGAAACTAACATAGAATAAGAAAAGTTTAAGAGATAAATAAATACGTTTTTGTCGAACATTAAAGCAGTGCCATGGCACTGTGGCACTACCTCACCAGCCGCCACTGATACGGTATAAGGGACTAGTATCATGTGTTCGAAAACAATGATTAAATCATTATAACCTTGTACTGTATACAAAAATAGGTGTACTGATGCATATCGTTACTCTCTGCATCAATTTGTTTACTAGTAATACCATTTTGAAGTTTACAAAAATAAATTCAAATTTAGCCAATCAGTGCGAAGCGCGTCATACATCAGCAGTGCAATGTTGCCTCGTCAACGTTCAAATCGCGGTATTCACGCAATTTTCTCGAAACAAACTACTTTTTGTGATTTTTCTTCCATCAAGGGAATGCCCTGTGGGTTTCATCTCTTGGCTATGTCACATGAAGAAAGGTTTTGTGAGAGAAAGCTTTGAATTGTGAATTGTGCTGTTCGTTGTCAAGTGAAGTTAAACCTAACCTTATGATTTTATCGAAGCTTTTTGTGTCCTAAGTTACTGTACGAGAATTTGAAAACTACGCGTTATTTTTTCATTAGTGGACACCCATCACACATTCTTTTTATTAGCGTTTTATCCCTACCTGCTAAACACAAATCTTTCAACCAAGTAACAAGCAGGTTAGTAAAGTCAGCTTCGCTGGCTGCGTATGTAAAATTATGTATTTTTACGCATGTGTAGAGGATCTTGTAGAAGTGTGCATTGAATGTTGGGTACCCAAGTTGAACGGCAACACGACACATACCCGATTGGATGTTGTATTGGGGTACTAACATGTACTAACATATTATGTCATACATTATTGAAAAGAGAAAAAAAAGTTTCGAAAATAAAAGCTTTATTAAGTTTTCTGCATCAATACCATTAATCTAGTATGTATGTTATACCAAAATGAAACAAATGAGCGTATATTTTCCTTATTATGCCTTGATTATAAAATAAAATTAGCAATGAATTGGTTCTTATCACAATCGGTGTTAAAAGTATTTCCCAGAATGCCTAGAAATCATTTTCAAGCCTTTCGTGGTAGGTTACGCTAGTGGCTTGCATGTTAATGGTTAACATTTTGAACACCTATTGTGATGAAAGTGGTATTGCTAATTTTGTTCTGTTTTTAAGGCTTAATGAGAAATGTAGAGGCTCATGTGTATTGTTTTGATGTAAAATGCATACCAGGTTAAATTTGTTGATGTATTAAACTTAATAAAGTTTTTTTGGTACGTTTTCTTGTATTTCGATAATAATAATGTTATGTCACTGAAAAAAGAAAAGAAATATCTATCGAATGAGCGTAAGCTATTTAAAAAAATAATTGTTATCCGTTATTAATTTGTTTTCTGGAACAAAAGCAACTAAATACTGCCGTATTGTGAGAAATACAATTCTAAACAACTTTTATATAAAAAAATTGATTATTCAATCATTATTTACTGAGATATTTATGCTATATTCCATACATAATAGGCACACCGTATAAAAATTTACATCTGATAATTCAGTGTTATTATTTTTTTTTTATGGTCAGCCTCCCGCAAAGCTAAAAGCCTATGTCGCTTAGAAGCGCTGCGAGAGGATAAGTATCGGTTCACGTTAGATTTGAAACGCTGCAGGTTGTAGCCGGCAGGAAACAAATGCTCCACAGCGTCGAAGTTCTCCAAAAGAAGGAATGCTGGAGGAGACTGGTTCGTGGAGTAGGGACCTCGACCTGGTAAGAATGAGCTCGCAGAGCCTCTCTAGTGTTCCTCGGCCTTTGCTGTTATTACCTGGGAGAGCTCACTCGACCATCTTCCGTGATAGAATCTGTAGAACAGGGACAGGTCAGCCACCCTTCTTCGATGTTCCAGGCTATGGAGGTCCTTTGTGAGGTTAGGCGTATCGATTAGTCTAATTGCTCTCTTCTGGATGGTGTCCAGAAGCTTTAGAGAGTGCTTGGGAGTGCATCCCCACACATGGGAGCAATACTCCAGCGATGGTCTTGGCCTTGTGGAGCAGCAGTAGTTGCTCTGGTGTGTACAGCTTCCTACAGCGGAACAAAACTCCAAGCTTCTGGAATGCCGTTTTAGCAATGCTGACGACGTGGTCGTGCCAGGACATGTTGTTGTTGATGATGACCCCCAATAGCTTGACGGAACGTGACTTGTCTATGGGGTGACCCTCCATTTCCACTGTTGGTAAGCCAATGTGAGACTTCTTTGTAAGTGTTGTTGCCTGGGTTTTCTGTACGTTGAAGTGCACTTTATTTACTAATCCCGACTTGACGATTTTATTGATACCTGCGTTGATCTGTGAGGCATGCTGCTGTCGCCGACGTACCGTCTCCTAGGATGATTGTGGCTTGCCTGGTTCCATGCACGATATTAATGGACTGTCTTCTGCGAAGCTGTAGGTTGGATTGGATGTTATTTCCAACAGCTCGTTGATGTACAACAGGAACAGTGTAGGGGATTTTTTTCTTCTTACTGTGTTTTTAGTGTTTATGACGTAAATTCACTTCGCTATTTGACGAATCTCCACGCTCCGTATTCCCTAACACCATTCGGCAACATCCTCGCGTAATCTTTCCCGAAGGAGGGATCAAACGATAGTACACTTTACTGCTTCATTGCCGCTTGCCAGCGATAGCCTTAGTTTGTTTTTTAGCTGGTGAAACATTATATATATCTTGCCGTAAACATTTAATAAAGGATACATTATTTAATAATATCTTGTAAGTTGATAATGTGGCACCAACGCAGCAGCCGCTTTAAACTGAACCGTGTCTAACTACCGACAAACTTTCTCTGCATGCCCACGTGTATTTCAATAATCCATCAACTCGTAACATAACTCCGACTAAACAGTTTTCCTGGAGTTCTGGATTACGAGGAATCGCAGTATTTAATACTATAAATATTAATTACTTGGATGCAGTGCAGTCGTGTTCATCGTTTCAATGTTATGCAGCATGCATTCTCCCGATATCCACCCTACAAAACCTCGCCGGACCTGGCATTACGGATCAGCATGGTGTGACGACCTAAAAGGGGTGATACACGTACGAGTAAGTACGCGTACTTACGGCTCGACGACCTTTTTCGCCTGTGTGTCACCGTAGGTACGCCGTACTTTAAAGCCGTCGAGCAAAATCGCCGGCGATCCAACTGGTTTGAAATCTTGCTCGTAGCTTGTCTCGGCTCGTACGTGTGGCAGCACTGCGAGCCGCGAACCACCATTTTGTTTCGGCAGCGTTTGACGTTTGTTAAAAGCGAGGTTAAAAGTTTTGTTGTTTTTGGAAAATTTTCAAAATGACTGATTTCAGAACTTACTCACATGAACTGCTCACAGAATTCATAAAATGTTTCCGAAATTATCTTTGTCTTTGGAAAATTAGGAGCAATGAATGCAAAGACAAAAATATGATGTTTCAGGCATAGAATAAGTTATTAGAAATTATACGTAATGTGGAAAGAGATGCTACTATTGATAACGTCAAGAAAAAAATTAATTCATTAAGGGCTGGGTATCGTAAGGAACATAAAAAAGTGCTAGATAGCATGAGGAGATTCTGAAATAATTATGGAAATCTTCCTTGTCTTGACGTAACTCTCTTACTAAATTCACATGTGATAAACGCTCTCCTTTCGTAAGCCAGTTCTTTACCCAGACCTTTCGATTTCGTTTATTTTTCTCAGTTTTTAAAATGTAATATGATATAATTCCCAAATAACACGAAGCTTCTATCGACGACAGCACAGTACAGTGTGTACTTCAAAGTTTCACGTGTGTCACCGACGTCGAGCGGAATAAGTTCGCAAGCTTAAAAACCGTGTACTTAAAGTTCGTACGTGTGTCACCGACGCGAGCCGAGTAAGTTCGCGAACTTAAAAACCACGTACTTAAAGTTCGTACGTGTATCACCCCTTTAAGAGACTACCACCAGTCCTTTCCCTGGAACGACGTCTGCTTCAAGTCACAAGACCCATCAGCTTGCGCCCAAGAAATAACCGAGGTATTAATATCCGGCATGAAGCCTATATTCCACATGTCGACAAGTCATTGTTTAATCAGCGTTGTAGAGATGCAGTTACCTTTAAAAACCAATATCACAAAGAATGGAGGAAAAATCCAAATGCCGTGAGCCACTGCAGTTCCATAGAAGCCAGAAATCACTCTAAATGCGTGATTGACACATTGACGCAGGATCACGCAAGGAGGTACACAACCAAAAAATTAAAGGCAAGCTCCTCTCATGTCGTAGCTCGTCCAGTACATTCTAGCAGCTAGGGCTGTTAGAAAGTTCCTATTTGTCCATACCACTTTTGACCATAGAGGACAAGTCCATAGCTACTACTCCTCAAGAAAAAGCAGACATCTTAGGGAGGCTTTTCGCAGCCAATTCTACTGTAGACTTTCAAGGAAGTACACCGACCACCACCACAAACGTGAACTCGAGAACAGCAGAGGTCAAATTTCAACATCGAGATGTAAAATCATCATCATAGTCACAATGTCTTAACAGACATATTGTGAACTCATAAAATTTAATGCATTTACTTATTTTACGAGTTTCTGTTGGGATATCTCTAAGATCTTTAATCCAGTAGTTTCCCATTTGCTTTCTGCATCCTCATGCCGTTGACCAGATGTATCTACTGGTTTATCCGCCTTTAGGGACAATTTCTCACCCCAAGGACAAGAAGGTGTCCTGACTCTTCTCAACTCGTCCACCAAAAGCTGTTGATTGAGAAGAGGTTACTGCTTATACTGACAGTAGTTCGGTTCCTTTTAGTCGCCTTTTACGACACGCAGGATATTCGATGGGAGATATTCTAACCCGCCCCCACACGGGGGAGATGTAAAAAGCATCCTTCAAAAACCGAACACGAAGAAAGCTACTGGTCCTGACCAAATTCCAGCCATTGGCCGCTGAGCTTGCACCTATTCTTTGCAAGCTTTTCAAATTATCGTATCAGCAAAGCGTGTTGCCCTCTGCATGGAAGATTTGCTGCATACAACCCATTCTTAAGAAAGGCAAAAAACTGCTGTCGTAACACTCAACTCCTGAAATACCTGGACAACAATTGACCAAAAAAACCCAAAAGTAGAATAATACAATTTATGTTTATCAATTAATAAGGAGTCTGAACACTGAACATATACTGAGCTAGAAAATTGAAGACTGATTGTCTAAAGGCTGTAAGTCACGATCCTAATTTCCATCCTAATTATTGGACAGAAAAATTGACAAGAAATACGCGATGACTGCACATTCGCTACTGCGCACTCCTACATTCAATTTGATCAAACATTTACGACGTTTAAGAATGCGCATTGAATTACTGCGCATTAGAATCTTTTGAGGGTGACAGTTGAAAACTGATGTGAATATTTTTAAAAGATCTGTTCTAGAGTTTCATTGTCTATATACTATAAAGACCTCTAGAAGCTAAAATTAAGACGGACCGACTCAACACCCAGAGAACAGACACGAGCAAAGTCAGGAATGGCAGATCACGCTTGGGCCGAGGGTCACAAAATTATTTGGGAGGGGGCTAAGGTTATTGATAAAGAACCTCAATGGTATCACCGGAGGCAGCTTATATCGCCAGCAACAAAAACGTGTACAACTACACAACACGCCTAGTATGGAAATTAGATCAATATGGCAGCACCTTATAATACACAGACAAACTACAATTGAACAGAACAGACTTAGACACAAATGTGGGACACAGTGACTATCGAACGGCCACTTCGTTATCAGTAAGAAGTGACATTACTGATCGAGAACACAACAGCGACCGGTTAGAACAAGCCGCGAAGACCGACACGTAATCAAGAACTGACGCACTCAGCAGAACGCGACACTGGCCAATCAGAACAAGCCATGGAAAACGATACGTCAGCTGGACGAATAAATAGCATCGAAAGGAATATGCTCTTTGGTTTGCCATTACCTTCGGGTGCCAGATGGCGTACAGTCAGATCTTTTCTGTCGCCTGCTCTCACATGCTTCACATGTCTGGTAGGCATGAAAATTCGGCTGCTCTTTATCTCCGTCAATCGACCTATGGCGCACTGATAATCGGTAACAAGCGTGAAACAGCTATCTGCGCACTGGTGGATTGACGGAGATATAGAGCAACCCTTGTATATCGACTTTCATATGCAGCAGCATATAGAACCGCGCTCTCTGGCGGCCAAGCAGACGCGCCGTGGCGTTCCAACAAGCATCTGCTGCTGTTTAGCAGCGATTTTCTTTGGTTTGCCGTTACCTTCGGGTACCAGATGGCGCACCGGCAAAACCTTTCTGTCGCCTGCTCTCACAATCTTTATATCCTTCGTATATAAGCCAAAGAAATAAATTCAAAAATCAATCTTTATGTACTTCGTATATAATATATAATAATTCGAGTGCACTAGTTACCATTAAATGCAAGCTACATACGCTATCTTGACGGAGATATAGAGCAACCCTCGAATATGATCAACAGTTTACCTGAACCAGATCAATCGAAACGTTGTACTCTAAGATTATATAGACAATGGAAATTCGAAACAGACCTTTTGGACCATCTACCTTGTCTACAAACTTCAAAGAACCAAAATGAGCACAAATCGTCGAAATAGAAAAAACAACCACAAATATTAGGTTCGAATAAGATCACAAATTTGACAGTTTAGATATTATGTACAGAATGTTGAAACAAGAACCATGCTTTAGAGTGGCTTATTGACACTACATTGACTTTGACAGAAATAATAACTGTCAGCAGACAAATGCCATGACTGTGCTACTAATCCGCACGACCCATATTTATACAAAAATATTTGATCGTTTCATGCAAAGGAAATGAATAATCATTCCCATTTTTACGATAGTTTTTTTGTAAAATTTTTGACCAGTATTTAGCACTGAAATTAGGATCGTGGCATGCAGCCTTTAAACCTCGCAAATATAAATGGTGTCACTTTGGGATATCTGTTCAGTTCGGTATTTCTGTTTTTCAAATTTTTATTTAGTTTTATCAATCAATTTATACTTTTCGAAAGGCCTGTGTATATCAGCAAATGTGGTTTTATCTATTGGACAGGAAAATTCGATTATATAGAATGACAAACACAGGATATGTTTTCAACGTGATACGACCAAACATACACAAATTTCATATTTTTTATATTTTTTGGGCTGAGAAGTAAAATGCAATGAGCATGGAAATGACTGAGGACCGGTTTCTCAATGTCCAGTTAAATATTTATCTGCAAGATAACAGCAACTGTTAGATAAATTGTTTAAACAATGGAAGGCTAAACTTACGAAGTCACGTAAATCTTATCTGACAGTTGTATCCATAGCAACGCTATCTGGCAGATATCTGACACTTTAACTGGACATTGAGAAACCGGCGTTTAGTCAGTCTGTTTTATTACAGGTTATTATCTATTGTGATAGATTGTTATCATTCAAATACGTATCCGTACATGCCGGCCTACTGCTAAGTGCGGTATTCACTTGGATGAGCAGAACTTACAAAAGAGATCTTGGATAATCTAAAGTTGGGAATGATATGAAAGCGCCATTCTAAATTTTCGCGAGCATCGGAGCAACTTCGATAACTTTCCCAGATTACTTCTTAGCCCATGGCTGAAACTTTGGCTAAAAAGCCGATGAGAGAGCAGCCATAGTAGCTATAGCGGCTTCCGTTAAATTCAGACTTTACCGCTAACTGTAAGCAGCTGCCATTACTTTCACGAGCATAGCCCAGGCGTCTTGTCCTAATTAACGCAAAATATACCACCAGAGATTGAATAATCTTCAACAGTTTTATAGGTTAAGCCCAGGAAATAAACACTTCTTATTTTTATTGCACAACGTCTCTGCTATTATGTAATCATTTTACAGGTCACAAGGAAATAAGGTTAGTAAGCATAGAATCGCTAAATGTCGTACACAAGTACCAATAGAGAAGTATTTCTGGAAACCTACATACAGGGTGTTCATTTGGAAACCTCCCACCCCAGATTTCTCGAAAACTGCCGACAAAAAAAATAACGCCGAGACACTTCAAAAGATTTGTCAAGGGAGACAACTTTTTAACTAAAAACTACTTCATCGCCTTGTACTCTCTCCGTTCCAGGACCATCCCGTTAAAAATTTCAAATCACAAGGGGTATCGATACCTTGTTTTCAAGGTATACCCTGTTAACCGATACTCTAAACTATCAGCCGTGTTAACAGCGAACACCTCCTGTTCAGTTAGTGATAACTAAAAATACCCCAGATTGAGTCTTGACCTATCAATGTTAAGCGTTGAAGGGCAAGTTCTGCTAATGACGAGTAATTGACACTTGGTGACGTTTTCGTCTATGCTCTGAGGTCTAGTTTATTTTACATTTTCTCGGAAAATCTGGCATTTTAACCAATAAATATCCCACTAGTGATGCAAGCTATTCATTGAATAGTCTTTATTGGTAAATATAGGAGTATTTTAATAGTCTCTAACAATATACAAATCAATAATAGTGAATGAATGAAAATAATAAACCGCTTAGAATATTCTCTAGTGGTTTTTATTTTATTTCAAAATTTTTAATGGTTTTAGAAATTGCCAATCTCTAGTACATTGCAGTAGCTAGTAGGCCGTGACAAAATCCATTTCTGCCATACTCCAGCTTCTCTTTGATCAAAGATATGTTACCGCCGTTGTTTCTGGTTTGACTTTGTTTGTTGTGAGTATTTTTTATAATCTTGTCCCTTTAGTCTAGTTCGTGTGTATTTTTCAGCTATGTTAGTTGTTTTCTTCTACCTGAACAGGTTTTTGTTTATATTTCATGGCCTGCTGCGTTACTTATAGGTAGGAAAATTGAAAAACGCCGATTTGTTTGACAATTTAAAATTAAGTGAAAACTACCAGAGATTGATATTAACAACCTTATATCATTAGAAAGGTTATCAAATTCTACGTTTAACCGTATAAAAAAATTAGGTAATGCCATTTGAAAAAATCAAGCTATCGCTGATCCAAGTTTCTTAATTACTCGACCGATTTCTCCAAGCATAAACGTAATTTAAATTTGACAGTCTCGTCAAAGCTGACGCATTTTATGCTTAGTAACACGCAAAGTCACAGCCTTCCACATTTTATAATCTCTGCGATATTCAATTTTTTCCTGATATCTACTTATACCGAAAATGATGATTTACACCTAAACGGTTTGCTTTAAGTCCCATGTATGATGCATAAAGTCACACTAGAATTCATCAAGGAATCTGAATATGCAATAACATATGGGGTGTTCAATCAATAAAATAATCTATTTCTTTTAACCGACAAATAGTCGTTACTTTTTGGCAATGAGATATTTAGTAAGAATATTACCAATATGGTCCTGATCGCAGAATTGCCAGTCAACATCACTAGTAAAAAATTAAATTTGAGATACTCTTCTTCGTCAACTGATACATAACAAATAGAAGTCAAGCCAGTTTAAGGTATCAGGTAACCGACTATATGTCGTAGTACTTTATTTTGACGTATGACTTTTTAGAATTGGTCGACTCGTTTTTGAGAAAATTAGAATCTTCAGGTATCTTAACTTGAATATAAAAACACACAAAAATATCACTTTTTATGCAATAAGTGTTCAAATGTTGCCCGTTATTGACAATAAACACTGATACAGGAGATTTTCAAATTCCTGATGGGCAGTTGCAAAAACATGGGGTGGGATATCATGGCAGGTTTCCATAATGCGTTGACGAAGGTCATCCAAATTGCTCGCCAGCAATTTGAAAATTGCCTGTGTCATTGTTTGGCCAATAACGGGCAACATTTGGACACTTATTGCAGTAGAAAGTAATATTTTCGTATGTTTTTGTACTCTCTGTCATATAAAACTTTTAAGGGGATGATCCTAGGGGGCAGAAAGTACAAGGGGGTGAAGTAGTTTTTGGTTAAAGAGTTGTCTCTCTTGACAAATCTTTTGAGGTGTCTCGGCCTCTTACCTACCCTGAACGTATAAAGCAAATATTTGAACAGATAAAGACGATAATGATGCTTGACCTGTTACTGTAACCCAGAAAGTCTAGGTCTGGCATTTTCTCTATACACGCCTGCTGTAAGTATAAGAAAGTGGAGTCATTAATAAGATTGGGGATGATCAAGTGCATTTTAAGTATTAACCAGTATTGCGCTACATGGTTTTATGTTCATCACCTCTTATTTGTTCTAAGCAAGCAGTTTTAAAACAATTGATTATAAGCTAAAATGTATAAGCTATCAAAAAAGATTTAATTAATTGTTTTAGAGAACATATTTGTAGTCTCGAGTGGCAGATCGAGTTCTCATACTGCAGTATTATTGTCTGTAGCATAATATATGCTGTTTCAACGTCAAACGAAACCAATCAAGGTGATTGAAAATGGTGCCTTCGGCTGTCGCTTCTCGTTAGTTTTGATATTCTTAGCTGATACTTTCAAACAAAATCTAAGGTCCCACAGAACCCTCTTAAAATCAACATTGACTTGACCTCAAATAACAAATAACGTTTACATTTTCACTACTTAATCCAGGTTGTGTGGACTAACACTATAAGGATTTGAGCTAGAAAACCCCTCTGAAAACCTGAAGTATTTCGTCCGAGTTTGTCAATGCCCTCTAATGGGGCTCTAAGCATTTCAGATGACGGGGCAAGGAAAGCCGGTAATACGATTTGGGCGATCTCATAGGTTGGAAGCCAAAGGTTGTCTTGTGGATTATTTTACAGCATGAGGATGACGTAGTTTATCAGTGTAAACTAGATAAGTCTTCTTGTTTCTTCACTGAGTGAAATGTTGATGTTAAACATGACAAAAATCACTTGTTTGGTTTTTTGGAATCGGCTGTGAGAGATATTCCAAAAATTATTTCAAATGCCGGAAAATCCCGCGCAAACAACCTCTGACGTCAGTGATATCCTATAGTGATGGGATATAAAGTATTGATATTCGATATCGATAGCCAGCGCTAACCCAACATTTTGACATTGATCATTATAACCACAAAACACAGTCACACACAAAAGTACAAAAGTCAAAAGAATAAAAGTTAGGCTAGATTACTAATTCACTTTGTAGGGATGGTCTTGAATTAGATTCTATCTTTGGATTCATTCATAATGGGATGCGCCGAAATAAAATGATGGCTCGATTAGTTGCGAATCTCGGTCACACACACACACTATCAGATATAAAAATGTATTGCAAAGAAAACGCTAGTGGGTTAATTGCCTGTTTCAAATCTGTTTGTATAATTGAGTCGCATTGTTAAAGAATTCAGATCATCTCTAGTCGAATGCGCAGTTGAATCTCACTGATCTGCGCTGTAGCAGTATCGATTGTCAATATCGATAAGATACCTGTGACGTCAGCGCTTATTTTAAGTCACGTGAAAAAATTTGAATATATCCTTATTTTATTTTGCAAATATCTTTTTTTAGCCGTCAGTAAAATCATGTTTTTTGTTTCCTGCTGCTTCTTGATATGGTTATCTTTACGCTACGTATACTCCCGAGGCGATTTCATGCCCTCTGCAAGTACCCTATTGCCCCGCTCATCTTTAACCTAATCTAACTAACCTTACTGACGCATCGATTTTTTTTTGAACATCGACTAATCTTTGCCATCCCTAGTGAAAGTCCTAAGCGCAAAGCTCCTTTTCACTCTTTTACCTTTGAGGTAGAAGCTCGTTCCACTGGATCCCGACTCATTACAGTGTGATCCGTTAGTGAAGTACCTCAAACTGTGGACTAAAGTTTAATCTCGCCCTGCATCCACATAGTCCTCTCTTCGTGAGAAAATAGGTCTGTTTTTACAGCAATCACAAACTAGTCAGCGTCAATTTGATTGGCCAGTACTAGTCAGAAATAGTTTGACAACTGCAATGGGGAATGCTGATTGGCTCTGACTGGTTTGTGATTCTCTGTAAAAACAGACCTTATATAGTTTTGCACTTTACGACTGTCCGTTTGTATTACCTTACACAGGGTTTTTCACGTTATTCGACACAGAGCATTATGGCCAAAGTATTTGATGAAAAAGAAAATAATAATTTCGGATGGATAGAGACCCATAAAGGCTACATTTTGAAAATATTTTCATGTTATACAGGGTGTCCCAATAACGCGAAATGTATCAAAGTTATGTTTTTTTTAAAAGGAACACACCGTATATTATTGCATATTCAGATTCCTTGGTGAATTCTAGTGTGACTTTATGTATCATACATGGGACCTGAAGCGAACCGTTTCGGTGTAAATCACCATATTCGGTATAAATAGATATCAGGAAAAAATTGAATATCGCAGAGATTATAAAATATGGAAGGCTATGACTTTGCCGTATTACCAAGCATAAAATGCGTCAGCTTTGATGAGACTGTCAAATTTAAATTACGTTTATGCTTGGAGAAATCGGTCGATTAATTAAGGAAACTTCGATCCGCGATAACTTGATTTTTTCAAATGGCAATACCTAATTTTTTTATATGGTTAAACGTAGAATTTGATAACCTTTCTAATGTTATAAGGTTATTAATATCAATCTCTGGTAGTTTTCATTTAATTTTGAATTTTCAAACAAATCGGCGATTTTCAATTTTCCTACCTATAAGCAACATAGCAGGCCATGAAATATAAACAAAAACCTGTTCAGGTAGAAGAAAACAACTAACTTAGCTGAAAAATACTCACCAACTAGACTAAAGGGACAAGATTATAAAAATTCCTTACCACAAATCAACTCTCCCAGAAACAACTGCGATAACATCTCTAAGCGGCTAATGACCTTTGTAGTCGATGCCGTATTCCGCCAACAAAAAAAAAAAAAACATCTCTAAGGTCAAAGAGAAGCTGGAGTATGGCAGTAATAGATATTTTTACAGTCTACTGGCTACCGCAATTTACTAGAGGTTAAACATTTCCAAGACAATTAAAAACCCTGATATGAAACAAAAACAACAACCAGCGACTGTTGCTTCAGCACGAAACTATCAATCATATGTAATGGTGTAAAAAAGTACTAATTTGCGTCGAAGTCGATATCTCTGACTGGAGCCCTTCTATTTTTCAATATCTATCAGCAATATTGCAAAAAAGCAATACTGACAAATCAGATTTAAATTTTCTGCCATTTAAGTTATGTTTTATAGTTTGAACAAATTTTAATTTATTCTTCATTTTCTGCGATCTTGCTAATAGATAGGTACTGAAGAATTTTCAGAACTCCAGTCAGAGGTACTTTTGACTTGCGTTTTGATAGAATTGCATACTTTTTTATATCATTAAATGTGAAATTTTTTTATGACAATAATAAACCGCTTAGAATATTCTCTAGTGGTTTTTATTTTATTTCAAAATTTGTAATGGTTTTAGAAATTGCCAATCTCTAGTACATTGCAGTAGCTAGTAGGCCGCGAAAAAATCCATTTCTGCCATACTCCAGCTTCTCTTTGACCAAAGATACGTTACCGCCGTTGTTTCTGGTTTGACTTTGTTTGTTGTGAGTATTTTTTATAATCTTGTCCCTTTAGTCTAGTTCGTGTGTATTTTTCAGCTATGTTAGTTGTTTTCTTCTACCTGAACAGGTTTTTGTTTATATTTCATGGCCTGCTGCGTTACTTATAGGTACGAAAATTGCAAAACGCCGATTTGTTTGTCAATTTAAAATTAAGTGAAAACTACCAGAGATTGATATTAACAACCTTATCTCATTAGAAAGGTTATCAAATTCTACGTTTAACCGTATAAAAATATTAGGTATTGCCATTTGAAAAAATCAAGCTATCGCTGATCCAAGTTTCCTTAATTAATCGACCGATTTCTCCAAGCATAAACGTAATTTAAATTTGACAGTCTCATCAAAGCTGACGCATTTTATGCTTAGCAACACGCAAAGTCACAGCCTTCCACATTTTGTAATCTCTGCGATATTCAATTTTTTCCTGATATCTACTTATACCGAAAATGATGATTTACACCTAAACGGTTTGCTTTAAGTCCCATCTATGATACATAAAGTCACACTAGAATTCATCAAGGAATCTGAATATGCAATAAGATATGGGGTGTTCTATTCAAAAAAACATAACTTTGATAGGTACATTTCGTGTTTTTGGGACACCCTGTATAACATGAAAATATTTTTAATATGTAGCCCTTATGGGTCTCTATCCATCCGAAATTATTATTTTCTTTTTTTATCAAATACTTTAGTCGTAATGCTCCGTGTCGAATAACGTGAATAACCCTGTATATCTATTTTAAAGAACAAAAAACAGATCAAAGCATATACGCGTAGGGGAAGGCGGCCCTTTTTTGATATCTAGTGATATCCAGTAATACCAAGCAGCGGCTCACCACTACATAAACTTCGTTACCTAAGTTACAATTAGCTGAAGCCATACCTGGATTGAAGTGATACATAAACCTTCATCAGGTGAAAATGCGAGACTCTGTAGACAATGGAAGTTCTCAGTAATTCTTTTGTATTCAATATAACTTATTACAAATTTCAAGCAACTGTAACTGCAGCTACGCTGCCTACTTACATTTCCGTCGGTATAGACAGAGCGCAGGATTTAAATTGCATGCTTCATTTTCCAATTTCTACCAATCAAATCGCCCATTTAAGTGTTGAACTGGCGTCGGGCACAGCCGTAAAAGCTGACTCAAAGCTAAAAGGTCTTACAGACGGGCGGTATTGATTGCGATAAACGCATGAAAATTGGAGCCACGACATTCAATTTTAAGCAATTTCCCTTAATATTTTCTACTGAAATGATTGGATTCTTTGTCGATAGGTGATAGGCTAAAATTGAATACAGCAGTAGGCGTATGTGGATAAATTTAATACGACACGGAACGTATTTGTGTAGGATTTGCAAAAATCTGTTTGCTGGGTGGTTAGAGTGTGTTTGATAGATAAGTTTGACACATATTCACATATTTTTGTCATGAAAGAAACCGAAACATTTGGTTGCATTCAGCAGAAAGATCGGGAGCCGCTACTTTTGTGGCCGCTACATCTCAACAGTTGGCGTTCTGCTGAAAAGCATTATTTGTGCGCTCTAAGATATCACGATAAATAGTTTGTGACGCCTGTCAGTTGTCAGAGGAATGTCAAATGAGTGGTCACATTTGAGGTTATTAAAAATAAAAGGATATGTCAGATTGTATCATGTTTTGGACTGTGTAAAGTAGTGTGGACTTTTTCTTTTAAATACGACAACATAACCTATAACAAGTGTCATAACATGTGACACTCACAAAGTCAAAAGTAGCTTTTTCCGCTCCGCTCCAAGTGAGCGTACTTTTTTATCGCTACAAAAAATGGCGATCGCTGGAGCGGTAGCTGCTAGATAGCGCACGCGTTCAGCAGAAAATTTGGTAGCTGCTCCGCAACTGTTGAGTCTGCTGAATGCACCCATTACTTGAGTTGTGTATGAGTGACGTGACGTAAGCTAAGTAACTAAAGGCGGGTTCATGCAACTTTTCCTTTGCCGCAATTTAGCCGTAAATTAGCGTTTGTGTTAATTCTAAAGTTGAACCTACTGTCAGTAATGAAATTATTCATGAAACAGCTTTGAATTTAACTTAAGAATTAGGCGTAAGGATTGACTTTGAAAAGATAATTAATTTCCAACTTTACCTTACCGCAAAAGATAAATCTGAGTCTTAGGAGTGTCTGAGCATGCGCGAAACGCACAGAACATAAAATTATGATCTGGCATGAGATAACCACTCCTGAGATCACCTTACTCTTTTTATTGTTTTTCATTTTTGGTCGTAGTTTTGAAAACAAATTTCGCCTTTCGCAAACAGTATAACCGCCGACCCGCCAAATCTTAGGAATATAAGCTTAAAATCAAAACAGACCGTTGAAAACAGACTTTGTGAAACGTCACATCTGTCATACTTAACGCCAAATTCAAGTTTCACGAACGTCGATTCTCTTACGGCTAAAGTTAAGGATAAAGTTAATACTAACGCTCAATTTACGGCTAAGTTACGGCAAAGGAAAAGTTTCATGAACCCGCCTTTAATAAGTAACTGTAATAGTGGAATGCCATTTAACGAACAGCTTCATCTATGTAGCTATACTGTAGGTATACAGGGTTATTCACGTTATTCGACACGGAGTATTATGGCTAAAGTATTTGATAAAAAAGAAAATAATAATTTCGGATGGATAAAGACCTATAAAGACTACATTTTAAAAATATTTTCATGTTATACAGGGTGTCCCAAAAACATGAAATGTATGAAAGTTATGTTTTTTTAAATAGAACACCCCTTATATTATTGCATATTCAGATTTCTTGATGAATTCTGGTGTGACTTTATGTATCATACATGGGACTTAAAGCAAACCGTTTAGGTGTAAATCACCATTTTCGGTATAAGTAGATATTAGGAAAAAATTGCAGAGATTATAAAATTTGGAAGGCCGTGACACCCTGTATAACATGAAAATATTTTTAAAACGTATTCGTTACGGGTCTCTATCCATGTGAAGTTATTATTTTCTTTTTTATCAAATACTTTAGCCATAATGCTCCGTGTCGAATAACGTGAATAACCCTGTATATGTATATCAAAAAATTTAAGATCTATCATCTAACAGGTTTATTATAAAAGTAAAAAGAAAATGAAAAACAAGAAAATGCGTATAGTAAAGCCCAGAGATATACCATTTGTTTACAAAGTGAGGATCTCCGCAAAAAGTGCCGACAGAGAAAGGAAACGGGGTCGGACTGGGCGTTCGAATTCGATGGAGTGGGCAACAACGAAAATGTTCGTTCCATCCAATAAAGTGCTCATACATCAGTTGGTTGAACAAGATGTTTGAAGCTTTATTATCTGTTGATAAATATATGGTAGAGACATTTCAATATAACCGTATAAACCATATGGTAAATTATTCCTTTCTACACTCAATTTTAATGTTCGATTCGTTGTTTTAGTTGTCCCCAAATTAATTCTATAGGACTGAAAATGCAAAAATAGGGAGGCAACCTTAAGACATCATGACCATACTTTTTAGCTATGCTTTCTATGACATATTGTTTCTCAAACTGTTCAGTGTGGAGGACTTTCAATAATTCAGTTTTTTTGTAAGTTTCTTCAAAGTACAAATCCTGTTTTATGAGAAAATCTTGTATTTCCGCCTTCGATAACGCTGAATTCGGAATTTTGTACCTTTGTCTGGAGTGATAGCTTGCGTTGTCCATTACGATGACGCCAAATGGCTTTAAATTGGGAATAAGTGTATACTCAAACCATTGCTCAAATATTCCCGAGTCCATGTTTTTGTGGTAGTCTATATTGCAGTCTTTAATTTTCTTTCCGCATAATTTGAGTGCGTTTTCGACCTAGCCCTCAGATGATCCGCAGTGTAAGATAAGTATACGCGGTATCATGGGGATCATACCAGGTCTCGTCAAGGTAGTACACTGACCTCCCCTGCTCGTTCCGGTATTGCTCTCAAGTAATCGTGCCGCCATTCCACAATCCTTGCACTTTCCATTATAGCCATTCGTTTGTTCACAGTTCTGTACCTAAACCCAATCTTCCTAATCCATCGCTGCAATGTACTCCTTGGATACTGTTACCCCATTTTAGCCAATTGTCTTTGAACGGATTCGATTGTGGGTAGTTCATTAATTTTGTACTTTTCGTACACAATATTCCTCAATAATTTTGTGATCGTGGGATCTAGTTCTTTTGAAACACCCGCATCAAACCTACGCTTCCTCTTTTGTGGCCCATTTCTCCAAATTTCACATACTGTTGTATATGGAACGTCTGTTAGAATTGACGTCTTTTTGATCATACTCTCCTTATTTTCATTCTCCGGATCCTTCGTTAGTTCATTATCATTTAGTACTATTTGTCAAGGGCGCTTCCAAGGGGGGGGGGTAGAGGGGGTAATTACCCCCCCCAGAACACGGAACAAAACTGATTAATTAAAAATAAGATGCAATAAGGTGCATTGAAAATTTGACTGTTTGTTTATTGCTTTAAAAATAGTTTTCTTTTTATTATTTATAATAAGTCTGGTTTTGTTATATGTGTTTTGTTTTGTTAATTTTCCTTATAATAATAAAAAAGGGAAAATACCTGTGTAATGTTTAATTTGATCTTTGCGGCTGAAAAATTTTAATTTCATAAATATTCATCTCTTACCGTATTATATCTTCATTTGACAAGATATTTATTGTACCCCCCCCCCCCGTCTCCTTGGCGGCGCCCACTACATTATCCATAAAGTAACTACCCCCCCCCCCAGACAAACTTCTTAGAAGCGCCACTGCTGTTTGTTTTGCATCTGCGCTAAGATGTGACCTTTTGTGAGGTTTTAATTGGTCTACCTCCACCTCCCTCTGTTCAAATTCATTATCAGTGTCCGTACTATAGTCACTACTTTCACCACCGTAATGACAAACCGCCGACGTAGCTTCACTGCTGCAGGGTAATTCACATCGCTGTGAAATCCCATTATCTTCCCAAGGCCGAAACATACTCTAGCTGTCACACTTCCAAAAAAAACGTCCGATTCAGACAGAAAAGTAACGCACAAAAGTAAAACCAGATTGGCGTTGCTATCAATAACGGTAGCAATACCTGCCTAAACAATTTGACTAAGTCCGGTCCTCTTCATCGATGGAGTCGCTAATAATCCTAAAATGTGTCGGTCTTATCATAGTTCAGTCAAAATATACATCGTGAACGTCATCCGACAGATTTACGTTCAAATACAACTTAGTGTTTCATTTTCACCATTCTAAAAGGTTACGTTATGTTAGAAAATTGGTTAGAAGCACATTCCATGAATTGGTTACGAGTACGAAAGTAAAATAATGGTAACCATTGAATATTATCAAAACTGTATCTATTCCAAATGATGAACTGTACTAAGAGATGGAATGCAGTTTTTATATAGCGCAAAACGTACACAAATGGTATATCTCTGGGCTCTACTATATCTGCAGAGCCAACTAGATGCTTCGCTATCGCATTCAGAGACATGGTATTTATTAAGAGCCTGGAAATCGAGATTTTTTTGTACATACCACACCGTAGGTGTAATCGCAGAAGTTCTCAGTTTTGAGGTAACGTGTTTTTGGACTTTTTATGTCTGTCTGTCTCTCTGTCTGTATATCTGTTGTCATTCTTCTAAAAGCGTAATTTCAGTAGCCGCATCACCAATTTTGAACAAATTTGATGTGCGATTGCTACGGGATCGTACTGATCGTAGTAGGTAATGCAATTATACTTATGAAATCGATACAGTGGCGTCGCCGTCGGTTTTATTACCAAGAAATGAAAATACTCCGTTTCTTTCTGGGAGCGTGTAAAATTGGAATGGAGTGTAGGGGAGACGATAACTCCAAAACTTTTTTGTACCCATAAAGGGCTATGCACTACCATAAGACAAATTACATAAATTGCACACCCGAATACAAGACAATAGTGGAGAGCATCGCCACCTATGGAGCTGAAGTTTGGGAAACCACAGAGGCTATGAGGAAAAAACTCCTAGCGATGGAAATGGGATTCTGGAGGAGTTGCTGCAGACTGAGGATCCAGGACCGAATAAGGAATGTAGATATAAGGGACAAACTCTCCACCAGCATCACTGATACGATAGATGCGAAAAGATTGAGGTGGTATGGACATGTATGTCGAATGGCCGACAACAGATGGCCCAAAAGAGTTCTCCAATGGACACCCAGTCAAAGGAAAAGAAGAGCAAGACCAAAGAAAAATTGGAGACGAGATGTTGAGGAAGCCACGAGGCAGAGGAACCTATCTGATGGCGACTGAAGAGACCGCAGGCTGTGGAAGACAGGATGCGATAAACGACCCTAGCGTTGTATCCAAATCGCAAGATGATGATGATGATGCATACCCGAATATTGCCTCTACATTTCTATATGTGGACTCATATATTTTTTAATGCGGAAATGATGTGACAATTATTGCATTTTGATGCACAGATGTTGAAGATGTTTGGGATATGATAAAATGTTGGATCGTAGTAGGTGTGTTGCTACACTTTTGAAAACCTTTGAATTGGGCACGGAGTAATGAGCGAAAAACCTCCGGACCACTCAAAACGTTTTAGAAATACCTGATCACTTCTCCGGAAGCGGTTGAAATTGAGCTGAAATTTAATAAAACAGCATTGGTAATATTCTATACAGACTATCATTGAGGATATACGTGTGGACTTGATACGCATTGCACTTATTAATCCTATATCCTGCAACGAGGGAACTACTAGCCCATATGTTTGGCATTCGGACTCCCTTAGTGGCTACACACAGAAAAATCTGTCGTTCTGTCAAAGACTTACGCTTGGATTCAATGGGACGTGACACTCAGCATTCCTCAAATACAGCGATGTTTTATCCAATGGGTGACGTTGGTAACAAATTATATCGTATTGTCGATTCAACTACAAGATGTCGTTTGATTCCAATGAATAATTCAATCGCAGCCTGTCGTTGAATCGAATCTGTTTTTGATAATTGATTCTAAACTACTTTCTTTTCCTTGGACCAACAGATTTTATTGCGAGGACAGCTGATCGATTCGTTTGGATGTTTAATTGTGTGATTTTGTATGAAGTTATAAGAAGCATGGTATAAGAATTAGATATAAGCCTGCATCAGTTGTTGCATTCTTACCTGAAATATAACTGTCTGACTAATCTAAATACCTACATTCAAAATATGGGTGTTAGCTCTTCTAAGCCCCAATTTCTTAGTAGTTCCTCCACTTAATATATAACTGGACACATTTAAATCACACAATTGCTGATGCAATACGCTAAACCACGAGATGACACAACACGGCTAACACCGAAACAACACGTTACCGAACAACCTCGTCCATGTTGGCGTAGATAACGGATAACACTGAGATAATCCTCCTCGTATTTCTTTTTACGTTCATCAAATCGGGACATCAGCCCCGCCGAATACTGATTATAGTTTAGCGAACAACAAGGGCCATTGAAACAAAATTAATTTTTATCAGATGAATTATCACGCACTGCTGTTGCAGTAATAATTTTTGTACATTAAATAGATTGTATGCTTTGCTTAAACGAAACATAGGATATATTTCGAAATCAAAACGATCTTTTGATTGCATTATATGTACAAAAATTAAAATCTTCGGTTTATCATAACAGAAAAAAGTATTATTGCACATAAAACGTCTATTACACCTACGAATACATAATGTCATTGGAAAATTGTTACATATTTTGATCTTACAGCAAAGTTGCCGGAAATGTACGACTCGCGTACTCCAAAGCCACACTTGACCATTCAGGTACCTATTCTGTTCCACACAAAGACACAAGCATGCATAGAACTTATAGGAACACAAAATGTATGTGACAGTAAAACCGAACAGCGAATGCACCTCACACCCATGATACTACGACACTGACAGATATGATCACTTGGCGGACAGATTTCGAACCGGTCTGCGCATGACGTCACCGTGTGACAAAAGTGCACAAGCACATGGCGCCAAAGCATTGATTTTTGAGAGTTTTATTTCGTTTCCTGTTATATCTGTCTTAGATATTTAATATTCATACAAAATGAAAATAGCTCATGCACAGTATAATATAAACGATACATATTGCTCTGTATCTGAATAAAAAATTGGTGAAATAGTTATACAGAGAATTGATATTAATTGACGCCTGACCCGTTTGCAGTAGTTCCGAGCGTTCTGAATTTCAGATACAAAAATTTGAATCTACGTACTAAAACAATTTACATTGTGGAAAAAGAACAGAGTCAGAGCGGTCTGGACGTATTTTTCTGAAATCTCATATAAGAGGTTGATTGGAGTGCCTAGTGAAAACATCTTTTTGTGGGAAAATTTCTCGGGTAGGGGGTGGAATTTTTATATACTCCATTCAGGAGCCTTTCATTACCGTTCTTAATTTTTATATATAGATTAAGATGTTGCGTCACCAGCTCTTCAAGCCAATTTGCATATATGTATTTACTGTCTAATTCTCTTAATAAAAGGTAGAAAAGAAATAAATAACACGATTTTGTCATTAGAAGTTTTTAAAAATCATGAACAAGCATAATGGCATTATGTTTATGGCGAATGAATATTGACTTTTTTCTGCTAATGATTGGTGCAAAAATACATTACCAAATTTTCTTATTTTTTATTTATTCAAATATATGTCACAACCGCATATATGTTAAACATAAAATAAAAACATATCACAATACAACAATACAATATCTTTCTGGGCATTGTATTTAGCTAGCACAGGTGAATTCTCGTATACTAAAGATTCCTAGTAATAACAGGTTTTTCCTCAATTTTTTCCAAAATGTTTTCACACAATGTATCTGTTTAATAATATGTTTGAATTAAAAAGTTTGATCCACTTGTAGTGATGGTTTCTGATGGCCTGGGTATAGGGCACATTATTTGTTGCTCTATTGTGTTGTAGTTAGGTATTGATTCTGTATATATGAATCTATGGGGAAATATATTTTGGTCAGACAATAAGAACTGAAAAAGGGGTGAATAAGAGCATATAGAACTAGCCTTTCTCTATATGAATGAAAATGAAATATCAAAATACGTTCTGCAACCTGTAAATCTCCAACCATCTTTTAGCGTATTTTTATTTTATGTAGCTTTTTTTTATTCCAAATAGGAAAGGCGCTAGGAAAGCTGGATACACCGTCGCAGGACCCTGTATACCATAGACAAAACTCGTCGACTTTCTGTATACTTATACTATTTTACAATGTTAGTGAATTTCAGTTTTCTAATATTCGAGGTCTCTCTAATTTCCCTATCAAGAATTCGTATTCTGAAATACATTTTGCATCTAGAAAACAAGCTCATCTTTGCTTCATCAGTCACATATACATTCTCTGATAATTTGTTTAAATTCGCAAGATAGTTTTTTTTTCAATTTTCAAAGCGTTTTCATTATAGTTGGAAAATATATGGCCGAGCTTATTACATTTTGCCAAGAACTCATCTGTATGTTTTTGTAGTCCACCTTCTGTTAAATGGTTGACCCAACTGAGAGAAGTATCTGTGCAATCTGGGATATGATATAACCCAGTTTCTCCTTATTTTTCAACTTAAATGCAATGAAATCTGCCAAATTTTCCAAACCATCCCAAGTAGCGGTAGTGTGACGAATAGTTTTTACTTTTTTATTATTACATCCCACAACCACACAATAAACCATTGTTCAAATATGTGTTAAACTCCAGAATCGCAAATAATTAATGTTTTATCAAACTTTACTACGGTAAACGAGTAAACTCAAGAAAATAAACTGAAAATGTTCGGCTATAACCTGTAACTAAACGAGTAAACCAAGGACGTTAAAACAATAGGGGGACGCAGCATGTCACAGTCTATCCTGTATTAATGGTGAAGCCAAAATATTTACGTCTGCGCTTTCTTTTGTTTTCTGTGAAATTGTTGAAGTTGTCAAAATGCAGTGCAGTGCATTTTTCTGGGGTATCACAACAAAAAATAATAAATCACCATAAGTGGAATTGTATCTGTATACCGGGTGTCCCAGAATTTCCTTGACACGTGATATTTTCGCTTAATCCATGAAATCGTAAACATAAATTAATTAAAACACATGTGTGGAAAATATTTTTTTTATTTTCATGAATCAACTAATAAAAAAAATGTGACAACAAAACTAAGTGCAAAAACGTGGAAAAGTTTTATGGCTACATCGGGCCGCGCCAACCCCGTGTGCAGGGTGTGCCCCGCACACGGGCGCCAAAATTAACGATAAATTGCAGTAGGGGCATAAAAAGTAAGGCACTACGATAATTAAATTCGAGTAAAGAATTTATTTTTCCAGGCAAAATTGTGGATTGAAATTTGAAAAAACAAGCTAGGGGTGGATTCCAGGGGTTTAAGTAAGAAAAAAATGGTTCATAAGCAAGGAATGATAGGTCATTCACTACCATTGAAACACCCACTTACTTTTCTTTTTTATCCGTTTTTGTTACAAAAATATCAGGCGTCAAACAAATCATCATTTCGTTTGTCTTATACTTATGATTTTACGGAAAAAATAAGTTTGCATATAAAATTAAAGGTACCACAATATTTTAAATAAAATGGGGATATCATTTAGGTAGGAAAACCTATGGGGTGCTATTTGAAAAAAAAAATTGAGGGTGAGTTTTAGGGGTTGATGTACAAAAAAAAATGTTTTGAATGCAAGGTATGATAGACCCTATAGTACCTTCAAAAGTACCACTCAGTACAGTTTTGTACTTATACCTTCGAATATTTACTTATGACATCAGGAGTATACTGTTTTGGTATTTTTTGAGGTTATAAAGACATCAGAAATCAAATTTATCATTGTAATTCGAAAAAGAATAATTTAATAAGTCATACAACCATTAGTAGCATCCGAAATATGTTAGCTAGGTACGCTTGAGTCGTACTTCCATTTAAAATAATAAAAAAATATATAGTACTAAATCACGTTTACAGATAAAAGTTTTATAAAGCCATACTCTGTCATGCTCAAAAGTAAAGACTATCATGAAGTAATTTTTATTGTAACATACTGTATTGATAGAAACACATAAGTACCTAAGCATTGCATGTGCTCCGTTTGCAGTGGTTTAACCATTATTTTTGGCAAAGAAAATGATTACAACTTATTTCAAAGAAAAATATTAGTGGCTCGAAAATCAGTAGGTAAATTGGAAGTTACTACCCCATGTACTACCTTATTAAATCATGTCAAATTGAGTGTATACATTTTTAAAGTAGCAGACAGGCAGTGAACAATTACGTGCTTTTTCCTATAAACTTTAAAATTTTCATTAATATCAGTCTTCCCAATTATCGATATATCGACAGCCTTCACATAAAAAAATAGTAACTGTGGCAACAATTATTTTATTCATATTTGTACACAAATTAATATTCGTTTACACACATGTCATGTAACCAATAGTAATAAAAAATGTTTCTCTTATTTAAAAACAACTATTTAAGTATTTTTAATGTACATGTATATTTTAAATTTCATTTTAATTTTCGCAACATATAACGTATGTATATTAATTTAAATTACATAATGAGCTTGTGCCCCATTCTTTGTCATCCTACCATTATTTATTCAACAAAGCATATATTCTTTTAGTAGTCACAGTCACAGTAGGATTTATGTTGGGAAGCGTATAGCTTACATAGCTCTTACACTCGACTGCTTGGATCACTAAAAATAAAACAAAAAAGAAATATAAAAATTCAACATCAAATACATCATACGTCGATGTACTGCAAAAAGTGATAGGTAAAAAATCGACGATTTGACGTTTTTGGTACTAAACGACGATAAATGATTTTGTCCAAGTCAATACTCGAAAATTTTGCCAGTTTGGTTAACAGCTCGTTTTGACTAAGTCTAATATGTCCAATAAAGTAGCAGGTAAAATGATCAACTTCACTACATTGTGAGACATATCACGTAAAAGTAACCATCTTGACTATCACAGCTGGAATAAATCCCTCTCTGTAGATAAGAACAAGAAAAGCAATGCCCTGGAACCAAAATAGATCTGATTCAGTATTCTAGATTTAAATGTGATTGATTATGTTTATGTTTCTTATTTCAAGAAAATTGAAGTTTATTTGGACCAAGTCAGTATTAATATATTTTCCAACATCAAGTGTGACAAAGTCAGAAATATAGTCTAATTTCTTCAATCTCTCTTTATAACTCGCAGTGAACATTTTTATGAGTTCTATGTTTTCTAAAAAACACGTTGAGTGATTTGTTACTTAAATTATGATTACTTTCAACAGCCATTTACGAGGAACTAGTTTTCTGACTTGGTCACCTTTTTGCAGTATACCAACATTATCAACGATTATTATAAACAATGGTACAGTATTATGGGAATAATTAGAAATATCAGTATAAATCATCGAATCTATTAAGTGTTGTTGAACGGCGAAAAATTGCAAATGTGCCGGATATGATGATTTACTAAATAAAACTGCTTCTACTGGTAGTACTGGTACTACTTAGTTCACATAGCTTTTACACTCAACCCCTTGGATTCCTAGAAGCACAGCAAAAAATTAAACATCAAATACGGGACATGAATAATGGCACACTATAGTAATAATACAGGTAGGTCATCAGAATTTGAAATAAAATTTTAGATTATTAATATTTTTAAAAAACACGAATTTGATATATTCTGGGATTTATCCCATAATGAATGAATGAACGTATAATTTCATAAACTTTATATTTGTTAAAGAAGTTTTTTGACAGCTGCCACAGCACGACAGATAACTGACTCAATGGATGTAGAACTTTTATATTTCTTATCTAACTTATCTAACTCAATAAATATATAGCAAATAAGTGGTTGTAAAGTCAAATTGTATCTGTATATGACTACTATATTGAGCGTCTCTGTAAGGATTTTTGAAAAATTTCAAGTTTAGCATGGATGCCTTCAGTTGTGAAAGTATTTCAACATTAATTTTTTTGTATGATCTTATGTTTTTACAAAAAAATACCCCAGCCCAATATTACATGTTCTGAAAGACTCTTTATGCTCAGTAGTATTTATTATCATATAATAATCATGGACTTCAGAGATAATGAACCTCATTATTTTTTTATCACATTATTAAGCCAAAAATCAGAATGAATAAAAGCACACAAAAAGACAAAGTAACGGAAAATGGACTTTCCTGTTGTATACAATGTAACACCAAAAAACCCTCAAAAAGCCATATTGTGCTGACAACTTATTGGTTTAATACAACTATAATTAAAAAAAAATACCCCTTAGGAGCTGGTTCACCACAGATCACTTCTTGAGAAGCACCAATAGCAGATAAGAAAGCTTCCTTCAAGGGGTAGTGGCACCTAAAAATTTAAATCATAATAAAATTATAATATTAACTACATAATTATAACTTGATAAAACGATTATAGATAAAACATTCTATTTGTGATAGTAACCATTTTGACCATGGAGACGAGACAGAAGAATTTAAAAGTAAAAATATTTCCAAAAATAAAGATACTAGTGGTGAACAACAAAATACTGTTTAGCAATATGTTCAAAAAACAATTTTAGATAAAATATTCTATTTGTGATAGTATCCATTTGACCATGGAGACAGAAGAATTTGAAAGTAAAAATATTTCCAAAAATAAAGATATCAGTGATGAACAACAAAACAATATGTTCAAAAAATACTACACAGTAAAGTAATTTAGTGATAAAAATTAGAACATTATCATAAATAAACAGTGTAAGGCGCTATTAATTGTATGTAACTGCCTTTGTACATTTTTTCACATTGTTTTCAAAATATAATTGCATACTTTATGCTCCGAAAAAATGTATCTCTGCAAGCTGTTTACTGAGCAAATCTATGAATGACATGCAAGTATATATATCTCTAATAAAAAATATATTGTATGTATATTAAATATACAGTTAAACAGTTAAAAATCAGATCAAATACAGGCAAACAGCAAAGAATCCTTGAAAAAGCAGTATATTTCATATATTTTTACTAAATAAAAAGGTACCTCTTTGCAGCTGGTTCATTACCACTACCTTCTTGAGAAGCACCAGTATTACATTTGTGTGCTACCTTCAAAGGATGGTCTCTATATAAGAATTGGAATTATGATTATCATTATGACTATATAATTATAACATTATAAAACCATCTTATCATCGAAAAACATTACGTACTACACTATACACAAGCTCTGTAAGTTGAATCGAAAAACCGTATATACCTGAACGTAATTAATTTCCTGCTATTGCTACAAGTCTTCCAAAGCATTTTCTGAATCCATCGGCTTAAAGGTGTACCAGTATTATAGAGAAGAGCTACATTCGGCCATATTTATCGAAAATTTTGACACTTGTGTCAACGTACGTCGAACTGAAAATTTAAAATACCGAGTGCTTAAATAAAAAATTTACAATGAGCAAGAAGAAAAAGAAAATAAATGGTGACTCTATAGCCGAAGAACAAATCATGACCAATAATTCGATGAAGAAATTACAAGACGAAAGTGAATATACAAAATTAAGCAAGGAACAGCTAATACGAGAGCTTTTCCAAAGGAATGAACAACTTGAACTCTATCGTACACTGTTATTAGAGAAGGACCAGTTAATCTACCAATTAAGCAATGAAAACCGTAGACTACAAGATCAGCACGACCTCATTACGTCAAATATTGTGGAAAAAGACTCTGTGGTATCAACACTCGAAAAACTGAATGCAAGAATTGAATCAATCGAGAAAAGAAATAATAGTATGCCATCGTATTCGCAAGTACTCAAGAATAATTCTCCTGTAAAAATCAAACAAAAATCACTGAAGACCATAATAATCACACCTACTCAGCAACAATCCAACTACCTTACCAGAAAAGACCTCAGCAAAAGCGTAAATTTATCGAAACTCAACATAAAAATTGAAAATGTTAGAACTTCAAAAAATGGTGGAATCGAATTGAATGTAGAAGATAACTGTCATGACAAATTAAAAGAAGAAATTAAAAAAAATCTACCTCAACAGTACAAACTGTCAGAACCCAAGATGTTTAAACCCAAAATTAAAATCGTTGGCTACCGCTCAGAAGATAAAATTACTGAAAAGGAAATAGAAGAGGATATCATTCGACAGAATCAATCCGTAACGAAAGAAGACCTACATATTACCTATATTAAATACTTAAGTCAGAAAAAAATTTATATAATATATGCAGAGGTTTCAGGTAAACTATTCAATCAAATTTTTGATATCAATAATGGAAAAATTTTAACTGCTTTTCAAAATTTACCAGTCTACCCTAACAACGAAATTACACAATGCAAAAATTGTTTGAGGTTCAACCATTCTGAAAAAAAATGCTATAACCAAAAAGTATGTTCAAAATGTGGACAAAATCATGACAGCACTTCATGCATTGCAGTTAAACATACATGCTGTAATTGTTCATACTCTAATAATAAATATCATAAAAACTATGACACTAACCATTCTCCAACGGAAAAAACTTGTCCAGTTTTTAAATTTTTCCAAGAAGAATACACTTCACGAATATTATTTTAAAGCATTAACTTAATTTAACTTAATTTTACTTATTTTTATTTTAAATCTATATATCAGGAATAAGTATGTTTGAATACATAAACAATTTCCAAATTCAAAATATTAAGACAAATGTTTTGCAAAACGTTGATGCGTTTAATAATTTTCCAATAAATTCCTATGTTAGTCTCAAGATTTTTCACATGAATATTAGAAGCATTAGTCATAATATTGACTCATTGAAAATTTTATTAACCAGAATAGATCATACTTTCGACATTATAGTTTTAACTGAAACATGGAAGCTAGTTGATATATCGTTATTTCAGTTACAGGGATATGACACCTTGTACAATTTTGGCACATATAACCAGAATGACGGGGTGATAGTATATGTAAGAAACAAACTCAACTACAATCACGAAATATTTACATTGAAAAATGAGATCAAAATTCTAAACTTATTCATTACTTTTGATAAGAAAAAAATTAAAATATCATCAATATATCGCTCTCCATCCTTAGCACCTCATGAATTCCTAACCGATATAGAAAATTTCATCAATAATCATGAGAACACCCTTCTTAACCAACATATACTCATAGGTGATATTAATATCAATATTTTGGAAGAAAATTCAATTACAAAAAGATACCTAGACATCTTAAATACTAACGGTTATTTATCATACATTAATGAACCGACTAGAGCAATTAACGGGACATGCATAGATCATTGTTTCATCAAGAACTTTCAAAAAAATGTTTTCTATATTCCCTTTATTCTCGAAACCGATATTACGGACCACTTTTCCACTATTCTATTTTTATGCTCATACGAAAATATATCTAATATGTTAATAACAGATAAAAGCAACACAAATTACAAATTTTTTATAGATAATTCTAAATTGATCTCGAATGCAAAAAAAGAATCATGGGAAGGAATATATTCATCGAACGATATAGATCAAATTACAAATATATTCATAGATAAAATTATAAATTTGATAAGCACAAGCACAAATAAAGTTAAAATCAACCACACCGAAATAGGTAGGAGTATATGGATAACCAAGGGACTTATCAAATCTGCAAATGAAAAAAATAGACTTTACATATTAATGAAACAAACAAATACCGAAGAAAATATAAATAATTATAACAGATATAAAAATAAATTCATAGAACTAATTAGACAAACCAAAAGAGAATATTATTTGAAACAAATAGGTAACAATATCAACGATCCAAAAAAACTTTGGTCAACTATCAACGAAATTTCAAATAAAACAAATCAAATAAAAAATACTACCATTAATGAATTAAAAACAAGCTCTGGGAAAGTTATAAAAGATCAACAAATCATAAGTGACGAATTTGTAAAGTTTTTTACTGAAGTTGGTGAAAATTTGGCAAACCTTCTACAAACAGTCCCGAACATAGGAAAAGATAACGAAAAAAGATCACTAAATACATTTGTCTTGAAGGAAGTAGACCCCAATGAAGTACTAAATACAATTATGTCATTAAAAAATCGAAAATGTCCCGGATTTGATGGAATTAGAGCCGAACATCTCAAAATCATAGCACATGAAATAGCAGAACCCTTTGCTCATATTATTAATAGCTGTTTTCGGTTAGGAAGATATCCTTCACAATTTAAAAAAGCTGTAATCACTCCTGTTTACAAAGCAGGCGATAAAACAGAGGTTAGCAATTATAGACCAATATCTGTGATATCAAGCTTATCAAAAGTAATTGAAAAACTACTCTCTACTAGGATACAGGAATATCTAACTAAATATAATTTATTACACGTAAATCAATTTGGATTTACAAATGGTAGATCTACATCAGATGCAATTTTGACGGTAGTGAATGAAATCTATAGAAATATGGATGAGAAAACACCCTCCATTTGCATCTTTGTTGATTTACAAAAAGCCTTTGATACAGTGAATCATAAATTACTTCTAAGCACATTAGAAAGACTTGGATTTCGTGGGATAATGCATAATTTGCTTGAAAATTATCTATCTGATAGGCCACAATCCGTGAGGGTAGCTAAATCATTAAGTAAGGAAATGTTTGTTAAATGTGGTGTTCCACAAGGGACAGTTTTGGGACCACTTCTATTTAATATATATTTAAATGACCTCTTCCAAATTGATTGTGTTGGTAAAATAATCAGCTTTGCAGACGATACGGCCATACTGTATAAAGAAAAAGATTGGGATAAGCTAAAAAACATTATTGAAAACGACTTTATCAAAATCATTCAATGGCTTACTCAAAAAAAATTGACAATAAACTTTTCTAAAACACACTTTTTACCATTTACTTCCTATTCTAAATATTTACCTTCTTTCGACAATATTACATTAAACATAAATAATAAGAGAATAAAAATTGACAGATTAAACAATATAAAATACCTAGGAATATATTTAGACTCACACTTGCGTTGGGATGTACATATTAATAATCTATTAAAAAAAATTAGATTTGTTTCATATAAGATAAAATTACTAACGAACATTTTAACAGAAAAGCATTTACGTACAGTATACTATGCATTAGTTGAAACCCATCTCATTTATGGTATATTGGCATGGGGTGCTGCATGCACAGTATATATGAATGATTTAGATATCCTCCAAAAATCTATTTTAAAATCTATATTTAGAAAACCAAAACTGTATCCTAGTGACGATTTGTTTAGGGAAACTCTGATACACGATGTAAGGCAACTCTATTTCTTACATGCCATCACTCGTTACCACAAAAATTTGAATAAAGAAGATAACATCAAACACAGTCATAATACAAGATATAAATTACACGCAAAAGACATACCCAAAACGAGAAAATCAGTTATGCAGAAATCATATATCTATTTGGCGCCAAAACTTTATCAAAAATTACCTAACGATATAAAGGAATTACAGTCTAATAAACGCTTCAAAAAGTGTCTCAAAGAATGGTTAAGTGCAGTAGAGAGGAAAGAAATACATAAGTTAATAAATAAATCGTATTATAACTAAATCCGCATGTAATCTAATAATTTTATTAAAAAAAATCATTTAAGTTATTCATAAACATATTTATCTTGTACATATATGTAAGTATATGTTTATATCATTTATGTACACTAATTCGTCCATGTACAGGCCTAGACCTTCTATGGATGTAAACATTTATTTACTCATTTTTTTTCTCAATGATTTGTTTTTATATGTAACTTGAGAGTAAATAAATATTATTATTATTATTATTATTATTATTATTATAGATAAAACAGTCTGTTTGTGATATTGCCCATTTAGACAGTGGTCAGAATAATTTACGAGCAACAAAGTTTCAAAAAATTGAGATAGGTACAAGTGATGAAACACAAAATACTGTTCTGGGAAATGATTAAAAAACTATACACATTAAAATAATTTTGTGATGAAAATTTAGAACAAAATAAATGATATTACTGTTAAACAGTAAAAAATTATTAATTGTATGTAATTATTTTTGTACATTTTTTATTTATTTATTTTATTATATTCAAAAAATAAATTGCTCACTTTATGCTCTGAAAAAAATTATCTGAAAGCTGTTTCCTGAGCAAAAACTGTTGAGGATTGAGAACATTGAAGTATTTATATGTAACATAAAATATATTGCATATATATATTTCCCTTGAAAATAAAACAGCCTATAATTTATACTTAGTATATGATGCTAAAAACTAAAGATCACCTTAAAATAACTAGTAAGAGTAACAGCATTGATTAACACATTTATAGCTTTAATCAATGGTAACAGTTAAGGTCTTTCAACAGTTTATCAATTTAGGGTTACTATTACTTTTTACTAAACACTTGTACCTATTTTATCTTTTGCTCTAAAATAATTACACGTCATTATTCAATTCACCAACTAGATTTTTTACTCACTATTCCTTCAAACCTCAAAGAAAAATTACATTACAAGTTTTACAACTTGTCTCAGCAAAAGTATACCCTTGACACTAAAAAAAGTTTCACATTCACCTAGATGGCATATCGTAGCATTTCATAACTCCAATTAATTTTCCTGCATTAGACCCATAAAGTCTACAGTTCAGCAGCCTATCCACTTTGACACCATTATTTAGAATAATCAGACTAAAGACTGTGCTCACAGATATAATGGATTCTTTTGGATTATTTCCAACATAACAAAGATGTAAGAAAAACATGCTTCTTAGAATGTAACGTTGATTAAATTATATTTTTTGTTACTATATCAGATTCTAAATCCTACCTATAATGTTAAAGTCTAATTATTTATACATAGCTACTTACACTTTAAGCTGTTTTCTATCTTCTTCCTTGGTATACAAAGTAGGCACCACATTCTTTTTCAAACGCTTCTTTCCGGATAGTGTGGTTTCCAAGTCATCGTTAGTAAAATGTTCTGAGCAGACTTCTTTTAATTGTGGTAGGTCTGTGTCAGTCACTCCCATTACATCAAACCACTTCCTCCTCAGAACAATACCTTTGGTAATACTGAAAAATATGATTAATTATAGAAAAGCTCAAAAAAATGATACTTTAATTTATTCTATTTTGTTAAATATGAAAGTAACACTCAAGCTAGGTTTATTTATATGTAAGGATATATACAGATATGTAGGTAAAATAATATGACATAAATATATATAAAGCAGTACCAGTCCAATAAATTTAAACATGCATAGATTAAAAATATTCTATACCTATGGCAACAGTAGCAAACTGGATGAGGTGTTTAAGAATATGAAAGTAACACTCATCAGGCTAGGTGTGTTTATATGTAGGTACAGTTGTGTATAATATGTGATATCGATATCACTTTCAAATTATCTAGGTAAAATAATATGACATTATAATTATATAATGCAGTACCAGCCCAATAAATGTAAACATACCAAAGTATTCCTACATGACAATAGGAGCAAACTGGAGGTGTTTAAAATAATTTCTAAAAATATGAAGCCCAACTTTACTGTTTATAGACACCTTATTTGAAAGATCCCATAATATGTACTGTATACTGTTATTTTCAAATGTACCCCAGCAGGTAGCACATAGGAATGAAATTAGAGGTTTTACAATACCATCAATTTTACTGCAGATGAATGTACGAATACACTTACCTGTAAAAGGTCAAGTTAGGGTGCCGATAATCCCATTTTTTGCATATGTAGCAGCGTCTACCCATGACTATTTTCGGATCGTCAGCCTGTTTTTGGGGCCCATCAGGTAATTAAGCACTGAAACACACTCAACACTACTCGAACACAAAACAGATACCTACGAATGTACGGTCTGTGTTACGATCATCTAGAATTTGAAATGTTGGAATTCACAACAGAACAATTCATACTCGAACACAAAATAGATTCGAATAAGGTTTAACGGTTCTCAGGAATTTCAAATATAATTGAAATTCACACCCGTTGACGTTCCCTCCTGCGCCGCCCCGTCGCTAATGCGCAGTACAGGGTTGCCGGTGGAATAGCAAGAATTTCTCGCACCTTTGTCGAGTGGGTGGATCAACATAACCTCTTCGTTTAATGACGCGATGTTTGGGGCGAATTTGACCGTAAATCTACTTAGAAATTTGCCCAGTTTGGCAACCGTAGAAATCCCATGGCAACTAGCAATGAGAGCCAAGCGGCGTTGCCGGGTTGATATATGAAAATTTCTTCATACTATCAAATATTGCAAAAGAGCGAAATTAGACTCTGATCCTAACGTTTTGCATATATAAAAATCATTACATCAATTCACTGTTCATAAATATATTATATTATTATATTAAATATGATATTTTGTGTTCATAAGCTTGCTTGTCTCGCTGATGTTTTGTGTTCATAAGCTTGCTTGTTTTCTTAGTTTTACTTAGAAAAATGCCTAGTTTGGCAACTTTGCAATGCGCTTAGAATGTGACTATGCGGCTTCAACGCGAAAAGTAAATAGCTGCGTCCCCCTATTGTTTTAACGTCCTTGGAGTAAACAAACCCCGTTTGTCACACGCTGACGTCACAGGTGGAAGCGAGACGGAAGACATCATGCGCGTGAGCATACCTTCTAAAGTCGTAGTATCATGCCTCACACCTGTCACCGTGCTGTAACCACTAACGACTAACTGAAATGTAGAACAACAGTGAAGAGCATCTATCTCTATCGCACTCGCCCACTTGCCCTATAAAAGGAGGAAAGAGATGGAGCATGGTAAACATCCCCCACCTCGGCAAACGACGTGATGCATATTTCGTGACTTATCACAGCTGTAATATCCTTTAACTCTGGCAGTTAAGATATTCAATTGGAAATTGCAGTACTTCAACCAGTTTAATTGTCATTGTAACCTGAAGGGTCTACGATAGGAATACTCATAACGACAGTTACTGATTTATTTTTATAGTAACTCTCGTTAATCATTACTATTAAAATGTTTAATTGAAAGTAGTAGTATACTACAGCCAGTTTAATTGTTACAATAATATGCGTCTTCTGTGACAAAATCGAAGTATTAGAATTCAGTTTTTATGACTCACTATAAAGCTACATTTCAGAAACATCACGCAACTTTAATATAGGCTATTAGAAATGTACCAGTTAAACACTTTAACAGGGCTGGTTTTCTCAGTGTATTCCTTGTTTTTGATTATGAGTAGAATGTGAAGTAAATGTTCTGATTTTTACAAGTAAGAGCAAACCGAGGAGCAAACGCTATTCTTGGTGGTGGGTTGGCCCAGTGGTTAGGGTCGAGGGCTCGTGACCGGAAGGTCCCGGGTTCGATTCTCGTTAGAGGCGGAAATTTATTTCTGGTTTTTTCAACCAAAAATAAATATCCATAAAAAAGCTCAGCGAGAATCTCCACCTGAGCCTTCACTGTTGGCTTCTAATTAACAGTGCTGTTCCTAAGTGGCGCCGGGAAACAGTAACAAAGCCTACACAGAACACGAGGCTAATGACCAAAGTAGTCGATGCCGATGACACAGGAGTAAAAAAAAAACGCTATTCTTTATGAGTACGGTCCATCGAGGTAGAATCCCAAGGAGACGTTATAAGGTTCAATTTCGCATAACAAAAACGGTAGCAGGAGGCGTGGCTAAGTGTGGTAACAATATGGACGCCTCGCCAGAGCCGAATTACTTTCTTATGTAAATAATTTTGAAAATTCATTACAATGATGATTTAAATATGAAGTATTGGGTTGATTTTTCAATCTAATGCGAAATTCATAGTTAAGTATATGAAAAAAACAGGCTTTGTAGAGACGACACTTATCATCAATTGAATAATACAACTGTATTATTGCTGCGATACGTTACACTTTATTGAGATAAAGATTACAAATGCTGTCCTGTACATTGTTATTTTTTTGCATTCACACCTGTGAAATGTAATTTCTGTCGATTTCTTGTTATCCATGCCATCTCTGCTAGAGCAGCTACGATAAGCACATGAAACCATTATTTCCTTCATGAATCCACTAGAATATCACTTAAAAATAACTAAAAATCTCGGTAAAAACACTCAAAAAAAGCAAACACGAAATTGTCAAAGAAACGTCAGTTGTTTGACATAAGTGTCGAATCAATATGGCCAACTTGCACCCGCTTTCAGCCACGTTATCGCGCCTCCATGGGATTCTACCTCGATGGTACGGCCTAATGTATCACTGCACTTAATGAACCGTCGGCGGTGGAGGCAGCAGCTAATGTTAAACCAGCATCGAACGTACGAACGTTGCAGAGCAGGCTGCAGAGCACACCGGTCGCGGTGGTGGTGCATTCACGGCAATATTCCGCTTTATTAGTTCACCACACTACACACAATGCACATCTGCTCTCTGCTTTCTGCGGCTTGACGTGCGCCTTGTTTTCTCGCTTCGTTTTAGTACAGTCTACCTAGAGGCTGATACGAAGCGTTACAGCCCGTTTACACGATGCGGTCAACTCACCGTTTCGGTTATTTTAACGAATTGGCGCAAACAGAATGATATGTTCACACACAAAACTGTTGTAAACACTTCGCATGCATACACGTTGCTACTAATCATCGATTAGGTTTTATTAGGTTTTCGGAGACAACACGCGACCGAAATGACAAAATTGCCGTAGACTCACCGTTCAGTACACGGTAAAAAAGATGATTCGGTAAAATAGCTGAATCTGTGTCGTGTGAACGGGCTCTTACAGCGCGTTCACAAATGCGGTCAAATCATTCGATAATAATAATAGTGATAATAATAATAAAACGCCTTTGGAAGCAAAACATAGTTACTATTGTCCCTCTAAATAAGTCTGTCTCAGACCTTACACCAAACACTTTTACACCACACCTACAACAGTTAGGCCTGGATGAAAGGTTACACAAAATATTTCAAAAGTCTGTAATCCTGAAGACCTGCAATATTGTACGATCCATCCTGAATTCCGAACCGTAATAATAATAACAATAATTTATTCACCAACAATACAGGGCAAATAAATTGTTTGACCCACATAGTTCAAGTGTTGACTTGGCATAGCCCGTCAACATTTGTTGCTACCGCAGTCATGCGAGAGAAAATTTAAATAGTAATAATAATACGACTTTATTTAATCAAAAAAAAAATAATAATAACGAAAATGGCATATTAAACTACTGGCGGAGTCTAGCAAATGCTATTCCACTCAACCAGTAGTGGGCAGAAGCCCATTATACGCACATAAGTAAAAATCAAATATGTAACCCCTAACAAGTGCACTGATTACATTAATGCATGAAATAGATGTAGTATTTAAATAAAGAGCAATGAAATAAGATAAATAAAAGTAACATATACATATCATACACACCAAAACCATGTAGCATAGCAACTGCCAGGTCACAAATTAAAAAGAATATAGGTATATATCAGTATAGGGTTGCAAAGTTCATCATCGTTGTTTCTCTAACAGGTATTGTTTGAGTTTGTATTTAAATTTATTGATTTTACATAATTTGAATTCCTTTGGCAAACTATTATATGCGCGAATGGTGTTATATATGTAACATCTTTGATAAATGGCAGTCTTATGCTGAGGCATGGTTAGAGTCGTTTTAAACCTTATATTTCTGGAATGAATACGCGTCCGTGGGAAAAGGCTGCGAGCAAGAGGTAAAGGTTCCGAGCAGTCCAAAAGCTTTTTTGTGAATCTCGCTAAATGTAGGTATCTACGATTTTGCATATTTAACCATTTGCTTTCAGAAACCTTGTGTGATATATGATCGAATTTTTTGATACCATGAATTAATCGACAACAGCTGTTTTGCACACGTTGAATCCTCTGCTTCACTGCTAAGGTGAGACAAGGACCATAAATAAAGTCGCAGTAGTTGAAATTGCTCAATACTAGACTGTCGCACAAATTTTTCTTGACTTGAGCTCCTAGAATTTGTCTATGGTTATATATAAGTTTCAAGGCTCCAAATGCTTTCCCCACAACATGTTGAACATGCTGTGAGAATTGCAAGTCTGTGTCGATTATTAAACCTAAATTTGAACGAATCGGCACGGCGCAAACCAAATGATATGTTCATACAGAAAACTGTTGTAAATAGATGTTAAGCCAATCCCAGGTTCTCGGTTCATTTTTGAATAGTTTTCTGGCGAGATGGACAAGAATACGTTTATAATTTTGCACTGGTGTCGTCGAAGGAGGCATAAATTAGTTAAAACATAAAATTTTGGATATATCCTATTGTGACACTTTTCAAAAGACATTTGAAGGATTTCATGGTCTCAAATTACTTTCACACCGTGAGGTAAGCAATAACTAGGTTCGCGTATCGTGCGTTCAGTAGGCGAAGGGACCCCAGGATGACTGCCTTCTGCATTCTGGCGGCTAAGATGTACGCCCCAGAGAATAACGTATTTCTAATTCCACCTAGAGATCCAATGATAATAACCAGTAGACTTACAGTGTAGTCTGGCCAGAGCCTGGTAAGTTCTCCGAGCAACTCCTGATATTGGGTTCGCTTTTTCCTTCCCTCCTTAGACACGATGTTCACCTCGGCAGGTGCCGAAAACTCTATAACGAACATCGTCTTCTGTTGGTGGTCGAGAAAGACTATGTCGAGCGTGATGGGGAACGAGTAGTTCCAGTAAATCAATAAATCAACGACATTACCGTAGGCGTTTCGTATACTCACCGTGTGAACATGTCCGTTCAAATGTATGTGCCACTGCAGTACACGGTGAAAAAGACGATTCGGTAAAATAGCAGAATCAGTGTCGTGCGAACGGGCTTTTAGGGAGTTTTTGGACCATCAGAAATAACAAATTTCGTAGCTATGGTTATTTTGAGCATGCGCAGTAATCAGAAATAGGTAAATGATTACCAATACTGATCACGAAGGCTCGTTATTTACTGCGAAAAGGATAACAAGTTTAGCCGTTACTT
Organism: Callosobruchus maculatus; assembly: GCA_951848785.1. Lineage (NCBI taxonomy): Eukaryota > Metazoa > Arthropoda > Insecta > Coleoptera > Chrysomelidae > Callosobruchus > Callosobruchus maculatus. The sequence goes on along the minus strand of CATOUR010000042.1, from coordinate 445,929 downwards.
CTGACATGGAACAGAAAATGTTTTGCACCAGAAGTAGGATTGTACAATAATGCTTCGAAGTTCTACCTTTCCTGCTTTCACCCATATTTAACCTGAAATGCCGTATGGTAGCAAACATTCTTGCGGACAAAGAAAAACAAGTTGGTTACCTCTTCCAATAACACTTTGAAATATTTCAACCATAATCAAGATAATGAAGCTATGAATATATCTGGGATATATAAAAGTATAACACACTTGATTTTGAAATTCTAAAATTTTACAAAAACCAAAAAATTTAACTAGCAGAAGAACTATTTCAATTGCATTCCCATCTGTGGAAATTTTGTACACCATGTATAAAACAATAGAAGAACTTAATTACATCACATTCTATCTCAAGGTGTGACATGCAATTTGAAACATATTTCTTTTGGTTATCCATAACATTGCTTTCACTCAGTTTTTTACCTTACCACTTCAATTTCCGAAAGAGAAAGCCAGAGTTTGAATCCTAATTTCACAAATACCTCCGAAATCCTTAATTTTCTTAAGATCAAAAGGAAAAAGAAAATCATCTAAAAGTTGAAAATATCCGAGATATGATATATTTCTGGCGAGAATTGGGAGATTTATGGATTCATTTTGCCCAATGTCACATATTCTTATAAAATTATTTATAGATTTTTAACTAAGTTGTATTTCTTATAGATAATCTAAGCAGTATGCTATAAAAATTGGACACTATAAACGGGGGGGGAGTGTATTTTAACAAATTTTGTTGAAGAAAATATAAGCAGATGAAGTCTGAATCCTCAGACGAAACTTCCCAATAGTTGTTTTTCTTCTCTGATATCATACCTAAGGAAGCATAACTCAAGAAATCTGTAAGTACATAAAAGTATAAGTGTATAAAGTATAAAATATAGACAATTTTTAAAGGTAATCGAGAGTCCTTCATGCATACAAAGAAAATCCCATAAGGTTTGCCTAACCTAATTACTTCGCCGCCAATGCACCAATTTTCAAAGATATTACCTACCATATGACGTCACAGAAAATCGTACCCCAAATTCCATGAAAATCCGTGCAGAGAATTGAAATCAAACATTTGTCGAAAGGATTATAAAGTGACTGTACTATTTCATAAGAAAGGGAGATAATTTATGGCCTACATCGGACTGCTACTGCCCAGGTCGGGGTAGTGTTTATGTTATGCGTTCCGTATGCAACCGGCTCTGCGAGCTGCATTTCACCTGCATATTGCGATTCATTCTATAATGAACCGACGAGGATAAAATTATAACCCACTTATACCAGGCACTGTCGAATGAAATTGGCTAAAGGGCATCAACCTCTTTCGCGATAACATGCATACTAAATAGAAAAATAGGTGCTGAATGATTGAGCATTTCTGAGATCCAACTGTATTTTCCCTAGATATTACCCTTTTTGCAAAACATCATTAACAATATAATTGTCACTAAAACTCTCCTGTATGTGGAAAGCTTCTAATACTACTCCCGTTCCCAAAACTAGTAGCTTAGAAGATTACTCAGATTTAAGGCCTATAAGAATTTAAGTCTAAGCTAACTGAAAAAAATTTGTGGAAGCAATTATTTAGCTATATAGAGGGCAACAATATTTGGCCACCTGTGCAATCGGGCATTCGGGCTGGCCACAGCTGTACTTCTGCTTTACTTTGCGTTACAAATGACATAATCGAAGAGCTATATAATGACAAATACTGGATGCCTTCGATACCATCAATCGCAAGACACTGCTAGCAATCCTTAAATCTAAATCTAGAATCTAAATACTATCATCTGGTGTACCTCAAGGGTCGATTCTGGGATACCGATTTTTTCTTTATACACCAGTTAACTCACAAAGTCAAATAAGTACTACTCCACGGACATGTATGCGGATGATGCTCAAGTGTTTGCAGCAGATGCAGCCAAAAGAGCAGACGAATAAATCAACTATGATATAAAACAGATAAAGACAATCTGAAATGCATTCAGTGATATTAAATCCGAAAAAGACTACTATTCTAATTTTTGCAAGGAAGTCCCTTAAGCCTGCAATCCCAGCAGTAAATTAAACCCAAAGATGATAGTATAAGTACTGTTGCTAAGGCAAAAAATTTAGATCTGATCATAGATCATAGACCCAATCAGCTTGAGGTTCCGCGACCATGTTTGTGTGAGTATCCAAAGTGCGTATGCAGCCCTCAAAGTTACTTTATCCTCATAGAAAATATTTAGCTGTACCAACAAAGAAATCCTAATGTGAGTCGTTGGTTTCATCACAGTTCGACTTTTGTTCTACTCTATATGCACGAGGGTTGCTCTATATCTTCGTCAATCCATCAGTACGCAGACAGCTGTTTCACGCTTATTAGCGATCATCAGTGCGCCTCAGGTCGATTGACGGAGATAGAGAGCATCAGTTGGCATAGAAGTGCGCCTATCTAATGATCAAGTCACTTCGAGCATAATCAAGAAAAGTTGTCGATATAATAGCCGCTCATCATACGATGGACGCCTCATTCCATATGATAATCGAATGGCACGTCGTTGTAAGCATTCTAGTGTATTTCGATCACATTGTAAGATAGGGTTCCAATCTCCAAACGGGTCTATCGAGTTCGACAAGAGGGCGAATATAGGTTTTGTATAAGAGAAGACAGCAGTGTCACATCCGCTTAATGACTTCTCCACCACATATAAAGACTTCATGGCTTTAGGAGAGACAAGGTTGATGTGTTCCGACCAAGATAAATTGTCGCATATAGGTCGCAGTAACTTTCTTGTAAAGGGACCTTTTACCAATGTGAATAACACAACACTTAAAACATAAAAGCAGGATGAATATTTCGGTCAAGCTTATTCGTCCAAAAAATCATGAACCTGATTTTTTGGTTCACTTAACTCAATGTCAATCAATATTTTCTGGACAAACTATAACGTTTATTTCCAAAGTCAATTACATAATTATTCTGACATCATTTCCAGTTTCAAATACAAAAACAGGAACATAGCATTTCAGTGCGTTCTGGGGATGCAAGATGGATTTTCTTCACATTCTTTTCTTCTTCTTTCCTCTTCATCACACATGCACTTATACGTCTAAATCAGAGTGAATTATGTCAATATCATCATTTTTCGTATAACATGGCAGAAAATTACGCACAGCTTCAAGTTGCGACTATCAGATGCTTTTAGAAAAACATCATCCGGGAGGAAAGTCCATTGCAGATTATTAAGCAGAAAAATGAAAAGGTAGGATTTCAAAAATCACCTATTTGCATAAAATTATAATTTTTCGAGACATTTTGCGAATATGAGATATTTAAAGGCAAGCCTAAGTCGTTTGCCGACTTTGTTAGGAAACAAAATTAGCTATGGCTGGGAAGCGGCAAAAATATATTAAAGCGAAGTGCAAAAATGGAGTTTATATCTACAAGGTCTGTTCAGATTGTTGCTTAGGTTAGAAAATACGAAATGGAACGTATTTGTTAGATTATCACAAACATTCCTTAAAATATTATGATATTTAATAACATCCTCGTCAATTACTTCATCACACACAACATTTAGGTTAAACAATCTATAGACTAACAATATAAAATTAGATTTCTGTTTCGTTCGAGGCCTGGTACCACAATGAAGAATTTTCGAACCCAAGACAGGAAACAAGGTTATGAGATACCTGGAGTGGGGGATGTCAATCAAATGTCACTTCAGAAGTATCAATTATAATTCGAAACAGGCGTCGATGTTTCATCGATAGTCCAGGAAACATAATACCAACCACAAAAATAAAGATGTTACTTGTAATGTTTAAAGAGTACACTTCGCTTCAATATATTTTTGCCGCTTCCCAGATATAGCTAATTTTGAGATCTTTAATATAGTAAACCCCGTGTGGGGGCGGGTTAGAATATCTCCCATCGTATATCCTGCGTGTCGTAAAAGGCGACTAAGAGGAACCGAACTACTCTCGGTATAAGCAGGAACCTCTTCTCAACCAACAGCTTTGGGTGGACGAGTTTGAGAAGAGCCAGTACACCGTCTTGTCCGTGGGGTGAGAAATTGCCCCTAAAGGCGGATGAACCTAGATACCATCTGATCAACGGCATGAGGATGCAGAAAGAAAAGGGTAAACCACTGCATTAAGGATCTTAAAGACATCCCAAGAGAAACTCGTAAAATGAATAATGCATTTTACGAGTTCACAACATGTCTGTTAAGACATTGTGACTATGATGATGAATATAGTATACACCTCAACTCAAAATATTGAAAAGTACGGTTTGTACATCTGTTCTGCAAAATTCATGATTAATGCACTAGCTTTTATTTAGAATTTAATATTGCAAAATATGTATTTTATTATGAAGTAATTCCCTCGTCAATTACTTCATCACACACAACATTTAGGTTAAACAATCTATAGACTAACAATATAAAATTAGATTTCTGTTTCGTTCGAGGCCTGGTACCACAATGAAGAATTTTCGAACCCAAGACAGGAAACAAGGTTATGAGATACCTGGAGTGGGGGATGTCAATCAAATGTCACTTCAGAAGTATCAATTATAATTCGAAACAGGCGTCGATGTTTCATCGATAGTCCAGGAAACATAATACCAACCACAAAAATAAAGATGTTACTTGTAATGTTTAAAGAGTACACTTCGCTTCAATATATTTTTGCCGCTTCCCAGATATAGCTAATTTTGAGATCTTTAATATAGTAAACCCCGTGTGGGGGCGGGTTAGAATATCTCCCATCGTATATCCTGCGTGTCGTAAAAGGCGACTAAGAGGAACCGAACTACTCTCGGTATAAGCAGGAACCTCTTCTCAACCAACAGCTTTGGGTGGACGAGTTTGAGAAGAGCCAGTACACCGTCTTGTCCGCGGGGTGAGAAATTGCCCCTAAAGGCGGATGAACCTAGATACCATCTGATCAACGGCATGAGGATGCAGAAAGAAAAGGGTAAACCACTGCATTAAGGATCTTAAAGACATCCCAAGAGAAACTCGTAAAATGAATAATGCATTTTACGAGTTCACAACATGTCTGTTAAGACATTGTGACTATGATGATGAATATAGTATACACATATACATCTGTTCTGCAAAATTCATGATTAATGCACTAGCTTTTATTTAGAATTTAATATTGCAAAATATGTATTTTATTATGAAGTAATTCCCTGTGCAGTCACAGAAAAATAGTTATCTGTTGAAAATATCTCAACCAAGCTTATTGATTGAACCCCTATTAATGAATTAGCAATGTATCCAAGAACCCATATTCCTCTGCCAAGATGTACACATTGCTGAATCTTACCTTATACATTTCTGGTTGTGGTTTGTAGGTCTGATAGAAAGTCATGAATTTTCTGTTTACCGGATGTATCAGCAAGTCCACCAGATCGTTCTGTGTCGGACTGTTCCTAGTCAGGACAATGTCGGTTCTGAAGAAAGCTGAAAAAAAAACCGAAATCTTATGCTCAATATAAGAAATAAAAATACCCGAAGCTATTGATATAGCAATAAAGTGAACAACGCTGGGAGCGATTCTAACGCCTTTTTTATGGTCAGTCAGGCTGAAATGAAAGCCTATGGTAATGTAGAAGCACTGCGAGAGGATAAGTGTCTGTGCACGTTAGGTTTGAAACGCTCCATGTTATAGCAGTTGGGAAACAAATTCCCCGGCAGCTCATTCCACAGCGTCGAAGTTCTCCAGAAAAAAGAATCCTGGGGCTTGGGAATACTGGTTCGGGGAGTAGGGACCTCGATCTGGTAAGGATGAGCCCGTAGAGCCTCCCTGGTGTTCCTCGTTCGGACGGGCTCTGGTTTTATTATTTAGGAGAAAAAAAAAGGGACTGGTCAGCCATCTTTCTTTGATGTTCCAGGCTGTGGAGGTTCTTTGTGATGTTAGGCGTATCGATTAGTCTAATTTCTCTCTCCTTTAGAAAGTAAATACTTCGGAGTTCATCCCCACACATGGGAACCATATTCCAAGGATAGTCGAATCTGTGCCTTGTAGTGCAGCAGTAGTTGCTCTGGTGTATACAGCTTCCTACAGCGGAACAAAACTGCAAGCTTCTGGGTTGCCGTTTTAGCAATACTGACAACGTGGTCGTGCCAGTACATCTTATTGATGATGTTGATCCCAAAAGCTTAACCTTGCAACAATTACTGCACCTAGTCGTACATACACACCTAATAATAAAGGAAACTGCTTTACATCAATACCGTTTACACGAGGGTTCCTCTATATGCAGCAGCATATAGAACCGCGCTCTCTGGTGGCCAAGCGGACGCGTCGTGACGTTCCACCAAGAAGTCTGCCGCTGTTTAGCAGCGATTCTCCTTGGTTTTCCGTTACCTTCGGGTACCAGATGGCGCACCGGCAGAACCTTTCTGTCGCTTGCTCTCAAATACCGTTTATAGTTCGTAGACACTACGATTGCACTACTCAATAGTAGACTACAGTGGAGAATTTTCAATGAATGTAGTAGCATTTAATATCCAGTATCGTCTCGTTTTTCTCATAATAACTCTAAATTTGATGTGGATGAAATTTGAACGGTCATCTGTTCCAATACTTATACAAACAGCGTGTTTGGAATATGAACTTGTACATAATTTTCTTTTAGCTTGACACGTTCAGTACATTGTTTCCAATTTTTTATATCTTCTAAATAATAAGATTTTTTTCAAATACCCTCAAAATAAGCGTTTCAATGATGATGCTTTTGTTGGACTCGGTATCTTCTACCACCTAAAGATTTATTGGGTTTGGAGACAGAAGATAGTCGGATGGGGCGAAATCTGGGCAATGTGGTGGATGACGTAACCGATTATAAACCAATTGATACATTTTTGCTATGATGTGTTAAATATCTCCAACAGCTGTGAATAAAATTCGTCGGTGTAAGTTGTAAGTTGCCATTTGCCATATTTAAAATCCGTCATCCAAAAGTACAAAACTGTCCAAGGTTCAATATTAGGCGTTAAATAGGTATCTATGGTCAACAAAAATCAGTTTCGTTATTATAAAAAACATTAAAAGTAAATACTGACCATAAATGGAACAAAATGACATGAATGCGTAGTCTACGACGCAGATTAGCACCAACGGGATACATGCGTAATTCTTCTTGTAGTATCCCAAGGTAAGAGGGCTTCTTCCATTAGGATAATTAGTCAGCAGCCCAGGTGCGTAGATCTTGGTACTAAATATCTTTGGAATCCACTTTTCAGACATACTTTGGCCTTGCTGTTAGGTTACACTAATAATTTTGCCCAAGCTCAGGATGCCCTGTTGCAACTGAAAGTGTGTCACTAACTGTCAGATCAATATCAGTATTTATTTCGTTTGAAATTACACAAGGTGTTTTTTTTATAACTGGGCAGACGGCGTAGGCAGAGCCTAAATACCAGAGTATTGCGACTGCTGTGAAGGGGTTATGTTAGGGGAATAAATGTGCAGTTGTACCGCTCGGTTCTTGATGTATATGCATCTGATAGGAGCGGTGAGCAGCGGAACGATAGAGGATAGCCCGTAGGAGCAGATTTCGTAGAAGAGTGAGAGTTGACCAACAACACGCCTGTGAGAAGGTGGCTGGAGGTGGCGCTTTAAGGCCGAGTCGCCGATCAGTCGAATTGCTGTTCTCTGGACGGCATCTAGTATAGACAGGGTAGAAGGGGCAGCAGCTCTCCAGACATGAGAGCAATAGTCCAGGCCAGGTCTTATTTGGGCTTTCTGGTTCTGAATGGGTACCCAAGCTTTTTACCAGCAGCTGTTGCAATTGTCGCAACGTGGTCGTGCCCGATCAGGTTTTCTGTAATGTTGACCCCTAACAGCTTGAATGGGTGGTTGTTCCGGGTGTTGGCTTGGGCATTTCTTGTTTGATAGCGTACAACACTGGGTCTTGGAAGCATTAAATTTTACCATATTCTTGAGCCCCAAAGCGGTAATGGTATCGAGATCCTTTGGAAGTGAAGAGGCCACTGCCAGTCTTCTGCATTCCAGCTCGACCACAGAGATCGGTCTATTGCTCATGGTGCCTGCATGCAGCGTACTGTCATACGCAAAACTGTGGATTGGGTTTGTAGTGCTAGAGAGTGGATCATTAATATGAAGCAGAAACAATGTCGGAGCTAACACAGATCCCTGCGGAACCCCAACATTGATGCTATGGAAAGGAGAGGAAAAACCGGTGCTGTAGGTATATTATACATTACTTATATGGATTAATTCTATAATGCAGCCAAAGTTACAATCCGTAAAACTTCATTTTTTGCTCTAATTCGGAAACTTTTCATAGTTTGTTGCACAAAAAGTATACGCGCTACCTTATACAGGGTGAGTTTTTAGTACCGGCTCGGTCGATAACTCCACTACTGTGATGAATCAAAAATTATTTTTTTAAACGGATGAATAAAAAATATCCTCTAGTTTTAAAATCGGCTATAAAAAAGCCCGCGACGCATATTCGTATACAGGGTGATGTAGAATGCAAAATCTAGATTTTCTCTCTTTTTTTAAATGTAACCCCAATATTTTATTATACCAAAGAATTGCTTTTAATATGCTCTTTCATATCAAATCGTATAACAATATTATTGTCTCCCATTTGAGATTTAAAAACAGGCTTTTATATTATTTTTTATGTTTCGCGGTGCGACAGAGCGCTTGCAAGTTATATGAAGTAGCTTCAAATTACTTAATTTCATTACAAATAATAAGTTAGAAGTTAAGGCAAGTAAGGACCATAGGGTACTTGCAGAGGTCGTGAAATCGCCTCGGGAGTATACATAGCGTAAAGAAAGCCATATCAAGAAGCAGTAGGAAACAAAAAACATGATGTTGCTGACGGTCAAAAAAAGATATTTGCAAAATAAAATAAAGATATATTCAAATTTTGCCACGTGACTTAAAACAAGGGCTGACGTCACATGTATCTTATCGATATCGACAATCGATACTGCTACAGCGCAGGTCAGTGAGATTCAACTGCAAACTATTTCTGATGTTTCTTTTTAAATATTTACGTTGGCCATGTATCAATAATTTAATTTACGAGCGTGTTTTGTTATATGGGTATACATATTCTCAAATGAAATGAGACTTCTCTTTTATCCTACTACAGCCGTAATTCCTCATTGAGTAATACTGCGAGATGCAAAATGCAAAACGAAATCATATCAGCTGCTCGAATGCAACCATATTTTCTTTGTGGTTTGCCAACTGCGCATTCGACTAGAGATGATCTGAATTCTTTAACAATGCGACTCAATTTATTGATACTTAAAGATATTTGAAACAGGCAATTAACCCACTAGCATTTTCGTTGCAATACATTTTTATATCTGATAGGTATCACAGTTCATCCTGTTTGTGACCGAGATTCGCAACTAATCGAAGCCATTATTTTATTTCGGCGCATCCCATTATGAATGAATCCAAAGATAGAATCTAATTCAAGCCCATCCCTACAAAGTGAATTAGTAATCTAGTAAACTTTTATTCTTTTGACTTTTGTACTTTGGTGTGTGACTGTGTTTTGTGGTTGTAATGATCAATGTCAAAATGTTAGGTTAGCACTGGCTATCGATATCGAATATCAATACTTTACATTCCATCACTATAGGATATTGCAGACGTCAAAGGTTGTTTGCGCGGAATTTTCCGGCATTTCAAACAAATTTGGAATATCTCTCACAGCCGATTCCAAAAAACCAAACAAGTGGTTTTGTCATGTTTACTATTGGCTTTAAGGAACGCGTAAACGGCATAATATTTTTTTCTGCAAGTACCCTATTTCTAAGAACATCAAACTAATTATCTTGATGTTTTCATGACACAATGGGAATTCTCCAAGTTCTCCAAGCAAGGGACGACTTTATCGAAGAAACTTCCATTGCATTCGTGAGTCATCACAACATGCACGCAAAGGGAAGTTGGAGGCCGTAGAAGCTTCATACCTGCCATGACAAACACACGTATAAAGCGAGGCATAGGTAAATCCGGTTAATAAACTCACTTTCCGACAATCGTGTTGGTAGTTTGCTGTACGCAGTTGTGAGTGTAATTGCAGGCAACTGCGTGTGTGCAATTAAGTTTGGTAGCCTATTGCTGGCGTTCGGGCGCCATGCGAGAACTAAAACCGCTCCACTGCCACTGGCTTGAATTACGAATGTAGCCTGATTTCATTCAGTTAAAGGTCTACACTTTGTAATAGAGATACAGTACAATAATAATTGCTATTTATTGTTCTAAAGCTGATTTGCACAAGAACAAATTTAATAGAGTAAAGTTACTTGACGCCATTTATATCTCAACCCATATAGGAATCCTCGCAAAAAAAAAAACAAAAACAATATCTGAGACACGTAAAAACGAGATATGCTCTTAAAGAATATTAAAAAATCATGTCATTTTACTTCCCACAGAGGGGAGTACCTATTGTGATCGCGAAAATTTTCGATTTTGAGATAATACGCTTTTTGGGCGTGTTATGACGTCTACATAACGAAAATCATTTCCGTCGGTCTGTCTGTCAGTCTGTCTGCCTATCTGTCGGTCGGTTTGTCTGTCTGTTGGCGTCTTTCTAACGTCATAATCTCAGTAACCGCTACATGGATTGCGATGAAATTTGGGTAGCGATATTCTGTGAGGTCCTTGTAGATAATACTGCTAAAATTTTGAAAGTCGCTGCATTGGCGGCGGAGTAATTAGCAAATAACTAAAAAAATTAAATAATCCTCAAACTTCGTTTTAACGGCGTTAAAGGAGTTCCTGATCATGTACTACTTTTTTTGGCGGGGGTGAAATTGGGATGGTGTGAATCTAAAAAAATTGGCTGTCTATTGACCTGTGAAAGAGAGTCCTAGTGGCATAATAATACCCTTTTACTTCCCACACCGTTAGGTGAGGGGAGTATTGTGATCGCGAAAATTTTCGATTTCGAGATAATGCGCTTTTTGGGCGCATGATGTTCTACATAATGAAAATTCACGTCACTCATTTCCGTCGGTCTGTCTGTCTGTTTGTTTGTTTGTCTGCCTGTCTGTCTGTCGGTATGTCTGTCTGCCTGTCTGTTGGCGTTTTTCTAACGTCGTAATCTCAGTCACCGCTACATGGATTGTGATGAAATTTGGGTAGCGATATGTTGTGGGGTCGTAGTAGGTAATGTTCCTATAATTTTGGAAATCGTTGTAGGGGGGGGGGGGCGGAGTAATAAGCAAAAAACAAAAATTTTCAAATATTCCTCAAACTTCGATTTTAGGCGCTTTAGGGGTTCCTGATCATTTTCTACTTTTTTTTGAGTGAAGTTGAATTTGGGATGGTTGGGGGATGGGGGTTGTAAAACTGAAAAAGTTGTTTTATTCATAATGGGCCATCCATTGACCTGTGAATGAAATACCTAGCGGCATAGTATACTTTTTTAGGTCTATCCGAACATTGCCTTGCTTGTTGTAGGAACCAAGGGACTTACAATTTGTGATGTATACATACGAGTATTGCTTTAGATCGTTCTATATTGCGTAACGCGAAAATGTTTGAATTGCTTTTAATGAAATTTTGAAACAGAATTTACTGTTGCGGCGAGAATGGAAAACCCGTCTGTTTTTGAAAAATCGTTTCAGTGGCGGCGCAGCAATAATAAAAAACTAAAAGTATAAAAACAGCTCAAACTCTTAGACAGTTTGGAGGATCCTGACCGTTCCGCATCGTCCAGCTGAAGCATGCAGAAAAAATGTGGCCTCCTAGTTCCTAAGGAGGGAGACGCAAGAAACTATTTAAGAGAGTTTTTGCGTTGGACGTTTTTTTGCGGGCAGGTGGACGATGATTTGGTTGGGGGATTTGGGGATTTGGGTGATTTGAGATTTCAAACTATAGCTTCATACAATGGAAAAATAATAAAATGGTACCATTATGTGTGGAAAGTACTGAGTCAGTCAACTTGACTCCATTTTTTAGGTCCATCCGATCATTGCCTTGCCTGCTACAGAAACAATGGGAATTTTCTGATATAAATATATACGAATATTGCTTCAGATCGTTCTGTATTGAGTAACATGGAAATTGTGAAATTGATTTTAATGAAACTTTGCCACAGTATTATTACCGTACCAAGGATGGAAAACGCGTGTGGTTTTTAGAAATCATGTCAGTGGCGGCGTAGCAACAATAAAAAAACTAAAAATATAAAAACTGCTCAAACTTCGTTTTTAGGCGTTCTGGAAGTTTCTTTTTTTCTGTTTTTTTTTTTGGGTGGGAGTGAAATTGGGGTGGTTGAGGATGGAGGGCTGAGAAACTGAAAATAAAGTTTTCCTATGCATCATAGGCTCTCCATTAACCTGTTTACTGGAGTTTTTGTGTTGGATGCTTTTTTATGGCAGGCGGGCGATGATTTGGTTGCAAGGGGATCTCAGACTATAGCTTCTTGCAAAGGGAGAATAATAAAATGATATCACCGTTATGTTTGGAAAGTACTGAGTCAATCAACTTGACTTCATTTTTTCCATCATCATCATCATCATCACGGTAGTAACTAGATTTTAGCTAATAGTCTGTAGGTTACAAGTTATAAGATTATGAAGGGCAACACCACAAGCTTTAAGGGCAACCAGGGCATGTTCGGATAGACCTAGCAACTGCACTACATCATTACGGTCAGAAATTTCTAAGGCAATGAAAATACCGTGACGAATTTATAAAACATTGTTGTTGTTTCAACTACTACCCAAATTGGCTCTTCCATAAAAATATGGAGGACCGATGAGAGAACGGCAAACAATTGCTAAGTCAACCACTACCCAGAGTTTTTCAAACTTGAACCCAGCTTCGCTAAGATCATCAGGAGAAGATTCAAACTAAAAAGTACCTTTAAACCATAATACTATTATTAGTACCAGTTATATCCAGTCGACTGACTGTCGTGTTTTACTTATTTTACCCTTGATGGTAGCACCTTGAAAATTTGAAGATGATGTATATGTGTCGAAGACAGTGGCTTGAGTTGAGTAATCAAAATAGAGTAACAACTAAGAGCAACAATATAGTTCTTCAAAAATATGACTTAAATCCTTTGTGCAAGGAGAGTCTGAATATATGCCCTATTAAACCACAAAGATGAAAAACATTCATTGCCTACTGCTTTATTACCGAGATTACTTTTGAGGTTCTCTTTTATTTTTATCCTTCACAGCTTTGAGCTTTAACCCTCGATAAAGATACATGTCTTGGTGCAACAGGTGCTCTACTAAGTTGATACTTACAGTTATCACATAACAACATAACCAGCACCAACTACTTATACGAATATGGTTTTCGTAAGCCTTATGTGATTTCAAGCATCACAGTTATCTATACCTGCGTGTTTACTGGCTTGCTTTTAAAGAAAGCTTTGATGTCTACACATGTATCTCAGCGTTTCACCTTTTTTGAAAAATCATGATCTCTGATGAGATCAATTAGATATTGTGATCAATATCTAATTTTTTATCGGTTTATCACAGTAGTGTGGTTAACCAAATTTGATGTCGCTGGTTATGCCAATTTTTCATAGAAGCAATAGCACATTCTATTCATGGAGTTCATGGTTTGTTCTCGCGTAATCTCTAGAACAGCTATGATACTAATGTTCAATTAAGTTCCAACATTTTGTCTATTTATGAAAACTCTGTGCACCTTTGTATGTAATTTATGCATAAGTTTTATGGATATCTGACAAGTCAGAAACAGCTTCCACAGAAAGTGTGCCCCTTTTAGCAAATATTCAGCTAGCAGAAGACAAGCATGACATTAAAGTGAAAAACAAAAAAAAATGTGCCTCCTTTCGCAAACATTCAGCCAGCAGAAGACAAGGACGACACTAAAGTCAAAAACAAAAACAAAATAAATGCGGAGTAAAATAGTCGCCTTACGCTCTGAAATTAATTCTTGTCATCAACATGCATAATGGCAGCTTTATAATATTCTTTGTGCGGTGTTTCCGCACAGCGGCTCCGCCGTTCACTTGAAACATTATTATATCATAAATGAAGGTGCAATTAATGTTGATATAACTACGCAGCCTCGGGTAGGCCGCCGCTAAAGAATCTTCTATTTGCTAACGAGTTGGTTTCGGAATTTAACCCTACGTAGAGGCAAAAATACCCTAGATACAGACTTCACAATAATGATTTATTTATTTATCTAGCGTATGATTAGATATATAGTACACATGAAAAAAGTCATTAAAAAAGTAAAACAGTTTTTTTGTTTTTTTTTTGTGATATAAATAGGAACTAGGCTATAGGTTAATATCGAGCCTGGAAATCCATTCTGCGGCTGATAGTTTGGCTTGCAGGAAATCCTTGTTGTTACCTAGATATGCTCTAAGGCCACATTCTTGTACTATATGTGCTTGACCGTTTGGCGTTCCGCTCCACAACTCCATATAGAATAATGATATTTATCTTTGGAATGGCACAGATACCTAATAGCAATATTATATTCAATATACAATACTGATACAATGGCGAAATACATGTGGTATCCAATGGATATGTATTGACTGTAAACAAATAAAAGTGAATTTCGTTGTGACAAATTAACATTTGATTATTATCTACAAGCCACAACTCATGTTTATAGAACAATACTAGGTACTTTATGTTACTAAGCAGATTCGTGAAGCTGACTTGATAAAGTATGTAGGTATTATATTATTTGACAAAAATCCAAAATACGACTATGACAAGTTTAATTGGAATTTTTGAGAGGTAGGAATTAGAACCGTTAACATGAAAACTTAGGTATCCAAAGGGCATGTGTTGAAATCCGACATTTGAATATCATCCATTATAATCTAGTCGCTTTCAATTTTTTTCACTTCTTTGCCGGCGGCATTGACTGCTTTGATCATTAGCCTCGTGTTCTGTGTAAGCTGTGTTACTACATCCCGGTGCCTCTCTAGGAACAGCACTGTTGATTAGGCCATATTTATTTATATCATAATTATTCATTAATTTTAACAAATTAATAATAATAATATCCGCGAGGGGTTGCTAGATCCCCTCAGTGGCGCCTCCCCAAGGTGGCGGATAGGGGAACGCCTCCCAGATATGGGTGGTACCGGGGAAATTAAATACCCGGGGCGGACCAAAACTAGCACGGTGGAATAGCGTCTGCATCCAGAGGATCGGCTATTCCTCAACAATTAGGACACGACGGATCTCCATGTGAGGAGCGGTACTCCGACAGCGTTTGACTCCATGTTAGGGGCGGCTGATAATACACCCGCAGGAAGCCACCCAACATCAGTAGGCTATCCGGTGCGTGGCGACACCGCAGGGTATACCGAAGCCCAAGGATGTAATCCAGCCGGCAACCTTCGCAGGTGCATCCTCAGGAGGCAATTTGGACGGCTGCCTCCGGAAATGTCGTCTGGGGGCCCTAAGGCCAACCACCTGACGGGCCCTATCTTCGGGTTCGACCACCCCGGAAGAAAAGCACCCACACCGAGCCGGTTTCGGAAGCCGGCGTTGGGCAAGGTGGCGGTGCTTCGAATTGCCCTGTTGACGACCCCCGCAATGACATGGACCGTTTTAGGTGGACGACGGAGCTCAAGGATGACCTACTGAGCTGCTACGAGAGCAGTAGCCCGCGCCGTAGGGGATACATGTCCCGCATGTATGAGAGGTGGTGTGAAATGCACCCAGAGCATAGCACGCTTACCTCTCAGAATTTGCGAGATTATGTATCGTACCTCCGGAGGCAGGGATATGTTCGTGCTCCAGCTCAGCCTGCCCCTTCGGCGGACGGAAGGCCTGTTAACCAGGCTGAAAGTTCGCCGGTAAGGCCCGCTGAGAGGGAAATCGACCAAGTCGTCACACCTGGGGATTTCAGAGACCGAAGGGCCTTGCATAACAACGGAAGGTCCTTGAAGCTGGCAGATTTGAAGAGAGAGGATGAGGTTGTGGGTGAACGTCTATCGGAGGCCTCTGACATTTGGAGCATCAATTGCGAAATTTACGCTGCGGCTCTGAGGCTAGCTAGACAGGGGAGAGTGAGAGACTCTCCTGTTGAGAGAGCACAGAGACGGGTGCGCCAAATGGAAGCGAAAATCCAGTTGGCTCGCCAGGAAGCATCCCGTATCCAGTGTGTGATGGAATATAGAGCGGCTGGGAAGCCTTTTACGCGCCGAGTGCGCCAGATAGCCTACGGGTTGAGACGCGACCATCATACACTCAGTCAAGCGGTACTGGTTGTTGTCAAGCAACACTGTCTTGACAGGATACGGATGCTAATCGCTGCTAAGCGATCGTTGGTGGCGCGGGCGAGAGGTCTGGAGCAGAACAGAATGTTCTACGAAAGACCTTCTCGCCTTTTCCAACAGCCGCCTCCAGCCATAGAGCAGCCGCCAACTGCTGATCGCGTGGAGGCCTTTTGGAGGGACATTTACGAACAACCCAAACCTCTCTCAGCAGACACTCCGGCCTTGGCGCAGTTCGAGTCCGTTTGTAGGAGGACTCCTAACTTGAATGTACTGCGTCACCCGATAAACACGGAAGAAATTCTTGACGCCTTACGAGGCGCAAAGAATTTCGCAGCTCCTGGCCCGGATGGCATAAACACCTACTGGTGGAAAAAATTCCCCAGTTGCCACCGGCATTTAGCTAGAGTTTTTAACTCGTGGCTAAATCAGGAGCAGCCAATTCCGGCTTGGTTTGTCGAGGGTCGAACCGTGCTTCTCCCGAAGACCGGAGATTTGTCTGATCCCAAAAACTACAGGCCAATAACATGTCTGAACGCGTGTTACAAGCTCTTCACCAGAATCTTGTACATGCGTATCCTTCAAGCTGTGAATCCTGTATTTCTCGACGTGTATGAACAGAGAGGGTCAAAGAAAGGAGTAGCTGGCTGCAAGGAGAACCTGTTGATTGACCGATGTGTCACGCAGGACTCTGTGCAGTACAAGCGAAACCTTTCTATGGCCTGGATTGACTATCGCAAGGCATTCGACAGCACGTCTCATGAGCTCATTGTGCGGCTGTTGGAATGTCTTTCGGTGGATAATCAGATAGTGGGGTGCATCAAACAACTGATGCCACTCTGGAAGACCCGGTTCACCATAACATCAGGTGAAACTCGGGTTCAGACAGAGTTGGTGTCATTGAAAAGAGGTGTCTTCCAAGGAGACTCCTTGAGTCCCTTGCTCTTTTGCATCTCACTTTTGCCTCTGTCCGTAGCGCTGAGAAATACTAAAGGATACAGCTGTGGCACGCCCAATAACCGGAGGCACAAGGTCACCCATCTGTTTTATATGGATGACCTAAAACTTTATGCCTCCGGCCAACGCGAACTACAACAATCGCTGAGGGTGGTGCAGGAGTACAGTCATGCTATCGGAATGGAGTTCGGGACAGACAAATGTGCATTGGTTCATCTCAAGAAAGGACGAAGCGGAGATAGTGGAGATGAGGAACAGCTCGTTGATGGGAGCATCTTGCGACAACTGCATGCCGGAGATACTTATACCTACCTTGGAGTGGCGCAGCGTCATGTCCAAGAGGCAACATTGGTTAAAGAGTGTCTCCGCCGCAAGTATTTGCACCGACTCCGGCAGATCTGGTCGTCAGAACTGTCCGGCAAGAACAAAGTCGCTGCCACAAACATGCTTGCGGTCCCATTGTTACTATACACCTTTGGTGCTATACACTGGAAAGTGAACGAGCTGAAGGAAATCGACACGAAGACCCGCAAAAGGATGAATATGGAGAGAAGCCTGCATCCTAAGTCCTCTGTCCCGCGAATATACCTCCCGCGACACCTGGGAGGGCGTGGACTATTGAGTTTGGAGCGTCTGCACAACAGAGTAGTACTGGCCACTGCCTGCTATGTAACGAACAGCACCGATCCCCTGATCCGCTTCGTGCGAGAGCACGAGAATGCGGGAAAAGGAGCCTTTCTTTTTAGCGCAGCGAAGCGAGCAGCCGAGGAGCTCAGCCTCACACTCGACTTCAAGCGGAGGTGTCAGCAGTCCATTACGGAACTTGCTCCCGCAGAATTAAAAGCCCACATTAAAACTGCCGAAGTCGACTTCCTCTTAAGACTTCATAAAGATAAGCCAATGCATGGAATCTTCTACAAACATCTAGAAGAGCATGGCTTGTCTGAGCAGTTGACCTTCTCTTTCCTAAGGTCTAGTGGGTTGAAGTCGGAGACGGAGGGCTTTATAATGGCTTGCCAAGACGGTGTCTTCAACACCTTGGTATACCGTAAAAGGGTTATGGGTGTACATGTAACCGACACCCATTGTAGAGCTTGCCGACAGGCGCCAGAGACGCTTATGCATCTCTTGTCGGCGTGTAAGACGTACGCTGGGACGGCTTACGTCCATCGGCACAACGCGGCTCTACGAGTGCTCTACTATCATTTAAGGCACTCATACGGTATCGATGAGACACCGGTGCTGCCATACGCTCCAGGGGATATAGAGTCCGTTGTGGAGAACGAGAGATGCCGGATTTACTGGAACTACTCGTTCCCCACGCTCGAGCTTGTACAGGCAAACAAGCCCGACATAGTCCTTCTCGACCACCAACAGAAGACGATGTTCGTTATTGAGTTTTCGGCGCCTGCCGAAGTGAACATCGTCTCTAAGGAGGAGGAAAAGCGGACCAAATATCAGGAGTTGCTCGGACAACTTCGCAGGCTCTGGCCAGACTACACTGTAAGTCTGCTGGTTATGGTCATTGGATCCCTAGGTGGAATGAGGAATACGCTGCTCTCTGCACTGCGCAAAATACCGGTGTGCCGTGCGGCGGCGCACATCTTAGCCGCCAGAATGCAGAAGGCAGTCATCCTTGGGTCCCTTCGTCTACTTAGGGCGCACGATTCGCGGACCCAGTGATTGCTCACCTCACGGTGTGAGGAGTAGTCATTGGGTAATGGAACAGCAGCTCGGTGTGTCGGAGCCCGAGCTGCACTTTTTTGTTTTTAATACATAATATTTATAAATAAATTTACAAAATAATTATTACTCTGAAATTATTTACGAAATCATTAGTTTGGGAAGGATGAGAGATTGCCTCTTGACGAAACGATTTGTAACCAAAAATGTATTATCAGAATAATATACAACAAAATGTACTTTATCTGACAGAGAAGCTAAACAGAAAGTAATCTCTGCGGTGTTGGTCAACATTTCTGTACGAGAATGATCTTAAATGTTAGCAATTATGACAAAGAAACACTAACGAACTGCTACTCATTGATCATATACTTTTAGCACCAACAACGAACCTGAAACGTTTGAAGTTAAACAGAAACATGTAGAAAGCTTCTCCATCAGTAAGCATCAAGTCTAAACATGCTGCTATAGAACAAATCAAATTATTTTGTTCCATATTTCCTTGTTCATATCATACATTCTATGATACAGGGTGTCCCAAAAAATAGTTTCAAGGGCAAGTCCAGAAATAGAGCACTCCTAGAAGGTGTTTATGCAATTTTTTGTGGTTTTGACTTTTTTCGTATTATCTTCTCAATCCTTGAGTTACAAGGAATCATGGCTCATAGAGGTAGGCATTATTGAGATACCTACTTAATTTTTTTTTTGCTCAATTACCTTTGTCGTCAGATTTGGTATAATTGTATTATGAACAATTCGTGAAGCCCGAAGTTAGTGAAAATTGGGAATATTTTAAATTATTCGAGCGTGATTTAAAAAAAGTCTCGAAAAACTTTTAGTTACCACTATCAGTATGAACTGTGAATTTAGTAAAGCTATTTTTATGGCATCACATTGAAAAAATTATCCGAACGATAATGGGTTTAGATTATCGTTCTTAGAATGCGTGAAAGAAAAGAGAAACAAGTGTCAAACAACCCTTTGGTTTATCCGAATATTAGTTTTGATCTGTTTGACTAACATTTGCAAGCAAAAAAATCAAGCAGATATCTCAATAATGTCTGTCACCCTATATGTATATCCAAAAGTACAGCTCTTTGGGAAGCCCGAACTAAAACCAAAGGAGTGCAGCTCCGCACCAGGACTAGTAGGAACACTGCATAAACATATACAGGGATCTAGATTGCTGGAGTGATGGATACTGTAAATGAGAGGAGTTATAATACAATAGGCCTTAAGGGTCCAGGGTATAGCGCGCGAAATTGAGAATCCAAGAAAAGACGTATTCTCGTGTTAGCGAGGAGGCGTGGCCACCTGTTCCCTTTCTCCAGTGTGTGTGTCTAAGATGGGGGCAGATAAGTCCAAAAATCCAAAGGTAAGGTAAAAGGTCCAAAGGTCACTATAAAAATGAATTTCGCATTTCCTTTACTTTATTTTATTACTTTAGTATTGACGGGGGACAGCATGGTCGGACGGCTCATGAAAAAAAGTATCCAAAAATAATCGGACCTTTTTGTATAAAATTTATGCATACATCAAATAACAGCAACACATATCAAAGTTTCTTGTGTTAAGTAGCTATCACAACTGATTGTTTGCATTTCGTATCATATGAGTGCTTTAGTTTAATGTGTTTTGTGATAATAATCTATCCGTTTCATTTATTATTGCTTTAACATGGGCAGAAGCAGAAATAGTGGTAACTAACCTAAGCTAGAGAAATATCAACATTAGAACACTTATTATTATTCGCATTCTTTTTTTACGTAACCGACCAGCCTTTCGAATGGAATGTGATAATTTTTTAGTATAGTAATCTTTTATTACCCGCAGATTCAAAGATCAATACTTCAACTCACTACAAAACTAATCGTACACCAGGTTTTTTTTCTATTTCATTAGACGTTTTACAAACATGTCTCATTCAGCTGACTTATGTCAGTTTTTACGCCTGGTTGAATATGTTTTCCAGTACGTAATCACATAATTAGAAGTTCAGTTTATCCCAGATGGATATTAATTACTCACTGTTCATCAACAACATGATTATTTGTCATTATTTTGGGTCGGCGTTCCTATTTAAGAGGTCTATATTTACACTATTGTATTTAATTCTAAACATCCTTGATAATATGAACACTTGCCAGCTAATTTACAATATACTTCCTCTGCTCAATAAACAAATATTTTAAAAAATTCATTGGAAACTTAACATTTCTATAATTTAAACCACACTTCTCTGATTCGAAACTACAGAATTCGTGACAAAAGACAAAGTTATGGCTCGCAGAAATATATTACGGGTTTCTTTGTACCACGTACAATGTAGTTTTAATGCATTTCCAAATAACATATAAGGCCACACAATGAACCTTTGTGTACGGTTGAATAGAATTTCCTGAATATAAAATTCTACTTACTCTATTTACCCAGTGTAATATTAGGTGCAAATTATTACCTTCTTTATGAGAAAATATACGTTTTTCAAACCTAAATGCCTGAGGGAAACATGCAATTTTCCTAGTGCTGTCCAGGACGCATATTCGTATGTAGCGGACGCAAAAGACTACGAGATCACGCTCGAAAGACTCTGAAGAGCAATCCGTATACATTTAGTAGAAGCTCTAAAACTCAAAGTAGTAAATAGTCTTCTACATAAGCAATATTTTGATGGCATGTTATTAAGTACCTACCGAAGTGATCAAAAAAGCTTTGTGATCCCAATAGGATTAGAACGCATTGTTTTCTCTAATATACTGATTTACTTAATCAATAACTATAAATTATAAAAGCTTTGCGATAGTTTAAAAATACATTGTTTTTTCAAAATACTCAACTATTTACATTTACACTATTTTTGAACTTATTGCCTCCAACATCCACACAAATTCATAGTGGATATGCTGCCGTCTTCACCCTACTGTTGCCGAGATATCTTCGTCATGAAAAAGTATATTTTTGTCCCATTCTCCTCCTCACTGCTAGCGTTGGCTGAATAGGAACGTTTTTTGTCTCTATAGATAGCGATAGAAGTCTTTTTTTTGAGGTAACGCTTTTATATTTGAATTCCTTATACATTATGTTGAGTAATGCAAGTGTAATTTTATAACAGGATAACATTGTTGGAGATCTTGTTTGATTTTAGAGGCTGGAATATGACAACCACCCACCTCTTAAGGCGGCTCCTAGGGAGAGCATAAACGGTCATTTTCAAATGATTTTATCCCAATTCCTGACGCTCTAGTTTTAAGTACTTTTGCATGAAATTTTTACATGAAGTTTAAAAGGAAATTACACAGGGGGCTATCGAAGCATTTTTTGAAAAAAATTGATTGAACATGAAATATGATCGCTTGAAGTTGCCTATTTTCTTCGTCAACTTTGTAATTTTTTTAGGAAAAGCCCAGAAACAAAAATGAAAAAGTGCTTCGATATCACTCTGGGCAATTTCCTTCTAAACATCATGTGAAAATTTTATGTAAAAATATTGGAAAATGAAGCGTCAGGAATTGAGATAAAAAACATCTGCAAATCGCCTCTCTCTTCAATTTTACAAATTTCGGGCGACGCGCTAACAAGACTGTTTCCATTTCTTTCTAATGTAGCGCGCACCTGTTTATTTATCACACCCATCGTCGGTTCCTTTTCAACTCCCCGCATCTTCCGGAGAAACTATTCCGGATTGTAGGAGCAGCGTTAATTCAGCAATCCCACTTTTCGAAGCCAAGGGGTACATATCTGTAAATCAGCCAATAAGGAGATAACAAATTATTTTATATTAATTATTATTATTATAGATCAACAGAATAAATTAAAGAGGCGGTTTCACGTAGCATTGGGATGCGATACACGATTTACTTTAAGAGAGTAGCAATTTTTAATTTTCGAAGTAACTTTTGTAATTGTCATTTGGTTGTTACTTACAAAATACTACAGATGAATGCTCAATAACTAGGCTGGAAGCGTATTAAAAAAAATCTATGCAACTTGCAGTTCGAAAATTAACTTAGAAGTTTGGAATGATTTTTTTTTTGGTTGCTGTGTTGCTTTTTCCAAACTTGAATGTGTTTTCGTCCATCAATCATACAGCGAAAACCAATTCTGTATTAATCTATTATAATTAGAAACATGAGTTTATGAAAAATGTGTTCTTCTGATATGTTTCACGAACGTCAAACACGGGGTGAGTCAATCTCAAGGCCTCGCACTATTGTGACCAAACGATATCTCTTTTCAGAAAAATGACTAAGTGAGAGTAGCTATGTCGAATTGGACTATTTCAAAAGTAATACTTATACAAGGTATCAAACAAAAGCGTCACATATCAAAGCTACATATGTTTTTTAAATGGAACATCCTGTATACAGGGTGTAACTTTTAAGGATGTCCACACCTATATTACCGTGTAGATCATGCGGAGCTGATAATTTTTCAATAAGCAACATGGGTCCGGAAACGAACCGTTTCGGAGATAGCGCTACCGGAAGTAGTCCTTTCTGACGCCTGAAGTTAGGCAATTAATCCGACGCCTTGCGGCCAGTGGTGTGGCCGGCACGGTCTCCGGATCTCAATCCCCTGGATTTTTTCCTGTGGGGTCACCTGGAAGCGCTTGTCTACCAAGCGGGTGCACCGCACATAGCAGAAGATCTGATTGCACGCATCATTCCAGCAGCTGGAGACGTCAGGGAGCAGCCACAGGTAATCAACGCTGCCACTGTATCGGTCATCCATCGAGCCAGATTGTGCGAGCAAGAAGGCGATGGCCATGTGGAGCTTCTTCTTCACTGATTTTTGACTGATCTCGGTGTTTTTTGTTGTTGTTGTTTTTTTGCAACGTTTTTTTTTGTTTTGTTTGTTTGGTTTACTTTTGACATTTTGGCCATGACGATTAAATGTTAACAAGCCGAATCTGTCTTAGCAGCTGATCTGTAACCCCCTCTCTCCTCTGCCAATTACGAGGCGTTGAATGAATTGCCTAACTTCAAGCGTCAGCAAGGATAACTTTCGGTAGCGTTATCTCCATAACGGTTCGTTTTTGGACCCATGTTGCTTATTGAAAAATGATCAGCTCAGCGAGATCTACATGGTGGTATAGGTGTGGACATCCTTAAAAGTTACACCCTGTATTATCGCATAATTAGATTCCGGGATTAATTACAATATGACTTTATGTATCACACTTGGGCCTTAAAATCAACCGTTTAGGTGCATATCACAATTTTTGCTGAGTCGTTATCAGAAAAAAAATTAATGTCGCAGCTATCATAAAACTTAGAAGACTGTGACTTTGCCACGTGACTAAGTATGAAATGCGTCAGCTTAAGGGGTCTGGATACACACATTTATACATACGTATTTGCCATGTAAAACACGGACTCACAATTTCTCGCATAACACGCTCTATTTTCAAACTACATATATAATATTTTAGAAGGCGATAGTTAAGACCGTAATGAATGACAACTATTTTCGATTTTCTCAAAAAGGTTTTTTAATGTGCAAAAAAACTCGAAATGCAAAATCATAGTAATACATTCTATAAATGCCTGTAATTTAACAACCAAACACGATATCAAAAAAGGCCAAATAGTTGCACAAGGGCAAGCTTTCTTCTTCAATTTGCTCTCTGAGTCATTACTGTAAGTTTAAAGGTAACTTCAGGAGCTTGGAAATGCGAAATTCATTTTTATAGTGAACTTTAGACCTTTGGACTTTTTGATCTTACTTTTGGATTTTTGGGCGTATCTCCCCTCATTTTAGACACACACGCTGGAGAAAGGGAACAGGTGGCCACACCTCCTCGCTAACACGAGAATACGTCTTTTCTTGGATTCTCAATTTCGCGCGCTATACCCTAGACCCTTAAGTTAGACGGCAGTTAATTTCCTGAAAACAGGTAGTGTTTGGTGACAAATGTCCGAGGCGTTGAGCTTGACTCGCCCTGTATATGACGAAATGGGGCTGGTGTTTTGGTTTTACATATAAATTTATTTATTTAGTGCTATACATCTTTACAAATTTTAAACGTTGCTATGTAGAGGATGATAATTTTGGTTGTAATACATCTTTACACACGAATTGTGCTTCGGCTATTCCCGATCGTGATGTCGAGATGTTCTGCGTCCACTGCATCCAGAACTAAAACCCGTGAATAAGTCGGACTAACTTGTGAATTTCAAAGCCCTTCCAGAGATAAATTGACAATGCAGCCTGCTCCACATACCACATCAATAATATGACGGCAATAGCGCTGACGAAATTTGCACCAGATATTCCCATGTCAGTATTCCTTTTGTACAGGATAAAGGGATTGTATTTTGCAGTAGGATGGAAGGAATTTAGTGAAGAGCTTCGTCGTTGTCGTCATCCTAGAACGCACGCGAATGCGGTGCATCACCAGCCACCGTCAGCGTATTTTAATCCGACTAAAGGCGTACACAGAGGAGAGGAAGCTAGAGAAGCTCCTTCTCAATTGTTCAATTGGAATTTAATGGCCAACTACACTGGGTTCATGAGCGGGGCAGTCTGGACAATGGTAATACCTCGGTACGCTGCTCTAGCATAAATACAGGGATCCTAAAAATAGTGCAAGAGGTAGAACCCCCCTAGAAGTATTTAAATCATTTTGGGTCGCAGGTATTGATCATTGACATATCTACTTGACTTGCAAATGCACATAATTGTATTTATATAAATCGTGAAACCTAAGGTTGGTGAAAATTTGGGAATATTTTAAATTGTAGTAGTAGTTTAGTAGTAGTTTATTGTGACAATGAATTAATACACAGATATGTGGATACAGTTCAATCATAGATAACAGTTTCACAATAAATTTGAAAAATGCCCAAGAAGAAAAGTCCTGTGCTGGGCATCGAACCAATTCATAGTGACAAAAAGATGTAATATATAGATACAAAGGTAGTTAGGAGTGTAAGAAAGAAATAACTCATAATATAGTAACAAAAGGTAGAATTAAAAATACTACTGCTAGAAAACCCTAAAATATACATAATAACTCAGCTCAATAAGTTTTGAGTACTATACATAAAATATAAACAAAATCTTGGATGTTTTTATACTACACGTAATACATTTAAATAGAAAGTAGGACCAATTAGTCTCAACAGAAAAAATACACAATATAATGGATGCTACGTCAATATTGCAATAAATATTAAACAAAAAAAAAATAATTCTGTAGCGTGATATGCCTCTGAGGCCGTTGCTAGAGCCCCAGCGTGGTGATGGGTGAACAAGTTTAAGTATTTACGTATTTTTTATTTCACTACGAGGTACCGTTTGCAACCAAATTTTCATTTTTTTTAAATATGTCACGTTGTTTATTTGTCAGGACAGGAGGTATCAAGTTTTATAATTTCGACGCTAGATACTTTTAGATGGTTTGGGTACATACTGGGTGAATAATTTATATCTGCTGTCATTTAAGCATGTTTCTATAGGCTTGTGTTTATTTTCACTTTTTTGGTAGAATGTTACAATATGCAGGAAATACAATCAGGGATTGTGGAATAGTATTTTAAGTATATGTTGGTGTATGACGTCGAGATTTTTTTTTATGGTCGGCCTCCCGCAAAGGCTGAAAGCCTATGGCGCTGTAGAAGCGCTGCGAGAGGACAAATGTCTGTTCACGTTAGATTTGAAACGCTGCAGGTTGTGGCCGTCGGGAAACAAATTCCCTGGCAGCTGATTCCACAGCGTCGAAGTTCTCCAAAAGAAGGAATGCTGGAGGAAACTGGTTCGGGGAGTAAGGACCTCCACCTGGTAAGGATGAGCTGGCAGAGCTTCTCTAGTATTCCTGGTTCGGACGGCCTTTGGTGTTATTATCTGGGAGAGCTCACTCGAACATCTTCCGTGATAGAATCTGTAAAACAGACATAGATCAGCCACCCTCCTTCGATGTTCCAGGCTGTGGAGGTCCTTTGTGAGGTTAGGCGTATCGATTAATCTAATTGCTCTTTTCTGGATAGTGTCCAGAAGCTTTAGAGAGTGCTTCGGAGCACATCCCCATACATGGGAGCAATACTCCAGCGATGGTCGGATCTGTGCCTTGTAGAGCAGCAGCAGTTGCTCTGGTGTATACAACTTCCTACAGCGGAACAAAACTCCAAGCTTCTGGGATACCGTTTTAGCAATACTGACGACGTGGTCGTGCCAGGACATGCTATAGTTGATGTTGATTCCCAAGAGCTTGACGGAAGGTGATTCGACTATGGGGTGACCCTCCATTTCCACGGTTGGTAAACCATCGTGAGACTTCTTTGTCAGTGTTGTTGCCTGAGTTTTTGGTACGTTGAACTGTACTTTATTTGCTAATCCCCACTCGATGTGTATTGTATTTGAATTTATAAATAGCGGATATTAATTTCTGTAGTTAATGTAAATATTGAAGATTACATAATAAGGTATTCAGTCAAGTCTCTGTTAGTACCAGTATGCCAATCATGTTAGATAAACAGTTGACACTTATTACTAATTAATCTAAGTTTTCATTTAAACTCCTTATGTTCCTATGCAAAATTCTTGAATATATGTTTAGGGTATTATCCATCAAAGTAGTTAATTGATTGTCGATGTCATTTAAATAAGTTGTTGCAATTCTATCATTGTGACATTCAGTTATATAATTACCCATCATAAAAAAAGAAAGAAAAAACTATTCTAATTTAAAACCGTCAGGATATTTTTTTCGCTTCTTTTTTTTTATTTATGTATATGAAAGAAAAGACATTTGGAATTACTTACAGCCATGGCGTCATTATATCAGTATTTAGTATTTATTAGTAGAACGGGTTCTAGGTTTTTCTTGTGCTATTTTGCTTAACAATACTGTAGGTTTCTCCCTCGCTGGATTCTTCGGAGTGGATAGTCCTTGTTTTGGAGCAGAAAGACCTCTTGCGCCTCTACTGTAGGGGTATGAGGTGCGTTGTTTGTTCTGGTTTCTTGATATTCGCCTGCTTCTAGTTCGTCTGCTGTGTATGTGATTCCATTAACAATATTTTTATTGTTAGAGGGTAGTTAAAAAAAACGTCTCGGAACAAACTGGACCGAAACTATCTCTATCATAGCATAAACCGGAAGTTCCGTAGGGATCTATCCTGACGTCTACATTGTTTCCGCTCACATCAGTGTTCTTCACCTTCTAGCACTGTAAACTCACTCCACAGTTCTGAGTAGTAGACCGATGGCTGTGGCCAAGCTGGAATACATCAAGTTAATAGTTGTAACTTTATCAGATGATCTGATGATGTCGGATTGGAGGCTGGAGGTTATACTCGTCGGCATATACCAAACGATGCGTACTCATTTGTACTGAGACTTACATCACTTCATTTATTGTAATAATAAGCATTAATTTGTGAGAGCTTTAATATGCAGATACATCAAAACAAAAGTAAAATACAGCACCCTAAATAGCATTTAGTTGGACGCCCCTGGTTTCTATATCACTTTAACCGAGTAACTGCCTTAGATACAATGCCTTCTCACTGCAACCTCTCTTAACTGAAATTCCGTGCTCTGTACGATTTTCCATGCCACAATGCTTGACAGTCTGATACGCTCAATCCGAGGTTCACCTTGTTTTCAAATCCGCTAAAGCAGATTGGCAAATTGTGTATAAAATAGCTGACACATACAAAGCAAACTTAGCTATATATTTTTCGTAGCTATCAAAGGGCATCTTTTACTTCCCACACCGATAGGTGAGGGGAGTATTGTGATCGCGAAAATTTTCGATTTTGAGATTATACGATTCTTGGGCGTTTTATGGTGTCTACATAACGAAAATCCACGTCACTCATTTCCGTCGATATGTCTGTCGGTCTGTCGGTCTGTCGGTCTGTCGGTCTGTCGGTCTGTCGGTCTGTCGGTCTGTCGGTCTGTCGGTCTGTCGGTCTGTCGGTCTGTCGGTCTGTCGGTCTGTCGGTCTGTCGGTCTGTCGGTCTGTCGGTCTGTCGGTCTGTCGGTCTGTCGGTCTGTCGGTCTGTCGGTCTGTCGGTCTGTCGGTCTGTCGGTCTGTCGGTCTGTCGGTCTGTCGGTCTGTCGGTCTGTCGGTCTGTCGGTCTGTCGGTCTGTCGGTCTGTCGGTCTGTCGGTCTGTCGGTCTGTCGGTCTGTCGGTCTGTCGGTCTGTCGGTCTGTCGGTCTGTCGGTCTGTCGGTCTGTCGGTCTGTCGGTCTGTCGGTCTGTCGGTCTGTCGGTCTGTCGGTCTGTCGGTCTGTCGGTCTGTCGGTCTGTCGGTCTGTCGGTCTGTCGGTCTGTCGGTCTGTCGGTCTGTCGGTCTGTCGGTCTGTCGGTCTGTCGGTCTGTCGGTCTGTCGGTCTGTCGGTCTGTCGGTCTGTCGGTCTGTCGGTCTGTCGGTCTGTCGGTCTGTCGGTCTGTCGGTCTGTCGGTCTGTCGGTCTGTCGGTCTGTCGGTCTGTCGGTCTGTCGGTCTGTCGGTCTGTCGGTCTGTCGGTCTGTCGGTCTGTCGGTCTGTCGGTCTGTCGGTCTGTCGGTCTGTCGGTCTGTCGGTCTGTCGGTCTGTCGGTCTGTGGGTCTGTCGGTCTGTCGGTCTGTCGGTCTGTCGGTCTGTCGGTCTGTCGGGCTGTCGGTCTGTCGGTCTGTCGGTCTGTCGGTCTGTCTGTCTGTCTGTTCGCGTTTTTCTAGTCTTGTAATCTCAGTAACCGCAGCATGGATTGTGATGAAATTCGGACAGCTACTCGTATATGCTATGGGGTCGTAGTAGGTAATGCTAACATAATTTTGAAAATCGGTGCATCGGCGTCGTCAGTAATTAGCAAAAAGCAAAAAATATCAAATATCTCCCAAACTTCGTTTTTATGTGTTTTAGGGGTTCCTAATCATTTTCTACTTTTTTTTGGGTGGGGGTAAAATTGGGGTGGTTGGGGGTTGGGGGGTTGTAAAACTCAAAAATTTGCTTTATTCATAATAGGCTGTCCACTCACCTATGAAAGAAAGACCTAGCGGCATTATACCCTTTTTTAGGTCCATCGGAACATTGCCTTGCGTTTTACAGGAACCAAAGGACAGAATTTTTTGATGTATTCATACAAATGAGTATTGCTTTAGATCGTTCTGTATTGTATAACCTGAAATTAATTTTAATGAAATTTGGCCACAATATTATTCCCGTAGCGAGGGTGGAAAACGCGTATGGTTTTTAGAAATCGTGTCAGTGGCGGAGCAGCAATAATAAAAAGACTAAAAATACAAAAACAGCTTCGTTTTTATGCATTTTAGGGGGTCCGGATCATTATCTATTTTTTTGGGTGGAGGTGAATTTGGGGTGGTTCGGGGATGGGGTTGTAAAACTGAAAAAAAGTTGTACTCATAACAGTTGGTAACGAATTATATCGTATTGTCAATTCAACTACAAGATGTCATTGGATTCCAATGAATGATCCAATCGCAGCCTGTCGTTGAATCGAATCTGTGTTTGGTAATTGATTCTAAACTCCTTTCTTTTCCTTGGACCAACACATTTTCTTGCGACGACAGCTGATCGATTCGTTTGGATGTTTAATGGTGTGATTTTGTATGAAGTTATAAGGAGCATGATATAAGAATTAGACATAGGCCTGCACCAGTTGTTGCATTTTTACCTGAAATATAACTGTCTGACTAATCTGAATACCTACATTCAAATGTGGGCGTTAGCTCCTCTAAGCCCCAATTTTTCAGTAGGTACTCCATTTAATATATAACTGGACACATTTAAATCACTCAATTGCTGATGCAGAAAGCAAAAACACAAGATAACACAGCACGGCTAACACCGAAACGACACAACGGAACAGAACGATACAACCTTGTCCATGTTGGCGGGTTGGCGCCGATAATAATAAGATGATCCGCCTGTTCTTTTTTTACGTTCATTGAATCGGGACATCAGTCCCGCCGAATACTACTTTACCAATTTCTTTAACAGCATAGACAATCTTTTGAAAGCATGGTTTATTGTTCACGTAGTGGTTACCATTTGAAACAAAATTAATTTTTATCACATGAATTATCACGAACTGCTGCTGCAGTAATAGTTTTTGTACATCGAATAGATTGTATGCTTTGCTTAAATGAAACATAGAGTAAATTTCGAAAACAAAAGGATGTTTTGATTGCATTGTATGTCAGTACTGGTACTAGAAGGATTATACATATCGTTAGAACGAATATAAAATTATTTTGAATTTATTGGCGTACCTGTGATTACTTCGAATATAAGGATTGAATTCTTTCAACGACATGGATTTGAAACAACTGTAAATATATTTAAAGCGATGCAAAAACATCCAAATACTAACAATTGGTTGAAACAGAATTTTATCTGTGTAGCCCAGTCGAGCATACTGCCAAATAAGTGACCACAGTGATAGCAGTAGATGCTCCTAGGTTTAAGTACCTATAACTTGTATTCCCAAAATTACAGAACCTTGTTGAATTACCAGATTTAAAAACCGCTATCTTCCCGTCTTGGTCGTAAATTCTTCTCAGAAACTTAACTCATATGTATGTCGCTATACAAACTCAATTTATATTCCTTTTCATTCTATTCCACTACAGTGAACTTGGCAAGACTCACAGGGATATCCTCTTACCTACAATTTTAAACATTAAAATTCAATTTTGGTTGGAAGGTAACAAACTTTTTATGATAAAGTTGCCTACGTCTAATGAAAAAAGTTGCTTCAGCTCGCGATGGGTCTCAGTTTTTAATTGGCTTTCAGGCTTGACGAGACACAGTTTCCCTCTCATCATGGGGGATGTGTATTTTGTTCATATGGAAAACTTTTGGAATGAACTTTAAGCTTAATTGAACCTCATTTGGGGATGACATACAAAAAATATACCTGAAGGAAGTAGCTAATTGACAATAGGTATTTTGAAACACTCACACTGAATGGTATCCATGTACAAAACCCACATAACACATTCAAAAAAATTTTGTGAACAACGAAGAATAAACATGTAACAATAAAAACGCTGATTGGTGATGAGCCACCAACCAACATATTGCCCATAGCAACCAGCAGCTCAATCGGATTGTATAAGACAAGGGCCTGTGGGTGCGTGCGTGTGTGCGTGAGTCTAGCTAGCCGCCAAGAAATGAAAGCATGACAACAATGGTTTAATAAAGATTTATTCCGTATATATGAATGCAGTACATATTTATATTTTATCTATTTTTGTTCAAAAACAAGAACTTAGCTTCGGTGGGAAGTCCATTGTATAGTTCTCGTGGTGCCTTTCCAAGAGAAGGTGGTGCCCCAAAGGAGTGTGGTGATGGCATCCCAAAGAAGTATGATTATGCGAAGAAGTGCTGGTGGCACCCCAAAGAAGGGTGATGCCCCGGAGAAGCGGTGGTGTTCACATGGTGGCACCCCAAAGAAGGCTGGCTTTCTTCAAAAGGAGTTTCGGTGGTGTCACCCCAAAGAAGGGCGGTGCCCCTCCAAAGAAGGGTGGTTTCCTGTGAATGAGTGATTGCTGATATTAGCACCTTGTACAGAACTTCACAGGACTTCACGATCTGTTTCCGAAGTATGGATCTACATGCGTTCTTACATTTTGATAAATTGCATTCACATACTTCAGAAACAAATCTATGAAGCAGCATGGGCATATTGAAAAGCCAAAAAGCAGACAACTTTCATATGTTCACATGGTAAAGATTAAAAAAACTACATATATTCACAAGAGCGAACAGATAGAACAGTAGTTAAAAAAAATTCATAAATGCTTTACATTTACAGTACTACCGGATCTTTTCGGATATATGGTAGTGAATAAAAAAAAGTATATATAAAATGTGTTCGAAAATCTACAACTTTTTCCTCACCCCTCATAAAACGAAATCACACAAATGTCCAACAGATCTTTTCATCTTTATTAGCAAATCTGACTGCTAGGTATCTGTACATAAGGAATGTTATGGAAAAAATGTGAAACATTAAGTACACATAAGATGAGGCATTTTAACACAAAAATATATGGCTAGAAACAAAGAATAATGTTCAGCGACTCTTTTGTTAGATAATTAATAAATACACAGTGTATGATTGACATGATATTTAAGGATTAAAATGTTCTCCATCACGTGTTCATGGAAAAAATTTACAAATTGGAAAAATCATACTCCTACACATAGCTGTAAAATAAAAAGCAGAAGCAATAAAAATATGCGAAACCATAGCAGTCAAATCATTATGATTTTGCATTGGGAATATAAATTCCTTACCTCGGTTACAACTTGCACACGCACAAAAATTGTCTTAAAGAGGCTATTTTATGTGTTCACTGTTCGAGTTTAAATATTGAAAGGGTCGAGGTATGTGTGTCGATGTAAAAGGAAAGGTTGGTAGAGAGAGAGAGCACACCCCCCACTCAATAGATTTTCCCAAAATTTGTGCGCAGATTGTATAATATAATAATATTTCCAGCTGAAAGAAATAGACATGGGAAAAGAAAGAAGTTAAAAGTAGTAAAATCGAACAATTATGGAAACGTTACTAGTATAATGAGGAAATAGACGCTAAAGATGGAAGTTATAAACTATTTGTGTATGGTAGCCAAGTAAATAATATGAAAAAAAATGTTGAAAACGGGTGAACCGTTACAAACAAAAGTCGTTTTCACCCGCTTCCTCAGTCGAACAGTGTCATTCACATAAATTCATACTCGGTTCGTTCGTTTCATATTCGAATACCTTTCGATCGGTTCGAAATTGCTACAGATCTAAATTAATTCTATTTCTGCTATTATCACACATTCCGACATTCAATATTGGCTTAGTGATACTGGATTTTCTTTCAATAGAACAGTAGTTCTGCAAGTATTTTGGCATCGGTTGCTTTGTGGGATCTCCGTTTAAGAGAAGATTAACAGTACTAGGCTCACTTCTAATTTTGTACCTGAATGATTTATTTGAAGTTTAGATATGTTTTGTAGATACAGAGCTGCTGTCTGTTGACCGGACAATATTGAAACATATTTTTCAAAATCGTTTCGTAATATGCAGGATATTTGATAATTTCACAGCATACCATTCTTAATGGAACTTCCTATATATTATCTCATTATCTCGAATTTGAATCGCACTGATTTTTTCTGTTCCGCCAATATAGGACTTCATTATCCCCAAGGTAGTTTTATGTGAAAATCTTAAAATAAGCATGACCACGTATTATTTAAAATCGATAACTGAGGGCTAAGCTATCACGGCCAGAATAACTTGCAGTCTAGTTGTATTGCAGTTAATCACATTTTTTATATCTTTCATATTGTGCACCGGATGACCCAAAACTTATAACAATGATTTTCTCGGTTATTGGTTATTTCAAATGGATCACCAGATTTTACGTCAACTTCGGAAACTACTCACCAGATATTCGATACTCTCATCTTTATTTGTTACATTCTATCAATCTTCCTCAAAAACTGTGTTACTGAAGTGAAACCTGAATAATATATAATTATATTCAGCCTCGTCTCATAAATAAAGACAATTGTAGTACCTCCGCCTCTGGCTCATACGTCCACAATCTTGAAAGATAAACAAACGCACGACCCTTTTCCTACCTGCTCCCTATATGCGTCGATAATATCCAGTTTTCGTCTTTGTGTGAATACGTTCACATCGCAATCACGAGTGAAATAGATATCGGTAGTGTAAATTTGTTTTTTTTTTTTTTTTTTTGGAAAAATGCCCAAGAGTAAAGAAAAAAGGAGTCGTATTCGGTCGGTCGAGGCATCGGACATTTACAGGATGTTCAAAAGGCTAGACAGTCGACTTGATAGCCTAGAAGAAAAATATAAGATCGTTAATCGGCGTGGTTCAAAAAGACGCCGTGTTTCGGTTATCCGAGATTCGGAAAGTGAAAGTGAAGCAGAACATTCTCCGTCTCCCTCTTCTGGAGAAGGGACATCGGACGAGGAGAGCGAAGGAGAGTGTCGTGACCGTGCCACCCCACAGCTGACGGAACCTGTTACCAATAATATTAATATTATTCAGACTGCCGGAACAAGTGGAACTAGCGGTAAGCAAAAAAAAAAAAATAGAAAAAAAAAATCTAGGTATCAGTGTATGATAATATCTCTCCGTTTGTGATAATGGATGGTCTTAGCGTTACCTGTTTGTGATGACAGGACACACGTTTTTCTATTTAAAGTAATTTTTTTTGTGTGTTCCGGAGACCCTTTCAATAAAACATAGTATTATCTGTTTGTGATAACAGATTGTGTCTGTTTGTGATAACAGATTGTGTCTGTTTGTGATAACAGATTGTGTCTGTTTGTGATAACAGATTGTCTGTTTGTGATAACAGATTGGGTCTGTTTGTGAAAACAGATTGTGTCTGTTTGTGATAACAGATTGTATCTGTTTGTGATAACAGATTGTCTCCTTGTACCTGTTTGTGATGACAGGACGCATAAATTTGCGAAATATTGACATTTTTTACATCTTTTATTCTATTTATATTACAGAGGAGCCAAGAACAGACTTGGATAAAGACATCTTGTCTATTTTGGGAGAGGAAGGGCTAACAAAAGACCTATCTGCAGACCCCATCCATGCAGACATCGCTTCCCGGTGGGAGAACATTTTGATTGGTGGCCTAGAGGAGGACACCAAAAAGGTTTTAGTGGACAGATATCTGCCTCCATCAAACTGCATGGCGGTAACCCCGCCAATAATGAACCCGGAGGTTAAGATTGCCTGTTCTGAAAGTGTCATGCGTAGAGATGAGAGGATATCTCAAGTGCAGCACCAAATCGCAGCAGGTTTATCTGCAATCGGTTTGGCCTTAACAAGGATGCTGAACAAACAAGAGGTAGAAGACAACAAAGACGATATAAGGCTATTGAGTGATGCCGGTAGGCTTCTAGCAAATGTCCATCACTCAGAATCGAGATCTAGAAGAGAGCTTATTGCTCTTAATCTTAATAAAGAACTTAAAGAGACCTTAGTGAGTACTCCAATTTCAAAATTCCTTTTTGGAAATGATCTGGAGGATACAATTAAGACCACAAAGGACTTGGAAAAGTCGGGACAGCAGTTAAAGCCAACAAAGCAGATGTTTGTCAAATCGGCACGTAAAGCAGTTTCGGAAAACTACAAAGGTCCATTCCCATACAAGTCAGCAGGAGCCAGGAGGAATGGATTTCTGACCCCGGCTCCAGTTTCCATCAGGAGGTCTCATTATCCCACCTCAACACGCAAGGAGACCATTCACAAGAAACAACAGAAGTTTCGGCAAAGCTATTACCTTCAGAGCAACCAGAGCGACAGGAGGCGAACTCATCGATCCTAGACATACAGGTCAGCCAAACAGGGGGACGGCTAAAATTGTTTTCAAAAAGGTGGCAAAGTTTGTCAATACATAGGACAGTGCTGTCTTATATTAAGGGAATGTCAATTCCATTCGTTAAAAAGCCAGTACAGAATAACATGCCTCCTGAGAGTAAAGGGTCTAAAAAGGAGATTTCCATTTTAAAAAAAAATTAATTAATGATTTGCTAAATAAAGGGGCAATATCACCTGCCAAACAATGTAGAAACCAATTTGTATCAAAAATATTTTTTGTACCAAAACCAGATGGATCATACAGATTGATTTTAAATTTGAAAAGGTTGAACTTTTTTGTTGAGAACGAACATTTCAAGATTGAAGACCACAAGGTAGTGTCTCGTCTAATTGGGAAAAATTTCTTCATGTGTCGCATAGATTTGAAGGATGCTTATCATCTGGTTCCTATACGAGACGCACATCGAAAATACTTGAGGTTCATATTTCAGGGGATAACATATGAATACAATTGCTTACCATTTGGGTTAAGCTGTGCCCCTCGAATTTTCACCAAACTTTTGAGACCTATAGTTGAGAGGTTAAGGAGGCGTGGGGTACTTTTAGTAGTGTATTTGGACGATTTTCTGGTTTTGGGAAAATCATACGACGAGTGTAGTAAGAATACGCAGTTGACCTTACATTTTTTGACATATTTGGGCTTTTTAGTTAACCCTTCAAAATGTAGTCTTATACCCAACCAAATATGTAAATTTTTAGGGTTTTTATATAACTCTCACACAATGGAGATCTCTTTACCAGAGGAGAAGCAACTTAGAATATGCAGAATTTGTAAAAGGTTTTTAAAGTTAAAGACATGTAAAATTAGAGACTTTGCAGAAATTATTGGTATGCTGGTATCAGCATGCCCAGCAATTAAATATGGGTTTTTTCATATTAAATCCTTGGAAATTTACAAACATGTTGCCCTAAAACAAGCTGGGGGTTCTTATGATGCCCAAATGATGGTGCCAGAAAAGCTAGTTCGTGATATCAATTGGTTCATGAATATGAACGTTTCATCCAATCATATTCGGTTGTCTACGTTTCACTTAGAAATATTTTCAGATGCATCTACATCAGGATGGGGAGTTTTTTGCAAAAAAAGAAGTACTTTTGGTTATTGGTCAGACAAGGAATATGGACAACATATAAACTATTTAGAGCTTTTAGCATTATATTTTGGTTTGAAGTGTTTTGCTTCAAATTTGTCAAACAGCAATATTTTATGTCGGGTTGACAATACTACAGCAGTAGCCTGTATTAATAAAAAAGGAAGTGTTAAATTTGACAGGTTAAATGAAATCACAAGAATGATATGGAGTTTTTGTGAAAACAGAAATATATACATTTTTGCTAGTTATATAAATACCAAACACAACATAGAAGCAGATAGGGCTTCTCGTCAAGTACATAAAGAGACAGAATGGTGCCTGTCAAATGATGCCTTTCAAAAGATAACGCGAGTGTTTGGAAAACCAGATATCGATATATTTGCCAGTAGATTAAATACGAAATGTCCTAGGTTTATATCATGGATGAGAGACCCTGAGGCATATAAAGTGGATGCGTTTACCTTAGATTGGGGCAAATTAAGGTTTTATGCCTTCCCTCCTTTTTCTATGATCTTAAGGATGCTTCAGAAAATAATTGAGGATAAAGCTGAAGGTATAGTGGTGGTTCCCCTCTGGGTCTCGCAACCATGGTATCCTATCTTTAGGTCATTACTAGTTGGTAAACCTGTAATATTCCATCCTAACAGATTTTTACTTACATTTAATAGGTTACCACACCCCCTATGGCAGAATCTTTCCCTGGTGGCAGGGAGGTTATCAGGAGGGCATTGTTGTTAGGAGAGGTGCCCAAAGACTCATTGGATATATGTTTAAGTTCTATTACACTCTCTACGTTAAAGCAATATAATACTGCCTTAAAGTTATGGTGGGACTTTTGCACATTAGGTAATATGAATCCATTTAAAGTTGAAGTTCCCGCCGTCCTACGGTTTTTAACTGCACATTTTAAAAGAGGGGCTTCATATGGAACTCTAAACAACTACAGATCGGCCATTGCACAAATTGCAGGGCCAGACTTGGGGCAGGACTTCAGACTAAAAAGATTTTTTAGGGGTGTGTTTGGCAAAAGACCAGCTCTGCCGAAATATGATAACACCTGGGATCCAGGAATAGTTATAAACTATTTACGTGGTTACAAGAATGAGGACATTAGTTTAAAAATGCTCACCCAAAAATTAGTTAGTTTAATGGCATTAGCAACTGGGCAACGAATTCAGACCCTAGGCCTTATTCAAATCGACAACATAACGATGCATGATGATAGAATTGAAATAAAAATTACAAGTAGAATAAAGACTTCTGCGAAAAATAGAAGTCAGCCCTTTTATAGTTTTGCCATTTTTCAATACAGACCAAAATGTTTGTGTGGCTAGAGCTCTCATACATTACTTAGAAAAGACTAAGGAGTTACGAGGTCCTTGTAAATATTTATTTCTCACTCATAAGAAGCCATTTCACAAAGCCACGTCACAAACTATTGGAAAGTGGATCAAACATATTTTAGGCAAGAGTGGTCTAGACACATCAAAGTTTACTGCCCATAGTACACGGCATGCTGCAACGTCAGCTGCCGCCAGGAAAGGGGTCAGCTTCGACCAAATTAGATTAGCGGCAGGTTGGAGCAAAAGATCTGGTACATTCGCGAATTTTTACAACAGGCCTGTAATATCTAATCAGGAGTTTGCCAACACAATTCTTAATTCATGAAAGTGTTTTTTCTAAAGATTGAAACTGGTGTTAGAACCTATAAGTATCAGGTTACGTAATGTTGCCTTTTTTTTTCGTGTTTTTTGTTTTTTTTTTGTGCTACAACTAGTGCTAGGCAATTTAGGTATATATGTTACACATGTATGTTCATATGCATAGTAAATAAGTTATCTCCATTCGGGTTAACTGTTCGTTTATTACAACGTTTATTACAGCTCTCGCATATTTCTGTGTGTACAAGTATAGATATATATAGATATATCTTCTGAAGTGGATTAAATTTTTGAAGAAATTTATTATTGTTTAATTTGTATAATTGTTGCAACTTCTTTAAACATCTACAATTGTCTTTATTTATGAGACGAGGCTGAATATAATCATAAGATCAAACGAACTTACCAAGTGATGTTCGATCTTGATTATATGAAGGCCTCGTCGAAATAAATAAAGTCCCAACCCATCCCATATTATAGGGCCCTATTTGAGTTGCAACAAGAGCTTTAAAATAAACTGAATATTATCGACGCATATAGGGAGCAGGTAGGAAAAGGGTCGTGCGTTTGTTTATCTTTCAAGATTGTGGACGTATGAGCCAGAGGCGGAGGTACTACAATTGTCTTTATTTATTTCGACGAGGCCTTCATATAATCAAGATCGAACATCACTTGGTAAGTTCGTTTGATCTTATGATTATTTGATACTAGATATCGTTGAACTAATACGAAAACTGTGTTATGTACTTCCATCTCCCATGAAGGCACATAAATTTGGGAAACATTTTGGTACCAGGGTGATATTAGTGTACATGATCATGTTCACCCACATAACAAAAGTATATATAGTGTACATACATTGGATATTGAATCAATGGATATGTATATCAACAAATGGAGCAAGAATTTCCAATGGATGTCAAATAGACATCAAAAAAATATACATTTCATGTACGTTTGTCGCGAACTTTCACATCCGTGGCATATTCATTGAATGTACATACGTACGTCTAATGTACATTCATAGTATATGTAACATAGACTAGGTATGAACATGTATATTCGTAACATATACCATGTATATACTTACATACCAAAGTATATACAATGTACATACAGTGAATATGTATATCCACAAATGGAGGATGAACGTCTAAGGGATGTAAAATAGATATAAAAAATTTAAATTTCATGTAAGTTTGTCGCGAATTTCCACATCCATGGTATATCTTTGCACTTTCATTATGTATTGTTGACAATTCAATTTCTAGTTACAATAATAATACTACTTGGCAAAACCGATTACTGTGATTGTCATCTCTTTCCTGTTGGATGACATGTCTAAAATCACAAAGAGATCAAGCTAATAACATTTTTTAGGTGGTTTGTTCCGCTTACAACTTACCGTCAAACGCTGGATGCGAGTGTTATCAGGCCAGAAGATAAGTAACATTGCACAATACTTCACTCGATCAGGTAATCAGCTACAACCAGCACCAAAATAAACGTTTTCTTCAGTCTATTAATTGATACAATTCGAGTCAGGCCATCAAACTGAGTCGATTGACACCCCTTTTCAGCCCGAGCGATTTGATTAGGTTATGTCAGGTAAGGTAATGAAATATCCAAACTTTAAAGTGGTGTAGATTTTCACCGGAATGTTTCCTCACTCTGTAAGTATTCAAGTTCGCGTCAGGATGTCCAGCCACATTGATTAACACCCATTTTGAGCTCACCAAGTCAACTTTTTTTGGATAAGTTAGGTTAGGTAATGAAGCTTCAAATTGCCATAGTTCTTCACCAGAACGTTTCCTCGGTCTGGGAGTGGTCTCGTTCGCTTTAGGCCGCCAATCCGAGTCGTTTGACACCACCCTCGACCCCAATTTTGGTTTTCGCTAAAAGGCAGTCTTTTTTTATACCTACGACCCAATAGTTGGATCTTCGATTTTCACCTAAATATTTCCCAATATCGCTTGAGTAAACCATTTGTATCCTCTGTAGATGACTACAAGGCCTGCTTCACAATACATTTATTTAATGTCACTCTGACAAATTTATTAATCATTCACACACGGTCATCAACACCTCACCGTTCTCAAAATTCCAGTGCATTTCTTTTTCGCTCATTTCAATACCTCCTCCACTCCCCCCATCTTCGAACAAGATGTCAGAAAAATGGATCCCGAAATTGTTCGACAAAATACTCGGCCCTAACATCATAAGGGACTATCCACACGGGATTAACCCCCTCACTTGGAGGTACTACAAGAGGAACTATGCTTGCATCCCGTTGGTGGCCATTTGCGTGGCAGACTATAGCTACATGGTGTACTGCTCCATAATGGGTTTGTAAATTTTTTATTGTTAAGGTGCTGCTATGCAAATATATTTTAGTTGCAGTTTCATTTTAGGTTATTTTACACTTTACAGGTTCTGCATTATAATATTTATGGAATCGTTAAAATAGGTAATTTATGTATTTCCAATAGAACTCGTAAGAAAATTTTAATTTATAAGGCCCTTTGCCGAACCCAATCAATCCATAAAAATCAAAACGTAAGCTCTTCCAGAGGTAGCTTCTAATGAAAATGCAATTAAAATGTGCTCTGCATAAAATCACATCTACCTTTCTGTTTAAAAAGTATTCCTATGTATGTTATACGGCTAAAAAATGTATTTCCCGTTTCATGTATATCTTCTAAGTAATCAAGTACTTACAACAACCGATGTGAATACGAAGCATATTTTCGTTTGATATTTGGAGTAATGAAAAAAATCTAACCACATACCAAGCTGATTTTTTCAAACCCAACACGTGTTTCGCTATGTTAACATTTTCGAGTTTGAAAAAATCGGTTAGACTGTGTAGTGTTTGCCAATAAACAAAATTTCACTGAAAAGACAAAACTTCTCAAATGATCTGAGCTGTATATTGTAAGGCTGTGGCCAAACTCGATTTTGTAGGATAGGAAGGAGCTGGTACCGATCCCATTAAATTGTCAAATATATTCTATGATCCATGACGATACGGATCGTTTTTCATTGATCTATTGGTGTTGCCTTAACTAATTGGACTGTAATTAACCAGAAGTCGCGTCAATGCCAGTTAGTGCTAATACCTCCGTGGAACTTCAAAAAAGAATACAGATATTCACACTTACCTCAATACAAATCTAAATAACGATATTTCAGGAACATGTTTTGGGGCCCAATTGTCGCAAGTTCAAGTAAAACCAAGGTAACATTTGAATCATTCATTCAAAGTGTTTCAGTATACACTTTTTTGAGATTACCTAAGATGCCAGCCTTCTCTAACTTTCATCATAGTCACAATGTCTTAACAGACATGTTGTGAACTCGTAAAATGCATTAAGTCGGAGCTAGTATTGCCGACACGAATATTATGAATAGTTTTGAGAACTGTAGCTCGCCATCGTTCGCGATTTACTGTCAATTCAGTGGCGCTCTTGATACTCATATCCAGCAACTGTTTCTTCGTATCTACCCCATTCACTATATACTTCAAAACCGAAGTGTGGACATCTTTCTCTTCGTTCCTTAGGGCCGGCTTCTCAATGTCCAGTTAAAAGTTGCAGGTAGGTAGCTGCCAGTTAGCGTTTCTACGGATATAAGTCAGATAAGATTTACGTGAATTCGTAAGTTTAACCTTCAGTTGTTTAAACAATTTATCTAACAATTTGTTAAGCATTAACTTTCAGATAAATATTAAACTGGACATTGAGAAATCGGCCCTTAGTCATTCATTTTCCACCACAGGATGGATTTTTTTCGGACAAAACTCCAGATTACTTCGATTTTGCTCCTTTGTCATATCTTACAAAGAATACGTCGAGCTGCCAGTATAGGCAAAAGTTTACAATCATTTCACCTGCCGAAGTCCTATGTTTTTTTTACTTCTCCGTCAAAGGAGGGGTAAGTTATTAGAATCGGCTCGTTTTCGCAAATTTTACAGAAATCAGCATGTTAGGTGTCATTTCCAAGGTAAAATCACCTCCTGACTCATTTGCTGAAAAGGAAATGCTATGTTATATTATTATTTTTTTGAGTAACCCCCACCACCCCCCACCATTAAATCATAGATTTGCATCAAAAGTATACCAAAAGATATCGAAGAAAAACATCTTTATGACAATAAAGTTTGAAATTATTTTGATCATTTTTGTGACAGTTACTGCCATTTTAGGGTTCGAAAATTTGCTACCTTTTATGATTTTTTATTCCGACGTTTTGAAAATTTTGTGGCAAGCACGGTAGCGTTTCCGACATAAGAAAACATGCTCTTTATTGTGGCAGCATCAGAATTTCACATTATTACATAATTTTTTGAGTTACCCCGACCCCTTTATTATTATTACTATCATCGTCGCAGCGAGACCAAAAACTAGATGATTTTTGTTTCTAATGTTAACCTTTTTATAGTGACCAAGTTTGAAGAAAATTGAAAAGCTTTGGTTTTTCGATGTGTCA
Source organism: Callosobruchus maculatus (assembly GCA_951848785.1). Taxonomy (NCBI): domain Eukaryota; kingdom Metazoa; phylum Arthropoda; class Insecta; order Coleoptera; family Chrysomelidae; genus Callosobruchus; species Callosobruchus maculatus. The sequence goes on along the minus strand of CATOUR010000042.1, from coordinate 402,396 downwards.
TTCTGTACGTCCGCGATTTCATTTTCCAACGAATACTCAAAAACGCCTCGATTGCTCCCAAATTTGGCCAACTTGAATTAATAAAGGTCCCTTTGAGTTGAAAAGGTTTTGGTGTCGAACGGACGATGGGGGGTCAAAAAAATGTAATGTAACATAAAATTTGATAACACCAGTTGAAAGAGAATGTGCCTTCATGTCTAAAACGATATATAACATGTTAATTTTTTCTGAAATGGAGGCTAGAAAACTAAATAAATTGAAATAGTCAAATGTATGGACAGGGTGACCTAAGAAGAATGGACGCCGGCAGTATCTCGGTAACCGTTAATCATATAACTTCTAGCAAAAAATATTATAGGTAAATCGGCTAAGAGAAATCGCTGGAAATTATTTTCAAGTTTCGCAAGTAGCCGCTAGGGGGCGCAACTGTTACGGTCAATCAGAAAAACTGCTTAATTTTGCTGTCAATTGGCCTTAATTTTTAAGATCTATTCGCATTGATTTTTTGTTACCATCTTTGCTATCGAATTCATATACCTAATACCTTGTGATCAGCTCAAATTGACGTTTAATAATGATGAAAATAATAATAAATTTTATACTGTAATTTATTTTTGAATGCTTCTTTAAAAAGTTCCATTATTATGAAAATTGAATACCGCAGCTATTGGCGCAAAACCACGCCACCTGGTGGTTGTTTCAGAAAGTCAAAATATAATTTTTGGTGTTTTTGCTTGAGTATTATCTATAAAATGATTACTAAAACGATTATACGGAGGCTATATCCCTATAGGGCGGCAATTGTTTCTGAAACTCAAAGCACGCTTGTCAGAATACTTGTTTTACTGATATCTCCGGTTTGAAAATAGCTAGGAAGTTGAATCTTCTGCTGACTTTTTAAGAATTTTGTGCTCTATATATTTATATCAAAACAGATATTGCATACCATTCAAAATTTTCGTAATAACGCGTAATAATTGTCATGATGTCAAGTATCGCCCTGTAGCTACTGAGTCAAGATAAGCTTCGACAATTTTTATGTAACAGATTATTAGATAAGAACAGCTGTTTCAAACGAGACCTAGTTTGTGTTATTCCGTTAACTTATACAAAAGTTACGGCCATTTAAATAAAAAGCTCTGTTACACTCCATCTACATCTTACAAGGTAGAGCAAAAAACGATTAACAAAAAAAATCGAAAACTGTTCAGTCTACATGGCGGTAGAATTTATGATATACCTTTATTTGCATTTTTTTTAGATACAGCCGTTTTTCTGATTGACCGTAACGGTTACGCCCCTAGCAGCTACTTGCGGAACTTGAAAATAATTTTCAGCGATCTCTCTTAACCGATTTACCTAATAATGTTTTTTGTTCGAAGTTATATGATTACCGGTTACTGAGATATTGCCGGCGTCCATTCTTATTAGGTCACCCTGTACAACAACCACTTGAGTGGAGGAGGTTCCTAGAACGAGGTCTACTCGTTCAGCGTTCGCATTTTTTCAACTGTAATATGTCATTGCAGCCTTTGTGAGAACAGATATCCGGCTTACAAGAAACAGTCCGTCGCAAAACGAACTATATGATTTACTGATACACCCCGTGAACAGAAAGTTCAGAACATATTTCCAGACTTTTCCGCCACAACCGGAATTGCACAAGACTTACATGGACATGATAGCCGAGGAAAACAGACGCAAGGAGGAGTGCGAGTGCAAATAATAGGAACAAAAATAAAATTAAGATATAATTAAAAATATTTGTATTTCGTTACATGTAAGCACAACTTGAACATAATGTGTGAGTGTCTCATTAAACATCAGTTCTTTATTCATTTTTTTACTTCTCAACTAAAAAACCTCATCTGGCAAAACAAATTATTTCCTAACGTTTTGGGCACATCTGTAGCCTTTGCCAAAATAGGAATAAATATTTATTTATTGATATCAGCCCCGGTAGCAATCATTCATTTGAGAACTAACATCCTGCATAAGTACATCCAAAGTGATGGCGAATAATATGTTGGTGATGGGCGAATAACGGAACTCGAATGAGGTGCCGTTTTGAGTTATTTAATACCTCATAACCATCGACTTAACTAGGCAGTTAGGTTTCGAAATATCGCATCAACTACTCAGGGTTAGCTCTTAAAAAATAAGTCACTAATCCCAAACTATCTCTTGTACATTTTGTACTTGGATAAATGCTGCATCGGAGGTCAAAACGTAAGCAAAGAGGTGATATTGCAACCACATTTCAACAGGTCTGGGTTTAAAGTGGGTCATTAAAGCGCCATGAATCAGATACAGCGACAAGTCTTAGAAACTGTACTAATGAAAATACAATTCTGAATTTTTTGAATTTATTAGGCATAGCAATAAAAAAAAATGCAAAAAACCGACTGATGTTTGCTGTGAAATTTTAAGTTGCTCAGGCAAAAAATTTGTCAAATATTCATCTAAAATTTGTTTGGCTATCCATAATGACCTCAGTTTCTGAGTACAATAGTTGGACATAAGACCAACTGCTTTTATCCGCTTTTCTTCCAACTCTAGGTTTCCAGTAAGCCTAGGGTAACTTTTCTCGTTACTTCCATTGGCTCCGAGTAATAAGCTCTTAGTAATATCATTTACAAAATAAGAAGTTCTAAAAGGTATTATGTCCGATTTGGGGAACAACTAGATCATATTTAAGTACGTTAATAAGGTATGCTTCACAGGGCAGGTATTAACTCTAAGATGAAACTATCTAAACTTATGTTTTACGTGCATATGGCAGGGGAATAGCTACTTTTTATTTGATGCTAGTTTGTGTCAGAATAGGAACTTCAATTTCAGATGTAATATTTTCAACTTTAAATTAAGGGCATAAAATATATGATAAAACGTTGACAATAAAACTATTTTTAAGCAAAAGATAAAATAACAAAATTACCGAAAAATCAAATCATACAAGATTGCCAAATGCTTTATCTATATCTAATCTAGGTATAAGCAAAATTGAGGTCAATCCGAGTATTAAATTCCCACAATTACTCGAAACAAACATTTAAATATGATAATAGTCATTCATTCATTCATTTGTTTGAAAGATACAAATAATGCCACCCCTAGAAGGCTCAGCCTTGTGGCAGGGTATATGCATACATTAGACAATAGTTATAATACCTCACAAACATTTTTTATAGTTTCATATCTTCTAAAGCCAGCGATAATCCTGGTTAGTACTCTTTCATATCAGAACTGGATGGTAACTGTTGACAGCTTTCTTTGGTGTAAGTTATTTTTCCATAATATGTGTGTTATTGGATATCTTTCACAGAGGGGCACCGGATAATACTGTACTTGGTTTTATGAGCTTCATATTTATGTTGAGATTCAGATAGTTCAGTTTTAAATTTGTTTGGGAAATCATTGCAAAATTCACTTTAAATTTTTACAGTAAATATTTAGAAAGCCTGCGCTATATTGCTAAAATACAGTATTTTGTCCTGGATTGAAATTAGTCTGGTTCCAAAACAATTAAAAATCAATGAAAAGCTTAAGTACATCACCGTTTAGCATAATTGTAGCTCCTGCAGATGACTTGCGGTAAATTGCATTTTGTTGGTTTCAGTGTACATACCTAGTGCTTGGAAGTTACAAGTTATAGGTTACATTGCGTCTATCTTGTCAGTTACGGACCACCAACTGCTGTAAGAACAGTTATTACAGCCTTGTTGTTTCTTGCTAACTTCTGAGAACCGAGAAGAACATTAATCATCACATAAATTTAACAAGTAACGCACTATGAGGATGATATAATTACATCACTGGATACTCGAGATCTACCATAAGTTACACGCTAATCAAAAATGATGTACGCGTAGTTTCGAGGATTCTTGATAAGTATACCAGTTCTCATCAAAAAACTTATTTGGCATGGAAGATTAGGTATAGGTTTACCAGTAATCTCATTTAATTATTGTTCCTCGGTCTGCTTAGAAATTAATTTCAGAATCATGGCTAGGATATGCTGCCACAGCAGTCAAGGATTCTCAGAAAGTACAACCAAACATATCTTTACACAACAGCAAATTTTTTAACCTTAAAGTTGATGATGAATTGCTGGCCATTGCTACAATGATTTCTGATGATAATTTAATAACGCAATAAAAAATTACCACCTTTTTATTGAATCAACGCTTTATGTTATCAAATAAAACCCTAAATATTTGTATAGTGTATCCGATGTCACTTGGAACAGCAAAAAAACGCTTTGATACATACGGCGCGCAGCTTTTACTAATCTTATAATAATAATATATTATGCAATAAATATGAATATTTTCAAAAATTATCAGAATAGGCGTCTTAGCTGAAAAGATACAAGCATGTCAGTCAAGCTTTTTCAAGATACAAGATTCTTTCATAAAGTGCTAAAATATTATACCTCCGTTTAGGTAGTACTTCCTTATCAAAGAAAAAGACTTCCATTTTATTACACTATATAACGAAATCATAATAGAATCATTGGAAGGTGAAACACAGTATCCATTTTCTTTTTTCAAGTTCATATTCAACACATTTCTTCCACATAGGCAAGTTGCTGCAATTCTAGTCACTGCGATTCGCTTAATTGTGCTGCTTGGTTATTTTTTCGTTTTTCTAAAGTGTACCCCAAAGCATCTCTATTGGGTTAAAAATTCAGTAACAGCTTTGGTTGGACGAGTTGACAAGAGTCAGGACGCCTTCTTGTCCTTGGGGTGAGAAATTGTCCCTAAAGGCGGATGAACCAGTAGATACATCTGGTCAACGACATGAGGATGCAGAAAGCAAATGGGAAACTACTGCATTAAAGATCTTAAAGATATCCCAAGACAAACTCGTAAAATGAGTACAGAATATTTTGCTAGTTCACAACATGTCTGTTAAGACACTGTGACTATGATGAAGTTAAAATAAGTCTTATGTGGTCTTATGTGTGAGGAAGGCTTATCACAATAGCTAAAGTAGTCTGCAGTTGACTGGTTGTTCAGGATTTGCACACTGCATTAATAAAATGCGGAAGCCAGTATATGTTTTCTCTTTGAAGACGGAAGGAAAGTGTAATTATTTACAATAAGCGCCTCATCTGCGCCCTGTGTCTGTTGAAAACATTTCCATTTTAATTAACTTGCAACACTGCTTCACGGTGCTTTGCCTTTGAGAAATTTGCCTTGAAGAGATTCAAATAATATTCATAATTCAACTTGTTTCTTGTTAAAGACGTCTTATTTGAACGTTTCGTTTCAGTATTCAACTAGTCGAAATAAGCTTACATTAATAGATTGCTCAAGAGTAATTAAGTCTAGGAGCGAAGGAAGATCTTTATTACTAGTCATTTCTTTTTCTTCACTGTCTCGAATAAATAAATTTTTTGTGGCGTTTCTTGTATCATACAACTGTATAGACAATGGTAATACATTGGGAAAGCCGTCCTTCCTGAGAATTTCAAGCAAACCGCAGTATATTTTCAGGACGTCAGCTTTCAATGTCTGCCATGCACTAACGTATTTCTTTGAGGACATACCCCAAATAATATTATTCACTAGGTACCGTATTTCTGTCCACTTTAATCTGGCGAATAGTAATTCTCCGATTACTATCTAACCATATCTAATTTATTTTTATGAACACCATTTTCTAGGTACCGCCAATCTAGGAAAAATATATATAGAATGACAACAGGCAGGCACGTATTTAGGGGGGTCCAGGGGGTCCGGAACCCCTCCCCCCGAAACGATATAAAGTGCCGTCAAAAAAATGGAATCCACAAATTTTTGCACCCCCCCCCCTTCCGCAAATTTAAGGATTTAAGGTGGCAACTCTAATCTGGACCCCCCCCCCCCCCGAAAGGTCAACCAAGTGACACCCATAATCTGGACCCCTCCTCAAAACCAAATCCTGGATACGTGCCTGACAACAGGATAGAAAGGTTGCATGAGTTCGACGAAAGTAACGGAATGATTACGTTGGAATTAATGTGTAATCAGATTTTACGGTGGTGTTTATTTTTATTAGATCTTCATCATTTTGAATAAATGGGTAAGATGTCAGAGGTTGTATATGCTGTAATTTCAAGATTTGAAAAATATCAGTCTGGTTTGGAAGACTTGATTCATGTAATCAGCTCTTGGTCCTATGAGTAAGGGGCTTTATATATTACCAAAAGTCCATCTTACAAACCAAAAATATGCAAACAATAATCAACTGTTTCATTCTGAAACACATTATTGTAGATTTTTACGAAAACGGTGATTGATAAACAAGACCCACAAATTTTACTTACATATCTGCAGAAACTTGACAGCATATTTTTTCGATTCTGTTGTCAATGAAAAAACGTGAAATCCCAGTAAATTTACAGGCAACATTATGTTTATACATATTATGTATTTCTCATGTAAGAATGAGCAACCCAAATCGTGGACATAGAAGCTAAAGATACTTACAAAAGCAGCACCCAAGCATTAAATAGCGCATAATATTAATATTAACATGTGACAAATTTTCTGTGACAGTGCGCATGTCATTTTGTCCTGCAAATAAACACGCATATCCAAGTTCTTGAACTTATCCTAATGATATCATTTACCGTGAAGTGAAAATATTGCTGTATAGATTTTCTGAGATACTGAGATACATTTTTATTTTATTATCTTTATACGTCACGTGACGTGATGTGATAGTGAAGTATTAACTGTTCACTGATGTTTCGGCCAACAACCCAGAGCGTTTATCAAAGTACAAAAGTACAAAAAAAGTAGCAAATAGCATGGTGATCCTAAGACACCTATATACACCTGTCATTCTAGAGTTATGAACAATGCAAATGCAACTGTACGTGTTCTTTAAGATAACGAAAAGAACAACGGATGCTGTCAATCAGTATCACTAATTGCAACATTTTGTACCTTTGTACGATAAATGCTTCAGAGGTCCCTACTATACATTTACATATGTGATATTCCTTCAGTATAGCTTAAGGTGGATTCCTTTTTTCGATCTTCTGGCTACAAACATATCTGGAAGCTGAAAGCGTATTTTTAATTCATAATTTACCTTTGGTCACATAATCTCCTTCTAATTTAAATGGAAAGTGTCTGGCAAGCGTTGGAAGGCATAGGGGTACCAAAAAAGATCATAAAGTTAACCAAGATATGCATAGAAAACTCTAAAGCCAAAGTTATGGTAGGAAAGAACAACACCGAAACATTCTCCATTAACAATGGCCTAAAACAGGGCGATGGCCTGTCACCATTGCTTTTCAACATAGTGCTGGACATGGCTATCAAAGAAGCGAATATTGGCTTGGAAATATTTACAAATAAGGGCCCAGAAATGATCTTGGCATATGCCGATGACATTGATACGGTAGGAAGCAGCACGATTAAAACAAAAGAAATATTCATGAACATAGAGAAGGAGACCAAGAAGGTAGGACTCATGATCAACGAGGACAAGACCAAATATATGCGGGTCGGACGGAGAGCAGGAAGGGACAGAATAGGACAGAACATAACCATGGACACCTACAATTTTGAATGTGTAAACCAATTTCAGTACCTAGGAGCAGTTATAACCTCGGATAACGATATCACCAGCGAAATAAAAGCAAGAATACAAAAGGGCAATAAATGTTTTTTCGCCTTGCAGAACCTGTTTAAGTCCCGACTGATATCTAGGAACTCCAAAATACGGATATATTCGGCAGTAATCAAGCCAATTGTAATGTACGGCTTGGAAACATGGACAATGACAAAGCAGAACGAACTAGTGCTAAGACGCTTTGAACGAAGGATGTTGCGGAAAATCTTTGGACCAACAATAGATGAGAGAACGGGTCAATATCGAATAAGAACGAATGCGGAGCTTAACAACATGTACAGAAGACCGAGTTTAGTAAACGAAATAAAAGCACAAAGGCTCAGATGGGCTGGACACGTACAGAGATCGCCGAATGAACGTCTTATAAAGAGAATATGGGAAGAAAACCCAGTAGGAAAGAGACCTTTAGGAAGACCAAGGCTCAGATGGAGGGACAATGTCGAAGGGGATGTAAAAATCTTGGGAGTACGGAACTGGAAGGAGGTTGTGCTGGACAGGGACAGATGGAGACGAGTCGTAGATGCAGCTAAGACCCACGAAGGGTTGTGACGCTACGAAAAGAAGAAGAAGAATTTAAATATTATCTTAGAATAAAAAAATCAAATGGCTTACAATAAACCGGGTTAGTACCGGAACGCTTAAATATGTTCATAACTGTCAAAGCTGGAGCGACAAAACTCAATGGCTGAGGGTTTTGTGAGGATGCAGAATTCAAAAAGTTGCCAGATTTACCACTTCTACGTTATACGTCAGAATTTTGTTACTTTAAATGCGTACCCGGTGTGTGTGACTTAATTATTTTTACTGCAGTGCGCATGTTGAGTTTAGCAAAGTCTCATAATTTTAGAATTTTGTTTCTATTAAATACTGAGATACAGCAACACCGCTTTTTCAATAAAAAGTAATCGGAACGCTTAACGATCTCCAAAACTGTTACAGCTCGAACGATAAAATTCAATACTTGGAGGTTTTCGAACATGCCGAATTAAAAATTGCTAACAACAGTGTTGTCAGATTTACCACTTTTAGGTTACACGTCATACTTTTGTTATTTCAAACGTAATGCCGTATTTATGACCTGTAACCTGAAAATGGTAAATCTGATAATACTGTTATTAGCATGGTTGAATTCTGCGTGTTCAAGAGCCGCCAGGTATTGAATTTTATCGTTTCAGCTGTGGCGGTTTTGAATTTATTTGATATTTAAGCGTTCCCGCACTTCCACTGAAAAAGCGGTGTTGCCGTATCTCAGTAATTAATAGAAGCAAAATTTTAAAATTATGAGACCTTACTAAGTTCAACATGCGCAATTCGTTCCATCGGACATTCCATTTAAAAAAATAGAATCTTGACATGTGTAACGTAAAAGTGGTAAGTATGACAACATTAGGCATTTTTGAATTCTGCATGTTCAAAAACCTACAGGTAATGAATTTTATCGTTCCAGCTTTGGCAGTCTTGGAGATATTCAAACATTCCGGTACTTTTTACTGGTATACGATAGAAAAGGTTATGCAGTTAGACCGTGAGTGTCTGGTTTTAGGTGGTTATTTCATTCCTATTCTCGGGCTATATACTTAGTCTTCGGTTAGTTAGCTTTCTAATCCCAATTTAAATATCATAAATCATATAAGTAATAAAAACATTGGAAAGGGTCATTTCGTTGTACCGCCTCTCAATCCCAATACCTATATCGATCACTATTAAAATCAGACAGCTGCACCGCTAATGTTTTTTGTGAGGCGCAAGGCGGAGAAGCCATGAAGGTAGCATGTAGACAGACCTTCCCTAAAGGTTGTGGCAGCCGTTTTCAGTTTTCACAGTGACTCATTTCGGCCCCCTAAACCAAACGCTCTCATGTTTGCGTGACTGTTGATCATTCAAATACACTCGCTATCTCCCTTACTCGTTCTATTTCCCGTTGGCGTTATTATTTCAGTCGCTAGATAATTATTATAATTATTGGAAATGGGCTTTTTATACAAATGATGTTCTAATGTAGCAACTGAAACATTTTATGATACACAACTTTGACACCTTATATTTAGTTTATTGTCAACTTTTTCTGCCATGTTTAAGAATTTTTAGGACACAAATTAACGACAATTGCAAGTTTGTGTCCTTTTATTTTGGTTATCAGTATTGCACTAAGGTACTTTTAGGTAAACCACAATTTTTTTCCAACGAGGCAGCAGCTTTGTTGTCTACACTTTAGATTTACACGCAGTATTTGGCTTACTGTTCATGATTTTGGGTTTTATTAACTCACATACTTAACTGTGTGGGGGCGGGTCAGAATATCTCCCATCGTATATATCTTCGTGTAGTAAAAGGCGACTAAAAGGAACCGAACTACTGTCGGTATAAGCAGTAACCTCTTCTCAAGCTTTGGGTGGACGAGTTCACAAGAGTCAGGACACCTTCTTGTCCTTGGAATGAGAAATTGTCCCTAAAGGCGGATGAGCCAGTAGATACATCTGGTCAACGGCATGAGGATGCAGAAAGCAAATGGGAAACTACTGCATTAAAGATCTCTAAGATATCCCAAGAGAAACTCGTAAAATGGGTAATGCATTTTACGAGCTCACAACATGTCTGTTAAGACTGTTGTGACTGTGACTGTTATGTTATGAATTCACATACTTAAGTCAAGATCTTTTGAGAACACTCCTTGTACGCAATACATAATATTATATACTGGTTCAGCAATATACATCAGGAAACCTCTGCACAGCATCTGACTGATAAGGAAGATTATAATCAGACATCATCTATTTAGACATCAGCTATTCATTCTGAAGCATAGGGTTAAAATATGTCATAGACGTTCGGTTTCTAAGGGCTCATGAAGTGAGGAAACTACAATGGATTGGAGTCTTAGTTATATAGGAATGCCTAGCTAACGTCATCAGTCTAATGTGATGATGCTTCATATTCCAGTATGTTCAGTTATTTATGCAAAAAGGTATATATTTTATATGTATTGGCATTAGAAGATCGGTAACACTCATTATTTGTATAGTAGTAAAAGAGCTGGTAAAGTTCCATTTCTGGACAAGGTTTACCACTTTAAAATATCAGGAATGAAAGGTTCCAAGTGACATGCTCAAAATGTGACCCAGACTATAGAGCACTGTACAAAATGTTTTAAGTATTATTGTATTGATTTATTGGTGTGTTTCGATTTTTTGATATTAAAAGTAGACTGTTTAACGGTAAAAGTTTAATGAATCTCGATTAATTGCTTGAATCGCTCACAATAATAACAAAACAGGAAATATATAGAGTAAGTAATGAGCATTTTAATGACATTTTAATGGCTGCCCAATGGTTCTGCCCTGGCACTGGAATTCCCACTGCATCCACAGAGCTGCTGCTATGTTGCCAAGTGGACAAACTCCTGAAGTCGCACGTCCAATCATACTGTAATAGGTTTGGAATGCTTTAGTGTCTTCTGTTTCAATTGAAGTATATAGAATATAGTACCTTTCCTGCTTTCTAGCTTTGACTCGCAATAATGACTTCGAAATTGTTTCGTTGCTAAACATACTGCATACTTCATTTCACTTACTTCTGATTCAAATCGTAAAGTAGAGATGAAATAATTTTCATTTTTAACCACAACTCATTTTTTCATGTTCTTCATATATCCCTTTTCAGACTTTTGCAAAACATCGCTTTCTAGAATCAAGAGTAAGATTCAGAATTGAGAAGACTAGTAACACCAATGGAAGACGGAGTCATTATTCAGACCTAAAATATAGAACTCCTATCTTTACTAACAATAAACGATATACCAAATAAGCTTACCGACAAAAATGGGTGATATGTTTTCCGTCATAACGATATAATGAAACTTTTGAAAAAAGTTATACCACTTCCAATAATGATTTTTTTTCTTCTTATCGTGAGAACTAAAGATTTTAGACGTTGCTGATTTCATCATTTCTTGTAAGAAAGTATATGTACAAAATATCACAATACATACATTTCCCTAACGGTGTGATTTCTATTTCGATCCCTTTTCTTCTGTTAAAATAGTTAGCCATGAAATTGATCATTCGATCCATCATAGTAGATGCTGTGATAATTAATAGTATTGTATAGTAAGTGATTTTTTCATAACGAGTCAATAAAATGATCCATTAATTTTCTTTCTTCCTAACGGTGCTTCATAGATATGTGCAACAGAATTAATGAAGGATACATATCCTCCATTCTGCTCCATAGCTATTAAATTACTAAGCATTCCATCCTGGAATAACACACTTAAAGCCCACTGTCGAGTGTACAGATGATAATTAATCAAAATATACGTCGACGATTATCGGGTTAGATCGTGCGGGAAGGGCTATCCGCCATAACTTCAATCAGATTAACATGCCCCCTTCGTTAAAACCTTGTAGCGACATAGCTGCAGCATCTGTTGCTACTGGTCTTTAGCACACTACACCGTCGCTCAGAAACAACAGCAGGGCGGTTTTTTTTAAATTGAGTGAAAGTGATTCATTTTCATTCACTCCATTCTACCTTTCTACCTATTGATACCATTTCCTTATTTTCTCATACCGTGAAGCACTCTAAAAAAACAAAAGTAGAAAACGATCAGAGATTCCGAAAGTACCCAAATATCGTTCCTTTCCTCCTAACAATATATGGACAATGGCAGGAGCCTAAAATGGTGAGCTGTTTTTATGTTTTTAGTTTTTTGATTATTGCTGTGCCGCCACTTACACGATTTGTGCAAACCGTACGCGTTTTCCATAATCGCCATGGTAAAACTGAGTAAAACTTCATTAACTTCAATAACTTCCAGGTTAGGGTACTTGCAAAAAAAATACTATGTCGTTTATGCGTTCCTTAGAGCATAGTAAACATGACAAAATCACTTGTTTGGTTTTTTGGTATCGGCTGTGAGAGATATTCCAAAAATTATTTCAAATGCCGGAAAATGCCGCGCAAATAACCTCTGATTTCAGAGATATCCTATAGTGATGGGATGCAAAGTATTGATATTCGATACCGATACCCAGTGCTAACCTAACATTTTGAAATTGATCATTATAACCACAAAACACAGCCACACACAAAAGTATACCCTGTTACCCGATACTTTAAACTGTCAGCCGTGTCATCAGCGAACAGCTGTTCGGCTAGTGGTAACTAATAATACCCCAGATTAAGTCTTGACCTATCAATTTTAAGCTTTGAAGGAAACAGAGCTGTACTGAGTGCAAGAGGACAAGTAATTGACACTTGGTGACGTTTTTCGTCTATGCTTTGAGGTCTATGCCTATTTTACATTTTCTCGGAAAGTCCGGCGTTTCTTTTAGTATATCCGTATGGCTGGTCTGAATGATTACGCTTTAAATGAGGTAAGAATGAAGATAAAAGCATTTTTAGCTCAACCATACACAAGCACTCTTTATACCCTTCTCCAATAAATTGTACGTTGTACGTTTCAACCAGTAATATCCCACTAGTGATGCAAGATATTATCTAATCAATATACAAATGAATAAAATAATCTATTTCTTTTAACTAACCATTTTTGCTGCAAATTTCTGGATATTGAAGCAATTTTTTGTTTACAAAAATGGTCATTACCTTTTGGCAATGAGATATTCAGCAAGAATATTACTAATACGGTCCTGATCGCAGGATTGCCAATCAACACCACTAGTAAAAAATTAAATTTGAGATACACTTCTTCGTCAGCTGATACCTATCAAATAGACGTCAAGCCAGTTTAAAGTATCAGGTAACAAAAGTCAAAAGAATAAAAGGCTAGATTACTAATTCACTGTAGGGATGGGCTTGAATTAGATTCTATCTTTGGATTTATTCATAATGGGATGCGCCGAAATAAAATGATGGCTTCGATTAGTTGCGAACCTCGGTCACAAACAGGACGAACTGTGATACCTATCAGATATAAAAATGCTTTGCAACGAAAATGCTAGTGGGTTAGTTGCCTGTTTCAAATATGTATCAATAAATTGAGTCGCATTGTTAAAGAATTCAGATCATCTCTAGTCGAATGCGCAGTTGGCAAACCTGTAGCAGTATCGATTGCTGTCGATATCGATAAAATATCTATGACTTCAGCCCTTGTTTTAAGTCACGTGGAAAAATTTGAATGTATCCCTATTTTATCTTGCAAATATCTTTTTTTGGCCGTCAGTAAAATCATGTTTTTTGTTTCCTACTGCTTCTTGGTATGGTTTTCTTTACGCTATGTATACTCCCGAGGCGATTTCACGACCTCTGCAAGTACCCTATTGTGTGAACAGTTTATTATGAATACAACAAATTTTTCAGTTTTACAATCCGCACAATCCTAATTTTATCCCCATACTGAAAGAAGTAGACAATGATTAGGAACCTCTAAAACGCCTAAAAACGAGGTATATTTACGATACTCTTTTTATAATTACTCTTCCGCCAATTCACCTATTTTCGAGATTGTGGCAGTGTTACCTACTACGATGTCACAGCATATAGCTATCTAAATTTCAGCTCAATCTTTGCAGCGGTTACTGAGATTAAAGGCTAGACAAAAGCAGACAGACAGACCGACAAACCGCCGGATAGACCGACGGGAAAGATTGACGTGGATGACGTGGATATAGATATCATAAAACGCCCAAGAGGCGTATTTATCAAAAACCGAATATCTTCGTGATCATAATACTTCCCTTACCTGCTCTCGGTAATAAAATGACATATAGACAGCTTTTCAGTAGATAAATCATAAACATACGTACCCTAATCCAAAAGTTTAGGAAACTGAATTATAGGATCTGAAATTTGTAATTATTGCTATTTCGTCGAACCGGTAGATGGAAAACGCGAAACTCGATACCTACTCGGGTTTTATTGAGACCTATTTCAGTAATTAAAAACGTTTACAGTAAGACCATCTTATAAAGAAAAGCTCTTCAAGGATTCTGAGAATACTTGTACTTAGTCTGCCTCATCTTTACACAGGGTAATGGTACAAATGAAATAACCTACCCTTAAAACTTTCCAGAGATTTGTTAACTGTATAGGCACAACTTAGGTTGCTATAATAAAGTGTTGCAAACGGTACAATCTACCCAACTGGTTCTTTAAATTGTACTACCCGAAAATTCATTAGATGATCGTTGTTGACAGAACAACATATTTATAGTACAATACATTGCAACGAATTAAACTTTTTATTTGTAAAACTTAAACACATCAATCACAAATTAGGAACCCATTTAGTAAAACAAAATATTGTCGTAACAAATAACTAATCCTCAATACTTATTTAACTCAAACACAGAAGTTGCAAATATAGTCCAATCGACTGAGACACGAAGCACAGCTTTGATGCACCCAGTTTACACAAAATTTCCAGTTTTGTAGTTTTTTATTGCTGCCTTCATATCTTGCTCTGACCATTGGCAGTATTTTGTACCCTTGCGAGGCATGACTGAAAAAAATACTGGAATTTGGTAAATTGTACAGGTACGATTTAACAAACTACGTGGTGGTCCAAATTATCAAACCGATATTATTGACACAAATTGGTTTGCTTCTTTTGAAAAAGTGACGCTAGGGTAAATATAAACCGCCTAAACTATTTCCAAATGTCCAGTAATTACGGAGAACGCCACCCCAACTACCAAAAACTGATCATTCGGATACAAAGGCTTATCTAAAGTTGTATAATACTTACTGCTTAAAGTCGTTTTTCAGAAAAACACAAATTTTAAGTTTCACGAGAGACCGCCGTTTACGCGTCCTGGTAACTAATGTTTTGACAACAAGAGGTATCAAAAGAGCAAACTAGATGACGCTAGAGGCTTACAATTTAATAAATATTGAGATGGTATAATTTAACAACTGGTACAATATACCCGACTTTACCCGATATGTTCTAGCATTGATTAACGTCCTAACAATACGTTAATCAATGGTTCTAGTATTCTGTAATCTTTGGTTCTAGTCATATGTATTTCTACCTATGTATACATATAATTAAGGTACCCCAAAATTCAAGCAACAAAAATAATGCCCTAAATACGTTTTACAATATCTGATACAATAGGTTAGCCTGAATAATAGAACGCTGAGTGGAATCAACATTTTAGATTTCCCCAAACGGCCAAACTATTCACTAGATACTATTTGCATGCATGATTCATGCATTGTGCACACAAAATGTTGCTGGTACAAAATGTGTATTACATATTAAAATAACACGATGTATACATAAATCGCGGTAAATTTATGTGTAGTATGTGTAGGCTGGTAGGAACTAACTGTCAGTGTATTATGTATAAAACGGTAAAATATTAATATTGGGTGGAATGGTCGAGATGAAATGAGGTATGTCCTGATATCCTAATTTATTTGCTCAAAACTCACACACGTTTACAAATTACTGCAATGTTATGTACGCAAATATAATAATTGTACAATTATAGCTCCGGTTGTAGAAAACTAGGACATCTGGTTAAAGGGTTCAATGTGTAGAAAACAGGAGGGGTTCTTTTGCAATGATTTTTTTAGCTGAATATAGTAGAATTTTATTTATAAGGATAATTTGTGGCTTAAAAAATAATTTTTTTTCATAAAGATGGAATTATTTAATTATTCCAATTCATTATGTAAATTAGTATCAATATACATATCTACATTTATACAGTGCGGTTTGATTTTTTATTTATTTTATAACTTATTATATGGCATTTTCAATATCGTTCAAGATACAAGAAGTTACCATTTATAACATGCTTTCTTGATTTTTTTATTGTCTATTTTTTACAGCTTTTAACACGTTGTTGGACACAACGGCTGAGCTGTCTGCTGGGAGTGATCGTAATACGCCACGACGGCTATATCAGTCAAAAAGTTATCTGCTTGTTACGGCGGAACGACGACGACCGTCAGAATGTCGGTATACTTGCCTTGTTAAGCAATGTTAGTGCCGTAACGTGAAGCTTGTCATTTCTGAAATTGCCAAATTCTAGCCCACTATAAGCTATCTCAACTATTCATGTTCTAATGTTCATGGGTAAAAGAGCACGACGGCTATAACCTCGGCTATAACCGTCATAACCTCCAATGTGATGCATTGACCACGTTTATAACTGCCAGATTGCAAGTGGGTTTTTGTTTGATTTTCATGTTTTCAGTACTGATGGGAGGTAGGCAACCAGATATTTTCATCCTAAACAGATATTCGTCGTCCACCTATTATACATATAGAATATATTGTTTCATCAATACAAAACTCGAAGCGTGTGTGAGACATTTTCCAGAGAAGCTGCCCCTACCAAAGGATCATAAAATAAAATCATACCTTCTTAGATGCAAACAATGTTTCAAGTCTGGAAAACGCAATAAACTAGCTATAGATGCAAGGGTTGTGAACATAAACCTGCTTTGTATCCAGACTGCTTTGAAGAGTGGCGTCAAACATAAATTTGTGCCTAAATTCTGTTTTGTTCGGGGATACCTCTGTTTGCTAATAAATTTGTTTTTTTGTTTTTATACCGTCTATATTCTGAGAGATGCGTTTTAGTTTATAAATTTGGTACAATAAAATGTTGTTTTTGTTTTAGCTTTTGTCTCGAAAATTGTCCATTTCTTCCCACAAGATGTTTTTTTACGATTACACTGATCAGATGGTTATAGCCGTAGTTGCCATTCCAGAACATAAAGTCTGCTGTGATGTGACATGACGGATATAACCGTCTTTTTTATTGTCACCAAAAACCTCAAAAATGAAAAAAAGAGTCAAAAATAAATACCCCTAAAATATTTTGATAACCCAAATCATGTTACAAACGCAAAAAAATGCAAATATTTTGAGATGCCATATTACGAAGCCTCCCGGCCAGCAGAGTTTCCAACAATGTGTTAAGATCATTTTATTTTTCTCCAACCTAACTTATTGAGAAATTAACGAGAATCACGTTTGGTTCTGATCTTCTTGATGCTTGCCAATATTTTTGGGGAAGCTTGATACCAGGCAGTTTTCAAATATATACGTCATTGTATCATGCCATTTTTTGAATTTCTCTTCTAGGTATCAGAACAACGCCAGTCAGATGCAGATGTGTTGCATTACTGGAGGAACTCCTATTTATGTTAAGACTCGCAAGATAATTGATCATCTTTGTGTAGGAACTGTTCATCCAGCAGAAGAGTATACCACTCCTAGAGCTGAAGACAAGCTCTTCCTTTCTCTTAGGGGATACACCACGGTATCCCAAGCAGAAAAATGTATACAATTCAGGAAATTCACTCTTAGGAGGCGGATTACTATCCGCTCTGATAGCCAGGCAGAGAGCATTATTTTTCCGTTTTTATCTGCCTTGTGCACCATTCTAGGGCCTAAACTGTGAGAAATTCTTATCTCCATGGAAGTCCCTTACCACTCAAACAGCACCCAGAAAAGGAGTTCGTCAGGGATCCGTATTATTTCCGATGTTATTTAACATTTACTCTGAATTTGTGATGAGACAGGTATTGGACAACTGGAATGGCGGTATAGCTATTGGCGGAAGCAAAATATCTAACTTAAGATTTGCTGACTTATTGCTGCTTCTCAGGAAGAACTAGTAGCTCTTTTGAACGTTTTAGAACAACACAGTGCAGCATATGGTCTTGGTATTAACTACAACAAGACCAAGGTTATTATCGTAGATAGAGAGCATGACAATCATCGAGAAATAAAGTCAATAGGCCGTTGTGAGGTAGTTCAAAGTTTTGTGTACCTCGGTTCTTTGATCGAGAATTCAGGTAGCTGTGAGAATGAGATTCGACGGCGCATTCAACAGGCACGGGTGGCCACGACAAAGCTTACTAAAATATGGCGTGACCATAACATCGCTAAAGCTACCAAAATGTCACTGGTCCAGTCTCTTGTGTTCTCCATAGTTTTGTATGCCTCGGAAACTTGGACTGTTAAAAAGGCAGATCGAGCTCGCATAGATGCTTTTGAAATGTGGACGTGGAGGAGAATGCTGAGAATTCCTTATACCGCCCATCGAACGAATGTTTCCATACTGGATGAGCTCGGTAATCCAAAGGTCTCTTTGGATTACCAAGGATAGTCTCTATCCTCCATTGTGTCGATGAGAATGCTTACATTCTTCGGACATATTCACAGAAGCGATAATATGGAGTAACTTGTAGTTCAGGGTCACGCCCCGAGTGGGCGGCGCCGTGGCCGTTCCCCTACACGCTGGGTGGATACTACGAAACAGTTGCTAGATATGAGTATCAAGAACGCCACTGAACTGACAATAAATCGCGAATGATGGCGAGCTACAGTTCTCAAAACTATTGATAATATTCATGTCGGCAATACTCTAGCTCCGACTTAATGCATTTTACGAGCTCACAATATGTCTGTTAAGACATTGTGACTATGATGATGAGGTGCAGATTTATGATGGAGTTTGCAGTAATGACATGCGCAGACGTACTCATAAGGCGAGGGAATAATTTCTTGGCTCCTAAGCCAGCTTTGGGGTTGGCAGCAGATACCCTTAGAAGAAAAACAGAAGTGTGGTTGCAAAACCAACATCTTATGAGATCGAGAGAAATCTTTGGACATCTTCGTCAAGCTAGAATGCTTATTTTGGGACCTCTGGCCAAGGTGGAGTGGTTCTGTCTCTCTATAAAGTCGAAGTTAAGTCAAAATTACGAAAACGCCAAAATTCTCTATGTAAAAATACTCCAAGAATTGAGGCTGAAATAATGGACTGCTGTAGACCTTGTGGCTTCCAGTGAAGGTTCTTAAAAGTGAGCAATATCGGAAAAGGCAAACAATAACGATGAAAAATGAAGTCCATGCGGATGTACCAGAGTGCGGATAGGAGAATGACCATCCACTAGGACCCATTGCAACTAAACTACAGTTTTGGTAGTCTATAATCAATTAAACCAATACTATATACAAGGCGCAGCCTTCGTAATGGCTGTATTTTTGTACATAACATTTATAACGTATCTACAAACAAAAATACAGCAGCACGGAAGCCGGCTAAGGTTACTTGGGGGCCTGCTATCTGGCCATAACACCTTCAAGCATCACTTGTATGCGATGGTGGTGGCAAGCGGCCCCACGTGTGGACGCTGTGCGAAGAGTCCTCAGCAGATACTCTATGCCTCTGTGCAGCCCTTGTGTATCACAGAAAGACTATACTAGGTTCAAGGGCTCTTGAACCTGAGAATATAAGATGGGTAGGATTCAAGGCCGTCGTCACCTTTGCGATGAGGGCTGGACTTGGGAACTAACGTAATGAGAGCTGCATAGAGGCCCACTTGTAGGCCTATCGAGGCTTATGCACTGATGGTTCTAGTCACCAGAAAGCCTGTCTTCTTCTTTCATTCATTCAGAGCTAAGAAAAGCAGTGCAGTAGTCGAGGCACCTCATGCTATTCTGCAAAGCTTCTAATTCAGTTGTTTCTTGGTTTCACAGCAGTCTTGTTTGAGGAAGAGATATTTAAGGATTTTAATATTTGTCTGCTAATTGTTGTCCACACAAGTATTTGCCAGTATTTTCTGCTGTTGAAGTTACGTTTCTGATTCGATAGGCAAAATTTTAAAAACTAAGGTTTCAACAAGAAAACAGTATTTTAACCAGAATCTGATATCTTGTTTTCTAAAAATGAGTGTAAGAGCAAGTAGGTTGCTTGCTGGATCCTGTTTCCGAATGATGCTCAACCAAACAACTTAAAAACATTTCCTGGTTCACTTAGCTATATTTCACACGTGCTCTGCATTTTTTTTACAAAAAACGATCGAAAGTAGCAGAAATATATACAAATTTTGTAAATATTTTTTGCTTTGCGGCCAACTCACTAATAAAGTAACTCGCTCAAACAAGTTTAGTTCCTGGCGCTCAGCTTTAGCTCTAAAAGGATTGAATTAAGTGATGGATTTGAAGTTCACACGTGTTTCTTTTAAAAGAAGCATAATATAAGGTGTAAAAGTATATGGTATAATGATATAACGGTTACTATACATTTTTAAGAGTGAATTATCGATAAATTACAGAAAATAATTTGAATCAGAAGATGGAGAACATTGCTTCAAAGGAATTCACAGTTGAGGACGTTCAAGAATACAAAGTGTTCGAAGAATTTCTCCTTTGATGAGCATCTCATAAAAAAATTTCCAGTTTTACTGCGATCTGACACATGGAAATATTGGCGTTATCTGCCAAATCATAATTAGAAATTGCTTCGTCAAATTAGCTACAAATTACACTGTGGCCCATTAGAAGTACATAGTTATCAAAGATAAGCAATAACCACATCTCAACTCAGACTACTTCTTGGTATTGTTTATCAATACCGCTGCCGTAAGCATGTCTAAGCAGCTGTAGTTAACGTGTTAGTGAGAGTGGGGATATCCATTTGCTGCAATATACAGGGTGTCCCAGCACAAAAAAGAAACTGGATGAAGGTAGGTAGGTAATGAATTTAGTGTTGCATTTCAGAAACAAAAATGGCTAGCATCGCAATACTTGTAAGCAGCTTACGCATGCAGTGAATCAGGATACAGGTGTAGACGTGCCATTACATACATCCCTTTTGTATTATAAGGTCCTCCTACAAAAAGCAGCATTGGCAACAAAATAGCTGCGTCAAGGCGATATCCAGAATGATCAAAAATGGCTGCATTATTCTGGAATCCCGGTACGACGATAGCTCCAAGGATTTCTCCAGTAAGTAGTAAGGTTTTTCATGTTATAAACCGCTGCATAAGTTCGTTTCCGGTTGGAAATAGCCCGGAAGCGCGTGTGCCATAGATAGGGAGAGCCCTTCGCATAAAGGGAGTCCCCTCGAATACTAATAGCATTTACTACCACGACCACTGTTTCTGAACCAAATGTTCTATTCAACTAGACGCTGTAGCTAGGGTTGCAAACGAGACATGGATGTTTTGGAAACAACCGATAGAAATTATCACTATGTTTTTATCCCCGTTTTTATCAGAAACTACAACCAAAGCATACGGGGGAGTAGGTGGTCATCATTGCATTTTCTTCCAGGAACTATATAAAATCCAATGTGGAAAAAAGAATGCTTTCAGTTTATATTTTGTACAAAATTTTCCGATGTATTATTTTACTGTATAATAGGGTACTTGCAGAGGTCATGAAATCGCCTCGGGAGTATACATAGCGTAAAGAAAACCATACCAAGAAGCAGCAGGAAACAAAAAACATGATTTTACTGACGGCCAAAAAAAGATATTTGCAAAATAAAATAAGGATATATTCAAATTTTTCCACGTGACTCAAAACAAGGTCTGACGTCACAGATATCTTATCGATATCGACAATCGATACTGCTACAGCGCAGGTCAGTGAGAAACTATTTCTGATGTTGCCAAATTTCTTTTTAAATATTTACGTTAGCCATATATCAATAATTTATTTTACGTGCGTGTTTTATTATATGGGTATACATATTCCCAAATCAAATGAGACCTCTTTTATCCTGCTACAGCCGTAGTTCCTCATTGATTAATGCTGCGAGAAGCAAAATGTAAAACGAAATCATATAAGCTGTTCGAATGCAACCATATTTCCTTTGTGGTTTGCCAACTGCGCATTTGACTAGAGATGATCTGAATCCTTTAATAATGCGACTCAATTTATTGATACTTAAACATATTTGAAACAGGCAATTAACCCACTAGCATTTTCGTTGCAATACATTTTTATATCTGATAGGTATCTCAGTTCATCCTGTTTGTGACCGAGATTCGCAACTAATCGAAGCCATCATTTTATTTCGGCGCATCCCATTATGAATGAATCCAAAGATAGAATCTAATTCAAGCCCATCCCTACAAAGTGAATTAGTAATCTAACCTAACTTTTATTCTTCTGACTTTTGTACTTTTGTTGTGTATTATACGTTGTGGACGTGTTTGAGTTTGAGAGTCAATTTTCATGGGTATAATCTTATGACTTATGACTGTATGATCAATGTCAAAATGTTAGGTTAGCACTGACTATCGATATCGAATATCAATACTTTACATCTCAACACTATACGATATCAATGACATCAGATGTTGTTTGCGAGGGATTTTCCGGCATTTGAAATAATTTTTAGAATATCTCTCACAGCCGATTCCAAAAAACCAAACAAGTGATTTTGTCATGTTTACCAGGCTCTAAGGAACGCGTCAACGACAAAATATTTTTTTCTGCAAATACCCTATTGATCTTATATTTGGTTCTACGTTTCGAATATTGTATCCTGTAAGGAGCCTTTTTGAATTAAAGTTAATGATTCGTATGAGTAATAATAATAGTAAAAAAGTTCACTCTTGAGATACGTTGGCTACTCCGATAGAGCTGCTTATTATGTGTATGTAAGTAACAAGATTAATATCATAGTAATATGTCTATAGTATCATTAATTTGTTTAGGCTAGGAAACGTGTATAATAGTGTTATAGAATTTTGTAAAAATGCTGAACTCTGGATTTGAATGACATTTTATATGATTTGTAGCCAAAGACTAATGCCGGATGCCAATGCTTCAAGAAAAAAAAATCATGCTCAAATGAAAACAGATTGCTAAAAGGTTCTGGTGTTAGATAGATTTAAGTAGTTACCACCATCTACTTATTTTATTTTTCTGGCAGTGGCGCTATTCATAATTAATCCTAGAAAAAGTATACTATACTCCTCAATCAAAATAATAATGAATAGTCGTGTAGAAAATATGGGCTAATACTGTTGAATATAGACGTAACAAGAAGGGTCACCTTAATCCCCGCCCTCAATGCCTCCCTTGTAGCTCACTCTCTGATAATACTCTTCAACTCTTTAGTTACGATTGTTCAAAAACCCCCAGATATTGAATTTTATCGTTCCAGCTTTGACAGTTTTGCAGATATTCAAGCGTTCCGGTACTTTTCACTAACCCGGTATATCACTTCATCATAAGCAGGCTTGTCCAGTTACATTTCCTTGTTTATTGCATGTAGTGTCCGCAAGTATGTTTATTATTACCGATAATGTATGGGAATTGCCGAGTCAAGTAACTTGACGTCATTTTTTCAGCGAATCCTTGCATACCTACTGTCCATGTCCCCTAGTTCTAGTGTGCTGTTTGTTCTGTGCTTTCCCCTTTCTGTTATCGGGAAAGTCAGAGTGAAATCGATGGAGGTTTCTGTTTCCTCCCCTACGGAAAGCGGAGTCACGCGATTGTAACTGCGGCAACTAAACCAAACCCCCTACCATCGAGGGTGGTAATGCCGATTTTTATTGTTTTTCGGGCTGCTCAAACCAACGATGACGCTGTCTGACGGGGTTTGACGCCTGTACATTTGGGTTTGTATCCATAGAAATAATAATGTAGACAGAAATGTATGATGCCCATCAGGAGCGAGATTTATAATCACTTTATTTGGAACAACTGAATGACCATTAGTTTATAAAATATATAGTATGTCGAAAAACAAAATAAAACTGAATGTACACGTTCAAAACAGACTACATAAATACCCTCCTAAAACTAATTCTCGGCCAAATATTGTTTTCGAAAGTTTCTGAGATCGTGGTTTTTTTCCTGAATAAAATAAAGGATAGATAAATGGGACGTCTAACTACAACATCATTAAATGAATAGTTGGATTGTTACAACTACAGACTTCAACTAAAAAGTGGCATCTTACAGAATCCTCTTGAACAGTTCTAAAAAAATCATACTATAGATAATGTATAATGAATTTATTGACAATCAACTATTTTTTTCAGAATCGATTAAAGAAGTTATTTCAAATGCTACCTGACATTTTTTGTCGGTATTGCTATCTGACACATTAGAGTCGTCTATATGATGAATGGCAAAAAGCAGTGAATTTTCTGTCAATGTGGTAGATAAGATAAGTTATACAAGTTTTTGAGAGTTTATTTTGGAAAAGGGTACTCATGCTATAAAAAAATCATCTGTATCTTGTCGAAAAAATATTACGTATTGATTTTGTTGCCAAGATCATGAGCTAAAGTATTTTATAAGGATTTGTTTTCCATTCCTATTTATTAGGGCAACATGGACTTTTTTAACGACTACGTCGAAGTTTTAAACTATTTCCGTTTTTTTATTTGTTGCCCTAAGGGGAATCATGTGTTCTTTTATATATTATGCACATTACTTTGAACTCGATTACCTAATCTTCTTATCTGTTTCAGGTGAGAGGAAAAGAAGCTGTTAAGCTACCTTTTGGTAAGGAAATAGTATTATAACTAACTCTCATTTCTTTGTTAACATCCATACATGAAAAAAAAAGAAATGTAAACCACGGAGCTTCAATGAAATAGCGAATAACTATAGTCTTTTAGAAAGTTGAGGTTCAATGCAGAACAGACGATGATATCTTGATGTTATAATAAGATGTAATGTCTTATAAGGTAGAACCTTAAGGGCCGGTTGTATAAATCAGTTCTGATTCAATACAACATCGATCAAGATGTGAACTACGTTAATTAGTTATTTTGTTGTTCGATGTGTACTGAACTTTAGTTCAGCTGAACAGGGATTATTTAATGTTTGTACCACATGTATTTAGTAACATTTGGTTCTTTTCCAGTTCTTGACATATAAAATAACCTTAAAAGGAGGTTCGCTTCTGTCTACAGGGTTTTCTAGAAAGGTGAAGGATAGTGTATGTCTACTTGGTGCTGCTCTTGCTAGTAACAAAATTGCAAAAATCTTCATTGCTTTCCTCATCCGACATGGATTCTCACATGTCAATTCAAAGCTCCAATCTATCTTGGAAATCTGCTGATGTTGAAAAATTACTGACGAACAATATGCATTGCTTCATCTGGTCTGGATATGTACGTTTGGGGACACTTTTACTTCTCACACCGATAGGTGAGAGGAGTATTGTGGGAGTGATACAGAAGATATACCCTCATACAAGGTGTTACCTTCGTGGGTGGCAATATTTTTGATAGGTATTACAAATAAATGAATTAATGAATTGTCAATTACCAAAATTCGTTTTTAAATTTATTATTGTCCCAAGTCTTGTACTATTTGGCTGTATACGATGCCATGATGTATCAAGCTGCTCACTCTAGTCCTACAAAGATCGTTGGTAGGGTTATAGGCAACCCTTATCAGTGAGCAGAGGGTAAAAGGGACGAACAGTAAACAGACAGACGGGCCGAATATCGATCAACCGCGAAATTACAATGTCCCTCAAAATTATTATCATCATCCCTGCGCTATCAAATGGGCCTATTGGTGGAATTTATAATTGCTTTCTGAACGCATTCCATTCAATATAATTATTAGAGGAGTGGTTAAGTAAAATATCATCACTTTCTATTCATCATACTCTCTCCATTTTCGAAGCTTTTGTAGCGGTGTTGTCTTACCTTCTTTTTATAACTGAGCAGAGCGAGAAGGCAAAGCCTATATACCAAACTACCGCAGCTGCTATGTTGACGTCCAACAAATATATCTTCTGTGTGTGCTAGTGTAAAGTGTAAGTCCATTATCAATGTATACTGTCTCCAAAACGTCACGCCAGAACAAGTCTATCTCCAACACAGAAAAGATAGAGTAGTTTGAATTTTGCGATACTTTGGTATACTTCTGTAGTAAATTCGGTGATCTTTAATGTATTATGTAGGCGTTTAAACCGAAAAATCCGATACTTTAGACATGGTATACTTCTGCTCTCTAGGTAAGGGGCGAAACAATTTTTGAGTGCAACGTTTCGATTGATCTATTATCTTCAAACGTCTTCAGGTGAACTGTCGAATATGCTCCTTTCGTTGGGACTTATACTCATCTAGCTGACTTGTCGTTTCTTCCCTGTTTGTTCTGACCGGTCGCTGTTCTGTTCTGGTGCAATGACGTTGGGTCTTACTAACGTAGTAGTTAATTTTAAGCTTTTTTATATTTCTTATGAGGGGCTCTCGGTCCATGCGTGACCTGCTGCCGTAGCCAAGATTGAGGCCTGCTCATTAGCTAGTCAGTATATCTACCCTTATATACCTACCTTGTCCATAAACTTCAAACAACTGATGTCCATTCATTACAAACGGTATAACTAACGAATGAACTAAAAGGCTCTAGAAGTCTGTAATAAATGGACTTAGTATCATGAATTTCTTTTGGTTGCATATTATAGAGTACGTCATAAAAAACATCTAATTTCTTTCTCCAATTTTTTTGGGCACAGGAAAGCCGTGAAAATAAGGAAAATATTTGAATTCTCCTAGGGCAGTGACGTCACTGCCCTAAAGGCGAACAGCCAATCAAAAGACGTGTGCTGTGTTGCTGCATTCTGATGGCACGCGAAATCCCGGAGCTGTACGCGGGTTGGCTCATCTATCTTGTCTTCTGTTCCCGTCTGCGAGTCGGAGCTGTTCTTGGCAACAATGCACTGCTGATGATTCGCGCGGTTGGCACTGATTGGTTGAATTTGAATTCCTTTCTTTAAACTTTAGAATGGAATTACTAACAAAATGATGTAAAAAGTAACGAAATGCAGCAGTACGTTTATTTTTGTATGCACTAAGCGGTTATAACAATTAAATCATTGTTCTTAACCTCGTGATACTAGTCCATTCTCGGCTAGTTATATAATAATAATTCATCATTACCTGGCGATATAAATACCGTTTCAATATGCGTTACAGTGGATTACGGCTCCATGTGACTGTTGGAGAAATATTCTGATGGCAAGCCAACAAGCGTGTTGAGTGAAATCACACCGGAAAGGTCGGCATTAGTCTCGTTTGAAAATCCGTCAACCGCGATACCGCTTCACACTACCCGTGTACTCTCGTATACCAGAACATTAATTCTATGTACTGTGACCTGTATTGCGTCCTTCATATTATGTCCGTTGTAACCGTGCATATAATTCTGTTCAGGCTGCTTGAACTAAAGATTTGTCAGGACTAATTGGAATGAAAACTTTTTTGGATTCAATAAAATATTTTTATGGTGCCGACGATTGTTTGATATTTTACTCTGGCTCATCCTGAGACGTTAAAAAATTATAATTTTTACTTCCCACACCGATAGATGAGTGTAGTATTGTGATCACGAAATTTTTTGATTTTGAGGTTAAGTGTTTTATGATATCTGTCTGTCGGTCTGTCTGTCGGTCTGTCTGTCGGTCTGTCTGTCGGTCTGTCTGTCGGTCTGTCTGTCGGTCTGTCTGTCGGTCTGTCTGTCGGTCTGTCTGTCGGTCTGTCTGTCGGTCTGTCTGTCGGTCTGTCTGTCGGTCTGTCTGTCGGTCTGTCTGTCGGTCTGTCTGTCGGTCTGTCTGTCGGTCTGTCTGTCGGTCTGTCTGTCGGTCTGGCTGTCGGTCTGTCTGTCGGTCTGGCTGTCGGTCTGTCTGTCGGTCTGTCTGTCGGTCTGTCTGTCGGTCTGTCTGTCGGTCTGTCTGTCGGTCTGTCTGTCGGTCTGTCTGTCGGTCTGTCTGTCGGTCTGTCTGTCGGTCTGTCAGTCTGTCTGTCGGTCTGTCGGTCTGTCTGTCGGTCTGTCTGTCGGTCTGTCTGTCGGTCTGTCTGTCGGTCTGTCTGTCGGTCTGTCTGTCGGTCTGTCTGCCGGTCTGTCTGTCGGTCTGTCTGTCGGTCTGTCTGTCGGTCTGTCTGTCGGTCTGTCGGTCTGTCTGTCGGTCTGTCTGTCGGTCTGTCTGTCGGTCTGTCTGTCGGTCTGCCTGTCGGTCTGTCTGTCGGTCTGTCTGTCGGTCTGTCAAGCTGCCCTAATTTTATCCCTTCTAAAAAAAAAGGGGAAAATGATCAGGAACCTCCGAGTCACGTAAAAACCAATTTTGAGCTGTTTTTAAATTTTTAGTTTTTTGATTATTGCTGCGCCGCCACTGACACGATTCTTGAATAACATGCGCGTTTTTCATTCCAGATATGGTAGTAATACCATGGGTAATGCTATGACAAAATTTCATTAAAATCAATTCAATAGGTACCATTAGACAATACAGAATGATCCAAAGCAATACTTGTGTGTATACACCAGGAAATTAGAAGGCCCTTAGGCAGGGCAATGTTATTTTATAGATCAATGGAGAACCCATTATAAATAAACAACAAACACATTTTTCTGTTTTTCAACCCCCCCACAAGCACCCCAATAGCGCCCCCACCCAAAAAAGTAGAAAATGACCAGCAACTCCTAAAACGCCTATGTTGGAGGGATATTCGAAATTTTTTGTTATTTGCCAATTACTCGATATCAGCATTACCCACTGAGACTGTACAGCATATCGTTACCCAAATTTCATCACAATCTATGCAGCGGTTACTAAGATTACGAGGCTAGAAGAATTCCAACAGACAGATCAACGGATATGGGTGACGTCGGTCTTCGTTATGTGCCCAAAAAACAGATTATGTCAAAATCGAAAAATTTC
This sequence comes from Callosobruchus maculatus, assembly GCA_951848785.1. NCBI lineage: Eukaryota > Metazoa > Arthropoda > Insecta > Coleoptera > Chrysomelidae > Callosobruchus > Callosobruchus maculatus. The sequence goes on along the minus strand of CATOUR010000042.1, from coordinate 373,345 downwards.
TCGAACACAATACTCCCCTCCCCTATCGCTGTGGAAAGCAAAAAGAGCTTCTTCAACTCTGTCCTAATAGTACTTGATAGTATTTTATTCAAGCACCAACAAATGAAAAATCAATTAAAAATCTTATTCCTAGGAAAATAATATATTTATTTTTTATAACTTAAAAACAGATTTTGTTTGAACAAGAACTTGAATGCTACATTTTTTCTTCTGAAAAGAACATAATCTGTTAATACTATTTTTATTGCGCAAACATGAAATAAATCCTTACGAAGATCTAGATGTCTGTGAAGATGCCATACTAACTGATACTTCTTTGTCGTTATGATCTGTGCATGAGCTTATCAACGATTTAGCCAATGCTCTCGACTGATGTAGGTGTCGTTGTGATTATGCATCGATAAACACAAACCCAATCTACAGGGTGAGTTTTTAGTACCGGCTTGGTCGATAACACCACTACTATAGAAGATAGCGAAAAAAGTTGTATATAAAAGTTGTAGCCACGGATACGCTACTTGCTCAGAAAATATTTTGATTTATACAGGGTGATCCAGAACTGCGTGGTGATGCAAACATGCATTTTTTTAAATGAAACCCCCAATATATTATTCTATATTCAAATTCTACTAATGATTTCCGTTCTTCCAATATAGGGTATTGTTACATTATACAGGGTATTTCAAAAGTTATGTTTTATATCCAAATCGCTGTCAAATGAACGTACTGTATATCAAAAAGTAATGAATCAAAAATATTTTTTTTACACGGATGGATAAAAAATATCATCTAGTTTTAAAATCGGCGATAAAAAAGGCCCGCGACGCATATTCGTATACAGGGTGATGTAGAATGCAAAATCTAGATTTTCTCTCTTTTTTTAAACGTAACCCCCAATATTTTGTTATACCAAAAAATTGCCTTTAATATGCTCTTTCATCTTTGTATAGCACTTGTTATGGCTGCGTTCATTAGTTTCTGAGATATTTCGGTTTTTCTATAAATTTTAAATATAGCTTCTATTTGTCAACTAAAATTTATTCATTTTGAGAAAATATTATTAAATTTTATTTTTGCTTAACAAACAACTAAAATATAAGGCCATAATAGTACTTGATCGAGTCAAAACACTGGATTAACGAGATAATATAAGTCAAGTGTGCTGAGGAACAATTTCACAGACGTCATGCATAATTATCAAGCAGATCTATCAGGTAGGCTATGAAATATTAAACGACACGGTCCAAATAAAACGATCCTTTAATATTTCAAACGCATTAGTTTTAGAGTGCCTCCGTTCTGGATATTGCTGTTCGTAGTTGATATATTTTAGAGGCAAGTGGGCAATTTCTCAAAGATTCTCCTGAATACCCTCAATGACAAAAATTAACTTTTACACACAGTACGGAATTATTCAGTAGGTTATGAAAACCGTCAATTTTTAAAAGCATACCTGATAAATACGCTTGATAATTATGTATTACGCTTAGAAAATGGTTTCCTCGGCATACTTGACTTTATTATCTCGATGATTCAGGATTTTGGCTTCATCAAATACTATCATGACCTTATAATTTAGTTGTTCGTTAAATAAGAAACAAATTCGATAGTACTTTCGCAAAATAAATAAATTTCAGTACAGAAATAGGAGTTACATTTTAAATTTACCGAAAAATCGAAATATCTCGGAAACTGATGGACGTAGGTGCAACATGTGCTGTACAAAGATGAAAGAGCATATTAAAAGTAATTCTTTGGTGTAATAAAATTTTAAGGGTTACATTTGAAAAAAAAGAGAAAATCTGGATTTTGCATTCTACATCACCCTGTATACGAATATCCGTCGTGGGCTTTTTTTATAGCCGATTTTAAGACTAGATGATATTTTTTATCCATCCGTGTAAAAAAAATATTTTTGATTCATCACTTTTTGATATACAATACGTCCATTTGTCAGCGATTTGGAGATAAAAATGGTCATAACTTTTGAAATACCCTGTATAATGTAACAATACCTTATCTTGAAAGAACGGAAATCATTAGTAGAATTTGAATATGAAATAATATATAGGGTGTCTCATTTAAAAAAATGCATGATTGCATCACCACGTAGTTATGGATCACCCTGTATGAATCTAAATACTTTCTGAGCAAGGAGCATATCCGTGGCTACAACTTTTTTTTGCTATCTTCTACAGTAGTGGAGTTATCGACCGAACCGGTACTAAAAACTCACCCTGTATATTATATGGCCACTAAGAGTTTTAGGCTTAAAAAACTAGAAAACAGTTATGAGGTATAGACACACTCCACCGCTATGAAATTAAGATTCCCAGGTGGGCCCCCGCATTGCGGGCCTTGCGGACCCTTTCGGCACGCCACTGCTTATTTGCTTTCATGTATTTTGACCTGATGCACTCCATAATTCCTTTGACATGTCTCGTTACTAGTAATTTAGTGATATGCGTTAAAACTAAACATAATGTAGTTTGTAATAAAGCACTGGATGTATTGGAGCGTACCCAACACCTAGGAAAGGAAATTAGTTGGCCTGCGTCACAGCAATTTGCCCAAAAAGCACCCGGTTGATCCAATTCCGTCGGACTTAATTACGCCGGTAAAAGTCCGCTTTAATTAAAGTACTGACACCTACGCCTTCATTTATTGACAGAATTGGTCATTGAAATCGTAATCAACTGCGGATTGAAGCCGCTAATCAAAAGCCTGTACATACATTGCGGTTGCAACTCCCAAAGCTTGTTTTTAGAAATTATAATACTCGATTTGGATACTGAAATCGTTTCACGATAAGCTACTCATAAAATTAGTTTCCAATTAGGTTTATAGTACTGATAAATTTAATTATTTGGACTATGCAGTTCGAAAACTATAAAATGAGCTCAGTAAGTGTTAATCGTTTTTGACTGTACCTTGGCAATCTGTGAGGCTATACTGTCGTAACTTTAAATTTTTCTAGTCGCATAATCTCAGTAACCGCTGCTTGGATTGTGTAGCGCTGTGCTGTGGAGTGGTAGTAGATAGCTTCTATAATTTTGTCGGTGCATTGGTGACGGAAAAATTGGTAAAAAACAAAAAAAATGTCGGAACTCCTCCAAACTTAGTCTTCTGGCCTTTCAGGGGTTCCTAATCATTTTCCATTTATGTGTTTAGGGTGGACGAAATCGGGATGGTAAAAACGCAATCATTGATTTATTGTATCAATTAAATATTGTACATTATGCTGAAAAAAAGCTGACTTGATACTGTCTGCTTCTTTGACCTATCCAAATGTTACTTTTGAATTTTATATCTACGGAATAATTTGGTACATACAGGGTGAGTTTTTAGTACCGGCTCGGTTGATAACTCCATTACTATAGAAGATAGCGAAAAAAATTGTATATAAAAGTTGTAGCCACGGATATGCTCCTTGCTCGAAAAATATTTAGATTTATACAGGGTGATCCATAACTACGTGGTGATGCAAACATACATTTTTCTAAACGAGACACCCTATATATTATTCCATATTCAAATTCTACTAATGATTTCCGTTCTTTGAATATCGGGTATTGTTACATTATATAGGGTATTTCAAAAGTTATGACCATTTTTATATCCAAATCGCGGTCAAATGAACGTACTGTATATCAAAAAGTAATGAATCAAAAATTATTTTTTTTACACGATAAGATTAAGGGTATCCTCTGGTTTTAAAATGGGCTATAAAAAAAGCCCATGACGCATATTCGTATACAGGGTGATGTAGAATGCAAAATCTAGATTTTCTCTTTTTTTTTAAATGTAACCCCCTATATTTTATTATCCCAAATAATTGGTTCTAATATGCTCTCTCATCTTTGTATAGCACTTGTTGTACCTACGTCCATCAGTTTCCGAGATATTTCGATTTTTCAGTAAATTTAAAATATAGCTACTATTTGTGTACTGAAATCCATTTATTTTGAGAAAGTACTATCTAGTTTGTTTTTTGTTTAACGAACAACTAATTATAAGGTAACGATACTATTTGATGAAGTCAAAACCCTAAATCATGGAGATAATAAAGTCAAGTATGCTGAGGCAACAATTTTCTAGGCGTGATGCATAATTATCAAGCAGATTTATCAGCTAGGCCTTGAAAAATTGACAGTTTTCATAACCTGCTCAATAATTCCGTACTGCGTGAAAAACTAGCTTTAAAAATTAATTTTTCCATTGAGGGTAATTAGGAGAATCTTTGAGAGATTGTCTACTTGCCTCTAGAATATATCAACTATGAACAGCAATATCCAGAACGGAGGCACTCTAAAACTAATGTGTTTGAAAGATTGAAGAGTCGTTTTATTTGGACTGTGTCGTTTAATATTTCGTAGCCTATCTGATACATCTGATTGATAATTATGCATGACGTCTATAAAATTGTTTCGTTAGCACTATCTTGACTTATATTATCTCGTTAATTTAGTGTTTTGACTTGATCAAGTACTATTATGGCCTTATATTTTAATTGTTTGTTAAGCAAAAATAAAATTTGATAGTATTTTCTCAAAATAAATAAATTTTTGTGAACAAATACAGGGGATATTTAAAATTTGTAGAAAAATCTAAATATCTCAGAAACTAATGAATGCAGCCATAACAAGTGCTTTACAAAGTTGAAATAGCATATTAACAATTCTTTGGTGTAATAAAATATTGGGGGTTACATTTAAAAAGAGAGAGAAAATCTAGATTTTGCATTCTACATCACCCTGTATACGAATATGCGTCACGGGCTTTTTTTATAGCCGATTTTAAAACTAGAGAATATTCTTAATCTTTTCGTATAAAGAAATAATTTTTGATTCATTACTTTTTGACATACAGTATGTTCATTTGACCGCGATTTGGATATAAAAATGGTCATTACTTTTGAAATACCCTGTATAATGTAACAACATCCTATATTGGAAGAACGAAAATCATTAGTAGAATCTGAATATGGAATAATATATAGGGTGTCTCATTTAAAAAAAATGCATGTTTGCATCACCACGTAGTTATGAATGACCCTGTATAAATCTGAATATTTTCTGAGCAAGGAGCATATCCGTGGCTACATCTTTTATATACAATTTCTTTCGCTACCTTCTACAGTAGTGGAGTTATCGACCGAGCCGGTACTAAAAACTCACCCTGTATATACATATTATAATCCTATACCGTGTAACTTTTAAACCATGAACTTGATTGTGATGAAATTATGACACCGTATTACTACAAATGGGGGGGGAATGGTAACAGTGTATAATTAGTGGAATCCTTGCCAGTGGCGGAGGATAAATCAATAAAAAACGACAAATTTCAAAATCGCTCAAACTTTGCTTTCATGTTCCAAAGCTACCGATCATTGTCTACTTGTTTGATCAGGATCGTGTAGGGATAGCGAGACTACAATTTTTTTGTTAGTACCGATAATATGTGGGAAGTACTGAGCCAAGACACTTGACGCCATTTTTTATCCTCAACTTAACGCTTTTTCAATAGCTTATTAATAGGCGTTATAACAAATATGAGACAGAACAGCGAATGTACTACCTAAGAGGTAGTTTCACCTAGCAGTTGACGTAAGACTTATAAGTCATACATTTTCAAGCTTTTTGACTTTATAGGGCTCTAAAGCTATCGATTTTTGGATAATTTAACCTGGATCTTATCTCTATGGATATAACCTAGGCAGTGGCGTATATAGAAATGGATTTCGGGGGGGGGGCATCGGAAACATTTTCATACGTTATAATATTGGAGTATTATAATCCTAACTTCAGCCTCTGCCAGACGTCAAAACTGAATGCGTGGCTGGTTTCGCGGACCCCCCGGGCCCCCCTTATATACGCCACTGAACCTAGGGTTCTCTGTGAAAGAGTTTACCTTGTTGTCATAAAAATGTCGAATATAAATTAAAAATTCCGTCTCGCATTTTTTTGTGTTTCTGTTGATTGAGTGCCTTTCAAATAGTTTTAAACTTCTCCTTTTGTCTATCATCATCATCATAGTCACTGCCTTAACAGACATGTTGTGAACTCTTGAAATGCATTAAGTCGGAGCTAGAGTATTGCCGACACGAATATTATCAATAGTTCTGAGAACTGTAGCTCGCCATCGTTCGCGATTTACTGTCAGTTCAGTGGCGCTCTTGATACTCATATCTAGCAACTGTTTCGTCGTATCCACCCAGCGTGTAGAGGAACGGCCACGGCGCCGCCCACTCGGGGCGTGACCCTGAACTAAAAGTTAGTCCATATTATCGCTTCTGTGAATATGTCCGAAGAATGTAAGCATTCTCATCGACACAATGGAGGATAGTTTTTTAGGATTACCGAGCTCATCTATATGGAAACATTAGTTCGATGGGCGGTATAAGGAATTTTCAGCATTCTCCTCCACGTCCACATTTCAAAAGCATCTATGCGAGCTCGATCTGCCTTTTTAACAGTCCAAGTTTCCGAGGCATACAAAAATATGGAGAACACAAGAGACTGAACCAGTGACATTTTGGTAGCTTTAGTGATGTTATGGTCACGCCATATTTTAGTAAGCTTTGTCATATAGCATCTTTTTAATCACTGTTTGTGACAAAGAACACGTTATGATGGCATGATGGCTGTCTAGAAAGGTAACTCACACATTTTAACGGGTTTAAGCGCGACACACATTTTTATACAATAAAGATATGTCGGCCGTTTGTCTTAGCAGATTTTAGAGTATCGGTCTCGGATACAAAAGGGAACGATTGCCATATAAATCCATTAGAATTGCCGATACGAGAATGGATCCGCTCGTAGAAAATGTTCGAAGGTCTCTTCAACAAGCGCGCCATATCGCATTACGCCGATTTATTCTGAATTTCGGATTTATATTGCAGTTTCGCTAGTTATTGTACACCTAGAATAATATTCGAATAAAAGTGGCTACAATCTATGTATTATTTAATGCTGAGATAATGATGCTGTGAAACAGGAGCTTGAATAATACTACGAGGGTGGAGCAGATGCAGATGCTAACAAACGTTTTAGAAGCCGAGTTGTTATAATTCTGTGCACCGTGTTTGTCGGACCGATAACAAAACATCATTTAGTAGTAAAAGAAGAGGTCTTCTAAGGTGGCCTCTTTGTAAGTGCACACTAGGGAATGCAATCCCTGGAATAGTAATGCCGGGAAGCTGGGATACCGGTCATTTATCCATACCAAAAATCCCAGGATTTAAGAGCATCCAATCCCCCGGGATTTTCGTGACTGGTTTTAACAATAACGTCGAACAGTTTTCCGGATCAATTCGCCATTAACACAATCCGCATGACAAAAAATCCGATGAGATTTTCAAAATACCTGATAAGGATACAATGGTGTATGAAATGCTAATTTTTCAAGACGATTTTATATGATAATACCGTTTGAAAGTGTTCAGATATAGAGTTATTTAATGAGAATGCTGATATTGAACTTGCTAAGCTTGTAGGATAGTCGACCAAAATTTTACATTGCTCAACATTAAAACAAAGTTTACAAGAATCTGTTCTGAAAACGATGAATCAGCTGACAAAAAAAAAAGAAATCTTTGACAATTATTCATCACGAGAAGTAGGTGGAAACAAAGAAAGAAATTTACAGTTGGTGTACAACTTCTTGCTAACTATTCCACCTACAAGTGTGGAATCAGAGAGGGTCCTTTCAGCTGCAGGAATTGTCTGGACAAAAATGAGGTCAAGATTATCAAATAGTGTCCTTGACGAACTGACCTTCTTGCGTTTTTATTTCAAAAACTCTCCTCTGTCACAATAACTTATAGTACTACTTTACTATTGGGTCTTATTTTGTATACTTCACTTTTCGTATGTTCTTTTAAGATTCTTTAAGCTGGCGTCCTTTGTACTTACATGACTTCTCAAAAGAATTTTAGGTTTGTATTTCTTGATTGTTATTTGAAATGTTTGGTTTACTTTCGAATAAAAAAAACTCATGATGCCTTTGTCTATTTATTCTAATTTCCTGGGATCAAACCCGGGATCAAAAACTTCAATCCCGAGGATCCCGGGTTTATCCAATTCCAGGAAATTTGCGTTATCTAGTGCACACATAGAAATACATTTTTGGACGGAGAATATATACTTTCATTCCTATGCACAAAGCTATAATTATCTTAAACCAGAAATGCGATATTTTTGATATTTCAAAACTGAAAATGTCTTGAAAGTAAGACACTGAAATCTTAAGTCAAGTATATATGATAACCCTGAAAACAAATCAATGAATATAACACCTATAAGAATACTACATATTCGCTGAAGCATTTCATAACCTTCTTTTTGGAAGAAACTAAGGGTATTTGTATAAGCATTCAGGAAGTTTTTTAGTTATATAGTATCTTTCAAATCTCAAAGCTTTTCAACCAGAAGAATATATTACGCCCATCGATCCGCCATTCTTTAGATTCTCTTCACAACTACTTATTGAAATATATTGCTTATCACTTGATACTTAAACATCTGTATAAGATCATCACAACCCTAACTGCGCAACAGTTCCTTCAGTATAACAATATAACATCACAGATACAGGTAAAATTATGAAGTATTAACAAATGGTGATATGAGGCCTGTGGCAGTCTGTGAATGTGCATGAACCAAGATTATCATATTCTAAAGGAGGAGACCCACAATTCTCAAGCTGTATTATTGATCGAAATAATAGGAGCTCAGTTGGAGAATATGATATCTTTACTAAAAGTTTATGAGATACTTCGTCGAATGGTATTAAAATTGTAATTGTGGGAAAATTATATTCTTAGTTTGGGCATATATCTTTGGAATGAGCATTGAAATCAAAGATATATTTTCCTTAGTTTAAGTTAACCATAATATTCTCATCAAGGCAATGTACTCAAGAGTGAGAACAGATGTCCTTGTCGCTAGTATATTTTTACAATACTATCAGAAGTTTTAAATTGAGAGTATCTTTTTAAGTGTGTAAAAATTGTTCCATCATGCTTTACTGACCTATAAATAGAACCGCATTCATTGGACTTAAAGCTGTGTAATTGAGTTTTCGCTAACTCTGCAGTGTTGCTCAAAATAAGAACATAGGTGGCAACTAATCCAAATTAGAATTTGAAATAAAAATGATTGATTGCCAAAGTTGTATCGACCAGCAACAACTGAAAATATTTTGCCGTTATTCAATCCAATCATGGAAACTTCATTATATTTATATGAGTGCTAGTTATTTAAAGTTTGTTGTACAGAAAACAATAGACCTCCATTGTCTGTACGTTCACTGAATGAAACAATTTACAAGCAGTAACCAAAAAAAAAACAGTGCAATGCTTTGGCAGCGAGATTCGCTCACTGCGAGGATGTGAAAGTAAGAATAGGAGCCTCTTTGCGCATCTTTATTTGCAAGTCCAAGTATGACATTTGGTAATAACTTTTATTTATTGGCGTTGATGGTTGCGATTTATCAGAATAACTTATGGTTTAACTTAAATCTCCGAGAACAAAAACACTTACTTATGGTGTAAATTATTAGACATGGTGTCTCCCAAATTTGGATTTTTTTCAAAAGGCGTATAGTACTTGCCAAAAAGAGTGATTTTTCCCAGTAAAATGTAACAGAAATGTTTAGGAATATCAAGGTTTTCCTCATTTCTAATTCTGTCCCTGTGCGATTAGATCAAAGAAACGAAAAAAACCCAGCAGCACGCGTTTGACTTCTCTTGAATATTGACATGCTTCATCGGACTATAACAACAACAAAACATGGTGCAACCGGTATAACTAGTAATGCATTGGTGGGTATGATTTTAGTGTAGGTGAATGTGGTCAAAATGCCTCTTGGACTTCATGAGTGTATGCTGATCGTTTCCCTGACTGTGTTCACACAGGCCCCCGTCGATTTGTCCAGTTCGTGCAAAGAGCTAGAGAGAGAGAGAGAGAGAGAGCAAAAGAGAGAATATTTGTATTCACATCATAGTGGACATGCTTGGATGACCTAGAAACCTCGAATGGTCTAAATTGGAGAAGAAATACTTGGCTCTTCTATTTAACGGCGTGAGCTTCGATCCATATCTATAAGACTCATGTGACAGGTCTGCACTTAAAACTTCGTAGCGAACGAATAGTAAGTATTTTCTTCTTCCAAGGCAGTTGTTTCTCAAAAGGAAAGTCCCAGCTTTGAAAACACCCTGCATAATTTGGCTATTCTGAATATCTCTGTTAGTTCTCATCAAGATGTAGAATACCACCAATGAAAACATAATAAACCGGTCGCACATTTGTCTCCCGCTAGCAGTATTACGGTCTTGAAGAGCCAACAGTACTTGAACCGACCAGCAGACTGCCATAATAATAACAATTCATTCACTTAACGTTCCTGGAATATATATAGCAAAGGACGTATCATTACTATTACACGCGCATACTCATACATATTACACATGCCCTGTAAGAGGTATACGCCCACGCTCAATTTACCACGTAAAAAACACGGTTTAATGTCATTGCACTTTGCGATACCATGTTACTTCATACGGAAATATGCTGGAGACGTATTGTGATTGTAAAAAAAAGAATTTGACATCACACGTTTCGGCAAAGGATGATGATCCCACATAGCACTGGATATTCTATGACTATTCTTTAAATCTCCTATATGTTCCACGAATATTCAGTATAATCATAGAATATTCGTTATTTCTCTTGATTATTCTGGATTATTAAGATAATATTCTTTATAGAATATTATTATTTTATCCACTTAGGATAATCAGTGATTATTCGTTTAATGTCTGAATTATTCCAGAATATACCAGTAATGTTCTTCATAGAATATTATTTTAATAATCTATTAAGAACAAAATGTATCTATTTTCTGACGAACATTTAGTAATATTTGTAATAGAAATATCTGTATGTAGGCAAATATTCAATATGAGGTATTATTAATTTATATTTGCCCGTTTCTTAGTGAAAAAAACCTTCATTCGTTTTGCGTTCATCCTAAATATACCTAATAAGTATTATGTGCAATTTTCAAAAGTCATTAGCCATTGTCAGCAATACAGATACGGCATCCACCGACGACAAAGTGACAGCCATAGATGTGACAGCATCTTATGCTGATGTATGTATGTGGTGTCGTCAGTTGTCAATCTTGTCTGGTTGTCACTCGCTTCAAGTGTTCTGTCATTCTGTGCTTCAGCATGTGGATGTCGGCATTTTAGCAATTCACGAATTCACGAGTTTACCTGCATTTATGCCCCATTTTGTACAATAAAGTTGCTGGTTGTTATAAAGTGTGTGACAGTGTTCCAAATTATGGTCACCTCCTATGGTGTAAGGTTCATTATATAATGTGAGTAGAATTTTGAGATTAAATGCATCAAGTTTACATTTTTACACTTTATTTAGGCATCTGGACTGAGATGTCTAACCACTTAACTTTTGTGACCATCTGCCACTAGTAGGTGCCATTATTTTTGGAACAGTATCCATAATTCCCTAAAAATGTTTCGTATATATTAATTTAGACAAAATGTTCCTAGAATATTCAAAAACATTCTACCACGATTGTTCATGTAATATCCGTGCGGAATATTCGGCGGAATATTCTAGGAATATAGCGTGTTTTTCCCATTTCAAACGTTTACAGAATATTCTGTAAATATTCCAATTATCCATGGAATTTTCCCAGAATATCCATAATATCTGTAGTGAATGTGAACAGAATATTCTCATATCATCCGGTGCTATGTGGGATAACCCTTAGATAATTAGACTTGTATGAACTTCAGCATCTTATAATATAGTAGATATCATTATATTACATGGATCCTGGTTCTCTTATCTGAGTGCTAAATCATAGACTGACGCATGATATTAAATTACTTTTCTCACAGTTGTTTCACATATTAGTTATAATCAACAAAAGAAAACTCTCCTCCATCTTCAGTTGATTCAATAAACATCTGACTGCCATGCAGTTGAAATACCTAAATAATTTCCAGTAGTCCGACAGTAATTTCAATTGCTTTATAGCTAATTGGTTGAGATTTACCTCTATTCGTTTCAATTCGCTATCGATGTGAATAACTCTTCAGAAACAGAGCAATTAAATGGTTCGTTTGGACGAATTCCAATAAGTACAGTTCGCCTCTGTATAGAATTTATTAAACAGCTAATTTTATACGATGGGGAAAATGGAACAACCAATTCCGAAGTGGCCCGGAAATTTTCAAGGATATTATAATATATTTTCTCTCTTCTCTTCTGCCTCGCCTGTCAAGTCGAGTATAAGCTTTCAATTTGTACGTAAGCGTTTTCTTTGAAGAATCTATATCCCGCATATACAACTTAAACCACATTGAAATCTAAGGATACTGTGCTGCTTGGTATCTGGTTTTGTCGTTTCGTTAAATTCCTATTATTATTTGCTTCTTGATTAGGTCTTTTATATCAACTTGTCTTCATTTACGTTTCAGTTCCATTATAGGTTGCTTATTAGGTCTACGGATAACGGTCAAAGTATTGTTTCTGAGGCTATTCCAAGAGTTATTTCTTCATCGACTTTTGCAAAGCTACTATTAGCATCAATTTCTCAACAGTATTCCCCGCCGTCTTTGTTAGTCTTCCGACTGAGCCGTTTTGAGGTATACCTTTAATCCATACGACTTTTACTTGCACTTGTACGAGTATGCTATCTTTTTTTACCTTATTCGCTTCCAAATGTATTTACAGCATTAGAAAACAATTTTCAGAAGCGTTCGCTGTAGAAAGAAGTAGCATCGTACGACAACGCATTGCTGTATGGAAATTATTTCCCAAAAGACTGGTAAACAGCTTGCATCCAGCCGGTGCCAAAAAAGGGATCCAAAACTGATCCGACCAACTACAGACCTATAGCTCTGCTTTCTGTAATCAGTAAAGTGATGGAGAGATGCGACACCCAAGAGCTCATTAAATACCTACAGCTCCATCACTTAATCAACGATAGACAATGTGGATTCCGACACCAAAGATCAACTGGAGATCTCCTGGCTTACATCACACATGTGTGGAGCAAACTCATCCAGTCGTTTGCCGAGGCTCACGTCGTGCTCTCGATATTTCAAAGGCATTCGATCAACTGTTGCATGCAGATCTCCTAAACAAGCTCCCGTCTTATGGGCTACCTGTTAAGCTCTGCGGTTGGCTCGCAGACTTCCTCTCAGGTCGGAAAATCTCTGTCGTGGTAGATGGCTTTTCCTCTTCTTTCCATAGCATCAATGCCGGGGTTCCGCAGGGATCGGTACTGGCTCCGACATTGTTTCTGCTTCATATTAATGATCTACTCTCTAGCACTACAAACCCAATCCACAGTTTTGCGGATGACAGTACGCTGCATGCAGGCATCATGAGCAATAGACCAATCTCTGTGGTCGAGCTGGAATGCAGAAGACTGGCAGTGGCAGCCTCACTTTCAAAGGATCTCGCTACCATTACCGCTTGGGGGCTTAAGAATATGGTTAAATTTAATGCCTCCAAGACCCAGTATTGTACGCTATCAAACAAGAATTGCCCAAGCCGACACCAGGTTCTAATGAACAACCAGGCTTTGCCAAGGAGTTACTCATTCAAGCTGTTAGGAGTCAACATTACAGAAAATCTGATCTGGTACGAACACGTTGCGTCAATTGCAACAGCTGCTGGTAAAAAGCTTGGGTACCTATTTAGAGCCAGAAAGTATTTCTTACCATGTAACCTCCTCACGTTATATAAAGCCCAGATAAGACCTTGCCTGGAATATTGCTCTCCTGTCTGGGGAGCTGTTGCCCCTACTGCCCTGTCTATACTAGATGCCGTCCAGAGAAGGGCACTTCGACTTATTGGCGATCCGCCCTTAACGCGCCACCTTCAGTCACTTTCTCTCCGGCGTGTTGTTGGTGACCTCTCACTCTTCTACCGATATTCCAACGGAATCTGCTCCTCTGAGCTATCCTCTATCGTTCCGTCGCTCACTGCTCCTATCAGATGTACCCGTGCGACCGCTGCATCTCATCCTAAGACGGTCGTTCTTCATACATCAAGAACTGAGCGGTACAACCGCACATTTATTCCTAGGGTGTCCAAGGCTTGGAATGGACTGCCAGAAGATGTATTTATTGGGCCTCCGGGTATTGGCCCATTCAAATCTCGCGTTAACAAACTTCCCCTAACATAATCCTTTCACAGCAGCCGCGGTACTCTGGTATTTAGTCTCTGCCTGCGCGGTCTGCTCAGTTATAAAAAAAATTTCAATACCAATCGATCACCTATTTTGAATGCAAGTTGGAGTGGTTGTGAGGGTGACGCATTTAGTAGCTCTAAAATTATCCTGTGGTAAGTACTAAGTCTGCCTCCTAACATCATTTTCTTGAAATATAAGTTGCTCGACTAAGACTATGATCCTTTGGAAAGGGAAATTTAATGGAAACTTTTATCAACCTTCTCGAATTTTAAGAGATGCGGTTTTATTTACTAAGCAGTTAAATGCCTTGGAGTAATACCCAGTCATTCGATAAATCTAATTAGTCGGAATTTACAAACAAGGGGTATATTCTTTCATTTGTGTTCTACCGCATCTAATACTGCGTAGTCCTGCACAAATAGCAAAATCCTCTTTATCCTTTTTGATCCGCTTGTGCCACGTATGTTTGTTACTGTGTTGGGTATTTTTAATGTGGCTCTCAATAGGTCTGTGCCAAATGTCACGTTTAAAGGCATTATATTGTATTTACACTAGATTTGACTAAGCTATTTCTAAATCGGATTAGATTCCTCCCTATCTTATAAAAAGTCACGCCTACTGGTGCAAGCCTCTGCTTTGTAATATAATGGAGAGCAAATTCAAAGTTAATAATTTTATGTAATCCTCCGTAATGTTATTCTATAAAAAAATCCTGGCCGAAATGTCCATTTTGGTACAAAAATAATTCATGTTAAGAACACACAAGACACTGAAACTGTGCTCTAGAGTTATCGCGAAGCCATCATCATAGTCACAATGTCTTAACAGATATGTTGTGGTCTCGCAAAATGCATTTACTCATTTTACGAGTTTCTCTTGGGATATCTTTAAGATCTTTAATGCAGTAGTTTCCCATTTACTTTCTGCATCCTCATGCTGTTGACCAGATGGTATCTACTGGTTCATCCGCCTTTAGGGGAAATTTCTCACCCCAAGGACAAGAAAGTGTCCTGACTCTTCTCAACTCGTCCACCAAAAGCTGTTGGTTGTGAAGAGGTTACTGTTTGTACCGACAGTAGTTCGATTCCTTTTAGTCGCTTTTTACGACACGCAGGATATACGATGGGAGACATTCTAATCCGCCCCCACACGGGAAATCAGGAAGTAGGTAAGTTGAAAATAACATGAATTCCAAATATGTAATGCTTTTGTGGGGCTCTGAATTAAGAGAAATATGAATATAATGAAAAAGGTTAGACGTTTTTTGGAATAAGAAGGGCTAGACCAATAAAGTGTAAGATTAGATAATTTATTTTTACTTCCCAGTCCAATATGCAAACGAAGTAATACAAACGTATAGAATTTCGAATATCAGATATTAGGATTTTTTGAGCTTTCTATCAAGGGCTCTGGCAATCATTACCACTTGAGGACTCAAAAATATAGTGTTATTATAAAATTCCAAGACTCAGTACTGTGCACTGTCAAACAAGAAGTGCCCAAGAAAGCACCCGGCTTAAGCGAAGAATCAGACTCTGCCAAGAATTCACTCATTCAAGCTAGTAGGAATCAACATTACAGAAAAGCTGTTGGAAAAAAGCTAGGATACCTATCCAGAGCCAGAAAGTACTTCTTACCATCTAACCTTCCCACGCTATACAGGGTGGTCCACTAAGGGCGCGGTGCTCCCTAGCGGCCATACCGTTTAAACTAGACGAAAATGTTTCAAATAAAAAACGTTTCTTTTCAAATGCTCTACATTTAGAAAATAATTTCAAAGATGGCGGACTTCCGGTTATACCGGAAGTAGGCATCAACTTCCTTATTTTAAATGGAACACCCTGTATATTATTACGTTTTTAAATTCAGCATCGATTTTTAGGTCCAGTTTGTTAACCATTATTTAGGCCTACGCAGCGTATTTTCGGAGTTATTCAGCAATTTTTACAAAATTTGACGTTTGTAGTACTTTACAAGAAACGTTAATATCTCGGAAACTAAATGCGATATAAAGATGCGGTTTTCGGTTTTAAAACAAGCGAGGAACGTATTTGTGTTCCATTAAGATCGTTGTTTTAAAAGAACATTAATTCAATAGACTAGCAATTTTCAAATTTGAAAAATTAAAAACGTTAAAAACTTTTATTTTTCAAATGGGATGGTATCATAAGTTTCATATCGGTGGATGCGAAATTAAATTCTCTTTCACTTTTATCTAGGCACATGTGGTTCTATCTTTCATGGTTTGCAAGATATTTACGGTTTTGTAATTATGGCGTGGGAATTGGAAAAATCGTAGGTGGCGTGACTCGCAGACGAAACAATTGGCAGCAAACCTTTCGTCCAAAACGTTTCGGTCTCTAATACTAAAATGTGCTTTCGCTCCATCTACCTATAACCACATTATTCTTAAAAACTCCAGTGGTAAACTTTCCAACAGGTTTTCCAGATTTTCATTTAGAAAATTTTAGAAAACCTTAGTTTAATATGCGGTTTCCAATAATACCACCCCAAGTGCTTAGACTCGATGCTGGTTGTCAACAAACCTCTCAAAATTTGGATTTACGTCGGTATAGAAATGTAAATTATGGCAGTTTACATGGCCGTTAACGATAAAGCTGTAGCTACATTTCATAAAAAGGAAAATGAAAGAATTTCATAAGAAATGTAGCTTCATTCGTAAACAACACACTTTTGGAAAGGAGTGCATCTTCTTGGATTCGAGCATAACTCCAGTTACAGAAATTCATCCAGTTTTCAAAGTCTTGTCTTTCAACTGCTTGATTTAGCTGCACGTGATGAAGATGGTATATGTACTCCGTTAAGATCATGTTCACAGATGTTTGACCAATGCCCAAGTAGCGACTAATTTCTGCTGTAGCACTGCTATGCGAATCTTTAACTACAATTGCGAGAATGTCGAACTTACTATCTTCATGTATTACTACTACATGTTTCCTTCTCTCATATTTTACGCCCACGTAAATCCCAATTTTGAGGAGTTTGTTGTCACCCAGTATAAAGTCTAAGCATTTGGGGTGGTATTATTGGAAACCGCATAATAAACTAATGTTTTCCAAAATTTTCTACATGAAAATTTGGAAAACCTGCTGAAAAATTCACCACTGCAGTTTTTAAGAATAATGTGGTTACAGTTAGATGCAGCAAAAGCACATTTTAGTATTAGAGGTCAAAACACTTGGGATGAAAGGTTTCCTGCCAATTGTTTCGTGTGCGAGCCACGCCACCTACGATTTTTCTAATTCCTACGCAATAATTACAAAACCGTAAATATCTTAAAAACCATCAAAGATAGCACCACATGCGCCTAGACAAAAGTGAAAGAGAATTTAATTTCGCATCCACCGATGTGAAACTTATGATACCATCCCATTTGAAAAATAAAAGTTTTTAACGTTTCTAACTTTTCAAATTTGAAAATTTCTAGTCTATTGATTTAATGTTCTTCTGAAACAAGGATCTCACTGAAACACAAATACGTTCCTTGCTTCTCTCAAAATCGAAAATCGCATCTTTCTATCGCGTTTAGTTTCCGAGATATTAACGTTTCTTGTAAAGTAGGTACTACAAACGTCAAATTTTGTAAAAATTGCTGAATAACTCCGAAAATACGCTTCGTAGACATAAATAATGGTTAACAAACTGGACCTAAAAATCGATGCTGAATTCAAAAACGTAATAATATACAGGGTGTTCCATTTAAAATAAGGAAGTTGATGCCTACTTCCGGTATAACCGGAAGTCCGCCATCTTTCAAATTATTTTTTAAATGTAGAGCATTTGAAAAGAAACGTTTTTTATTTAAAACATTTTCCTCTTATTTAATCGGTATGGCCGCTAGGGAGCACCGCGCCCTTAGTGGACCACCCTGTATAGAGCTCCATAAAGTCTGGATATTGCCTACATATCTGGGGAGCTGTTGCCTCTACTACCTTGTCTGTACTTGATGCAGTCCGGAGAAGAGCGATTCGACCAATCGGTGACCCGGCCTTAACGCGCCACCTCCAGTCGCTCCCTCAACCGCTTGCGGTCGGCACACAAACAGCACGAGAAACTGTGTCATTCATTTCTGTCGGCCTAGCTGTAGCCTGTCTGTTAAGTAATTCTCTGCGCAGTAGTTAATACTTTTTTTGACTTTGTACATATGATATGTAAGTCGTTAAAATAAACAACTTTTTCAAATAACTTTTTTCAAAGAACTGAAAAATAAACGAGATACAGAATAAAAAATGATGTACCACGACGAACTTAGTCTGTAGTGTGGACGGGTGTTTCGCTAGTTCATAGGTAGGTGCGCCTTTTGCACTAACAATTGGACGTAGTTAAAGAGTAGCAATTCCATTCATTCAACCGAAACCAATCACAGACGACGTCGTTTCGCTTTTATTAAAGCTCGTCAGTGTAACTCAGGTCTCAGACGAATAAATGAAATTGCCTGTTAGTGCCTAGCTGGCAAAACTCGTACTAGTAGTAGCAACATATGGATATTGGGAGCAGTACTTTGAAAAAGTATTGGTTCGCCATCTGTCTACCAAAGCCGGTACCTGAGAGTTTAATTTGAGTATCCGTGCACTGTTTATGTGACCCGTTTAAAAGCATCAGGTATACACTTGACCGGCTTTGGTAGATAGATGGCGAACCAATACTTTTTCAAAGTACTGCTTCTCAATATCTATATGTTGCTATTACTAATTGGACGTAGTGGAGTATCGAGCGTGTCCAGCGCCATCGCCAAGGCAGCGGAGCGTGTCGACGCCGGCCGAACAGCTCAAGAACCAATAGTTCATTGGATCTTGGCCGCGAGAGTCTTACATAATACTCCGACTATTTAATAGTTGGTGACATAATACATCATACAAGTATCTCGCTTGCAATTTAAAATACTCGGGATCCTAAAAAATCTTCCAGACTTATGCTTCACAAATGAAACAATTTTGGATTGCTAACTAGCCTTTGATCAGAGAGACTGAAAAATGCTAAGTGATTAAGAGCCAGACGCGGTATGAAGCGATTGCTGCGCAAACGCATATACTGATTTGCACTACATAGTTAAGGGCCTAGGGTATAGCGCGCGAAATTGAGAATCCAAGAAAAGGTGTATTCCTGTGTTAGCGAGGAGGCGTGGCCGCCAGTTCCCTTTCTCCAGCGTGTGTGTCTAAAATGAGGGGAGATACGCCCAAAAATCCAAAAGTAAGATCAAAAAGTCCAAAGGTCTAAAGTTCACTATAAAAATGAGTTTCGTATTTCCAAGCTCCTGACGTTACCTTTAAACTTACAGTAATGATTCAAGAAGCAAACTGAAAAAGAAAGCTTGCGCTTATGCAACTATTTAGCCTTTTTTTAATATCGTGTTTGGTTGTTAAATTACAGGCATTTATAGAAAGTATTTTTTTGCACATTAAAAAACTTTTTTTAGAAAATCGAAAATAGTTGTAATTCACTAAAGTCTTAACTGTCGCCTTCTGAAATATTATATTTTTATGTAGTTTGAAAATAGAGTGAGTTATGCGAGAAATTGTGAGTCCGTGTTTTACATGGCAAAAACGTATGTATAAATGTGTGTATCCAGGCCCCTTAAGTTTCTCACGATCGTAAAATCAGATATTCTCTATTATGCAGCTGCTTGAAAAACTACTGTGATTATATCCCACTCGGTCACTTTAAGGACTACATGCAAGAAAATCACAATCTACGCATGGCATCTAACCATTGCAGCATAGCATATCGTGTGAATTGAAAATTAGAGCAATTTTAGAGATAAATATAATCTCTCATAGTTACAGAGCTGTAAAGTGTTGGATAAGTTTGTAGGAAGGGGCGTTTGAATAATAATGACAACTGACACAACTGACGAAGGTTATATATTACGTACGTACTTTCTAAGGAAACTTTGCACACCTGCTGGTATATTATTTAGCATCCCATAGCACTGGAAATCTCACTGGGTATGAGAATTCTTTGTGGACCTGTTTGCTAGTAATTAGTGACTTTAGTGTCTTTTACGAATATTGTGTCTCCTAGATTCGAGAAGCTATTCTCGAGCAACTTGACTAGTTTGCTTTGTTTTTGACCCGTCTATATTTATTGATGGTAAAAGTTTCTTCCTACAACGTCTTGATTTTCTGACTAATTCTGTCAGCATGGTTTGTCGAAAGTACTTCAAAAGTGGTAAACTGCGTGAACTTAGATGTAAAATGTATAAAATGTAAACAATTCGTCACTCAAAAATTTTTGTACACTAACTTGTAGCCAGTGGACAAAGATTTTTTTATCCCAAAATTTTTGATAAACATTCTTTAATTATCTGAGGATATCAAAAACTGTTTAAAATCTACACCATACCAAAACACAGGCGCCGTGGCACGATGAACAAGCGGAATCACATAGCAACTCTTTGCTGCGTTACCCAGTGGACTACAATGTCAAGCAATTCTGCAAACATTCCAGGCCGCGTCTCGCACTGTCACCAAATTTTAGATCATATTAATTCATAACTTAGCAATATCTGGTCAGACCAAAATTGCGGTTAGAGCATCAAGATTACCGTAGTTATTTTATCGATGTCTATTTTGACAGTTGCACTTCTCCCGCTCAGCTCTATTAAACATTTTAGAACAACACAATGCAGCATATGGCCTTGGTATTAAATATAACAAGACCAAGGTTATGATCGTAGATAGAGAGCATGACAGTCATCGAGAAATAAAGTCAATATGCCGTTGTGAGGTAGTTCAAAGTTTTGTTTACCTCGGTTGTTTGATCGACAATTCGGGTAGCTGTGAGAATGAGATTCGACGGCGCATTCAACAGGCATAGGTGGCCATGACAAAGCTTACTAAAATATGGCGTGACCATAACATCACTCAAACTACCAAAATGTCGCTGGTTCAGTCCCTTGTGTTCTCCATATTTTTGTATACCTCGGAAACTTGGACTGTTAAAAAGGCAGATCGAGCTCGCATAGATGCTTTTGAAATGTGAACGTGGAGGAGAATGCTGAGAATTCCTCATACCCCCCATCGAAGTAATGTTTCCATACTGGAAGAGCTCGGTAATTCAAAGAGACTATCCTCCATTGTGTAAACGAGAATGCTTACATTCTTCGGACATATTCACAGAAGCGATAATACGGAGAAAATTGTAGTTCAGGGTCCCGCCCCGAGTGGGAGGCGCCGTGGCCATTCCCGTACACGCTGGGTGGATACGACGAAACAATTGCTAGATATGAGTATCAAGAGCGCCACTGAACTGACAGAAAATCGCGAACGATGGCGAGCTACAGTTCTCAAAACTGTTGATAATATTCGTGTCGGCAATACTCTAGCTCCGACTTGCATTTTACGAGTTCACAACATGTCTGTTAAGAGATTGTGAATATGATGATGACTTCTCTCGCTTTGTTTGTTTCACTCCTCTCTTTTATTTTGTTTTCCCTCTATAACATTGTCTGGTTTCTGGGTGAACAGGCTGACAGAATGACAAACTGACTGACAATTTTTGACAACGGCAAATGTCCTCCGAACTGCCTTTATAGATAACGACGAGTAGAAGTACAAATCGATCTTGGGATACTTCAACATCTTTGAATCGCCCAAAAAATTATGTGATACCGTATATAATAAAACCGATGGGAATGAAAAAGAGGCCGTAGGAAAACGAAAATGATATTTGGATATGCAAAAAATTTTAATTGAAAAAAAATCCTGACACCCAGCAAGTATTGGATAATAGAGAAACATTATTACTTGTTATTGTTATCATTTTTTTACAATATTGTATTTGAAAAAATGTAATTGTTAGTTGCTGATGTCTCAAAGACAACGCCAATCTGACTGACGTGAATTATTGATATGGTGCTTGCTAGTACAGCCAAATGCAAATATGACTGTTATTAGCAGCAATGAGCTTAGATCGAGGTTTCTGTAATACGAGTCTTATGCGTGGTAGGTGAATTAGAAAATACGTTAAAATATATAATGCTATAATGATAATGTGAGATGAACGCCATTTGAATGCTATATTACAATCATTACAACAAATTACAATTTCCCTTTTTTATCACCGAAAATATTTATGTTGACAACTTTAATCTATATTTCTGATGCCAAATAAGATAAATTTGAATCTAATCATGTGAACTGGTGGTAACATCTATCAGTCTATGAATTCGAATTTCCACTGGAAAATAATAGTATTCGGACATAATTATAATATTGACTATTAATTATATGCTAATGAGTGGCTCGGTTCAGCTATAAAAGGCTAAAATGGTTATTTATGTATTCAATTACAAAAATCAATGAATTTTAATTGTCACTCCATCGCCAGTTTTGCAGTATAGCTTTTTTCCATTATACTGTGGTGTTCTGGTTCTAATATCTGACTATGAACTAACAAAAGCCAAAAGTTTGACGTGAATACTTATAATCAAATAAATCACCTTCGTCTTATGTTACCATTTTCTTCCATTGTGTTAGCGTAAACAAAACACAACTTATACAGAAAAAATATATCTATGGGTGAGTTAAAGAAATATTGCAATTTGAATATCATTAATTCTTTTTCAAGTATCGCCTTAGTGGCTGTTGGAAACCGTTATTAAAATAAGTGCGAATAATATCTGTTCTAAGTTATAGTTCCCATCATTATATCGATATCACAGTAGGTAACTGGTTCTGAGCAGTGTCAAGTATTGTAAGGGTAGAATATCGTAATACACGAAATGAGACATGGAAGCCTTATGTTTAACGTATTGTCACTCATGTGGGCAAAATGCGCGAATTGCCTCAAGGATTGCCATAATTTACGAATGATACAAAATGGTCACCGGATTGACATAAAAGGAATTTCTGACAATGTCAATTTGCCTTCGACTCCACTCAAATATTTATCATCAAAGGTGATGATGAACAACAAGCGATCCAGTGGAGTTATTTAAAGTTACATTGTGTGCACCTAGCACATACTGTAACTTGATAGTTTTATTATTTTAGTGTACTTCGTGAACCCTTAAAAATTAAAGCAAATGTGGGTTGGATGATGAGTCACGACAATGCTCCGACTCACAGATCAGCGATTTGTCAACGAACAATTGAAGAATTAGGGGTTGAAGATCTAATTCACACCCCTAGTCTCTCGACTTTATTCCATTTCTAGTTGTATCCTGAATTCAACAAAGAGTTGAGAGTAAGAGAGTAAGATTAAGTCGTAGTTGGTAATGTACGTATAGTTTTGAGGTTTCATCTCAGAAGTTTAGTTAAGTTTCTGGTGGATTAATAATTAAGCTTGAACGGTTATGTGTATGTTATATTATTTAATTATTTATGTCTATTTATTTTATGTATTTATTTATTTATTCATTTATTTATTCATCTATTTATTCGACCTCATTTGGGCGAAATTCAGCCTGGGGCTAATCTTACTTTTCTCTACATCTTCCAGTGATTGTCGTTGTTTGCGCTGCTTTCCTACTATTTTCCATTTAATGGTTTCGCGGACCTATTTTTCTTTTCGCCGCACATTGTATAAAGAAAAAACAAGGAGGAAGAGTGGCGACACTGGAAGAACACTGCAAAATCCTTAAGATAAGGAAGGAGAATTAGCTGTGACAGAAAGCGATTAGCTGTCAAAATCCTGGTGGAAAGCAAATCATTTGGTACAGTAACATTTTTTTGTGATATTTAGCGTTTTTAAAACCAATAATTGTAAAATATTGTGGTGTGCATAATGGTAGGGTGAGAAGCTTACGGTTTAAAAGCCACAGCAGCAGGAAGGAGTCAGGAATCACTTTTCACAGGTACATTTGTGTTCATATTTTTTGGTGCAATCAAAGTTCATGTAAATATCTCGATATCTAGTTCAGAGATATATATGTATCCCAAATATAATTTCAAATGCCTCAAAGATGTAAACGATACAGTTGGAAATATGTACCTACATGCGTTTAGTTGAGACTTTCACTCAGTTTATCGGTTTTTAAGTTTTTTCTCAAAATTTTGCCAATCAAACTCCAATTCCTTATATTTGTATTCGCTAGAAAATATGCATACAAAAATATCTCGGCACCCTAAGCTTCTTTTGTGGTACTGTGTCATCATAACTTATGGCACCCTCTAATTGGCAGCACTAATGCTACTGCTCTGAACTTCTGACCTATTGTCCTTATAAAATAATACCTGTGGCTCTAACGCTATTTGCCGCTAGCTTCAAGAGCGATTCTTAACAGTAAAATTACAAAATTGAGCCATATAAGTGCACGCATGCAGTTTCAATACTAAATGGTGTGGAATATAATAACCACAACCAGCAGTGGCTAACAGCAGCATTCAATTTTCACGCACTGCAAATATGTGATTTAATAGAGCTTTTCCAGGCTTCCGGTTAATTTCGTTCCCCATCATATGAATCATATTGTTCGTTTGTGTTAGGCCACAGCGAAGGAGAATATTTGTACGTTGCTACGGCTAATTGCAAATTGTAGGGGCCGCAACAAATGCCCTATCGTTGTACAAGCCTAGTCTCTTTGCTTTCTGACATTAAGGGCGGAAACACGTTCTTGTCACGTCACGTGGGCTCAGGTGCTAGCATGCGAACGGACGATACTCAGTAGTAGTAGTAGTAATAGCTGTGGGGCAGCCTGGAAAGTAGGCCCTTTTTGCCATCCTCGCATATAACTCCTGCCTCGCCCTCCATGCCAAACCTTCCCGACCTTTGAAGAAGGCCAGTTGAAGTATATCGGATCCAGTAATCTCGTATCTCATCCCGTCTAGCAACTCACATTCTGCAAGGAAGTGGTAGGTCGTTTCATCGGCCTCTCCACAACTCATATATGTAGGGAGTCTTCTCCAATTCCTTGTAGTGATAGATGTCGCCCGAACCTGCAGCGCCTGGTCAGAACACCCCCGAGGTCTCTGGTTGGCCACCGGCCTTGATTACATAGCGATGATGATCTAGATGTGTTCAACCCGGTTACAATATCCTTGGCTTGTTTGCATCCCTGTTCGGTTCGTAGTTCATCCATTTTTTGAGGACTGACGTTACCTGCTGCCTATAATCCTATGGCGAGCTCATCAAACTGTCCTCCAGTGGTGAGCTAAGTCTGGCCAGCCTATCGATTTCCTCATTACCAGGAGTCCTTGCATGACCCGGGCCTACATCAATATAACTTCCTTCAGCCTCGTCAGCTCTTCCAGTCTATCCGCTTTCTCCTAAACAAACCCAAATAACACTATATGGATATGTACCTCCACAGAATGTACATTAGGTATTCCAGTTTGAACATGTATACTTTGAATATTCATAGAACGTTGAATGTACATATGAAAAATGATATACAGTAGTGTAATATACTATGGATATTGACGCAGGTATATTCGTATATGAATATACATTAGATGTTTGTCTATGTATCATATATACATCTAGTAGTTTACGCCTGCGCGTCCTTCATCGTAGATAGCGTGTGCGTGCGGGTGCTGGTTGTGCCTGATTACCTGATTGAGTGAAATATTGTGCAATGTTACTTATCGTCTGGCTACTGATAACAATCGCATTCAGCGTTTGACGGTAAGTCGTAAGCGAAACAAACCACCTACAAAATTTTATAACCTTGATTTCTTTGTGATTTTAGACATGCCATTCAACAGGAAAGAGATAACAATCAAATAGTAATCGATTTTGCCAAGTATTATTATAGTAAGTAGAAATTGAATTAATAACCATAAATAATGAAAGTACAAAGTTTGTTTATCTTTCTGCCATTACATTGACTTTTCATACACTTTGCATGTGCATTAAAAAGTACATAGATGTACATTTAATGGATATACCATGGATGTGTAAATTCGCGACAAAACTACATGAAATGTAAATTTTTTATGTCTATTTTACATCCATTAGACGTTCATGCTCCACTTGTGGATATACATATCCATTGTATGTACATTGTATATACTTTGGTATGTAAGTATATACATGGTATGTTATGAATATACATGTTCATACCTGGTCTCTGTTACATATACTATGCATGTACATTAGATGTACATATGTAGGTACATTCTATGGATATGCCATCGATGTGAAAGTTCGCGACAAACGTACATGAAATGTATACTTTTTTTATGTCTATTTGACATCCATTGGGC
The DNA here is from genome assembly GCA_951848785.1 of Callosobruchus maculatus. NCBI lineage: Eukaryota > Metazoa > Arthropoda > Insecta > Coleoptera > Chrysomelidae > Callosobruchus > Callosobruchus maculatus. The sequence goes on along the minus strand of CATOUR010000042.1, from coordinate 346,937 downwards.
ATTCTTGTTCCATTGTATGTACATTGTATATACTTTTCTTATGTGGGAAGGGTGCCGCTTGGCAGCCAGAGCTGATGTAAACGTTCTGATCGGTGCCCCTTCTCACCTCCTCACTGCATGCAGCAGAGAGTATTGCATATACATACTTCTGCTTCGAAAATCGTGGATTCGTGCCTAAAGAGTAACCCTCCCATACTCCTCAATTTTCCACATACATCTCTGCTCCTGAGGCCTGTCTACTAGCTAGACGGGAGCTGTCCATGTAGCATACCAATGCCTCTCTCAGAAACTGAATCTCCTCTCCTTTCCACTGCAGAGTGAAAGATCTATCCCACGTTGATAGACGGTTTGCTTCGACAATCCTGTAGGCAGAGATAGGGAATGCTTCTTCCTTCAACTTGGCTATCTCTTTGCATGGCCAACCGCCTCTCTCCTTATCTGCCAGTTACCAGAGTCCCGCATTTTCAGATTTGCTGCCATCGCTGTCATCCTAATCCACGATGCCATAACAACGATACCAAAACAGCTATATACTTAAACTGTAAACATTTTCAAAGCACTCACTTCGACTGGAATATTAACCTCAAATGTTTACAAACGTTGCTGGTTCAGATGTGCTTCAAGTGCTTCAAACGTTTTCGCTGGACAGCAAATAATCGGCTTTACCATTCTAAATGAATACAGACGTCTGAAGTATTAATAATTTTCAACCCGTTATGCTGTGGGCTACTAAAAGTGCCTCCTATAGCTCCGTAATGGGAACTCAAGGCTCCAGTTCTATTAAGTAATACTCCTAATGGTTTTGTATTTCAACTCAAACAGCTTAGTGATGCAACCCACCACAGCTTCCTTTAAATTATTAATGGTTTCCACAAAATATATCCTCATGCTGTTATGGCAAACAGATAACGATGAGGCAGATGCCAAAGCACGTTTTTATTATACGAGTATTCTTTCTGATACTGATAGTGTGACAAATGTGAGCGTGATAGAAATGAAGGTGATTGATATTTTCAGTTCATATCTCTAAATAATCACAGGTTGAAATGAAATAAATCAACTGATTCGAACTATTGGAATTGACGTTATTGTTTATCTACAACACCTTACCTCACAAACCACTAAACTGTGAACACAAGGTGGGAAGACAAATTTTGAGGGTGGATTATTGTCAAACTTGTTTATTGGTGGTTGAATATTACAGTGTGAGTTGTCTGAGTAACTACAACATATCAGGAATTCTCAGGAAACAGAACGTCTCCACTAGATTTTTAACAATGACCAAATTACATCAATATTACAGATCCGTTAAGGATCAGACTCCTCTAGATTCGGAAGGTATAATAGCTCAAAAAAACCCAACAGAATCTGCTCCTGCAGAAGATCATATTGACACAGGTAACAAAATCCTATTAGAAGATACATTATTGCAAGAGGCCCAGACAGTACTCAAAGTTCTAGATGCCATTAAAATTCTGAATATTTCAAATAATTATCCATAATATGAATCCACGTCATCTACAATGCCAGCCAACTGACCATACTGGTATGCTAATCCTCGCCCGAAGATGGGTATACCTATATGCAGGTTAGGTAAGTGCTAAGGTTAGTCTCAGTTATAGTAGTGCCACAGAATTGAGTAGCGCTCTGAGGCTGTTCCGGGTAATGTTTAACGCAAATCAGATGCAGGTACCATCCAGGAGTAAAGAAGTTTGTATTTGTTGTTATTTTGGATTTGATCACAATTCACATGCATCAATAATTTATAATTGCTGAGACAATGCATTCTAAGGAAAATGCTGACCATGAGAGTTTTTGCCAACCAAGACAGATAGGGGTACCTATTTATAATAAAAGTTCTGGCAACATTATATTTCAATCTCAATTTATTTGGAACAGTATAGTTAGTTATAATATGATCAAAAGTTGTGCTTAGTACACCAAATAGAGGAACAGAAATTGTATATTTTGAAAAACTATAAAATATTAATAAAAAGTCATAGAGATTACTCGAACTGTGACAACAAGGTTCAACCGAATAGTCGTACTGAACTGCTTCATCAACGACTTCATTACGAGATAAACAAGATTGTTACTTACATAGTTTCTGCAGGCAAAAGATCGCAACAGTTCCTTTGAGGAACGGTTTAGTAGTTTTTCTGGGAGTGGGTCTCATGCCGGTTATCAATGGATTCGAGCTGAGTAATAATCTATTTATTATATCGAGATTGCAAGACACTTTGCTGAGCATAATGTTAACGGTATGGCCGAAAGTGTGTTTTACATGCAAAGCTTTTCCAATAACAGTAGACCTATGCCGTGTCCAAACAAAACGTTTCGAATTTTGTTCACTCAGGTGGTTGTTTTTCATCCCCTATCCTTGTTTTACCATGACCTTGTGATAATATTAACTAATAAAATTCAGTACAATTTTTGAACTCTTACTATGAATGATAGACGACATTATTATTTACAACTGCCTAATATCAAACTATTTAGTGCACAAATACAGCAGTTAATGACATTTGAGTATTTAAATTTGTTTGATTTTTTAAGCATCCATTTCAGAAAGAGATGAACATGTGATATATCGTTTTAGAGACAAAAACTGGTGCTATCAAATTTATATGTTTTTTTTTGTGAACCTCCCACCCTTTCCCATCGCACATTATCCGATTGGCACCAAAGCCTTCTCATTTCATTCGATAGGACCTCTAAACATTCAAGTTACCTAAATTTGGGAGCAATCTCTTGAGGCGTTTTTGAGTACTCGTTGGAGAATGAAATCGCGGACGTACAGACACAGGACATGAAAAAATCAAAGTTTTCCGATTTTCGTCAAACTTGGTCACTATAAAAAAGGTTATCATTAGAAACAAAAATCAAGTTTTTGGTCCCGCTGCGACGGTAAAGGAGGGGGCGTGGCGGTAACTCAAAAAGTAATGTCTGTCTGTCATAATATGAAATTCTAATACTAACACAATAAAGAGCATGTTTTCTTATGTCGAAAACGCTACCGCGCATGCCGCAAATTTACAAAACGGCGCAATAAAAATTCATAAATGTAGCGAATTTTTGAACCTTGAAATGGCAGTAATTGTAACAAAAATGACCCAACTAATTTCAAACTTTACTATCATGAAGGTTTTTGTTGTCTATCTTCTGGGCCACTTTCGGTGCAAATCTATGACTTGATGGTGGTGGTGGTGGGGGTCACTCGGAAAAGTAATAATATAACATAGCATTTTCTTTTCCGAAAAAAAGTCAGGAGTTGGTTTTATTTTGGAAATGACACCTCGCACGTTGATTTCGGTAAAATTTGCGAAAACGGGCCGATTCTAATAGCTTACTTCTCCTTGGTCGGAAAGGTTATAAAAGAGACCCAAATCTATACCAGTTATCTCAGATGATATCTTATGGTTGGTAAAAAATGTTCAACTTGTGCTTCCCTCATTGCTATTTCCTACAGCAACACAAAACTATTTATTTTTATTTTGCAATACATACTGTTATTTAGGAATACTCGTATTGTCGATAAATTTGGTCGAAGTTGGAAGCCTTTTTTAATGTGGTGAATAGCAGAGACCTATGTTTGTAATATAAAACAAAAATTAAACCTAGAGTATCAAAACCGTTCAAGTTTCACTAAAAGGATAGTGTTCCTAATGCCAGTATTACTATTACAATTGATGAAGCATGTTGTACATACCTGCTCCGGAAGGGTTCATATTTAGTAGTTGGTAAGAGATTCTGAAAAATATGTAATATTATTAACAACAACAGTTCCACTGAGTACCGATACATGGAAAGTCTAACATGACTAATTTTCAACTGGATACTGCAGTCGTTAAAAGTTCACATAAAATGCACCTAATAGTCAACTGCAGAGCGAGGATAAAGGAAATCGTTATAGGCAGCCATATTCCACAGGATCCAACCCTTATGCATACAAGAAACCCTACCTCTTTTGTATATGGCCCAGCTTATAGCCGCCATTGCCGTTGGTGTTTAATCGGATTTCATATCAAACTGGTGTGCACCGGGTGCCAAGCAGTCACCACGTGCGATGGCGTTTAACTGCCTGACCAAATGGCACTTACTTTGTTTTACGACGTACCGCCTTTGAAAGCTCTGAAAATATACTGCCTTCGACATTATCACGGGGTCCGGTCGGATCGAAGTGCTGAGCTAAAATGTCATCAGTAGACAAATAGAAAACGGGTTTTTTCAACACTAGAAAAGAATTTAAAAAAAAAAACAAGGAATAAAGCCTAAAATTTTTTGATAATCCACCGTCTGCTAAACAATGACCCATGATGCATGAGCTAATTTCATAACCGCTTTTTTTTCATCTAGGTACCCAATTTGGTTTTGCTTATTCGTCCTGAAAAGTATGTTTAACAAGTTCTGGCAGGTACAAAATACGTTAGAAATATCAGTCATGTATTTTGTGCTCTGTTTTACCAAAGTTTATGGAATACATATACCTAAGTTGGATCACTCTCCGTCGGCACTTTGAAGAACTCACGTCAAAGCGATGTAGCGGCCGCACGCGCCAGTTAGTTTTTGCGTTAGTTTTTGCCCAAGTACGAGGGTCTTTTAGCGGGGACTTGTTAACGCCTGGGTTTTACGTACATACGAGGGTCATTGAAAGACTAGGTATTGACAGCCGATTAAGACATACAAATACATAACGTTTATTTTGCTAATACACTAAGTTACATAAATGGATATCAAAAATAAAACCTAGTAAAACTATTAATAATGAATCTCAAATGATTTCACATATTGTAGCAATTTCGTAGATAAGTAAAAATTGGTTCAAAGGTGCTGTATAGCATTTTGACATTAATGCTTTGTTTATTTGGGTTATTTTTATGCCTACACGCCCAGTTTCTGCAGTTTAAGCAGGGATACAACATATACAGGCTCTTAGGCAAATTGAAATATTACAAAATCAAGTAATCTTGTTTATACATGAACCCCTACCATGGTCAAAGTCTAGCTACGGCCCTGCTCCAAATATAATTTTGATTGAGTGAAAATGGCACGAAATCAACCTCTGACGTCTCTGATATACAGGGTGATCAATTTTTACTCTCAAGTTTGTTACCTCCTTTATTATGGCACGTATACAAAAAAATTCGAATAAAAGTTGTAGGTAAATCTCACGTCTACATTTTAAAATTATTTTATAATATATGATATATTCACGGCATACCAAAGTTGTGTTTTTCAAATGGAACACCCTATATATTATCCCGAGTTTGAGTTGTTCTAAAGATATGGCAACTTCTATGTGAAAATTTTAATGAATTCATCACCCTTTATATCAAAAAATGAATAACTGGAGGCTAATGCTATCAAAAAAATAATTCCGAGCTCTAAAATATAATTTAGGATGCTCCTGGGTGGTATGATAAGAGTACCGAATGAATATGTTGTCTCGCTATACGCTTTTAGCGTGATACAATCGTTTAAGTACCTGTAGGTCTTGAATTAAACACTTTAGACACCAAGTGTGCTAGGTTGTTGGAATTGTTTTATCGGGAGGAACACAGAAAGGCACAAATGTACAGGGTGTCCCATTAATAATTTTGAATCGAGTGTCACGTGACCAAAAACAAATACCTCATTGAGTAGTACAGTGACAAAGAAAGACACAACATCTGCTCTAATTTACATGCCCAAAATTATAATTCTCTACTACTGCCCAGTTCCGACATATTCCTTGTCTTAATCGTCGAGGGATACCCTGTACTTATATCCCTTACATTTCAAGGTTTACCACAAAATAAGGATGGATCGGATTGTCATTCTCCATCTGTTAATAAATTTAAATTGATTGGTAATATCTTTTCTCGCGAAATTGATTACTCTCAAACTTCTAAAAAGATTATCCATTTCCTGCAAACAAATCCGAGATAACAAACTCCGATATTTTTGAGACACTGTATAGACTTCGCGTTAAACACGTTCAACCTCTACTTTGCGCCGCCCCGTATCTCCCGGCTGACGTCGGTACATACTGCTACCGGTGTACCCAACGAATTCGAATAGGTAGAAGCAGTAAACAAGGGTTGTGTTTGGACCCACTATCTCAAGCATATTATAAATATTGTGTTTATCCTTGTGTTTATCAAGCAGCTTGATGCTCGTAGCAGGCAATTAGGCTGGTAGAGGATCGGAGGCAAAAAATAGCAAAGGAGAACTTGGCCACGTTGCCAGATCGTCTCCGTGTAAACCTATTGTATTTTCGTTAGCTGTGACAACTGACAATATATATTTTTCAGTCATTGCAGTAATAGTAAAGTTGAAAAAAGCGTGTGAGGAAAATCACAAAATTGACTTTTGCTCCAAAGGAAGATCCTGATCAATGTATTGTTATTATACAGGGTGATACTTCTTTGTCAACTGTACATAGAAGTCGTTAAAATAAACAACTTTTTCAAATAACTCTTACCCGAAAACTGAAAAATAAGCGAGTTACAAAATCGAAAAAAGTAAGTCTTGATTGTGTAATGTGTATCAAGACGTACCTACCTAGTCTGTTTGTATTTAGTTTTTTGCTTTTTTAGGTTGATCGTTTCGGGTTCATTGTTATAGTTTAGAGTAAAATTTGGGTTTTAACGGTGCATAAAGTATCAAAAGATCATTTTTAACAATTCCACAAAATTTATTTCCCGCGGATTTCTGTAAAAAAATAACATCGTGTTTGTGAACACAGTAAATAAGAACAACTGGGCCTTGCCAATATACACATGCCTGTTAGAGCATGGACTGAGACGAGCCGATTAACAATTGACTAAACCCCAGTTAAACCATTTTAACCTCAACAATTGAACCCGTGAGGTCAAGTTAGGTTAGTTACTGAAACTTAAAAATACCATAGTAGTTTTTCAGCGGCCCGGGAGTGGCGTCCACACACAAACCAATCTCACCCCCATTTCGGTTTCCGCTAAATTAGGTCAAGCCAATATTTCTGAAAAAACGTGACAACGTCGCATCAACGGAAATCCCAATTCACAGATCAGGTACCCAGATCTGGACCGAACCATGACCCTTTCCTTTTTCACCCTTTATTTACCAGACGACAGGTAGCGGACTCGCTGAGTTCTAGTGTTTGTTTTGGAAACCTTATCATCGGGTAAGAAATGCCAGTGACGTCTCAAAAGGGGTGTAGCTCATGGAGCGAGAGAATATTATATTCATGTATTTCCATTTCGTTTACGTTTCTATTCCAACTAATTCTCATGAACATGAAGTTTTTTTAGCTAACCGCGATTCATAAAACTGAGATTTGATTAAATAAGAAACGTTTCGAAGTTAATGTCACTTTAAATTTGTTTTTCCAGTTTTACGTAAAATGAATTATTGAAAAAAAATTATTTTGCGCCGTAAACAATTTATGCTAAATATGATAAATTTATAAAAATAGAATTTAAATAAATTTATTTTATAGGTTTCTTGTCTTCAAACTTTATTGTTCATTTGTGTACCAGACGGTTACCTGTTGCAGGTTCCCTTCTTCAAAATGTTTCGATCTGTAATGATAGTCTCGAAACTGGGAAGATTGCGATACATAATGCTCATAAGTACCCGTTCCCATATATTATAGTTAATGTGTCTCTGTTGCTAAGGCAATAATAGGTAATGCAGCAAATTTATTACTGCACTGCCTGTTGCTCCAATGTGAGAATCATACACTCCGAAGGTGAGAAGCCTGACAGAGGTGATAAAACCTCCCTTTTATATATTTACAGGGCCAAATTCTTTCAAATACCAAATCATATTCACTAAATAGATGGGTTCTTCAAGTTGAATTTTTTGTAGGTCTGTTGTATTTAAGTTTATTTTGAACATTATCTGGTAATAGAAATATGTATATTGAAATATATTGAAAAAGTTCAGTGTAAGTTTTCATTTAATGTACCCCAATGTAAGTACTTAGTAGTTTTGTAGTTCCCTTTCAAATATTCAAACAAATAGTGGACCCGTATGGTACATAAATAGTCCAATAAATTTGGACTGGCTGCGATTGGTCGTAAATCCTATGCCACGAATATTTAAGATCTGGCATCTTTCATTTTTCCTATCACTCTGTAATAGTTTCTCTTTTCTATATCCTCAACGTAATCGTCATTATCTTATAGCCACACCGTTACAGGCTTATCCCTTCAACGTGTCTTGTTACTATTATTATTATTACATAGAACAAAGAAGAAAAATGTGCAGCCCGGGCTACTGCCCGCCGAGCTGCTCTTTCGTCACACGCTGACCATCACTCCCTCAAAAATAATGTAACGTACGTCTATGTCTGTATAATAAAAGCTCTTTAAATCCAGCGGATTTCTGTCAATTTCTGTAAACAATAACATCGTCTTTGTAAACAAGTGGTAAATAATAACACCAGGGTCATGGATACACTCACATGCCTGTTAGCGCATGGGCTTTGCTTCTTCTAGCCTATTCGAATTCGTTGGGTGTACCGGTGTACCGGGGAGACGGCAAGGGGCAGGCCGTTTTAATATTTTTGCGAAGTGATCCAACTTATATGTATTCCGTAAACTTTGGTTTTACTAAATAAAAACAGGGTAAGTAGCGAAAACCCTATTATTAAATTATTTGATATTCTCCAAGTTGAAGAATTATACATAAACAAGGTAAGTCAAGCTCAACTCCTCGGACTTTTGTGATCAAACCATATCTCTTTTCAAAAAAATAACTATGTGATTGTATGTAGGTCAAGTTGTACTATAATTTAAATATAACTCCTTTTATACAGAGTGTCTAATAAAGGCGTGACATATCAAAGTTATGTTTTTGATTCATTGGTCAGTGGACCAGTATTATGGGTTTGAAAACAATAATTTAATGCTCATAACCTCTTAGTGTATACAAAAGTTTTGTATATTGGTGCATTTCGTTACTCTCAGCATCATTTTGTTTACTAGTAATTTCATTTTAAAGTTTAAAAATGGAAGTTAAATTTAGCCAATCAGTGCCAAGCGCGCCATATACAACAGCAGCGCATTGTTGCCTCTTCAACTTTCAAATCGCGGTATTGACCCAACTTCCAGGAAACAAACTACTTTTTGTGATTTATCTTCCGCTAAGGGAATGCCCCGGGTAATGATTAATTTCGAGAATTTGGAAAGTATATATCATTTTCACATTTATGGACACTCATCCCTACCCTTACTGCCGTATTATCTCTAACTGCTAAACACAAACCTTTCAAACAAGTATCAACCAGGTTAGTTAAGTCTGCTTCACTGGCTACACATATAAAATTATGTATTTTTTCGACCTTGTAGAGGATCACATAAAGGTATACGTTCCTATAGGACCCTGACGTCACCGTAATAGATTGATCCAAATATGTTCTTCATTTTCTCGGCTTTCCCTTACCCAAAAATGTCGCGGAAAAGTATGAGTTGGTTCTTATGCTATAATGTATCATATGCAGTCATAAGAAAAAATCATGATACTAGTCCATTCTATTGTGACTTCATGGATCACATTTATGAGACTTAAAGATAACCGTTTATGTGCAAAACACCATTTATGGTATAAATAGATATCAGAAAAAAATTGAATATCACAGCGATTACAAAACTTACAAGGCTGTGACTTTGCTGTTTGACTAAGCATGAAATACATCAGCTTAGGTTAGACGGTCAAATTTGAATTCTTTTTGTACGGTAGGTGCCAAAAATAATCGTTGGTAGTTTTTCCTCCATTTCAGAGTTTTTAATTGTTTTGGAAATTTTTAATTTTTAGTACATTGTAGTAGCGAGTATAGGCTGTGAAAAATATTCATTTATGATGTATTCCAGCTTCCCTTGGACCTTAGATATGCTACCGCCGTTGTTTCTTTCTCTTTACTCTAGTTCGTCTGTATATTTCTGCTATTAGTTGTTTTATCCCATCTGAACACGTTTTTGTTTGTACTTGGTGGTCAGCTGAGGTTGCACATAGGTAGGAAAATTGAAAAACGCCGATTTCATTGAACTTGAAATCAAATAAAAACTTATATCATATCACTATAAGAACTACCAAATCTTATATTCGATCCTATCAAAGAAATTACAGATTCCTATTTGAAAAAATCAAGTTATCTCTGACTCAACTTTCCTTAATTGATCCTTTTCTCCAAGTACAGACGTAACTCAAATTTGATCGTCCAAACTGAGCTGACTCATTTCATGCTTATTAACACGGTAAAGTCACAGCTTTCTAGGTTTTACAATCTCTGTGGTGTTCAATTTTTAAACCTTTTTTGAGAAAAATATATCCCTTTGTTGTGGTAGTTACTACTACAGCTAAATTTACATCCAGGAATTTTTTTACTACACAATGACTAGTTAATCTACCTTCCCAGGTCTGTTCCTCATTTAGATGAGAAAATCTTGAGGTTGCGGCCAAAATTTTGAAAAAATTGATTGGGTCACAGCACTCTGGTGCTAACAGCCAAGCTTTCGGCAATGCTTATTGCCATCTTCAGGGCTTTAACGTTGAGGTTTGGCAATTTAAAAACAGCAATTGCATTGAGTGCAAACGACTTCTTCGGGTTTAAAATGTCAAAATAAACCTTCGGGTTTAAAATTTCAACATGTAAAGCTCGTTTTTGTGTGTTTGTAATTTACAATTATATGTTGTTTGTTTCCTGACCTGTTAGTGGAAGACGCCATGATAACATATTTTTTAAATTTTTTTTGGAAAAATTGTGACGATTATTATAGCTGCATTAAGAAGTCGTTTGCACTCAATGCAACTGCTGTTTTTAAATTGGCAAACCTCAACGCTAAAGCCCTGAAGATAGCAATAAGCATTGCCGAAAGCTTGGCTGTTAGCACCAGAGTCTCCTCTATGCTGTGACTCAGTCTCTTTTTTTCAAAATTTTGGCCACAACCCCAAGATTTTCTCATCTAAATTAAGTTTGTTGGCCATAAGTTTCCTTCGTATTGGGTTCTTCATCACGTGTCACCTTTTTCTTGCAGTCGATCGGTGAAATGAACGGACACTACACTAGAAAGTAGATTGCCCCTGCGATCTTCCTTTTCTATTACCTCAAGGTATATATTTTGAAGTTCTTGAAACTGATAATCGGATACCTCATGCTTCGCTGAGTCAGGTCTTAAGAATATCTTTCACATTACATAAGGTATTAACATCACATTACTCGTTCAGTCATAATAAGCCGTATCTCATCTGGTGCAGCATGTAAAGCTTGGCACATAAAGCTCATCGGCTCGTATGCATTATGTATCGTATAGCAGCAAACCGCGAGGAGTGAATTTAAAGGTCAGTGGTGTGCTGCTATTACAGCACAGATGATAGATGACCACGTCACACAAGTTACCAGTCAGCACCGCCTACGCTTTATTATATTGGGTGCAGCACCGTAAAGGGCTACGGTAGCATCAGTGCATGTTCTCTGTGAAATATACGATATTACGACAAAACGTGTATAATGTAATACAGGAATGCGTTTGATGTTGTGCTATATGTATAGGTACAACTTCGGTAGTGTTGGAGTCATTGTAACAGAATAACACCGTCAGATGCTAATGGGACGACTAATAGAGCAGTTATTATGCTTGCGTAAAGAGAAATATAATACAGGGTGGGGCATAAAAACAAAATGTTTCTCGTTTGAGTAGTACTCATATATAACAAAAGGGAGGAGCGCGCGGTTTATTACAATCCATTCCTTGACTCAAACTATTGCACTTTCTTGCTTGCCACTTGCCATAATGGAGCGTATTTTTTTGGAGAAAATGAGGTCACCGCTAGAGTAGCATCGTTACATTCACATGGTGAATACCCTTTTCATACCTGAATTGCAAAGAAGAGGTGTGGATATCAAAGATGTGTGGTTCCAGCAAGATGGGGCCACGGCACACACCATGGCTGTTCTTCGCCACCTGTTTCCACATCGTTCAATTTCGAGTTTTGGTGGCATTTCATGACCACCTCGGTCTTCCGACTTATAAATTTGTGATTTTTTCTATGAGGGTAACTCAAGTCAGGTGTTTAAAGGGCTAACGCCCGTAAGTTAGACGCAGAGAAGCGATTCGACATGGAACCTCTCAAAAATCAACAGAGACATGCTGGAAACAGTGAAGTGCAAGTTTCGTGAATGGCTGCGTCATATGCCAGATGTAATTTTTGCACTTAGATATTTCAAAATGGTTTAATATCAGCTACGTTCTACTACCAATAATTTTTTTAGAGTGAAAACTAATAATTTTATGATTATTTCAAAAACACTTGATTATTATGCCCCACCCTGTATGAGTAAGATAGAGACAACAAAGGCAAGTAGTAGATTAAACCTTAATGTCACTAGTTTGGTCTAACAGAATATACAAGGTATAGAGTCGTTAGCCCAATCTCAAATCGGTGCTTTCAAATCTAGTACGAGCCTGTTGTCACAATGTCTTAACAGACATGTTGTGAACTCGTAAAATGCATTAAGTTGGAGCTAGAGTATTGTCGGCACGAATATTATCAATAGTTTTGAGTACTGTAGCTCGCCATCGTTCTCGATTTACTGTCAGTTCAGTGGCGCTCTTGATACTGATATCCAACAACTGTTTCGTCGTATCCACTCAGCGTGTAGGGGAACGGCCACGGCGCCGCCCATTCGGGGCGTGACCCGAACTACAAGTTTCTCCATATGATCGCTTCTGTGAATATGCCCGAAGAATGTAGGCATTCTCGTCGACACAATGGAGGATAGTCTCTTTGGATTACCGAGCTCATCCAGTATGGAAACATTAGTTCGATGGGCGGTATAAGGAGCTCTCAGCAATCTCCTCCACGTCCACACTTTGAAAGCATTACTACAAGTAACCTACTAAAAATTTTGCTATAGTAAAAAATATGCATTATAATTTATTTTAAATACCAAACCGCTAAATATCTGAAGAATTCAACTACAGGTGATCAGACTTCTAATTATCTTTCCTGCTTTTTCATATATGGTAAGCATGTCTTATAATATCTTCATCTACTTTTAGCTTCAACTGGTGGTTGATGAAGTTAACTGTCTGGCTAACAGCAGTTTCTTCTATTGCTGCGAGACCGTAGATGACAATATATTCTGTGGTTTGTGTTCTACGTTTTGTACTTTATTTCTCAATGTTATATTTCGTACCGCAATACCCTTGTATTTTAAACTTACTTTCTCTAATTCAGTTTTTTGTAACGTTCCTATTAAATTGTCGAATCTCTGCTTTCATTTGTATTTTTGCTTCTCGATCAATTTAAAGATATCTTTGTTGTCATGGGAGAAGATGCCATGCTTACAGCTATAACAATACTGTACCTATCTTAACGAAGAAAATAATGTCTATGTTATCCCTCAAGTGTCACGGTAGAGTGATCAAACACTATTTGCAGCGACAAAAATATTATCGGTTGACTCTCCTCTTCCAACTCGTAAGGTAATATATGGATGGTAACGCATCTACCTCATTGTTATATCCACCTCAAGATTCGTGATTAGGCACAAACCTAATCACCAAGTTATTTTTTAACTAGATGTTGCACAATCAATTAGCGATTACCTGGGTTTTCTTGTTTAGCAATTGTAACAGTTATAAAATGGATAGTGGCTAAGGTAGAGCAACAAAGGCAAGTTGTACATTAGATTTTACTAAACCAAAACTAGCGGTTTAGTTTAGTATACCACAGATAGCTAGCTTTGAGAAGTCCCAACAGGTGGACTAACAGATACTACAGGCAAAGAAAATGTAATTTCTAGAGCCTAACCAATTATTGCCCGTATGGGGACGGGTCAGAATATCTCCCATCGTATATCCTGCGTGTCATAAAAGGCGACTAAAAGGAACACCGAACTACTGTCGGTACAAACAGCAACCTCTTCTCAACCAACAGCTTCGGGTGGACGAGTTGAGAAGAGTCAGGACACCTTCTTGTCTTTGGGTGAGAAATTGCCCTTAAAGGCGGATGAACCAGTAGATACCATCTGGTCAACGGCATGAGGATGCAGAAAGCAAATGGTAAACTACTGCATTAAAGATCTTAAAGATATTCCAAGACAAACTCGCAAAATGTGTAAATGCATCTTACGAGTTCACAACATGTCTGTTAAGACATTGTGACTATGATGATGAACCATTGATTGCCTCTCTGTTCCACCGCACTTCACTGGGCCAGCAAAACAAGATCAGATATATTTGAAAATGCATTTTACTGACGTCTCGGTCACCTCAGTGGCCTTTGTCAGAGTACAACACAGGTCACCTAAACGACAGTAAATTTACATTAAAATAAATTTTATTGATGGGCCAGTGCTAGATTTGTTCATTTTTTAAATCATAGCGTGTACTGGAATATCACACTTCATTAAGGATGCAGAAGAAAGTATCACATGGGTGTTAGATCCAAATGTGGATCGATAAAATGTACAATACGTAATGATTATTATTCAGTAATGCACTTGATTAATTATTACCGATGGAGCTTGTTTTACATTTCAGTATTCTGTTTACAACTACACCCTTTATGAATTCCATTATCTTTTAAGCATTGGCGATTAGTATGTTAGGAACGGTAGTAAGATTTTATCGCTTGATATGCAAAGCTAATGGTAATTATTATACAGTTGTAAACTGCATTACGTATGGAATAAATTAGCTATACCGAATTATCGGCATGCAGCTGTGCATAGAAAAATTGTTTATAAAGCGATTTTGACCTTCATTATAGTCACGATCATAAGGGGACCGGGGAGGGGGCTCCGGGGAAATATCGCAGATCCTTCTCATAATGAAATATCAATCTTTGTTCATATTTTACCTAAAATAAAATTGGATATATCCTAAAGTGTCTTGAATTTGAGGTTTAGGCTTGGAAGATGTGTAGCCTAGCGAAAGCTCTCTCAACAACAGTATTATTAATTGAATACATCCCGCATTCATTGTTATTACCTCGATACTGAGCAAATAATTTTTTTGGGTTCAAAATCGGCAAAACATTATGGGACCACTAGTATCATGTAGATGTAAGGCTATCGAAATTTGCTGCGAGACGATATAAAAAATGATATACTTTAGAAAAATTCCCTGATTTCAAACAGCTCAGCTTTTTTGGTTTGGTTAATTATAAAGTAAACAGATATGTCAATCATTAGAACTGTGGGAAGATATCTTTATTTAAAAATTGTTCCTCCCCTATTCTATAATGTCTAGTGTAATCGTACAGGGTGTCCACTGGATAGCTGACTGACTGAATTTATTAAATGTGTTATAATTACAGTAACTATCAATTTTTTCGCTTTTGGTCTTTTACTGAATATTTGAAATTAAGTATGAAATATGTATATTATTCAGGTATCTATCTCTAGAAGACGTAAAAACCCGAGCCTTTTTAATTAATCTTTTCTTTAATTTTTTTAGATTCCTGGAGGAATATTTTGGATTGATACATAGTATAGAAATTTGTTGCCCCTCTTATTTTAACAGCTCAACTTACAAAAGATCTTTTCGCAGGACATGTCATGCCAGCTAAGGAAATGATGAACCTTTTGTGGAATAATTCCTCGGAGGCGTCTGACATTAGGGTTTGGCAATGAAATCGCCCGATTTAATAGCTTGAAAATATTTTGTAGGTATTTCTCTAAAAAATGTTTATGCCAACAAAATAAACACATTAAGGCAGCCAACGAACTGCACTCCTGCTTCCAGAGATGGACATTTGTATGATATTATTTTTCATACGTAACTATGACACTAACTCTCAGTAACGTATTTGAATTTACTTTAAACATATTTGAGAGACAAATCTGTCAGTTATATATTAGTCACCGTGTTGCTACAGTTAAAACTGTCTTTTAAAGTTGTCGTATAGTACTTGCAATAAGTAATGCTCCTGGTTTTATATAATATATATCCTTATGATTATCAGTAGGTCTTTGAATGATGAAACATCTTGGAAGTTTGTTTTTTAATGGACGATGAAATGAACCATATACAGGGTGGTCCACTTTTTAGTAGTAGGACTTTAAAACTTGATAGGAAAGCTAATTTTAAGGTGGAAATTTGATGTAAACATGGTTGCGCAAAAAATTCATTTATAGGAAAAAAATGTATACTACTGATTAAACGTTTTTAGAATAATACAGATGGAAATATAAAATCTGTGTCTTGGTGTCTATTTGTGACCCACTCTGTTTTCGAGAAAAAAGTAAAAACCACACTACAGCCTGCCGAAAATTTTTTTAAATCAAAACGCTTAATTTTTTCCTTCTCACTAACAGGCCGCAATTCCAAAGGCGTATTTCTGATCCAAATTAAAATGGAAAAGATCATATAAACATATGCCCCAAAGAGTCTGGTTTTCAAGACACGGATATCAAATTTTGGAAAAAAATATTTTTTGGGACCGTATTTTGAAAGCCCTCTTTACACAGGTTTATGTGAACTTTTCTACTTGAAAAGGGATCTGTCTTTTGAATTACGGTCTATCAGTAAGAAGAAAAAATTAACTTATTTTGATTTAACATTTCTTTCGACAAGCTATGAAGTGGCTTTTATTTTTGTCCTCGAAAACATAGTGAAATACGAAGAGACATCAAAAGACACATCTCGAGATGCTACTGGAAATGATAATTATGGTCAGTGCTGACCCAACGTCTTCTTGCAGAGTCACACCGTCAAATTAAAAAATCGGCACCACGATATCTAAAAAATTAATAAATCTCTTTTTTTCCAAACTTTGATATCCTGTATCTTAAAAATAAAGCTGCTGCGCAACCATGTTTATATGAAGTTTTCACCATAATATCAGTTTTCCATCGAGTGTTAAACAAGGTCCTACTACTAAATAGATCACCCTGTATATCATGAATTCGACACATTATTATTACAACAACGGTTTGGCTTGTTTTTTTGACAGAATTTCGAATAAAAACCTGTACTTCCATTCCAAATGACCGATGCCACGGAGATATTAATTTTTCAGTTTGCATTTTCGCTTCTGTTTGACCGCAGTAATGAGCTTCGTTATTTGAATGCTAGTCATTTTTGAAAAGAAAAATGCCAGACCTGAAAACACGCTATACTTACCCAACAGCGCTATATCAAATAACAAGACCTCCGTATTATTCTATTCTCTAGGGAGGCTAGGGGATCTAATACACGTATAACGTACACGGTCATATACCGGTCTTCCTGTTTATTTCATAAATATCTGATATACACCTCAATATTGCTTTTGTGCTGCCTGGCTGGTTCTGATCTTGTATCGAATTCCACACCCTCGAATTCGTATATGTGCTAACTGGTTCGATAAAAGGAATCACAGTGGTGTACGATAATTTACTAACAAAGGAGACAGATTCGTAAACAAAAGATACTCCATTCAGGGCCGGTTTATCAATGTTCAGTCACGTGTGGTAGTTAACTGACTAGCAACTATCAGCTAAAGTTGTTGCTAAGATGAATAGGATACTTGCAGAGGTCGTGAAATTGTCTCGGGAGTATACATAGCGTAAAGAAAACCATATCAAGAAGCAGTAGGAGACAAAAAACATGATTTTACTGACGGCCGAAGAAGATATTTGCAAAATAAAATAAGATATATTCAAATTTTTCCACGTGACTTAAAACAAGGGCTGACGTCACAGGTATCTTATCGATATCGACAATCGATACTGCTACAGCGCAGGTCAGTGAGATTCAACTGCAAACTAGAGATGATCTGAATTCTTTAACAATGCGACTCAATTTATTGGTACTTAAACATATTTCAAACAGGCAATTAACCCACTAACATTTTCGTTGCAATACATTTTTATATCTGATAGGTATCGCAGTTCATCCTGTTTGTGACCGAGATTCGCAACTAATCGAAGCCATCATTTTATTTCGGCGCATCCCATTATGAATGAATCCAAAGATAGAATCTAATTCAAGCTCATCCCTACAAGTGAATTAGTAATCTAGCCTAACTTTTATTCTTTTGACCTTTGTACTTTTGTGTGTGATTGTGTTTGTGGTTATAAAGTTCAATGTCAAAATGTTAGGTTAGCACTGGCTATCGATATCGAATATCAATACTTTACATCCCATAACTATAGGATATCACTGACGTCAGATGTTGTTTGCGCGGCATTTTCCGGCATTTGAAATAATTTTTGGAATATCTCTCACAGCCGATTCCAAAAAACCAGACAAGTGATTTTGTCATGTTAAGTAGGCTCTAAGGAACGCGCAAACGACATAATATTTTTTTCTGCAAGTAACCTATTCTGTTTATCAATTACATATCTAACCTTTAGTTTTGAAACTGTTTGTTTAGTGAAGGTCGGTAACAGGGCTTCGTAAGTCGACGTCAGTGATTTGCTGAAAAACTGATCACGTGGTTCTTTTTTGCCCATTTTTTCTTGGCGTTGCTTGTTTGTATAAAATTTCTGTTGGTGGTTGCACCATATACTACAATGGAAAACTCAAAAAAAAATTAAAGGACACCCAGCTTCACAAACGGAAAAAGAAATTTTCTTTCAAAAATAGAAAATAAGTTCAGAAAAGTAATCAAAAACAAAAGAAAAACAATAGGACAACTTGGAGAGAGAAGGAGGGAACACAAATATGAGGTTATAAAGAACAGTATGTGGTAGCCACTGGTGGTGGACATTATTTGACATTATCCAACCATCTCTCTTCTCTCTCATGGTACAAATTGTAACAGCTCTTCATCATCATCCATTAAATGATCCAAAATATCCATTATCCAATTAAGAAAAATCTTTCGAGAAACTGTACGAGAAACAAAACAAACCTGTGAAACAAAAATCTTAAGGCCTTTACGGAAACAGTGATCTGGATCCGGATCGATCAGTTATCTGTCAAACAACTGTCAAGTGTGATTTACGATTCCCTGGATTTAACGGATATCGAACAATGAAAAACCTGGTTTAAGAATAAAAGACAGATGGTTAGGAAAAAAGGTACAGATCTGTATAACCCAATCGGGATCACTTACCGTACAAGAGAGAATTGAGCATGTTTATGACTGATCCTAGGTCACTTTCCGAACGTCAGGATCAGTCATACAAGTGATCGGGTTAACCCGAACATAAAGGGGTGATACACGTATGAGCAAGTACGCGTAGTTATGGCTCGACAACCTTTTTCGCCTGTGTGTCACCCTAAGTACGAGTACTTTAAAACCGTCGCGCATTCAACTGGTTTGAAATGTTGCTCATAGCTTGTCTCGGCTCGTACTGCGAGCAGCGAACCTCCACTTTGTTTCGGCAGGCCATCGATGCGCGACGCTTGTTGTGTTTGGCGTTTGTTAAAAGTTTTGTTTATTTAAGAAAATTATCAAAATGAGTGATTTCAGCTTCACGTGTGTCACCGTGTCGAGCCGAGTAAGTTCGCGAACTTAGAAACCGCGTACTTAAAGTTCGTACGTGTGTCACCCCTTTTAGTTTCCGTAAAGGCCTTTAGACGACAGATTAGACGACCACCTTACGGAAACAGTGATCTTCTGGATGCAGATCGATTAGTTTATAGGCGCTTTCCTTTTACCTGATTTATCTGATAAATCCCACTTGTGACGTCATGACTCATTTCGATGTACGTTCCTTTTGTCTTCTGAATCTGAGTCTAAAGTGAGATATTTTACCCCCACTTAAGCCTATCTGCACAAGATCGAAAGGTAGATCAGTTGTCTCAGATCATTTAGATGTCAAATAAATCAATCAATGATGTTAGAATTTTTTGTAAGTTTGAATTTTAGCGGGTTTTGTGGTGTATGGATAGTCGATAGTGTATGGTGAGCTACGAAGAACGTAAAAAAATAGGTTATGGTAAAGATCGACAGATTATAGAACCATAGCATATTACAAAATTTCGAGGATTGACATTTAACTGCACAAACACGTTCCTTTAACTCATCTGAGCATCTGAGGTTCCCAACTGAGCTGAGCCATCTGATTTTTAAGTGATCTGAGTTCGTGCAGATGTAAAAGGAAAGCACGTTATATGTCAATCAGCTGTTTAGTGGGATTTATGATTCCGTGGATTAAACGAATATCGAGCAACAAAAAAAGCTGATTTAAGAATAGAAGAACAGCTACTGATCTGAGTAACCCGATTGCGATCACTTTCCGTAAAAGAGTGAACTGAACATATTTCTCACTAATCCTAGATCGCATTCCGAACGTCAGGATCAGTGATCCTTGTGATTGGGTTAATCGGATCATAGTTTCCGTAAACGCCTATAATCACCGCGTCATCAAAATGTCACGAGACCTCACAAGAGTGTGGATGAAAACTCGGAAATGTCGATTCGTCATTGTCAACAAGAATTGGATATTACAACAGTACACGTTTTTGCATCTACATTTCCACAAAGACTGACTAACGCAACAAATTTTGCCAAAAGCAACAATTAAACATTTGAGCAAATAGAAGTGAATGCCAGTCTTGCTAATAAAAATCATTCGCAGTGATAAGGCACAATTTCAACTAAACCACTTGAACGAAACAAAAGAGGTCAATAGCGAACTGCATCGTAGTATGATAATGCAGTTATTTGTATTTGTATCTCAATTGGAATACATTTTACTTCATAACAATACATGTTGTTTCAACAATTTCAATAAGTAAAAATGGAAATGATTAGTTATTTCCCTTGCCTGAAGCGATCAAATATTTTATTACAAATATAGGGCAAAGGCGTGCGCATTAGTAGCACAGTCATGTCATCTGTCTGTTAACAATTATCATTTCTGTTAGTCGTTATTGTGCTGTTAATAAGCGGCTCAACGCATGGTCCTATTGGTTCTCGTTTTAATATTCAATACATAATCTTTAAACTATCAAGTTTGTGATCCTATTAGGCAATCCAAACCACGTGACATTTCATCATGGCGGCGTTGGGCAGTCACTTTGAGGCTACCTATATTAGTTTGATGCCGTTAGCACTGTGAAGGTTTCATTTGTATTTTACTTTTAATGGATTTTGCACTATTTTTATGTGTTTTTATCAGTATTTTACCTTCTAATTTAGTCATTTAAAATGGAACGAAGCCGAATATCATAGGAAAACCCTGACGTTTTTCGAAGGTTTGTGAAAATTATATTGTTTTATTGTACATTATGCGTCTGAGTTGGAAGCTTTTATGTTTATGTTTTGAATTTGAGATCATCACGTTTAAATGTAACTGTCCCCAAATTCCTGCATCTTCGAAATCATTAATTTTTGTTAGTCACAAATCGGTGGTACGTATCGACAGGGACTCAATAAAATCCAAGCTTTTTTTCGAACAGATTGAGATCCACAACTAACCACAAGGCATGTATATAGAATATTGTTTTTCAACCAAAACTATTCCCAAGAAATCACTCTAAATGAAGATATTTGCAAAATAAGCATAAACCAACCCAGTCTCAAATGATAACATAAAGATGTTTGCCCAACGGTAGCCATATTGAATTAGTTTGACAGGCCATTGGATTGCTCAATTCAAACCTAATATTTGCGATTGTTTTTTTATTTCGAAGATTTGTGTTCCTTTTGGTTGATTTTTGCAAAGAACGTTGTTGTTCCACTAAAGACAAAAACATGCAAACCATATGCAGACTAAAAATATTCAATTCTCATAACCTCGGTTTTGCCAAATAATTAGAACATGTCCTAAATATTTTAACAAATTGGATGTAAAACTGCGCGATAGATAATGCACAGGAATCATATTTCCTGTCCGATTCTTTGTTGTTGAATAACGTCCTAAATTCAAACATTACCGCCCAATAAATTTAATGCCGTTTGGAGATTTGCACAAGAGAGAAGTAAATTTTCATTTACCAAGAATGAAGAAATTTATGTGCCTTTCTGTGTCCTAGTTTTCCAGATTTTCTGTAATCATTTTCAGTTATGCGATGTTTCGCGATTATTATAAGTACCTTTCCATATCAAAAAGATTGTCTTCCTTACAACTGCAACTTTGGCGTGCCTTTTCTAATTATGACTGCCAATTACTGCGACCCAGACTAATGCAAATAAATGAAAATATTTAATGTTTTCACACTAAAATACATAACATGCGCACTTCATCAGTAAGATGATATTTTACTTCCCACACCGATAGGTGAGGTGAGTATTGTGATCGCGAAATTTTTCGACTTTGAGATGTTACGCTTTTTGGGCGTTTAATGATGTCTACATAGCGAAAATCCACGTCACTCATTTCTATCCTTCTGTCTGTTGGTCTGTCTGTCTGCCCATTTTCTACTTTTTTTTGGGTGGGGATCAAATTGAGGTTGTTCGGGGGTGGGGGTTGAAAAACTGAAAAATCTCTTGTATTCATAATGAGCTGTCGATTGACCTATGACAAAAAGATCTAGCGGCATAATACAGTACACTTTGTTAGGTCCATCCGAACATTGCCTTCCAAATTACCATTGATTAACATATTTATACGGCTATTACAGAAACAAAGGGACTTTCTGATGTAAGCATACGAGTATTGCTTTAGATCGTTCTGTATTGAATAACAAGGAAACTATAAAATCGATTTAAATGAAATTTAGACAGAGTATAATTACCTTGACAGGGATGGAAAACGCGTATGATTCTTAGAAGTCGAGTCAGTGGCGGCTCAGTAATAGTAAAAAAAACAAAAAAAAACATAAAAAGAGTTCAAACTTCGTTTTTGGGCGTTATATGGGTTCCTGCTGTATTCTACTTGCTTTTGGGTGGGGTGAAATTGAGGGGATTGCAGGGTGGGTGGTTGTAAAAGTAGAAAATTTGTTGTATTCGCAATAGTCTGTGCATTTATCTGTGAAAGAAAGACCTAGCGGAATAAAACACCTTTTTTCGGGCGGACGGGCGATGATTGATCTCAGACTTAGCTTCATGCTACAGGAAAATAATAAACTGGTATCACCATATTATGTAGGAGTCAACAACTTGACTTTTTTTGTGGCTATGCCGTCTACTTAAAATTTATCGATTTTGTCAAAGGGAGATCAGATTCGATATCAACCAATAAAAATCGTAGCACATTTTTCCCTTGCCGGCATGGTCCACAAATGATTAAGATGAAAAAAATGTGTTTTCCTTAATAATTCTTATGAAAAATTTATGGGCTCAAATACTCTCTGCACTATTGATGTTTATTAGATGTGTTATATCCACGGAAATGAGAGTGCCTTATTTTCCGGTTTTTGTTTAATGTAAAGAAAAATCCTTTGACCGTTTCAACAATACTGTACCCCTTAAGCCATCTATACGGAGACTCTGAATGGACTAGATTAACAACAAAGTATCTTATCGGATCACCGGTGAGCTTGCGGCTCTTTAACCACAGGCGTGTCTGGTTCCTATGGTTTCCGAACAACAAACAAAACAGAAACGACGCCGAAATCGATTGCGTTTATCCTTTGTTACTTTTGTACAGGGTTGCAGATCTTCGCAATAGGTACAAAAAACAAATCTGACTGTCGAATCGTGTTGCGGGAGATGCAAGTTTTTAATATAAATGGAGAGCAAGCTCTATCGCCAAAGTAAAAAAAAAGAACGTGGACGTTGAACGAGGTAGACCTCATTCCAGAAACCTCGACTCACATTTGATTATTTCAATTCATTTAATTTGTTTGTCCTCCATTTCAGATAAAATTAACACGTGATATATTGTTTTAGACATAAAGGCACATTCTCTTTCAACTGATGCTATCAAATTTCTATGTTGCACTACATTTTTTTGTTGTGTATCTCACCAGTTTCCACCCCCATGGTCCGATCGGCACCAAAACCTTTTCAACACGAAAGGGCCTTTATTAATTCAAGTTGGCCAAATTTGGGAGCAACCGCTTGAGGCGTTTTTGAGTACATAATCGTTGGAGAACGAAATCGCGGACGTATAGACACACAGACGGACATAAAAAAACAAAGCTTATAATATATAATATGGATTTATTTTACGGCCTTAGCCGTCTCTCCGTTCCCAGTTTCCATTGTTTTTTTTTTCGATCGAAGCACATTCTTCCAAATCCCTCAGTTCCATGGCTTCATCTATCTCGTCCCTCCAGCTTTTTCTCGGTCGTCCTCTTTTTCTTCTTTCTCGTGGCACCCATTCTAGTATTCGTCGAGGCCATCTATGTTCTCCCATTCGTCTTGTGTGTCTAAACCACGCCAGTTGCTTTTGATGGATCCTATCTATCAGACTTGAGTCTGTTTTCGTCATTTCCCGGATTGTTTCATTTCTAACCCTGTCTAATCTAGACCTTCTGCAACTCCGTCTTAGGAAGTCCATTTCAAAACAAAGTTTTCCGATTTTATTCAAACTTGGTCACTATAAATAGCTTATCATAAGGAACAAAAATCCATTTTTTGGTGCCGCTGCGATGATAAAAAGGGGTGGGGGTAACTCAATAAATAATGTCATGACGTGTAATTCTAATGCTACCACAATAAAGAGCATATTCTCTTATGTCGAAAATGCTACCGCGCATGCCACAAAATTTTCAAAATGGCGGAATAAAAATTCATAAAAAGTAGCAAATTTTCGAAGTTTAAAATGGCAGTAACTGTCACAAAAATGATCCAAATAATTTCAAGCTGTACTGTCATAAAGAGGCATTTGTTCTCTATCTTCTGGTCCACTTTTGGTGTAAATCTATGAATTAATGGTGGGGGTAGTAGGAGTTACTCGGAAAAATAATGATATAACATCTTGGAAATGACACCTCGCACTTACGCCTACTTTGTCGGGGAAGCTGAGAAGGTTCTGTAATGTCTTTAATATTGTAACATACTGTATATTATGGTATTCGTGTATTTGTATTAGTTGTCATTGATTGTCATACATGATGTAAAGTCAAAGTGCTAGGTTAGATCTTTTGAAGTGTAAACGTCATCGAATCGTCTAGAGTTTTCGAGAATGACGGATGGATTCTAGAAATGTCATCGAATGCTCTAGATGGTTCAATGAAGTATATACAGGGTGATGGGCCAATAGTGCGTGGACGGAGGATTGTGGGCTTACTAAAAAACATTTCAAAAATCTGTCACATGACCATGGTAGGGACCCTTGAGGGCTATAACGTAAAAATATTTTCACTTAAATTTTGGCGTTTATACAGGGTGATTCATATCAAACCTACATTTTTTTGAATGGAACCCCCTATATATTATTGCATATTTGGATTCCTGGGTCAATTCTAGTGTGACTTTATGTATCACACATGGAACTTTAAACGAACCGTTTAGGCGCAAATCACCATTTTTGGTATAAGTAGGTATCAGAAAAAAATTGAATATCGCAGCGATTATAAAACTTAGAAGGCCGTGACTTTGCGGTCCGACTAAGCATGAAATGCGTTACCTTAGGTCAGACAGCTAAACTTTAATTCTTTTTGTACTTGGAGAAATCGGTAGATTAGTTAAGGAAACATCAATCACAGATAACTTGATTTTTTCAAATGGGAATGCCTATTTTGGTTTAAAGAATCAAATGTAAAATTTGATTACCTTTCTAACGATATAGCATTCTCGATACCAATCTTTTTTGGTTTTCATTTTATTTCAAATTTTCAGTCAAATCGGTGGTTTTCAATTTTCCTGCATGCAAGCAACCTAGCAAGCCATGAAAAATAAACAAAAGCTCGTTAATATTGAAGAAACCAACTAACTTAGCAGAAAGATGCAAACTAACCAGAGCAAAGAGGTACGATTATGAAAATTTCTTACAACATATTATCTCTAACCGGATACAACAGCGGCAAGATATCCAATGTCAATGAGTAGCTGGGGTATGACAGAAGTGTTTGTTTTTCACAGCCTACTAGCTATTGAGGTCTACTAGAGCTTGACAACTTTCCAAAATGATTAAAAATTTTGAAACAAAAGGAAAACTACTAGCGATTTTTGCTCCAGTCTAACATGTTTAAAATGAAATTTCACATTTAATGGGATAAAAAAATTAGTCATTTCCATTTAGTTAAGTCAAAAGTGAAGATATCTCCAACTGGAGCATTCTGAACATCTATTGAAATAATTGCTAGAATTTTTTAATTACGCTACGTTGTAACTGTGTTTATTTCATGTGGTTTTCTGCAAAATCATGTTTTACAATTCAAACAGACTACAATTCAAGTTTCATTTTCCGCGATTTTGCTAATAAGTAGAAGTACCTACTGAAGAATTTGAAGGGTTCCAGTCAGAGGTATCATTACTTTCGACTTACGGAAATGGTAACTTTTTTATAGCATTAAATGTGAACATTTATTCAAAAGACATAGATATGCTACTGCCAGCAACAATCACTAGTATTTTTCCTTTGATTAAATATTTTTTTACTGACTTTAGAAGTTGGCTAATAGCTGGTAGGCTGTGAAAAATGAGCGTTCTTGTTACCGCTATTGTTTCTGGTTAGAGCTAATGTGTTGTAAGGAATTTTCATAATCTTGCCTCGTTGCTCTAGTTAGTTTGCATCTTTCTGCTAAGTTAGTTAGTTTCTTCCATATTAATGAGCTTTTGTTTATTTTTCATGGCCTGCTAGGTTGCTTGCACGCAGAAAAATTGAAAAACACCGACTTGGCTGAAAATTTGAAACAAAATGGTAACCAAAAAAGATTGATATCGAGAATGCTATATCGTTAGAAAGGTAATCAAATTTTACATTTTATTCTTTAAACCAAAATAGGCATTCCCATTTGAAAAAATCAAGTTATCTGTGATTGAAATTTTCTTAATTAATCTACTGATTTCTCCAAGTACAAAAAGAACTCAAATTTAGCCGTCTGACTTAAAGTGACGCATTTCACGCTTAGTCACGCCGCAAAGTCACGGCCTTCTAAGTTTTATAATCGCTGCGATATTCAATTTTTTTCTGATACCTACTTATACCAAAAAATGGTGATTTGTGCATAAACGGTTCATTTAAAGTTCCATGTGTGATACATAAAGTCACACTAGAATTGACCAAGGAATCCAAATGTGCAATAATATATAGGGGGTTCTATTCAAAGAAATGTAAGTTTGATATGAATCACCCTGTACAAACGTCAAAATTTAAGTGAAAATATTTTTACGTTATAGCACTTAACTGTCCCTACCACGATCAAGTGACAGATTTTTGAAATAGTTTTTAGTAAGCCCACAATCCTCCATCCACGCACTATTGGCCCACCCTGTATAAGGTGCTACGGGTAGCGTAGGGAGTCAGTCGAGTTGAGTTGTACTCATGTTGTACTTGAGATAAGGTTAAGAGATATTGTATCGAGTTGTGAAGTAAAACAGTGAAAGTTACGTCGAGTTTGATTCCCTGGGTGAAGAGAAAGAGGCCGTCGTGACAATATTATATATTCGACTACCCAAAAACCTAAAACTTAGGACATACCACCTTTATTTTTGGTTACTCTATGTAAAAAAATTGCGAGGAGCTGACAGAATATATGTTTTTCTTATTTATGAGTTGCTGTAATAACACCTTTTTAGCTGTGACCATAAAGACAAATAACTCAATGTTTATTTGCTTCTCAGGTATTGCTGTCTAGCTTTTTAGAAGAAAACTCAGAGATATCAAATGTTACTTAGCGATTAATTTCCATAATACTATATGAACACTTGTTGGCGCAAAAATTTATTTTTATAAATAATTTTTGTTACTGCCCTTAGTCAGATGGATCTCGACTAATTATTTACAAAAATATGGAATTTTGCGATCACCTAAAATGTTCGTGTAATTTTCCTGCGTAGAGTTGAATAATGGCTGCCTTTTCAGGTTTCTAATAAACCATTCCTGAGTAAAAGAATCTATTAAATGCTTTACAAGCTACTACTGTTAGGCAGTATGATTATACTAGCTTCTTGTATACTGTATTTTGTTTAGGTTGTTAAGATTAGATCAGAATTTAAACAAAAAGACAGCTGAGCTATGTTATGCTTTGACACAATTTTTGAGAAGATCCTAAAAAATGGATATTTCGAATAGCATTTAGATACTTTTTCAACTTTTTTTGGAATAACATTATATGACAATTTTATTGGTTGTAAACAACCAAAAACGAAAATGTGGGCTTGTGTGTCAAGAAGTATGTACCTAGGCTTTTATGTTTAAGTTTTCTTTCGAATTTATGGCTTATCTGGCATTATACCTATCACTTAGTCCACTAGTCGCTTCCAGTTTATCATAGTTAATTTTAAATTGCTAAATCCTAAAAGTTGTTTCATAATAATGTACCACTTTTAGGATTTACCAATTTAAAACTAACAACTATAAACGAAAACTGACTACTGAACTATCTGACAGGTACAATACCTAATCGATTCGACAAAAATCCGAGCAAAAAACTAAACATAGGCATACTAGATACGTCTTGACACACAAGTCCAGATATATGTACTTTTTTATTCTGTATCTCGCCATTGAGTAAAGTATAAATGTGTTAATCAATGATCTCGCCTATTTTTTATTTTTCTGGAAAAAGTTATTTGAAAAAAATTTAAAGACTTCTGTTCAAGAAAAGTATCAACTGAACACTCACCCTGTATACACGAGAATGCATATGACTATCGGAACAATGAAAATGATTGACAAAACAAGTGAGGTTAAATGCTTTATGCATGATTACCCTGTATAAACTACCACCGAAAATTTGCATAAAGTTTCATTTCCTATCAGTTTAACACAGAGTAGCTATAGTTTATTTGGAATGTTTTGGTGGTTTAGAGTAGTAGAGTGCTCTTCCGGGAGTATGCAAATATTTAGCATCGCTTGTACCGCAAGGCAGGAAGTTAGGGATCCAATAAATTACATTTCTGGAATGCAGATACTCGACGTTTTTGTCAGTATTGTAATACTTAGTTTCTGTTTTTGTAATTATGAAGGTCAGTTTAAAAGGCAAAAAAAGCATCGGGAGTAAGAGATAGAAGTAGTTTGGGAAGATAAACGATTGATGAATATACCAGAATTGTTCAATATAAAGTCGTCGCTACCTTAAAAGATCAGTAAGAAGAAGACGTACATGTATCTGAGAGCTCAAAAGAGGAATTCAGACCTGAACATAATTATGTTTTAGTTTCATTTTATAACTAAATTTCAACTTACATGTTGAAGGTAAGAACTTAATTGTACTTTCTATAGAAATACTTATCTTTGATTAAATCAAGTCATTGCGGACTGACAGAGCATTCCAGAGACTGAGTCTATGCGATACTTGCTTGTGTAAATCGTATTCGGGAAACCGACGGGTCTAGGAGGCGGATTACTATCTGCTCTGACAGTCAGGCAGCCATCAAAGCACTGAGTGCTTGGAAAATAACGTCGGGACTGGTCCTAAAGTGCAGAAGGGCTCTTGACGACATCTCAGCTAAACACAGGGTATCACTGATGTCGGTACCTGGGCACGCTGGGCTAAAAGGGTAACGAAATGGCGGATCATCTGGCTAGGATGGGATCCGGCAACAGTTTTGTGGGCCCGGAACTAGCCTTAGGACTATCCGCAAACTTGATTAGGAAAACAACTGGAGAGTGGATCCAGAATCAACATTCTCTGCGATGGAACAACATCTCTGGTCATCTCCGTCAAGCTCGGGATATATTAGCAGGGCCTGAAGAGAGAATAGGACGATTTTGTCTCTCACTGGATAGGAGTATAACTTGAGACTGCTAGTAGGCCTATTAACGGGTCACAACACCTTCAGGCGTCACCTGTTCGTGATGAGGGTGGTTAACGACCCAACGTGCACGTGGTGTGGTGAAGAGGAAGGATCCTCGGCACACATATTGTGACGCTGTGAAACCCTGGGTTATCACAGGCAGACTATGCTGGCGTCAAGAACCTTGGAATCAATAGATATAAAACGGATAGGACCTAAGAATGTACTTGCCTTTGCCAAAAGGACAGGTCTTAGGAATTGGCGTGGATAGAGGCGCAAAAGGGCCCATCGTGTGGCCTATGTACCAGCCACATTTCGTGCTGGATAGCCTCTGGTCCTTATTCATTTATTCGTTCGAGACATTAGCTTCCATATTATATTGTCATCTCGTAAGTCTGTCAGGCCTGGAAACCCAGAAACTAGAGAACGTCGAAGAGTTTAGGGAAAAAAGAACGTAAGAATAGTGTGGTTAAGCGTTATTGAAATGCTCTCGAGAGTTTAGTTGTGAAATGCTTCAATTTTAACCGGACTATCTGTATTGAAAACAGCGGCATCTGCCAAGGTCGCAGCACTTAGGCTTCAGTGGGCCCCTTGCACATTCACTCAAGTATCCCTCAGAACTGAGTGTTGAACCATCCCAACCTAGTGAGAAACGTGGTGACTCAGCTTAGCGGGATTCCTCTTAACTTGGCCATGAAAGACTAACTACTCAGAATTGATGGATTTATTATAAATAAACTATTAGGTTATTCCACGTACAAAGCTCTGCATTTTGCTGGTTTTATTATTTATATATAGTTTATATTATTTAATGGCAGTTGTTTGTTTTTACTTAAACATTATTCTATTCTACTCTACAATAAAAATTGCAAAATAATTTTTGTAATGTTTATTACTTCAACTTTTATTGTGAAATTTGAACGACCCTTAACCCTACATGATTTTGATGTAAGAAATAGTAATGTTTTGTAGAAAAATATTAGTATACCATAGATATATTCGAACTGTTTTACTCACGCTCACCTAATATCCTTTGCCCCTATTATTTAACGACATCAATACCCGTAAAAGCATAAGTCATATGTTTTGTAGAAAAATGAGTTTTTCCTGAGTAGATGATTATTAAAAAAATATATATTGGGGTTCTATAAAGCGAAGTTATTTCAAGTAAGCTTGAGATAACTTTTGACTATTGTAGTTCTGTAAACCGCCTGATGCATTTGACGGGCCAGATCAGGGATCGGCAACCTTATTTGGATGGCGGGCCGTTTTCAAAATACATTTTTTTGTATACGAGCCGCACATTTAAACTTAAATTGTGCTTTTATATCATATACGAGTGTAAATTTTATCATAAATAAATATAGAAGGAGGTATTTTTATTGGCATTCTATAATTACTATGAGAGAGAATACAAATTTACAATTCTTAAAAGGAAAAAAATACAATATCCAACTACATATGTATAAATAAGTAAATATAACATATTAACCAAAACAGTTTGTCCTGAATTTCATTCCTTCATTAAAATTCAATGCGCTTTTTGTTCTCGAATATTGTTTGATAATTGAGTCCGTTTGTGTTTGGGATTTTTTTTATGGTCGGCCTCCCGCAAATGCTGAAAGCCTATGGCGCTGTAGAAGCGCTGTGAGAGAATAAGTATCGGTTCAAGTTAGATTTGAAACGCTGCAGGTTGTAGCCGTCGGGAAACAAATTCCCCAGCAGCTGATTCCACAGCGTCGAAGTTTTCCAAAAGAAGGAATGCTGGAGGAGACTGGTTCGGGGAGTAAGGACCTCGACCTGGTAAGGATGAGCTCGCAGAGCTTCTCTAGTGTTCCTGGTTCGGAGGGCCTGTGGTGTTATTATCTGAGAGAGCTCACTCGAACATCTTCCGTGATAGAATCTGTAAAACAGGGATAAGTCAGCCACCCTCCTTCGATGTTCCAGGCTGTGGAGGTCCTTTGTGAGGTTAGGCGTATCGATTAGCCTAATCGCTCTTTTCTGGATAGTGTCCAGAGGCTTTAGAGAGTGCTTTGGAGCGCATCCCCATACATGGGAGCAATACTCCAGCGATGGTCGGATCTGTGCCTTGTAGAGCAGCAGCAGTTGCTCTGGTGTATACAACTTCCTGGGGGATACTGAGATTCTCAACAAATTTTGTGTATTTTCATCCACCAACCTAATTCAATTTCATGAAAATCATTCTTCAAAATGTTTATTCGCATAAATAGGTGCTTGAGAAATAAAATGACATCATTTTCCAATTTCGCCACGCTCACATTAAGTTTGTTGATTTTTTTTAATTACATTGGTGGCTGCGCAAAAAGTCGCAAAGGGCCACATGCGGCCCGTGGGCCGCAGGTTGCCAACCCCTGGGCTACATGATTTACAAATTAACTATAAGCAGTCTCTCATATTTACGCACGCATATGTATACCTACATTATACCTACTATACATTCCCGAATTTCAATGCCTTGCCTTTAGATTCGCTTCCTGTGGTGGAACGACGCCTACGACTGTCATGATACGATCTCTCGTTAGCTTGTCACTAATTAAGGCCGCAGCCTTTGAAAATTAGCTATAATTATCGAGCATTATGTCATCGCTCGAATTTGGGGTTCGTCTCAGCAAAGGTGCTTCATTATATCTCTAGGGATAATCGGGTAAAGCATAACCAAATTGTTACACTAAACGTCTGAATGTAAATATGCGCGTTTTATTACAATTACTACGTTTCCACGGACCTTAAAAATTTTTTGAGCTTAAAAATATGTCATGGAAACGTCAATTGGATGTGTTTTGAAAGCATTTCCTGTTAAAGGTCGATTCGCTAACGTTTGGGATCCTATCGAGATCTGTCAACATTACAGAAAATCTGATCTGGCACGAACACGTCGCGTCAATTGTAACAGCTGCTGGTAAAAAGCTTTGGTACCTATTTAGAGCCAGAAAGTATTTCTCAACATGTAACCTCCTCACGCTATATAAAGCCCAGATAAGACCTTGCCTGGAGTATTGCTCTTATGTCTGGGAAGCTGCTGCCCCTACTACCCTGTCTATACTACATGCCGTCCAGAGAAGGGCAATTCGACTAATTGGCGATCCGGCCTTAACGCGCCACCTTCAGTCACTTTCTCACCGACGTGTTGTTGGTGACCTCTTACTCTTCTACCGATATTCCAACGGAATCTGCTCCTCTGAGCTATGCTCTATCGTTCTGCCGCTCACTGCTCAGATGTACCCGTGCGACCGCTGTATCTCATCCTAAGACGGTCGTTCTACATAATTACATCAAGAACTGAGCGGTACAACCGCACATTTATTCCCAGGGTGTCCAAGGCTTGGAATGGACTGCCAGAAGATGTATTTATTGGCCCTGCGGGTATTGGCCCATTCAAATCTCGCGTTAACAAACTTCCCCTAACATAACTCTTTCACAGCAGCCGCGGTTATCTGGTATTTAGGCTCTGCCTGCGCGGTCTGCTCAGTTATAAAAAAATGCCGTGGAAATACCAGGTGTCACCTTCAAATCACTTTGAAATCGACCCTGTGTAGAGCGTTGCTGTTTAATGTCATGATTGCCAGTTTATTGAACTCTATTCGAAATTCGAAACTAAAAGTTTGTGATAAACAACAAAATAGGTTACAAACTACGAGATTACATTATTAAGAGTATCAGTTGAAAAATTTGGAATACGTTTCGAAAATCGTTTCGAAAGCTATCGTAGAAACATCGCCAATCCAAAATCACAAACAGTTTTGAAAACAATTATGGAAGCCCGTGGAAACGTAATAAATTTAAAAAAGTTGTTTTACAATAAAGATGGAAGTGTTGGAGTTGGCCATTGTTGCCAGGCAGATCATATTGAAATTCGCTACTGAGCCGCCTTGAATGTCGCTACGTTGTCGCCTCACAAAAATAACGTATAAATCAGCCTGTGTATAACTTTATTCGTGGGGGGGGGGGGGGAGTTCAATTGATGTTAGGTATATGTATAATATAATATAATGTTTCATTCAAAAATAGTGGATTAAAGAGATGGGGTAGAGATGCGAAAATAAAAATGTCGATAGCGGTACCAATTCGACATTTTTTAACCAAGTATAGAGCTGTACACGAAAATGGAGGCGCATTTGGTTCGTAATTCGGTTCGTAACTATTTTCCATACTGATACCACTACAAAAGTAGCGATACCAGCTTGGAATCGCTCAAAACGTATCTAAGACAAAAATATTCGATATTAGTGCAGAAGTATTGATACATTTCAATTATCGAAGTATTGTTAGCATCCCTACAAATAATCATCCAAAAGTGTAATTGCCGCCAACCTGAGATATTGTACTGATTGCTTACTATGCTGTGGTCTCGACACCAATACAAGACAGTCTGGTCAAAACCCAAAAGGAGAATAGACAAGCAGTAATCAGTGGCGAAAAGAAGATAGTAACAGAATTTTTCAAAAAGTCGCTATAAATTGGTTTATTTTGTTAAATCGCCGTTACGTCTCAACGTAATCAAAATGTCGCTATTTTCGCGAAAAGTTGCTATGAACAGCAACACTAGAGCTGGCAGAAATTTGAGTTTACAACTATAGGATAATAGTATATCATTCAACGAGCGGTAATAACACTAATAACCCACGCAGCTGAAGTAAGGAGTGAGTCAACAAGTTAATTATTATCATCACTGCGAGTTGAAAACTATACTTTATCTACGACCATAGCAATTAAGAGTACGATTTAAATACATAATAATTACAAAATATTGACAGCTTAACTTCACTTCTATCACTAAAATAAATACTGCACAGGTACACCGTACGAATTTCCGTGTGATGTTTCATAGCCATCTTTGCAGTTATTATAGCGTGTATTTGATCATATGCATTTCCAAGAGATCTAGATGGTATTTAAAAGCCTTGTTCATAACTGACGACTGGAGCGCGAGTTATGAGAAATGTTTCACGCTGTTTGTTTATAGGTAGTATTTACCTATTCAGAAGTAATTTGATAATTTATGTACTCATATGTATACATCAGAACATTCTCTAAGTCCATTGGTTTCTATAATAGAGAAGGCAATGTTCGGATGGACCTAAAACAGTGTATCATGCCGCTGAGTCTCTCTTCTTTCATAGGTCAATGGATAGCGTATTCTGAATACAACACATTTTTCAGTATTACAGCCCTCCACCCTGCATCACCCCAATTTCACCCCCAAAAAGCGTACTATCTCAAAATCGAAGATTTTCGCGATCACAATACACCCCTCACCTATTGGTGTGGGAATTAAAAAAGGCAAAAGCGAAGTTGATAGAGGCGCTAGGGGGACAAAAAGATCTTTACTATACGGAAAATAACAACTATACAGGGTGAGTCAAGCTCAACGCCTCGGGCTCTTGTGACTAAACGATACCACTTTTCGAAAAATTGACTTTGCGAGTGTATGTAGGTCGAGTTGGGCTACATTTTAAAAATAATGACTTTTATACAGAGTGTCTAATAAAAGCGTGACATATCAAAGCTATTTTTTTTTTAAATGGAATACCCTGTATATTATTGTTTTTTTAAATGGAATACACTGTATTATTGCATATTTAGATTGGCGGGTGCATAAAAAAATTATGCATTCCCGTTTGAAAGTTTCCTTAATCGATCTACCGAAGTACAATTAATGTAATTCGAACTCGACCGTCTAACGTAAGCTGACGCATTTCATGCTTAGTGACACGGCAAAGTCACAGTCCTCTAAGATTTATAATAGCTGCCATATTCAATTTTTTTCTGACATCTACTTATACCCAAAATTGTGATTTGCACCTAAATAGTTCGCTTAAAGTCCCATGTGTGATACATAAAGTCACACTAAAATGCACCCAGGAATCTAAATATGCAATAATATACAAGGTGTTCCAAACATAACTTTGAATTGTTACGCTTTTATTAGACACCCTGTATAAAAGTCATTATTTTTAAAATGTAGCCCAACTCGACCTACATACACTTGCAAAGTCGATTTTTCGAAAAGTAGTATCGTTTGGTCACAAGAGTCCGAGGTGTTGAGCTTGACTCACCCTGTATGAAGACAAGACTGATGAATCAGATTTGAATGTCTTTTAATAAGACATGAAACAGCATGTACTTTTTAGTATAATTTGATTCTGATTTGGAACTCAAGTCCAATAATAATTCTTTATATATATATACATTAGCACTACAGGCCTAGTAGGCCCAAGGCTTTGTTAGTAATTTCTTTCCATTTTCTTCTATCCATAGCCTTCTCCCTCCAACTTCTAACACCTACTGTTCCAACGTCCCGCAGTACCTGTTGTAACCACCTCTCTCTGGGTCTCCCTCTCCTCTTCATCCCTCCAATTCTCCTGTCCAACATCATGTTAGGTACTCTGCCTGGTGCCATTCTAACAACATGTCCCAACCATCTTATTCTTTGTGCTTTAACCACAGCCGTTATGATGGGTTCCTTATACAAGTCATATAACTCTTGATTTGTTCTTCTTTCCCATACCTCTCCTACCTTCTTTCCTCCAAAAATTTTCCTCAGAACTTTACGCTCCCATATCTCGATTCTTCTGATATCCGCTTCTGTGAGGACCCATACTTCACAAGCATATGTAATCACTGGTCGAATCAGTGTTTTGTATATATGTATCTTTAGCCCTCTGGAAATAAGTTTATTTTTTAGCAGCCCATTAAGACTATAGAGGCACTTATTTCCTTTTACTAGTCTTGCCTTTATCTCTTCCCGTACTTCTGGCTTTCTCTTGAATTCTGTCCCCAGATATACAAACCTATCCACTTCCTCGAAACTTAACTCTGTTCCAGCTTCTGTTTTAACTTTTAACCATTGTCCTTTATTGAAATTTCCGTCCGTCCATGACATGAACTTTGTCTTCTCCTCGCTTATTTCCAATCCCACCCAGCTTGCTTTTTCTACTAAGGATGCTATTACTTTCTGTAGCTCGGCTCTACTTCGTGCTACTATTGCTATATCATCTGCAAAACCTAAGCATTGATGCATCTTATGATACAACAATCCAGTCCGATTTATCTTTGCTGCTCTCATAACCTTTTCTAGGACTAAGCTAAATAGGATTGGCGATAATGGGTCACCCTGTCTAAGACCCCTTTTTACGTTAAATTTTCGAGAAAGACACCTATTCACCTTTACTTGGTTATCCGTCTGCTGCAGAGTCATTTTTATTAGCCGTATTAATTTTTTATCAACTCCTAACTCCTTCAAGGCGTTGTATACTGCAGATCTTTTAACGGTATCATACGCTTTCTTAAAATCCACGAAAATTACGTAAGTTTCTTTCATATGTTGGTAGCTCTCTGCTTGTAGTTCTCTTAAGGTGAAAATCTGGTCAATCACTCCTCTACTCGCTCTGAAACCGCACTGATACTCCCCAATTTCGTGATCTATTCTCTTCGCCAAATGGTTCTTAATATACTTCGATAATACTTTGTACGCAACGTTGAGTAAAGCTATGCCTCGATAATTTGCACAGTCAGTACGGTCTCCTTTTTTATGCAGCGGGCTTATTAGTGCTTCATTCCAGCTTCGGGGCATTCTTTCCTCTAACCAAACCTTCTTTATCAGCTGGCAAAACTCTTCTAATAACAATTCTCCTCCCCATTTTAACATTTCCGCTACAATCTCATCTGTTCCTGCACTCTTATTTGACTTTAGACTTGACAGAATCTTTGTAATGTCTTCTTTGCTTGGTACTTCAATCGTTTCTGCTTCTTCCAGACAACCTTCCTCAACATCGTCCTATTCATCTATTATAAATCCTTCATTTAACAGCTCCTCGAAGTAATGGCTCCATCTTTCCAATATCTCTTCTTCACCTGTTAGTAGCTCTCCATTAATATTTTTGATAAACATCCTGTTACCTTGTTGTTTTGTTCCTTCTCTCTTTATTCCTCGGTATAGATTTCTGATCTCTTTCTCTTTGTAATGCTCCTCTATTTGCCTTATCTGATCTTCTTTGTATTCCCTCTTCTTCCTCCTTAATAGACTTTTGCTCTTCCTCCTCACTTCAATA
This sequence comes from Callosobruchus maculatus, assembly GCA_951848785.1. Classification (NCBI taxonomy): domain Eukaryota; kingdom Metazoa; phylum Arthropoda; class Insecta; order Coleoptera; family Chrysomelidae; genus Callosobruchus; species Callosobruchus maculatus. The sequence continues at coordinate 309,219 of CATOUR010000042.1, read as the reverse complement.
TATCGTCTTCTTACTTCCTCAGTGTCATGGGCTAGCATTACTAATCTTGCTGAATTCTTTTCCTCCAATACTTTTTCGCACTCACCATCGAACCATTTCTGTTTATACCTCTTCTTGGTCCCTGTAGATCTGTTGGTACACTCTATCATTAGGTTCCTTAGGGAGTTCCATTCATCGTCTACTGTTTTCCTTTCTCTATTTTGTGCCCTATACCTAGCGATGTCCTCTGATAGTAATTTCCTATACCTAATCCTCTCTTCTTCACTATCTAATTTTCCTATGTCTGTTCTTTGATGAGCTCTGTTTCTTATCATCGGTATAATTGGTTTAATTTTCATTCCTACGGCAAAATGATCAGAATCAGCGTCCGGGCCTCTGTAGGTTCTGATATTTATTATGCTTTTTTCCTCCTCCTCTTGGATAAGGACATGGTCTATCTGATTTGTCGTTCTACCATCAGGGGATCTCCATGTGCCCTTGTATATATCTTTTCTCTCAAAATAGGTGCTCTTTATAATTAAATTTTTGCCTCTGGCAAAGTCTATTAGCAGTTCTCCATTTTCCGATGTTTCATTATGTAAACTGTGCTTCCCAATTGTTTTTCCATATATTAGTTCTTTTCCTATCTTTGCATTGGCATCACCTAATACTATTTTCATGTCATATCTGGGAACTCTCTCGAACTCTTCTTCTAACTTGCTATAAAATTCTTCTTTTATTTTCTCATCTTTGTCCTCTGAAGGCGCATGAAAGTTAAGTATGCTTATTTTCTGATATAGTCCCCGTAGGCGTAGGTAACACAATCTTTCATTAATCGGTCTAAAGTCAATTATACATTCCTTTACCTTGTTACTAACTAAAAATCCCACTCCCAACATTCGGTTAATTCCTGGGCTGTTGAAGAATACATAATCCTCTATACCCATTACTTCGTTTATGAGCTGCTTTGTCTCCTGGATGGCCATTACTTCAAACCCATATTTCCTGCATTGTCTTACTAAATTTATAAGAGCTCCTTCTTGGAAGGTTCCTCTGACGTTCCAGGTTCCCATCAAAATGTTTCCTTTTATTTTATTTCTAAGACTATACTGTTTGATTCCCCCCTTTTGATTTCTACTTACTTCCTTATCTATACTTTGATCTGAGCTATGCTGCTTACTGTGCTCTCCTATTTTACACAATTCCTTACTCATAACCTGTTTCATAGCCTGTGTCCGTCTTACAACCAACCCTGATGTACTTGCTACTATATTCCGTTTTTTTCCCGCATTAACTTCATACCTTCCTTGGACCATATCCACGTTTCACCATCTATTATTAGCTTCTTGTATCCTATTTTTACATCTTTCCCTTCCTGTTTTAGTTCTTTACCTTTATTCCTTACATATTTTTCGATAGCTCGATCTTTTTCTGTGAGGTCATGATTTATGTACACCCGTTCACCTTTCAAAAACCTTAATGAACTTTTCTTCTGCATAATTCTACTTTTATCTTCAGCCTCTTTAAGCTGCACTAGGCAGACCTTGTTTCCTAGCTTTGATGCCTTCTCAATCTTGACCTCCTCTCCTAATTCGTGTTTTATGAATTTCTGCATATCATCTTTTAACTTATTCCCATCAGCATGCTCTATCTTCATCCCTGTAATTATTATATTATTTCTTTTTAGCTCTTTTTCCAACTTTTCCATCCTATCTTCCACGTTTTCCAGCTTTTTCTCCGCGAGCAGCAGCGCATCTTTCAGGTTTTCGTTCTCTTTTCGCATTGCTGCTAATTCGTCCCTAAACTCTTTGTTTTCTAGCCTAATTCCTTTAACCTCTGAAATGACCGTTTTCAGCATCTCTCTGATGTCCTCGCTATGTTCTATGTCTCCTTTACATATTTTCTTTTGTGGGGTCCTATTAAGTTTCTTTACCGCCTTGAAAGGCGAAATCGATTCAGTGTTCTTCCTCTTCCTTTCGTCCGACGTATAATCGTCACTATCAGTCACAGAATCCATTGGTACGAGAACTGCGGAAAGAGCAGACCCACCTCAACGGTTCAGAAGTCTGGCCCTTATCAGTTCTTAATACTTCTGCTTTCCAATAGACTTTGCAACACCGCAGAACAAAGCGACAAGAAATTCAGTGGACATTCAGGAAATTCTTCGCATTCTTTCCCATCGAATAGATAACCTGCACTGTTTTCTTACCTGTTTCTTTTATTTACCACCCAAATTACTCACTTTTTGACCCTGATCTTTTTTAGTTTTCGCACACTACTGTTCACTAAATAATTACACACTATTTGCCGTAATTAATGTTCACTACAAACCCTTAATTTTGGTAATAAGTAGGTGAAATAATTAATTACGTTCTCTTCTCACCAAGCGACGTTGCCGAACTCTGATAATAATTCTTTAGTTCTCGATATTTTCTGTTGTGGTTGATGTGACCCTATATGCAGATACCACGGTCCATTTCAACTATAATTTTGCCAGCGACGTCATAGTTACATAGGTGCGCAGAGTACGTATCAGCTGGTCGGTTGTCATGCAAATTATCCTCAGTAGCTTGAGTTAGATTTATTTGTGGAACATCGTTCGGTAATCGTGTTGTTAGCGACTTATCTTGTGTGATGTAACGCACTTATTTTTTGCATCATACTGTTAGTCAATTCGATTTGAGAAAACAATTGTTTCATTTATGACAGTTAATAATGTCATCCGCCATATTTTTACGTTGGTAAGTCATCAACTGTGTGACGTTACCCATGAGTAGCCATCACAGAGAAGCGACACAGCAGGGACCTCAGAGAAAAAATTGAACATAGAGGTAGTAAACAACTAATTCTAATAGGCCAATATCTTTTCTTACGTTGTCATATTGACCACCAGATACGGCAATCATAATTGTTTACTATCGTCTTAATTGTATAGTATCCAGAAATATTCCCATTATACGTTAAAAAAGACGGTATTTTGATGGTCCAGAAATGATTACAGCAAAATCAATAGATATGATGACCTCTACTGCGTTACTGCAAGTTTCTTCATCATAAACGTAAATTCTGTCTTAAATAAATTTTGAGGAGCTGACAACGCCTATATAATTTTCGTGTGATTTGTTTACGGTAACCTCCGACTGTCAAACGTTTGTTTTGGTTATGCGTCTTTTATGCTTGGTTAGTAAAACCGAATTCGCTATTTGTTGGTAACTGTAGTGAAGCTTTACGGACTTGCTGTGCTATATCCGAGTGTAGTTTAACAGTTTTTCGAGATGGGACAGTGCAGAGCAATGTTTGTAACATGGGTTGCATTGGAGGAATTTTCAGGTTAGTTGGCAATGTTTGGGGGCTGAGGTGTCAAAGATGATGGCTTTGAGCACGCCATGCTGAAGTGGTTTGTTTACTACCTCTATGTTCAGTTGTTACTCTGAGGCAGGGACCGATTTTCATAACGCATGCGCGGGGTTATTGTGGACAAATGTCAAACCGTCAAACTCCACGTGCGACCGCCCAATATCAGCTGATCAAGACGTTTGAGGTTATGGTCGTGGAACTGCTCTATATTGCGGATGCGTGTCAGTTCAAGACGATTCAAGGTCACCAAATAATGACTCGCCGAACATCAAAGGTGCCGACAGGTTGTGTCGCTTCTCTGTGATGGCTATTCTCGGACATTACTATGATGTTCTTACGTAGATTGGACCTAGTGGTACGAGGGTTGCTCTATACCTCCGTCAATCCACCAGTACGCAGACAGCTGTTTCACGCTTATTAGCGATCATCAGTGCGCCATAGGTCGATTGACGGAAATAGGGAGCATCAATTCTTTCATGTCTACCAGACATGTGAAGCATGTTGTAGCAGGTGACAGAAAGGTCTGCCGGTGCGCCATCTGATACCCGAAGGTAACGCCAAATCAAGGAAATCGCTGCTGAACAGCAGTAGATTTCTTGGTGGGATGCCAAGGCGCGTCCGCTTGGCCACCAGACAGCGCGGTATATCGGCTTTCATACGCAGCAGCGTATAGAACCCGCGCTCTCTGGTGGCCAAGCGGAAGAAATCTACTGCTGTTCAGCAGCGATTTCCTTAGTTTGCCGTTACCTTCGGGTACCAAATGGCGTACCGGCATAACCTTTCTGTCACCAGTTAGGACCTAGTGGTGTCTCTCGTGTCAGGCCACGTCACTTCACTATACGTGTCTTAATTCACGCCTTGCCACAGTGTCAGAATATCCCATGCGATACTTGTTTGCGCTTCAATATGATTTTATTATTCTTCTTTATCTATTAACTAGAATGCACCACAAACTAAAGTCTCAATCTTTTTGTTGAAGTGCCTGTATTGTCCACTCTATTCTTTATAATAGTCATGAAGCCTGAAGTATAACGAACCTGATTTATAATTAGCCATCTCATTATTCTTTACCTGCTCATACGAATTTGCTTGTAAAGAAGACTTGGCTTAGTCTAAAAAACAGCTCGTAATATCGTAATTGGCAATTATGCACCATACTTGGCTTTCGATTCTTTTCCAAAAGTTCTTCGACCAAAAAGGATTTGAAATGAAGGCAGTCTCAGAACTGGTACAAGCCGAAAGCTCAATTATATATTCAGCGACGTCAGCACTCGACAAAGTGGAGGCGTGCTTTTACCTCCTCGAATTGTTTACACTCGATGCCTCTGAATGTACCGCTGGAGAGTTTTACCGCGCACATTCCTCTACTTACACCAGAAGGAGGCGAGTGTAGCTTTGTGACTGCAGGATATCACGAGGATTGCGTGGAATCCTATATATACAGGGTGGGCCAATAGTGCGTGGACGGAGGATTGTGGGCTTACTAAAAAATATTTAAAAAATCTGTCACTTGATCGTGGTTGGGACCCTTGAGGGCTATAATGTAAAAATATTTTCACTTAAATTTTGACGTTTATACAGGGTGATTCATATCAAACTTACATTCTTTTGAATGGAACCCTCTATATATTATTGCATATTTGGATTCCCTGGTTAATTCTAATGTGACTTTGTGTATCATACATGGACCTTTAAACGAACCGCTTAGGCGCAAATCACAATTTTTGGTATAAGTAGGTATCAGAAAAAAATTGAATATCGCAGCGATTATAAAACTTAGAAGGCCCTGACTTTGCGGTACGACTAAGCATAAAATGCGTCACCTAAGGTCAGACGGCTAAATCTGAATTCTTTTTGTACTTGGAGAAATCAGTAGATTAATTAAGGAAACTTCAATCACAGATAACTTGACTTTTTCAAATGGGAATGCCTATTTTGGTTTAAAGAATCACATGTAAAACTTGATTACCTTTCTAACGATATAGCATTCTTGATATCAATCTTCTTTGGTTTTCGTTTTATTTCAAATTTTCTGTCAAATCGATGTTTTTCAATTTTCCTGCGTGCAAGCAACCTAGTAGGCCATGAAAAATAAACAAAAGCTCGTTAATATGGAAGAAAACAACTAACTTGGTAGAAAGATGCAAACGAACTCAAGGAGCGAGGCAAGAACATGAAAATTCCTTACAACACATCAGCTCTAACCGGAAACAACAGCGGCAAGATATCTAATGTTAATGAGTAGCTGGGTTATGACAGAAGTGTTTGTTTTTCACAGCCTACTAGCTATTCAGGTCTACTAGAGCTTGACAACTTTCCAAAACGATTCAAAATTTTGAAACAAAAAGAAAACTATCAGCGATTTTTGTTTACAGTCTAACATGTTTAAAATGAAATTTCACATTTAATGGGATAAAATATAGTCATTTCCGTTTAGTTAAGTCGAAATTAAAGATATCTCCAACTGGAGCATTCTGAACATCTATTGAAATAATTGCCAGAATTTTTTTATTACGCTATGTTGTAATTGTGATTATTTCATGTAGTTTTCTGCAAACTAATTACAATTCAAACAGACTGCAATTCAAGTTTCATTTTCCGCGATTTTGCTAATAAGCAGAAGTACCTACTGAAGAATTTGAAGGGTTCCAGTCAGAGGTATCATAACTTTTGACTTATGGAAATGGCTACTTTTTTATAGCAATAAATGTGAAAATTTATTCAAATTTATTCAGAAGACATAGATATTCTACTGCCAGCAACAATCACAAGTAGTTTTCCTTTGATTAGATATTTTTTTTACTAACTTTGGAAATTGGCTAATAGATAGTAGGCTGTGAAAAATGAGCGTTCTTGTTACCGCTATTGTTTCTGGTTAGAGCTAATATGTTGTAAGGAATTTTCGTAATCTTGCCTCGCTGCGATATTCAATTTTTTTCTGATACCTACTTATACCAAAAATGGTGATTTGCGCCTAAACGGTTCGTTTGAAGTTCCATGTATGATACATAAAGTCACACTAGAATTGACCAAGGAATCCAAATATGCAATAAAATATAAGGGGTTCCATTGAAAAGATGTAAGTTCGATATGAATCACCCTGTATAAACGTCAAAATTTAAGTGAAAATATTTTTACGTTATAGCCCTCAAGGGTCCCAACCACGATCAAGTGACAGATTTTTGAAGTATTGTTTAGTAAGCCCACAATCCTCCGTCCACGCACTATTGGCGCATCCTATATCGCAACTCCACGAGGAGAGAGGTCAAATCAGGTGCTGCTATGTGTGTAACGAGTCGGTCGGTACCCACATTGAACGTGAAGGAAGAATTTAATGAAGCCGAACCATTTCAAATTATGAGATAATATCGTTCGTATTTGGTATACTGCAAAAAGTCACAAAGTTAAAAAAATACTTTCTCGCCAATGGCCGTTGAAAGTATTTAATTCAGTAACAAATCACTCAACTCGAAAATAAAGAACTAATACATTTTCACTGTTATAGTATTATAGACATAAGGTGCAGTGGCCTTAACTTCAATAACTTTAAAGAAATTATTAAACAATATTTGTGACATGGCCACGCTTGATTAAAAAAGATTAATACTGACTTGTTCATAATAAATTTTATTTTTCTTGAGATAATCAACATGATAAATCATATTTAGAACTAGAAGTCTGATTGTGATTCAAATCCGGATTCAGAAGAGTTTGGTTTCGGGACATTGTTTTTCTTGTTCCTATCTAGAGGGAGGGACTTTATACCAGCTTTGTTTGTCACTTTTACGTGATATGTCTTACAATTATTACAAATGATCAAGCAAGTTGATCACGTTTACCTGCTACTTTATTAGTTCTATGGACTTGGTCAAATCAAGCTGTATACCAAACTGGCACAAATTTAATATTTGAGCATTACCCTAAGGCAAGAGACAAAATTATTTGTAGTCACTTGGTACCAAAAAAGTTAAGTCGTCGATATTTGACTTGGTAATTTTTTGCAGTATACCGACGAATTATGTTTTTGGGCAACTTATAGTATCTGCCTATCTGTCTGTCTGTATGTCGCTATTTTTATAGCCGTGTAATCTAAATAACCGCTGAACCTGTCAAATAATTCCACAGTCCAAAACTATTACAAGGAAATGGCTATTTCAAGAGACCGATTTTCTATGCCCTCGTGGTTCCTGGTGTTTCTGAATATAGGTATAGCGGACATTTTTTTACTATATTCTAGGCTATAACTTCACAGTCTGGAGGATCTGGTCGTATTACAGGATGAATTGGTTAGATGTATTTTTTCTGGATTGAATTCAAAAGTTGTAGGGAGTGCCTCTGGCCCTATTTTCGCACATGTGACCTGTATTCCGAGTCTCTACTACTCGCCAATGTTCGACAGTGAAATGAGTGTTTACACTCCACTGACCTCGATGCATCGCCCTTTTCATGCACAAAGTCAAAACGCTGATTCAGAGGCTAGGACCTGTTACAAATTTTGGGAAATCGTAAAATTTACTGCGAGTTCGTCTTTGTTTTGCAACTTTTACAGTTACATAATTACTAGCGTAAGGCTCTTTTTTCTGAGCCCTTTGACAATTAATTCAGTTTCATGCATAGAGTGTCCAGCAGTATCGGATAGACAGACAGACAATAAACAGACAAATGTCCCTAGAAAATGTATAATACGATAAAAATCTTAAACCACCCAAAAATGCGTAATAAGTAAAATTATTTCTTTTACGTTCTACACCGATAGGTGAGAGGAGTATTGTGATAGCGAAAATTTTCAATTTTGAGATAATACGCTTTTTAGGCATTCTATGATATCTACATAACGAAGATGTATCTCATTCATTTCCGTCGGTCTTTCTGTCTGTCAATCTGCCTGTTTGTTGGTGTTTTCCTAGCGTCGTATAATCTGAGTAACTGCTGCATGGATTGTGGTGAAATTTGGGGAGCAATATATAGTATGCAGTCGTAGTAGATAATGCTGATGGCAGAGTAATAAGCAAAAAACAGAAAATGTACATATTACTCAAACCTTTTTTGAGCATTTGAGAGTTTACTGATCACTTTCTACTTTTTTTGGGTGGGGGTGAAATTGGGATGGTTGGGGGGTGAGAGGTTGTAAAACTGGAAAATTTGTTCTAATCATAGCAGGCTGATGTCATTGACCTGTAGAACAAGGATCTAGCGGCCTAATGCACTTTTTTATATCTATGCGAACACTGTCTTGTCTATTACATAAACCAAGCGACTTTTCTGATGTACTCATATGATATCTTTGAATCGTTCTATATTATGTAACCTGGAAATTATTGAATTGATTTTAATGAAATTTTGACACAGAATTACTTCCGATGCAAAACGCTTATATGGTTTTTAGAAATCGTGTCAGTGGCGGTGCAGCAGTAGTCAAAAAACAAAAAACATAAAAGCAGGGCAAACTTCATTTTTAGGCGATTTGGAGTTCTCCACATTTTACTTTCTACACAGGGGGTATAGGGGAGTATTAAATTATAGATTGTTAATGATCAAAAAATTATTAGAACTACTCCAAACTTCGTTTTTAGGAATTTCAGGGGTTTCTTATCCTTTTCCATTTTTTTGAGGGGGGGGGGGGGGCGAAATCGTGGTGGTGTATTATTGTAGGTATTCATAAAATATTCTACGTTGCGCTGAAATAAATTGAGTTTGGTGATGTCGTGTGTTTTTTAGATCTATCCGATTTTTGCATTTGAATTTTATATCTGTAGAGCAATCTCATACATATACATATTATAATCCTAACGTGTAACTTGTAACTTGTAACCTGTAAATTAATTTTGACAAAATTTTGACACTATATTCAGAAATCAACAAATAGAAAAATCAAAATCGCTCAAACCTCGATTTTAGATGTTTTAAAGGTCCCTGATCATTGTCCACTTGTTTGACGAGCATAGTGTAGGAATAAACTCCAATTTTTTTGGTAGCACCGATAATGTGCGGGAAGTATTAAGTCAAGGCAGTTGACGCCATTTTCCAGAAGCAACTATTATACTAGCCTGTAATGTACTGGTGCGGGTGGATGGCGAAATAATTATTCACTAGAACATATCTTATATTTCCCAACTCCCGACATACGTCATACAATATACCTGTGTGTATCGGACCGATCATGATTAAACCACTGATCAGCCAATAGGATATGTTTCTAATGCTAATGCGCACAGGAGAATGACAGGGCCGTAATACAATACATTACATAGCCACAAAAAAGAATGGACTTTATGAATCAGTAAATCATAGCACTTGATCAACCAATCATTAAAATCAACGAGAGTTATTGAGTGTCAATTTCTCCATCTGTATTCGTATATATTATGAATATTAATCCTATTTGGGGGAGAATCTTATGTCTACAGTACAAACATGTCCATGCTATGTGATTCTGTGAATCCATTATCGCAATTTCGATCCGTTTGGTACAAGTCAGCAATATCCATCAAACTATCAAAAAAGCATACCAAAGGGCAAAACTCATAGAGCCACGTTGCTGTATCAGCTCTAGCTGGTTTGTAAATGTTACCGCATCAATAGTTTTCAATCTATTAGCAGTATATTATTCCAATATGTTATTCAACATTTCGCTTTGATCTACCATATGTATGTTGGCAATATTTATAACAAATTTCAAACTGAAACAAGTGGTATGTGAAAAAGTGTGCAGGAAAATATATAATTATTTTCTCTATAAAAGAAGAGTATTAGTTCCCAAATTTGGAAAGTTTGTTCCTTGTTATCATTGCAAAGTACTAGGCATTCAGACAAATAGTAGATTTATGCTTACGATGATGAATAGCCACAAAAAACTATTGTTATATAAAATTATGTCCTAATACCAAAGGAGCTTATGGCCAAGAAACTAGTATAGATGAGAAAATCTTGGGGTTGTGGCAAAAATTTTGAAAAGAAACTGTGGGTCACTGCATAAAGGAGACTCTGGGTTAACTACCAATCTCGGCAATATTTATTGCCATCCTCAGTACTTTGAAGTTGAGGTTTTCCAATGGAAAAACAGCAGTGCATTGAGTCAAAGACTTAAAAAATTCCTGCTCTTAGACAAAGTCGCCAAACAATTTTACAAAATGTTTATGCTAGTATTGGTGTCTTCACAACAGCCAGAAGCAAACAACATATAGGTGTAAAAATACAAAAACACAACGACCTTTACATGTTACTTAACACGAAAGCGCTATAAAATTCGTGGCTTAAATACACACATTTTTCGATTAATGATCAAAATGGCCGTTTATTTGTGAAGTGTGGAGTGTGCCACGCCATATTTTAGTAAGCTTTGTCATGGCCACCCGTGCCTGTTGAATGCGCCGTCGGATCTTATTCTCACAGCTACCTGAAAATAACCGAGGTAGACAAAACTTTGAACAACCTCACAACGGCCTATTGGCTTTATTTCTCGATGATTGTCATGCTCCCTATCTACGATAATAACCTTGGTCTTGTTGTAGTTAATACCAAGACCATATGCTGCACTGTGTTGTTCTAAAACGTTCAATAGTGCTACTAGTTCTTCCTGAGAAGCATCGATAAGAGTTGTATCGTCAGCAAATCTTAAGTTAGATATTTTGCTTCCGCCAATAGTTATACCGCTATTCCAGTTGTCCAGTACCTGCCTCATCACAAATTCAGAGTAAATGTTAAATAACATCGGAGATAATACGCATCCCCGACGAACTCCTTTTCTGGTTGCTGTTTGACCAGACAGGTTACCATCAATTCTTACACGAGCTGAGCTAGACTCATAGAGTTGCTGTATGAGAAATACTAAGTGGTAGGGGACTCCCATGGAGATAAGGATTTCCGACAGTTTAGACCACTTTACGTTATCAAACGCCTTAGAATAGTCCACAAAGCAGATAAAAACGGGAAAATAATGCTCCCTGGCTTTTTCAATAATCTGTCTTAAGTTTAAGATCTGTTCACGCGCACCGCGTCCTTTTACGAAACCTGTCTGCGCCTGAAAAATTTGCCAGCCAATAAAGCCCTCCAAACGAGACTGTAAAATATATAGTAGAACCTTGCTTGCATGAGAGATTAATGAAAGTAGGGGATAATTGTCTGGATTTGTTGGAGATCCTTTTTTATGAAGTGGAACAAAAATGGATGTGCACCATTCATCTGGCCAAACACCGGAGGACCAGACCCTCTTACAAATATTATATACCCAAGCATTTTAATGTTTCGGTAGACATAGCATCAATGCCTGTAGCTCTATTAGTTTTTAACTTGTTGAGGGCATGTTCCACTTCAGACAAGAGAATATCAGGTTCATATTCAAAATCCAATGAAAGGGCCTGAGGGCCATCCTCATGGTACAGGTTTTCGCAGTAATTTCGCCATACCTCAATAACCTCATGCAAGTTGGTAATTAGCTGTCCCTCGGGATTTTTAACAGCCCAAGATTTGGGTTTTAAATCCCGACTGAGACATTTGACCTTAAAAAACATCTCTTTCGGATGATTAGTGTTGGCATGCATCTCTATTTCCTGGCACAATTGCTGTATATAAGAGTCCTTATCTCTTCGACATAATCTCTGAATCTCGCATGAGAGCGATACAATGAAAATATTTAAAAATATTTCTGCCCAATACACATTAGAGAACCCACAAGGTGTACGTAGTACACTGTGCGTGGGAATAAGGTAAAAACTAAAAGTTAAACATAAACCGTTACATAAACTAAAATAACAAAAAAAATCGCAGCATACAAAGAAAAATATAACACATATTTTAACAGCTAGGCACATTACTAATGTCGTTCTGTCAATGCTATTATGTTTTGTAGATACTATGATGGACGTAAGTTGCTTCAACTTTGGTTCACTTCACTCACTTTCCTTTTTTATTCATTCATTCAGTCGATGGGTATTCATGAAACGAATTTTCATAATTATTGCCCTTTATTCTTTGTTTTGAGTTTTGACTTTACTTTTCGAAGCATTCATTATTGACAGAAAAGTTTAACGGGCCTATCTGATAGATATACGTTATTCAGAAATTCTGTTAGACACTAAACTTATGCTGATTATTTTGTTAATTTACTCTCTTTGTCAGGGTTGCTAACAAACCATACATAATACAAGTCTCGTATCAACTGTTTCTCGTCTATAGTGAACTACAGCTATAATAAACTATTTTTGAGATACCAAGGACCGCATTTTTGTGACACCTTGTACGGTTAGGATAGCATTGTCCTATGAGATTTACGAAACACCGACGGTGCTAACTCAGCTTATGGGAATCAAATATAAACAAATCTTCATGAAATATGTGATCGCATCATTGGCAGGTATATTCAACTGTATACTGAATATAAAAAACTCTGTTGATCTGATTAGAGCCCTGCATACGTTGCTAAAAAATTTATTACGCATTCGTGCCACTGTGAACCCTAGTGGGGCCATAGAAAGGAGATTTATAGATACAGACATACACCGAATACTGCCTAACCAAGCGTAGGGTGAAAAAGTGTAAAGTCTATAACTCAAACGTGTGCAACCAAGTATATCAAACAGGGGTGTACCGTATACCAACTCGGAGCAATTCATTTTTTTTTTGCACTTTGTCTCTGTCGAGGTTGTTTTGAGTTTTGCTTCAGTAGCTAGTGGTGGATAGGCGAAATTAAGTACTGCAGTAGGTATTTGAAAACTGACTGATTGTTGGGATTGTCGACAACGACATACAAAAATTGAGTCAAGTTGATTGACTCAGTACTTCCCACACATAACTATGATTTTTTTTATTTCCCATTGCATGAAGCTATAGTCTAAAATCCCCTCGCAACTAAATTATCGCCCATCCGCCCGCAAAAAACAACATCCAACACAAAAAACCCTCGTAAACAGTTTCTTGCGTCTCCCTCCTTTGGAACTAGGACGCCACAGTTTTTTCTTCATGCTTCAACTGGGCGATGCGAAACGATCAAGAGCCTCCAACCCGTCTAAAAACATAGTTTGAGCTAATTTTATGTTTCTGGTTTTTTGATTATTTCTGCGTCGCCACTGAAACGGTTTTTCAAAAACAGAGTCGTTTTCCATTCTCGCCGCGGTAATAAACTCTGTGTCAAAATTTTATAAAAATCAATTCAATAATTTTCGCTTCACGCAATACACAGAACGAAATAAAGCAAAACTTGTATGTACAAAATTGTTTTCTGTAATAGGCAAGCCAATGTTCGGATGGACCTAAAAAAGTGTAATATGCCGCTATGCATTTCTTCTACATGTCAATAGACAGACTACTACGAATGCAACACCCCCCCCCCCCCCCCCCCGCCCTGATTTGACCCCACCCAAAAAAAAATGAAAATGATCAGGAACCCGTAAGTTTCAGCTGTTTTCTTATTTCTAGTTTTTTTTATCATTGCTGTGCCGCCACTGACACTATTTTTCCAAAACATACGCGTTTTCCATCTTCGCTGCGGTAGTAATACTGCCAAAATTATTAAAATATAGAGCGATCTAAAACAATACTCGTATGTATACATCACAAATTCTAAGTCCCTTGGTTTTTATAATAAGCAAGGCAATGTTCGGATGTACGTTAAAAGTGTATTATGCTGCTAGGTTTCTCACTCAAAGATCAATGGACAGCCCATTACGAATACAACAAATTTTTCAGTATTACAACCCCCACCCCCCAACCACCCCAAATTCACTCCCACCCAAGAAAAGGTAGAAAATGATCAGAAACCCCTAAAACGCTTAAAAGCGAAGTTTGAGGCATATTTGATTTTCGTTTTTTGCTAATTACTCCGGCCCCCGTATAACGATTTTCAAAATTATAGGAACATTGCCTACTACGACCACACAGCATAATGCTGCCCAAATTTCATCACAATCCATGCAGCGGTCACTGAGATTACGAGGGTATAAAGACGCGAACAGACCGACAGACAGACCGACAGAACGACAGACCGACAGATCGACAGACAGACCAACGGAAATGAGTGACGTGAATTTTCGTTATGTAGACATCATGAAACGCCCAAAAAGCGTATTATCTCAAAATCGAAAATTTCCGCGATCACAATACTCCACTCACCTATTGGTGTGGGAAGTAAAAAAGGTGGTAGGAAACTATCACGTGGAGACATTTGACAGAAAATGAAGCCAAGCTGTGTAGCTGTGTACGCAAAAATACAGTTTCAAAACGAGTTTCATAAGCGACAACGTCCCAATAAAAAATATCAAACGGAGATTGAAACATTTGCACCAATGTTCTCAAAACTTATTATACTCCTACTTGTTTCATATCAGAAGTGATCAGGATCATGAAACGTGCTAAAAATCTAGAATTCGAGAAGATCCAGATATCAAAAAAAAATCTAGTGAAAAATTAGAAAATATATACGCAATTTTCCAACGGTCTACATAGATATTCTAGGAACTACGACTAGTCTTGCACCGGTGCTATACGAAATCCTTTTTTCGAAGCTGAATTTTTATTTATTTTGTTGCCCATTCCACAAAAATGAGGTATTATAGTAATCAAGTAGCTATTTTTTTAATGATAATAAACAAAGACGCGTTTGCTCAATAGTGCCTCAGTAGCTCCTTAATGAAAAACGCATGCTTGAAATTGAAATTTAATTACATTTCGACCACCAAATTAGACAAAAAATTAATTTTTAAAAGAGCTACAGAGATGTCTGAAATGTCAAACTTTATGTTCAAGCATAGGTCAGTGAAGCACCACGAAACAAAGAGACAATCACAGGATAAGACTTAGAAATTATATTAAACATGGTGCTTGGGGCTCTAACTTCTTTCAAAGTTAGAATTGTATAATACACAAAATGAGGCATCAAAGGTCCTAAATGTCCTTTTGCTCAGGTAGGTTTTGATTCAATGTTTGATATAAAAATTTTAGTTAGCTTCAGTAAAACAGCAATTGGAGCTTTTGATATGATTAAAAGTGCATTATCTAGATGATAATTTATCACGATAGATGTAGTGTTTGAGTAGCATACAAATTTTAAAGACGGTTTAAACCAGTTGAAGATTAATCTCATCCCAGTCGACCACAAACTGTGCGAAACGCTTATAGCAAAAATTAACGACCTAGTGCGAAATAGTCGCCGGATTGGCATAAAACCAATTTCTGACGTTAATTTATCTTACGGTTCTATTCAAAAAATTATTCATGATCTGGAGTACCAGATGGTCGCAACAGGATGAGTTCTAAAAGTGAAGACGATGAACTACAACGTAATCCATAGTTTTTAAGCAATGTTAGATGTGACGAAAGCTGGTTTAATGACACTCAGATGAAGTCACAAAGGACGCAATGGAAGCATAAAAGCAGCCCAATACCGCAGAAGGCCAAAAGTAATGAATGGGGTCGGATCACATTGTATTTACAAGACAAAACGGCCGCTTTACTTCTGACAAAGAACTAGGGGTGGAAATTATGGTTCACTCCTCATCTTTTCCGACCTTGCGATGACTAACACCTATTTCCTGAAAAAAAAAAAAAATGATAGATCGAAGATTTAAGTGGGATTTAGAGCTCGATCACCATACGATGGGTATACTAAACAGACTATTAAGAACTAATTTCTCGGAAGTTTATGATAAGTGGATGGAGCGATGTGATAAGTGTATTAAATACCCTTTGAAGGATAGTTGTTGAAGATTTTTAATAAATAGTTCATCTTTATTCTACACCATCAATGGCATTAGCCTTATTTTTTATTACATCCTTCTATATCGATACACTGATGCTTTTTGCGATAATCCACATAAATAAAGTAATTCTAGCAAAGGAATATATCCGATTGTTGAAACGTTTTTATACTACCGTAGTACTATACCAAAGAAACAACTTAGGTACCTACCAGGAACATGCTTTAGATAAACTTGTGTATCCAACAAAGAATCAAACATGAATAGAAGATCAAATACCGAAAAAGGTTTGTAGATAGGACCAAGTCACAATATAGTACGATTTACCTTGTCATAATGTTGGCGAACTGAAACCACTAGTGAAGACCTTGAAGTACAACTGGCAGTTTGTGCAGAAGAAGAAACTGTCCGATGTGATTGAATTTGTGCAGATATGTTTAGTAAAACTAAGGACGTCTGCTTCGCAATAATACCTAAATCGTTAATTCTTCATATACAATATCTGTAATTCCCTCCGAAAACTAGTCATAGCGACATACGTGCGCAATGTTCGCTTGATCAGCTGATCAGCATCCAAATACGGTACTTGCAGAGGTTGTGAAATCTTCTCGGGAGTATACATAGCGTAAAGAAAACCATATCAAGAAGAAGTAGGAAACAAAAAACATGATTTTACTTACGGCCAGAAAAAGATATTTGCAAAATAAAATAAGGATATACTCAAATTTTTCCACGTGACATAAAACAAGGGCTGACGTCACAGGCATCTTATCGATATCGACAATCGATACTGCTACAGCGCGTATTTTCTTTGTGGTTTGCCAACTGCGCAATCGACTAGAGATGATCTGAATTCTTTAACAATGCAACTCAATTTATTGATACTTAAACATATTTGAAACAGGCAATTAACCCACTAGCATTTTCGTTGCAATACATTTTTATATCTGATGGGTATCACAGTTCATCCTATTTGTGACCGAGATTCGCAACTAATCGAAGCCATCATTTTATTTCGGCGCATCCCATTATGGATGAATCCAAAGATAGAATCTAATTCAAGCCCATCCCTACAAAGTGAATTAATAATCTAGCCTAACTTTTATTCTTTTGACATTATACTTTTGTGTGTGACTGTGTTTTGTAGTTATAATGATCAATGTCAAAATGTTAGGTTAGCACTGGCTATCGATATCGAATATCAATTCTTTACATCCCATCACTATAGGATATCACTGACGTCAGAGGTTGTTTGCGTGGCATTTTCCGGCATTTGAAATAATTTTTGGAATATCTCTCACAGCCGATTCCAAAAAACCAAACAAGTGATTTTGTCATGTTTACTAGGCTCTAAGGAACGCGTAAACGACATAATATTTTTTTCTGCAAGTACCCTATTGTCATCTACTGGCGCCGGTTAAATTGATTTATGGAATATCGTTTATGCGCAAATCATCATGTGTGGTTTGTTTTTCATATTAAGTTTTACCATTGATTAAAGTATTAATACTCAAGTACACTCCTAGGAGAGCTATTGTGAAATAACACACCCATTTTTTTTATTATACTATATTATTCTAAATCGAATTGAGAGAAGAATTGTTACGCCTCTGACTAAACAATGTCATCCGCCATGTTTTCTGCGCCGGTACGTCATCAATTGTGGCGTCACTGTCCTTTTATGAAAATGGAATAATGATATGTAGGTACCTACCAACATTTCTCTTGGATGGTAACCTACACTATAACAGGAACATTCTTGAAACGCCTCTGATCGAAAGGTGATATAGAGAAGAGGGGTCGAAAATAAGGGACCTTTTAATCCTCGTGTGTACAATTTAGGCTGAATAGATACATGCTACCGGGTATCTTCTTAACGCAACTTTCCTGTCTGGCGCGGCGCGACTTCAGGTAATATTCAGAGGGGGATATGAAATATGTAATTCAATAAAGGCCAGAAGGTCTGGTTTGCTGATTCATCCAAAGCTACAAGCTACTACATTTCGCAACTTGCCTTTGTCTTTTAAATAATCCTTGTCATTTGCAGATGAAGATAAAGATACCTATTAGGCACCATTGTTAAAGTAAGTGACGACGATTTGGGTAATTCTTTAAAAGAATACACAAGTTATTTTTTTCGCTCGATACTTTCCGTAATTACTGTAAATTGTGTAACGTCAGTGGTCAAATATCGTGCCCGTATCGGGCATAGTAAAAAAGATTTCACAATTTAGTATTTTATAAAGAGCTGGTACATTCCTCTATTACTTTGTGAATGATCAGGCGTCTCTGAGAAGCAGAAAAGTGGACAAAAGAAACTTTAGATTTTTTAACTATATTTAAAGTATAAAGTAGTGTGCATTTTTCCACTACTCCATGATGATTAGTAGTAGTAGTAGTAGTAGTAGTAGTAGCAGTAGTGATGGGGAGGCGAAGCCAGGCGAGTAGGTCACCTTTGGCCCTTTTTGCCAACTCCACTGAACCTATCACTGAAAACACTAAAATTCTACACCCTAGAAAGCTCTTTGTCGAGCCTAGCAGACCTTCTAACGAAAGTCAGTATGTCCGACCATTTCGCTGAATATAGTGGCTCCTCCCCAAACTCCGTCGTGCCGAATATCTGAACCATAAGGTTGCGATAAACTGCACATCTGCCCAGAAAGTGGAACGCTGTCTCGTCCTCCTCCCAGCATCTGGAGCAAATGGGGTCCCCTACCACTCTCATAAGTGACAAATGTCTATTCAGCCGGCAATAGCCAGTAAGAACTCCCACCAGAAGGTTGAGCGTCTCTCTGCCTTTATTCAAAAGCCATAGCGTTCGGCCTTATCAGGGCCTGCTATGAATCTTTTGGCTTGCCTGCAGTCGTCTTTCTCTAGCCAGGCTTTCGCCAGTTCCTTGTAGGCTCAGTTGTCCGGGGCCACATTGACCTGGCGTCTGCTAATTCCCAGCATAGGTTCTGGGCCGATGCAGGGGCTGCTGGCCCCTATCGTAGCTAATCGGCCCGCTCTCTCGTTACCCGGCATACCAATATGTCCGGGAACCCACAGCAGGGTCACCTTCTTATGGCTTGCTAACTTCTGAAGGGCGGCCGAGCCTTCTTGAGCCAGAGCTGATCTGGCTCTCGGAGCTGCCACGGCTTTCAGAGCTGATTGGCTGTCAGAGCATATATATATATATATATATATGCTCTGTTCAGAGCACTGTTCGGCTTCCGTCGAGTATCCCGCCATCAATATTGCATACACTTCCGCCTGGAAGACAGTCGTGCAGGTTCCCAGCGCGAAGCTCCGCCGCACTTCTTTACTCTCCAGACAGAAGCCCGCAGACTATTGGACCATTACCATGATGATTAAGTCAACATTGTCTTCAGATGTCCAAAACTACGATGTGCAAGTTACGACTACTAGGATATTGTCTGTCAGGATACTGTATTGTACATCATATAATCAGCTGGTGCTCCCCAAAAATTACCTGTCTCAGCAAGTATCTCAAAATCGTTGGCGCATCGACAGATATATCTGGAAAATACATTTTTAAATTTTTAGTCGATGACTATACCTCCCACAGGTCGATATATTTCAAGACTGGTCCTATTTCCGACAGTCAACATTCTTCATAGATCATTCCTTCGCCATAATTGTTTTTTCTTGACTTGTGTAAACACATACGTGTATTGTGTGTAAAACATGAATAAAGTATGAGTATGAGTATAATTAACGCCTATTGATGACCCCAATTTGACTATAACAATAATAGTAACGTATCAACAAGTGTAACAGTTTGTAGATATAAGAAAATGATGAACGTTTTATTGTTTTTGTAAAGCAATCTAGCGCATATTTGTAGAAGTGTGAGAGGTGCAAATGGCAAAAGTCAAAATCAAATAAGGCAACAAAAAATCCTTCTTAGAGTGAAAATTTTCATTCTATCCTAGCAATAATATTAGTATTGTAAACATTTTAGAATAGGATCAGTACATATTGAATGAAAGTTGTCGCGATCATAATACCTCACAAATTTTAGACAATGGAACTGTAAATTTTGCTTTGCCTGTCGGCGCGAAATACAAAACAGAATTTGAAATATTGGACAGCGATATTACATTTCCGTTGGCCTCCTAAATATGTCCTTAAGAGGCTGATAGTAGTGATTGAGTGATAAAACATTTAAACGCGTTTTAAAAGTTGATATACAGAATAAATCATACGGGCATCTGACACACTTAAATACTCGACATTCGAAAGGTCTTGTGATGACTAACGACCGTGCCATATTGAATTTTCCGCATGGTATTGCATCGGCGCATCTACCTGCATGTATGTATAATGTATCTCTCTATTGTATTCGTTCCACCCTATATACCATACGAACCCCGCAGTGCATAACGTGCACTTCCTAGCTTTCATTGATGTTTACGGCTCAATGAAACTTTCAACTACATATTCCACGTCGGAGAGGGAAAGGTGGAAGCAACATTTTAAAGTTCGCTACACAGAATTAATACTTCATTGATCACGAGACTTATTCTACTGCAAGACAGAAGGAATACTATTGTGTACTTTGATGTTCATCAGAATGAGGATGAAAGGTTTCGATTACTTACGTCATTGTCAGCAGTGAGAACATTGATCACAAATAATAATGCAGTTCGATAGGGTGTGGCACCATACCATGAAAAGTACAGTAAGTTGGATTAAGGTGGGTTGAGAATGTGTATAAAAAATGGAGTCAAGTTGATTGACTCAGTACTTCCCACACATTACTGTGATATCAGTTTATTATTTTACCATAGCATGCAGCTTTAGTCTGAGATCCCCTTGCAACCAAATCATCGGCAGCCTCTGCCCTCCTAAAATTGTCTTATGCCTCTAGGTCTTTCCTTCAGAGGTCAATGGATAGCCTAAAACATCTAAAAACGAAGTTTGAGCTGTCTTTATATTTTTTTAGCTTTTTTTTATTATTTCTGCGCCGCCACTGGCACGATTTATAAAAACCATACGCGTTTTCCATCCTCGCCACGGCAGTAATACTGTGTCAAAATTTCATTAGAATCAATTAGCAGTGTCCACGTTACAAAATACAAAATGATCGAATACTCGTATGTGTACAGAAAATTCTACGTCCCTTAGTTTCCGTAATAGACTAGGACAATGTTGGGGTGTACCTAAAAAGTTGATTTATGTCGCTAGGTCTTCCTTTACAGGCTAGTGGACAGCCTACTATGAATACAAGAAATTTTTCAGTTTTTCAACCCCCCACCCCCTAACCACCCCAATTTCACCCCACCCAAAAAATGCAGAAAATGCTTAAAAACGAAGTTTGAGCTGTTTTTATATTTTTACTTTTTTATTATTTCTGCGCCGCCACTGGCACGATTTATTATAAAAACCATATGCGTTTTCCATCCTCGCCACGGTAGTAATACTGTGTCAAAATTTCATTAAAATCAAGTCAACAGTTTCCTTGTAACACAATATAGAAGGACCTAAAGCAATACTCTCGTATGTTTACACCAGAAAAAAATTCTAGTCCTTTGGTTTCTGCAATAGGCAAGGCAATGTTCGGATGGACCTAAAAAAGTTAGTTATGTTGCTAGGTCTTCCTTCATGGGTCAGCGGACAGTCTATTATGAAAGCAACAAATTTTTCAATTTTACAACCCCCCACCCCCCAACCACCCCAATTTCACCCCCACCCATAAAAAAGTAAAAGTGATCAGGAACCCCTAAAACGCCTAAAAACGAAGATTTTCAAAATTATAGGAACATTACCAACTACGACCCCACAGCATATCGCTGCCCAAATTTCATCACAATTCATGCAGCGGTTGCTGAGATTACGAGGCTAGAATAAAGCGACAGACAGACAGACCGACAGACAGACAGACAGACAGACAGACAGACAGACAGACAGACAGACAGACAGACAGACAGACAGACAGACAGACAGACAGACAGACAGACAGACCGACGGAAATGAGTGACGTGGATTTTCGTTATGTAGACATCATAAAACGACCAAAAAGCGTGTTATCTCAAAATCGAAAATTTTCGCGATAACAATACTCCCCTCACCTATCGGTGTGGGAAGTAAAAACCATTAAGAAAGTTGATGTTAGTTTGTTGTTCAAAGAAAAATTATTTTTTTAGTCAATAACCAAAATTGGGTGGATAAGTGTTTTGCCTCAATAAATTTATGTGTTCACTATCTCCAACTGCAGGTTCGAGACATCTTCCTACGTATAACAACACACTTTGTATGTCATAATTATGCGAGAGGATTATCTGAAAGATTGAAAAATGTGTGTAAATGATATAATATTAGAGACGTGTTTATCAGACAATCACCAAATGGTTAATATACAACTCGAGAGTGAAATCTGAGCACTGAAAAAAAAATTGTTTTCGGTTGACGAAATGCGGGGTAGGACTAAAATAAACTAACTCTTCGCCATAATTAGTTTATAAACAAATACAACAGATCAATAATGGGTGGGCCCTTCATGTTGATGAATGCACTCCTTATCTGGCATGCTCGTAATCTGATTGTTGATGAACTCTAGAGGTACAGCCTCCCAAGCTGCCCTCACAGCATATTCCAGTTCGTCCAGCGTGGTCGGAGGATTCGGTAAGTTGCCTATATATTGACCCATCCAATCCCATACTTCTTCAATTGGCGATAAATCTGGTGATCGTGGGGGCCAGGGGAGTACCCTGACCTCAGCCTCTTGTAGGAACCTCATTGATACCCTTGCAATATGAGGACGTGGATTATATTGCTGGAAGAAACCCTCTTCGAGGCCTCGGACATATGGAACGGAAATTAACACCTCATTCGCATAACGTTGCGAAGTCATTGTGCCATAAATCACGAGTAAAGGTGCCTTGCTGTTGAATGCAATGGCACCCCAAACCATCAAACCAATAGAACGGTGGAGATTGCGCTCAACAGCAAACTGGAGATCGCGTTGTTCACCCCGTCGCGCGTCGTCGTCTTAAGGCGGCATTACACGGCGTGTGGAGTGTCACGCCTGGAGTGTGAACTGCCACGTCACACGCCATCTGATTGGGTTGGCGCGACGATTTTCAGGCGACGCGCCGGGTCCGGTCGAGTGTCGGTAAATTCTGCACACGCCAAAGCAAACGCGCCAGGGGTGGAGTGGACTGGCCTGCGTATACAGTCAGACGGCGCGGCGCGTGGTGTGTGCCGGACATGTTGGAATGAAAGCGCAAGGTTCGCCACACGCCGCTTGCGTCGCGAGAAACTTGTCACTCTGCAGGTCGTGTGATCGCGATCGCCAAAACTGCTCGTCGCACGTCACTCCACACACCAGGCGTGACACTCCACACGCCGTGTAATGCCGCCTTTACGCGTTGGCGTCCGCTATGTGCCCCCAGACAAAACCTAGACTCGTCGGAGAAGGCCATCTGATGCCACTCAGCATGCCATAGTCGGAGTTCTTGGCACCAATCTAACCGTTGGCAACGATGATTTGCAGTGAGGGGAAGCACTAGATGCGAACGATATGATACTAAGCCCACATTTTGACCATGCGGATTCGAATGGCCCTCCCTATAGCTGCACATCAAGCCTCAGCAACAACGCATTCTGTCTCGACCGGCCAGTAGTCGTAGATGACGATCTTGCCGGTCTGTAGTTCTTCTAAGTGCTGCATAACCTCTAGCTGACTACAGTCGCCCTTAGGCGATCCATGTGCGCCATGCTGCTACAACTGTAGCCACGCTACGCCCCATGGTTACAGCAATTGAGGTTTTGAATAAAGAAAAAAATATATTTTTTTGTGATAAATCGAAAGATCATATATAAGCTTTATAACAAAACCGTTTTTGTTTTCTTTTTTTTCGCAATAATTCAAAAGTTATATCAAAATAAAAATGGGTTTTTGAATCGAGTACCGAAAACACGCCGACGGCTCCCGAACCCGTGTGACGTAATGATGGCGGTTAAGATGCTCCTTTGACCAATGACATCCTACATCGATACTAGATTCTAGATTCCCAGCCAAACGTGAAAATACTTGCTAGTAACTAGTGTATATTTGTTGCAATATAGCCGATGAATGAAGTTTGCAGCTCAGGACGACCTCTACGATCGATATAAATATCTTTTTGAATGTTTGAAATCAGATTACAGATTCCAGTAAGTAAGTAAGTAAGTACCTAATCAAATATGTCTTATTGAAACTATCTGGTGCATGTTCGGCTGGCCTAGTGGTTAGAGTGTTGGCTAATGGATCCGTTGGTCCGGGTTCAAAGCTCAGTCTGTCCAATTTTTTTTTATTTTTTTTTATCAAATAATTCATTCATGTGCTTTTTGCACTTGTTATGTACATTTTTTTCTACGATCAACATAAATATGTTTTTGAAACAAATTCTATCAGACATATTACTTGCACTGCATAGTGCAAAAACTAAGTACAGGACGCGGTGGACAATTCAAAAAATCAGTTCAAATGGTGTATGTCCGTCAATATCAACCGCCAATATTTTTTTTAAATGTAATAGTTGGTTAATAAAACAAAATCCATTCATTTTTTAAGTTTTTAATATAAACATAAAGTAAGTCAAACTCGTAATCACAACAGTCTTCTGTTTATCACTTGGTATTTTTATTTATTTAACTTTGAGCAACGAAGTTTAATAATTAAATTTTCATAAAAATTTAACAAACAAAAATATATAAACGCAATGCAAACAAACAAAACTTATTCTTCTATGAGTTCCAATGTTATAATCATCTTTACTGTACGTAGATGCTTTTCTGTTAAAATATTTGTTAGTAATTTCATCTTATATGAAATGAATCCAATTTTTTTTAATAAATTATTAATATGTACATTCCAACGTAAGTGTGAGTCTAAATATATTCCTAGATACTTTATACTTTTTTCTATGTTCGGGACTAAAAAATACAGTTTTATTTTTGTTTACTTGAAGTGCTAGCTCTTATGTAAAATAATTATACTTATAGTTTATTTATCGTATAAGTATATTTATTATCAATAATAATATTAAATAATAAAATAATTATTTTAAGTTTTGGTCAAGAAGATAGTTATAACATTGAAACTCATAGAAAAATAAGTTTTGTTTGTTTGCATTGCATTTTTATATTTTTATTTGTTAAATTTTTATGAAAATTTAATTATTAAGCTTCATTGCTCAAAGTTAAATAAATAAAGATACCAAATGATAAACAGAAGACTGTTGTGATTACGAGTTTGACTTACTTTATGTTTATATTAAAAACTTAAAAAATGAATGGATTTTGTTTTATTAACCAACTATTACATTTAAAAAAAATATTGGCGGTTGATATTGACGGACAAACACCATTTGAACTGATTTTTTGAATTGTCCACCGCGTCCTGTACTTAGTTTTTGTACTATGCAGTGCAAGTAATATGTCTGATAGAATTTGTTTCAAAAACATATTTATGTTGATCCTAGAAAAAACTGTACATAACAAGTGCAAAAAGCACATGAATGAATTATTTGATAAAAAAAAATAAAAAAAAAATTGGACAGGCTGAGCTTTGAACCCGGACCAACGGATCCATTAGCCAACACTCTAACCACTAGGTCAGCCGAACATGCACCAGATAGTTTCAATAAGACATGTTTGATTAGGTACTTACTTACTGGAATCTGTAATCTGATTTCAAACATTCAAGAAGATATTTATTTTGATCGTAGAGGTCGTCCTGAGCTGCAAACTTCATTCATCGGCTATATTGCAACAAATATACACTAGTTACTAGCAAGTATTTTCACGTTTGGTTGGGAATCTAGAATCTAGTATCGATGTAGGATGTCGTTGGTCAAAGGAGCATCTTAACCGCCATCATTACGTCACACGGGTTCGGGAGCCGTCGGCGTGTTTTCGGTACTAGATTCAAAAACCCATTTTTATTTTGATATAACTTTTGAATTATTGCGAAAAAAAAGAAAACAAAAACAGTTCTATTATAAAACTTATATATGATCTCTCGATTTATGACAAAAAAAAAAATTGATTCAAAACCTCAATTGCTCATTTGTCTTCTAGGGGGCATCTTTACACAACCGGTTCATCTCTTTTACACAACCGACTGGTCTCTCGCCACATTTGTAACAGATATCATCGTTTTTGAATCGACAAAAAGCCATGCTTTATTTGTACGTTTAGAGTTTTTTAGAGGTGCGATCTAAGTACAAGCCTGACAAGAGTAGCAAGAGACTTGGGAATTTCACCGCTGTCTCACACGCACACGTTATTTCATATCCACCCGTCTCTTGCTATCCTTGCCTATTTCATATTTCTCATGGCTCTTGTTACACTTGTCAGGTTGTAAATAGCGTCTGAATGAACAAAAAGTGTTACATGTGTACTAGAGATGATACTGCCTAGCTGTGCACAAATTTTCAGTTCAAATATCCTTTTTTCTCTAGGTGTTCCGATTTAACTTGCGAGTAGCGTAAATGGACCATAAAAATTACATAGCTGAAGGGAAACATTGAAATCTTCTCGTAGCCAGGAGTCAGGACTGTATAAAATAGGATAGGGTTTCCACACTAAACAAGTAAGATAATAGTTATAACTGAAATGTAAATGAGTCTGAATCACGATTGCGTTTCTAATACATCAGTGGACTGGTGCTCAGTATGATTCAGAATGTTTGAGGAGAAAAAGGAGAGGGACATACATTTTTTGTCCAGGTTTTCATATGGTTTGATGTTGGATCACGAATGAGATGCTATGTATATTGTCTCTGTGTTACGTTTTTCTGCCTCTCATTCTGGATTTATCAGCACGTTCAAGTCTGCCTGAAAATTTAAGATATTATGTTTAATGAATCCCTTGATACTCCATAACAAAGAAAAATGGAGTCATATTTGTAGGTTCAATTCAATTCATTTAAATGTAATTTGGCATAATTTTTGTTTCAAATACGTTATAATAAACAGACGATAGGGCTGTATGCCTAAATAAATGAAAAGCTTTTCTTATTTTATTTTTCCGAAAAAGGCTCTATCTAGCGTTACTTAAGCTGTTATAAAAAACTACCCTCTTTGAATTGGCCGAAATTCTTAAAATTTGCTAGATACTACCCAAAATAGTGTGCTATAATACAACGTAATGCGATGATAATCCCAAATACAGGGTGTCCTCCGACGACTAAGACAAGCAATATATCGGAACTGGGCCGTAGCAGAGAATTCTAATTTTGGGGGTGTAAATTAGAGCAAATGTTGGGTCTTTTCTTGTCATTGTGTTACCCAATGAAGCATTTGGTTTTGGACACGTGACCTCCGATTTCAAATTAATTATGGGACACCCTGTATATTTCTGCCTTTCTGTGTTCCTCCCGATAAAGTAATTCCAACAAACTGCACACTTGGGGTCTAAACTGATTAATTCAACAGCTACAGGTACTTACAGCCACTACCATTATGAAACACTAGCAAATAATTTTATTTAACTGTACTCGTAAGGGTACATGTTATAAGCAATGGTAGTGGTACAATCCTTTAAGTACCTGCAGCTCTTGAATTAAACACTTTAGACCCCAAGTGTGTAGTTTATTGGAATTGGGGGAAGAATACAGAAAGGCACAAATATACAGGGTGTTCCATTAATAATTTTGAATCGGACGTCACGTGATCAAAAACAGGGTAACACAATAACAAGAAAAGGCACAACATTTGATCTAATTTACACCCCCAAAATTAGATTTCTCTACTACAGTCCAGTTCCGATATTTTGCTTGTCTTTGTCGTCGTGGTACACCCTGTATTAGGGTACCCTTCAATTTATAGGATTTATCCTTTATTTTTGAAATTCTTTTTCGATAGTCATTTGAATATTACTATTTCAAGGTTTTAAGGCCTTCCGAAGGGACACATATATATCGATTGTACATAAAATCTACGTTTACATAACTTCGTCTGCGCACCTTATCCAATTGAGAAATAATAGGATATAGATATATATGTAGACTGAAGTAGGACACATAGGTGATATTGGGTCGATAACAGCACATTCAGAATATAGCTGAACGTAATATAATCTATTTATTACGACTGCAGTTACAAGCCCGTTTTTGCTGTATAGGTTAGTTGTACCACACACAAGTTTATGTATTCCTCTTTCCATTATGGTCACTAATTAGGTAAATAGATACGAAGCAGTCCATAATGATCTCCCAGGAAAATTGATTCACTTCATATTTTCGCTATCTGTATATCTGTACCTCCCTAGAAAGCTGAATATATTGGTTCGTATCCTAATTCATTTCTAGGTATCAAATATTTTTATTTATGGAACTTGTGCGTAGTAGTCGCGTTACAGTCTAGTAGTTAGTGTTAAATAAAATTGTAAACAAGAATTAGTTATAGAAATTCCGAATGACAGACTATTTCTACTGAGAAAGATTATGATTATGTAATGCAATCACTTAAGAGCAATAATTGTGGACTGTATTTACTGTAAACTTTTTGTATTTATGTTTTTTATCATTATTTTTACAACTTTGTGATATTACATTACATGACATTTCAACCTGACACTGACCTTCTGTTAAATCTTGTATTCTCTCATATTCTTCAAAATATTTCATAAGATACCCTTCCCTGATCCGTACTTCATCTATATCAAATGGTTCGTAGTCTAAATCTTCCATAAAGTTTCTTACCCTGGTAATGCTCGCCTTGATGCGACTTCGTTTTCTTTTCAGAGCATTAAAATCGTCGTTTTCTGCCATTTTTCCGTTAAGGTACTTTACAAAGTACTAACAATCAAAGCAATATAACAATATACCAATATTCGTGTGAACATAAATTCAAGATATCCTTTTTTAACCAAACAACCTTTATACAAATTTGCTTGCATGCAAATCAAAGTATAAACACCGCAATAAAAGTTCCTAACTGTCAAAAACTAGTGTCAACAATCTACAATTTTCGATCAGTGTAGCGTCCTGTTTCAAATGTTCCACTTTTAAAAGCATAATGTTGAAAAGATCTGACCTTTACTTCCACTGACTGAACCCTTGGTCGACGAACTCTCCTGCCGACGTGATTACCTTTTTCTTTTAAATTTCTTTTTCAGCAGTACTTGTAGCATACCTAGCGCTGTACCTTTAGCAGCTTCGTAATTTAAGCACGCCTAGCACTGTACCTTCAGCAGCTTTGTAACGTAATTTCCTTTCTTTTCTCCTTAGGGATCCTTACAACCTTGTCTCCCTCCTTGGCAACACCTTTTTCCCTAGCCTTCCTTGGGAACACCTTTCTCCCTTGGCCTTCCTTGGGAACACCTTTTTCCCTTGTCCTTCCTTGGGGAACACTTTTTTCCCTTGTCCTTTCTCGGGGACTCCTTTTTCCTACGATCCTTAATACCGATCTATTTCTAGATCCGGCTCGACTGCGACCAGGTTATTAGATTAGGAAAATTGAGCTAACCGTTTTGTATTTGGAGTCTGCTCTAGAAGTGCACCAAATTCATTTCAAACAGCCTATACAATAAAAATGAATTCGTCGGCCCCTTCATTAAAGCCGCATTTATTGAAGCAAATAGAAAGGTTCATTAACCTTTCGCTTGTCATTGCGGACTAACTACCCCAGGTTGTTTTGGCCAAAAGCAAAGCTCTCCCTCTCTCTCGGAGGATACACCACGGTATTCCAAGCAGAGATATATGCGATTTTAGCTTGTGCCTTTCGCATTCACGAAATTCAGGGCACTAGCAGGCAGATCACCATCTGCTCTGACAGCCAGGCAGAATTAAAATCATTAGGTGCTTGTAAGTTTACATCAAGGCTTGTCCTGCAATGTAAAAAGGTCTTGGATGATATTTCGGCAAGATATCAGGTGTCACTTATGTGGGTGCTGAGTCATGCTGGAGTTGGTGGCAATGAAATGGCGGACGCGCTTGCAAGGCGAGGGTCGAGGGATAATTTCCTGGGTCCTGAGCCGGCTGTTGGGCTTGCAGCGAGTACCATTAGAAGGAAAATAGAGGTGTGGTGGCAAAATCAGCGTCTTATGAGATGGAGAGGAATCTCTGGACATCTTCGTCTAGAGAACTTAGGTGGGGTGGTTTTGTCTCTCACTGAACAGAAGCCTGTTAAGGTTACTTGTTGGCCTGCTGTCTGGTCATAACACAACACAAACACACAAACACAAACGTCACTTTTTTTTTTTTATGGACAGCCTCCCGCAAAGGCTAAAAGCCTATGTCGCTATAGAAGCGCTGCGAGAGGATAAGTGTCGGTGCACGTTAGATTTGAAGCGCTGCAGGTTGTAGCCGGCAGGAAACAAATTCCCTGGTAGCTCGTTCCACAGCGTTGAAGTTCTCCAAAAGAAGGAATGCTGGAGGAGACTGGTTCGTGGAGTAGGGACCTCGACCTGGTAAGGGTGAGCTCGCAGAGCCTCTCTAGTGTTCCTCGTTCGGGCGGCCTTTGCTGTTATTACCTGGGAGAGCTCACTCGAACATCTTCCGTGATAGAATCTGTAGAACAGGGATAGGTCAGCCACCCTTCTTCGATGTTCCAGGCTATGGAGGTCTTTTGTGAGGTTAGGCGTATCGATTAGTCTAATTGCTCTCTTCTGGATGGTATCCAGAAGCTTTAGAGAGTGCTTGGGAGCGCATCCCCATACATCGGAGCAATACTCCAGCGGTGGTCAGATCTGTGCCTTGTAGAGCAGCAGCAGCTGCTCTGGTGTGTACAGCTTCCTACAGCGGAACAAAACTCCAAGCTTCTGGGATGCCGCTTTAGCAATACTGACGACGTGGTCGTGCCAAGACATGTTGTTGTTGATGTTGACCCCCAAAAGCTTGACGGAAGGTGACTCGTCTATGGGGTGACCCTCCATTTCCAATGTTGGTAAGCCAGTGTGAGACTTCTTTGTAAGTGTTGTTGCCTGGGTTTTCTGTACGTTGAACTGTACTTTATTTACTAATCCCCACTCGACAATTTTTTGATATCTGCGTTGATCTGTGAGGCATGCTGCTGTCGTCGACGTACCGTCTCCTGGGATGATAGTGGCTTGCCTGGTTCCATGCACGATATCAATGTACTGTCGTCTGCGAAGCTGTAGATTGGATTGGATGTTATTTCCAGCAGCTCGTTGATGAACAGCAGGAACAGTGTAGGGGATAAAACAGATCCCTGAGGAACACCGGCGTTTATTGAAAATACGTCTGATGAACAGCCTTCGACTACAACGAACAGAGATCGGTCGTTCAAAAAGCTGTTCAGCCACTGGCGCAGACCAGGTGGTAGTCCATAAGCAGCAAGCTTGACTAGAAGTCCCTCATGCCACACTCTGTCGAAGGCTTTCGATATGTCAAGCGCAACAACACGGGATTCGCCATGGTTTTCAATGGCTCTATTCCACAAGTGAGTGACATAGGCCAGAAGGTCACCCGTAGACCTGTGCTTACGGAAGCCATACTGGCGATCATTTATGATGTTATTATTGTCCAGGTATTTCAGGATCTGTGTGTTGATGACAGTCTCCATAACCTTGGACATGATGCTGAGAAGAGCCACAGGTCTATAGTTTGTGGGATCGGTTTTTTTGCCTTTCTTAGGGATGGGTTGTACGCAGCCAATTTTCCATGAAGCGGGAAACACGCCTTGCTGATATGATAGTTTGAAGAGCTTGCAAAGAATAGGTGCAAGCTCAGCGGCACAGCGTTTAAGGACAATGGCTGGAATTTGGTCGGGACCAGTAGCTTTCTTCGCGTTTAGCTTCTGGAGGATGCTTTTTACATCTCGATGTTGAAATTTGACCTCTGCCATTCTCGAGTTTACGTTTATGTTGGTGGTCGGATTGCTTCCTTGGAAGTCTACAGTAGAATTGGCTGCGAAAAGCCTCCCTAAGATGTCTGCTTTTTCTTTAGGAGCAGAAGCGATGGACTTGTCCTCTCTGGTCAAGGGTGGTATTGAGGAATAGGAAAAGTTCTGACTAACAGCCTTAGCTACAGACCAGAATGTTCTGGACGAACTAGGACATGAGAGGAGCTTGTTCTTAATTTGTTGGTTGTGTTCCTCCTTGCAGTTGTCAATCACGCGTTTACAGTGGCTTCTAGCGTCGATAAAACTGCGGTGGTTCTCGGCGTTTGGATTTTTCCTCCATTCCTTGTAATGTTGGTTTTTGGAGGTAACTGCATCTCTACAACGCTGATTAAACCATGGCTTGTTTTTGGAGGGACGCTTGACGACATGTGGAATATAGGCCTCCATGCCGGACATTATTACCTCTGTTATTTCTTGGGCGCAAGCTGATGGGTCTCGTGACTTGAAGCAGACGTCGTGCCAGGGAAAGGACTGGTAGTATTCCCTTAGGTCGTCCCACTTTGCTGATCCGTAATGCCAGACACGGCGAGGCATTGTATGGTGGGGATCTGGAGAATGCATCCTGCATAGTGTTGAGACGGTGTTATGGTCAGACGATCCTAGTGGAGCGGTTACTTCCACTGTGTAAATTGTTGGGGTAGTTGTTAGGTATAGGTCCAGCAGACTGGCAAAATCTCCGTGGCGGCTGGGGATTCTTGTTGGTTCTTTAACTATCTGCTCCAAGCCGCAGCTAATAGCAAAGGCTTCAGCTTCACGTCCCTCGTCGTCCGTTTTGTTTGAGTGTTTGAGCCAGTATGAGTTGTGAACGTTGAAGTCGCCCAGAAAGACTATCTCTGAATTAGGATGACCTGACTGCAGCGCGTCCACAGTGGCTGAAAGCTTCTCGAAGAGCTCTTTGCAGTTGTTACTACTTGGTGGCCTATAGATGCAGCATATGAATTTGGAATGATTTTGGAAGGATATTTTAAGCCATATGATGTCAAATCCTTCCAGTTCGAGCTCTTCCTCTCGATGACAAGAAAGCCCAGATTTAACGTACACGCATACGCCAAACCTACGTCTAAATCGGGTTTATAAGTCATAGCCGGGATATCTGAAGCAATTATCCATTGTTGAAGAGCCGACTTGAGTTTCCGTAAGAGCCAGAATGTGTGGCTTCTCTGTCTGAAGATGTTGATGGACAGAGTTTATGTTGGAGGCAAGACCTCGTATATTTGTAAAATCGGCTCTGAACACGTTTCTCTGGCCTTCGGGCCTGTCGTCAGTGCGAAGTTGCTGCGAAGGACGGCTTGTGTTGATAGCCTGATGAGGAGTGGCAGCAAAATTTTTTAAACGAACTTCGCTTAATGTTCCCCCCGGACCACCTGGCACCCGGAGATCCGAACGGCCAGGTATTTTACCTCCGGAATCTTTTGATCCTGGAAGAGCCATTGAGCATTTTTACTTCTAATTAATCCAATTTGTCACTTATGAGAAACCGGGAACATCGGCCCAGCGACGGAACATGAACCATAAGGCCATTTGGCGTCGCCTATTTTCGGGAACCTATTTCTAGTTTCCCGGAAATATTCCGATGTGGGGGTGATTGCACCGCGGGCGAAGCTAAGTGACTCCACTTCTCCCCCCTTTGGCTGATTGCAGAGCTAATAGTACACGATGCACCATCGTTGGTGCGAGGTGTACCATCACCTCTGGGCGATGGGGTCGCCACATCCCTACGCTGACTTGTATGTGATGGGGGTGGCAAATGACCCGACGCGTACACGCTATGGCGAGAAGAAACAGACCATACTAGCTTCAAGGTTCAGGACCTCTTGACAGTCCATTCTAGGCCTGGACACCCTGGAGATAAATGTGCATTCGTACCGCTCGGTTCTTGAGGTATGAAGACCAACCGCCTTAGGAAAAGATGCAGCAGTCGCACGGGTGCATCTGATAGGATCGGTGAACGGCGGAGCTGTAGTGTATAGCTCAGAGGAACAGAAAAAGTTTGAATATTGGTAAAAGAGTGAGAGGTCACCAACCGCAAGCCGCGTAGGTGAGAAAATGGCTGGAGGTGGCGCGTTATGGCTGGGTCACAAAACAGTCGTATTGCCCTTCTCTGGACGGCATCAAGTATTAGATAGGTAGTAGGGGCAGCAGCTCTCAGATATGAGAGCAATACTCCAGGCCAGGCCCTATCTGGGCTTTATATAGAGTAAGGCGGTTAGACGGTGAGAAGTACTTTCTGCCTCTGAATAGATCCCCAAGCAGCTCTTTCGCAGCAGCTGATGCAATTGACGCAACGTGTTCGTGTTAGGTCAGACCGAGGGTCAGACTGAGGGTCAGACTTAATCAGTAACTTCTTGGCAGAGCCCGTTGTTCATTAGAACCGGGTGCTGACTTGGCTACCACCTCTTATTTGAGAGCTTGCGATACTGGGCTTCGGAAACATTAAACTTTACTATATGCATCAAGGGATAATGTTCTATACATTCTTTAAAAGAAAAGTATCTGTTGCTGGCCCTATGCCTTCCAGCTTGACCACAGATATAGATCTGTTACTCATGATATCTGCATGTAAGGTACTGCAAAATTGTGGATTGGATTGGCATTGCTAGAGAGTAGATCACTGATGCGAAGCAGAAACAATGTCGGAATCCCAGTGTTGATGTTATGGAAGGAAGAGGAGGAGCTATCTATCACGACAGAGGCCGAGGCCGTGGGACGAAAGCTTGTTTAGGAGAGCTGCATGCCAAAGTTGATCAAATGCCTTTAAATTATCGAGAGCAATAGATTGAGCCTTGCCAAATGAATGGACGAGTTTGTTCCACACATGTGAGACGTAAGCCAGGGGATCTCCAGTTGATCGTTGTATACAATCATGCAATTGCAAATTATGCCAAAAGAGTTCGCATGTGACACCAGAATCGGGGCTGCCATTTTGTTCTATACGTAATGCAAAAAATATATCAATACTTAACAACACAAAATACCATGTTATGTTGAGCCTCGCAATATTTCGGTCTCATTAAAACAGAGAGAGACAGCTACAAGACAAGTTTCGGAAGTTACATTGATTCATCTACTTCCTCTGAAATTCTTGGTTAAAAGAAGTAATAGATCTCCCCTAAAGCGCCCGCAAAAATGTTTCCGATGTATCCGAATGACAGCAAACGGAACATTTTATAAATCGACACATTGAACCACAATGTTCCTGGGAACAAATTTTCATTCAAAAGGGAAAAAGTAAATATAAAGAAGACCCGTCGGAAAACGTAAGAACCGTATAAATTATAGATTTACGAAATAGAATGGCTTATGGCAAGCAAGTTGGAACGGGACTACGAGAGAATGGGTTCTTTATGTTGCCGAATTTATCAAAAAAGATATGGAGGATGCCGCAGCGGGATCTGACAGTTGATGTATTCTTTCTGTTATTGCGAAAACGATAAAAATAAATTTCGTGTATTTGAATTCAAGATTCGCTGCGACGAAAGTATAAGATACAGTATACAAAGTATAAGTAGTTTATCCAAAGTTACCTGAAACAGAGAGAGAGAGAGATACTACACACAGAAAAATCTGTCGTTCTGTCAAAGACTTGCGGTTGGATTCAATGGGACATTACACTCAGAATTCCTCAAATACAGCGATGTTTTATCCAATGGGAAGTGTATAGTTGGTAACGAATTATATCGTATTGTCGATTCAACTACAAGATGTCATTGGATTCCAATGAATGATTCAATCGCAGCCTGTCGTTGAATCGAATCTGTGTTTGGTAATTGATTCTAAACTACTTTCTTTTTCTTGGACCAACATATTTTATTGCGAGGACAGCTGATGGATTCGTTTGGATGTTTAATTGTGTGATTCTGCATGAAGTTATAAAGAGCTTGGATAAGAATTAGACATAAGCCTGCAACAGTTGTTGCATTTTTACCTGAAATATAACTGTCTGACTTATCTAAATACCTACATTCAAATGTGGGTGTTAGCTCTTCAAAGTCCCAATTTCTCAGTAGGTCCTCCATTTAATATATAACTGGACACATTTAAATCACACAATTGTTGATGCAATACGCAAAACCACGAGATGACACAACACGGCTAACACCGAAACAACACAACGACACAACCTTGTCCATGTTGGCGGGTTCGCGGTGATGGTAACACTGAGATGATCCCCCTGTTCTTTATGTTTACGTTCATTGAATCGGGACATCAGTCCCGCCGAATACTAATTATATAGTTCAGCGAACGACAAGGGCTATTGAAACAAAATTATTTTTTATCAGATGAATTACAACGAACTGCTGTTGCAGTAATAATTTTTGTACATTGAATAAATAGATTGTATGCTTTGCTTAAATGAAACATAGGGTAAATTTCGAAAACAAAAGGACGTTGTAATTGCATTATATGTCAATACTGGTATTAGAAGGATTATACATATCGAACGAATATAAAATTATTTTGAATTTATTGGCGTACCTGTGATTACTTCGAATATAAGGATTAAATTCTTTCAATGACATGGATTTGAAACAACTGTAAATATATTTACAGCGATGGAAAAACATCCAAATACTAACAATTAATTGAAAACGCAAAAGTATTTTTTTCTGTGTATGTGATATCGATTATTTACCGCGCTATTCTATTGGGGGGATTACCCGAATTTACAACATACACCTCTCATATACATTTTTATGCCGTCAACATGGACTTGATCCCAGCCTGTCATGGCAATAGCCAACAAGAATGTTAGTGCTCAATTTTGATTGGTCAGGAGATTATTAACTTGATATATAGGTTCTTTACTAGATAATGTTACAGCGATTCTTAATCATACTTTCGCATGTCTTCAAAACACAAAATGCAAGTGCTATGGGGCGTTATGAGTCGTTATGGTTTTCTGATTTACCTGGCTTTAGAATGGCTATGATGATGTAGTTGTGCCAGTTTTCTGATATATTCGCTTTGTATTGGAGTACTTCGTTATATAAATCCTCTTCCTGACTTTCCAGGTGCAGTGTTATTATTTTTTTTCAGCGATTTTTTCAACTCCCACATGCCAAATGGTGACATTAGTTCGTGATAGACAAATATGTTTGTTGTTAGATCTTCCCTGGGTACTACGCATGAAGCTAATTTTAAATGGACATCGTAGATCCATTTTGCCGAGTCTTTTACATAGTATTTATTATTTTGCGTTGTATTTTTGTATAAGTTAATTTGCCGTTATACCGTTTTTAGAGGCATTTTGCTACTTCAAAATTAACAATACTTGTACCAGCTACTTCTTTCTGCAGATTTTGTTACTTCTTTTTTGCTATAGCATCAAGATTCCTAAAGGGTTTTTTTAATATATGGTAAACATTTTCCATGTTTTCGTATGGCTTTTTCACAAGAGGGTGTCCAACAAGGTTTCCCATTTCTTGAGCGAGTCCCTCCTTGTGAGTATTCAGGAATAGATGCTCTAGCAGATTGGTTCACATTTGTTTCATGTGAGGATATATATAGCCTGTGCATATTCCAATTAGCTTTATTTACGTTCCACTCTCTACATTCTGTTGTTTTTATTCTTCCTGGGCAGAGTTTGCAATCGATCATGATTGGGAGGTGATCTGAGCCGGATGGGTCCGGCAAAGTGTCCCATTTTATTAGGTGTCTAATTTGAGGTGAGGTCAAAAGCAGACTTTCTATCATGACCGACATAGGTAGCGGATCCGTCGTTCAAATAAGTTAAATGTTTCTCATTCAGCGTCTCTACTATAAAAGGTGGTGGCATCAAGTCAAGTCATCAATTCAGCGAACCTCTAAAAATTGTTGTACAAATTGAATCCCTTACCAAATCAGGTTACAAGAAAGAGGGATAGGAAAGGTATAATCGCGGAAAAGGTTCTGCATTTGGTACTCATTTAACAAATTTTTAATGAGCAGCATCATGTATAATGGTACACGGGAGGGGTGTCCAGATACTAAAGGCACTCTTACAATGCCGCTCAACCGAAAAAACGACCAGATCAGTATTTTCTTTGTGGAGAGAATAAATTGACCAAAGAGATGTGTCGACAGATCCGGATTTTGAAAAACCATGGACGTGGTTTAATATTTATCTTACCAAATACAAAACATTACGGATGAAACTTGCTCTCGACTAGTCTGTTTCGGAAATACTAAAATCCTACAAAATTTCCTTTGTCAGATATATGCATTACCTAGATAATGTGGTTCAGTATTCTGTATTGACCACAATATGATGATAATATGTTGAAAATATGATACAAAATGATCGAAGTCCTCCAGAACATGTAAAAACAAAATTGCAGCTTTTTTGTAGAAAAGGCCCTTTTCCAAAGTCATCCTCATCACAAAGAATATAAAGAATTTTAGGAGAGAGAATCACCGAAAAGGAATGTGTTAGCGATTTCATAATTATTCGTTGTATGATGATTAGTTCTCTGCAACGAATTAAAATTCGTTGTTTCTCTGCCACACGCAATATTTTGAAAAGCGGTGTAACTTTTCCATTACCTTTGTAGCAGTATACAGCGTCAAAATTTCAACTAAGCCTGTAGCTTCAATGTTACAAATTATGGGATTAGAAGGTCAAATATTTATCAAAAAGAACCGCAAACATGTCTCCAAAGCCACCTACCTACATATTGATCTATAAAGCATACAATATCACCAGGACTATTTTTTGAGGCTACGGACACTCCTTTGTGAGTAAAATAAATGTTGATGTCCTCTCTAAGGCGTAAGAAGTAAAAAAAGTAGTAAAAACTAAGTTTAAGAGAATTGACGCATCTTATTAATAAATATACACCGTATTGAGCTAAATTTCATTTTACGCTCCTTGTAATGTACGAATGTTGTGTCGTTGCTTGGGCTATTAATTTTGGCTTGTTATTGTTAAATATTATTATTTATTTACAACAGAGCTATAAATAGCACCATACTAAGAGGGCTGAGCCTTGCAGCGTGGTACATTTATATAGCCTTGTTATTACAATACAAAAGTTCAATAGATTATATAAACACAGCGGCGACACACAAAAGCCTTCTGAAGCTCCTTGCTGCGAATGCAGTCTGTGGTACACCTTTTGTAGGCTTGTAATCACTGTAAGCATCATTATCTAATTCCTGGTCACCTTCAACCCTTAGTGATATGGAAGTAATAAGCTGGGTGGTGGTCATTTGGTTGTGGTTATTTCTTTGGTTGTAGAATCCAGTAGATATGTTAAACCCTACTAAGAACCTAAGTCCTACTACAGAATGACTGAGAGAGTTGCAAGAAAAGTTTGAAAATTTCTGGAAAGCATTGGTTGTAAGAAGGTTTCCGATTACACAAAGATATCTACTAATGGGATAAAGGTGATGCATCAGATGCAAGTACGTCACTTGGTTGAAGATGATACCTTTCAAGGACAATATACAGTTTTATTCATGCCATACATGAATGAACAGCAAATAAAGTATACTGGTATGTATAGTATAGCAAGTTAGTATTGTATACTAACTTAAGGTAACTAAAATCAAATTTGACAAAATAATAGATGGAATCTCAATATACAATATATTTTGTATTGAAAACAATTCCATAACCGATCACAGTTCAAAATATAAGTGAGATATCGGAGAATAAATTAAAAGAAAGTGATAATACAGCTATTGTTGTCTGTAAATTACGTGAACCAATGTGAACCTTAATTTAAATACTTTACTGAAGCCTTGTAATTCCTTGCTATCCTACAATTAGATACGATGGACGCTTAGAATGTCTGACAAAAGATTTTACGCCACCGGGCTTTAAAAAACCAATAAAAAGTGACGAGTGACGGTGATTGTCTACGAAACAGAAGGGCTTCCTCTACTACACACAGCACAAAAAGTCCGTCGTCATTATCTGTTAGGATGGCTAAGAGGTACACATACGGGTAGACATCATTTCATAAAAAAGTTGCTCCCGCCCTTATAATTACTGACCGTGGATGCTACGCTACAGTCAACTTCCAACGCATCTGATTACATTTTCATGGTCCAAGAACAGTAGGCTTACAATAATTAAACGTCTTAAAAAAAATGTTCTTGAGAACTGGTGTTGCCTATTAAAAGTTTTGCAGAAGGCGAAAGTGAAAAAACATAAAAAATATCATTTAGAATCGTCTTTACAAATTGCAAACCCGCCAAAAATAAAAAATAAAATGCTAACCGGAGTCAAAATAAGTAAACTAAATTGAACACATACCCATATTTTCGATAAATTAGTACTTCAATTTCAGAAAAACGCTTGCTTTACTAGTATAGATGAAAAATGCGGACTTCACAACTGCACATCAGCAAACTTGTTTGATCAGGCGAATCTTCATATATAATAATGCTATCCCAGCCATGGCTTAATATTTAGTTATAGTGTACCTATCTTTCGTCAGACTTAACGAAAGCATAGTCACAGAGAGAAATATATGTAGCAAACAAACAATTTGACAGCTTGCTCATGTTTTACTACTTCCCACACCGACAGGTGAAGGGAGTATTGTGATCGCAAAATTTTTCGATTTTGAGATAGTACCCTTTTTGGGCGTTTTATGATGTCTACATAACGAAATTCACGTCACTCATTTCCGTTGGTCTGTCTGTCTGTCTGTCGGTCTGTCTGTCTGTCGGTCTGTCTGTCGGTCTGTCTGTCGGTCTGTCTGTCGGTCTGTCTGTCGGTCTGTCTGTCGGTCTGTCTGTCGGTCTGTCTGTCGGTCTGTCTGTCGGTCTGTCTGTCGGTCTGTCTGTCTGTCGGTCTGTCTGTCGGTCTGTCTGTCGGTCTGTCTGTCGGTCTGTCTGTCGGTCTGTCTGTCGGTCTGTCTGTCGGTCTGTCTGTCGGTCTGTCTGTCAGTCTGTCTGTCGGTCTGTCTGTCGATCTGTCTGTCGGTCTGTCTGTCGGTCTGTCTGTCGGTCTGTCTGTCGGTCTGTATGTCTGTCTGTCTGTCGGTCTGTCTGTCGGTCTGTCTGTCGGTCTGACTGTCGGTCTGTCTGTCGGTCTGTCTGTCGGTCTGTCTGTCGGCCTGTCTGTCGGTCTGTCTGTCGGTCTGTCTGTCGGTCTGTCTGTCGGTCTGCTTTTCGGTCTGTCTGTCGGTCTGTCTGTCGGTCTGTCGGTCTGTCGGTCTGTCGGTCTGTCGGTCTGTCGGTCTGTCGCTCTGTCGGTCCGTCGGTCTGTCGGTCTGTCGGTCTGTCGATCTGTCGGTCTGTCGGTCTGTGGGTCTGTCGGTCTGTCGGTCTGTCGG
Organism: Callosobruchus maculatus; assembly: GCA_951848785.1. Classification (NCBI taxonomy): domain Eukaryota; kingdom Metazoa; phylum Arthropoda; class Insecta; order Coleoptera; family Chrysomelidae; genus Callosobruchus; species Callosobruchus maculatus. Next base: position 268,071 of record CATOUR010000042.1, on the reverse strand, counting down.
TCTGTCGGTCTGTCGGTCTGTCGGTCTGTCGGTCTGTCGGTCTGTCGGTCTGTCGGTCTGTCGGTCTGTCGGTCTGTCGGTCTGTCGGTCTGTCGGTCTGTCGGTCTGTCGGTCTGTCGGTCTGTCGGTCTGTCGGTCTGTCGGTCTGTCGGTCTGTCGGTCTGTCGGTCTGTCGGTCTGTCGGTCTGTCGGTCTGTCGGTCTGTCGGTCTGTCGGTCTGTCGGTCTGTCGGTCTGTCGGTCTGTCGGTCTGTCGGTCTGTCGGTCTGTCGGTCTGTCGGTCTGTCGGTCTGTCGGTCTGTCGGTCTGTCGGTCTGTCGGTCTGTCGGTCTGTCGGTCTGTCGGTCTGTCGGTCTGTCGGTCTGTCGGTCTGTCGGTCTGTCGGTCTGTCGGTCTGTCGGTCTGTCGGTCTGTCGGTCTGTCGGTCTGTCGGTCTGTCGGTCTGTCGGTCTGTCGGTCTGTCGGTCTGTCGGTCTGTCGGTCTGTCGGTCTGTCGGTCTGTCGGTCTGTCGGTCTGTCGGTCTGTCGGTCTGTCGGTCTGTCGGTCTGTCGGTCTGTCGGTCTGTCGGTCTGTCGGTCTGTCGGTCTGTCGGCCTGTCGGTCTGTCGGTCTGTCGGTCTGTCGGTCTGTCGGTCTGTCGGTCTGTCGGTCTGTCGGTCTGTCGGTCTGTCGGTCTGTCGGTCTGTCGGTCTGTCGGTCTGTCGGTCTGTCGGTCTGTCGGTCTGTCGGTCTGTCGGTCTGTCGGTCTGTCGGTCTGTCGGTCTGTCGGTCTGTCGGTCTGTCGGTCTGTCGGTCTGTCGATCTGTCGGTCTGTCGGTCTGTCGATCTGTCGGTCTGTCGGTCTGTCGGTCTGTCGGTCTGTCGGTCTGTCGGTCTGTCGGTCTGTCGGTCTGTCGGTCTGTCGGTCTGTCGGTCTGTCGGTCTGTCGGTCTGTCGGTCTGTCGGTCTGTCGGTCTGTCGGTCTGTCGGTCTGTCGGTCTGTCGGTCTGTCGGTCTGTCGGTCTGTCGGTCTGTCGGTCTGTCGGTCTGTCGGTCTGTCGGTCTGTCGGTCTGTCGGTCTGTCGGTCTGTTCCCGTTCTTCCACCCTCGTAATCTCAGCAACCGCTGCATGGATTGTGATGAAATTTGGGTACCGATAGGCCATGAGGCTCCAGTAGGTAATGCTGCTACAATTTTGAAAATCGGTGTAGGGGCGGCGGAGTAATTAGCAAAAAACAAAAAAAATTAAATATCCTCAAACCTCGTTTTTAGGCATTTTAGGGGTTCCTCATCCTTTTTTACTTTTTATTGGGTGAGGGTGTGCTATTTATAATAGGCTGTCCACTGACCTGTGAAAGAAAGGCCTAGCGGCATAATACCCTTTTTTAGCTCCATCCGAAGATTACCTTGGATATTACAGAAATGTCTACATATGGTTACTGCTTTAGATCGTTCTGAATTTAGTAACATGGAAATTATGGAATTGATTTTAATGATATTTAGATACAGTATTATTACCATGTGGGGGCGGGTTAGAATATCTCCCATCGTATATCCTGCGTGTAGTAAAAGGCGACTAAAAGGAACCGAACTACTATCGGTATAAGCAGCTTTGCTCAACCAACAGCTTTGGGTGGACGAGTTGAGAAGAGTCAGGACACCTTCTTGTCCTTGAGGTGAGAAATTGGCCCTAAAGGCGGATGAACTAGCCGATACATCTGGTCAACGGCATGAGGATGCAGAAAGCAAATGGGAAACTACTGCATTAAAGATCTTAAAGATATCCCAAGAGAAACTCGTAAAATGAGTAACGAGAGAATATCGATAATATTCGTGTCGGCAATACTACAGCTCCGACAGTGCATTCAGTGCATTCTACGAGTTCACAACATGTCTGTTAAGACATTGTTTCTATGATGATGATTGTTACCATGGTAAGGATAAAAAATGCGTATGGTTTTTAAAAATCGTGTCAGTGGCGGCGGAGTAATAATAAAAACCCTAAAAATATAAAAATAGCTCAAACTTCGTTTTTAAGCAATTTGGGGGTTCTTGTTTCGTTTCGTCCAGTTGAAGCTCGCAGAATAAAAATTGTGTCGTTTTAGTTCCTACGGAGAGATTCAGGAAACTATTTACTAGTTTTTTCTGTGTTGAATATTAGACGGGCGATGATTTGGTTGCAAGGGATCTCAGGCTATAGCTTCATACAAAGGGAAAACAATAAAACGATATTACTGTTATGTGTAGGTAGTACTGAGTCAATCAACTTGACTCCATACGGTTCACACCTTTTGTACCAAAATTCTCCTTATTTAGGAGTACTTTGACAGCGCAGTGCATTGAATATTCCGTGCTCACTGATACCATTTACTTTGTTACAAGCGCAACTCCTTAATGTATATTTAAATTCTGTTTTCGATTTGACTGTACCATTATATCCTTTGGGCGTTATAATTCCATATAATTACCACAGAGGTTGTAAACCAACAAAGCCGCTGAAATTTTCCGAATCACGCAAAGAGCCCTTATGAGCTCACGGAGTCCATTAAACAGGTCACAGTTTAAACAATGAACACAGTCATTTTCTCTTTCTGTCTATGGCCTAAAATGGGTGTTTTTTTCTATTTCCAGGTATGTTCGTGCGCGTTTGAAACCAGGGCAACTACTGACCGCTTAGAGAAAATATACCACCTAATCCAGTTTATGCTAGCATTGACCCTAGCTGAGTAGAAGCAAGGTAAATAGGTTAACTTTTTATAGAATTCTGGGACAGCTTGGCAAAAAAATCACTCATACTGTTTAGTCTGCTTCTCCTCCTTGTTCACCTCGGCAGGTGCTAAAATCTATACAACGAACGTCGACTTCTGTTGTTGGTCGAGAAGGACTATGTCGGGATTGTTTGCCTGTACAAGCTCGAGCATGGGGAACGAGTAGTTCCAGTAAATCTGGCATCTCTCGTTCTCTACAACGGACTCTATATTTCCTGGTGCCGGTGTCTCATCGATACCGTATGAGTATCTTAAACGATAGTAGAGCACTCGTACAGCCGCGTTGAGACGATGAACGTAAGCCGTCTCAGCGTTAGTCTTGGATGCATAAGCGTCTCTGACGCCTGTCAGCAGGCTCTAAGACGGGTGTCGGGTGCAGCTACACCCATAACCCTATTATGATATACCAAGGTGCTAAAAACACCGTCTTGGTAATGGTAGGCCATTATGAAGCCCTCAGTCTCCGACTTCAACCCACTAGACCTTAGGAAAGAGAAGTTCAACTGATCAGATGAACCATGTTCTTCTAGATTTTTGTATAAGATTCCATTCACTGGCTTATCTTCATGCTGTCTTACAAGGAAGTCGACTTCAGCATCTTGAATGTGGGATTTCAATTGTGCGGGAGCATGTTCAAACTGCAACGAATAAGTTTGACATTTACGACAGTACCGCTGATATTTAGAGGCTGGGTTAGGGTACGATATCCGGCATTTGAATAGATAATTAGTAAAATTATTAGTAATTTTTGTAGCACCTACTTGTAAAATGTCTAATAAAATTTGATTTAAAGGGATATAAAAAATTAATATCATGTGCAAAAACATATCAATAATTTTTTCAGATAGAACAATTGAAAAAGATATTAAGCCCTGACATCGAACCTAGTCATTATAGGGCGGAAGGCTGGTTTAGCCGTTGAGCTACCATTGAGCCGAAAAAGTTGCTTTAACAAAACATATTTGATTAGGTACTTTATTACTGTAATTTGTGATCTAATTTCAAACATTCGATCGGAGACTTTGTCGTTGGTAAAAGCTACCATTCTTACGTCAGACAACAACAGGATAGGTTAGATAATACCTACGAAAATTTTGTGTTATTGTTTGATTTGAAGAACATTGACTTGATCGAAGCATATACAGGGTGTCCCACGACGATTAAGACAAACAATATATCGGAACTGGGCAGTAGGAGAGAATTATAATTCTGGGAATGTAAGTTAGAGCAAATGTTGTGTCTTTTCTTGTCATTGTGTTACCCAATGAGGTATTTAATGGGCCACACTGTATATTTGTGCTTTTCTGTGTTCCTCCGGATAAAACAATTCCAACAAACTAGCACACTTGGGGGTCTAAAGTGATTCGTTCAAGAGCTACAGGTACTTAAAGGATTGTACCACTGAGGGCTGTAGAGCTGTAGAACTGCTTGTAATTTTGTAACTGCTGGAATTGCACTTCTAGAGGTGGTATCTCAAGTTGAGAATATATTTTTGATAGCTGAAAATTTACAGAACTTTCGGACATACCCATCCACCTCTTTTGAATAGGCTTAACAATTAGTGTAATTAATTTATTAACTTTATTGCTCTGTAGTATTTTCATCAAGCAAAACACACCACTCACATGTGAACTGTACTCGAATGAAAGTGCAACGATTTTCTGGTTAGTATCGAGTTGAGAGCGAGTCACTCGACTAAAACACTGGCCTAATGCGACCTAAGCTTTAGAGTAATCATATAATCATTATCCTCTTTGTGGAGTATACTGTAAATATTTAGTTACATTTTTGAGATAAACTTTTAGCAACTTAGTTTTATAAATTTTATTTGGATGATCACATCCGAATCCCTGTTTCCGCTTTCTACTATTTCTATTTTTTTAAACGATTGCTGATATATGTACATGCTTTCCTAATTGTGTGAGAAAAAAATCAATTTGGAGGAGATAGATTGATCAATTAATCGAGAATATCATGTGTTTTCTTGAGAACTAACATCAAGCCCATAAGTTCTAAGTACAGGATTCGTGTACATCGTTGATAAATTAAAAACAGAATCGGTAATGCATCGGCACTTCACAAATATAATGAAATCTGTCTCAAGATAATAAAGTAGCATACAGCAGTGTAACCCCTCAGATAATGATATAATTATATAAAACAGAACTTTAGTGTGATTCAAAACCTCAAAAATTTGAGCTGTTGTGTGGTTTAGATAATATTGGTCTGATTGAAATATGCGTTTAACCGTCCAACTATACTAGGTCACAGTTCAAGGAGGAACGAGAGATAGATTATTTAACTTGATATAGTCAGATACCTTGAGATTATGTTCTGTTCCTTGCGCAGTATAGTAGAAGGAATTGCTCACATTCAGTATAAAAAGTTTTATAGAGCAACTAACTCGTTTTTCAGATTTTATTTGGATGGTGACAATCAAATCCCGGTTTCCTCTTTGCGCCATTTCTACTTTTTTGTAACGGGAGACGCGATAGCTGACATGCCATCGGACGCTTCAGCAGATAATGGAAACAACAAAAAATATGCACAAAAACAAGTTTCACATCGAACGCATTTGGTCGTGTCGTCCTCTGATTTCATTTTGTGTGTCGGTGTCGTCTGCGGATTCGAATTGTCACCCCTACAAAGAGTGGATATTCAATCGTAGAACGGACCGAACAGATACATGGCAGAGATCTGACAAGTGTCACTTCGAATAAAGCCATTACGTTGACTGTGGCTTCGCAAAGAATCCTAGTTGGAAATGAGATAATTTACGAGGGCGACCCCAAAATTATGGCACTATTTTACTTCACACATCATAGTTGAGGAGAGGGTTATTGTGCAAAAATGTTTGGTTTGGAGATAAGCTTAAAATATACAGGGTTACTGGTAACTCGACCACTTTCCTGCAGGAAGTGATAGAGGGACTCAAATGCAACAGATTTAGCCCCACATATGTAATTCCGAAAACCGATAGTTTTCGAGATAATTAACATTTTATGTTTTTCAACGATATGTCCAAATTTCCACACTACATCCCAAATTTATAAAAAACCCTGCTGTCGATTTTAGTAATTTCCAATTTAGTTTTTTGCTGACACATACGCAAATCTAATTTAGTATTTAAATGTGTAAAAATACTAAACAGTTTCAAACTACATACAATTATTTAAAAAATAAAGAACAAAATTTTTACATTCACCGTGAAAGAAAATTGTCTAGCTCAAAAAAAGATACACAACCAGTCAAACAAATTATTTTAAAAACTTCCCTATCTGATGGCCTATTCCAAGGATGAGAATGACAGTACAACCACACGTAACTATTTAACAAAATTTATCAACATAATGCGGAATCATCAACAACATGATATTCCAGCATGATAGTTGTCCAGCACATTACTGTATCACAATTTGGCAGTTGTTGGACAACACATACCCGAACAAATGGATAGGGAGGGGTGAACCCATCCCATGGCCTGCGCGGAGCCCAGATCTGACACCTATTGATTTTTACGTCTGGTTTACGAGACCCCAGTTAATACTGCTGACTAACTACGGCAAAAAAATATTAATGCGGCGGAGGAGATGAAATGAACTTTTTCAACACGAGTTACAAAAACCGAAGTGAGGAAGCGGATCCGTACTTTTATCCGAAATCAAGGGCAATACATTGAGCAAGATCTCTAGAAACTTTGAGTGGTTTTTATTTGTTTTGCTTGGATAAAATCATCGACCGCATTTGCAAACATTCTAGTATGTAACTGAGTTATCAATAATGATTGTACTGTCATTCGTTCTTTTTGTATAGGTGATTTTTATTCATTGCTGTTTATAATCTTTCTGAAAAGGTTATTAGGTAGGAAAGTTTTTTTAGTGATTTGTTCAACCGTCTGTATAATTTTTTTTTGGAGCTAGATAATTTTCTTTCACGCTGAGTGTAAAAATTTTGTTGATTATTTTTTAAATATTTGTATCTGGTTTGGAACTGTTTAGTATTTTGAAACATTTTAATACTAGGTTAGCTTTGTCTATGGGATAGCTAAATACTAAAATAAAAATTGTCAGAATCAACGACAGGTTTTTTCCTTAGTTTAGGATCTAGTGTGGAAATTTGGACATTTGGTTGAAAAACATTAAATGTTAATTATCTCGAAAACTATTGGTTTTCGGAATTACATATGGGGGGTTAAATCTATTGCATTTGAGTTCCTCTGTCACTTACTGCAGGAAAGTGGTCGAGTTACCAGTAACCCTGTATGTCGCCTTTTCTGTCGGTCTGTCTGTCCGTTCGCCTGTCTGTCTTCCATCGGACTGTCTGTCAAACGTAGATTTTAGGCATTTTAGGGACTCCTTACTATTTTCAATGTCTTAGGGGAGTGGAAAGAATCAGTGCAATAAGGGTTTGGAAGAGGAGGATTTCCAAAATTTTTGTGTTTATCTATGGTGGGACGAGTGGAGAGTATAGTAACCCTGAATCTTTTTCAACACATTGTTGGACACTCTGCTGGCCGGGAGGCTTCGTAATATGGCACCTCAAAACATCCCCATTTTTTTGCGTTTGTAACATGATTTGCGTTACCAAAATATTTTAGGGGTTTTCATTTTTAACCCTTTTTTTAATTTTTGAGGTTTTTGGTAACAAAAAAAAGATGGCTATAACCGTCGTGTCATATCACAGCAGACTTTATGTTCTAGAATGGCAACCTCGGCTATAGCCGTCTGATTAGTGTAATCGTAAAACACGTCTTCTCGGAAGAAAAGGACAATTTTCGAGACAAAAGCTAAAACAAAAGCAACATTTTATTGTATCAAATTTATAAACAAAAACGCATCTCTCAAAATATCGACGGTACAAAAACAAAAAATCAAATTTATTAGCAAACAGAGGTATCCCCGAACAAAACAGAATTTAGGCACAAATTTATGTTTGACGCCACTCTTCAAAGCAGTCTGGACACAAAGCAGGTTTATTTTCACAACCCTTACATCTATAGATAGTTTCTTTGCGTTTTCCAGACTTAACACATTGTTTTCATCTAAGAAAATATGATTTATTATCCTCTGGTAGGGGCAGCTTCTCGGGAAAATATCTCACACGTGCTTCGAGTCTTCATGAAACAATATAATATTCTATATGTATAATAGGTAGACGACCAATGTCTGTTTGGGATGGAAATATCTGATTACCTACCTCCCATAAGTACTGAAAACATGAAAATCAAACAAAAATACGCTTGCAATATGGCAGCTATACACGTGGTCATTGCATCACATTGGAGGTTATGGACGGCTATAGCCGTCGTGCCGTTTTACCCATGCACCTTAAAACATGAATAGCTGGGATAGCGTATAGTGGGTTAGAATTTGGCAATTTCAGAAATGACGAGCTTCACGTTACGGCACTAACATTGCTTAACAGGGCAAGTATACCGACATTCTGACGGTCGTCGCCGTTCTGCCGTAACAAGCAGATAGCTTTTTGACTGATATAACCGTCGTGGCGTATCACGATCACTCCCCGCAGACGGCTAGCAGTTGTGTCCAACAACGTGTTAACTTGATTCAAATTTATACAGAGAGACTCCATTAGTTTTATTTTAACAGGGCATAAAATGGGACAACCACCAATACTAATTGAAAATGCACCGAACTAGTTTTATATATTTTCTGAATGCTCAGCAGCAGTTAGTTCGGCTTGTTTTACATTCTCTCAAAGCCAGATAGTAGTAGGGTTATGTTAATGTTGTTATTTTATTGATGCTCGGGGAAAATTGCGGATGCTAGAGCTATTGTAATTATATTTTTTATCCATTTATCTCTATAAAATGCAAGCTGAATTTGACGCTCAATTCGTTCGGTTATTGGAAGCTTCAGGTACATAATCTTATGACTTAAAGAGGCAAATTTGTGCAAAGCCGAATCAAAACTCCACCACAAAAATCTGCTAAACTGATAAACAGTACAGAAGAATAAAACATTTTGATATAATAAATGTAAGTCGAAAAAGTTAATCGAAAAACAGAATGAGTATTCTGATGCCAGATGAGCATCTCCTATAATTCGCCATGTACTTCTGCTTATTTTATAATGCTCACTAGCCGTATTGAATTAATTTTTGGGGTTTGGGAAATACTCGTTGCTCAAAACTAGTTTTGCGTATTTTTTTCGGGCATTGTCCGAATTTGACTATTGAGAGTAACATACAGTAATTATGGAAGATACGAAAAAAAACTTTCGAATAAAAGTTGTAGGTAAAGCGAAGGTCTACATTTTTAAATTTTTGTATAGTATACAAGATTATTCATAAAGTCACAGCATACCAAAGTTGTGTTTTTTCAAATGGAATACCCTATATATTATCCTGAATTTGAATTGCGTTCATTTTCCCTATTCCGGAAATATAAGGTTTTATCAAGTTATACAGGGTATTTTCAGAGATATGGCCACTTCTATGTGAAAATCTTAACGAATACATCACCCTGTATCTTGAAAAATTCAATAACTGGAGGCTCGACTCTCAATGTTAGAATAATTTCGTGGCTATTTGGTTTATTCAAAAAGTATCAAGTTTCTGCTATCTTTGATTTTGTATACAGGGTGAACCAAAACTCTGCAAATCTTTGCAGCGCGCTCTAATTTATAGTTGCGTGACAATTGAATAATTCATAAAGACAATTGAATAAATTCATAAATTTATAAGTTGCATTACAAAACTTAGTTCTTTGTTTATAATCTGTAAAAATTTCTATTCCAAATATTTATAAGCAGCCGAGATATGATTTTATAAACAAAATATGTTATCTTCGTTCCTACTAGCCGTAGAGGCGTACGTCAATGAGAGGTTTTTGAATGAGCTTTCCAGAAAAACTTTACTGCAAATAGATGTGACAATAAACGTATAAGGTATTGAATTTGTTTATTAGAAAAAAGTGATTCCTTTATATTGTTTGAGTTGCTTTGAATCTCAACCTTCGATGCAAACATTCCGTTTCGTTACCGAGGAATCGATAGCACCTCTTATATCTCCGTGCTCCAAGTAACTCCCGTAGACACAAACTAAAAATAAAATGCAGGTTAGCCTGCAAGCAGGTTAACCAGCGCCACTGTGTATGCGCCCTAAAGAGTTGATACGAGTAAAAAGATGATGCATATCCAGAGCCATGTGTTATCTAGTTTTGTGTCTGGTAGTGAGGATCGTAAAAGCAGGTGCTGTTAGAGACGTCTGTAATTAAGGAACAGATAATGAGCAGGGTCACAAAGTGCTCTGGGCAGGGACGAAGGCCCTTCGGCGGCCGAGCCCTCATGATGATACCACGTTTCACGTTTAAACTGGACGTGACTGCTGCGTGTGCGATGCATTCATCCCGGTCGGTTTGTTCAGCTTACCCGTTTCGGTATCCAACAATCCCCAGACCGCATCGTGTACAGTGTTATACTTTGTATAATTATAATAGTAGCAGCTTGATGCTCCATTCTATTCCTTTCCACCGTGAGCTACATTTGGGGCTTGGCTGTGAAGTTTTGTAGGATGATAATGCCTACAGACATGGCCGACCCTACACTAGGCCGGAGCCTTAGATGTGGCAACGTGGCTTAGCTGTCAAATAGTGGCCCTATAGTTTCAGAAGAATTATTACATTTTATATGTATTAAAGTTCATCTCGGTTAATAAATTAAGAAAAATACTTTTTGGAACTACTACTACTAATACCACTTACATCTGATGTCTGTTTCATCACAGTCAGACACTACAAAATAAAAATAAACGCAACCTGTTTCCTGCTGCCACTTCCACTTCCACTTAAATGAACACTCAATTTACTTTGTAAATTGTCACTTGAGCTAGAAAAATTCACCATTAGGTCACTGTGAAGCCATTCTTGCTGGTCTTGATTTCCCTTTCACTATCAAATCCTTTCGTAGGTATGCCCCAGGCCATGCCCAGATGAGTTCTATTAACTGTAGAAAAATACTTTTTAGAACTACTACCACTAATACCACTTACATCTGATGTCTGTTTCATCACAGTCAGACACTACAAAATAAAAATAAACGCAACCTGTTTCCTGCTGCCACTTCCACTTAAATGAACACTCAATTTACTTTGCAAATTGTCACTTGAGCTAGAAAAATTCACTGTTAGGTCACTGTGAAGCCATTCTTGCTGGTCTTGATTTCCCTTTCACAATCAAATCCTTTCGTAGGTATGCCCCAGGCCATGCCCAGATGAGTTCTATTAACTGTATTTTTCTGTGATATTTGGGAGATCCATAAAACATTATAGGTACCACATTGTGCTTTAAAATAGGTCTTATCCTTTGAAATGTTTGTAAATTATTGTCTTTATCCTTATAAATATAACCAGCCCTTCCGAAGAATACCTTTCACCCACTTCTGTTTATGTCCCTTATTGGACGCACAATTGCTAGTGCAACCTGGTACTACACACTTTGCAGGCATCTTTTTATCTTTATAGTTTCATTTGTGCAGGTAAATAAGTAGAAATACATTAAAAATCACCTTGCAACGTTCTTTTTAATCTGGAATAAGGTTATGTTGGGCCATGGTTTGGTAGTCCTCTACTGGGCTGCAACCTGGTACTACACGCTTTGCAGGCATCTTGTTATCTTTATAGTTTCGTTTGTGCAGGTAAATAATTAGAAACACATTAATAATCAATCACCTTCCAACCATATTTTCTGCTCCTGGAAGAATACACATGACATAACAACAAATGAAAACTCGGCCCGCTGATTCAGTGTTGCCATATTTCATGCTTCGGCCTAGTGAGTAAAGTCGGCCATGCTACAGACAAATGCTACCAAATAATAGGGATTATCATACAAGTTATTTAAAAGCTACTTAACAGGAACGTTACAAAGGGGTGAAAGATAGGGGATACTTGCAGCAAATCTGAAATTATAAAATTCGGAGTCCCCAAGGAACAGTTTTAGGACCAACATTGTTTAACATATGCATAACTTTTTAAACCCCACACACAATGACATGTTGTAACATTTGCAGACGGTACAGCTATCTCATACGAAGAACAAGGACTGGAAAGACGAAAGCAAAGCTCAAGCTGATCTAGACTTAATATTCCATGATTTCCAAAGCAAGTGCTTAACAGCTAACTTCCGAAAGACCTTCTTGTCCGCTTCACATCTCTTAGTGCAAAAAAATTGATAACATTACGATCCATAGAAACTGCTATTGTCAAAAAACCACAATAAAATATCTCGGCATTATGCTTGATTCTCACACGAGATGGGACACCCACATAAATAATGTTAGTACGTTCATATTTAAAAGTTGAAAACTTTTTACTAAGCTGTGATTGAATCACATTTATTTGGGATTGTCTCTTAGAGAGGCGATAAAGAATCATAAATATAATTCAGCTAGAGAGAGCCCAAAAGTGGATATTAAAAATCATGATTTGCATGAAACTAAACAATTGAGTTCAAAATCAATGTATAGATGTGGAAGTGCATGAAACTAAACAATTGAATTCAAAATCAATGTATAGAGGTGGAACAAAAAAAAATGGATAAAATCAAAATCTTGTGTGTCTTCACCATGTCTGCTGCTTGAATAAAATAGAATAATGTTCAGCTTTTTATATTTTTATATTTTTATATTAATACATTTTCAAATATAGGATAGCAGTCTCATATTAGCTTTGTTAGTCAGCACGTTACGATGTTAACAAGACAAGCAATGCACTAGGGTGTTCCTGTGGGTATGCTTCTTCAGGTGTATTGTATATATAGGGTTGTGTATATTGAATTTATTATACCATAAAGATAGCTCTTTATAGTTAATACAGATTTGATGGAGCTGTATAGCACTTTGCATCTGATTAATTTTTTTCTGTCTCAGTTATGTTATTCCACAATAAAGGGCTCTGACCCTTATGCGGCTTTCCAATGTATTTATAAATTATTTAAAATTTGGAAATATTCAATAAATACGATTTTGTATTGTATTATATAGCAGAGTATTAGTAAAAAGTTAAAGCAGCTGGGTCAATCTTTTACGAGGATGCTGAATAAGGCATTGTAGTGGGTGGGGAAATGGAAATGAAACTCCACGCAATTCGGCGAAACAAGCTACTACAAAAACTTAGACCGAAAATTTTAAATAAAATGAAAACTAAACAGGATTGATATTGGCAATCCTACATTGTTGGGAAGGTTTTCAGGTTTTACATTTGATGGTACAAAAAAATTAGGCGTTCTCATTTGAAATAATCAAGTTACCTGTGATTAATATTTCCTTAATTGATCTACTGAAGTACAAAAAGAATTTAAATCTATCATCATCATAGTCACAATGTCTTAACAGACATGTTGTGAACTCGTAAAATGTATTTAGTAGTAGTTTCCCATTTGCTTTCTGCATCCTCATGCCGTTGACCAGATGGTATCTACTGGTTCATCCGCCTTTATCATTTTCATTCCTCATAAAATACCATAACTTTCCATAAAATTTCCAACTTTTGAAATTTTTTGAACCACATTAGGAACCGGAATAGGTGTCGGCCATTGGGTTTTTGAATAAGAAAAAGTACATACTATAATATACTAAAACGGCAGATCTACTAATATCACGTTTTAGAAGCTATTTTTGATGCTGTTCAATCAGCTGACCGGGAGATATAGCGTCTGCCAGTATGTTGGAACCCACCTAGTTGTCTGCCATTCAGAAACTACATTTATAATCATCATCATAGTCACAATGTCTTAATAGACATGTTGTGAACTCGTAAAATGCATTTACTCATTATATCATTAAGATCTTTAATTTACTAATTTCTACTATTTAGGGGCAATTTCTCACCCCAAAGACAAGAAGGTGCCCTGAAATATTATATTTATTATAATAATAATGTGAATAATGTATGTCAGTTTCATCCTTGCTAAAAAGCAGTAACTTCTCAGAAATTTTCCAACTTTTTTATAATACATTTGGAACCGAAATAGGTGTCTGCCATTGGGTTTTTGTATAAGAAAAGGTATATGCTATAACATGTTAAAAAGCCATACTTGCTAAAATGTCGTAACTGAACTTACATTTTGGCGCTTTTAGACTCCCCCTTATACCCAAAGGAACCGTTGTTGGGTATAGTGAATCCCCATTTCGCCTATGGAATGTGTCATAGTTATACCTATCATCGATATGAAGTTTACTAAAATACCGTAAGTTGCCGATGACTGGCTCTCAGTCTAATATCTCACATGGTCCGAAAACCGGATAGACTCTTAATTTACAAAAAGTGAACACGGTTCTTGCTGGATAAATTATCTGGCTTTCGTTCGAGCTCCCATTAAAGCATATTTGAAACTCCTCGGCGAGTAAAAATCTAATAGGATTCTCTCTGAAATTTGTAGTGCCCTGTTTTTCTACGTTAACGTAAATCTTGTCGGTTTTCATAAAACCCGGGCAGACTCGCCGTGCATCTTTCCAGGCCGATGTTAACATTCTTCTTTTTGCAGAAGCTTTTTCATGTTGCTATTTGGTTATCCACTGCGCTTCTTCACTGTTTATTCTAGCCCAGCTCAAAATATAACATCAGAAAGTACAAATATTCATCCTTGTTTGCATACATTTAGTTGGCAGAATTGGGAATGAAGACAAATATCTGTCCTATTTGCCGTGTGAAGCTATGTTTCCGAAATGAACATTATTACGGTTTATCAACATAAAACCAAATATTCTACAAGCTTTCTACCTACTTGTCTTGTGGCCGTTGCAATAGGGTACTTGCAGAGGTCGTGAAATTGTCTCGGGAGTATACATAGCATAAAGAAAACCATATCAAGAAGCAGTAGGAAACAAAAAACATGATTTTACTGACGGCCAAAAAAAGATATTTGCAAAATAAAATAAGGATATATTGAAATTTTTCCACGTGACTTAAAACAAGAGCTGACGTCACTGGTATCTCATCGATATCGACAATCGATACTGCTACAGCGCAGGTCAGTGAGATTCAACTGCAAACTAGATATGATCTGAATTCTTGAACAATGCGACTCAATTTATTGATACTTAAACATATTTGAAACAGGCAATTAACCCACTAGCATTTTCGTTGCAATACATTTTTATATCTGATAGGTATCACAGTTCATCCTGTTTGTGACCGAGATTTGCAACTAATCGAAGCCATCATTTTATTCGGCGCATCCCATTATGAATGAATCCAAAGAAAGAATCTAATTCAAGCCCATCCCTACAAAGTAGCCTAAAGCTAAATTTACATTGGTAGTGTTCAACGGGACTTAGCGGACGTAAGCGCTTGTGGGCGCTTTCCGCTAACTAACCAATGAACGACAAGCTGTCAAAAAAGCGCCGGTCAGCTTCGTTAGCGCTTTTAAGGAGCGCTGTTTGATTAGCGGTGCGGCACAAAACTGGAAAAAAGTAATTCGCAGTTCTGAGAAAAGCAGTTACCTTTGTATAATGTCATTTTAATAACAGATTTTGTGATTTTATAACCTATGTTTTTGGCAATACAAATAATAAATATTAAAATATGAAGCTGGATATGACAGTTTTATCACGTCAAAAATAAAGTCGTTCAACGGTCACACCTAGCGCCTGCAGGCGCTTCCACGCTAGCGCTTTTGCGCTAGGTCCCGTTGAACACGCCCATTCACTCCCATTAGCAATTTGACAGCAAATTTATGTGCTTAACCTATGTCAACACTGTGCTGACATTTACATTGCACAAAATTTGAAGTTCACTCCGAATTGCAACTTGGACAGGCGCAAGCAGCTTGCCAAAGCCAAGCAGAAATAAATTTTTTAGGTTAGAAAAGTCGTGGATCTGTCATTGTGTGATTTTAAATCACTTCGCTATCAATAATAGGTCTGTTTTTACAGAGAATCACAAACCAGTCAGAGCCAATCAGTATTCACCATTGCAGTTGTCAAACTATTTCTGACTAGTACTGGCCAATCAAATTGACGTTGACTAGTTTGTGATTGCTGTAAAAACAGACCTATTATCAATTAGTATTATCAATTCACGATGGAGATGGTACCGCCAGGTATCCACATCCTCTTATTTCTTATTCTTTTACTCCGCATTTTATACCTCGCCAAAGTAGCCAACGATGCTACTTTGGTTGTAGGTTCTAGTAGTTTCTTTCAGTTTATTTACACGTTTTTTTAACCTCTAAATTTGGTAATGTAAATGGAGAGAAATCAAATGTCAATTTCAACTTCAAGTTGAAAGTCAATGTAATTGTAGCTTAACTTTTATTCTTTTGACTTTTGTACTTTTGTGTGTTACTGTGTTTTGTGGTTATAATGATCAATGTCAAAATGTTAGGTTAGCACTGGCTATCGATATCGAATATCAATACTTTACATCCCATCACTATAGGATATCACTGACGTCAGAGGTTGTTTGCGCGGCATTTTCCGGCATTTGAAATAATTTTTGGAATATCTCTCACAGCCGATTCCAAAAAACTAAGCAAGTGATTTTGTCATGTTGACTAGGCTCTAAGGAACGCGTAAACGACATAATATTTTTTTCTGCAAGTACCCTATTTATAATAGTTTGACAGTCAGCGATCGATAGACTTGATACTGATGCTAGGTAGGCATTACGCGCTAGGTAATGTGGATCTATTGTTGCCGGCGATGTTTCCTATGATGGGCGTATCCGGTAGGTCAAAAATGTCAAAATTGACTTCTAAAATATGATGGCTCATGTTTGCCGTTTTAATATTAAGTATTTATTGAAAGATTCAATGGCAGACACTTATTCCGGTTAGTGTTTTTTATAAACATTTTAAGGATTAGAAGATTGCGCAATTTTGGCAAAGAAGATGTATAGTAGTTATTTGCAGTATTACTATGAAAAAGTCAGTCAGGTTAACCCAGAACTTTCCACATATTACGGTGATACCATTTTATTATTTTCCCACTGCATTGAGCTATAGATTCCCTTACAACCAAAGCATCGCCCCCCCAGGCCACAAAAAAATACAGAACTGGTTTCTCGCATCTCTTTCCTTAAGGACTAGGACCAAATTTTTAGTTCATACCTGGCATGCTGATTTTCTGATATTTAAAAACAAATTGTATTATCAATATCAATCTTTAAACGGAACGAAAAGTGTTCGGGGGTTTCCCAACCACACTTTCCGAACACCATCCTCCCTCGGCTCATTTGAACATTTCCAAAAAAAGTACTAAATGGTCAAAGATCCTACAGTTCCTAAAAACAGAGTTTGAACTCGATCGATCCCTACCAAGGCCCACGGTCCGGTTCAGAAATTTCACTGTTATCAGTTTAGTGATGCTTCACCCACATTACAGCATTATCTGCAACAATGTAATTTCAAAAATAATTTTTTGTAGGTATATGGTAGCATTCGGATAAATTTGAAAAATATATTCTGTTCTTTAAAGGGTAATGAAGAGCGAATACAATACAACAAACTTTTCAGCTACACAAACCCCTACCCCAAAAGCACCTCAATTTTGCTCCCTCTAAAAACGATCAGGAACGCCAAATCGCCCAAAACGAAATTTGGGCTGTTTTATATTTCTAGATTTTTCAAATATAAAAAGCACATTTTGATAACTAAATGTGATAACTGTTCAATAAACTTTTTTCTTTGTATTTACTTCACACGTTCATAATTAACTGCGTGGCAAACGAACTATTCCCCATAATCTCTTTTAATCCCTGGACAAAGCTATCGGGTACTAAAATATTCTCTAACAATTCTACCTTAAGGGGCCTGGATACACACATTTATACATATGTATTTGCAATGTAAAATAATTTCTCGCATACCTCACTCTATTTTCAAACTACATACAGGGTGAGTTTTTAGTACCGGCTCGGTCGATAACTCCACTACTATAGAAGATAGCGAAAAAAGTTGTATATAAAAGTTGTAGCCACGGATATGCTCCTTGCTTAGAAAATATTTAGATTTATACAGGGTGATCCATAACTACGTGGTGACGCAAACATGCATTTTTTTTAAATGAGACGCCCTATATATTATTCCATATTCAGATTCTACAAATGATTTTCGTTCTTCCAATATAGGGCACTGTTACATTATACAGGGTGTTTCAAAAGTTATGACCATTTTTATATACAAATCGCGGACAAATGAACGTACTGTATATCAAAAAGTAATAAATCAAAAATTATTTTTCTTACATGAGAAGATTAAAAATATCCTCTAGTTTCAAAATCGGCTATAAAAGAAGCCCGAGACGCATATTCGTATACAGGGTGATGTAGAATGCAAATTTTCTCTTTTTTTTTCAAATGTAACCCCCAATATTTTATTATCCCAGAGAATTGCTTTTAATATGCTCTTTCATCTTTGTATAGCACTTGTTGTACCTACGTCCATCAGTTTCCGAGATATTTCGATTTTTCGGTAAATTTAAAATATAGCCCCTATTTGTGTACTGAAATTTATTTATTTTGAGAAAGTACTATCTGATTTGTTTTTTATTTAACGAACAACTAAATTATAACGTCTTGATAGTATATGATGAAGTCAAAACCCTAAATCATCGAGATAATAAAGTCAAGTATCCTGAAGAAACAATTTTGTAGGCGTCATGCATAATTATCAAGTAGTTTTATCAGGTAGGCTTTGAAAAATTGAGCGTTTTCATAACCTGCTCAATAATTCTGTACTGTGTGAAAAACTAGCTTTGAAAATTAATTTTTCCATTGAGGGTATTTAGGAGAATCTTTGAGAAATTGTCTACTTGCCTCTAGAATATATCAACTATGAATAGCAACATCCAGAACGGAGGCACTCTAAAACTAATGCGTTTGAAAGATTGAAGAATCGTTTCATTTGGACTGTGTCGTTTCATATTTCATAGCCTACCTGATACATCTGCTTGATAATTATGCATGACGTCTATAAAATTGTTTCCTCAGCACACTTGACCTAATTATCTCGTTAGTTCAGTGTTTTGACTTGGTGAAGTATTATTATCGCCTTATATTTTAGTTGTTTGTTAAGCAAAAACAAAATTTGGTAGTATTTTCTTAAAATAAATAAATTTTATTAAACAAATAGAAGGTATATTTAAAATTTGTAGAAAAATCGAAATATCTCAGAAACTAATGAATGCAGCCATAATAAGTGCTATACAAAGATGAAAGAGCATATTAAAACCAATTCTTTGGTATAATAAAATATTGGTGATTAAATTTAAAAAAAGAGAGAAAATCTAGATTTTGCATTCTACATCACCCTGTATACGAATATGCGTCGCGGGATTTTTTTATATCTTTTTTTAAAACTAGAGGATATTTCTAATCTTCTCATGTGAAAAAAATAATTTTTGATTAATTACTTTTTGATACACAGTACGTTCATTTGACCGTGATTTGGATACAAAAATGGTCATAACTTTTGAAACACCCTGTATAATGTAACAATACCCTATATTAGAAGAACGGAAATCATTAGTAGAATTTGAATATGGAATAATATATAGGGTGTCTCATTTGAAAAAATGCATGTTTGCATCACCACGTAGTTATGGACCACCCTGTATAAATCAAAATATTTTTTGAGCAAGGAGCATGTCCGTGGCTACAACTTTTGTATACAACTTTTTTCGCTATCTTCTACAGTAGTGGAGTTATCGACCGAGCCGGTACTAAAAACTCACCCTGTATATAATATTTCAGAAGGTGATAGTTAAGGCCTCATTTTCGATTTTCTCAAAAAAGTTTTTTAATGTGCAAAAAAACTCGCAATGCAAAATCATACATTCTATAAATGCCTGTAATTTAACAACCAAACACGATATCAAAGAAAGGCTGAATAATTGTACAAGCACAAACTTTCTTCTTCAATTTGATTTTCGAGCCATTACTGTAAGTTAAAAGGTAACGTCAGGAGCTTGAAAATGTGAAATTCATTTTTATGGTGACCTTTGGACCTTTTGACTTATCTGCCCTCATCTTAGACACACATACTGGAGAAAGGGAACAGGCGGCCACGCCTCCTCGCTATCACGGGAATATGTCTTTTCTTGGATTCTCAATTTCGCGCGCTGTACCCTAGACCCTTAGGGTATTTCGAGAGGGATTGTTAGTCAGTGCTACACTCAGGCTAACCCACATTTTTACGCTCGCCTTTTCCAGTTTGTTTTTCAGGCTTTGAGTTTAATTCCGTAATAACAAGTGTGAGGATATTCCACAACGCATTTAATGAAATGGAGTCGCACTCCAACTAACCGACTTCACCGCCGTTTTCTAGCATTTAAATTTCCACCCTAGAAGAACCTGCTCGAATACAATTTTCCTAATGGAAATTGTGCACCGCACACAACATTGCGTCTGATGACACTCGTTGCACTAACAACGTGCATGAGGATAAATTGAAAAGTTCCCGGACTAGAAAATGAAACAAAAGAACAGTGGTTTTATCTTTCAACAGCATCTCCATCTAGATTTATCAATTGTAGTAGTAGGCCGCCCTTCAGAGATATATGCAATCGACTCTTGTCTGAGTGAAAACAGAAGAAGGGGATACAATAGTAAAAACATTCTTATCTGCTCGGATGGCCAAGCGTCGATTAAAGCTCTTAACGACTGCCAAATCAAATCCAAACTCGTCTGGGAATGCTTAGAAAACCTCAAACAACTTAGTGCCACGAACAAGGTAACCCTGAAATGGGTGCCAAGTCACAATGGAATTAAAGGGAACGAAAAACCAGATACCTTAGCACGAAACGGATCGGCATCCAGTTTTACCGGCCCCGAACCAGCGATAGGCATTACAAGGTGTTTGGTAAGAACTACGATAAACCAGTGGGTGCATTCACAACACCTAAAACACTGGCAATCACAACCAAAGCTCAGACACAGCAAGCTGATGATGAAACAATCCACACCAAAACTAGCTGAAGAGATCCTAAAACTAAATAGGAAAGAAACTAGGCTAATAACCGGCCCCCTAACCGGACACTGCGGCCTAAGAAAATATCTACACACATTGGAGATTTTCAAAGAAAACCCAATATGCAGACTATGTGACGAGGACGACGAAACAGCCTCTCACATAATCTTTGAATGTGAGACTCTACGCTGGTGGAGATTCAAAATGATAGGGCCAAATAACCCCACTCCTCAATCGAGATATCGTGGAGAGACTCTTAGATCTCATCAAGGTCACAAAACTCTTCACGGATTAAGAAACGCGCAGGACAATACAATAAGCCAATGGCTGCAGTGTTGGGGCTACCTAACCCGGCCTGTACGTTTGACCCCCCTAACCCAACCTAGGCCGCCCTTGGCTCTTATTACCGACTTCACCAAACCAAAACTAAACATTTTCATAGCTTCTTAGGGCATGAGCGTCACAGGAGCCATGAGGACGACCTCAACTGCAGCACTGGAGGTTCTGCTTGGACTGCCGACGGTGCCACCTTGAATTAGGAGGACAGTGCTGGTAGCACATCTGAAAATGGGGGCCTTTGGTAATTGGCAGATAAGTGGAGAACCTGTTGGCGAAGCAAAGATAGCCAAGTTGGCGAAGGAATGTTACGTAGAGGGAAGCTTCTCTATGCCATAGATACGCTGGGTGGTTTCTTGTACCCCCAAATAGAACAACTCAGGGTGAGGTTCTTAACTTTAATTTAGTGCTATTACGCCATCGTTAGAATGTAGAGGAGATATGGGCATATAAACATTCAGTATTTAGTGAATACTTATGACCTTGGTGTGTGAAGCTACATTCATCCTGAAGCGGTGGATCTCAAATACAAAAGGTAAGTAGTAGCTTACGATGTTACTATACAAATAACTAATAAATATACCTTTCTTTCAGGTGTTCTTTGACTAAAGTCTTGCAGCACTTAATATCTATGGAACTTAACGCTAACTATCCCACCTTTATCTGTTCCGTCCTGGGCTAGATGCGTGGAAGTCCCAATGGTCAAACGTCTATTAACATAGCTCAAGCAGTCATGCAAGCAGACAGGTCGTCCTTAGACCCAGTCCTGCAGCTAGGTGCTTACCAGGCAGGTGAAAGCGATAGCTATATAGCAGCAATGCAGCGTTATAGCAGAAGAGAAGCAGTAATTGGACTCAAGCGAAAAAGAAGAAGAAGGAAATGAAAAAGAAAGAAAAAGAAAAGGCCTGCAAACAAAGTCAAGCATTAGAAGCAGGTAAGCAGTAGAGCCGTTAGAAAGGACTTCAACTGTACATAGGAATTTTAATGTTTCATGTACCCATTACCCAACCTCATTCTTATATGTCAGATAGCAACAAATTGCAAACAATGAGAAGTCTGAATCAAATAGTTTCTAATTTAGAAAAAAAAGACAAGATATAGCTTATACTGCTATGATGTATGTAAAATCCCCTATAATTAAGGTTATTATATGTTGTTTACTATTTCAGGTGAAGTCAACACAGTCACACACAGTCAATAGATGGTCGCTGACTGGGACGAAGAAGTTCGACAGGTGCAACAGAATATAAGATGTAGTACGCTTAAATGAGAAGTATTGTACGTTACAGTTCAATAAAGTGGTCTGCAGTACTTCAGTCTTACAACATTTTTTGTAGCTATTTAGAAATATGCAACCTATACAACGAATCAGTTAAGATATTATACTTATTCATTTACCATTTAAGAAGTTGTCCACTAAAACGTTAAATACATGGTTTTAAGGGGTCTGAATTTTGTGAGGAGAGAGGACAACTGGAATGGCGGTATAACTATTGGCGGAAGCAAAATATTCAACTTAAGATTTGCTGACGATACAACACTTATTGCTGCTTCTCAGAACTAGTAGCTCTGTTAAATATAGAACAACACAATGCAGCGTATGGTCTTGGTATTAACTACAATAAGACCAAGGTTACGATCGTAGATAGAGAGCACGATAATAAACATCGAGCAATAAATTACAGATTACAGAATCCTTTATTTCACAAGAATCTATAAAATTTACAAAGTAAAAACTACAGATATGGTGAAATTGCGTCAATTAAAATGTGTTCTTATAGATCTTTTATGTTTGTTTAGAAACAAGATCAATAAATTTATAAAATTCACACACAATAATTAAAACATTTAAAATTAATCACATACCTAAATAGGTACCTAGAAAACATTACACAAACACATTAAAACAAAGAGCATTTACCTAGACATGCCTAGACAAGTATTTTGACAACATTTCAATTCCTACTGTTCAAGAACTCCTCGGTTGAGTATGGCTCAATTTCATTAATTAAATCAAAAATTTTTATTTTAAATCCGGATAAGCTTTTCTCAGTTTTTATATGTTGCGGTAGCGTATTAAAGAATCTCAAACAGGCATATGTTGGTATCTTTTCAGTAAGTGAAAGTCTATGTTTAGGCAATTCATAGTTGAGATTTCTTAGATTATATTTGGATTCATTCAGGTATTTTGTAAACTTGTCTTTATTTCTGAACAAAAACAGTAGACACTCATAAATATATAGGCCAGGTGCAGTTAAAATTCTCAGCTGTTTAAATTTTCCCCTACAGGATTCGGTAGCTTTTAGATTCAATAACAGGCGAATAACTCTTTTTTGAGATTTCAAAATTAGGTGCTTTGTTTCCACTGCCCCTCCCCAAAAAATAATTCCATATTGAAGGTGTGATTGATAATTAGCAAAGTAGACAGTTTTCAGATGTGTTAGATCCAAATACTTTTTCACGACTCGTATAGAAAAACAGGCTTTGTTCAATTTCTTACTGAGTTCAGAAATATGGTGACTCCAGTCCAGATTCTGATTTATGTGAATGCCCAAGAATTTTGATGTGTTTGATACTTCCACTTCTAAAGAGTCTAAGACTACGGTTTTTGGAAAGTTTTTATTGGAAGCAGCAGTTCGAAAGATCATGAATTGATTTTTGTCTTCATTGACAATCAGTTTGTTTTTGATGCACCAATTTTGTGCGTTATTTAGAGTTTTTCCAGCAACTACCACTAAACCAGCAAAGTCATCCGCCGACACATGTACATTAGAGTCATCGGCAAAATTTACTAGTTCAGTGTTATCACTGTCAATTTCCATAGAGAAATCATTAATATAAAATACAAAAAGGAGAGGGCCTAGAACACTTCCCTGGGCAATACCCCTGGGGTTGTGTGCTGGCTCTGAAAAATATTTTTTACTGTCCTTCTCAACAACGACAACCTGCTCTCTTCCAGACATAAACTCCCTTATCCAGTCTAGTACGCCATATAATTCAAGCTTCTCTAGCAAGATGGCGTGGTCCAGACTATCGAAAGCTCTGGTAAAATCTAAAAACATTCCCATAGAAAACCTTTTTTTCTCTAAACATTCTCCTATTCTGTCAATGAACTCATAGACCGCAGTCACCACATTTTTTCCCTTTAGAAAACCGTGCTGTGATCTGCTAAATAATTTGTACCTATCAAAAAATTCTAAAAGTCTACTGCTCATTGCCAGCTCGAAGATTTTTGAAAAAGAGGAGGTTAGACTTATTGGTCTATAGTTTATTAAATCCAAGGGATCTCCCTTTTTGTACAAAGGTTTAACCAAAGACAGCTTCAAGCTTTCTGGAAACTTACCAGTGTTGAAAGAGTTATTGACAATATATGTCAATGGCTCGACCAACTCGTGAATACAATGTTTTATTGGATTATTAGATATTTTATCAAACCCAGAACTGCATTTATTTTTCAGTTTTTTTATAATGTTGAATGTTTCAGTTTCTGTCAGTGGTTTTAAAAACATGGTCTGGACATTTCTAGAGATATTGGTAGTAAAGGGCACTTTTGGAAGATTTTCAACTAGTTCAGAGACTTTATTAATTGTTAGGTTATTGAATTTAGAGGCCAGTTCCGATCCATTTCCTGGAACCCTTATTTCGGACCTGCTATTTGAAGTACCCTTCACTTCACCAACTATTTGCCACACTGTTTTGGATTTGTTGTCGCTTGTTTGAATTCTATTGGCGTAAAATTGTTTCCTCGAGCTGGCCAGCAAAGCATTGTACATATTTTTTATTTTTCGATATACTTCAGTGTACTCCGGTTGTACCTGTTTCATTGTATATAGAATATCTAATTCTTTTTTAACGTGTATCAATTCAGGGGTGCAGTATATCCGTTTTTTTGAGGATTTTGTCGATTGCAAACTTATATTTTATATTGGAAAGCAGTAGTCAAACAAAGGAGATATGATGTTCATAAAAGACTGCCATTGCATATTTACATCATTTTCATCATTCTCAAAAATAGTTTCCCATTTTTCTTTGCTTAGCAAGTATTTGAACATGTCTTTATTAAATGTTGAAAAAGTATGCTTCTCAACTGTACTTTTTTTACTGCAAACTACCTGATTGAAAGTTAAAACCTGCCCAGCATGATCTGAGATATGAGCCTCTATTGTATCTGTCTCTGTATCCATACAATTGGTATATATATTGCCTATGCAACTTTTTTTGCCATTTGAGATTCTTGTAGCCCCTAAAACAGAAGGAGAGATATTAAAAGAGTCAAGCATGTCAATAAAATTATTTGCAAAAATATCCTTTTCTAATAAATTTATGTTAAAGTCTCCTGCCAAAAATATGTTACAATCTTCATTAAAAAATCTACTTAAAACTGTCTCTACCTTCTTTAAAAACACACAGTCAGTAGGCCGTTGTGGAGTCGTTCAAAGTTTTGTGTACCTCGGTTCTTTGACCGACAATTCGGGTAGGTGTGAAAATGAGATTCGACAGCGCATTCAACAAGCACGCGTGGCCGTAACAAAGCTTACCAAAGAGACTATCCTCCATTGTGTCGATGAGAATGCTTACTTTCTTCGGACATATGACGGAAGCGATAATATGGAGAAACTTGTAGTTCAGGGTCATGCCCCGGGTGGGCGGCGCCGTGGTCGTTCCCCTACACACTGGTTGGTTACGACGAAACACTTGCTGGATATGAGTATCAAGAGCGCCACTGAACTGGCAGTAAATCGCGAGCGATGGCGAGCTACAGTTCTCAAAACTATTGATAATATAAGTGTCGGCAATACTCTAGCTCTACTTAATGCATTTTGCAAGTTCACAATATGTCTGTTAAGATATTGTGACTATGATGATGAGGGTATTGAAAAATTTTTATTATTTAGAGGGAATACAAAAAAATTAGAAGCCTGTTTCAAACCTGAACAAATGAATGGTAGGAGATTCAGTTTTAACCAAGAGGTTCGTTGAAACAAACGATTTTGTTGAGGGTCTTGAAAAATCTTATTATTTAGAGGAAATGGAAAAGTTAGAAATGTACTAAATTGTTGAGCTAAAATGAAGTTATGAAGAAAAATAAAATAATTTTCATCCGCAAGAAGGTTTCCTTGAAAACTTACGGAGTTCTCAGAATACTCTGAATCTAATAATCTAAAGATTTTTTGGAAAAACTTCCCATCTAGCAAGTTGGTTTTCTTTGAAATCCAAGTCGTAGCAGCGACCAAATCATGTCACGATTTTGGCTAACTTAGAAAAGTACTCAGTGTATTAAACTCATGAAGAAATAATACAACACTACTGCAGGTTCAAAAACACCACCGAAGAAGCACTGTATAGAACCAACAGTCCCTCGGACATTATTAATTACGCTTAAACTGGAAATTGAGAGGTATACTGTCTGTGGACGAAAACGATTTTGGAGCACAGGAGGCAGCTTAAGTACAAAAGCCATCTCAGGATATTTGTCTTGGTCGCCCTTCAGTTTATCTGCCCTTATTACGTAATTGCTAGGGTAGACAGAATTTAGCCGTCGATTTGGCTGATGCCCGACGCGGTGAGATACTTTGGAAGAAGCTCTTCACAGAAATTACGTCGTCGATCGAGGGCGAGAGAACTGACGTCCGCCGTCCCTTCCAACTCTCTCCACTTTGGTAGCTTTATGACGAATCCAGCTTACTGGATTTCAGGTGTCCTTCTCGGTAATAGTCCACTAAGTCGGTAGACATTGTGGCGAGTTCGATGAGGGATCGACGTTTCTACCCGAAACATATTTTTTTTAATACAGCGGCGTCAATAGGGTACTTGCAGAAGTCGTGAAATCGCCTCGGAAGTATACCTAGCGTAAAGAAAGCCATATCAAGAAGCAGTAGGAAACAAAAAAACATGATTTTACTGACGGCCAAAAACAGATATTTGCAAAATAAAATAAGGATGTATTCAAATTTCTCCACGTGACTTAAAATAAGGGCTGATGTCACAGATATCTTATCTATATCGACAATCGATACTGCTACAGGTTTGCTAACTGCGCATTCGACTAGAGATGATCTGAATTCTTTAACAATGCGACTCAATTTATTGATACTTAAACATATTTGAAACAGGCAATTAACCCACTAGCATTTTCGTTGTAATACACTTTTATAACTGATAGGTATCACAGTTCATCCTGTTTGTGACCGAGATTCGCAACTAATCGAAGCCATCATTTTATTTCGGCGCATTCTATTATGAATGAATCCAAAGATAGAATCTAATTCAAGCCCATCCCTACAAAGTGAATTAGTAATCTTACTTAATTAGTAATCTTAATTAGTAATCTTAGTAATCTTACTTTTTTTATTTTACTTTTGTACCTTTGTGTGTGACTGTGTTTTGTGGTTGTAATGATCAATGTCAAAATGTTAGGTTAGCACTGGCTATCGATATCGAATATCAATACTTTACATCCCATCACTATACGATATCTCTGACGTCAGAGGTTGTTTGCGCGGCATTTTCCGGCATTTGAAATAATTTTTGGAATATCTCTCACAGCCGATTCCAAAAAACCAAACAAGTGATTTTGTCATATTTACTATGCTCTAAGGAACGCGCAAACGACATAATATTTTTTTATGCAAGTACCCTATTGAGACAGTTATTAGCTCCTTCCCACAGCCCACTTAGGTCATGTCAAAGGATAAAAGTAAAGAACAAGGATACATTTTATACTACAGTTGAGACGAGACACATGGAGGTCTACGGCTAGTTCAAAGGGAAAAACATATAGATAATGGGTGATGTCGTAGTATCGGAAAAGATAGAAAGCATTTCAGAATCACAAAGAAAAATAGCAACCGCCGTGGGGCTTATAGTTTATTTAAATGAAGTTTTGTTCATATTTTCCAGAAAACTTTTATGAATTTCAAGAACTTTAGATAATATAATATTATACATATTATTCTTATTTTCCATACATTGTATAGAAGTGCGCTGGATTTTCCACATATTGTGTAGGAGTGGGTTGAATTTCCAATAAAATATGTTGGATACATAGCCAACACATGCATGTTTCGCATTGTGGGTGGTTAATGTCACGAAGTAGGTAGCTGTGTGTTAGGTTGGTTAAGCCCATGCGCAAGTGGTATAGAAGAACTTACTCACGTGGGTTGAGTGTTTTTGGGTACATCCATAGATTTACGGTTGGTTTTATTTCTTGCAATTATCCACGATATGTAAGCCAATGTTCCTTCCAAGCCAAAAGTACTAGAGTTTCAATATCTTGTTTGATGTCTGTGAAAACCAACAGTGTGCCTTTGGTTTTTTCTATTTATTTAGTAAAATAATCTTGGGATACGGTCACTTATTATATTTCCAAAATATAAAATTTTACGACGTTTTGATGCTTCTATTAGGCGTCATCTTCAGGTGTTAAAACTTTTTGAGATTGTCAGGTCTGTTTTTGACGTCAGAAAGTAAAATGGCTCGATCGGTGAGACTATTTATTACACTGGTTTTATATGTTTTCGGCACGTTAGAATCGAAGTTGAGGTATCTTCCTGACCATATTAATTTTGTAAACCAATTTGTTTCAATATAACCATCACTGTCATACTTCAATGTACGTACATATGTAGGTAGAAGGATAGCTTTCTGGGCAGCAATATGGACAAGGGTCTAAAAGAATACTATATAGCTTCTTTTCCTTCATGCTTGTGTGGTGTATAAGGCCCAGCATACGTCATAGTACTATCACTTTGCCACGTTAATAAGAAAACTGTATGAAATTGGCTACAGATTTTTTGAAAAACCTCGTCAATTTCCACAAAAATGTAAAAAAGGAGATCTTGCTTGCTGAATCGGCGTCACCTTTTGCGTGAAAAAACCACACACATAAAAATAAATTCTTGAAGGAAGAATATATACCTTAACTCAAGTATACCATCCCTTCCTATATGCGCAAAGCTGTCATAATCGTAAACCAAGAATGTGATACTTTTGATTATATAATTATATAGGGTTGCATTAAGTAAATATTATCCATTCAAAACGAAGAACTTTTCAACATAAGAATATCGAAATCTTAATCAAGCATATGGAAATCTTGAAAACAAACAACGAATATGTCACCTGTAAGAGTACTATATATTGATTGAAGCATTTTATAATTTTAGCGCAAATAGCTCAGGATTTTGGTATTCTTGGAACAAGCATCTAAGGGCATCTCGCTTGTTCTTGTAGCGAGTACAGATATTCTTGTCGCAAGTATAATATCTTTACAAGATTATCAGAATTCTTGATTTGAGAATTTCTTTTATTGTGTGTATGACTGAAATCAAGAGGAGGCTCTATATCATGTACAGAAAAGGAGGAGATTCCTTGGTTTTTTTATAATTGAAATTTCAAATAAGCGTAGGTCCGCAAACGCTTCGTTGCCGATCTACAAGGTGTTGAAGTTTCTATATTTTACAGTTTTTTCTTAATACCTCTTTTAAGGTATTAAGCTCAAACTTGGAATACAACTAACGCAATACGAGTTTCAAATTGCACATGTTAAACGGTTCGCAGAATCTACAGGGTGTTATTTTTTCAGGGGTCATGCCCCCATTCTTGCCCTGAGCTTCTTTTGGGTGCATTTCGCAACTCTAAAGTTGACGACACAACTTATTTGAAATACCATATGTCAAATTTAATAGAACAAAACAGTTATCCAAATAAAGCCATACCCTCCTATAAACCATATTTCAAATACATTATCTTCATCTGCCTTATTAGGCAGATGAAAATAATGTAGAATCCTAGAATCGTAGAATCCTGTTTTGTTTTTCTCCTCGATAAGAGTCGGAGATATAGAAAAATTACAACAGGATAAGAAGTTTCTAAATAAGATGGAAAAATAATTTTGTTTTTTAACTCTACCTGCGGTGCACCGAAAAAAAGTTCAGAGTAAGAAAAGAGGGCCCCTGAAACCCTGCCCTCTGAACCTATAACACCCTGTGTAGATTGTGACAACCGTTTGATATGTACGATTATGCAATTCATACTGCGTATTCTACGTTCCAAGTTTGAGATAAATATCTCAAACGTTGAGAGAGTTATTGAGAAAAACTGATAAAATAATGAAATTTCAATGCAGATCGGTAAAGAAGCGTTTGCAGACCTATGTTTATTTGAAATTTAAGTCTTTAAAAACACCAAAGAATCTTCTCCCTTCATTTCTACACGATATGTAGGAACACCCTGCATATACTGTAGGAATTCCGTACTGTCAATTTTAATGGTTAAAAAGTTACTTACTGTGTACCTTTGTGGCCGTATTAGTACAAATGGCGCTGGTTATTCAAGTCGCCCAAAGAAGTCATAAATCATTTATAAAATCCATATTGGACAATCATTGTAGATTAAAAGTGTTAGTTGGTTATATTAAATTATTAAATATTGGAATATATAAGCTAGTTTTCTGGCCGATGGGTGCTACGATTAAAATCGTTAAAAAGTTATGGTCACAGTTTTCTCGAATTTGCGCCGCGATATTCATATCGATTACCTTAAAGTAGAAACGACCGAACTTTGCGAAGAAATTTTATGAAGGCAATATAAGCAAATTAAAAGCTCATTATACTAAATGCATCGAGTTAGAAGATTATTTAGAAAAATGATTCTGTTCCTGAAAAACGTGTTGGTGTAAAAATTACGAATTTGTCAAAACACCCAAGTTTACCATTCGTGCTATGTTGCCCAGCAATCCAAAATTCCAACTTTGGCAAAGTACTCATAGTTAAATGTAATTTTGTTACCTTTACACACAGTTTAAGAAGTTCGTGCAAAGGCTGAGATACTCTACATGGTATCAAAGCACGTCACTCTAAACCTCACTTCCCGGTTTACATTTGGGCCCTTAATATGGTCCCAGCAATATAATATGGTTACCGTATTAGAGTCTGATAAATTGCAAACTACTCTGGTGTTTATGTAATGTGCAGCCCAGCGAATTACCAACTGCAACGGCTTTAAACGCTCGCTTAACTCCTGAATGCTTTTAACGGCATATACGCATATCTGCCATCTCGTTTAGGATATTTACGATATAGTGTGCCAGAAACTTAGTGTAGGTAATATTGGGATCGTGCTCGTTTAACAATAGTACCATACAATTAGTTTTGAGGCAGTGATCGTGTGATCCCCGCTGTGATCCTATATTATTGAAAACATTTTGTTCGTATTGTGGAATCCGCATATCATCAATAAAATTAAACTCTGCTTCTTCTTCTTCTTTCAGAAATGAGTTAAAAGTATGGAGCATGCACTGTGAACATCTATACAGTAGGATTACCATGAAATGGACAAGTTCACTAATATACTGTTGTTAGAGCTTAGGGCTTGTGAACATCCGAGGTTCCAATCTCGCCATAGGTAGAAATCTATTTCTGGATTTTTTAAACCCATTCCCATAACCTCCAGCAAGATTACCCACCTGAACTTTTTCGGTAGATTCAATTAACCGGGCTATTTGTAGACTGGCGCCAGTAACAAAGCCTCCACAGAACACGATACGATACAGAACAATTTCAAAGGCCGCAGTACTGGTTATTGCAGGAGTACCTCCCATACACCTTCTAATCCACGAAAGGGACAGACTGCATAGAGGAGCAGATAGTGTGCAAAGAGTAGTAAAAGAATGAGAAAGGGCGACAAACATGAGGATGTGGCAGCAGGAATGGGCAATTGACACTGGAAAACCCTTATGGACAAGGATTTTCATGGATGAGTAAACTGTCAACACAGGAAGATAAGTTAGAAGAAATTCACACCTGACGACAAGTGCATATATTTTAATGAAGAAGATTTTCCCGACAATATAACGTTCAAATATGAAAAAATGGTAACACGTAGGTTAGAGCTTAATGGCAAAATTGTGAAAGAACAAAATAAGGATAGCACTATTAATGTAATGGTAAAGATTGACCGATCCAGGAAATATATACAAGATTATGAGTCCAGTTTGATGGCAACAAAAAAAAAATCGAAAAGAAAGAGATCGTATGAGAGAAATATAGAGTGAGAGAAGAGTAAGAGCGACAAAATGAAGGATCTACCAAGGGTACTGAAGACACCAAAATCAGGACTATCCCGGTACCTAAAGGGTGAAGAGTGGGTAGGGTAAGCATGCAAGCATGCGTGATGTACGAGTATAGCCGTTAGGAGTCTGGCAGCTATCGCCAGAACGCGGAGCTCCATCAGAATTCACCCCCCACTATAAAAAAAAAAACACAAAGGACTAGGCTAATGACCATTGCAGTGGATGCCGATGACACCAAAGTAAAAAGAAGCATTGCCTTTTATGTTATTTAGCGCAGCTGGTCTACGGTATACTTTTTCTGCGAAACCAACAATTCAGGTTTACCCGATAGGCTCTTAGCATATTACTACTTTGTTAAATACCTATATCTCAGTCATATTACATTCCTTTAATTAATTTAGGCAAAATATCTGTTGAAAAGTTTGCTGACTATTAGCAAGGAACCTGTAATGCGGCTGACATCCAATTATAAAGTTATAAGACCTCTTTAGCTACGCCCAAACAGAATCGTGAACTAAGGAGGAGTTCCAGGGTATTCTGGTAGTAAGACTTTCTTCCAAATATTTCCCTTCTCCCTATGCATCCTCACTAAGTTGGGAAGAGTAACAGAATAAGGTACTTTTCTAGCACAAAAAACCCTCATTCTCTTTTTTCATAGAAAACCCCCAAAAGTGAATTTTATGCATTTTTTGAATTTTATATTTTACCTTTTTGATGATTACTCTGTCATTACTAGAGTAACTATAAACGATTATATATCTTTTTTCAAGCTATTAACAAAGTACCTACTGCCATATTTTTGTAGTCAATTTTGGAAAATTACCGTTTCCTCCTTTGAATTCAAATGAGAGTCTATTGTAAATTACTGAATCATCATCATCATAGTCACCAGACATGTTGTGAACTCGTAAAATGCATTTACTCATTTTACGAGTTTCTCTTGGGATATTTTTAAGATCTTTAATGCTTTCTGCATCCTCATGCCGTTGACCAGATGGTATCTACTGGTTCATCCGCCTTTAGGGGTAATTTCTCACCCCAAGGACAAGGAGGTCCTTGACGAAGACGAAGACTCTTCTCAACTCGTCCACCCTAAGCTGTGGGTTGAGAAGAGGTTACTGCTTATACCGACAGTAGTTCGGTTCCTTTTAGTCACCTTTCACGACACGCAGGATATACGATGGATATACCCGCCCCCACACTGAATACCACCCAACAAATAGAAAGCTCGGTGATCAAATTTTTTTCTTGAACAAATTCAACTGATCTTCCTATCCAATTGTATACCCCTCGACAACCTTTTGAAAAAGTCTAACTATGTCATGTATTTTATCTCTTTATTATCCTTTTGGCGCCACTGGATGGATTTTGAAAAACACAAAGTTTTTTGTGCTTGCAAACTTACGATAAAAAATATTATTAACACCAGATGGAAAAGTTATAGAAGGGGCAAAGAATATTCGTACTTTGTTTATTACTCCGGCCGCTACTAAATAGCTTTTCGAAATTAGATTAGATTAGACAAATCACAGAGGGGCAAGGACAAGCAGACAGAAGAGAGAAATTTGTTTTTTTTGCGTGTGGCTCTCACTAAGGGTTCAATGGTTTTAAACATTGATGTATTAGCAGTGTAACAATAAAAAAAATATACATTCAAACACTGCTCTCTCTTAATTTTCTGGTGTATTAAAAGTGAATGCTCACTTCTGAAAAAAATCAGCCGAGGTAAAATTGGAATAGAAAAGGGTGAGGAGACGATGAAGTCCAAATATCATTTTACTGTTGAAGCTTACTATTGGAATATACAAATTTGACCCAACTAACGTCCTGTACCTTTCGCATCTACCCAAACCTGTAGTAATTATCCTTCGAAGAACTTTGTGTTTAGATTTTTTTGAATATGTATTACATAAATTACTTTTGGGAGTAGAAGTAGTCAAACAAGACTCAAGGACTCAAGGAAATCTTAAATATACCTACTCCATTTTCAATCATCTTCTAGGTTCTTGATTGCTTTCCTAGTTGGCGATAAAGGTATTTGTAGGAAAATTGGAAAACTGAAAGGAAAGGCTCCCGAGACATCCTTCAATAGTTTCTACATCAATGATTCCCGTGGTAATACTTTTATATACTTAGTCAAAATAATACTTTAAGGGAGGTTATTTAATGCCGCATAGTAAAAAATATAAAATGTATCATTTTCTTCTCTTTATCTACAATTCTACATTAATTATACAGAACGCAGAGGTCAGAGGTGCTACAATGTAGTACTTAAAAAAGCAGTTTCGTATTCATTTTTTTTTACCGGATGTAGTGCGGTCCATCCTGATTGCGATCAGTTCCAGCTCAATTATGTTCTAGCTATTTAACACTTACTATTCGTCATTAACACCAACGCAGTTTGAGCTGTTCTTTAACTATTTACAATTGCTTATTTGGTAGCCAAATGCTTATAGAAAATTAATTCACAGAGGTTGTGTCTCCCGTTTTTATCTGCTTTATCTACTTTGTGGACTATTCTAAGGCGTTTGATAACGTAAAGTGGCCTAAACTGTGGGAAATCCTTATCTCCATGGGAGTCCCTTACCACTTACCAGCATATGGTCTTGGTATTAACTACAACAAGACCAAGGTTATTATCATAGATAGAGAGCATGACAATCTTCGAGAAATAAAGTCAATAGGCCATTGTGAGGTAGTTCAAAGTTTTGTGTACCTCGGTTCTTTGATCGACAATTTAGGTAGCTGTGAGAATGAGATTCGACGGCGCATTCAACAGGCACAGGTGGCCATGACAAAGCTTACTAAAATATGGCGTGACCATAACATCACTGAAGCTACCAAAATGTCACTGGTTAAGTCTCTTGTGTTCTCCATATTTTTGTATGCCTCGGAAACTTGGACTGTTAAAAAGACAGATCGAGCTCGCATGGATGCTTTTGAAGTGTGGACGTGGAGGAGAATGCTGAGAATTCCTTATACCGCCCATCGAACTAATGTTTCCATACTGGATGAGCTCGGTAATCCAAAGACACTATCCTCCATTGTGTCGATGAGAATGCTTACATTCTTCGGACATATTCACAGAAGCGATAATATGGAGAAACTTGTAGTTCAGGATCATGCCCCGAGTGGGCGTCGCCGTGGCCGTTCCCCTACACGCTGGGTGGATACGACGAAACAGTTGCTAGATATGAGTACCAAGAGCGCCACTGAACTGACACTAAATCGCGAATGATGGCGAGCTACAGTTCTCAAAACTATTGATAATACTCGTGTCGGCAATACTCTAGCTCCGACTTAATACATTTTGCGAGTTCACAACATGTCTGTTAAGACATTGTGACTATGATGATGTGATTGAGAAACAGCAGTATAATAGAAACTTTCTTCGGTCGGATGACATATCCAGCTACCTTGAAGTATTTTTGTCAAGGAATCGGTTTGTTAATGCTCCATTGATTAGTCTAAAAACCTGAATAATTATCATATGAAATGTTCTTTCTTACGCATCATACCTATGTATAGAAACTTGATTGGGGTTCTTCTTGCGAAAAGGAGAGTTTGCACGACTGTTATGTTTGAAAAGCATACGTCAATCAATGAACAATTTTATTTGGGAGTCGTGCAATCGGAATGTTTAATAATGTTCCAATTCCAGCTTGATTGACATACTCTAATTATACCAACAATGACATGAATATTTTAAAACATACCAATTAGTTTCATTAAGGGCTCTGCAGCATTCGTGGCTGGATTTCATATGCATTCCGCTGTTTTTTAATTCATGATGCTTGATTTAGTCGGCTTCATTAAAATATAATAACAATGAGTTATTACATACAATATCGACACATCGAACGGTTTTAAATAGCAGGCGTATGTGATTGTCTAGCAAAATTGGTATGTTTTTATTTTGACCAATAACGGCACGTGAAGCTGGACTATACATGGTTGGCGACACATACAGGCAGAGCTATCAGTTGAATTAGGGCACCTCACCCCTCATACATCTTACATTTCCAACACATTTACAGCCAGGGGCAAGTTTCGGTGGAGCACACTGATATCTTACTCAAACCGAGTATCGCATGTTGCTAGGTTGTAAGTATGCTCATACTACCAAAATAATTTAACTGTAGGGGTACATGTGATAATCAATGGTAGTGGTACCATCATTTAAGTACCTGTAGCTCTTGAACTACTAATCACTTTAGACCCCAAGTGTGCTAGTTTGTTGGAATTGTTTTATCGGATGGAACACAAAAAGTAACAAATATACAGTGTGTCCCTTTAAAAATTTTGAACCGGATGTTACGTGATCAAAAACAAATACCTCATTGGGTGACACAATAATAAGAAGAGATACTATATTTATTCTAATTTACATCCCCAAAATTATAATTCGCTACTACTGCCCAGTTCCGATATATTGCTTGTCTTAACCGTGGTGGGACATCCTGTATTTATTATACAGGGTAGTCCAATAAGCGCGTGGAGCTCTCTAGCGGCCTTACTGTTTAAATTAAAAGAAAAAATGGCTTGGATAAAAAGCGTTTCTTTTCAAATGGTCTACTTGCAGAAAATAATTTCGAAGATGGCGGACATCCGGATATATCGGAAGTAGGTACCAACTTCCTTATTTTAATAGGAACACCCTGTATATAATTACGTTTTTCATTTCAATTCAGCATCGATTTTTAGGTCCAGTCTGTTTACCATAATTTATGTCTAAGAAGCCTATTTACGAAGAGAACAGATCTTAAACTGTTGTTTGAAATTTGTAGACAAGGTAGATGTTTCAAAAGGTCTGCTTCGGACTTCCATTGTCTATATAATTTTGGATTACAACGTTTCGATTGGGTACAGTTTACGTGAAGACGACTGAAGATACCACATCAATCGAAACGTTGTAATCCAAAATTATATAGACAATGGAAGTCCGTAGCAGACATTTTGAGAACAGATCTTTTAATGTCCCTTCGCACCTTATCTGTTTTGGAACAAATAAATAAAAACCATTTCATTTTCATAGCTCCACTTTTTCGACGGGCTATGAAGTGACTTTTATTTTTTTCCTCCAAAACAAAGTGGGATTCAAAGAGACATCAGAAGACACAAAAGTTGAGTTTTCATCTGTTTCGTCTGAAAAATAATATTTATTTTTTTTAAAGGTTACTGCCATACATTGAATATTTTCCAAATTTTGACACCATGTATCTTGAAGATCAGACTTTAGGACACATGTTTAAGTGAACTTTTCTACTTGAATTTGAGTCAGAAATACGCCTTCGAAGTTACGGCCCATCACTAATTAACTAATTAACAGAGATGAAACGTGAAACTGATTAAAAAAACAGGGGAATACAAAAGCGAAGACGTCTTAATTCGACGTGTACCTATGATTCCAAACAACATGTCATTCGACTTTAAACTGTTGCAATTTTCAATGCGGCTTGCTTTTGTAATGACGATAACGAAATCTCAATGGCAGCCGTTGAACGTTTGTGGGATCAATTATTTTGATACTCCATGTTTTTTACATGCTCATGTAGCCTGTTTCGTGTTGACAAAATCATCAGTATTCATTTACGCGCCCGAAACTAAGTAAAACATGTTGGATATCAAAAAGTATTTCAATGAACACTATGCTTTTTAGGTAACTATTATTTATTGCAAATTTAAGTTAAGTTTCAATATTCATAACTAAGACAGAACAGCGTCTGTGGGGTCAGCTAGTAATTTATAATTATACTTTCGTTATATTATAATAGCTAAGTTTTATACATTATGTTTTAAGCTATACTTTTTACGCATACTTCAAAACATATGTCACTCATTTTCATTGAGGGCTGCAGCATTCGTGGCTGAATTTTGCTATTCTTTAATTCATCATGCTTGAGCTAGTCGGCCCTGTTAGAATATATTAACAATGAATTACA
Organism: Callosobruchus maculatus; assembly: GCA_951848785.1. Taxonomy (NCBI): domain Eukaryota; kingdom Metazoa; phylum Arthropoda; class Insecta; order Coleoptera; family Chrysomelidae; genus Callosobruchus; species Callosobruchus maculatus. The sequence continues at coordinate 230,050 of CATOUR010000042.1, read as the reverse complement.
TACAATGTTGACATATTGAGTGGATTTAAATGCCGAATATATGTGACAGCAAATTGATATGGTATTAGCACGCTTTCATTATGTATGTACCTCTCTATGTCCTTCGGACTCGATTTCAACCCACTTTAAATGAACAGATTTAATTTAAGCTTTGTACACTTGTCAGTAACTGATGGCAATACAATAATTTATTTAGGGCTGATTTTATCAACAGGTGCATTTTAACAAAGGCTTTGACCAATCAGAACAGCCCGTTCAAGAACATGCATCTGTCAAAGTACTCTGAAAACTATTGATTTCTCTTGAAGTTTACCTCAAAAAGGTTAAAAATGACATGCTTTATATACAATTTTCCATCCTAAATGGGTGAAAAATTGCATTTTCTTGTTTAACAAAAAGTTTAGTTGTTAATTCCCAGCAATCAGAATCCGCAAGAGCTATAGATTTGATCGCTGGTTTTTTCTTCTGCTAAATGATGATACAAAAAATTAGGGTTTTGAATAACTTTTTTATGATAATGGAGAGATCAAATATAACTTTTACAACAAAACTGTTTTTGTTTTCTTTTTTTCGCAATAATTCAAAAGTTATATCAAAATAAAAATGGGTTTTCGAATCCAGAACCGAAAACACACCGACCGAACACACCCGAACCCGTGTGACGTACTTCGTGAAAATGATTGTAACAGTTGTAACTAAAATGTATATTTGTTGCAACATAGGTGATGAATGAAGTTTGCAGCTCGAGACGAAGTCAACGATCGAAACAAATATCTTTTTGAATGTTTGAAGTTAGATCACAGATCCCAGTAATAAAGTACCTAAACAAATATGTTCTGAGGCGATTTTTTCTCTAGCATGCTGGGTGGCCGAGTGGCATAGTGGTCGACATCGTACGACTTGGTATCGCTGGTGGTGTTGGTTCGAGACCCAGCCCGTGCAACTACTTTTTTTTTATTTTTTTTTCAAAATATTCATTGGAATGCTTTTTACTCATATCATTTTTTTGTACCATCGACATAAATGTGTTATTGAATCAAATAGATAGATAGATAGATAGATAGATAAATATGCTTTATTGTCTAAGAAATTACAAGTTTCTTATTGACAAAGCTGTGACAACAAAATGTGGAATACTCACTAAAACTCGTCATGGAACTCATCTAGTTTGTAATAAGGTTTTTGAAATAGGACATTTTTAAGTTTTTTACGAAAAACTTTTAAATCGTTTTGAATTTTAAAAGAATTAGGAAGTTTATTATAAATCTTCAATCCATTGTAAATAATTGAATCCTTAACCAGTGCTGATTTGGGGGTGATTAATTTGAAATCATTCTTTTGTCTTATATTATATTCTATATTTATGGTCTCAAATTTTGTTTTATTTTTGAATATTAATGTAGCCGTTTCCAAAATAAATAGTGCAATTACGGTCATAATTTTGTATTCCAAAAATAGTGGCTTGCATGAAGTTCTAGGTCTACTCTTGGCGATGCATCTAACTGCTCGCTTCTGTAAGACTAACAATTTATTTAAGTAGGTATGAGAACAGGCACCCCAAAATGGGATGCCGTAACTCAACCTACTTTGGAATAATGCAAAATAACAATTTTTGGTGGTGTTTCTTCCAAGAGTTTCTCTAACTGTTCTTAGTATATAAGTTATTTTAGCTAACTCATTAATTAAATTATCAATATGAGATATAAAATTCAATTTTTGATCAATAGTTAGACCTAAGAACTTCATGCTGTATGTTTGATGTAATTGTTCGTTGTCTAAGTAAATCACGTCAAGTAAGCATTTGAAAGTCATGAATTTGGTTTTCGAGATATTAAAAGATAAAAAATTGCTGTCACACCATCTTTTGATTACAATTATATCATTTTCAATTTTTCTTTTTAAATCGTGTATGTCATTATCATGCCAGAGTATTGTAGTGTCATCTGCAAATACAGTGAATTGACCACTTATTTCTAATGTCATTAGGTTATTAATGTATACCAAAAACAAGATGGGACCTAACACAGATCCCTGTGGTACTCCATCCCGTATGTTCAATTTTTCTGAAGTTACATTTTTAGGCAATTTAACAATTTGAGAACGATTACCCAAATAAGAGGTAAACCATTTTAGCGCTATTTTAGAACAACCATATTTATCTAATTTTTTGATCAAGACATCATGATTGACACAATCAAATGCTTTAGAAAAGTCACAGAACAAAGCTACTGAAATTTGATTTTTGTTTAAAGTAGAGTATAGTTTATAAAGTAGAGAAAAAATGGCATCTGAAGTATTTTTTTGTTTTTGAAATCCAAACTGAAAGGGACTTATGATGTTATTGTTTTTCAAAAAATTTTTCAACCTAATCTGAACAACTTTTTCAATGATTTTTGCTAAAATGGTAATTATACTTATAGGCCTGAAATTCGAAGGTTCATCATTTGTTCCTCCTTTATAGATAGGGATGACTATTGACGTTTTTAGGAATCCAGGATATGTTCCTGATTCAAACGAAAAATTTATTAATTTAGTGAGTACAACCAGTGCTTCATATGTAAGATTTAGTATGACATTCAAGAAGATTTCATCAATCCCAGATGATTTTTTGTTTTTAATGGATTCTAGGACAAGTTTTAGTTCATGAATATCAGTTGGTTCAAATATTAGCTTATGCTCAATGTAAAAATCATGAAGATTAATTAATGGGTCATCAGTACTTTGTATAGTATTTTTTAGTTTTTGTGCTACAGAACAGTAATATTTATTCAAAACGTTTGGATGAATTGTCGGCATGTTATCAGAGGAAAACGGTTTGCCTCTGATTTCATTCACGACTTTCCAAGCTTCCTTTGTCTTATTTCCAGCTCTGTTGATTTTATGCTTGTAATAAGTTTTTTTAGCGGCCACTAAAAGCTTTTTATATATTTTATAGTAGGACAAACAGTATTCGTGAAATTCTCTGTTATTAATAAATTTTTTAATGTAGTGCAAACATCTCCAATTTTTGGAAGAAATTTTGATTCCTTTGGTGATCCATGGTTTCACTTTCTTAATTTTGATTCTTTGATAAGGAAAACTGTCCTGAAAAGTCTGTACAAGTATGTGATAATATGCTAGGAATGGATTTGATGAAAGGAAACAATTGTTCCAGTTTATTTTACAACACTTGGTATGAAACCGCTTATAGTTGTGACTACTAAATAGTCTGCCAAACTTATATTTATTTCGCTTATGATTGATGAAGTTATCCAGTATCGCAATAACAGCTTGGTGATCAGATAGTCCAGCAGAAATAACAGAGCAAGAAATAATATCAAAGTTTGTACACAAATAGTCAATTTTGGTAGAAGAATATTGCATTAAATGGGTATCATTTTCGACAAGCATTTCTAAATTAAAGCATACTAGAAGTTGTTTGAATGAGAGTACATCATAATTAGTATCATTATAGTTAATATTAAAATCACCAGATAGCAAAACATCACTGTTAACTGGTAGATCTGATAAAATAGCTTCCAAATTATTAAGAAATGTTTTAAAATCCCCTAATGGTGATCTGTATATGCAGATTATGTAAGTGTTAGTATATTTTATGTGAGCTATACAACATTCAAAATGAATTTCTTCATTATAATTTGAATACTTTGTAACTTCTTTAATGTCTAGCCAACTTAGATGTTTTACTAGTACAACAAAAATTACGAATAATTTTGCTTTTTTGGAATAATTTCATTTTGATATCGCTATCAGAGCAATTGGCGATTGATATCGACGGATAAACTTCACTTCCACTGACTGAATTCTCCACCACCTCCGGTACTTAGCTTTTGCAATATGTCAAATAAATTGTCTAGTAAAATTTGATTCAAAAACATTTTTATGTCGATGATACAAAAAAAGGTGTCTAACATGAGCAAAAAGCACATCGATGAATATTTTGGATACTCGGCCACCCAGCATGCTACAGAAAAAGTCGCCTCAGAACATATTTGTTTAGGTACTTTATTACTGGGATTTGTGATCTAGTTTCAAACATTCAAAAAGATATTTATTTTGATCGCAGACTTCGTCTCGAGCTGCAAACTTCATTTATCGCCTATGTTGCAACAAATATACACTTGTTACAACAATAGTTTTGTTATACAGCTTATATACGATAAGATGAAAAGGGTCATCCAGCTTTGACGTTTTGTTTTCAATGTTGATAAAATACCATTGGACGATATTTATTAACCTAGCCCGCAATACCCAATAGAAAGCTTTTGCCAAATAACATCCAATAGGAAAGCTTTGTTAAATTCTTTGTTAAATATGCATGTTGATGAAATCGGCCCTTAGTTTCACATTATCCTGATCAGGATCGCCAGAACTGAAGGTATTTCACAGTTCGAAAAGTAGTGGATGTCATAAATATGTCTTTATTTTTGAGAAATGGTAAAAGAGCCTAACTAATCAGCTTATCTGCAAACGTATTGATTTATTATCATTCTTCCTTCCTTCTTGAACATAAACATTCTATTACTGTACTATAAAATAAACTCTGCAGCATACACGATTAACTTTTGTGACGAAGTACTCACTGTAGCCTGTCCGTTTTACTACCCCCTTAGAGAAAGTTTACAACTGAATAAAGATCTGCCCCAGATGCTATCAACTACTTTACCAAATATCAAGGCCCTGTTCAATTTCTTGAAACATATTAATTATATCACAAGATATAATTGGAAAAAGAGGCATATGCAGCCAAAGCAGTCGACGCTGCTTAAACAAAACAAAAAAAAAATCAAATTCCGATATTTTCCCATTTGCAAGCTGCAGATCAGATTTGAAAATATGACTACTGGTTTTACCATAATAGGCTCGTTCAGCATATTTTTTTTATTGCATATTCTAAAAGGGTGTATTGAGTTTAGCAGCTGTGCAAAATTTCCGAGCTCGATTTCATACTCTAATAAATTATCAAAGTGCTGCAAATTGAAAACGCGCGGAACTTGCGAGTGTGCGACGGTGACGTCACTACACCTCTCCGACTGCCGCGGCGCGGCATCTTGGCCACGCATTGTACGGGTGCTTGGTAAATAATAACGCTGCAACGCATCCTACTTGCTATGCAAGCTTTGCGAACTGCATACGCGTGTATTGGATAATTTATTTAATTGTTTCATCGACACTGAATACTTACCAAGCTATTTGAATTCGTTGATACTGAGTATAATAATGGAAGGAGGACAGATGAAGAAAAATTATAAATACTGTATGGTTCTTCAATGTGAAAATACGACAGTGACCACTCCTGATGAATTTTTTTATTGGTTTGCCACGAAATATAAAAATCAGGAAATTGTGGCAGAGAGCTATGCGTAGGAATGAATTTGTGAGCGATAAGTCAACAAAGTACTCTGTGAGGACCATTTTAATATAAGTATTTTTATAACTAAGTGAATTGTATTATTATCAAGAATCCGCATTTGTGAATGCCATTCTAAAGGTATGTTGACGTCAGTTGTTAGCAGATTTTGCTGGTACTGGTACACTAAAACGTAAGAGATACAAGTATATTTTTTTAATCCAAATACTGAACTAATCATATACCTAATAATTATAAAAGCATTGGAGAAATCAATTCTCATTGTTATGTGGAACGTGTAAAAGGCTGTTTTCAGTCCTCCGATGTAACCAAAATTCATATGTATTTTGATTATGTAGAAAAAATTGTTTTATATTATATTATCTAGTTCTTTCTGTCTCACATTTTTGTATTTTGGGTAGAAAATCGTGGATACTTAGCCTACAAAATATCCCTACTTCAAATGTGTATCTCAGTCTTGCATATTTTGTTTAATCTTGAGGAAGATGTTGAAAATTACAAGTGTTACAAACTAATGAAAGATATAAAACTCAAGATGAAACCGGAAGTAGTTCCGCACATTCTTGTTTGTCAAAAAGACCAACAAGCCTTACACGCTAGAGATCCTCGGAATGTTTTCCTTAAGACAACGAAAATGAGATTTAGATGAACCTAGTACCAGCACAAAAAAAATCGATGTTCGTCACCAAGCAGCGAATCTATTATAGCACCAATGTTTCGCAAGTAGAACTAGAATGTACTGAAGACAACGAGAGAGGGAACGTTGGAAGACAGATAAGTGAGTCCAAGTCAATATAAAGGCCAAAGTTATATCAAAATATGTTGAGTGCAATATACTAAGGCAGCCACTAAGGGAGGGCAGACACAAATGCCATTAAAACATATCCCAAAATAATGTTACTCCTTAACCAGTGGTTCGAGTTCGGATCATCCAACAATGAACTTGTAGAAAAGCGAACTGCTTTTCTTATACAAAATAATCCGAAAATTTATACCCAGTCACCCATTTTGAGTTTTGAGAACTACCGATAAAATGACTGTAGAAGAATCTGGATTTTTGAATGTGTTAGAAAAAAACCACCCGATCAAACAAAAGACAGCGTCAACCAAAGCACTTGAACGTATTATAAACGTATGCTGGGCGCTGTCGCTGTACAGCCGCCAGCCGGTCTGGGCTCGCCGACAGACCCAATGACGTCACAACGATGAATTTTGAGCGCATGAAATATTTTAATCTTTGAAGGCGCGTAACTTTTTCAATTCTCATCCAATTAAGTTGAACTTTTTTTTGTATGTTATATGTAAGTAATACTTCATGAAAATGCGCATAAATATGGTTACTGGAATTTCACTGAACGACCCTATTTCCAGAGACGAATATCAGTAATGTCAAAGCTATCAGTGCTCTTTCCACATCGTCAAGCAATGAGCCAAATCAATGATGTCGCTACAAAATTTCGCATACGTTCACAGCGAAAAGCCTAATGGAAGGCGAAAGGGGTGGTTTGGCGTGAGGTGGGCGGCTGTGGATATGGCACTCTCAGTCTGCCATTAATCTTTTTATTTTTACCGGTCGGCATCTGGGATCGCCTTGCTTGCCCGGGAGTTCATTAATTTCAACTCCACTGCCGCCGATTTGAACTTATTCAGAGATGTGCTGAACGACTCTCGCCGCGAACCTGAAATGCTAACTGTTAGAAGTTACCCAAACATAACTTTTATGAATTCCGACCTAGTAGGTGCTCTCATTGTATGTCATGCACAGCCATGCTAGCCTCTGAACCTTTGCAGCTGGAACTCTACACAAAGTTCAGATACTGGCTGTTTTTTTTTGTTGTTGAGTGGCATCAACTACCTGGTTTCAATTTGACAAATTATTCACTTGCAGTGATTGTTCAATTCTAGTCTGTTTTAATCCTATAATATTATACTTTGGTGAACGTGTTAGTTAGTTTCGTCAATTTCAGAACATTTTTGATGGATTCCGCAGAATGAATACAGCAACAGATGAATTTGGCAAATTGCGCTACACGTGTTAATGCTCATTTTGAGGACAGTTTAAAAAATATGATTCGTTGTTAGAGTTTCTTGGCATGCCGGACACAGGGGTGGCAATTCACTCCTTAGAAAATGCATTAAGGTAATGATGACCCATTCTAAGTCGAGCTATAGCTACTTGCTCACGTCGGTCGTTTCATATTGAGGTAAAAAGACCACAAATAGACGTTGTCGGTGGCCAATATTTTTCATTTAATCCATTTTTTACTATCGTCTAGGCTTACTGGAATATTGTCTGCATATGGTAGTTGTGCAGCATTTCTAGCAGCTAGGTCTGCTCCTTCATTTACCGGTAACTTCGACGTGACTTGGTGTCCAAACGAAAGTCATTTCCGTTTCCATGTAGCCTAGGTAGAGCAGAGCCATTAGAAGCGAACCTCTATTGAAAACTTTGGTGAGTGCTTGGATGGAGCTGAGTGAGTCAATACACACCGAAGATTCTCTGTGATCATCTTCGTAATTCTGTTTTTTTACTTCCCACACCGATAGTTGAGGGGAGTATTGTGATCGCGAAAAAATTCGATTTTGAGATAATACGCTTTTTATGCGTTTTATGATGTCTACATAACAAAAATCCACGTCACTCATTTCCGTCGATCTGTCTGTCTGTCGGTCTGTTGGCGTTTTTCTAGCCTCCTAATCTCAGTAGCCGCTACATAGATTTTGATGAAATTTTGGGTAGCGATATGCTGTCGGGCCGTAGTAGTTAATGCTGCTATAATTATGAAAATCGGTGCATGGGCGGCGGAGTAATTAGCAAAAAACAAAAAATTTCAAATATTCCTCAAACTTCGTATTTAGGCGTTTTAGAGATTCCTGATCATTTTCTACTTTTTTGGGTGGGAGTGATATTGGGGTGATTGGGGTGTTGTAAAGCTGAAAAATTTGTTGTATTCATCATAGGCTATCGGTGTGGGAAGTAAAACGAGGACTTGGAGAACTTTCATTGTGTACATACGATTATTGTCTTAGATTGTTCTATATTTTATGTGGAAGCTACTGAATTGATGTTAATGAAATTTCGGTACAGTATTACCACTTTCGCGAAGACGGAAAACGCGTATGATTTTTAGAAATCGTTTCAGTGGCGGCGCAGCAATAATAAAAAAACTAAAAATATAAAAACTCCTCAAACTTCGTTTTTAGACGTTTTAAGGGTTTCTGATCATTCTAAATTTTTTTGGGTGGGGGCGAAATTGGGGTGGTTCGGGGGTGATGATTTGTTTGCAAGGGTATCTCAGACTATAGCTTCATGCTATGGGAAAATATGAAAACTCGTATCACCGGAATGTGTGGGAAGTACTGGGTCAATCAACTTGACTACATCTTTTTTCTTTTTTTTAGGCATTTATCCTTGAATATTAATACTTTGGTGGCGCCTGGGAGAGAGGACTTTTATTATAGAAATGTTATCGATTTTTGTAAAAACGCTTAACTCTGGATTTGAATGGAATTTTATATTATTTGTGGCAGAAAGGCCAATGTCTGATGCCAACCGATCAAGAAAAAAAAATGTTTTTTAGTATAAAATCGTATGACAAATAGATAAAAAGTACATTCGAATCAAAAAATGTAACACTTGAAACGAAATAAAAAATTAGTAAAAAAACAAAAACACGTATCAATGCACTGCGTAAATGCCATGCAATATCACGAGTTATTATGTTGATTTCGAATATTATTTAGCCGTCTTTTCAACCCCATGGCTGATAGACCAACGAGTGATTCCCTTATAAGAAGAATTTCTGAGTTGTCTGGTTGAGTTGAACTCACATGTTCTGCTTCATCTCTATCTTCAAGCTTGCAACTGGAATGAGTTTACGGTAGAACGAGCTGCGTTCGCGCGTAGCCGGCAATGTAAACAAACAACAAGCAAAAAAAAGGCTGAGAGGAGCGTAAAATATAGGTGTGAAATGTTTGCTCAGCTACATGGAACTGAAAAAATATGTGCGGGTAAATGAAGAATAGTAGTCTGAGTAGCGAAAAAGGCCTTCCTCGAGTAATACATTTTCCAGAGTATGTTCGGTAGTTCCACTGTTTAACGCAACTCTCAGAGCAACCGTATACGATCTTCATTGTGCATTGTGCGACCGCGAAATTGTAGTCGCGTTCCAGTGTAACTGAAGTTACACATATAATAATTACCTTACGACTAAAAAAATGGAGTCAAGTTGATTAACACACTACGGTGATGTCAGTTTATTATTTTCCGATTGCAAGAAGCTATAGTCTGAGATCCCCTTGCAACCAAATCATCGCACGCCCGCCCGGAAGAAAAGTGTGTTATGCCGCTACGTCTTTTCCTTCACAGGACAATGGGTACCTTATTATGAATACAACAAATTTTTCAGTTTTGTAGACTTCGCCCCCAACCACTTCAATTTTAGACTCACCCCAAAAAAGTAGGAAGTGGAGAGAAACCCCTAAAATGCATAAAGACAAAGTTTGGGCTGTTTTTATGTTTTTAGTTTTTTTTATTATTGCTGCGCCGCCACTGACATGATCTATAAAAACCATACGTCTTTTTCCATTCTCGCTACATTAATTAATACTGTGTTTTTTTAAATCAATTAAATAGTTTCCACGTTACACAATACAGAACAATCTAAAGCAATCCTCAAATGTATACATCAGAAAATTCAAAGTCGGTTTCTGTAATAGGCAAGGCAATGTTCGGATGGACATAAAAAAGTGTATTATGCCGCTAGGTCTTTCTTTCACAGGTCAATGGATGGCCTACTATGAATACAATAAATTTTTCAGTCTTACAATCCCCCACCCCTTAACCGCCCCAATTTTACCTGCACCCATATAACAGTGGAAAATGACCAGGAGCCCCTGAAACGTCTAACGAAATTTGACTGGTTTTTAAATTTTTTATTATTGCTGCGCCGCCACTGACACGATTTCTAACAACCATACGCGTCTTCCATTCTCGCTACGGTAGTAATATGTACCAAAATTTCACTTATAATTTGCCGCTTTATGGTTACCTAGGAAATTTTCTACAACCAACACAAAACTTCTCCAGGCTTTACTTTCTGGAACAGTCATTAATGCGTGACAAATTGCCTAGGTTCACGTGTAAGCACTTCAATATTCTGGAATAACTGTGATCTCAGCTCAGCTGATCTATGGAGCAAGGGGTCTGAGAGTGGGGATCACATTGTATGCGCAAAAAAGTTTCGCAGATGCCTAATCATGAGTGGAAAATTAAATTTGATTAACGACACACCGATAATTGTTCAAAATATGAGATATGCAAAAACTGTGAGAATTCGGGCATACACACACTTTCATGTATATATTCGTAGTCTGGCCACTTGAAAACATGAAAATTTGCGATGATATCCAGAGCAACAGAAAAAAGTTTTTTTGTAGAGCTGTGCTATTTACTTGTGACTGTAATATAGCCTAATCAATAATTATTACTCGCCACTTGTAGATTTGCTTTACTGTAAAAATAGAGACCAGATAAGATTTGTGACATTGATAACACATATATTACCAAAAATTGGATATATACTTCCATATTCAATTCACATTCATGCTGGAATTTAAGAATTTAGTCTTCACCTCGATAGTTGCCAAATTTTTGCAAGATTGCTCATATTCAATTCACATTCATGCTGGAATTCAAGAATTTAGTCTTCACCTCGATAGTTGCCAAATTTTTGCAAGAGGACCAGGGCTGTTTCTGTTCGAATTATACACAGCAATGATACAATTCATCAAATATTCCACATGCACTGGAGTGGTGGGTAATTTTAGAAGGGCCTATAGGATATAAGAAAGTCCAGGAATTGAGCAAGCCATAATTAGGTTCTACCTTGGATAATACAGTGATTTCCATATGAACCCTTAAACCACATTGCACTTGTTGCCAGTGGTGCATCTTCCAGAAAATGATTTTGTTTGTGTTCCAAAAATATTATAACCCATCTGTAAGTGTTCTTGATAGAAATACCTGTCTTTTATAGGTAACCAAAAACCCACAAATCCAACTCAAACATTTAGCAAATGCAATTTACGTTTAAACTGTGTTCCTTTTCGATGTCTGCATTCATATATTATTATTGTGCAAAACAGCTGATTTTAGGAATATTGTACATATGAAGCATCCATATGCAAAACCAGACATTTGACGTATAGGTTGTTTTGAGTAAAACGCAAAAAACCTGCCAAAGTCGTACTTCTTGTCTAATGATATTCGTATTTTGACAAAAATATTTGTTATTTTGGTAGGGATAGATAGTGCATCACACAAAAATATCTGATGAATTAGTAAAAAGATATTTTGGCGGGAATTGTTGACATGTCTGGTTCTGCACCTCAGATTTACAAATGTCTGCTTTTGCATCTAATGCACTGCAATTGGTTTTTCCACCTTCATAGTGTTCATAACGCCAATTGCAGTGATAGCCATTGAAAAAATATTAATAAAAGGTCGTAATAAAATGTGAAACCAAAAAATAGCTTTATTGGATAAATGAACAAAACTAAACTCTTATATCATTATCTTCAGCATCAGACAAGATTATCAAGGTATCTTCTTCAAGATCCGCAGGCTCAGGATGATCTTCCTCTGTATTGGGGTTCTCCAGATGAAATGCATTTCTGAAAAAATGAAGACGTTCATCTGTCGCCCAACTCTCCTCATAGTGTGGTGTTGCCAAGAATACCTAAAAAATAAACTACTGTAATCTTGGGCTCTACAAGAAATATTTTAAAGTGAACATACCTCTTTTTCTTGGCCTTCTCTCTTTTCCATTCTGGTTTATTCAGTAGCCTTTTCCTACCTTTTCCAGGTGGACATGGCTCCAATTGTAATGTTATTCATGATGTTCCGGTAACACGGAGCCACAATAAATGTTTAAAAAACATTCAACTGTAACCACGTTCGATCTCAAACTGATTTCATGTACAGTGCAGGTGGCGACGGCGACCTGGCGATATCATGTGACTAAGAAGCTGCACGGGAATTGGTTTAAATGCAATTGTCTGCTTTTGCACGTAAGGAGTGAACACAAATGTCTGCTTTTGCATTTAAGGCCGAATTTTAACATCAAATAACGGCTTCAAATGTCTGTTTATGTAGCTAAAGGTCTGAAAATCTCATTCCCGGCAACATTTGCGTATAAAATCCGTATCTAACTCATATTTTATAAAAATGTCAAATGTCTGGTTTTGCATTTGGATGCTTCATATAAGAAATTTTTTGGTACCTATAATAAAATACAGGGGATTACATAAGAAAACAGAAAATGCAGTCCTTGAATTCTACCTCACCCTGTATATGAGTATGCGCTGGTGACTTTCTTTACAGCCTTTGTTAAAACTAGAGGAGATTTTTTATCTCTCCATATAAAAAAAATGTTTTTTGATTCGTTCATTTTCAATATACTATACGTTCATTTGGTAGCAGAGATTTGGATATAAAAACTTTTGAAATACCCTGTATAATATTACAATACCTTATATTTTGAGAGCGGAAATCATTAGTAGAATCTAAATATGGCATAACACAACAACACAACATCTAGGATCTCATTTAAAAAAGTGTATGTTTGCATCACCTCCTAGTTATGGACCACCCTGTATAAATCAAAATATTTCCTGAGCGAGGAGCATATCCTTGTCTACAACTTCTATATACAACTTTTTTCGATATATTCTGCAGTAGTGAAGTTATCTACCCATCCGGTACTAAAAACTTACCCTGTATATACAGGAGGTTCTATTTAAAAAATTTAGGTGAATATACTTTCACGTTGTAGCTCTCACAGCCCCTTACCTCTAAAATACGTTTTAGTAAGACGACTATCTTACGTCACTCACTGCTGGCTCAACGTGTATACTATCATGTGTAATTTCATCAGATCTGAAACGTTAATCCACAAAGGCTTCACAAGACCTAAACTGACAAATCCATTTATAGTTCTATTACAGATTGTAATACCTTGTCGGCACGTACCGACAATGACTGTCACCGAGAGTGCATCCTTGCGAAATAATCCATTCCTCCTCCCTCAACCCCTATCACCTCTGGTCGCCCCCTTAAATCAGTCTGACCAATCCTCTGGGCTGTTATGCGTTCATACGGCCAAGTCAATTTCCGTGTGGTAATTACCACAGTACAAAGCTCCCAGCTTGACTGATGGTCCTATTGCACATATACTCACCTATGACTCCTCTTCTATCACCCTCTCTCTCTCTCTCTCTCTCTCTCTCTCTCTCTCTGCTATGCACATTGGATTACGGAAGTAATTGAGTTTTACAGCTCAAGGGATTTGATCATCGTTAGATAATGGATATCGCAGGAAGGTGCTTTGATAATATAATACAAAACGAGGTTCTACTTTTTTTGTGTTATCTGTAAAGATTGCCAGGATGACGATACTCGACTGGATTTTTTTTAAAATCTCCTGCGTCGGTACTCTCTAACTTAAAAGGGGTGATACACGTACGAGCAAGTACGCGTACTTATGGCTCGACGACCTTTTTCGCCTGTGTGCCACCGTAAGTACGCGTATTTTAAAACCATCGCGCAAACCGCCGGCGATGGTTTGAAATCTTGCTCGTAGCTTGTCTCGACTCGTACTGCGAGCAGCGAGCCACCACTTTGTTTCGGCAGGCCATCGATGCGCAACGCTTGTTGTGTTTGGCGTTTGTTAAAAGTTTTGTTTATTTAGGAAAATTATCAAAATGAGTGATTTCAGCTTCACGTGTCTCGCCGCGTCGAGCCGAGTAAGTTAAAAACCGCGTACTTAAAGTTCGTACGTGTGTCACCCCTTTTGATAGAAACATGTTTCTATCACCATAACGACCATGACGATCGGGCAGTTTCGGGTGCATAGAAACACGTTTCTAAGTTACAGAGAACCGGCGCTGATGTTCTATTTATTCAGGGATAAAAATGATAGTAGTGTGCTAATGGAAATTAAAAAACTTTGAAGTGGTCTATTTGCGCTTCATGACGTTTCGATTAATGTCGTCATCTCAACTACCATCAGGCAAAAAACCTTCGCTTTTACAGGCTGCTCCAGTAAATCAAAATTCATTTTCACTTAAATTATGAAGGTATTAGACTACCAGCAACAACGGCTGGTAGTTTTCCTTTCTTTTCAAAACTTTTTGTCGTTATTAATTTGGAAATTTTTTGATCTCTAGATCATTTCAGGAGCTGTAAAAAATTATTAATTCTGTCATACTTCAGCTTCTCTTAGCTGTGAAATATTTTACCGCTGTTGTTTTTGGTTAGAGCTGATATGATGTAAGGAATTTTTCTAACATTGCTCCGCTACCCTAGTTCGTTTCCTTATTTTTGCTAAGTTAGTTGTTTTATTTCATCTGAGTAGGTTTTTGTTCATTTTTCACGCACTGCCAGGGTACTTATGGGTAACATGCAATAATATATTTGGAGTTTAATACCATTTTCATGCTATTACCCACATGTCGGGCTCTCAAATCAAGGTGCTACCAGAAAATGCCGGAAAAAGAACTGACTGCCAGCGGGATTTGAACCCGCGCCTCCAGAATTCTAGAGAGCGTCGAATTCGGCATTGGAGCCGTCAGCTGGTGCGGGAATTCGACGTTTCTCGAGAGCGCTTTGCGGGCTGTGTTGCCATGACCGCCATGGCTCAGCTGGTAGAGCTTAGGACTAGAATTCCCTAGGCGCGAGCTCAAATTCCGCTGGCTGTCGATCTTTTTCTGGTATTTTCTGGATCACCCCATATAAACGCCTAAATTCTGTCTGATGTGTTAAATGGCAACTTAAGCTATTTTCTTCAAAAGACACTAGCTGACAAGCCTCCACCTGTGATACCCCAGGGGTTGCCCCTAGACGGTCTATGACTTGTTGTTGGGTGATGATATCACATCGTGCCATGATGGTGGATGGTGTCCCGTATGGACAGAAACCACTAGGTCTAGATGCAAAGAATGCTCCCTATTATCGGCATAGATAGTTTCTCATCTGATCTCATCAGTCAGTGTATTGAAGACTTTAGGACTGCAAAAACCAACGTACGAGTTTTAGGAAATTTTATGTGTATCTAGAGCTAGGAGCGTTGAAGCAACACTAACACTACTCGCACCGGTATAAAATGATTTTCACCCTACCCAAAATGACCTCAAGGATATCACAATCCTTGTTTAGAACATGTCCTGAATCGCATCAGGCACGATGTCGTGGACTAGGGACATCTTGCCTGATGGGATTCAGGACATATTCCAAACAAAGGTTCTGATATCTTTGAGGTCACTTTGGGTAGGGTGGAAATCATTTTCTTGATGTTTCTCCAAAGCGCTCGAGCCAATAGTGTCTGTAATTCAATCCGGGTAGGGGTACTAGTCCTCGAAATAGTTGTTTCTGTTGGTTCACTGTTTTCTTATCAACCTGATATTGCCCAGTCGTGGACCAGCGACATCATGCCTGATGGGATCCAGCACATGTTCCAAACAAGGATTGTAATATCCTTGAGGTGATTTTGGGTAGGGTGAAAATCATTTTCTTTGTATTTAAAGTTGTCTACAACTGCTCTGTGTGTACCATTCATACCATCCATACTTGCTGCATTCTCATGGTCTCTCTTTATAAATGCCCTGATCCTTGTTACAGAGCCTATGGTAAGGCTACATACGCCAAAACACGGAGCAATCCATTCATAGCTAGAAAAATTAGTCAGCGAAGCTCTGCCTGAGTCGTTCTTCAGCTAGTTGTGCCTTTCTAATACCTATTTTTCTTGACAGTGTCGATTGTGTGTCGCAAAAACCTATAACTTGATCAATGAGAGTTATAATAGCTACTCTTTTTGAGCATTCATGGAAGACTCTAGTCCGCTTTTAGATTAGAAAATCATCGATTAGACAAATCTAACCTAACTAAATTGTATTGCAGTCCCAAGAGTATGTGATGCTATACAGAGATTGAAACACTCGTGGTTGCTTTTGGTATCGATGTATATTGAATTCCAGTCAGTTACATACTGGTACAGAACTTGCTGACACTACATAATTGTAATAGTTGAAAATAGATCTGTTGTTATACACAGTTTAGCTGATATTTGGATTACTATAACTTATCCAACGGCTATTGACTTTTGGCGCTACACTGCTGTAAAATGTAAACATAATTGATTATCATTTAATTATACGTTACTTACTTCACCACTTCTAATCCAAAAACTGATAGGTTCCCTCTAGTATAGTGTCAAGAATTTGAAACAATGACTCAAGAAGTATATTTCTCAATTTTGTAAACATTATACAGCCGAAAAGTTATATGAATAAATAACTTATTCCCATTTGTAGTTATGATCATTATTATTCAGACTTTGCCATCATGGGTACTAAGACATACAGGAATTATCTTGAGTTGAAGTATCTCGTAACAGTTGACCAATATCTGAAGAAAATTTGGTGGAACCTCAGTTAATACCTAAAAGTCGGCGGAACTATTAGCTGTTCTTCAAGCTTACATCTGTGTTATTGTCCTTATCAGAAAAAATGTAACTCGAGTTACCGTATCATGAAATATAGATATATGAAGTGCAAACATCTATGTGTAGATATGATCCATCTCTCTATATTCCTATTACACTTTTCCTGATGAAGAATTTGTCTGAATCTCGACCATCTTCTGAGATTAACTGTAATTCCCACTAACTCCTCTTCTAAAGTATGCAGTATCTTTCACCTGGTTCACAATCGTGGCTTTCTGTAGGCAAGTTAAGGAAAGCAGTGTAGTTGCATCAAGAATGACCCAAAGGAGATAAGTACTGCAACCTTGTCCTTGTCACATATACGTCTTTCCAATACACAATACAGAACATAGCCAGCAAAACTTAGTAACGAACTGTACTGAAATATCCTATAAGAAAATATATCTTATACATTATTAAAACAGTTTTTTCGCCAAAACCGTTAAACGTGTTGGTTCCCATCATTGCCCTGAAACAAATCCCTTTATTAAACTGCTAACTTATTCAATATACCTTTCCCCCAGGAACATATTTGAACTGTCAACAGCATCACATGGAAGTCGCGAAGTTAAATTGAGTTAAAATGAGCTAGCGGATATTCCCTTTGCACCCCCTATCCTCCATTCATTCTACCCACTGCATATAATTCCAATTCTCCCAATAAACAGCGTCAAGGGATGAAATTCTCATTTCGCACCTCGGCAATTGCAATATGGAACACGTAGTAGAAATTCTGTTAATATTCACATTCATCAACAATTGTGGCAGCTATGAATTGGAAGTTATTTTACAGCATACCTTTTCAATCATTCCCCTCCTTTTCAATTCCAATTTTTCATTCTTAATCCAGTCTGAAAGTTTTTATTGTGAAACGTCGAAGTTTCTTTATTGTGTTTTAGGAATTCATAAAGGTCATAATAACTAATAGTCATCTTTATTACACTTTAATATAAGTAAATATAATTTGAGGCGGGATTAAATAGCTAATATTCCATCTAGCCCCTACTATGTTGTATATTAAATGACATACTTACATTCAAACCAAATAATGGTAGTACTGATTAAAAATGTGAATTGAAGAAGGAAGACGAAAGAAAAAATGTAAACGTAGCTTGGTACAATAACTATCTCAAGTGGCTTGACTGTGTACTTCCCTCACCTTCTCAGAAATAACAGTAAAATCCTAAAATTCCTAGAAGTTATTATGTTTTTAGAATTAAGCTTACGTTCCTTTCTATTCTGGTTTTTCCCTTTCACGGAACTCCATATTTATTTGGTTGCATTGTTTGTTTCATTTTTATCTGTTATTTCATGTTATTTGAATTTTTACTTCATTTTTTTTATGATTAGTCTTATATCATACATGTATGACCACAAGACAGTTAAGAAATATAATACAATACAATGTCAACGCCACTATACCGATTTTAAAAAAATTACCTACTACATGTCATACCATACCAACCCCGGAATTTCATCAAAATCAGTAGATTATCGGCTTGTAAGAATACTCGATACTCTTTTTAATAGGAAAAATAGTTCGAGTCCAGAAATAGTTTCTTCAAGGTTCAGATAGGTCTGTAAAATACAGACAATCACCAGAATCATTGTTTAAGGGATTATGGATAGCCCTATGCTCGGCCCTATATGAGTACAGAAACTTTTGGAGGTCCCTTTTTCACACCACCTCCATCAACTCATTTATCCTCTCCCTCAAAAGCACAAAATAATTAGCATTTCCTAAAACGCCTTAAAACGAAGTTTGGTGCAGTCCGGTAATTTTCATTTTTCTTTAAATGACCCCGGTACCACTACACCTACCCCATAGCATATTACATACAAAATTCCATCAAAATTGATGCAGCGATTACTGAGATTATGCAGGTAGAAGATTGGCGCCAAGCAAACACACAAGCAGACTGACCTACAGAAGAGTTCATAAATTACTAGTGCTGCTGCTGCTGCTGATAGTACCTTTTGTTTAATTCTTTCGGTAAATATTGTTAATTCTAAGTGTTTGGATTCTATTCTTCACCTAAAGAATGATGTAAGCTTTACGTTGATGTATCATACTAATCGGTCATGACCACATGTTATTAACAATGTACATTTAAAAACTTTTTAGAGGTTATGTCAAACTTGTTAGTTCTGAAAAGTATAGTTTATACCGAGTTTATACTTTTATTTTGTGGATTAATTCAGTTTTTTCAATATTTTTGCAGATATGGCGATGTGCTTTGTACCAGACTGTAAGCATTACAGTGAAAGGAAGACTTGTTCTTTATTTTGCTTTCCAAAAGACCATTAACAATTAAAATTGATTACTGCTCATATATTTCATAACTACTTACTTTTTTAGGGTTATATATGTCACAATCAATACTATGTAAGGAACAAAGTCAGTGTAGTTGAAGGAAACTGCCAAAATAATATAAAAAAGCAAAAACTCTTCTATGGCCATACACTGCACAAATCTGTTTGGAAACAGGTTAACGTACAAAGTCAGTTTTGACGTGACGTGACGTCACGACTAATTGAATCCATTCTGACAGCACGTATTGCTTCTCCGTAGTTAATGTTATTATCAACCAGGCTTGACTAAACTGAAGATTATACAACGGATGTCAATGTTAAGCCTAAGCTTAGCTAAGCTTAGGTTTAGTAAAGCTTGAGAAACCGGGATTTCTACAACGTCTGGTTTAAATTTCGTAGTTGCAATGAAAAATGAACCAAGCTCAGGATTAATGTTAATATCCGTTGTACAATCGTCGGCTTAGTTAAACTTGGTTGATAATAAAATTCGCTGCTGTTGGCACAAGTGCGTAATGCGTACCTACTGTATAATATAATAGCCATTTCTGGTTTATAACTCGTGACGGTTTGTGTCCAACTCGGACAACGGCCGTTTCTGTCTCTGTTCTTTTATTTACTTTCTTTGTTAAATTAGACACAAATCTTCAAAAATATAGCCTAATAACCGTTTTACATCAACAATCAATCTATTGTTTTAATTCGTGGATTCAGTTCGTGGTCAAAATTGACAAGTGTAAAACAGGAATTTGACGTCTAGTAAGTCAATTGATTTCATCTTGGATTTTTTCACTGATTTAGAAACTGTTCTAATCTGTGGTCAAGTTTGACGTAAAAAGGCCACAAAAAAATGCGAATTAAATAATCTTGAGAAAATCTCGAAATCGTATGACAGCAGCAGTGTTGGCAGCACTGTATGCTGTCACAAAATGCATGGTTTTATTCACAGATGTAAAACACAATCAGTTTGACCTTAAAGATGACCATGGGATGATTAATGAATAAATTCATGGAGAAAATGTCGATGTAAAACGGGTATAATAAAGTGACAAGCAATTATTTGAAGGCTACTGTTTGACACATCCTGTCATTTTTATTCAAATCACCGCTAAGGTCTGATTAACATCGGTTTACGTTAAGCTCGTATGAAGCTTGGAGTATGGTTCTAAGCCAGCATTAAATAATGGACGTTTTGCAACTTCCGCGGTTCAACGGCGGCTTACCTTGAACCGAAGCTTAAGGGGCCTGGATACACACATTTATACATACGTATTTGCCATGTAAAACACCGACTGAAAATTTCTCGCATAACTCACTCTATTTTCAAACTACATATATAATATTTCAGAAGGCGATAAGACCTTAATGAATAACAACTATTAATACTAAAAACTATTTTCGATTTTCTCAAAAAGTTTTTTAATGCGCAAAAACACTCGCAATGCAAAATCATACATTCTATAAATACCTGTAATTTAACAACCAAACACGATATCAAAAAAAGGCTAAATAGTTGCACAAGCGCAAGCTTTCTTCTTCAATTTGCTCTTTGGGTCGTTACTGTTAGTTTAAAGGTAACGTCAGGAGCTTGGAAATGCGAAATTCATTTTTATGGTGACCTTTGGTCCTCACCTTTGGACCTTTTGACTTTACCTGGATTTTTGGACTTATCTCTCCTCATCTTAGACACACACACTGGAGAAAGGGAACAGGCGACCACGCCTCCTCGCTAACACGGGAATACGTCTTTTCTTGGATTCACAATTTCACGCGCTATACCCTAGACCCTTAAGCTTACATTGTACAACCGGCTCGTGTTAATATCAGATTCAGTTAAAATAGAGTTACCTAGGTGAGGTTACCTAAATTACCTAAAAATTGCGTCCTCACTTTATTTGTCCAAATTGGGCAGCTACATGGATAACGTCCCCCACAGCAAGACCTAGGTTTCTTGTGACACCTCTAGAATATGGACACCGATGGACCCCACCGATATCAAAAAACCCATTGTTCCGCTTATAATGGATAAATGGTAGTTATACGGTATGTAAGTGTACCCTAACAGCAGCACTACACGTGAGAAGGGGTTGTTGCCGCCACCCTGCTCACCCCTGTGTAGATGTGTGTTTGTTGATTACAGTAGCCGTCACTCTGACGCACACAATGCACCTTTTCCCTCCCCATACTAATGCGCTTACTCAACAGGAAACGCCGCGCCGTCAAAACTAGCACAAAAAATTTCGGCCTAAGGGGATGGCTCCACACGGCTCACCTAACAAATCGCCATTTAAATGCATACGCTCGGGTATGGGTATGCTAAGTTAATTCGGTTATTGACTCTAGACATATGTTTCCACTGTCATTCTGTACCCTGTGTTCGGCTTAAATACAAACTACCATTACAGGGAGTAAGGTAACGTTGATCATACTAAATAGATAGTAGGTAGTAGATATGTTTATTATCAACAAGCTTAAACAAAATAATAGATAATAATACAATGCTAAAACAAAATAAAAGAACGAAAATGATATAATATGTTATTCACACGATTATTGTAAATGTAGTTTTTGAATGGCAGACACCTAGGCGGGTCATGCTAATTAAACTGCATCAAAAGGGGCTTCTACAACACTAGGAACCGCCATTAATATCTGGCACTGAGCTTTTTAGCGAAAAAACTTCATTACTATATCAAAACGGCAGTCTTGCTAAAATCACGTTTTAAGTCACCTGTCACTCTATTTAGTTAGCACGACAAAGAGACATTATAGCGCCTGCCACCTGCCAGTATGTTAGAACCCGCCTAGGTGTCTGCGATTCAAAGCTTACATTTATAATAATAATATAATAAAATGTGTCATTATAGTTCTTGCTAAAATATCGTGAATTTTCATAAAACTTTCAACTATTAAAATTTTGTAAAACGCACTCGGAACCGGACTAGCTGTATATCATTGAGTTTTCTAATAAAAAAGGTATATCCGTCAAAATATTAAAACAGCAGACTTGCTAAGTTCACGCTTTAGAAGCCACATTTGTCTATGCCGTCTATGTGTCTGCCGTTCAAAAACTAAATTTATAATAATATGAACAACCTATACGGTTCGGGTTCAGGGAACGAAACTCCAGATAAGGCTGCGAAGCAAGCTAGCAACAACACAACTGAAGATAAAGTCCCATTACGGTTAGAAGATGTAAAGCCATACATAAAACACGCACTTACTCGTATACCACAACTGCAACAGGACAACAACCACCATATTAATCAGCAAATGTATAAAAGTCTTACCCGCAAAGAACAAGTTTAGTAATAATAGCTAGACTACGCATAGGTCATACACGACTAACACATACTCACATCTTATTAAATACAAGGGCATCTAAATGTCAGACGTGTAGATGCCGACTTTCAGTCAGGCATATTTTATTTGATTGCCCTAAACACTTCACTCTTGCTAAAATAACCTTAATTTTCAACTTCTGAAATTTTATAAAACAAATTAGAAACCGGACTAGGTGTCTGCCATTGGGTTATTGTATAAGAAACGGTTTATACTAAAATGCATTAAAACGGGAGACTTGCGAAAGTGACGTTTCAGAATCCACTTGTTTGCGTTTTTGGACTCCAGCTCACGCCCAAAGGAATCGTCGCCCGAGATAGTGAATCCCCATTTCACCTACGGCATGTCCAAACATCAAAATGAAGTTTCATACTGATGGGTCACTGGATCGGACTAGTACAACCGGTCGCTCATTATATTACTCATTGCAAAAAATGTCTCGGTTTTGCGTATTGCGATATCAATTTCAAAAATTAGAGGCCCAAGATGAAAATGTATATAATATATGGATTCCCAAGTAATTACCTATATTTTCTTATTTCTCATTTGGATGCGGCAATACTGATAGCACAATTTAAACATTAGTCGTTTCGTATACAACAGTCGACAGCCCTAAAGCGACTAACACCAAACAAGTCTCGAGCCTTATGTATCGTATAAGATTATGTCAGCCATACTAACGACAAACTTATTTCTTTATTTAGATATATTTTTAACCTTTTTATTTCTGTTTATTTACTACTGTTACTAATTCGCATGAAGAAAGTTATCCTGACCTCATAAATAGGCCTGCACCATCTACCACAGAAGCAGCTAGGGTACTAAACAAACATAAAGATATATGTGTATAATAAATTTATAATTCTAAATTGAGGAGGAGTTAATAACATACGCTTCGCGGACGACACAGCAATCATGGCTGAATCTCTGGAAGACCTGCAATTACTGGTGGGCAGGGTCAACAACGAAAGCATTAAAATGGGACTTACAATAAATACTGTAAAAGCTAAATTTATGGTAGTCTCAAAAAACCCAGTCAATCAAGGTCAGCTGCTGATGCAAGGAAAAGCCATAGAGCGCGTAGAGAAACATAGATATCTAGGAACCTACATAACTTCAGACCGAGATCAAGATCAAGAAATAAAAACCAGAATTGAAATTGCGAGGCAGTCTTTCCTAAAATTTTGAACACTATTTAGCAACAAAAATCTATGCCTTAAACTAGGATTGAAGTTTATCGAGTGCTACGTATGGTCACAACTACTGTACGGAGTAGAAACTTGGACTCTCAAGGCTCGGACTATCAAAAAACTGGAGGCTTTTGAAATGTGCCTTTATCGCAGAATATTAAAAATACCCTGGACGGCTAGAGTTACCAACGAGGAGGTCTTGAGACGAATAGGACAAGAGAGGAAACTAATAATAACAATCAAACGGAGAAAAAAAATATACCTCGGCCATATTCTAAGGAATAACAAACACGAACTACTGCAGACTATCATGCAAGGACGAGTAGATGGAAAAAAGGGCATAGGAAGAAAAAAGAAATCCTGGCTGAGAAATATTAGAGAATGGACCGATATGAGTGTAGGAGAACTGTTCCACATTGCAAAAGACAAAGATGCATTCAGAGAAGTGGTCGTCAACCTCCGTTAGGAGACGGCACTAGAAGAAGAAGAAGAAGAAATTGAGGATACATATAAACAATGCCATGCATTATGAATAAATTATAACTAATAAACACTACCACTAAGGTATAACTTACATATAAATAAAATAGCACCCGAGAATGCTTTTCTCGTACAATTTTTTATAATATTATGTCAAGTAGAATACAGGTCAAACTAATTTAAGTGATGCTGTTTTCACACTGAAGTTTAAACCTGCAATGCGATATTTTGGCACAGCCAGATATCAAGCTCTAAACAGCACGAAACGAAACATTGCTTCAATTTATTATATGAGGCAGAAGTTGTAATTAAGGGGCATGAAACGAGTCTCTAGATGTCGCAGCCTCCCTTTTGTATCCCTTGCGCCATTCTATTTCGCTCCAAATTGCTGCTCCAAACTGTATTAATGGCCTCCGACTTTTTGTTATCCTGAACTTTCGAGCGTCGCGTTTACTGTCTCTATAATCGATGCTAAGTAGGATAGATACCAGTAGGATGATACCGTAAAAATGAATAATAGGCTCGCAGTGCTTAGTTAAGCTTTAAGATATGAAAATAAATGCATAATACAAATCTATAGGTTTATAATGTGACACTCATAAATCATGATCATGTTACATCAAATCATAGCATATTAGGCGGGTTCTCATGATTCAGTTTGACTGATTCAGTGAAATTGAACATACAATGAACGTGAGAACACCTTTTGAGTAAAACTGATCAGTGAGTTCGTGCTTTCAGTCAAAGTGAGAGCCAGTCCTACTTTTCATTCATTTCGACTGAATCAGTATTGAAATATGAATGCAAACGTCAAACTGACGTGTGAGAATCTTTTCCGTCATCATGAGAGTCATCAGTTTTGGCACTTCAAGGTTACGAATACGTCGTTTTCATGAACGCTTGAATGAGTTAAAATGATTCATGAAAACAACAATGAGAACGAACGCCGCTTTCATTAATAGTGAATCAGGCAAACTGATTCAGTGAAACTGAACTGTCAGAACCCGCCTTTACTGAAATTGATCGTGATTGAAATAAATATTTGTTAATATCAAGCTTAAAGTTCAAGGGCATCTACTTCGTCATCTGTGAAATTTTTTATAAACGTTGCTTTTTTTATTTTATTGAAGTGATGCCATACAACACCTTAAACAAAAATAATTGGGTGACAAGCCATCCATTGTTCCCACTGCATTCAAGTTTTGAAAGAGAAAAAAAGAATTGGCCAAAAGTGTGCAAAAAATGACTTAGGGTCGGTTTCTCAATATCCAGTTAAAGTGTCAGATAGGTATCTGCCAGTTAGCGTTGCTATGGATACAACTATGTCAGATAGGATTTACGTGACTTAGTAAGTTTAGCCTTCAATTGTTTAAACAATTTATCTAACAGTTGCTGTTACCTTGCAGATAAACATTTAACTGGACATTGAGAAACCGGTCCTTAGTGGTTGTTGTCAAGGTTAAGTAATACATTATTGCAATCTTAGACAAGGAAAGAGAGACTGCAATGCTGTGAAATGAATACTGTGTAACGTGAAACTTTTGTATACTTGTATTATATGGAGTTAGTACTAAGTGTCCCAAGAATTCCCGAAATTGTATCTTACAAATATATACAGGGTGTCCCACGACGATTAAGACAAGCATTATGTCGGAACTGGTCAGTAGTAGAGCATTATAATTTTGGGGATGTAAATTAGAGCAAATGTTGTGTCGTTTCTTGTTATTGCGTTACCCAATGAGGTATTTGTTTTTGGTAACATGACTTCCGATTCAAAATTATTAATGGGACACCCTGTATCTGAATGCCTTTTTACATTCCTCCCGATAAAACAATTCCAACAAACTATCACACTTGGGATCTAAAGTGATTAATTCAAGAACTACAGGTACTTAAAGGATTGCACCACTACCATATACCCTTATGCTAGTGTTCGTTTCGTTTGTTTTAATGGTAATGGTACAGTCCTTTAAGTACCTGTAGCTCTTGAATTAATCACTTTAGACCCCAAGTGTGTTTGTTGGAATTGTTTCATCGGGAGGAACACAGAAAGGCATTAATATACAGGGTGTCCCAATAAAATTTTGAATCGGATGTCACGTCATCAAAAACAAATACCTCATTGGATAACGCAATAATAGGAAAGACGCAACATTTGCTCTAATTTATATCCCCAAAATCATAGTACTGTACTGCTGTCCAGTTCCGATATATTGCTTGCCTTAATCGTCATGGGACACCCTGTATATCTAAAAATGCTCATAAGATTATATTTTTTCAAAACCGTTTTGTAGTTCCAAACATTTCACTCCATCTAATGTCTTTCCGCTTCCCACCTCCTAGTTGAGGACATTGTTGCATTCATGAAAAAATTGATTTTGAGTTTTTTGCCTTTGTATGATAATTAGGCCAATTACGTCGTAGAAAATATGGCGGATACATTTTTTATAGGGAGATCCATTGAATGTCTTGAAGAGCAAGTGATTGAAACGCGAACGAATTTAGCAGACCAAAGAAAGGCAACAGTAAAGTTAGGTTAACTAAATTTCAATGTGCATTTTCAACATGTTAATGCCAATACCTCATATAAGGCCTACCCTTCGTAAGGGCAGTATTTGTATTTTATAGTACAGATAAATGATTAAAAAAAATACATCCATTTCCGTCGAACTTTTTTCCTGACCGTATTCTTGTCTATCTGGCTGTCTGTCTCTCTGTCAATCGGTCCATTTACCTGTCATTTTTCTCCTCGAGTAACAGACGAAAACATGGAAAGTGATATGTTGTTTAAGCAATTGTCAAAAAAACATAAGTATCACAATTCTTCCAAACTTCGGTTCTAGGCATTTTTAGAGCTCTTGAATATTTTCAGTTTCCTTTGAGGTGGCTAAAATTGGAGTCTCATGATAAATGGAGGATGGACAACAGTAACATTCATAAAATAGTTTCTATTGTACTGTACACTACACGATTGATCCTGATGATATCCTATTCTTTTAAGATACATCCGAACATTGCTTCAATACTTGTGAAATCGTTTTGAAACACATTACACTTAGTTTTAAGCTCCTTTGTATCGAGTAATTTGCCCTTTTTGTTCGTACACTGTTTCGGGTTGTGTTTAATCGAGCGTAAGCTGTTCTGGCAGCAGGACTAGTTCTTGCTCGTCTATATCGATGTTTGTTGTTGTCTAGTGGCGTGTCTACAATCTGTACATCGCAAGTTTTTTTCCAAGGGATAAAGAAGGTGCTGGATGATCGCCGGACAATGGGATATTAACCGTTTCCTACGAGGATAGATCAGTATAAAGGGTGAGTCCTAAGTTGATATATTTTATTTGAACGGTGTGTAGAAGTCGTTAAATAAACAGCTTTTTGAAATAACATTTTTCAGAAGACTGAAAAATAATAATAACTACACAACAGAAAATGTAAGGTTGAGCTTGTGTATCAAGACTTACACCCAGTCTGTTTATTTTTTGTTTTTTGCTCTGATTTCTATCTTCTCTATTATACATTGCAACCTGTCCGGTAGTGGATAGTGCAGTAGTCACTTTCTGTTTATCGTTGTTAATTTTAAATTGGTAGATCCTAAAAGTGGGACATTATTATGAACGTATGAATGCAACATTTAGGATTTACCAATTTAGAATTAACTATAATAGGCTCAAACTGACTAGTGCACTAATTGACAGGTATACAGTGCCTAATCTATAAGACAAAAATCTGAGCCAAAAACTAAAAATAAATGAACTAGGTACGTCTAGACATACTCCTTTTCAATTCTGTATCTCCCTTACTTTTCAGTTTTCGGAAAAAAGTTATTTGAAGAAGTTGTTTATTTGAACGACTTCTAATCACAGTTAAAAGTATCAACTTAAGACTCACCCTGTATAATGAGACTAGCGCTATGATTTTTTTAAGAATAGAATTTTATAACAAATAAAATGAGACATAAAAGCCGTATTTTTAATGTCATTTCAGTCAAGCAGGCTTTGATTTAACATTTGACGTTAATGGTAGTGTTTTTAGTAATGATCAAAAAAATGCGTTACAAACTTAAACTTTTGAAATGATTAGAAGAGCATATCCAGATGATGTTTTAACACGGTACACTGTCTCAATCGGATACGAAGTTTAAAGACGGTTTAAAATTATTTAAAGATGAATATCGTCCCGGTCGCCACGAGCTGCGCGAACTGCCACAACAGTTGCAGAAATGAACGACAATAATTAACAGAGTTATCGGCGAATTGGCATCAAAAATTCTAGAAAAAAATGTCAAAACTAGAATTACAAAGTTCTTAGAAGGTAATGTTCTAATGGATATTCATCAGTATGGTTTCATATAGAACAGCAGGACATTGGCTGCCACATTTGATTTGGTGAATTATATATCGAAAGCCTTAGATGAAAAATATTTTGTAATCGCGGTATTTGTTGATTTAAAAAAAGCTTTTGACGTTGTCAGTATTGATAAGCTGCTGACAAAGCTGAATAACATTGGCATTAGAGGCACAGTACATAAGTTACTAAACTCATATCTCTGTGATCGAAGGCAATATGTAAAGCTTGGTGAGGTAGTGAGTGAACTATTGACTAATTCGTATGGAGTACCGCAGGGATCGGTTCTAGGTCCATTGTTGTACTCACTTTACGTTCTGAATTTGAAAGTAGCAAACTTGAAAGCCAGGTACTTTACATTTGCTGACGATACAGTACTAGTATACACAGCAAGGAATGAACTTGAACTCCAGGCTTTAATGAATCAAGACTTGGACAAATACCTGAAATGGTTATTTTATAATAATTTGAAAATCAATATTGATAAGACCAAATATATTTTATTTAAAAGGAAAAATACCATAGTTAATGAACTTCAGATTGCAATTGATAATATCATGTTGGAAAATGTCTCATCAATAAAATATTTGGGGTTGATAGTGGATGAAAGTTTAAATTGGCAACCACATCTAAATCATTTACTAAAAAAGTTACTCCGATGCTGCCCATAATATTTAAATGTCGATATTACTACACTAAGAAAACCAAATATAGCATTTATAACGCATTTTTGCTTGCACATTTGATGTAGTTAATTCCAATATGGGGAACTTCATTTCAAAATCTTCAAACTTTACAAAATAAGATTTTGAAAGTACTATTTAATTATAGCAAACTTACCAATACAATCACGTTATATACAGAACTAAAAGTTGCTCAGATGGATAAAATTTCAGAACTTGAACAATGTAAATTAATATTTAAAATAATTAATAGCAGGCAGAAGAATAACACTATCTATAATTTTGTAAATGAAATATATGATCATTTTACCACGTCACAAAACAATATATATCCGGTTTACAGTCGTACAAATATAGCTTTGAATTGTCCAGTGCAATCCGCGTCTAGAGCTTATGATAGGTTACCAGTTGAATGTTGAGATTAGATCTAAAATATGGTATAATAGCTTCTTGTACAAATTAAAACAACACCTAGACATGTATTTAGTTAATTAAGTAGTATGTAATATAATTAAGGACTCTAGTAGCAATCTAGTTAAAGAAACAGAATAAGCACTGTTGATAAGTTTATGTTTATAATTCTCGAGGCTAGAACCTTCGGTACTGTTTAGAGAATTGTTAAAGTTTATTGTTATATAATTATTTCCAGAAATAAACGATGTTTGAAAAAAGAGCTACCACTACTCAAAATATTACTCATGAGAATTCGAGTACCAGTGGTCGTGTCAAGATGCAATCCAAAAGTGACGTCCGCTGAACAAAAAGCAAGTCGAGTGGCAATATGTCATTGGAAAAGGTAGCTGTAACGTAATCAACAATTTCCAAATAATGCAATAATTATGTAATTCTGTATATATGGTATATGATACGTAAATATGTAATTATTACATGAATATGACGAAAGCTGGTTTTATCACTATGACCCTGAGTTAAAGTGTCAAAGTTTGCAGTAGAAGCCTAAAAGCAACCCAAGACCGCAGAAGGCAAGAACCGAGGCAAGAACCCTTAAAAGCGCTGGTAAAGTGATGCACCTGACTTTTTTAATAAATGTGGAGTTATCTACGGTCATGTTGTACGTAGATGATATACAGTAACTTTTCTTCGAGGACCCCTCAAGGCAAATTTGAAATAAAAATGGCCGCATAATCAAAGTTTCGGCTGGACACGCACATCAGCGCGTGGTCTGTTTACAAAAAATGGGCTAGTATCATGGGTTTGAAAACAATGATAAAATCATTATCATTAGTGTATACAAAAAAGGTGTACAGATGCATTTAGTTACTTTCTGCATCATTTTGTTGTCTCGTCAACTCCCAAAGTGCGGTATTGATTATGACGAAATTTTCACAAAACAAACTACTGCTTTGTGATTTGTCTTCCCGCAAGGGAGTGTCTTATGGGTTACACCTCTTGGCTGTGAAAGAAAGCTTTGTCTTGTGGATTGTTCAGTTCGTCGTCAAGTGAAGCCTTACAATTTTATAAATTTCCTGTCCCGAGTCGAAGCCTTTTTGGCTTTAGTTATAATGCGGTGAATGATTGATTCCGAGAATTTGGAAGGTTCTCACATTTTCGCATTAGTAAACACTCATCACACGTTGACATTTTTTTGTAGCACCCATAATGTGTGGAAAGTACTGAGCTAAGGCACTTGATGCAATTTTTTTCGGAAAGATACACAGACCATAACGATGATAGCAAATTAAAACCTTTGACTTTATACGATATTTAAATGACATTTTATACATATGTTCCATTCGCTTTTATACAACTAGCTCGGTTTGACTTGCCCAATTATTTTTTGTTCAAGCTTGTCACTGTGCTACTCCCGCCTTTGTTCATACTGAACCAATAGCAATCTTCCAAATTATGACTTGCAGGTTGTCTCCGTCAAATTCCATAAATATTATGAACAATGACAACCCGAAATGGTCGCGTTTAATCAGCAATTTGGACGAATATAGAAGCAGTACAATGGAAAATACGCGAGTTGGCTGTAAAACTAAAGCTAAAATGCACAACGGGCATGCCAGAGTGTATTATGTATAACGAAGCTAAGCTTTGCTGATGCTCGTTTGTTTGCAACGTTGCTGGCTTTTTGTTATTTTTGGGATGACAAATGTCTATGTACTTTGCTGATAGATTGGGCACATGGTTTACTCAATCCAGTAAATGTATAATGCCGGACTGTATGGCATGGTTTGAAATATTTTGGAAAATCAGCGATGTTGTGGTCTTCAGTGTATAAGTACAAGGGAAAGAGTACTGTAGTGCTATCAAAAATTTCAAAACTTCCAAGAATTTACAATAACGTAATTTTTATAATAGTAATTTAAACTAATACACTTTATATTGCCTATACAAAAAAATTGATACTTTGCAGTAACGTATCTGAAAATACAACGATGTTCGTCAGAAGAACCTGTTACAGTGCATACTTGAACTCTGTCATAATCAAATAATTTGAAAAATAAATAATTCTCCTTTTTTGGAGATCTTGGCATGGATGTTGTTGCAAAATTTCAACTAGCAGTCAGCTTTAGATATGTTCGCGATGGTAAGCCAATTGAAAATTTTTGGAAACGCTGAAATTTTGTATCACGAATCGCCACTGGGTGCTATTACATTGAAATAAACATGTTTGGGTTTTTTTACACATCCACGATTGAATGCAGACATTTTGTGTTTTTATTATTCTCATATATTATATATCCACTCTACTATATACAGGGTGTCCCACGACGATTAACACAAGCAATATGTCGCAACTGGGCAGTAGTAGAGAGTTATAATTTTGGGGGTTTGAATATTAGAGCAAATATGGTATCATTATTTGTCATTGTGTTACCCAATGAGGTATTTGTTTTTGATCACATGACGTCCGATACAAAATTTTTAATGGAACACCCTCTATATTTGTGTCTTTCTGTGTTCCTCCCAATAAAGCAATTCCAACAAACTAGCACACTTGGGATCTAAAGTGATTCATTCATGAGCTACAGGTACTTAAAGGATGGTACCACTATACTACTGATTATAACATGTACCCCTACAGTTAAATTACTTTGGTAGTGTTTCATAATGGTAGTGGTACAGTCTTTTAAGCACCTGTAGCTCTTGAATGAATCACTTTAGACCCCAAGTGTGCTAGTTTGTTGGAATTGTTTTATCAGGAGGAACATAAAAAGTCACAAATATACAGGGTGTCCCATTAAACATTTTTAATCGGACATCACGTGATCAAAAATAAACACACCATTGGGTGACATAACAATAAGAAAATATACTTTGTTTGCTCTAATTTACACCCCCAAAGTTATAATTCGCTACTACTGCCCAGTTATGATATATTGCTTGTCTTAGTCGTCGTGGGACACCAGGTATTATAATATTATTTAACGTTAATCTGATATCTTTTCTTTACAGGTGAGTCCACATCATAGTGATCTGAAAGGCCATTTCTACCGTATAAATGAACAACAACAAAATACAGGGTGAGTCGGGAGGAATGCACCAAACTTTAGTAATGTGTCTGTATACGTGAAAATATTGTAATAGGACGCCTATATTCTTATCCGATTCTAATTTTTTTCCAAGTTACGGCATAGCAACAAATAAACACATTTCGCATAATTCAATTTTCTTAATCACAGCGTTCTTCTAGTAAATGTTCAAAATTACCGCCAGTGAACTCTACCATTTTCTGCTTTACCTACGAAGACCACTTGTCGCCCTATCAATTAATTCACTTCTTTCTTCTATAGTATGAGACTGCAGTGATCTTAATTCATCGACTTAGTGCATCCTGTGTATCCTCTTTTATTTTTTATTTTGTATGATTCATTTCTGATCCAACCCCATAAACAATAATAAAGTATTGTGAGGTCTGGAGGTCTTGCAGGCCAATTAACAGGACCTCCCTGACCAGTACAAGTTCCTGGAAAACGGTCGTCCAAATGTTGCTTGATCTGAGGAGTGAAATGTCCAACCTGCTGATAGTACATTTTTTGCATTCTAATATTTACAAGAAGATCCTCCAACAGGCTCTTTGTAAATTATTTTGTAAAAAAATTTATTAGTTCGCCAATTAAGTAGCTACTAATTAAGTAATTGTCGACCATACCACTCCACACTTTCACAGACAACCTAAGTTATCAGTGCTTTCGACTGTCGCGTGGGGGTTTAAATTAGTCGTCTAAAAGCAGAATCTGACAAGTCCACAGAAACAAATTTTAGAGAAATCGAGAAAAACCGAATTCCGAATGTTGTGAGTGAAACGTCGGGTTTTGCATGTTAGGAACTCTGACATCTCATGCTTTGAGTGCTATTTTTGTGGAATCGATCGACATAAATGAAACACTTATCACTTTGGACTTTTTTACGGAATGTAAAGGAAACTAAACAAACACTGAGCTCAACGACAAACTATAAACATAACGCTAGATTCTCGGCTAGATATTAAAGAGGATATAGTTTAAAGCTTGCAAGGTTTAATTCTCAAAATCCAAATTTTCTGAAAAGCAAAATTCTTCAGAACTAGCAACAGCGTTAGCTTAGATGGGCCTTAACCTTATTTTCAGCTGTATTACCTTGACCGTACAATATTTTGGTCACCGATGGTCCTTAAATTGATGAATAATTAATCAAGCGAAAAATTATTTTACATAAAAATATCAAAAATGACCGTAAAATATTTTTTTACTGCGAACTGGGTTATTTTGGACAAAAAATTCAAGAGACAATTTTTGTTTACAATGAAATAGGCTATCGGAAATGAATTTTTAAACGGTAGACAAATAATAATGACAAAAAGTTGCATTCGAAATAAATTTTAAGGGTTGCGTTATCCACCTCTACAACCATGGGGTAAACCAAATAAATCACTGGCTAAGTGTATTTTTGGTAGTAGAATATGTCAGGTTAATTTAAATATTGTAACTTTTTTAGTGTTTGTGAAAAAAATTGTTAAACAAATTTTATCTAAACCCTTTAAGGGACTGTACCTTAACAAGGGATGCTCCAATGAAGTTTCTTTATATGAAAGATCCTATCTTCTTTTCGATAAGGAATCCCCCTTTAAATGTTCTACACTTATTTAGTTATACCCTGTATATTGTTCATGATAAGTGGTTAAAGCGATGGGATGAGATTATTGGACAAAATGGAGAGTCCTTCGGGGGATAGTTTTTGAATATTTTTAAATAAAGATTTTATTGTTACACTATAACACCAATCTTGCTATTTTCTGATACATTCTTCTATCAGATATTCTGTGCTATAATATCGTTATTAATGAGACAGGGGTATTTTAGTGCATCGAGAATTATATCACAGTACGCTGTGTATAAAACCAGATTGTGTGGGAGTCAATTAACTAGTTCCCATTTCTCCATTTACCTTATTTCGATCTAAAACTTAAGATAGGCATATCTTCTTCTTCCTCTTAGTGTGCCTATCCGTTCCGGACGTTGGAGATAAGCAAAGCAATTTGAACTTTACTTGCTGCAGCTCTGAAAAATCCTCGTGTGGACAGGGAGAACCAAGTTCTAAGGTTTTTCAGCCAGGACATTCTGCGCCTCCCGGGTCCTCTCCTTCCGAAGACCTTTCCCTGAAGTATCAGCTGGAGCAGACCGTATCTCTTTTGGTTCCTCATTATGTGGCCCAGGTATTCCAATTTTCGTTTTTTAATGATGCCCACAAGTTCGGTCTCTTTTTGAAGCCTTTCTAAAATTCTGTTGTTGGACACGTGGTCAACCCAGGAAATTATGAGAATTCGCCTGTATAGCCACATCTCAAAAGCCTCAATTTGCCTTGTGGACGCTTCCGTCAACGTCCAGTACTCAGCACCATACAAGAGCACAGACCAGACATAGCATTTGAGTAGTCGTAATTTGGTTTGTAAATTAAGATCTCTATTCCTGAACAGGTTTCCCATTCTAACGAAGGTGGCTCTTGCTTTCTCTATGCGGCATTTTATGTCTGTAGAGATAGGCATATAATAGCTTTAAAACGCATACTCCTTCAGAATAGAGAACTGATGATCAAATCTTTCCAGTCCAACATGGCGATACTCGATGAGTATAGAATGATCCCGGTATATTCGCTGCCATCTTCTCCAATGTCATGTTCCTTGTCAGATCTACGAAGCGAATTAATAAATGGATTTTAGGATTCCGGTCTCTGGCCTTTAAATTACAGCCATTCATAGAAGGCTTGCGGCTCGAATCCTGATTCCTGACACGGTGACGCAAAGCAACGCTCAGCCCTGAAATTTATCGCATAGACTACCACCACAATAAAACCTGTCTCCTCACGTAATGCTCACTTGCAGATTGCGCCAAGCGAGAGACTTCATGAATGAGATTGCATATATCTGTACGTGATTTATGTTCATAAACAAGTTCTTCTTCTTATAGTACTGTCTCTTCAGCGGAGGTTGGCAACCATCGTTTGGAATTCTTCTCTGTCTTGTACGGAATAGATGGTGTGTCATCATCATAGTCACAATGTCTTAACAGACGTGTTGTGAACTCGTAAAATGCATTAAGTCGGAGCTAGAGTATTGCCGACACGAATATTATCAATAGTTTTGAGCACTGTAGCTCGCCATCGTTCGCGATTTGTTGTCAGTTTAGTGGCGCTCTTGACACTCATAACCAGCAACTGTTTCGTCGTATCCACCCAGCGTGTAGGGGGACGGCCACGGCGCCGCCCACTCGGGGCATGACCCTGAACTACAAGTTTCTCCATATTATCGCTTCTGTGTATAAGTCCGAAGAATGTAAGCATTCTCGTCGACACAATGGAGGATAGTCTCTTTGGATTACCGACCTCATCCAGTATGGAGACGTTAGTTCGATGGGCGGTATAAGGAACTCTCAGCATTCTCCTCCATGTCCACATTTCAAAAGCGTCTATGCGAGCTCGATCTGCCTTTTTAACAGTCCAAGTTTCCGAGGCATACAAAAATATGGAGAACACAAGAGACCGAACCAGCGACATTTTTGTAGCTTTAGTGACGTTATGGTCACGCCATATTTTAGCAAGCTTTGTCATGGCCACACGTGCCTGTTGAATGCGCCGTCGAATCTCAGCTACCCGAATTATCGATCAAAGAACCGAGGTATATAAAACTTTGAACTACTTCACAACGGCCTATTGACTTTATTTCTCGATAATTATCATGCTCTCTATCTACGATCATAACCTTGATCTTATTGTGGTTAATACCTAGATGATGCAGATCTTCGGAGGTTGAAATCTAGAAATCCCCCGTTACCATTTGCAGAACGGCTCTTGCGGGATGGCTTCCAAGTTGATGAGCACTGGAGAAGGGATTGGGAAGTCCAGAAGCCGGTACAGGCTCCACCAACTATGGACCCCACTTTAACCCTGCCAGGAATGGAATTGCCTCGCCATACATGGAAAACCCTTAATCGAGTCAGAACGTCGCATGGCATCTGTCGTGACTCGTTCTTTAAATGGGGGATATCTGAATCACCGTCCTGTGACTGTGCAGAGCCCCGGCAGACTGTTCAGCATATTGTCACCGAATGCCCGATTAGCGCATATGCTGGACAACAGTCGGACTTCTTCGAAGCCTCGAAGTCTGTAGTTGACTGGATAAATGGTCTTAATTTTAAAATCTAAAAACTATTTATTTTTGTTTGTTTTAAATTTAATATTTGTATTTTATTATATTGTTTAAGACTTATTACCAATTAATCCATGTAGCCATACGCTAAATAAATAAATAACCAAGCCCATACTCTGCACTACGCTGTTCTAAGATGTTTAATAGAGCTACTAGTTCTTCCTGAGAAGCTGCAATAAGGGTTGTATCGTCAGCAAATCTTAAGTTGGATATTTTGCTTCCGCCAATAGTTACACCGCCATTCCAGTTGTCTAATACCTGTCTCATCACAAATTCAGAGTAAATGTTAAACAACATCGGAGATAATACACATCCCTGACGAACTCCTTTTCTGGTTGCAGTTTGACTAGACAGGTTACCATCAATTCTTACACGAGCCGAATTAGACTCGTAGAGTTGCTGTATGAGAAACACTAGGTGATAAGGAACTCCCATAGAGATGAGGATTTCCCACAGCTTAGGCCACTTTACGTTATCAAACGCCTCAGAATAGTCCACAAAGTAGATAAAAACCGGAAAATAATGCTCTCTGGCTTTTTCAATAATTTGTCTTAAGTTTAAGATCTGTTCACGCGTACCGCGTCCTTTCACGAAACCTGCCTGCGCCTGAGAAATTTGCCAGCCAATAAAACCTTCCAAACGAGATTGTAAAATATACAGTAGAACCTTACTTGCATGAGAGATTAACGAAAGTAGGCGATAATTGTCTGGATTTGTTGGAGATCCCTTTTTATGAAGTGGAACAAAAATTGACCATTCATCTGGCCAAACACTGGAGGACCAGGCACTCTTACAAATATTATGTAAAAGGGAGATGCCGTCGTCACCCAAGCATTTCAACGTTTCAGCAGAAATAACATCAATGCCTGTAGCTTTGTTAGTTTTTAGCTTGTTGAGGGCATGTTCCACTTCAGACAAAAGAATATGTGTAGGCCTCTCGTATACAATAAACCATTGACGTAACTTCCGAAGCCAAGAGAAATTTTTACGCCCGATCCCTCGTTGTCCCTCTATGTAGCCCTCAACGATCAGTTGTAAAAAATCGAACTTGCTGTTTTTAAAAACATGGCCGATTTGTGCTGCTTTTCTCCGTTCCATTGTGGTTAAAAGTTTATGTCATTATTCATTCTTTGTGGTGTCCTGTTTGTTACTCTCTCGGACTAGAATATCCTCAATATGCATCTGTATAGCCACATCTCAAAAGAATCCAAACGTGACATTACTTCTAATGTCCATCTCTCAACTCCGTATAATAATGTGGACAGTACATAGCATTTTGTTGCTCGGCATCGAGTAGACAGACTTATGTACGACATCGTTCCAACACAAAATCTTCGAAAAGACAATGCACACTTGAACTTATTTTCTTTTTTTTTTATCCATAGTAGTAGAAATAGTAATAATTTATTGGTTTATATTACACATATGTGTTTACACAGATCAAGGCGGACAAGACATGATAAAAATATAAATACATCAAACGAAGTAAATACACATATGACAAACATATACATATGACAGAAGTAAACGGGTATATAAATTAAATAAACTACACTATATCACAAAAATTATCGGCAAGAAATTCATCAGTGCTAAAACACGCCATTTTGCCAATTAAGTTTTTATTTTTTTGAAAAGTACTCAAATGAAGTGACTTTATCTTATTAGGTAATTTATTGAAAAATCTAATGCCATGATAATTCAGCCCATTTCTGCTTCTAGGAAGTCAGTGATGGTCAGGACAGATGTTATTTCGGTGGAGTGTTTCATAATTATGGATATCATTATGTGTTGTATAGATGCTACAATTTTTCTTTACATATAAAAGGCAGCTTAGAATATATATACCTACAGGGTAAAGTTAAAATATTATTAATGTACAACAGAAATAGTAGTGGTCCCAAAACCGAACCCTGGGGAACGCCATGGATAACCACTCCCATGTCAGACATACAGCAATCATATTTGACCAATTGTTTCCTATTTGTCAAATATGACGTTATTTATTGTATCCTCATCATAGTCACAATGTCTTAACAGACATGTTGTGAACTCAGCAGGCGCCACATATGCGGCATTCGGCGAGCAACGATTATATTCTATTCGGCTAAAGCCAGCGCCACATATGCGGGTATTTGCCGAATATCAATATTCGCCGTTTTTTCAACCTTGCTCGCCGAATAGCGAGCACGTATCGCCCTTTAGCCGAATAGCATATAATCGGGGTTCGTTGCTCGCCGAATACCGCATACGTGGCGCGGCTTTAGGGCGATACGTGCTTGCTATTGCGAGTAAGGTTGAAAAAACGGCGCATATTGATATTTGGCAAATACCTGCATATGTGGCGCCGGCTTTACGCAATGGTCGACGCGACCTCGAAAAGTCCAAGGTCGTCAAAATGTCCTGAATCGTTTCATTCCAGTTGTGCTGGTGGTTTACTTTTTATGCTGTGCTTTTACTGGAAAAGCGTTGTTGCAGTACCTCAGTAATTACTACAAAAACAATTTTGAAATAACGAGATCTTACTAGATTTTGCGCGTACAATTCATTGGAATAAAAATTAATTGAGCATTTCGCTTAAAATAACAAAATTATGACGTGAGTAGAGGTTTTTTCCTAGTTGATAGGATCCAGTGACAGCACTAGTTGACAGGTAGTATTTAGCTACCTTCTCACTAGGGTAGCTAAGCTGAACAACCAGAAGTATCATTCCACGCAGCCCTAAAAGCTTTTGGGTGTGCTCTTTCAACAGTGTTGTCATAGCTCCGAAATCACGGCACAAAGAGACAGTTAACCATTATTTTGTTGCCGATAGATATACTCAGGAGTGCAATCCAATTCAAACATTCCAACAAAGGCTCTGAAGCACTAATGATTTATAAAGCTAGCGTACAAAAGAAATAGCGATGTTTCAGCTTCAAAATGCTCCGATATACAAATCAACCTTTCAAACTTCAAATCATTGATGCAGCAACTTAAAGGTGGCCTTATTAAAATTCTGCCGTGCTCGACAAACATTAACAAGTTGTAAGCAGTATTCCGGCTGATTTACTGACAAACTTCTGAACGCGGCAGCATTTAGAGCACAAAAAGCATTTTTATTATTTTTCAGCTGCAGCTGCATACATTTGCTGCGCGACTCCTAAAAGCTTCGGGTCTAAACAAGTTGGCAATTGCCAGAAGTTGCAACAGCTCTGAGAGTTCCTCGACGCAAGCAGACGATGTCGTTATGAATGACAATCACGTTTCTGGCCGTCCTAATATTCGAAAGTAGTTTGTAGAAGGTTGTTATGCATAAATGGACGGCATTACAGTCACAGGATTGCTGTAATTGGCCGTTAGTTGTAGAACTCCACTTGCGCTCGTAAAATTAAAGGCTACATGGTCGCCGTATAGCTTTGAAGCAACACTAAATGAGAAAAGGAGCGATTTTGTTTGATTTGCCATTACCTTCGGGTACCAGATGGCACAGCGGCAGATGTTTTCTGTCTGCTCTCTCATGCTTCACATGCCTGGTAGACATGAAAATTCTGATCCTCTCTGTCTCCGTTAATCGACCTATGGCGCACTGATGATCGCTAATAAGCGTTAAACAGCTATCTGCGTACTGGTGGATTGACGGAGATATAGAGCAACCCTCGTATATCGGCTCTCGTATGCAGTAGCATATAGAACCGCGCTCTTCTGTCCGGCCAAGCGGGCGCGCCGTGGTGTTCCACCAAAAAGTCTGCTGCTGTTTAGCAGCGGTTTTCTTTGGTTTGCCGTGACCTTCGGGTACCACATGGCGCACCGGCAGTTGTTTTCTGTCGCCTGCTCTCTCATGCTTCACATGTCTGGTAGACATGAAAGTTCTGATACTCTCTATCTCCGTCAATTGACCTATGGCGCACTGATGATCGCTAATAAGCGTGAAACAGCTATCTGCGTACTGGTGGGTTGACAGAGATATAGAGCAACCCTCGTATATCGTATATATAGCATATAGAACCGCGCTCTTCTGGTCGGCCAAGCGGACGCGCCGCGGCGTTCCACCAAAAAGTCTGCTGCTGTTTGGCAGCGATTTTCTTTGGTTTGCTGTGACCTTCAGGTACCAGATGTCTGTCGCATGCTCTAAATGAGATAAGTTCAAGATATTAACAGAAAGCTCGAAATCAACGAAGGTCTTTGATACAGTTAAATATAGTACATCAATTTTAGTGTTAAACAAGTACGTTAGTCTAAGGTTTGAGTCAATGACTACGTGCATGGAAGCATGTTTGGTGGTTGTTGACTCGAATAATCTGAATACATCACCTTACGCCCCTTATGGCTACTCTGCAGTATATACCGCTGGCAAATAAAAACCTAACACCTAGAAAACACTAACAGCTGTTCATTCAGACTATATTTACCTACATGGTACCTCCATAAGCCTATACGCGTAAAAACAAACAATGGCTTTTTGTCGATCCAAAAACTTTGGTATCTGTTACAAATGTGGCGAGAGATTAGTTGGATGATCTAAAAGATGACAGTCCCAGTTTACGCAGTTAATTGTCTAGGGTATAGCGCGCGAAATTGAGAATCCAAGAAAATATGTATTGCCGTGTTAGCGAGGAGGCGTGGCATCTAGTGCTTCCATTCCATTGAAACTATCGTCGGCATCGTTAGACTGGTGCCAACAACACCGACAAAGGTGTGCTGAGTGGCATCAGACAGCCTACTCCGACAAGTGCAGATTTTGTCTGGGGCACACGATGGACGCCAACGCGTTCGACGATAACGGGGTGAACCACGTGACCCCCAGTTTGTAGTGTATGTAGCGCCATGTATGCGTATTGTTTTGAGCGCTTTAAGTGCCACTGCATTTAACATCCAGCACATAACGTTGTGCCGTGGCACGATGACGGCACAACGCTATGTGGATGAGGCATTAGAATCAGTTGCCATTCCATATGACCAAGGCCTCGATGAGAGTTTTTTCCACCAAGACAATCGCGCCTTATATTGCAAGGGTGTCGAAGAGGTTCTTTTAGGAAGCTGAGGTCAGGGTGCCCTCTGGCCTTCACAATCACCCAATTTATCGCCAACTGAATTAGATGATCGCTACATTCGCGCTTTATTCAATCCTCCGAGCACGCTGGACGCATCCTCTTAAGGATATCAAAATCTAAAGAGCAATCGCAAAAGCTATCTATCCACTGCACTAAGATGTTTTGTAACGTATTACTGTCTAATATTTTGAGTTTTCGTTTTGGAATAAATAAACTTTGTTAGTGTTTGCTGAACAATTGTGTGATCAAGCATGTATCAAAAACCTATAAGCCCACAGTTGCCGTTTTCATTGAAGGCAGTGAGAACGAGTTTTAGTTTTTTTAGTATTGCTACGCTGTCACTGACACGATTTCTGACAACCATACGCGTTTTCCATCCTCACCGCGGTAGTAATACTGTGTCACAATTTCATGAGAATAATTTTTTTTTATACGGATTTATAAAAAATATCCTTTAGTTTTAAAATCGGCTATAGAAAAAGCCTGATAAATCTACTTGATAATTATGCATCACGCCTACAAAATTATTTCCTCAGCATACTTGACTTTATTATCTCGATGATTTAGGATTTTGACTTTATCAAATTGTATCATCACCTTATAATTTAGTTGTTCGTTAAATAAAAAACAAATTCGATAGTACTGTTTCAAAATAAATAAATTTTAGTACACATAAATACATAAATTTTAGTACACACAAAATAAATAAATTTTAGTACACATAGATACATACAATAGAAGCTATTTTTTAATTTTGTCGAAAATTGAAATATCTCGGAAACTGATGGACGTCGGTACAACAAGTGCTATATAAAGATGAAAGAGCAAATCAAAAGCAATTCCTTGGGACAATAAAATATTGGGTGTTACATTTAAAAAAAGAGAGAAAATCTGGATTTTTCATTCTACATTACCCTGTATACGAATATGCGTCGCGGGCTTTTTATAGTCGATTTTAAAACTAGAGGACATTTTTAATCTTTTCGTGTAAAAAAATTATTTTTAATTCACTACTTTTTGATATACAGCACGTTCATTTGACCGCGATTTAGATACAAAAATGGTCATAACTTTTGAAATACCCTGTATAATATAACACTACTCTATATTGGAAGAACGGAAATCATTAGTAAAATTTAAATATGGAATAATATATAGGGTGTCTCATTTAAAAAAATTCATGTTTGCATCACCACGTAGTTATGGATCACCCTGTATAAATCTAAATATTTTCTGAAAAAGAAGCATATCCGTGGCTACAACTTTTATATACAACTTTTTTCGCTATCTCCTACAATAGTGGAGTTATCGACCGAGCCGGTACTAAAAACTCACCCTGTATGACTTAAATACGTTATGTTGCTTGTACCTAGTTCCGGGTGACATCAACTTCCGATCAATATCGAAAATTCCAAATAAAATCTTTGAAAAGTAATTTCAGCATAAAAGGGTGTCAACGCGGCTGGTTGACATGACGCCGACCTATTTTTAATAAACGTTTCCATTTGCCTCGTAGACGACAAAGAGCGACAACTTGGAAGGAAATTATGGAAAGCGCGGCTACGGCACACAAAAGACGGCACAATTAATCTTTCTGTTAGATGGAGCAAGGACGTCTCCTTCGACTTCTGGAAAATTATTTGCTTGTATAAGGAAATTGAAGGACGACGTCGATTTTCTTTCTTACGCTTATAAACGGTGAGGCAGGTACTGTAATGTTAAATCGCGACATTACCGCTGTAGTCCAATAGGGGAACCGAATAATTTATTAAGATAGCTTTCGATACTTTGAAAACTAATGCTAGATCGTAGAAAATTTATTATTGAAGTAATCAAGGCTAACAAAGAAGTCTCACGTTGGCTTACCAACAGTGGAAATGGGGGGTCACCCCATAGACGAGTTACCCTCCGTCAAGCTTTTGGGGATCAACATCAACAACATGTCCTGGCACGACCACGTCGTCAGTATTGCTAAAACGGCATCCCAGAAGCTTGGAGTTTTGTTCCGCTGTAGGAAGCTGTACACACCAGAGCAACTACTGCTGCTCTACAAGGCACAGATTCGACCATCGCTGGAGTATTGCTCCCATGTGTGCGGATGCGCTCCAAAGCACTCTGTAAAGCTTCTAGACACTATCCAGAAGAGAGAAATTAGACTAATGAATACGCCTAACCTCACAAAGGACCTCCACAGCCTGGAACATCGAAGAAGGGTGGCTGACCTCTCCCTGTTCTACAGATTCTATCACGGAAGATGTTTGAGTGAGCTCTCCCAGGTAGTAACAGCAAAGGCCGTTCGAA
Source organism: Callosobruchus maculatus (assembly GCA_951848785.1). Lineage (NCBI taxonomy): Eukaryota > Metazoa > Arthropoda > Insecta > Coleoptera > Chrysomelidae > Callosobruchus > Callosobruchus maculatus. The sequence continues at coordinate 185,806 of CATOUR010000042.1, read as the reverse complement.
CGAGCAACACTAGAGAGGCTCTAAGAGCTCATCCTTACCAGGTCGAGGTCTCTACTCCACGAACCGGTCTCCTCCAGCATTCCTTCCTTTGGAGAACTTCGACGCTGTGGAATGAGCTGCCGGAGAATTTGTTTCCCGCCGGCTACAACCTGCAGTGTTTCAAATCTAACGTGCACCGACACTTATCCTCTCGCAGCGCTCCTACAGCGCCGTAGGCTTTCAGCCGTTGCGGGAGGTTGACCATAAAAAAAACATAATTTCCTGGCCTCCAACTTGTACTGCAAATGGAAACATATTTTCGGACACAATGAATTTCTCAGATGCTGTTCGACGTAACCACCCGAAAATTTGTACTTATATTTCAAAATGCCACCAAACTTTATGCATGTTGAATCGATTTTGTGAAGTCAATAAGAAGCACAGTTTTGTCAGAAAACGTCAAAAACCCTTTCCATTCCCCCCATCCACCGCATCTCACTCTCCCAATGATTTGGACCCGGATATAATTTGGTAACATTTAATATCTACTGCCCTTTAATTTTGCTTCTGAGCAAGTGGCAACTTTTAACCCATCAAATGTTAACCTGATTGGACTACTTATGTTTTACTTCCCATACCGATATTTTTCAAAAACGCAAATTGGAATACCTGGGTCACATAATGAGGAACCAAAAGAGATACGGTCTGCTCCAGCTGATACTTCAGGTCTTCGGAAGGAGAGGACCCGGTAGGCGCAGAATCTCCAGGCTGAAAAACCTTAGAACTTGGTTCTCCCTGTCCACACGAGGATTGTTCAGAGCTGCAGCAAGTAAAGTTCAAATTGCTTTGCTTATCGCCAACGTCCGGAACGGATAGGCACACTAAGAAGAAGAAGAAGATATGCCTATCTTAAGTTTTAGATCGAAATAAGATAAATGGTGAAATGGAAGCTAGTTAGTTGGCTCCCACTTAATCTGGTCTTTTGCACAGCGTACTGTGATATAATTCTCGATGCACTAAAATACCTCTGTCTCATTAATAACGATATAGCACAGAATATCTGATAGAAGAATGTATCAAAAATAGCAAGATTGGTGTTATAGTGTAACAATAAAATCTTTATTTATTATATGCTTTGCTTATCGCCAACGTCCGGAAAGGATAGGCACACTCGAAAGAAGAAGACCGATAGGTGAGGAGAGTACTGAGATCACAGAAATTCTCTATTTTGAAATAATACGCTTTTTGGGCATTTTATGATGTCTACATAACGAAAACCCACATTAGTCATTTCCGTCGGTTTGTTTATCTGTCTGTTGGTCTGATCATAAATTGGTCTGTCTGTCTGTCGGTTTGTCTGTCTATTGGCATTTTGCTTGCCACCTAATCTCAGTAATCGCTGTATGGATTGTGATGAAATTTGGCTAGCGATATGCGGTAGGGACATAGTAGGTAATGCAGATATAATATTGGAAAACGGTGATCGGGCGACGGAGTAATTAGTAAAACCCAAAAAAAATCAAATACTTCTCAAACATCGTTTTTAGACATTTTGGGGGTTCCTGATAATGTTCTACTTTTGTTTTGATGGGGGTCAAATTGGGTGGTCGGGTTGTGGTGGATTGAAAAACTGAAAAAATTGTATTATTCATAATAGGCTATCCGTTGACCTGTGAAAGAAAGAGCTAGCGGTATCACCGTAATATACGTGGAAAGTATTGAGTCAATCAACCTGTCTTCATGTTGTGTCTATCTAGCAGCCTTTCGTGCTCTGTATAAATATATTACTAAATTAGGAGTGCTGTAGGGCTCCAATTTGGGGTCTCTGCTGTTCGCCTTCTGCGTAGATGGTCTTACAGAATTAATAAACTGTAACTTGTTACTTTCCAATGATTATCATGCCTCAAGGAATAATACTTAGCTTACCTAACAGAAAGTGGGTTAGGTTGAAAGTGAGTGGTGCGATTATGCCTCCTTCCACTGCGACTCTATTGTGTCTATTATGGCTTATAAGTGTTTAGAGTTCACCATACAATCCACACCTCTTAACGAAGGCAATGGTTGTGATTGGTGAAACTCTCTTGAAGTCAAAGGATTCTAGTTCGGAAGTCCAAAAGTCTGGAACCTAGCTCTTTTCAGACAAGAGCACAGAATATGCTCCGCTGCTTCGTCCTCCACATAGCAGAAGCGACAGTCTGTAGTTCGTTCAAGACCCAACTTCCGCAGGTGGTTCCTCAGATGACAATGTCCCGTCAACAGACCAATCATAATGCGGAGATCATTCCTGTTCCATTCTATAGCTTCGTTATGGTTTTGAGCATCAAAGCAGTCCTGGGACAGTTCACGGATTGCGCAGAACTAAATGCGCAGCAGCTCAGTCTCAGAATGATTCTATAACCGTCCTAGAATGATTCAGTATGTACATAAACGAGAACAGCGTATCACCCTAGCTTTGGTTGTTTTATGCTTTTCGCATAATTCCTAGCTCTATGTCTTCTGTCATGCTATGATGTCTTTTGACATTTTGTTGTGTTTGATGTCTTGGCGGTTTAATTTTAAAAACATTGCTTTGAGACAATACAAAATAGAGCATACCTGTTAGTATCACAATATAGACCTATTACTTAAATTTAATTCCTCAATTTAGTTTTAGTGGGAGATTTATCTGTCCGTATCACTAGATGATGATGATGATGAAGTTGATAATAAAAGTTCCATTATGATGATATATAATTGAATTTTCAGAATTTCAGATATATATTAAACAGTCCACAGTTCATAATCTAAAATTTAGAACAGTTAAGCAAAAGTCACAAGTCGCAACGGACCATAAAACGCAAAGCAAACAGCAAAATGCGCTCGCATTTCAGTTCTGAAACAATCCTAAACCGATTCTTGCTCCTAAGCAGGGACTGGTTTCGGATGATTCTCGAACTATCCTAGAACCGACCGAGAAAAACCAGAACACAGGACTCGCAGTTCGTAAATAGTTCTTATGGAACCAGAACAGCAAATTATCAATGCGCATGCCCAGGACAGTTCACGGACGGTTCATCTTGGAACCAGAACAAAGCTTATGATTTCCGGTGGGCCTGCCAAGAAGGGTATCGTATGAGCGCCTTCGAGTGCAGTAGCCCTGGTGTATCTCGCCAGTGCAGCAGTGCTTTTCTCTCTACCCAATCTTAGATGGTTTTCTCAGCGGTGCATTTCGCAATGCCCGCAAACGGTTCTTGTCTAATGAACACAGATTCGGTTGATATTGATATAAATCTACGTGAATCAAAAATTTGGGCGTCATCAGTTATAAGCTCAATTTACCGTCTACAGTATACTTTCCGGCCACAGGACTTCGCTGTGAGAAATTGTAGCGCCCTGAAGCATTAATAGGCTTGAATACAAAATATTCTGCTGGGATACGTATCATTATCTTGGGACTCATTATGAAATGGAAGTTTCTTTAGTCTTCGGAAGTTATGGCACAACTACATTTAATGACTTTTTAAATCTCGTAGATTTAAAGCAGTTATATTGTATACCAGCGCGAACCAACGAATTCGTATATGTTAGAAGAAGTAAACAAGGATTTTGGTTATCCTGCAATCCCAAAGCGGCAGCTTGATGATGCTGGCACACTGACTGCTGAATTGCTGATAAACCCGCATACCCTTTGTATTCCCATGACGAGTTGTTAGCAGGCAAACAACCCTGAAAATAACATCAATGATTAGTGGAATGATATTTTTTTTAATTATGTTGTTGGCTCTGATCTAAGATCAACTGGCCAGTTGTGTCTTGGATGGACATCTACTTTTTCTTAATAACTGCGGACATTGTTTTATATTAGTTATAACTGAAAGTAACAGTGTTATTTTTAGTTTTTGTGTGCAAAGGTTATATAATAGTTTGTAGACACAGTTGTTTTCACTAGCAGGTAACGGACAATAGTTTAACAATCTGTGTGTGATACAGATCTGTTACCTCATTACTGATCAATTGGAGTGGCATAATATAAATAGCAACTTCGTTGCTAATAACAAGGTGATCTTGCAAACACATGCACGCCTGTTAGAGCATGAGCGTTGCTTTTTCTAACCTATTCAAATTCGTTAGCGTGAACGAATTTATCTTTAAAATCTCCCATATCCTTCAACTGTGAATAATATTATGGTTTGTTGTTTTGTTTAATATGAAATTATTTCTTTACCGTGAAGCGTATTTTTATTTTGCTGTGGAGTTGTTTACGTGCTACATCGGACTTCAAAAACTACAAAAATGGTGCAACTGGCATAACTATAACGAACTAGAGGATATGAGTTTAGCGTTCGATGAATGTGGTTAAAATTCCTCTCAGACTTCGTGAGTGTTTGCTACTCATTTCACTAGCCGTACCCTGTTGATTTGTCTATCTCGGTTACAGAGCTAGATGATATTTATATTCACATTATGGGGGACAGGCTTGACGATCTAGATAACCTTGACCAAATTGCGAATTTCGAATCATATCTTCAAGACTCATATGACAGGACCGCACTTAAAACTTCGCAGCGAACTAGTAGTAAGTGTTTTTTACCACTTTTTATTCTTCTTCTGCTGTTGAGTCACCGTAGATTAGCTTTGTCTTTTCAATGGCAGTTGTTTCTGAGAAGAAAGGTCCCCACTTTGAAAACACCCTGTATTGAAGAGCATGGGGCAGAGCATGGATCCCTGTCTGACTCAGGGCTGAGAAAACCAGCCCTGTTAAGGTGTTTAACTGGTACATTTTTAATAATCTATATTGAAGTTGCATGCTGTTTCTGAAATTCAGTTTCGTAGTCAGTCATAAAAACTGAATTCTAATACTTCGATTTTGTCACAGAAGGCGCATATTATTGTAACAATTAAACTGGTTTAAGTACCACTACTTTCAATTAAATAGTTTAATAGTAATGATTAACGAGAGGTACTATTAAAATAAATCAGTAACTGTCGTTATGAATATTCCTGTCGTAGACATTTCAGGTTACAATGACAATTAAACTGGTTGACGTACTGCTAAATTCCCAATTAAACATTTTAATTGCAAGATTTAAAGGATATTACAGCTGTGATAAGTCACGAAATACGCATAACGGTCGTTCCCCGAGATGGGGGATATTTACCATGCTCCATCTCTTTTCTTCTTTGTAGAGGGCAAGCGAGTGCGATAGAGATAGATGCCTTCACTGTTGTTTTACATTTCAGTATTTCAGTTAGTCGTTAGTGGTTATAGCGCGGTTACAGGTGTGTGGTGCATTCGCTGTTCGGTTTTAATATCACATACTATTTTGTGTTCCTAAAAGTCTTATGCGTGCTTGTGTGTGGAACAGAATAAGTACCTACATGGGAAAATATGGATTGGGACTACAGGAGTCGTACATTTCCGATAACTTTGCTGTAAGGTCAAAATAGGTAACAGTTTCCCAATGACATTATGTATTCATAGGTGTGATAGACGTTTTATGTGCAATACTAACTTTTTTGTTATGATAAACTCAATATTTCAATTTTTGTTATATTGATTACTAATTATTTCACCAGGAATAAAGATTAATTTGAATCTATTTGCTTTTTTTAATCCCTCTAATTGAGTATAGAAATTACCCGTATTCAATTAAGAAATAAATCAGTATTAGTATTAAAGTTTTTCATTATATAAAAGAATGTCACATAAATAAATAAAGTAACCGTAATAAACAATCCTGTTAAATTGAGGGTATTAAACTTGGAGACGTGGTCCAATTGTAACTATTAAACTAAGCTACAGTCACAGTGACTTTTTTGTGACAACCACTGATGTGATATTGCTCGCTACCATAATTAATTCTAAACAGAATTCAGTATTCAATTACAGCAATTAAACAGCTTAATTGTCACGTATTTTGATGTAAAATTTAATTGCGGTATTTAAACTTTTAATCGTAGCGATTAAAGTTTTCTCTCAGTGCATAGATACAGCTCTTGTGTGGGTACCTTTTAATCTTATTGAGGCTACTTGGTGTTCGTATAAATCCTATACAATCTTTGGATCCTGTGAGTCAATAACTTTGCTTTCTAGTATTTTCAGTATAAGAGAAGTAATGTCAGTAGTATAGATATGCCGATTCCGATCCTCCTGAGGTCATTTGAAGGTCATTTAAATGGGGTGTGGATAACCTTGGGATGTGACGTGGGCTTTTCTTATAGGTGCCGATTCTGATCCTCCCTGAAGGTAATTTTGTAACGTTGTGTTTCCAAATGTATCTGAAGGGCTTTTTTAAGTGGGGTGTTGGGTAACCTTGAGTTTTTTTCGGTTTACGTTGTGCCTATAGATACTGACTTTGAAATATATATTGTTAGCGTTTGAATTGGTTGTTCGTCTAACCTTGAGTTTTTTGTGTTAGTGTATAGCTGCTTATTTTGAACGTCCTTGAAAGTGACTATTGACTGGATAACCTTGAGATTTGACGTGGTGGATAACGTCGAGATTTGACGTGGGGCCAATTGCAATCCTCCCTGAAGGTCACTCAGTTAGGCTGTGGATAGCCTTGAGATCAGTTGTATGATTTTCCTATGAGGCTTGATAGTTTTGAGAAGAATCCACGGCGACCTTGATGATATCTGTATAAATAGTGTAATAACGGTGCTAGTGCTCAGTAAAAGTCGAGAGACGATCAGAGTATAGTCCCGAAGTACATTGTGTACAGATATAACTTGGTGAGCACCCTTTTATATTATTTATCCAATAAATGTCATATCCTGCGGCTGAGAAGATCGCAAGGATACTGATGATCATCTAGGTTAAGGCTGGAACAAGCACGTACAGGGTTATTCACGTTATTCGACACGGAGCATTATGGCTAAAGTATTTAATAAAAAAGAAAATAATAATTTGGGATGGATAGAGACCCATAAAGGCTACATTTTAAAAATATTTTCATGATATACAGGGTGTCTCAAAAGCACGAAATGTATCAAAGTTATGTTTGTTTTAATGGAACACCCCATATATTATTGCATATTCAGATTCCTTGATGAATTCTATTGTGACTTTATGTATCATACATGGGACTTAAAGCGAACCGTTTAGGTGTAAATCACCATTTTCGGTATAAGTAGATATCAGGAAAAAATTGAATATCGCAGAGTTTATAAAATTTGGAAGGCTGTGACTTTGCCGTATTACTAAGCATAAAATGCGTCAGCTTTGACGAGACTGTCAAATTTAAATTACGTTTATGCTTGGAGAAATCGGTCGATGAATTAAGGAAACTTCGATCAGCGATAACTTGATTTTTTCAAATGGGAATGCCTAATTTTTCTTATACGGTTAAAAGTAGAATTTGATAACCTTTCTAATGATGTAAGGTTGTGCATATAAATCTCTGGTGGTTTTCATTTAATTTTAAATTTTCAAACAAATCGGCGTTTTTCAATTTGCCTACCTATTATCAACGTAGCAGGCCATGAAATATAAACAAAAACCTGTTCAGTTAGAAGAAAACAACTAACTTAGCTGAAAAATACACACGAACTAGACTGAAGGGACAAGATTATAAAAACTACTCACAACCAACAAAGTCTAACCAGAAACAACGGCGGTACATTTCTTTGGTCAAAGAGAAGAGTATGGCAGAAATGGATTTTTTCACGGCCTACTAGCTACTGCAATGTACTAGAGATTGGCAATTTCCAAAACCATTAAAAATTTTGAAATAAAGTAAAAACTACTAGAGAATGTTGTGAGCAGTTTAGTATTTTCATAATAAAATTTCACATTTATTGATATAAAAAAGTATGCAATTCTGTCAAAACTCAAGTCAAAAGTACCTCTGACTGGAGTTGTGAAAATTCTTCAGTACCTATTAGCAACGTCGCAGAAAATGAAGAATGAATTAAAATTTGTTCAAATTATAAAACATAACTTAAATGGCAGAAAATTTAAATCTGATCTGTCAGTATTCCTTTTTTGCAATATTGCTAATAGATATTGAAAAATAGACGGGCTCCAGTCAGAGGTATCGACTTCGACGCAAATTAGTACTTTTTTACACCATTACATATGATTGATAGTTGCGTGCTGGTTGTTTCTGTTTCATATGAGGGTTTTTGATTACCTTGGTAATTTTTAACCTCTAGTAAATTGCGGATAGCCAGTAGACAGTAAAAATATCTATTACTGCCATACTCCAGCTTCTCTTTGACCTTAGAGATGTTATCGCAGTTGTTTCTGGGATAGTTGATTTGTTGTAAGGAATTTTTATAATCTTGTCTCTTTAGTCTAGTTAGTGTGTATTTTTCAGCTAACTTAGTTGTTTTCTTCTAGCTGAACAGATTTTTGTTTATATTTCATGGCCTGCTACGTTGCTTATAGGTAGGATACTTGAAAATCGCCGATTTGTTTGAAAATTTAAAATTAAATGAAAACTACGAGAGATTGATATTCACAACCTTATATCATTAGAAAGCTTATCAAATTCTACGTTTAACCGTATAAAAAAAATTAGGCATTCCCATTTGAAAAAATCAAGTTATCGCTGATCGAAGTTTCCTTAATTCATCGACCGATTTCTCCAAGCATAAACGTAATTTAAATTTGACAGTCTCATCAAAGCTGATGCATTTTATGCTTAGTAATACGGCAAAGTCACAGCCTTCCATATTTTGTAATCTCTGCGATATTCAATTTTTTCCTGATATCTAATTATACCGAAAATGGTGATTTACACCTTAACGGTTCGCTTTAGGTACCATGTATGATACATAAAGTCACACTAGAATTCACCAAGGAATCTGAATATGCAATAATATATGGGATGTTTTATTAAAAAAAAAACATAACTTTGATACATTTCGTGTTTTTGGGACACCCTGTATAACATGAAAATATTTTTGAAATGTAGCCTTTATGGGTCTCTATCCATCCCAAAATATGATTTTCTTTTTTATCAAATACTTTAGCCATAATGCTCCATGTCGAATAACGTGAATAACCCTGTATATGTACGAGACCACGTGAAATGTAGGAAATGCGGATTTATTATAATACTGTTCTGGATATTCAGTTGCACGTGTCGCCACATATAGAATACAAATCACACCGCCTTATACAGGTCCATGCATGCAGTTGCAGTTGCAGGTACGCATCGGAAGCGCAACGCGACGTGCAGCAAATGGGCTTCATTAAAACTTTTCGCATGATACAGCAACATACGACATCCAGCAGCGCGAGGCTGCGTAATCTGTATTCAGAGCCGAACTGATATTCCCTATGCACCTCACATCGATAATACGTATCGCCATTAGATAGAATGACTCGGCTGTACCTTCATCTGGCTTAGCTTCCTTTAAACGTGTTACCTGCTTTCCGCCTGATTTAGGACGCGATCGTATGGAAATGATGGACCGATTCCGACATTCGAAGACATCCTCAGAATTTATCAGGCTTTATCATTGTAAAATAAGAAGACAGTAATTTAGTATAGTCACGATCAATCAATATACACTTACGATAAGAACATAATAATAATAATAAAACACTCGTCGCTACCGCAATTATGCGAGAGGAACTTAGAAAGTCCGATAATAATAATAACATTAAGATCGCCCACACACGCATCAAGGCTCAAATAACACAAGAGTTTAGAGAACGCCGCATTAGACTGCTAAAAACAAAATTGAATTCCAGTAATCTTACAAAAGCCATCAACACATTTGCGATAGCGGTCCTCACATACTCCTTTGGCATCATCAAGTAGTCGCACACTGATGTTGAGAACATCAACATACCCATACGAACGGAATTCACAAAACACAGAATGTCGCATCCGAAAGCGTGCAAGGAAAGACTTGCCATAGATAGGAAATAAGGGGGCAGAGGAATTAGCCATACAGTCACTTCACGCAAGACAAATAAAAACGCTCAGAGATTTTTTCCAAAGCAAACAGACAAACTTACATAGGTCTATAGTAAAAGCGGGCGAAAACTATACTCCACTCACCCTATCCTGCCCAGACCACGCAGCAGACGCACACAATCACACACAGTTACAACAAGAAAAAATAGACACCTGGTCACTTTTACGTTAGACTTCATAAATAGGGTATTCCATTCAAAATTATGACATAAAATCAGTAAATCCGACAACACTGATGTTAGCATTATGTTCAAAAAACCCCAAGTATTTAATTTCACCGCTCCACTGCGGCAGTTTTGGAAATATTTAAGCTTTCCGGTACTATTTACTGAAAAAGCGGTGTTGCCGTATCTCAGTAATTAATAGAAACAAAATTTTGAAATTATCAGATCTTACTAAATTCGACATGCGCAATTCATTGCAATAAAAATAAGGAGAGGATTCTATGTAAAATAAATTAAAATCGGGGATATTTGTTTGAAAATTTAGAAAAATAATTTATAACTTGGCAACGTCGCAAACGCGAAAGAAAATATTACAAGGCGAAATAGGGTATTAGTAGATTTTTCGATTGAAAATATAAAATACACGGTGTTACATTTAAAAAAATAAAATAAAATGACCTTCAAGTTGCCGTAATTTAAAATTCTGCCAAAAACACCCTGTAAATACATATTGCTGGTAACATGCAAAATAGTATCCACTTAATATTCAAGTAACCCGCTGTATAATATTATTGAGAAAAGTTAAAGGAATTTACCAATTTGGATGTGTTACTTGCAAATCCGGAAATTAATAGAAAATAAATTATAACCTGGCAACGTCGCAACCGGGGTTAAATAGAGATCAATGATAGAAACTAGAAGAATTAAAAAAAAGGGTATAGTTCCATATAAAAAAAAAGTTGATCACTATTCTTCTTTCCCGCAACACCCTGTATAATTCAAAATATTTTCAGAATATGCCTGTTAAGTAACCAAATAACCTTTGTATTTTAAATTTTCTTCTATCAGGTATACCTTGCGAGAGATCGAAGAATTACGCACTAACTGGATACCCTGTATATTATTGGAAAAAATAACACTTTTTGACCGAGTACTATCTGCCCTTTAAAAAAAGTCCCAACACCCTGTATAAAATATAGGGGCCTGTAGTCCTTAAAAATAATTACCTCCTCCAAGCATGAACTCAAGTATTCATAAAAATCGTGTTTCATATATTTCATTTCTGAATGTAAGTTCTTTCACTATCCATAATCCCTTTTTTGGTAGAACATCATATTTGTTTGCATATTTTTGAAAATTTGATATGATCGCAGCTTGAGAAATTTCTGTGGTAATAGCCTATATTACATGTTTGACTAAAAGTATATTCACATATTTCCATAGCAGTAATCCAAACTAACTTATGGCAAGATGAGCATTTTTTAGGCCTCTTATCAGGCCAGTGAGTAAATCCCTACTTTCAACCTATTGAATCCGCCACTGTTAAAGACTGTTCCCAGTTATCGCGATTCTTGATCTAAATAAGTTGATGGCTCGCCATTTTACTTTCTCACCATCGTCCCCACCTTTCTCTCCCTCTCGTGCCTTTCTATGTTTAGCGCTACATGAACATTAACATTTTAAAAGGGGACTTGACCTCTAACGAGATCCGATAACAAGGTCCCGACAGTAGGGACCTTCTACGTACACGTCAAGCAGAATACGAACAATGAGCGTTTATAGATCTGGAAATATAGGTTAATAAGAACTTGTCTCCAGAGCCCTAGAGATTAAGGGCTGATTTTATCAACAGGCGCATTTTAACAAAGACTTTGACCAATCAGAGCAGCCCGTTCAAGAACATGCATCTGTCAAAGTCCTCTGAAAACTATTGATTTCTCTTGAAATTTACCTCAAAAAGGTTAAAAATGACATGCTTCATATACAATCGACCATTATGAACCATGTGGTATATTTTCCAGTCTGATTTTCCATCCTAAATGGGTGAAAAATTGCATTTTCTTGTTTAACAAAAAGTTTAGCAATTGCTAATTTGAACCAATCAGAATCCGCAAAAACTGTACCTACATTTGATCGCTGATTTTTTCTACTGCTAAATGATAATGATGACAAAAAATTAGGGTTTTGAATAATTTTTTTTGTGATAAATGGAGACATCAAATATAAGTTTTACAACAAAACTGTTTTTGTTTTCTTTTTTTTTCGCAATGATTCAAAAGTTATATCAAAATAAAAATGGGTTTTTGAATCCAGTACCGAAAACACGCCGACGGCTCCCGAACCCGTGTGACGTACTACGTGAAAATACTTGTAACAGTTGTAACTAAAATGTATATTCGTTGCAACGTAGACGATGAATGAAGTTTGCAGCTCGAGACGAAGTCAACGATCGAAATAAATATCTTTTTGAATGTTTGAAACTAGATCACAAATCCCAGTAATGAAGTACCTAAACAAATATATTCTGAGGCGATTTTTTCTGTAGCATGCTGAGTGGCCGTGTGGCATAGTGGTCGACATCGTATCGCTTGGTATCGCTGTATTCGTTGGTGTTGTTGGTTCGAGACCCAGCCCGTGCAACTTTTTGTTTATCCAATATATTCATTGATATGCTTTTTACTCCAACCAACATAAAAAGTTGAAAATGAAAAACATTTATGTTTTTTTATTAATTTAGATATTTAGAAATGATTCTCCAAATGTTCGCACCGCATATTTTAATATTTCACCAGAATAAATAAAGTAATGTCGAAACAGCCTCTTTTTGGTAGGTATCAAGTTTCGTACGAGCAAAAAGTGCCAAGTCAGTCTACATTAAAACATGTTACTTTAGTTTTCCCCAAGGGTTATAATAGCTATGGTTTTTATTTTAGTATCGCTGGAATAAATATTAAACTTAAGGAATAAATATTTTTACATGACGGGTGTAAATAATTTTCCAAACATTTAGATTTTGAATCATACCGGTTGTTCTATTAACTACATTATTAATCTCTGACGTTTGGCAAAATCATTTCCATTTTTTATCCAGCCAGCAAAACAAATGAGTTTTACTTCCCACACCGATAGGTGAGGGGAGTATTGTGATCGCGAAAATTTTCAATTTTGAGATAATACGCTTTTTGGGCGGTTTATGATGTCTACATAACGAAAACCCACGTCACTCATTTCCGTCGGTCGGTCGGTCTGTCTGTCTGTCTGTCTTTTGGCGTTCTTCTACCCTCGTAATCTCAGCAACCGCTGCAAGGATTATGATGAAATTTGGGTACCAATATGCTGTGATATCCTAGTAGGTAATGCTGCCATAATTTTGAAAATTGGTGCAAGGGCGGCGGAGTAATTATCAAAAAATTAAAAAAAATTAAATATCTCTCAAACTTCGTTTTTAAGCCTTTAAGGGGTTCCTGATCATTTTTTATTTTTTTTTTTGGCTGGGGGTGAATTGGGGTGGTTAGGGAGTGGGGGGTTATAAAACTCAAAAATGTGTTCTATTCATAATAGGCTGTTCATTGACCTATGAAAGGAAGACCTAGCACCAGAATACACTGTTATAGGTCCATCCGAACATTGCCTTGTCTATTACAAGAACCAATTCTCCGATGTAAACATACGAGTATTGCTCTAGATCGTTCTGTATTTTATAATGTGGAAACTACTGAATTGATGTTGTTAAAATTTCGGCACAGTACTGCTACTTTGGTGAGGTTGGAATACGCGTATGATTTTTAGAAATCGTCTCAGTGGCGGCGCAGCAATATTAAAAAAACTAAAAATATGAAAACAGCTCAAACTTCGTTTTTAGGTGTTTTAAGCGTTCCTGATCATGTTCTGCTTTTTTTTGGTGGGGGTGAAATTTTGGTGGTTGAGGGGTAGGAGGGTTGTAAAACTGAATTTTTTTTGTATTCATAATATTGACCTGTGAATGACAGACCTAGCAGTCCATCCGAACATTGCCTTGCCGATTACATAAACCAAGGGACTGTTCTGATGTATACAAAATACATACGAGTATTAATTTAGATCGTTCTGTATTGTGTAACGTGGAAACTTTTTAATTGACTTTAATGACATTTTGACACAGATTTATTACCGTGACGAGGATGGAAGACGCGTATGCTTTTTGGAAATCGTTTCAGTGGCCGCGCGGTAATAATAATAAAAACAAAAACGTAAAAACACCTCGAACTTCGTTTTTAGAGGTTTTAGGGGTTCCTGATCATTTTCAGATTTTTTGGGTGGGGGGTGAAATTGGGGTGGTTCTGAGGTGGGGGTTGTAAAACTTAAAAATTTGTTGTAATCATGATAGATTGTCCATTGACCTGTGAAAGAAGTACACAGTAGAATAACACATTTTTTTGCGGTCGGGCGAGCGATGACTTGATTGCAAGGGGATCTCAGATCAGATTATCATGCTATGGGAAAATAAAAAAACTGGTATCATCGGAATGTGTGGAAAATACTGAGTCAATCAACTTGACTACATTTTTCATATTTGTTAATGAACGGCACCCATTCATTTTGGGTGCAAATGGATCTATAATTTCTATCAAGGAGCTTTCAGCTGATACGTAGCGTTTTCGTATTTAATTAATCGGTACTTGCCAAAGTATAGGTCATCATAAAACATAATTAGTAAGTACATAAGCTGCAAAGAATAAGCAAATCACAGCTATTTGAAAAAACTACTGAGTTATGTTCGGTTCGGTCTGGAAGTACATGTCTTTTCTAGTTCTAGTGTCCCCGCTTTATATTTTAGATCCATGCTAATAGAAAAACAATCAATAACTTCTAAGATGATTAACCACAGGACAAAGAAACGTATTGATGTTCTTTGGTTTTCTCCAGCTATTTTATTGTCACCGTGTCGATTGAAAAGAGTAGGAACATTACCTGCTACGCCCCATGGCACAGCATTTTTAAAATTTTATCAAAATTAGTGCAGCTGTTGAATCTGTGAAGTGTGAAGATCCTCAACGAACTAACCCACAGAGAGGAAAACACATATTCTGAAAGAATGACTGGCAGTTGGAAACTATGATAGTGACATGATTTTCCGGGAAAAAGCCGAAATCTGCATCTCTTTCAACTACTGTACTCCACTACCTGCATTGTGGGATCCTTAAAATATATTCTTAGATACTAATAAAAATTGGATCTGTTTCTAAATTTACATATTTACAAACTAGATCACGATACGCTTATTGAAAAATTTTGAATCCACTTTTGCTTATATACCTACTCCTTAAACCACTTTCTTCTGAACCTTAGAGATAATTTAAAATCAGAAGTTCACATAGCATAAGATATTATGTTACTATACTAAAATGACATTTCGAAATTATTCGGAAATTACCGTCCTCACAAAAAAAAGGGTAATAACAATAACCGCTCAACCTCTAACAGCGAATGCCTGAAATATAGTGTACACATTACTAGGATAGAGAGAGTCCAGCATAAGTTATTGAGGATGCTATCACATAAAATTGGACTACCGATAACGTATAGAAACTACACGCCGATTATGAAAATGTTCAAAATGATTACGTTGAAAGATCGAAGAACTGTTTCCGATATTTGCTGCCTTCATAAATAGTCAAGTGGGTTGCTTGATTGTCAGGATCTATTGATTCGTCTTAATTTTAATGCTCCTGAAAGGAATCTTAGGATAAATGAACTTTTCAGAACACCATTTCGCAGAACAAATCTTGGCACTAGTTCTCCGTTAATCAGAGCCCAAAGAAATCACAATTGTTTTTGTAATATAGATATATTTAACACCAGCCTACAGTCGCTCAAACGTAAATTAAAACTTCAATATTCAATTCGGCCGAATAGGTAGACATATATAGTAGTAGATAGTAAGAAAATAGTAGTAAATTGAATAACAATTATTGTAGTATGATTATTATGGATCCACTATTTCAATGTCTCGTGTTAAGGGATGAGCACCAAAACTAATACCTTTTTGTACTTGTGTACGATACTTGTTATTTAGTAGTGGGTGTACTTTTGGTTTGTACTGTCTTCACCCCAAATTGTGTAAATAAATAAATAAATACAAAAGCCAGTAAATTTCAAAAGAATCCCAATTTCTTTAATAATAAACACAAACACTAAAACATCCTATAGTAGCAAGAGCTAAGTGGAGTTGTTCTTCCTGTGAGTTCTTTGACAAATAAATTCAAATTTTCCTGAGCTATGAAGGTGGTTCCATACACACAACATGTGCCCGGTGGGGATATTCCAAGCGTAATACCTCATTATTATTATAAAAGGGATCGACAGTGGGGAGATGGTATCTAGTTGATACTTTTAGACGTTGAACACGTTTGATGTGCGATGTAAGTGTTGAATGATTTACTAGGAGGGGTACAATAGGGAAGGTAGGATTTCACTGGGGAGGGTGTGTACTGGTAATTTTAGGTATACAGCAAAAGCTTTCGGAAATTCGGTTAGAAAAGTATAATATTGCACTGTATATTGCGAAAAATTCCTATTGACAACGCATAAAAAGAAAATCCATGTTCAAAAAATTTTTTTTAACCATTAAGCATTTTTATTTTACGCTCTATGATATCTCTTCTGCAGGAAGAATATATTGCTTCCCTTCATCCCTACCATCACGACGATGATCGGTCACGAGCGCGCGCGGTTTGATTTTTACCTGTTTACAAAAAGGGTGCCTTCATCAGCACCGGTCACTTGCGCGCCGAAAGAAAATTAAGCTTGGTTATCCCTAATGATCACATCCCTTTTATTCTTGCGAACTTTCATCTGTCTTTTTACGACTTGCGGTAGCTTACAATTACTTCTTAGATTATTTAAATGACTATCCGGCTTCTGTGGTATATAAAACTCTACCCTTAATGAAAATATTTCAGTAGTTTGCAATCCTTAGTTGCTGTTTGTGAGTATTGTTTGCTTTTTCATCGTGGAGACTATGTTAAGTGTGAAAGGGAAGAAATTAATAGTCCTTGAAGAGTATACGTTCCGAAGAGATAAAGAAACCACACGTAGTGTAGCCTACAGATGCTCTCGAAGAGGATGCATAGCATCTTTGCTGATGGATCAATCTCTTCCGATCAATCGAAAGAGATTGTTCTTAAAAGAAATAATGAGCACAACCATGATGCTCCCACAAAACAAGCTGTGAAGGTAAATTTCTCGGACTTTTTTTAGACCGTCAAGAAATCGATTAAATTTGTGACAAATTAGAACACGTTCTGTTTAATTAAAGTTTTTTGGGGTATTATAAAGACATTTCGGTCTGCCGACAATACCAGCTTCTTTATTTGCATCTATTATAGTGATCAGATTAACTTATCATGTTTAGAACAAAATTTCGCATTTAATAATATAAAAAAGTAATTCATCTCTGTCAAGTCAAAAGTAACGATACCTTTGACTGGGGTTCTACAAATTCTTCAGTAACTATTAGCAAGATCGCAAAAAATGACGAATGAATTAAAATCGGTTAAAATTATAAGACATAAGTTTACCTCGCCGCCCCGCGCGCTGGTGTCCACATACCTGCCTATTATCCAAAATATTTTGGGGGCTTTTGACCGGTGGGATTAGGACAAATCTGACCGCGGTGCTCTAGTGTCCTATGGCCCATCTGGTGATCGAAATATTTTGCGCGCTTCTGACCGGTGGGATTAGGACCAATCTGACCGCGGCGCGCTAGTGTCCTATGGCCACCACGACTATACCCATACTGAAAAGAAGATATGATTGGGGACCCCTAAACGAATTGGTTGGAAGTCTGGTGAATTTTCTTTCTTGGATATTGCTCTGCCGTCAGTACACCAACTTACAATAGTATATTGTTTGACGAGCGGTAATAGAGGTAATAGCTCACATAGTTGAAGCGGCTGAAGCGCTTAATGAGAGTAGATAATAGTATATTGTTCAACGATCCAGTAGTGACGTTAATAGCTCAGGCGTTGAAGTTTGTCGTAGGCTACAGGCCAATGCTGTAAATCAACAAGTGGCTTAATACCATTACCGCGAGTTACTTACTTACTTTATCTACTACCGAAGCAAATAATACTATGACATAAATACATAATAATTACGAATTATTGACAATTTAACCTTGCTTCTGTTAAAAAAAAATACTGGAGGCCGTCGAATTAGCGTTTGACGACTCGTGGCCTGGCCACCTTTGCAATTATTATAGCGTGTATTTAATCATATGCATTTTCAAGAGATAGGTACTGGTATCTAGTAGGCATTGTTCATAACCCACGGCCGCAGCGTGAGTTATGAAAAAAAATTCACGCTGTTGCTTTATAGGTGGTATAACTTGTTCAAGAGTAGTTTGGTAGTCGCTATCAAACTTAATGCAAGTAGATAAAAGGTACCACAGAATGCAGCCTTCCAAATTTCATCAAATTCGATGCATTGTCCACTGATATTACGCGGCTGGAAAAATAAGAGATTGAAAGCCCGACATATATGAGATGGGTTTTTATGATTCATAAAAAAAAACTTTCGAAAAGTGTTATCTCAAAACTGAAAGTTTTTACTATCGCGCCATCGAGCATAACTAATCCAAAGATGTCAAATCAACTATATGGGATCTATCTGATCTACTATCTACTGATTTGAATTTAATGTGCATGAAGAGACAAATCCACGTTTATTCGTCAAAATAGAATTCAATACTTTATTATTCAACCGATTTCCTCTCTGAAACAGTAAACAATGGAAAATAATAATTAACGATTTATGTATATCTATCGAATACTTCGATCCGCATCCAATCGCAATGAAAATATTATCCCCCGCAGCTTATGTTGAAGTAAAATGTTAAATGCAGAGGAAAATAGTTTGAAATAAAGTTAACACTAATATCATTTGAACAAATGCATATAGGCTAATTATTTGAAATGTCCGAGTACAGAGCATTTCATTTGCATTATTGGTATATCTAAATTGTGAATAACAGATTCTTCATACAGGTAAAAAGCTATAGAGCGAACAAAACTTAAATGCCGTTGTACCAACATAATATATTTGTTCACTCGTGCCCCAACGCTTATTCTTTTTCATACTTGTTGATGGATACAGTTTTGTATTCTTGCCGGTAAAGAAGAGTGCTGGTTTGCTGGTGTACACATAAATTGTGAACCATAATTTTGCAATAGGGTCCTTGCACCCAAAAAAGATATTGCTTTATGGCATTCATTATAACCTATTAAGCATCATAAAATAGAAGTTTTTGATTGTTTGAGTTACCTCTGACACTTATTCCAACTATAAGTTTGAACTAGTGAAAACGGCGCGAAAACAACCTCTGACGTCACAAGACATTATAGTGATGGAATTTGAGATATCATAAACACTTTTTTCTGTCGATAATTCTGGTTACGACACTTGACGACTTATCACAGCACAAATCACAATGGAAGAATGACACAAGATTGACGTAAACAAAACCTACCTTGTGTTTCTGTATTATAGAACAACATGTTGATTTATGCTTTTTGGGTCATTTATAAATAGAGATGGGTTTAATAATGTCGATTACTGAACTATCTTGTGACGTCAGCACACGTTTTCAGTCACGTGGAAAAATTTGAAAAAGACGTAAATTATAATTACAAATTTCTTCCTCTGAACAGCATCAAGACTGGAAGTTTTGTTATGGACAGCCTTTGAATACGTTTCTCTTTCCTCTAAGCATACCCTTAATCCAAAATTACGACTGCTGCAAGTACCCTCTTACTAGTGATAACGAGACGAAGAAACAAGTGCACCTATGGTTAGTGGAAGTCACAGGTTCGTAAATATCAATTTTTTGGTTTCACTTTGTTAAGCAGTGGCGTCAAAACCGGAAAACATGCACAGACATAACATTGATAACTCATAGGAACTATAGGTAAATATCAGAAAATATAAGAGTATATGCGCTTGACATGGATGATTTTATTGTTAAATGTGCTGGCTATAACCCTTGTGAAGCATTAGTAATCCACATTAAATCCTATGGTTATCAGTAGATTAATTAAGGAAACTTCAATCACAGATAGCTTGATTTTTCCAAATAGGAATGCCTATTTTTGTTTATAGAATCAAATGTAGAATTTGATCTTTCTAACAATATAGGATTCTCAATATCAATCTTTTTTGCTATTCATTTTATTTCAATTTTTCAGTCAAATCGATGTTTCCCAATTTTCCTACGCATAAGCGTTAGGATGGAAGGAACCAACTAACTTAGTGGAAAGATACAAACGAACCAAAGTAACGAGGCAAGATTATGAAAATTCGTTACAGCGCATTAGCTCTAGCCAGAAACAATAGCGGTAACAAGAATGTCTATTTTTCACAGCCTACTACCTATTGGCCAATTTCCAAAGTCAGTAAAAAGATTTTCAATCAACGGAAAACTCTCAGCGATTGTTGCTGGTAGTAGAATACCTATGTCTTCTGAATAAATTTTCATATTTATTGCTATAAAAAAATAGTCATTTCCGTAAGCCAAAGTAATGAAACCTTTGACTGGAGCCCTGCAAATTCTTCGGTAGGTACTCGTATTTATTAGCAAAATCGCAGAAAATGAAACCTAAATTGCAGTCTGTTTGAACTATAAAACATAATTTAGTTGGTAGAAAAATACATGAAATAAACACAATAACAACATGGAGTAAAAAGGAAAGTTGAAAAACAACGATTTGACTAAAAAATTGAAATAAAATGAAAACTAAGAAAGACTGATATTGAGAATCCTATATCGTTAGGTAATCAAATTTTACATTTGATTCTATAAACTAAAATAGGCATTCTCTTTAGAAAAAATCGAGTTATCTAGGATTGAAGTTTCCTCAACTAATCTACTGATTTCTCCAACTACAAAAAGAATTCAAGTTTGACCGTCTATAACTTAAGATGGCTCGTTTCATGTTTAGTCGTACCGCAAAGTCACGGCCTTCTATGGTTTATAATCGCTGCGATATTCAATTTTTTTCTTTATTCTTCATAACGTCACACTAGAATTCACCAAGGAATCCAAATATGCAACAATATATTGGGGGTTCCATCCAAAAAAATGTAAGTTTGAATCACCCTGTATAAACGTCAAAATTTAAGTGATGATATTTTAATGTCATAGCCCTTAAGAGTCCCTACAATGATTATGTGACATATTTTTGAAATATGTTCTAGTAAGCTCACAATCTTCCATCCATTCACTATTGGTTGGTTGGTTGGTTCAAGATGGGCTGAACTATACTTCTGGAAACAGTATATTAATACCAGTGTCACTCAATATTAAAATTTTGCTTTTGACTATTTGGTACTTTGACATAAGCTGCACAGCCAAAGCGCTAACGCATTTATTCGTTCAAATGAATATTTTCTCGATTATTGTTTTCCTTAGGTCCGTTTGCACCGCTCACTCTTAAAACTGCAGTTTAGCTATGGTGTACCTTAGAGTTAATGTGAACCTTAGATTAAAGCGGTTTGCTTTTAACGTAGCCTTAGCTAAGCGAGCTTACAATTTGGCATCGCTGCAATTATAGGGAATTCTAATTTGTACTTCTGAAATTTGACTTTTATGATTTGACATATGACGCAGGACGCAGGTCCAGCCATGTTTTATGATTTCGTCCACTCTGCAATCTCTGAATCTTGTCTTCTCACAAATTCAAATTAAAAAAGTAGATACAAATCATAGTGGTACTCAATTTCATTTTCAATCAACTCCAAAATATACATGGCAGTTAGCTCCGTCACTCTGAACCTTTGAAAAAAAGTTAATTTATCGAGCATATTGAAATGATATAGTCGGTCTTTAGTTTAGGTATCCCTGAAATAATTAAATTAAATTCCACCCACTCATCATCATCATACATTAACGAATGAGTACTCAATAAATCCATTTTTGAATTTTGCCTTGCGAATATTGAAAACAATGAAAACAAATAAGCTGGAAGCTGTCAATTTTTCAGGTTATGTCGCTAAGTATCACTTTAACTTTAAGCCGAAGAAATCTTCGGCCTATTTTAATGTCACTCTAAGTAAGGCTTAAAATAGATTTTGTGGACCGTGCAAACGAATTTGATAGTTTAAGTGCTACTTAAAGTTAAGGTTCGCCTAAGTGTACAAACGGGCCTTATAGTTCTGGACGTTGCTGGTTGAAAAATATATACCTATTCATTGAAAATTTGTAAGGCTAGATTGCTGTCAGTTCTATACTTTACTCAGGTGTAGGCTAGGCATCGTAAATCTTCATAATATAATATAATCGTGGTTTGCTGCATCGTTATTATAATAATGAGGCGGCTAATCTGCAGGGCGCTTATCCAGCAGTGTTTTGTCAGGCTGAGCAAAATTAATGGAGGGTACGTATGAAAATTCACAGTCGCAAATGATAATGGAGCTGCACCATGGCAAGTATGGAGTTACAGGCTGCAGATGAATCAAGTTTCATTAAATTTTGAAATACTGGGGCACGGTAAACCTTGTTAACGCTCAACCTAGTCCGGCAGCACTGGCGTAGGCTGAACAACAGGCGGAGAACTTAAAATTGGCAACACTGTTTTCCGTGACTGTCGATTTGACAGTTCTGGGTTGATTTGAGGTTAGGATGCTTCGGCAATTCATCATGAATAAACTCACGCCGCGCCGCCGGGCCAACGTTGTAAATTGTACAAATTTATTTAGAAAAACCTGATTCAGTCCGAGAAACACGGGCATTACGTGCTCACTAATTCGCAAAACTGGGGATCGTTTTCTCAGAACATCTACTCTAAATGATAATAACGTATGTTGCAAAAGTTTTGAGAAGCTTTTCAAAAAATTAAAAAAATATCTAACAATAATATCTTTGAACTGTAACAAGAACTACAAAATGGGCCATGATCTGCCACGGCTCGCAATTTTCTCTTAATGTTCCCCATTAGGTTTTGGACAGATTCTAAATCAATTTCTCTGATCTTTAGCATTATTCTTCTTCTTAACTGCTGTTCGTTTTGAACTTTCCAGCCATTCTTATAAACCTTGGCACTCAGTTGAGCCCAAAAAGCAAAGTATACGGAATACATATAAGTTGGATCACTCTCCGTCGGCACTTTGAAGAACTCACATCAAAGCGATGCCGCGGCCGCACGCGCCAGTTAGTTTTTGCGTTGGTTTTTGCTCAAGTACGAGGGTCTTTTAGCGGGAACTTGCTAACGCCTGGGTTGTACGTATATACGAGGGTCATTGAAAAACTATGTATTGACGGTCGATTTAGACATACAAATATAACGTTTATTTTCCTAATGCACTTAAGTTACATAAATGGATATCAAAAATAAAGCCTAGCAAAACTATTGCTATTGAATCTCAAATGATTTCACATATTGTAGCTATTTCGTAGATAAGTTAAAACTGATGGTTCAAAGGTGCTGTAGTATTTTTACCTTAATGTTTTGTTTATTTGGCTTATTTTTACGATCACAGTTTATACATTTTATGGTATAGTATATAAGAACTCGTATGATGTACAATTTTAAAAGATAGTCATGTGGAAATGCTTTACATGGATGTGAATAAATTATTTTTGACATTTTGATTTTCACTGTCATTCCAATTGCTACTGTAGAAACTAAATTGTTATCAACAAAAATATTTTCGAGCTCTAAAATATAATTTACAATGTACCTGGGTGGTACGGTAAGACCACCGAATGAATATTTTGTCTCACTATACGCTTTTAGCGTGATACAATCCTTTTAGTACCTGTAGCTCAAACTAGCACTTTAGACCCCAAGAGTGCTAGTTTGTTGGAATTGTTTTATCGGGAGAAACACAGGCACAAATATACAGGGTGTCCCATTAGTAATTTTGAATCGAATGCCACGTGACCAAAAACAAATACCTCATTGGGTAGTACAATGACAAAGAAAGACACAACATCTGCTCTAATTTACATGCCCAAAATTATAATTCTCTACTACTGCCCAGTTCCGACAGATTTCATGTCTTAATCGTCGTGGGATACCCTGTATTTATATCCCTTACATTTCAAGGTTTACCACAAAATAAGGATGGATCTGATTCTCATTCTCCATCCGTTAATAAATTTAAATTGATTGGTAATATATTTTCTCGCGAAATTGATTACTCTCAAACTTCTAACAAGATTATCCATTTCCTGCAAACAAATCCTAGATAACAAAATCCGATATTTTTGACACACTTCGCGTTAAACACGTTCAACCTCTACCTTGCGCCGCCCCGTATCTCCCGGCTGACGTCGGTACACTACTACCGGTGTACCGGGGTGACGGAGCGAGGGGCAGGCCGTTTTGATATTTTTGCGGAGTGATCCAACTTGTATGTATTCCGTAAACTTTGCAAAAAGTTTCGATAAGTCTTGCTTGCGAAAGATTGGGCGGGTTGTCGTTTCGTGGTACAAAAGGTGTTGTTCTAGCCAGTTTCTCATACGCAAAGCATAATGACTTGAAACCAGATCTGGCCAAAACATTATATTGTCATTCGCATGGTAGGTATTAATAAAATTGAGTAGTTTAGGCAAACATCTTTGAGTATAGACTTCTGCGGAAACCGCTTCGGCCCTAACTCGTCCAACGTGCGGCTGTGAAATACCGTTGTCTGATATAGCGCACCACACTAACAGTTTGTTTTGAAACTTTTCGTTTAAATTTTACATTATCTGGTCAGGCTTCAAAGTTTTTTGGATAAAACCATCATTACCTTTGATTTCTGAGTTCGAAAATGTAAAAAACTTTTCATCGTCAAGAATAATTTTTATGTTGCCAGCAAAATGAGTAGGTATGACGTAAATTGCGACAGCATTGAGGAATTTTCCAACTGATTTGGGGAATACTTTGGACATTTTCTTCTTTTTCAGAAAGAAAAAGAAAGTTATTTCTCTTCATCTCTCTACAGATTGTGCTAGCGTTCTTCCCATTCACCGATCGCCCGATAAATTGTCATTGATTACTAACTTTCTTGTACCTCAACTGGGAAGCATATGATGCAAACATATGAATGCCATACATCGCGAGACACAATCAATTTACCCGAAGAAACATTTGACGGAGAATTGATTTCACGAAATGGACCGCTTAACTGGCCAACTAGTTCATCCAATCTGACGCTGTTAATTAAGTTTTTTTTTGAAAAAATTCCTTTTGTTTGAGTACCAACATGTTTTGTCATTGAAAAGTTAAAAAAACTCTATAAAATTAGCCTGATGAAAGAGTACATAGCTATTTAAAATAAATCAGTTGTTTGTCGTTGCTCATTTTGTTTTCTGAAACAAAAACAACTGAATACTGTCATACCTATTGGACGAAATACTATCGAATAACTATTACATAAAAACAATTTTTGTACATCATTTACTGAGCTACATGTTATATTCCATACAAAAATAAGCAAACTATACTATGAACGTGATGCAGTACTTAAACGCACGTAAAAAATATGGCTGATATGGTGGACCAGCTCTTCCACCATTGAACCAGTAAAAGACAAATTCTACAGAAAACAATGACACAAGCCAAACATGTCCAGGAACTAGTTCCAGGTCGAAAGGAAAACCTGACTCAGTGTGAAGCAGTTTTGAAGGGCGTGCGTGTCGACCCAATTGCAATTGAATTCTGGCCAAAAATGTTTGGCAATAGAAACGAAGAGTGTACACCGAGCGTGATCGATCGAATCCTCAGGCAGAACGTCGGCGTCGGGTCTGCGGGACCCTAACCTCGACTGACTGGCGCCATGCCTTCAGCCCCATTCGCTCCCAATCCAGACTCAAGCGAAGAGTTAACCCAGGAAAACTGATTTGAAAAAAGGCGTACATATTACAACTTGGTTCATAATTTTTCAGCATTATTTATGAATGTCCTTTAGACGTTTCCAGTAAAGACGTATTTAAGCTGAAGAAAGTTAAGGCTCATTTTTTTA
The DNA here is from genome assembly GCA_951848785.1 of Callosobruchus maculatus. Taxonomy (NCBI): domain Eukaryota; kingdom Metazoa; phylum Arthropoda; class Insecta; order Coleoptera; family Chrysomelidae; genus Callosobruchus; species Callosobruchus maculatus. Next base: position 159,987 of record CATOUR010000042.1, on the reverse strand, counting down.
TAAGCAATTTTGCACTATTCATGAAATTTTTTGTTTTTTATTCATAAATTGAAAACTCTTTTTCATCAAAGAGGTGCAAAGTGTAGCTGGAGTTCGAGTCAAATTTAAAAACCTTTTTACCTACAAAGTAAAGTCTATGCTCTAATAGAATACCTTTTCTTATAAATTGATGTTACAAAACTTAACAGGAATCTAAAAATCCTAACAGCGAGGACTTAAGCTGCGTCGTCACTGAGTCGACACTGCTGATCGACTTTGTCTATCGATACTGATGATTAACAAGTCGACAAAATTACAGCTGTCCGCACTAGCGTACAGTGGGCCACTTAGAGTTAGTATTAAAAGTGTGCTAAGAAGTGACTGGAAGACTAGAAATACCTGGACAACAATAACATCATAAATGATCGCCAGTGTGGCTTCCGTAAGCACAGGTCTACAGGTGATATCCTTGCCTACGTCACTCACTTGTGGAACAGAGCAATAGACAATCATGGCGAATCCCGTGTTGTTGCACTTGATATATCGAAAGCTTTAGACAGAGTATGACATGACGGACTTCTGGCCAAGGTTGCTGCGCCTGCGCCAGTGGCTGAATAGCTTTTTGAACGACCGATCTCTGTTTGTTGTAGTCGAGGGCTGTTCATCAGACGTATTTTCAATAAACGCCGGTGTTCCTCAGGGATCTGTCCTATTCCCTACACTGTTTCTGCTGTACATCAACGAGCTGCCGGAAATAACATCCAATCCAATATACAGCTTCGCAGATGACAGTACATTAGTGTCGTGCATGGAACCAGGCAAGCCACTAACATCCCAGGAGACGGTACGTCAGCGACATCAGCATGCCTCACAGATCAACGCTGATATCAAAATAAGTGTCGAGTGGGGATTAGCAAATAAAGTACAGTTCAACGTACAAAAAACTCAGGCAACAACACTTACAAAGAAGTCTCACGATGGCTTACCAACCGTGGAAATGGAGGGTCGCCCCATAGTCGAATCACCTTCTGTCAAGCTTTTGGGAATCAACATCAACGATAACATGTCCTGGCACGACCACGTCGTCAGTATTGCTAAAACGGCATCCCAGAAGCTTGGAGTTTTGTTCCGCTGTAGGAAGTTGTAGACACCAGAGCAATTGCTGCTGCTCTACAAAGCACAGATCCGACCATCGCTGGGGTATTGCTCCCATGTATGGGGATGCGCTCCGAAGCACTCTCTAAAGCTTCTGGACACTATCCAGAAAAGAGCGATTAGACTAGTCGATACGCCAAACCTCACAAAGGACCTCCACAGCCTGGAACATCGAAGGAGGGTGGCTGACCTATCCCTGTTTTACAGATTCTATCACGGAAGATGTTCGAGTGAGCTCTCTCAGATAATAACACCAGAGGCCGTCCGAACCAGGAAAACTAGAGAAGCTCTGTGAGCTCATCCTTACCAGGTCGAGGTCCTTACTCCCCGAACTATTCTCCTCCGCATTCCTTCTTTTGGAGAACTTCGACGCTGTGGAATCAGTTGGGGGAATTTTTTTCCCGACGGCTACAACCTGCAGCGTTTCAAATCTAACGTGAACCGACACCTATCCTCTCGCAGCGCTTCTACAGCGCCATAGGCTTTCAGCCTTTGTGGGAGGCCGACCATAAAAAAAAAGACTAGAAATTGAGGAGTGTCGAACAGTGTCGAACTGACAGCGCAATAGATCAGGGGTGTGTGGCTGATTGTCTCGCCCTACCATCTGATCGCGGGGACATTCGTCTCGCGTTTTAATTTGTAATTTACTGTGTATATTCAGTTCTCAATATATTTGTTCCTGTGTTCGTGTATGTTTCGCTGCATCAACCGCCTAACCTACGAACCCCTGGGGAAGAGCAATTTAATAAAAAAGAGTCGATGCAAGCGTTAACAGAAATGTTTGTCGACCAGTCTAAATCAACATGACTGATGAAGAAGATGACGTTATAGCTGCTTTAACAGCATGATTTATTATTCCGTCTTAAGAAAGAAAAAAACACGCAAACCTAGATGTAGGGTTTGACTAAGTCTTCAAAGTAGAATTAAATATAATACTAGTAATAATTTGATAATAAAGAAAGATGTCGTCAACACATTGTTACTTAAATACAGGTGTAACAGTGGTTTTGGACATGTTTTTAGGAAGCTTAAAAGTGAATTTGAGTATTTATTGCAATTGACTGAAAATTTTTAATATTTTACTCTAGAGCGCTTGCTGATCGAAATTAAATCAGTAGCAATCTCCTTAAGAATATGGTGCCTCAATAATATATATTTTGCTCCCATTCAATTTCTGCAACAAAAATGCATGACTACGATGTCAACAATGCAAGACGTCACTAAGGGTCGTATTTATAGTCGATACTTAAGGGCCCCTTAATACTTGACGATCCCTTAAGTAAGGTATTGTGTTTTGAAACCTCACTTGGGGGTCCCTTTCGTAAGGCTCCCTTGAGTAATATTCAAGTAAAGAAATGTCAACATGACATTTCGTTGCAATAAAGGCGATTTTGTAGGTTCATTTTGGAGTACGGTATTGTCAGTTTCTGTCAAATCCAGAAAAATGTCCGGAACAAAACACGAAATACTGGCACAATACAAAAAGAGATAACAGAAAACATCAAAATTCGTAGGCATAGACATAACAAATTGACTTATATATGAAATATGACAACGTCGACAAATTAATCCCGCCATATCGTAGATGTTGTCTAGGAAACAGATGCACAAGGAAAACCACACTTGAGGGTCCCTTGAGTAACCCTCAAGTATCCCTTGAGTAAGAGTAGTGATACCCAAGGGATACTAAATCATGCTTGAGAAACGACTATGAATACAGACCTAAGCACTAACAGTTTGTCAGAACAATGCACGGTTACCATTCTCTCCACGGTATTAAGACAGTATCAAAATTTCATGACAATTAAGCTAGTAGTTTCCAAGTTACACATTGGAATTATAATATATACATATGCATCAAATTATTCAACAGATATGTTTTTAGTTTTTTGATTATTGCTGTGCAGCCACTGGCACGGCTTGTAAACACCATACGCTTTTTCTATCCTCGCCCTGGTAGTAATACTGTGTCAAAATGTTAATGAAATTAATTGAATAACTTCCAGGTAACACAGTACAGAAACTTCTGTAATAGAAAAAATTTTTAGATGGACCTAAAAAAGTGTATTATGCCGCTAGGTCTTTATTTAAATGTCAATAGATAGCTTATTATGAATACAACAAATCTTCCAGTTTTACAATTGACTACCCCAATTTCACTCCCACCCAAAACAGTAGAAAATGATTCGGAATCCCCAAGGAGCCTAAAAACAAAGATTGAGGGGTATTTCATTTTTTTTATTTTTGCTAATTACTCCGGCGTCCTTACACCGATTTCCAAAATTATAGCAGCATTACCTACTACGATTCCACAGCATACCTAGACTTCAGCACAATCTATGCAGCGGTTACTGCGATTATGAATCTAGAAGGACACCAACAGACCGATTGACAGGCGGAAATAAGTCACATGGACTTTCGTTGTGTGAATATCATAAAACTCCCAAAAAGCGTATTTCTCATAATCTAAAATTTTCGCGATCACAATACTTCCCTCACCTGTCGGCGTGGAAAGTAAACGGATAAGTGGAATGAAGATTCGGGATTTGTCCCTTCTAACGATATTCTGTATGTGGGGGTGAAAGTGAGGTGGTTTGGGGGGGGTGGGGGGTTGTAAAACTGAGAAGTTTGTAGTATCGATAATAGGCTGTCCATTGACCTGTGAAGCAAAGACCTAGCGGCATAAGATAATTTTAGGGGGGGGGGGGGGGTAAGGGATCTCAGACTAAAGCTTCATGCTATGGGAAAATAATAAACTGGTATCAGCGTAATGTGTGGGAAGTACTGAGTCAATCAACTTGGCTCCATTTTTTTATTTATGTTGTACTTCTAAAGATACTCAAACAATCAACTTTCATACATCAAATGATGTTGCGTATCGATATTACTAAAATTTAGTAATTAGACTAACTTGATATTTAAGGTATTTGAATTTTTGAAAAAATTTCATACTCTGAAGCAACAAAAACAACTGAAATATTAATAAGCCTTTTAATTCCAGTGAATATAGACTTATTTATTGGTAACAGGGACAGCTTCAGTAAGCCAAATTTCAAAGAAGCTTTACTCATAAGATTGATCCCTTCTAAATTTAGGAGAAAGACCAGTTCGACTGTATTACATTTTGGCGCTTGAACTCACCCCGAATCTAGGTTTCAATAAGGGAGAGAACGAGATAAACAGTGGGTTGTCTTTTGTTGAATAATGGGATTTCCGATAGGATATAATCCTACCCTACAAACATACTTAAAGAATCTACTCGGTCGAGGACGAATAAGGCAATATCCTCGTATAAAGTCAATGAAGAGATGATGCCTATAACTTCTTTCTACTATTTTTTATTTGGGCGTTGGGTTATTTATTTATTGTTATATGACAAAAGTAATCGGACACCTACGGTCCGAAAGTCCTACTCAACGATCCAAAGATTTTTGCAAGAGTTGCATGCAGTTTTCAAAGACGGGTTCTGGAAGCCATTGAAATTTTGAAAAATTCAGATAATCTTAATTGGGACTCTACCTGCATAATTTCTGCAAATCCCTGTTCATCGAAAATAATCCACCTTATCCATATCCATACCTACGTAATGACAACTGAATGACAACTAAAGCACACCTTCAACTTTTGTTTTTCAAATAGCACTAAATAGTTTTTTCTGTATAAAGTAAGTCCTTATATTTTCCAAAATCTTGCAGAACCTTTGACTTTATACACAAACTTATTTTTTTTCTCAAAATCATTAGCATAACGTACATGAAATAAGAATTTTTGAGACGCAAAAAACAGAATAAAAATTAAACTAATTGGGGTTTTATGGGTTTAATGACGTATAATACATGCCTACTAAAACAACTGTCTTTTTTATGCTTTTTTATTACGAAAATATTGCGTCTCAAACAAATGCTCGTTTTATTTACCTTATGTTAATGAATTTACGAAAAAAATTGGTTTGTTATGAAGTCAAAGGCAATACAAGATATTAAATAAAATAATGACTTCATTAATATTAATATAGAAAAAGCTGTGGGGTGCTATTTCGAGAAAAAAGTAGGGGGGTAAGTTTTAGGGGTTGAAGTAAAACAATGTCTCGAAAGCATGGTATGATAGGTATTCCGTACTCTTGAAGGACCCACTTAGTTTTTTTTAATCTGCTTTTCCTACGAAAATATTACGCCTTAAACAAACTCTTATTTTATCTGTTTTATTTATTTTATGCTTATGACTTTACGAAAAAATAGTTTTTGTATAAAATTAAAGGCACTACAACATTTTAAATAAAATAAGGACTTATTTTGTGTTGTGTTTTGTAAAAAAACTATTAGGTGCTATTTGAAAAGACAAAGTTGGTGGGTGATTTCTAAGGATTAAAGTACAAAAAGAATGTTTTGAAAGCTTGGTATGATAGACCCTATAGTATTTTTGAACATTCCACTCAGTTTTGATTGAAATTGAGGGACATATATTTTTTTTAAATACGACACCCTGTGTATTATCTCGTATTTAGATCCTTAGCTACAACTTTTATATACAACTTTTTATGCTATCTTTACCGATCCGGTAATAAAAACGCAGCCTATACATATATACAGGTTATGAAGTAGGTACTAACTTTAGTCTCAGTCGTAGTCTCGTAGGTTTCATCCGGAATTGAAGAATTTTCTAGTGATAAGTCCTGTCGAAAATTACAAACCAAACACATTTCAATTTCACGTTATGAATCACTTAAACGTTATTTAAGGGTCTTCAAAACTTTAGCGCGTTCCCTGTATATGAAAAGGTCAGACCTGAAGCTTCTAAGAACCTCTGAGCAGCTTGAAGCACGTCGTATAGACGAATCGATGCTATACAACCTAACTTTCCGGAAAGTTAAGTCACAGGTCAACAGCATCTAACCTGAAATTTGTTATGTGTGTGTGTGTGTGTGTAAGTATGGAACGTGACTCTCAGGCAGCTCTAGCACCGTAAGCCGCCGAGGGATCACGTCAAAGTTGCAGTTACTGACCCGTTCCAACTCCAACAAGAACTAATACTGCCCTTTGATGGCCATGCAACTTTGTTGATCCGTCGGCCAACTGAGTAATTTGTTGCCAATCAGATAGGTATCGGTAAATTAGACATTGTTTGATAACTGCTATAGTTTAATTACGGTTGAGTTCACAACACAAAGGGACGTAAGGGCCGTATTCATAGTCGTCTCTTGAGTAATACTTAAGGTTCCCTTAAGTAACGCTCAGGCACCCTCAAGTGTGGCTTTCTTTATGTATCTGTTTCCTAGACAACATCTATGAGACGGCGCAATTCATTTTGCGACGTTGTCATATTTCAAATATAAGTCAATTTGTTACGCCTATGCCTACGAATCTTAGGCCCAGTTTCACAATCGTTAGTTAACTAATGGCCAAAAGAAAACTGGTGGTTAACGAAAATATTCCATTTCATATTCGACGGTTTACGTCAAAAGCTCTGGTCAACTAGTAGTTATGTTAACCCAACGACAAAGTATGGGTTATCTTTACGTTTGTTGTAGTCAACCGATGACAGCTTTGGGGGTTATAAAAGCTTGGATTTTGACACTGACGTCTAAGACGTCGATGGATTTTGATTATACTCTGTAATGACATAAATGAAAAACATGAACAGAAAGGTTAGGTTTCTTTGTCAAAGGGTTAGGTTGTATTCACGGAACACCGTTATGGCAGTGCTCTGAGACCAATACGTACCAACATAAAGATAAATAAGTTTTACCATTGGTTTCCTTTGTGAAATAGAGCTCCCCGATAACTACTGGTTAACTTCCATCCGTAGGTTAAGTGACTACCAGAGGTTACCAATGATTGTGAAACTGGGCCTTAATGTATTCTGTTATCTCTTTTTGTTTTGTGCCAGTCCTTCGTGTCTTTTGACGGACATTTTTCCGGGTCTGACAGAAACTGATAACACCGTACTCCAAAATTAATCTACAAAATCGCCTTGACTGCAACGAAATCATAACGAAATGCCGCAAGGATATACAACTAAGTTATGGCCGTAATTATTATAAAATCAAACCGTGTGCGCTTGTAACCGATCACCGTCGACTATGAATACAACCCTAAGGGACGCTTTTGATCTTAAAATGAAGCAGACATTTTGTCATTTCTATTTTGTCTCAGAAAGAGGCAGACAGGAGGATGTACCCAAAACCATAATCATTATTTAATGCATTATTTCACCATACTTACATTAGTCACCGACAATAGGTCCATTAGTGATGTAACGAATGCCATATTTTGGACATTCGTGAATCCGAGTGTGAATATTAAACTGATAGAGGCCGCTGCAATTATTGCCTACCTATGTATTAGACAAAATATTGCCTAATACGTGGAATCCGCAAGGTCGCTGCTTATTCCGCGAAAATGTGCAACGCCTTGCTGATTATTAGACATGCAAGTTGTTGTGTTATTTTGAAGTTAGTATTGTGTGTTCTTTCGCTCGAAAGGTCATTCCGTTATTCTAGTTTATCAAAACTGCATAATAGTTTCTGTGATTGCAATGAGTTGAAAAGGAGCTATTGTGGATGGAAAATCGAGAAACCTAAGGTCGACAGAGTTAGCAAATAGAATCAAGCAAAGCGTTAAAATTAATTAACAAACTTTGCAAGAGGAAAAAAATGTTTGGAAATGTGTATTTGATTAATGTTGAGTTTGCAACAGAAAAATTTGCGGTCTGCCGTTTGTTACCTATTAGATAGTGAGATAGCTAGTTTGCTCATTCCGAGGAACATTCTCAAAATTGCTCATTTTATGTAATCGACAAGTGGACTGCTCAATCCATGAATTCGACAAAATTTTGCCAATTACCTGTATTCAGTAATTCCGCAGATTGTATAGAAACATACCTGACCTAAAAACAAAATCAAGGTATGATGCTACATGGTGCTAGTATGAAAAAATCGATTAAATACAATACTATAATATAATGAAACAGCGCCGAATGAAACATAACTCATATACTACCATGTACGTTGAATAACAGTTTAATGACAGTAAATTATACTCTAGATGTTTTTTTAACTCATTCTTATTACTTTTGTACATTGAAAGATTCTGGGAGCTTTCTAAAGATTCTCCAAAGGTACTGAAATTTTTATTTGAGACAGTCTTACGGAACAAAGGAAAATGTCAAAATCAGCACTCAACGGACAAAACTCAGTATACCAATGGTATCAAATTTCTATATTTCACAAACAGGATAACAACTATAAGAGAAAAATGAAGGTGTCGGCCATATGTAAAGTTGAATCAAGATTGTAGTTATGATTCATCCACGGTCACAGTCCCCTCTCTCTCTTTCTCTCTCTCTCGTATCGTAGCAATCACGCACGACTATATAAACTTCAGAAATATGGAGGCAGAGAAATTTGAGCAGTATGGTTTCATCATTAGGTCTGACTGCTAACCTTCTGTCAAATCAAACAAAAAATTTGAGTGGATAAGGGTGTGCCACAGGTTTCAATTTTGGGGCTATTCCTCTTTGTCATATATATTAATGACATCTAAATCCGTCTTGAAAATGATATTACTGCTATCCTACCTGTATATGCAGATGATACCTACTAGTTTGATCATATTGGCTCACTCACCTGTAGCCTTGGAAATCATATGCAATCATGCTATATAAGAGCTTGTGAAGTGGTTTAGTGGTAATTCTCTTCTAAATAGTGAAAAAACCAACTACATGCGTTTTCACTTCAGACAAAATAGGAAAAATTTTGATATAGACATTAATAATGGCGGTACTATAATCTCAAGGCCTGAAGGCACAAAGCTTTTAGGGCAATCCATTGTCAAAACCTAGTACATAGTTGAACTGCTCTTCTTTCCATTTGTTGTCATTACGTAATGTTTTAACTATAGATCAGGTGAAAAAAATATGCTTTGCTCAAGTACTCGCAATATAACGATGTGGAATTGAATTAGGGGACCTAGTTCGGCAGCCTGAAATGTTTTTAACAAACAAAAACCGTGTTATATCAAAAATATAAAATTATTGGATTGCTGCTGTTACCTTTTAATGGCAATATTGACTAGAAGGTCATTTAAGACAACATTTTATTTCTTCTAGAGAATCGTTCATTGATAACTATAATTTATACTACTTGTAATTTATTATAAGAAACCTTTATCCTATTGGATAATCAGTACAAGTTCATTTCTAAGTGATTAACAATTGATAGAGTGATTATGCAGGCAAGATCAAACGTGCGAATGTATCGATCTCATATTAAATCGACCACACTCCCAAAACGTCTGAGTTTCAACAAAAAATTAACTCACAGAGTCATCAGTATTAATACTAGTTGTTCTTGCTACCCGCCACGTAAAATAAAGTCCTGTTTATAATTTATTTATTTATCACTGATCTTCGTATCATCGCGATACACGCACACACAAAAATATCTGAGCATAATGAAGTATCCTCAAAGATGCTACTATCTTTTCTAACCAGTCCAGTCTAACCAGAGCGTTTTATTATCATACCTCTTACTCTGAAAAGATAAATACTACTGGGATTAAAAAATAGTTCAGTTACCGCGTCACCATATTAGACATGATTGCGTTGATACATGCACTTATTCTTATTGCAGAAGAAACATCTTTTGTGTATATGAAACCAAGATACTTGACAAACTTAGCATTTTTATAACCGTGGCAATTAAGGTTTTTCCAAATACATCGCAAACTCAAATGTACGAATGTATCAGTCTTATATTAAATTCGGCCACACTCATCCTAAAATGTCTAATTTTCAAACAAAAATAAACCCACACAGTCATCACTGATACTCATCGCATATAATTATGTACTCACAAAAATACCTGAGCATATGAGTATGCTACCATCTTATCTAACCCGTAGAGAGTTCTTTATTAAGTTTGATGGTCGCGCTGATACAGTGCCAGTTAAGATTCTTCCAAATATTATGTGGATCTGCTAACAAACTACAAAGTAGCAGCAGAAGACGGGTTTTGTGCACCATCAAAAGTATGCTAGCCTCGTTTTTTTTCAAGCAGGACAGGTTTATAACCTTCGTAGTAAACTTCCTTGTTTCAATTTCCTGGGTTGGGGTTCTGAATGTTTCTGTGAACATTCCCTTGGCGGCCAATAAAATGGGGCTAAACTTCCAGAGAGACTCCATATAAAAGCAGAAAAGACGGAACAGTCGTAGTGCGTAGAACTGTGTTTTAATAAATAATATTCCCTCCCCTTTGAAATTTGGTATACATTTCTTAAGAACTGCTGCTTTCTCATAAAGAACTGGGGTCTTTATGGAGTTAAACAATATTTGTGATATTACCAAAACGTGTGGGCTACTACAATAAGTATTGTAATAGTAAATAGCTTATGATAACGCATTTATTTTGAAACTTCATGATGGTTCTATCATAAGTAACTACTAACAGCAAAACTACATACATAATTTCCATGTACATGTAATATGAAGAAGAAATTTCATCTAAAACTCATAAAGGGCAGATTCTGTCTTAGTGCAATTTTTATTGACCCGTCTAAGGCAAAAACGAAGAAAGAGATTCATACCTTTTGGAATAACACCCAGTGATACCCGATTTGCGATAAAAAAAATGAAAATGAAATGAATCTGTGCGTTGGCGGTGGAGAAATTGGTGAAAAACATTATAGTTGTTCAAACATGGAACATTTGTTGCATTCATAAAATACTGTATATCACGTTGAAAAAAAATATGTTGTTGATATCGTGTGCTTCTTAGATCTATCCGAATGTTGCCTTGAAATTTGTATCTATCGAATAATTTGATACAAAACTACGGACTTGATGAAATTATGACACGTTAAGAAAAATCGTTGTTGCAACTCTTGCCAGTGGCGGAAGAGAAATCAACAAAAAACTAAAAGTTTAAAAGTCGCTCACACTTCGTTTTCAGATATTTCAAAAGTCCCTCATCATTGTCTACCTTTTTGATGGGGATGGCCTAGGGATAGATATATTTTTTGTTGACAGATAATGTGTGGGAAGTACTGAGCCTAAACTGTAACAATTCTATTGCTATGCGTTTTTTATTCATTTATTTTGTGGTGCATAGGTCCAGTAAACGAATTTTGGTTACGCCACCGTTTTGTCGCGTCGATCCCTTTATTTGAATGGCTACGATTTACTTTAGGGTACAGCCGCTAGGTGGCGCCCCTATATGTCAATCGAAAGGGCTCGAGGTGGGGAGCAATAATGTCCCTGGGCACAACACCCGGAAACGAAAGACAAAAAGTTACGGAGAAAACAATTTCCCATGTTAAGTCTATGGGAATTCTTCGAAAATTTTAGGGTAAAGCCGCTAGGTGGCGCCCCTATATGTCAATCGAAAGGTCTCGAGGTGGGGAGCAATAATGTTCTCGGGCACAATACCCTGAAACGAAAGACAAAAAAGTTATGGAGAAAACAATTTACCATGTTGAGTGCATGGGAATTTTTCTTTCTCGTTAAAAGTGAATGAAATGTTCCACGTAGGTTGGGTTAGGTTATGTTAGGTTATGTTGCTTTTTTCTTACTTAATAAATAAAATAAACATGTTCCTTTTGATTCCAATGACTTTTAATGAGAAATTTTTTTTTCGAAAAATTCCCAAATTGTTTCCTGCATAACTTTTTTGTCTTTCGTTTCCGGGTGTTGTGCCCATGGACATTATTTTTTCCCACCTTGAGCCCTTTCGGTTGACATATAGGGGCGCCATCTAGTAGCTGTACCCTAAATTTTCGAAAAAATCCCATACACTTAACATGGGAAATTGTTTTCTCCATAATTTTTTTGTCTTTCGTTTTCGGGTGTTGTGCTTGGGTACATTATTGCTCCCCACTTCGAGCCCTTTCGATTGACATATAGGGGCGCCACCTAGCGACTGTACCCTAAAGTAAATCATTACCTTTTATACAGTTTTTAGGAGTATGTACTATGTTTGACACATTATATCATACAGTTGTGCATTTAAACCATTCGTTACACAGAACTATACATATTTAAGTTTCACTGCTAACAGTTTTCCAGTTCGCTTCTTTCTTTGTGGTTGGCAACACTTATCGTTTGATCTTATTTCTTTCGACTTTGACTTTCTATCGATCACCGAAGATGTGGAAAGCCTTGGTGACGATGGCGTTTTCACCAAGATGATGTAATTTTCCCAAAAATGCCATCATGGCAATAACCATCCAACGATATTATATGGGCAGCATTTTCTTTTGGTTTTATTGATTTGGGCGCATATCATGTACGAGTAGACTTCGTCTTTATGCTGTACCACAGAGGGCTGGCGCCTACCATGGTGGCCTCTGATGAGGCCGTCGAGGTCATATGAGACGATTCACTAACCGCCTTTTTGGCCTCCTTGATGGCTGCAGGAGCTGCTGGCCCACCCTGAACATCTAAAGTTTTGTGAGCTTAAGTGTAATTCGCCAGCCCCCAACTCAGCAATCCAGCAATTATTCTTTATTCTTTAACATTTTGACTCCAACACTTCAGTGTATCAATGGATTCATGTAGCAGATTTTTGTTTTACTATTTTTATACACTTAGGTCTGATTTTATCAACATGCATATTTAATAAAGACTTCGACAAAGCTTTTCTATTGGATACTATTTAGCAAAAGCTTTCTATTGGGTATTGAAGGCTAGGTTGATAAATATCATCCAATAGTATTTTATCTATATTGAAAACAAAATGTCAAAGCTGGATGACACTTTTCATCATATCGTATATAAGTTTTATAACAAAACTATTGTTTGTTGAATACTGACGGATAAACTTTACTTCCACCTTCCACTGACTTTGAATTCCCCACCGCCTCCGGTCATAAAATTTGATTCAAAAACATATTTATGTCGATGGTAACAAAAAAATGTGTGTAACATGCATATCAATGAATATTTTGGTTAAAAAAATAAAAAAAAGTAGTTGCAAGGGCTGGGTCTCGAACCAACAGTACCAACACCACCCTCGAACACAGTGATTTGCTGTCGAACACTATACCGCTCGGCCACTCAGCATCTTGCGGAGCGGATCGCCTCAACGAAACATATCTGGTTAGGTACTATTACTGGGATTTGTGATCTAATTTCAACCATTCAAAAATATATTTATTTCGATTGTTGACTTCGTCTCGAGCTGCAAACTTCGCCTATCTTGTGACAAATATACATTTTATTTACAACTGTTACAAGTATTTTCACGAAGTACGTCACACAGGTTTGCGAGCCGTCGGCGTGTTTTCGGTTCTGGATTCAAAAACCCATTTTTATTTTGATATAACTTCTGAATTATTGCGAAAAAAAAAAAGAAAATAAAAACAGTTTTGTTGTAAAACTTATATTTGATCTCTCCATTTATCACACAAAAAATTATTCAAAACCCTAATTTTTTGTCATCATTATAATTTAGCAGAAGAAAAAACTAGCGATCAAATGTACAGTTTTTGCGAAATCTGATTGGTTGAAATTAGCAATTGCTAAACTCTTTGTTAAAAAATAAAATGCAATTTTTCACCCATTTAGGATGGAAAATCAGACTGGAAAAGATACTAGGTGGTTCATAATGGTCGATTGTATATAAATCATGTCATTTTTAACCTTTTTGATGTAAACTTCAAGAGAAATCAATAGTTTTCAGAGAACTTTGACAGATGCATGTTCTTGAATGGGCTGCTTTGATTGGTCAAAGCCTTTGTTAAAATGCGCCTGTTGATAAAATCAGCTGTAATTGTATCGGTTTGAATGTTTTTATATGTATTTAAATTGCACTTGAATTTCATTTTTCAATTTTTACCTTCACTAGCAGGTTTATTAAATGTTTATATATTGATATTACTCGGGCATTTTCACTAACCTCTCCCTCTACAGTTTACTAACTGATAATTAAATCAATCTAACTTGTGTAAGCAGAGAATGGAACTCACGCCTTTTTGTTATATACCTCATCGCTCTAAGACTGTAGGTTAGTTGGCTGAACTGTTACTCCCCCCCCCCCCAGTCTGCCCTTCAGGTGAACCAATGTGGTTACAAGACACTTGCCGCTATTCCGTACGATGTGCTTTTTACATGGGTATGGAATTCTTTTGTCGAAACATAGATAGATAAATGATTGATTTAAGGAGGTGTGAGGCGTGACCGACACAGTTACAACAAACAACTAGAAATAGTTGGATATGCGGTCAACACAACCAAAACAGGGGGCTCAATTGAAGGAGTACCCTTCGTTTAAATCAAGCTTTCGAAAAATTTTATTTTCTTCATCAGGATTTGAACATGTGAGGTTTAACAAAGAAAGCATGCTCACTTTCTTGGAACGAGTGATCCAGTCAGCTACACTACAGTAGAGCGGGTAACTATCCTTATTCTTAATTCTACATATCTTCCATCAGGAGAAAATAACATTTACACACGGTCACATAGTTAAAAATTCATAAAACAAGACAATTAAAACATTTTAAAATAATTCGGGTGGCCGAAGCATTATCACGAGAACGGAAGGAACCACCATTTTGTCAAATTTTTCGAAAGCTTGATTTAAACGAAGAGTACTCCTTCAATTGTTTTGGTTGTGTTGACCGCATACCCATCAGCTATTTCTATTTGTTTGTTGTAAACGATTGATGATAGGATCAAAATATAAACTATTCCTTTTTATTTAATAGGTATCAATAGTACAGGTGATTAATGTATAATGAGCATGCGTTCTTGTCAATTCTTTGGAGGGCACTGACTCTCCGGTATACATTTACCTGTGTCGTCTCTTGCATAGCCGCTAACACAATAGCATGAATCGTTACATCGGATATTTACAATAGGACAGATTCTCCCCAAAAATTTGCATTCGTTTTGGCAAGCACTGCCGCAGCTGTAGCACTCGTGAGGCTTGGTACAGTTTATCCATTGGATCCCTTGAAACAGAAAATAGAATGCGGATACACAGAAGCAAATTTCAAGACACAGCTACCATTACAAAAGAGGCTTGGTAATACAGAGTGGGCCAATAGTGCGTGGACGGAAGATTGTGGGTTACTAAAAAATATTTCAAAAACCTGTCACCTGATTATGGTAGGGACCCTATAACGTAAAAATATTTTCACCAAAATTTTGATGTTTATACAGGGTGATTCATATCAAACATACATTTTTTTGAATGGAACCTCCAATATATTATTGGATATTTGGATCCCTTGGTCAATTCTAGTGTAACTTTATGTATCATACATGGAACTTTAAATGAACCGTTTAGGCGCAAATCACCATTTTTGGTATAAGTAGGAACCAGACAAAATTTAATATCGCAGCGATTATAAAAATTAAAGGCCGTGACTTTGCGGAACGACTAAGCATGAAATGCGCCACCTCAGGTCAGACGGCTAAATTTGAATTCTTTTTGTACTTGGAGAAGTCGGTAGATTAATTAAGGAAACTTCAATCACAGATAACTTGATTTTTTCAAATGGGAATGCCTATTTTGGTTTTATGAATCAAATGTAAAATTTGATTACCTTTCTAACAATATAGCATTCTCGATATCAATCTTTTTTGGTTTTCATTTTATTTCAAATTTTCAGTGAAATCGGTGTTTTTCGATTTTCTTGCGTGCAAGCGACCTAGCAGGCCATGAAAAATGAACAAAAGCCCATCAATATGGAAGAAACCAACTAACTTAGTAGACAGATGCAAACGAACTAGAGCAGCGAGGCAAGATCATGAAAATTCCTTACAACAGCTCTAACCGGATACAACAGCGGCAAGATATCTAATGTCTACGAGTAGCTGGGGTGCTGGGGTATGACAGACATGTTTGTTTTTCACAGCCCACTAGCTATTGAGATCTACTAGAGCTTGACAACTTTCTAAAACGATTAAAAATTTTGAAACAAAAGGAAAACTGCCAGCGACAGTCTAACATGTTTAGAATGACTTTTTACATTTAAGGGGATAAAAAAATGGTCAGAAGTGAAGATATCTCAAAGTGGAGCATTGTGAACATCTACTGAAATAGTTGCTAGAATTTTTTAATTACGCTATGTTGTAATTATATTTATGTCATGTAGTTTCCTGAAAACTAAATTATGTTTTACAATTCAAAAATACTGCAATTCAAGATTCATTTTCCGCGATTTTGCTAATAAACAGAAGTACCTACTGAAGAATTTGAAGAGTTCCAGTCAGAGGTATCATTATTTTTGACTTACGAAAATGGCTACTTTTTTATAGCATTAAATGTGAAAATTTATTCAGAAGCCATAGATATTCTACTGCCAGCAGCAATCACTAGTAGTTTTCCTTTGATTAAGTACTTTCTTACTGACTTTGGAAATTGGCTAATAGCTCGTAGGCTGTGAAAAATGAGCGTTCTTGTTACCGCTATTGTTTCTGGTTAGAGCTAATATGTTGTGAGGAATTTTCATAATCTTGCCTCGTTACTGTAGCTAGTTTGCATCTTTCTACTAAGTTAGTTGGTTTCTTCCATATTAACGGGCTTTTGTTCATTTTTCGTGGCCTGCTAGGTTGCTTGCACGTAGGAAAATCGAAAAACACCGATTTGACTGAAAATTTTTATTTTATAAATACCAAAATTATTGATACGGAGAATGCTATATCTTTAGAGAGGTAATCAAATTTTACATTTGATTCTTTAGACCAAAATAGGCATTTCCATTTGAATAAATCAAGTTATCTGTGATTAAAGTTTCCTTAATTGATCTACTGATTTCTCGAAGTACAAAAAGAATTCAAATTTAGCCGTCTGACCTCAGGTGACGCTTTTCATGCTTAGTCGTACCGCAAAGTCACGGCGTTCTAAGTTTTATAATTGCTGCGATATTCAATTTTTTTCTGATACCTACTTATACCAAAAATGGTGATTTGCGCCTAAACGGTTCATTTAAAGTTCCATGTATGATACATAAAGTCAAACTAGAATTGACCAGGGAATCCAAATATGCAATAATATATAGGTAGCTCCATTCAAAAAAATGTAAGCTTGATATGAATCACCCTGCATAAACGTCAAAATTTAAGTGAAAGTATTTTTACGTTATAGCCCTCAAGGGTCCCTACCATGACCAAGTGACAGATTTTTGAAATATGTGTTAGTAAGCCCACAATCTTCGGTCCACGCACTATTGGCCCACTCTGTATAAATCTTCACATTTACTTTATATAACTGTATAAAATGTCTGAAAAAACGTAAAAATATATAAGCGGTGGTAAATTGCGGGTTTCTCTGGAAAATTCTATTTGTAGTCCCAAATATGATGGCTCATTTGGGATGGCTGAGCGCTCAGTTCTGAGGGATCTTTAAGAGGATGTACAAGGGGCCAATGAGGTCTAGGTGTGGCCAATCACCCTCTTTCCAATACATAATACAAATTATTATTTGCTTTATTGTTATTTTTAATTTAATGCATGTTATGATCAGCAGTTTAAAATCAAATCCAGTGAAATATACAGGGTGGCCAATCGGGTGACGATAATAATTTTTTTTTAGATAGCCCGTACCGAGACCTATCCAAAACACCCCCATGTATGTGTAGCGATTATTGATAGTTTTCGAGTTATGATTTTTTTTTGAAAACTTAGAGATTTTCCAGTTTTTCCAAGAAATCGTCAAAAACAAAAACAAGAATGCTTTTTGGCTTTTATTTTTTTCTGCAATTGTACTCAGTATTAAGCCTATTTTAATATTAAATAAAGAGAACCTGTACATCCGAACAATAATTAAGTACATTTTGGGGCCAAAGTTTGAAATCTCTGTTTTTAGTCAGGAGACCAAAACCTTCAAAATAAGATTAAAAATACTTATGTCTGGTTCTGGAGCTTCAAACTAATTCTAAAAACTTTGCAAGACACTGCACCTTCGAAATAATAATGAAAAAGTAGCACTTATGGGGACATTTTGCGGCGTACGTGAGTGTTAAAAGTAAAAAGGTAATATTTCACGAATTTCCAAAATGATTTAAAAAACTATTATTTTGCTTTGTTATGACAAGTTAACGAAAAAAAACTCGTAACAACTAATAAACCCGATAATCATTGATGTTTTGATGAGTTTTAATAGTAAAACTAATACCCAAATTGTGATTTTTGAAGTGTCTTTACTATGTACTATTAAAGTTCTGCTAACTTAAGTTGTATGGAAAGTTAACAAAGGAAAGGAATAATAAACAATAATCTGATTTCCAATTTCATGGCATAAGCGATGTCGTAGCATACGCCATCCCTTTCTTTCAGAGTAGCTTTTTGCGAGCTCATGTCGGCAAAGCGCAGTTGTTTTAATTAATTTTCGGTAATAGGCAAGGCAATGTTCGGATGAACCTAGAAAGGTGATTTATATCGCTAGCTCTTCCTTGACAGGTCAGTAGACAGCCTATCATGAATACAACAACCTTTTCAGTTTTTCAACCCCCCACCCCCCAAACACCCAAATTCTACCCCCACCCAAAAATACGCAGAAAATGATCAAGAACCTGTAAAACGCCTAAAAACGAAGTTTGAGGAATATTTGAAATTACCTAATAAGACCCCACAGCATATTGCTGCCCAAATTTCATCACAGTCCATGCAGCGGTTACTGAGATTACGAGGCTAGAAAAACGCGTACAGACAGACAGACCCACAGGCAGACCGACAGACAGAACGACGGAAATGAGTGACGCGGATTTTCGTTATGTAGACATTATAAAACGCCCAAAAAACCTATTATCTCAAAATCGAAAATTTTCACGATCACAATCCTCCCCTCACCTATCGGTGAGGGAAGTAAGAGGGATGGCGTATGCTACGATAAGGCTTCCCAGGTAATTCCGCCATGGAATCAAAAGTCAGATTGTTGTTTTATTATTCTTTTCCTTTGTTAACTCTCCATACAACTTAATTTAGCAGAAATTCAATAGCACACAGCAAAAAGCACAGTGGTATTAATTTTTTTTTATTAAAAGTGATTAAAACATCAATGATTATCATGTTTATTAGTCGTTATGAGTTTTTTTCCTTAATTTGTCATAATAAAATGAAATAATAGTTTTTTAAATCATTTTGGAAATTCGTGAATTATCACCTTTTTACCTTTAATTGTCACGTACGGCGCAAAATGCCCCCATAAGTGCTACTTTTTCATTACTATTTCGAAAGTACAATGTCTTGCAGAGTTTTTAAGATTAGATTGGAGCTCCTGAACCAGGCATAAATATTTTTAATTTTATTTTGAAGGTTTTGGTCTCCTGACTAAAAACAGAGATTTCAAACTTTGGGCCCAAAATGTACTTAATTATTGTTCGGATGTACAGGTTCTCTTTATTGGATATTAAAATAGGCTTAATACCGAGTATAATTGCGGAAAAAAATAAAAGCCAGAAAGCATTTTTGTTTTTGTTTTTGATAATTTCTTGGAAAAACTGGAAAATCTCCAAGTTTTCAAAAAAAAAATCATAACTCGAAAACTATCAATAATCGGTACACATACATGGGGGTATTTTGGATAGGCCTCGGTACGGGCTATCTAAAAAAAAATTATTATCGTCACCCGATTGGCCACCCTGTATCTCTTATCTCCACCAGTTTCGAAATTCACTTTGTATCTCCAATAGTGTTTGAGGTAATAAACATAGTAATCGAACTACGCACGATAACCTTACGCAACATTTTATGTGTCGCAAACATACAGGGTGAGTTTTTAGTACCGGCTCGGTCGATAACTCCACTACAGTAGAAGAAAAAGTTGTATATAAAAGTCGTAGCCACGGATATGCTGCTTGCTCAGAAAATGTTTTGATTTATACAGGGTGATCCATAACTACGTGGTGATGCAAACATGTATTTTTTCAAATGAGACACCCTATATATTATCCCACATTTAGATTCTACTAATAATTTCTCTTCTCACAATATAAGGTATTACAACATTATACAGGGTATTCCAAAAGTTATGACCATTTTTATATCCAAATCGCTGTCAAATGAACGTACTGTATATCAAAAAGTAATAAATCAAAAGTTATTTTTTTTTACATGGAAAGATTAGAAATATCCTCTAGCTTTGAAATCGGCTATAAAAAAAGCCCGCGACGCATATTCGTATACAGGGTGATGTAGATTGCTAAATCTAGATTTTGTCTCTTCTTTTAAATGCAACACCCAATATTTTATTATACCAACGAATTGCTTTTAATATGCTCTTTCATTTTTGTATAGCACTTGTACCTACGTAAATCAGTTTCCGAGATATTTCGAATTTTCGGTAAATTTAAAATATAGCTCCTATTTGTGTACACATTTATTTTGAGAAGGTACTATCGAATTTGTTTATTATTTAACGAACAACTAAATTATAAGGTCATGATAGTATTTGATGAAGTCAAAACCCTAAATCATCGAGATAATAAAGTCAAGTATGCTGAGAAAATGTGCAACAGTTTACCCATCGACTTATTGCAGTTCTCATTAGGTAATTTAAAGAAAAGATTGAAATTATTGTTGCTGAAATCTACTTGTCGTATGTAGAACAGACTTACTCTGTAAATGGGCTTTGCAATTTTTGTGTATCCCGTATATTGTGTATCTGGGGTCTAATGTGAAGTACTCGTGTGGAAGTTGTCATTTGTCTTTATTATTATTAGTTATTTTTTTGGTTGAATTGAAAAGCGGCCTTGCTGGTTGACCTCCGCCTTTAACCACTCTTTTATGTTGATATATTATTTTGTTATCTGTACTTTTTGTAGAAATGTCTGATGAATAAAGACCCATTATTATTATCATTCTTGTTACCGTCAATTAAATTATTTTCCATTTTTGTGAATACCAACGAATCGATTAGTGTATCAGTTAAGCTTATATTAATAGCTTTATAGGTGGTTGTGATCGAACTGAAATTTCCAGTCTTTGGTCGAAACTAAAGCTATTGTCGAATCCAGTATTTTTTATTAAAATTATTGGGTACTTACCACCGCCAGGTGCTGGTTGATATTTAGGATCACCAGGGTTACACGCTATTGGATCTGAATGTTCAGACACAGCTGAAGCAATATAACAGAGCAAACAGACTGCAATTATGGTCCTCATTTCCTTAACGTTAAACAACTAACTAACGTATCGCAATTCACAATTATTATTCTACCAACACACTGAGTTAAATAATGGTAGTAACTTGTTTATATACAAATTATCGTCCGGTGCTGAATTACTTATCGGAGGTAATTTACCTGGTCGCGCATACTGTTTATGCAGTGTTTATTTCACACATTGTAAATATACGATGGTATATCAGCATACGATGCGTCTTGGCTAATATTTGCCACCCATCTTATCTCTAGAATGAAAAAAAAATTAAAATCGCCGTGACACGCCGATTTTTATTTCGAGGAACTTTTCCACCAAGAAATGTGCGAAGATATTTTGAATATCGCATGTAGGTCTGAACGGAACAAATTGGCTCACATTTGGAACCTTTCTTACGATAATATTTTAATAATATATAAAAAGCTTTTAGTGGCCGCTAAAAGAGATTATTATAAGCATAAAATCAATAGAGCTGAAAATAAGACTAGAGAAGCTTGGAAAGTCGTAAATGAAGTCAGAGACAAACCGTTTGCTTCTAATAACATGCCGACAGTTCATCCAAACATTTTAAATAAATATTATTGTTCTATATCACAAAAAATGAAAAATACTGTACGCAGTACTGATGACCCTTTAATTAATCTTCATGATTTTTACATAGAGCATGCACTAATAATTGAACCAACGGATATTCATGAACTAAAACTTATCCTAGAATCCATCAAAAACAAAAAACCATCTGGGGTTGATAAAATCTCCGTGAATGTCATACTAATCCTTACATATGAGGCGCTGGTTGTACTCACTAAGTTAATAAATCTTTCGTTTGAATCAGGAACATACCCTGAATTCCTAAAACCGTCAATAGTAATTCCTATCTATAAAGGAGGAACAAATGATGAACCCTCGAATTTTAGGCCTATAAGTATAATTACTATTTTAGCAAAAATCATTCAAAAAATAGTTCAGATTAGGCTGATTTTTTTTTTAAAAACAACATTATAAGTCCCTTTCAGTTTGGATTTCAAAAACAAAAAAATACCTCAGATGCCATTTTTTCTCTACTTTATAAACTATACTCTACTTTAAATAAAAATCAAATTTCAGTAGCTTTGTTCTGTGACTTTCCTAAAGCATTTGATTGTGTCAATCATGATGTTTTGATCAAAAAATTAGATAAATATGGTTGTTCTTAAATAGCACTAAAATGGTTTACCTCTTATTTGAGTAATCGTTCTCAAATTGTTAAATTGTCTAAAAATGTAACTTCAGAAAAATTGAACATAAGGGATTTTGTACCACAGGGATCTGTGTTAGGTCCCATCTTATTTTTCGTATACATTAATAACCTAATGACTTTAGAAATAAGTGGTCAATTCACTGTATTTGCAGATGACACTACAATACTCTGGCATGATAATGACATACACGATTTAAAAAGAAAAATTGAAAATGATATAATTGTAATCAAAAGATGGTGTGACAGCAATTCTTTATCTTTTAATATCTCAAAAACCAAATTCATGACTTTCAAATGCTTACTTGACGCGATTTACTTAGACAACGAACAATTACATCAAACATACAGCATGAAGTTCTTAAGTCTAATTATTGATCAAAATTTGAATTTTATATCTCATATTGATAATTTAATTAACGAGTTAGCTAAAGTAACTTACATACCAAGAACAGTTAGAGAAACTCTTGGAAGAAACATCACCAAAAATTGTTATTTTGCATTATTCCAAAGTAGGTTGAGTTACTGCATCCCATTTTGGGGTGTCTGTTCTCATACCTACTTAAATAAATTGTTAGTCTTACAGAAGCGAGCAGTTAGATGCATCGCCAAGAGTAGACCTAGAACTTCATGCAAGCCACTATTTTTAGAATACAAAATTATGACCGTAATTGCACTATTTATTTTGGAAACGGCTACATTAATATTCAAAAATAAAACAAAATTTGAGACCATAAATATAGAATATAATATAAGACACACGAATGATTTTAAATTAATCAACCCCAAATCAGCACTCGTTAAAGATTCAATTATATACAATGGATTGAAGATTTACAACAAACGAGGGTTGCTCTATACCGGCAGAATTCCTTCTGTCTTACTCGCACATTTACAACAAACTTCCTAATTCTTTTAAAATTTAAAAATATTTAAAAGTTTTTCGTAAAAAACTTAAAAATTTCCTATTTCAAAAACCTTATTACACACTAGATGAGTTCTATGACGAGTTTTAGTGAATATTCCACATTTTGTTGTTACAGCCTTGTCAGTAAGAAATTTGTAAATTCGTAGACAATAAAACATATTTATCTATCTATCAATACTTCATTATTATCATCACCAAATTTTTTATTAATTTCCATAATACTTAATCAATCTTCAATCCGATTACACTGTTGTTTTTGTCAATGAATTCCCTTCAAGATGATGTATTACAAGTATGCTGGTCTCATTTAAGATTCTCAAGAAGGGCGTTCTGGGGGTGAAGGGGTTGATGACACAATAATGACGTGCTTGGTGGAAAACTCCCCTCTCGAAATAAAAATTGGCGTGTTATGGCGATTTTTATTTTTTCTATCATTTCAGAGATAAGGTGGGTGGCAAATTTTAGCTGGGACACAATGTATAATGAGACTGGTGATGTAACTTTTTTCAAGGGTAGAGCTTTATAAGATGCAAACTGATACATGAAAGCGTTATCTTTAATATATTTTCGCTCAATCAAGCTTTGGTTTAGCGTTTGACTTAAATTAATTATTTGAAATGTCACTGCCTTGCGTACCTATAGGAAAAATGTGGAGCAAACATGCGATCAAATTTTCTGTTTGAAATTAAGGCCTTTGTACAAAATTGTTTACGTTTGTATATATAAAATTTGAGGAGCGAGATGCTATGAATACATTGATAATACTTGTCGAATGAGGAAACTATTATATGGAAATAAACAAGCTTGTTTCTGCACGTTTCTCAAATATCTGGCTACTCTCAGGCGACTACAAACTACTTTGAAAGCTTTTTAGTACCTATTCGAAATCTGTCATTGTTGCTGAAGCAGTTTTTAATATATTCGCTACTTTACTCAAATTCTCAAAGCTGGCCGCCCTTTATGGCTATCGTAATCACAGATTTTTTTATGGTCAGCCTCCTGCAAGGGCTGAAAGCCTATGGCGCTGTAGAAACGCTGCGAGAGGATAAATGTCAGTGCACGCTAGATTTGAAACGCTGCAGGTTGTAGCCGTCGGAAAACAAAATCACCGGTAGCTCATTCCACAGCGTTGAAGTTCTCCAAAAGAAGGAATGCTGGAGGAGATTGGTTCGGGTAGTAGGGACCTCGACCTGGTAAGGATGAGCTCGCAGAGCCTCTCTAGTGTTCCTCGTTCGAACCGCCTTTGATGCTATTATCCGGGGGTGGTCACTCGAACATCTTCCGTTATAGAACCTGTAAAACAGGACAGGTCAATCACCCTTCATCGAAGTGCCAGGATGTGTAGGTACTTTGTGACGTTAGGCATATCGATTAGTCTAATTGCTCTCTTTTGGAGTGTCCAGAAGCTTTAGAAACTGCTTCGGAGCGCATCCTCACACATGGGAGTTATACTCCAACGATGGTCGGATCTGTGCCATGTAGAGCAGCAGTAGTTGCTGTGTTGTATACAGCTTCCTACAACGAAACAAAACTCCAATTTTCTGGAATGCCCTTTTGACAATACTGACGATGTGGTCATGCCATGACATGTTACTGTTCATTCATCATTGACATATTGTAGTTGGCAAGCCAGCGTGAGATTTCTTTGTCAGTGTTGTTGCCTGAGTTTTCTCTGTACTTTATTTGCTAATCCCCACTCGACAATTATTTTCATATCTACGTTGAACTGTGAGGCATGTTGCTGTCGCCCACGTACCGTCTCCTGGGATGATAGGGGCTTGCCTGGTTCCATGCACGATATTAACGTACTGTCGTTTGCGAAGCTGTAGATTGGCTTGGATGTTATTTCCAGCAGCTCGTTGATGTACGGCAGAGTACAGATCCCTGAGGAACACCGGCTTATATTGAAAATTTGTCCAATGAACAGCCTTCGACTACAACAAACAGAGATCGGTCGTTCAACAAGCTATTCAGCCACTGACGCAGGTCAGGTGGTAGTCCATAAGCAGCAAGCTTGACCGGAAGTCCCCCATGCCACACTCTACCGATATGTCAAGTGCACCAACACGGGATTCGTCATGGTGATGAATATCTATATCTGTCACGTAGCTGTATAATCGTTTGTAGGTATTTATTAATTTGATATGTGATTTGTGCGTAACGCATGTAAATTTCACATCACGATATTCCGATAATTGATCTCTTACCAGGCCGACGATCATTAGTGGTTATTGTATGTACAATTAGGTGCTGACATCGTGCGATAAATACGAATTTCTGCATTACACTCGATGCATAACAACCCTGTTCAGACTAATTCCATCATATTGCCTTAAAGTGCGATTATTTCCAAATTGCAGAATTCAGGTGACGTATTTCAAAGTATTTATTTTGTTATTCCGAACAATAAATAATATGTTCGACCATGTTGTATTACCGACTACTTTCTACTTATTCATCAGATACGACTTAAGGAATGTTACAATTTTCTTATCAGCGAAGCTGCAAGTAGTCCACATTACTATATTTGAATAAATCGTATACGATCCTGAACAGTTATCAGTATTTAGTTGATAAAAAGACGTAATAATCTCTTTGAAGCAAGTTTTTCAGGTTGCCATTTATTTTTGTTTTTTTTAGGCGACAAGTTTATTAGTCGCATGACAATTTTATCTTTCCCATTTTCACAAAAATAAATACCAAACCCACTATGGACGTATCCGGAAAAAAATGTGTATTAAAATCTGCAAAAATGTACAGGGTGCCCCATTTAAATTAAAAAAGTTGTCGGTACTTCCGGTTGGACCGGAAGTACATTAATAGCCAACATAATGTCTTCGGATGCATTATGCCTCACTACATTTACCTTAATATAAATTTTCAGCAATATCACCCTTTCTGTGTCACAGATATTTGATTGGTTCCATACTTTATCTCAACCCTGTATATACTATTATACTATAGTGTTCCTGGAGTGTTAAGGGTCTAGGGTATAGCGCGCGAGATTGAGAATTCAAGAAAAGACGTATTCCCGTGTTAGAGAGGAGGCGTGGCCGCCTGTTCCCTTTCTCCAGTGTGTGTGTGTCTAAGATGAGGGGAGATAAGTCCAAAAATCTAAACGTAGGGTCAAAAAAGGTCCAAAGGTAATGTCCAAAGGTCACCATAAAAATAAATTTCGCATTTCCAAGCTCCGGACGTTACCTTTATACTTACAATAATGACTTGAAGAAGAAAGCTTGCGCTTGTGCAACTATTTAGCCTTTTTTTGATATCGTGTTTGGTTGTTCAATTACAGGTATATATATATATATATAGAATGTGTGATTTTGCATTGCGAGTTCTTTTGCGAGAAAATCGAAAATAATTGTCATTCGTTAAGGTATTAACTATCGCCTTCTGAAATATTATATATGTATGCAGTTTGAAAATAGAGTGAGTTATGCGAGAAACTGTGAGTCCCTGTTTTACATGGCAAATACGTATGTATAAATGTGTGTATCCAGGCCTCTTAAATATCTTCATCATAGCTATGCCTTAAATATCTGATGACAATTGTGTCTCGCTCCAACCATTCCAAGTAACTAAACGGGTTGCTTAGAATTTTAGCTTACGTAATTACGCTTATAAGTCTAAGTTACCAGTAAAATGATTCCTAATAATATAATATCAATCTTATACCTTTTCAATTCTGGAGGTCAGTGGATAAGTGCTTTCATAGTAAGGATTTTTTATTAAGTTTGTTGTAGTTTTTTTTCATTCAAATTAGGCTTCCTGACCAAATGGTCATTAACTGGGTGGAGCGAATCGAGCAATCGTGAATTGTCTTAAGCCATGTGTCTAAGAATACTCATTAACCGCAAACAAATTATATAAACTATCTTCATAGCTTATCTGTGCACTATGAATGTATTTTATCGTTATTTATTTTGTTTCAGGTTCGTACCCTTACATCCCAATATTCCGCTTATTGAAGAACCGTCTGCAGACTCACTAGAAGGTACAGAGGTTATACATTAATTTTGATATGTGCAGTATTCTACCAGTATATCTGTATACCTGCCTCCTATATGCACTCCAAAGAAATGAAATATGGTGACAATTATATGTTAACTATAGCATAAATGGCTAGAGATTACGGAATACAGTTAATCTAAATGAAAGCTTTGGCTACTTTTGAGAAATCAGGTATCATCAGAATTCGACCAAACTATCGCACCTACAACTCAACAACAAATAATCAAATAAACAGTTAATAATATATAAATTATGGAGAAGACTCTGCACACCTCCCTTATGGCTAAAAGAGTTGTTATACTCGACTTGTGCCCGACAGAACACCCTCCTCCTCACACCACTTATTAAATACTGCTGCTAATTCAAAACAAGAAATAGTATAATGTAATATTTACAACAAAAATCACCTAGTTTTGATCTTCTGGAGGTTAATTCATAAAAGAGCCTTCATGATTTTCATATGACACTGTTAATAAATAATTGATCAAAACGACTTAAACATTACGCATAACTTCTAATTCAGTCGCTTTACAAATTTTAGTGGCTAAATGGTAGCTAAAACATCGTTTTTATATTCAAAGTACCAAAGGTAAAACACAGTTACGTGTAAAACAGACTTTAGGATAAAGAATAACACTTTTAACCTGCATACAAATAGACTATTTGTCTCGGATAATAATATTTTTAATATTTGAGTAAACTGATGAGCAAACTATGAAAATAATACTCTCAGTATTAAGAATAATGAAAATGCAGAAAATCGCAATTCCAAGTGCGGTTACATATAGACGTTAATATGTAGTTGTCAAGGAGCAAAATTGTGAGCAAGAAACGCTAAATGGCAATCTGAAAATAACTTAGTAACCCCAAAAATATCACAGACTAGCACTTACTGCGCTTGTTGATCATTAAGAAACGTGACACGAAATCATTGTTATACCATGTTTCATGCTATTACCCACATGTTGGGCTACCAGAAAATGCTGGGAAAAGAGCCAGCGGGATTCGAACCCGCTGCTCCTAAATTCTAGTCCGACACTCTTAGAGCCACTTCACACGCAGCCGGCACCGGCTAGTCGGTGCCGACTACCCGGCTGATCGAAAACTTTCACACTGGATCCGGTTTTGTATCCGGTACCGGGCAAAGATTGATTTTATTTATCGTTCAGTAGCGTGCAGTTTTGGATCATGTATCGCGAACGTGTTATTGAAATATGAACATTAGTAATTACTGAAAAAATAATTGGGAGCTCACTAGGTGTAATCGTTCACTTAAATTTGTACACCTGGGCATGCACAGCGCTGCTAATTCGGTACAAATCGGTTCATTGGCGTGTACAGCTCTATACTTGGCCAAAAGATATCGAATTGGTATCGATATCGATACTTTTTATTTTCGCATCTCTACCCAGACTTCTCACCCATAATGGCGCCGTCAAGGTCAAATTCTGTAGGAAGTATTTTTATATAGGAAATCCTGAGAAATATGATATTTAGTATGCTGTGGTTATACCATGTTTCACTCTATCGCCCGTATGATGGGCTCTCAAATCAAGGTGTTGCCACAGTCATTGTTTTCGTATATCTGACAATGTAGTAAAACCTTTCAAAATCGTATTTCTTAACACAAAAAGTTATTTGTACTTGATCTCCGAAAATCATCATTTCAACGACGATTACTCAAAATTTTAGATGTCGAACAAAAAGGACGCAAGTTTTCCTAGAAGCACTGCACCTTTGCCAGCTGTAGTTTCTAAAGCATCAAGTGATATGTCAAAACGGTCAAGTTTCCAACTCGTCACTTGCAATTTCAAACTATCAGGTGTAATTTAGACCTGTCAGTTTGAATTTACAATTGACGAGTTGGACAATTATTAACTTGAACGTTTTGAGTGACCACTTGATGCTTTATAAACTACAGCTGGAAAATGTGTAGAAATTAATAAGCTTATTAATAGCTAACCTCCTCGACGATCAAACGGATCTGAATAATTCACCGCTTTTAAATATTTCCTATGGTTTTCGCACAACAAAGGATTAGCATTTAATGAGTGTTTCGTTTACTATTTTGTGTAAATACCAATGTAGTTTAGGTTTATTATCATTACTCGTATTTGATAAAGGCACTGGGTGTCGAAGCAATTAATAATTGTCATACGCTTTTTAAGTATACATATATGTGGTTATCGTTCGTCGAAACATACTTTGTGTATATTGCTTTCTCACTGATTAGACAGGAAATATATCGCAACTGGGCAGTAGTGGAGAATTATGATTTTGGTGATGTAAATTAGAGCAACTGTTGTAACTTTCCCTTCCTTTTCTTTTCCTTTCTGTGTTCCTTCCGATAAAACAATTCCAACAAGTTAGCACACTTGGGCTCTAAAGTGATTAATTCAAGAACTATAGGTATTTAAAGGATTGTACCACTACGGGCGGATGCAAATTGCAGCCGCGGTTAGGGTATAATATTATAAATCCCAAATGTGACCATAAAAGATGTTGTAAATTGCAGCGAGGATCCCTTATCGGCTTATCGGCGTAGCCGCAAGGGGTGGATTACGGTTAGTCTACCTGTCTGGAGGTATTCTAGAAATTAATTTGGGTTTGTATAGCAAAATATTATACAATAATATTATGTGACAGGTCAAATTAATTTGTATCTGAAGCAACAATTCGGTGGCATTTACTTACCTACTTCTGTTAGTGATCTTGAAAACTATATATCATAATGACTTTTTTTATATTACAAACCCAAAATTTTATTCGCACTTATTGTTATAGAGATTTTGCAATTCTTCACTTAACTAACTAGAACTTAACTAGAAAAGTTAATTTCTTGTTACTAAATAGTCTGCATATAAAGACACCCTTGCATCAGCAGGCTGAATTCCTGCCAAATCGAAAGAATAAGCGTCAGCTACTTCGTTAGGATTCAGAAATTGTAAGCCAAATGTATATTTTAACCATTTACCAATATCGGTCAAATTTTTGGATTCACTCGCTAAACCTAGACTTTGAATTTTACGCCACCACGCTTGACCTAAGTGAAGTCGACATCCAACAATCTAAACTTCAGGTCAAACATTTTTGACTGCAGTGTGTATTGCTTTTTAAAAATCTATTACTACAGTTGTTGGTTCTATATTTAAACTGTTTTTAGAACAAATAAGTAATTAAAATCTCATCTATCCCTAACAGAGGGTCGTCCGCTGCAATTTACATGTTTTAAATGGAAAATTAACCAGCCGCTGCAATTTTTATATCCCGGGTTAAGAATACTTGACCATCGCTGCAATTTGCAATCGCCCACCACTACCATTAGAAACAACACAATCAGTGGCAGTTGTACAATCTTTTAAGCACCTGTAGCTCTTGAATTCACTTTAGACCCCAAGTGTGCTAGTTTGTTGGAATTGTTTTATCTGGAGGAACACAGAAATTTTGAATCCGACATCACGTGACCAAAAACAAATACCTCATTGGGTGACACAATAATAAGAAAACTTACAACATTTAGTCTTATTGTCACCCCCAAAATTATAATTCTCTACTACTGCCCAGTTCCGATATATTGCTTGCCTAAATCGTCGTGGGACACCCTGGACAAAGATATGCATTGCCGAATCTATATGCGTTTGTGGATTTATTCTGTTGTAATTCGTATGAATATATTATTATATACATTACTTCACGTTTTACCGCAACTTACACCTAAACTCCAGACGTAGCCCGATTTTCAGATATTGGAAGGATCGAGGGAGATGTCGCATAGAAATAGTGCAGAAACAAATTCAAAAGCATATTTTCTCAGATCGCTAGATTGCTCTGCATAGTAAGTGCTGATTTTCCAGCTGGATGGAGGGCCAATAACATAGAATTACATACAGGATGAAATTGGGGGAAAGACAAGGGTTAAAGCAAGATCATCATCCACCTGACGGACAGTGGGATGCTGCAATCATACGAACCGTTGCTGGTTAAATGAATGAATGAATGGATGGATGAATGAATGGATGGATGGATGAATGAATAAATGAATGAATGAATGAACGAATGAATAAATGAATGCATGAATGATTGAATGAATGAACGAAAGTGGGAGAGAGGTTTTCTGGTGACCAGAACCACTAGTACATTGGCCTACAAACGGGCCCTTAGCACCTCTCCTTAATCTAGTTCCCAAGTCCAGTCCTTATCGCAAAGGTGAGGATGGCCTTGGGTCTTGCCTATCTTATATCCTCAGGTTCAAGAACCCTTGAACCTAGTATGGTCTGCCTGTCATACCCAAGGGCTTCACATCGACATAGAATGAGTGTCGAGGATTCTTCCTGCTCGTCTCAGCGTGGTCACGTCGGATCACTTGAGACCCCCATCACATACAAGTGACGTTTGAGGGTGCTATGGCCGGATAGCAGACACAAGTAACCTTAGCCGGCTTCTGTTCAGTGAGAGACAGATCCGCCCCACCTTGCCCTACCTAAAGTTCCTAAACTAAGTTTTCCAGCTTGGAGATGACGAGAGATTACTCTGCATCTCATAAGATGCTGATTTTGCAACCACACCTCTGTTTTCCTTCAAATGGTACCTACTGCCAGCCCCACACCCGATTCAAGACCCAGGAAATTATTCCTCGACCCTCATCCTGCGAGCACGTCCGTCATTTCATTGCTACCAACGATAGAATGAGTCGGCACCCGCATAAGTGGCACCGAAATGTTACCCAAAACCTTTCTACATTGCAGAACGAGCCTTGATGTAAAACTACAAGCACTTAATGCTTTTAATTCTGCCTGGCTGTCAGAGCATATGGTAATCCACCTATTAGGCCTCTGAATACGTGAATACGGAAGGCATAAGCTAGAATCACATATATCTCTGCTTACAATACTACTATTACTTACTACTACTATTTACTTACTCACTACTTCAACTCTTAAGAATCTTTATCATGGAAAATTGGCGCTACAGTCATTATCAAATTTCAGTAAAGCAAGAAAAACCTTCAAATATCTGTAGCAAAGTACCATAGAAGGTTCCCTTAGCTCCGAAGTGACATATATTTTAACATTATCAATTTACATTGCGACACGGACAGGCAGTAGATTAGGGTTGCCACCTTTTAGTTTTGCTTGACCAGAGAGGGGAGGAAGGGGGTGCATTTTTATGGAATATACAGGGTGTTAATTATGTTAACAAACTTTAACCACGAATAGTACTCCGAAAAATAGAAAGAAAATGTCATATGATTATGGGTCCGAAAATGCTTCCTAAGGGAGCTACGCCCCTTTGCATGGGGCACCCTGAAGACGGTTTTCCCTCGATATTATCGAAACCATTCATAACAAAATTACGAAATTAGGTACGATGGTTAAACTTTTGACGCTGAATCTGATTCTGGATTCAGAATTTCATAATTTTAATCAGACGCGTATCATACGGGAGGAGTTAAGGGTAAAAATAACCCCATTTTCTAAATGGTAATTTTTTGATATTTTGATTTTAGAATATGGTATTTCAGAAATTTCTACGTAAAAATGGTCTCTTGGTACATCTCGATAGGGCTAACCGTTTTCGAGAAAAAGGCAAATTATTGAATACAATAGCCTGCATCGATTTCAACTTTGTGCCCTTCAAAAGTCATATATGCCTGTCTTAGTTCGATGTCCAATCCTTAGTGGTTGGTATCCATGTAATAAGTATAATTGTGTCATAATATATTCAGCACAGAATTGCATTAAAAGCATCACGAATAGTGGGGAAACATCAACGGTAGTTCAGAAGAGTTATGATGGCTGTAACGAGATTGTAGTTTTCATCACCGTTGTTGGGACTGTAATCAAAAATGAAAAATGCCGGCAAATACTTTATCTCTGTTCCCTAGTCGGTGTTTCCTGCCTCTTATTTTCTCTCCGTAAAATTATGACAGCTGATTGCTCTCATTCGCCATTTCAGGAGCCGCGTTGTGTTTATGGGTTCATATTATTCATTGATCTACTAGCTCAAAAGCTGGATAATTACAGCATGGTGATACTAGATACAATTAAGAGTAAGATGCATTACGTCGTATGATCTACAAAAGCATTAGGATGTTCCTTTTTTTACATTTATAATACGAATATTTTTCGTCACTCTCTGCTAATGTTTGTGTCTGAAAGTCATTTGGGCTAGCAGATATACGTACTCGTCTAATCTTGATAAAGTGTCTCTCGTAGTTTGATGCTGGGGTAAAGTCGAAGAAAAACATTTGTTTCGTTTTTTTTTTAAATAATGGGTCCCCCAGCCCCCCCTTCGGGTGAGATTGCTTGTTATGCCAGTGGATGAAACTTAATACTTTCAAGACCCAGTACTGCACCCTACCAAGCAAAAAGTGCCCAAGCAAGCATTTCGGTTTGCTGATGCTTTTTCCTCTCCATCGCTTTATACCATACTGGAGTTCCAAATAACATAAATGAGTGGATAACTCCGTTCAAGATCTGCCTTTTCCTCATACCTGGGGCGCCTATGTTTGGCATTATACGTGACAGTAGTGCCACCTTTCTTTCTGCTTTAACCGGAGTTCTCTCCATTTATGCTAGTTGAAACATCGTTCGTTATCTACGGTAATCCCCAAGTACATTATCGATTTGTTGACTACTTGTTTGCACCTCTCTAAGACAGAAGCTCGCTTAGTTTCTACTGTACCTAGAACCTCGAAGAATGACTGCCTCAGTTTTACTTGGTGCGAGCTGGAGATCTTGCAGATCCACTCATCTATCCTTCTCAGCGTTTATCGTTTGTCGTTTGTACCAAAGTTTTCTCATCTTTCGTGGATGCTACCAAAGCAAGGTCTTTGTGTTTCGAGGAAAACCTGTGCATAAAAACCCATCATACAGGACATTCGAGAGAAGAGGACTCAACGCCGATCCCAGTGGAACTCCTGCAGACATCTCCAACTCTACGTTTGCTATATTTATAGCTTTGTCACTAAAATAGCTGCCGATCGGATTCCGTAAATACCTCGGTATTACGTTTGTTCAATTCCTCCATTATGATGCCCCACGACGCCATGTTAGGTGGCCCACAGACGCTCTGGAAATCCTCACAGGAAAAACTGCACAGTCCTGGCCTCAAGGATTATCGGAGCGTATGTGGAGGTTCGCCGGACTGTACAGGCCGCCGGATGTGGAACTAAAAAACCATTCGATCGCCTGCGCAGGCCGTCTTTTGATGCCATGCTTGCTAGGACTGAACTGAATTGAAAGGTTTCCTGAGCGACTGTGAAGGAGGGTGTAATTAAGGCCAAAGTGCAAGTGCCTTCAGGCCGGGACTGTGCAGTTTTTCTTCTGAGGATATCCGCAGCGTCTGTGAGCCGCTGTAAAGACATTTTGCACGTCAAGCGCTCTCCATTTATTGGAGGCTCCTTCTACGGAGCATAGAACCTCAGAACCACACGCTTTACTTGGCTTTTTCTGTATCCTTTATTAAAATAAAATTTGTTTTACTGAAAATTAATCTGGAATGTCTGATATTACTTGATTCACAGTTTCGCAGGTAGCGCCTCCGTTTTTTTTTATAATTTCGGTGATTTCGAGGACAAAAAAATTCAAAATGAGAACCAGCTATTTATCGGTGTCTTAGGATCAGAGTGCTTTATATGGTATGAGCGGATAGCATTGCAAGCCTAAAGCCGCATACACATCTGAGCGGACATGACTTGACACATATGCGTGCGTCCTCAATGTGTATGTTCTCAAGTCATGTGTAGGTTTTAGTTTTTACGTCGCATGCGTGCGTCCTCAACTCGCTCCATGTTCACAGCCGTTTGCATGAAATAGTGCGTTGTTCGTTGACCTACCACTGCCTCCCGTCCCTTCGAGTGGGACTTTTAACTTCTGCCGTACTGTATTCAGAAGACAAATGAGGGAACGGGCTATGTGCCGTTAGAGTCTGCGTTAGTCCTGAGCATGTAGTTTACTCAATCTCCTAATGACGGTATCAGTCTTTTTGTCCGCTACACAACCTTCGTCGTTTGAGACCATATATGCTGCCCATTCTCTATGGTCTGTTAGCTGCAGTTTTTCCGCCTCGTCTGTGTGTTCCCTTATGAGACGTAGATGTCTCTCCTCTCTTCAGCCAGCAGACGTGAGTGTGGTACCCCTGTTACTACTTGCAAGGCTTTACTGGATACTGTGTGGTAGGCACTGGCTACCCCCAGCAGTGACTTTCTTTACAGCTTGTCCAGCTCTTGCTAATGCTTGTTCCTTTTGGGTGCCAAATTGGCGCTCCATAAAGGAAAATGGACTAGGTGATTCCGTTCAGGAGCCCTCTTTTTCTACTGCTAAGTCCATCAATATTCGTGATCAATCTAGAGAACATTGCCACCCTAGCTTCTTCCTTCTGGATTGTCTTCTTAATATGGCCCAGGAAGCACCTCTCCTTGTCTATATAGACTCCAAGTACGTCACGGACTTACTTACTGAGGACTATCATCCTTGCCTCTAAGCTTACAGTTCACGTGATGCCTCTTTATCCTATATCTTTCGTTATATCACTCCCTCTTCCCGTGTAGGGGCGGGTTAGAATATCTCCCATCGTATATCCTGCGTGTCGTAAAAGGCGACTAAAAGGAACCGAACTACTGTCGGTATAAACAGTAACCTCTTCTCAACCAACAGCTTTGGGTGGACGAGTTGAGAAGAGTCAGGACACGTTCTTGTCCTTGGGTTGGAAATTGCCCCTAAAGGCGGATGAACCAGTAGATACCATCTGGTCAACGGCATGAGGATGCAGAAAGCAAATGGGAAACTACTGCATTAAAGATCTTAAGGATATCCCAAGAGAAACTCGTAAAATAAGCGAATGCATTTTACGAGTTCACAACATGTTTGTTAAGGCATTGTGACTATGATGATGATCACTCCCTCAGTCTTTTCTGGAGCTAAATCTAGGTGGTGATCCCTTATTCAATCTCCAATTTTCTGCAAGACCCGATTTAGTTTGTATGAGAGCGATAGGTACCTCGTTCTTAACTGTCGCGACTAAGGCTGTTATCTGCGAAGCCTATTGTTCTAACGCTAGCGGGTAGCGGAAGCTTCAATATAGGATGTTCCAAAGGGTGGGATCTAGTGGCGATCCTTGTAGGACCTCCGTAGAAATTGGCAGATCTACACTGGATATAGATATCGTTCTGTCCTCGAAATAACTGCTTGCGACATGCTTGGTCTTCGCAGTTCACTAACTTTGAGGCGACAGGAGGCCGCATCAAAAGCATTCCCGGAGTCAAGGATATCTAGTGTGCACCATTTATCCTTGGAATATTCCTCCACTGTTCTTATCACTGTTCTTATCACTGTCTCAATCAAGCTCGAAGTAATCAAGTCAGTTCATGTTTTCTATTTCTACACCTTTTCCAGCTGTAGTTTCTAAAGCGTCAAGTAATAATTCAAAACGGTCAAGTCAATTTTTCTACTCGTCCCTTGTAATTTCAAACTGTCAGACGTAATTTATACCTATCAGTTTGAAAATTAACTTGACCGTTTTGAATTATCACTTGACGCTTTATAAAGTACAGCTGGAGAAGGTGTAGTCATATAAAGAAGCTAACACTCTATCCTCAAACTTACATCTCTGGCACGTCTTAATACCTTTGTTAATGTATTTCATTCCTATGTTTAGATAAAGCTACTGTCGAAATTGGAGAGCGAGGCAGCAAATCCTGACAATAGGTAGGTTGGCACGTTCTAGCGTAAACACTCTTGCCCGGACGATTTTGCGCGGATCCCACCATTCACGAATTCGGTAAACAAATATTTAGGAAAAGCCGAGTAGCACATAGCGCTGGAGAAACGTTACGGGCTGCAAAAAATAAAATGAAAACGTGAAAAGGCAAATAGAGAACGTTCCTTTGGTG
Source organism: Callosobruchus maculatus (assembly GCA_951848785.1). NCBI lineage: Eukaryota > Metazoa > Arthropoda > Insecta > Coleoptera > Chrysomelidae > Callosobruchus > Callosobruchus maculatus. The sequence continues at coordinate 122,685 of CATOUR010000042.1, read as the reverse complement.
CAGTTTTACTGCACCACTCGACCGAAATAATCTAATACAACTTGCGCAATTTACGAGTGTATTCTTGCTGCTTCTCTCGCTTTTCAATTTACCTATTGCTGCTCACAAATATCCCTTAGAATTTATACAGGGCGTTTCATAAGTTGGGACTTTTCTTCATACAGCGTATAGTACACGCCAAAATGAGTGTTTTTTCCCAGTAATATATAAACGAAATATTTAGAGAAAACAAGATATTGACCGCTAAAGAAAAGCCCTCAATTCTAAGTCCGTCCCTTCTCTGGGCAATATGATGACGATGTATTATCATATCACAACAAAACAGCGCCACGCGTGAGCGGTACCTGTGAGAAAACAGGCAGTTCGTCATACTCGGTTCATATGTCGCGATGCTAGTGTTCGAGGGTGCTTGACGATTGGACTTTAAAAACAAAAACAATGGCGCACGCTTATAACAATAATGAACCGGTGGACATGACTTTAATATACGGTGAGTGTGGTCAAAATGCCGCTGTTGCTTCGCGCGTGTATGCCGATCGTTTCCCTAACCGTACTCACCCTGCACCTCGTCGATTTGTCTCGCTCGTGCAAAGAGCTAGAGATACAAGATGTCTGAATCCACATCGTGGTGGAAACGCTGGAAGACCTAGACAACCTCGTTCGGTCCAAATTGAAGAAGACATCATGAATCTCGTCGAGGAGGATCCTACGACAAGTGCTAGGGAAGTGGCGACGCAGGTATCAGTTCCACACAGTAAGGTATGGCGCACGCTGTGCGAAGAGTCATTGTACCCATTTCACGTACAGCGTGTACAAGCCTTGCAACCGGAAGATTATGCGGTCCGAGTACGGTTTTGTGAGTGGTTTTTGCAAAAACACGAAAATGATTCCTAGTTTTCAAAATCGGTTTTAGTTACAGACGAATCAACGTTCACTCACACAAAACAAGAAGTCATTTTTCCGTTCGATCACATTCGATTTGTGAAGTGCTCCTATCAACTCTTGACAGATATCTCTAAACGCTATTTGATTGAAACGTGACATTTGGAATGACAACCATGTTGTTGCCTGCCATCTCAAACGCACAAAACCTCAAAACTGACAGATGACAAAATCAGATGTTTCGTTTTGTACTGTCTTTCATAGAACTTATCACAAACCCGCGGTTTGATCACACAACAGAGATACCACTAGCTGACAGATGTGAGTCTCTGCGCATGATCAAACAAAGCATTGCTGGAAGTTCAAAATACAGCTGGAAAGCTAATAAGATGTTACTGTTTACGTGTGATAAGGTGGGGAAAATAAAAAGGGAAAAAATTCAACCACTTCCTGATATATTATTTCACCTGAAATGAGATGTCAACCTTTAATTTTTTATTGTCGTGGTACAACCTGGAAACAAAATATGTGCAGGGGTCTATAGACTTGCTGAAAATGTATAAAAGAATGTGAAAAATTGTCTTAAATGTCGACATTCCCTTCAATTAACGATACTTCGGTACTTGAACCATTTAAAATCGTGAAATTATTTTTCTCCAAAAGTAGAAGATACGTGTAAATGTTGCTCAAACCACTGATGTCCGTACAAGAATAGGCATTCGTTTGACCGAACGAATTCATCAGAAAACATATTCGTCGGTAATTCTGAAACCTTAAATAACGAGTGATGCATTGAAATTGCTGATAAATCTAAAATAAGAGCCAGCAATATATCGTTGTCTAAGGGCCGGTTTCTCAATGCCCAGTTAAATATTTATCTGGAAGTTAACGGTTATCTGTCAGATAAATTGTTTAAAAAATTGAAGGTTAAACTTACGGATTTGCGTAAATCTTATCTGACAGTTGTATCCATAGAAACGCTATCTGGCAGCTACCTATCTGACACTTTTAACTGGACATTGAGAAACCGGCCCTTAGTCTCACAAGGTTTCCTGAGTTTCATGAGCTTTGGTATTACTGCATTATTTTGGTCTTATAAAAAATACAAGAATAAAATAAATTAAGCGAACGAACTACTAGTATACAAAAAAGGGTTCAGTTTAGAGTAACCTGTATTTGACAATTTTCTGCTAGTCACCGAAGACCAATTCATCAGTTTGCTTTTTTCCTTATTTCGACTCAAGTCATTAAAAAATCAATATATCCATTTATTTATATCTGACCTACAAAACCATTGATTCATTTTCTAGTCGTAAATTATTCCTACATTGGATAATTTACTTTATCACTCGTATCAGTCAATATGACGCAGCTTTTCAATGAACTGTATAACTGCATAATGAAGTAAACATTTTTTGTCTATAATACTTATACAGATATCCATAAACAAACCTAGATACACATACTTACGAGTATATGCACCAAGACATACTGTCGAAGCGACAGTGCTTCATTGTGTACTGCTGGGCCGGCATACTACAATTTTTAAGCAAAAAGTGCTATAAAAACACCGTACGGTCAATCTGAGTTCCGGTATACCGCACAGGGAGCTGACTGACCTGCGCAGGTCTACCTGCACAGGCAGACCTCTCCGGTATATTGCAGTCTATATTCGATAATTTTTGCCAGAGACAGAATTCCTATATGATTTTTTATTCATGGCTATGTGTAGTCACATAATAAATTAGTCCAATTATAGTTTGCCTAACTGACGTACAAAACCACTGTTACTTTTTAGTTATAAATTATTTCATTATTGATCAATTCACTTTATGTATCTATACCAATTTGTATGAGAAAGCTCATCGCTGCCATGCACAGTAAATATTAGCATACCCATGACATTCTCTCTATAATATTCATACAGTTAGCCGTACAGTCAAACCTAGATACATATATATGCATGATGATGATATAAATGTGAAGCACTTGAAAGTTCTGTTTACAAATGCAAACATGGAAATAGGATGGGACTGAGGGGTGGGACGGTTTGGCCTCTTTAGGAAACTGCAGCATGCGAGCTCGGCTCGTTTTACTGAAGGAAATGGGGGCTCTACATTAAAGTTGATGTGCATATAGTTTTGGCAACGACACAAAAGACTTCGTATACTAACGTTGTCGGGCCTAATGAGATGTGTTGTAATACTTTTTAAGGGGTGGAGGGAGAGGAGTTAAGGACAGTGCAGTTTTTTTATAATGACTTTTCCATGCTTTTGAGCTTTTATTACCTCCCATAGGTGAGAGAGTATCGTGGTCGAGAAAATTTTCGATTTTTATATTATCTGCATAACGAAATTCTAAGTCTGTCTGTCGGTCTGCTGTTTCTACCCTCGTGATCTCAGTAAACGCAGCATGGATTGTGCTGAAATTTGGGTAGCGATATGCTGTGGGGTCGTAGTAGGTAATGCTGCCACAATTTTGAAAATCGGGAATCAAAGTAAGTGTTTAGGCATTTTAGGGGTTCCTGATCATTTTCTACCTTTCTTTGCGTGGGGAGAAATTGGGGTGGTTGGGGGGTGAGGGGTTGTAAAACTGGAAAATTTGTTGTATTCATAATAGACTGTCCAATAACCTGTAAAAGAAAGACCTATGGGCATAGCACACTCTTGTTTAAGTTGATCTGAATATTGTCTTGATATTACAGAAACCAAGGGAATTTTCTGATGTAAACATACGATTACTGCAAGATGTCTTTATATTGTAATAACATGGAAGCTGTTTAATTGATCTCAATGAGCGGCCTGCCGGAATCCATATTGTCTGTTATTCATAAAGTGATAGAGATATTTCAAGAAAACATTCGCTAGATTAGTGTTATGTTCCGTTGCGTCTGACCGCTCCAACTACTAAAATTTATATATTATAATTTTTGTGAATGTGAAAAGAATACTACCAGGACAATTTAAGTTGGGATGAAAGGTACTTGCTTACTCCGCAAGATGGAGATTTTTTTTTAAATTTAACTCCCAATTGATTTGCTATCTGTAAAACTAGTCACAATGAGCAAATAGTCTGTTGCACTAACACTAACATGTAGGAAACATTTCAGCAACTATTTCCTCTTACATCTTTGCACATACCCAAAGTTTAGCACTGGGAACTACACACTACACATTCACTCAAATCTTTCTGGAAGATCGCTTGGGATGTGTCTCTTCAACCTGCGGCTGCCCTGATGCTGCATAAGGTGTCTGGCTAATGGGTTGGGATGCTCTTGAAGACGAGTTCTGTACCTCTCGGCGATGTTTGACACTTCTTCTATCACTGATGGGATCTGCAAGTCGCGCCTGATAAATTCATTTGGAACATACCATGGAGCTTTGGTTAGGAGTCGTAATGTTTTGGCTTGGAACCTCTCCAGTATTTCGATATTAGAATTCGAGGCCGATCCCCATAGTTGTATACCATAACACCAAATTGGTTTTATTATGGCCTTATATATCAAGCCTTTGTTGCTCAGCGATAGAGAGGATCTGTGACCTATCAACCAATATAGGTTTTGAAGTTTCAGCCCTAGCTGTTTCCGTTTAGTAAAGATGTGTTTTTTCCATGTCAGTCTTCGATCAAGGTGCATGCCTAGATATTTTACATATTCTTGTTGTTGTAGATTCTGGCCATTTAGAGATACAGTCGAACAGTTGTTCCTCCTGTTAGTAAACGTTACATGGACGGATTTTGATTCGTTCGCTTTGATACGCCACCTCCTGATGCAAGTTTCTGTGTCGTCAAGGCTTTTTTGTAGCTGATTTGATGCCTCCATGTGGTTAGGATGCACTGATAGTACTGCAATATCATCAGCTTAAGTAGCTATAGTGACGTTATCCTTTGTGGGTAGGTCAGCCGTGAAGAGAATATACAGTAAGGGTCCTAATACGCTACCCTGTGGAACCCCGGAACTGATTGGAAAAATTGATGTTTGCGCTTCTCGATGTTGCACGAAGAAGTGTCGGTCATGTAGATATGACTTAAGGATAAGGAAGTAGTGGTAGGGAAGATTCATTCTAATTTTGTAGAGTAGACCAGTATGCCAAACTTTGTCAAATGCCTGAGATATGTCTAAGAAAGCGGCCGAGCAATACATTTTGTCTTCTAGAGCTCGATATATGGTTTTGCAAACACGGTGTACCTGTTCTGTGGTTGCATGTTGTGGTCTAAATCCAAATTGATGAGCTGGTATTAGTTGTTGTTCTATTAGTAGTGGTTGGAGTCTGGAAGATAATAGCTTTTCCAGGATTTTTGACATTACTGGTAGTAGACCAGTATAGTGGAGTCCCAGACCAATAGGTCTGTAGGACTCCACTACTGTCAATGGTTTTCCTGGTTTAGGAATAAGAATGATCTTAGCTGTCTTCCAGAGGACAGGAAAATATCCTGTTCTCAAAACAGCATTATATAATTGTGTCAAATGTACAATGGCTTTCAAAGACAAATGCCTCATTATCTTTCCTGTAATCAGATCATAGCCTCCTGCTTTGCTAGGATTTAGATCAGTTTGGATCACTTTGTTAACTTCACTGACTTTAAATTTTTTAACGGCAATTCCATCTGGAAAGGAGTTTCTAAGTACTTTAGAATTTCTGGTTCTATATTACAATGGGCATCGGCGATGTAGGGTTGGAAGACACTTGCAAGGTGTGATGCAGATGCTTCGGCTTTTTCTTTGTTATTTTTAGCCCATTCTCCGCTATATGCTCTTATAGGAGAATTTACTGCTTGTGGTCGATCCAACTTCCGTGTTGCTTTCCAGAGTGAATAGTCCGTGGCCTCGGTTGGTGTCAAATTTTCGAGATAATTTTGGATGTACCTGTTCTTGTGATTATTCAGTAGAGCTTTCAGCTTGTTTATTTTCTGATTTAATAGTCTTCTATCTTGAGGTGATCTGGATCACCTCAAGATGGAGATGATTCCAATCATTTGGTTCACAGAAAAATCGGAAAAATGAAGTCTGTAAACCACATGATTGGAATCATCCCCATCTTGCGGAGTAAGCAAGCAAAGATATTTTAGATTGATCTCGGCAATATTAGCTTGGCTAAATTGTAGTGTGTACAACTAATGAAGCTCAAGTTTGGGTAATAATAATATTTTACTGCTGCCTTAGATGGATAAAGATTCTTATTGTTAGAAAAACTTTAAGAGTATCTAAAAACGTTGGACTTTTTATTGAATCTAGTTAAATAAAGCGAGTTCACTTCCAAACTATATTAAACCGGATTAAAATTACATTCCGTTGTGTTCAGGCTGATAATGAATTCTTTATGAAGCTCCGAGTGAAGCTCCTAGTTCAAGAAGAAAAACCTTTCACCCTATTCCGTAGTTCATTTAAAAAATTGATTTCCGCTTGCTTCGAGCAGGATAGAAGATTTATATTTCACAGAATTTTATTTAACGTACATATAGACATGGGTTGAGATGCAGTATCATCAGAATGATTAAACCAATAATGTATGAAGAACACATAGAAGTATGCTGTACTTATTTAATAATATGGCAAGTTTTTTAGAGGTGTTAGTGCACCTTGATGCAAAACTAGCTACGTTGTGTCAATTCAATGTGGAAGAGTTGGTTTTCGTTTTCATATAATTATATCCTTTGACCAAAATATGTTTACTCGCATGCGTATTTAATACAATATATTAGCCACTTCAAATGTAAACTTTAAGATTTGGAAGATCATTTTTTACTAGAGATAATAGTTGTTTCAATGACAAACAAGTCTTTAACCTCTCTGAGAAGATGTGGTTTGGCGAGAAAATAAACTGGTAATTCCTCTTTAGATATTGGTATGCAGTGCGCTATTCAGAATTCATTAAGAGATATCAGAAGGTGAGGTAATATGCAAAAATTGTTGAAATATACATATATCCTGTTTATTGACATCCACCTGTAAAAGGTATTAAAATATAATTTTTATAATTCAAACAACATTGTATGCTACATAAGTAATAAAAATGAAAATATTTTTTGACGAGCAACATTTGGAAGGTGTTGTTCACACACGTATTCCAAATATTTTGTAAGGTTTGGGAGGGTCTGAACCCCAAGTGCCTCACTGGAGATGTTTATATTAAGTTCTTTCCAACAGCATATTTTGTACCGTCCATTAAACCGTCACGAAACTGTTCGAATTGTTTGTGGTGCGCATGTGTTGATTTTGGATGGTTTCGTGACCGTACAAACAGGGAAATCTATTGGAACGGTTCCTTCTCTTATTTCACTGGACTCGTGTCAGTTCTGACAGCTATTAGAAAAAACTAACCTCGATTTAATTTCAAAAGCCACCGTCAAAATCCAAGACGCCAAGACGCCAAGAGCTTTATTAAAATTTCACACATTTCAACCACAACCGAAAAATAAGGATTATGTGGCTAATATGAGCCATGAGTAATGGTTGCCACTCACAACCAGGTATTCCGGTATTCCTGTAGCTCTATAAACAAAGTAGCTGGGTTATGTTTTCCATAAAAATGACCGAATTTATCATAATATACCATGTGTAACATTATTGTTTGATTCCATTTCCATTTATGGCTTAGGTGAAGTTTCGGCCAACAAACGAGCCAGCCAAACAACAAGCAACACCAAAAACAACATAAGCAAAATCAAATCACACTCAATCTCAACACTCAAGACTCAAGGAAGCAAGAAAACAGAATGCGCATAGAAATGACAAAATGAAATTGTGCGCCAAGCGGGCGATTTACTTTCTACTGCGCATGTCAGTCCTCACAGTCCTTACTCTGGACCAAGTACCGATCTGACCGTACAGAAACCGTCCCAAGAACGGTAACGAAATCTGTTGGAACGCTTTATGGACCGTTTCACGAACGATCACGAAACGTGTTGGAACACATTTCACGTTCTGCGCATGTCCGTGATGATACATTGTACGGTATTCAGGCCTGTTGGAAAGAACCTATTATTGATACATTTACCAAAACAACGGCGGTTTTTTGTCATTGAGATTTCAAATAAACATAAGTCCGCTTCGTTACCAATCTACAGTGTATAAGAATTCAATATTTTTTTAGTTTTTTGTTAATAATTCTCTAAACTTTTGAGGCATTTAGCTCAAATTTGGAACTAAGAAACACATAACTGCACATGTTAAACGGTATGCAGAATCTACAGGGTGATATTTTTCCAGGGATCATGCCCCCTCTTCTTACTCTGAACTTCTTACTTTTACAGTTTGCAACTCTAAAGTTGATTAAACAACTTACGAAAATTATATATGTCGAATTTAATAAAACAAAACAGTTATCCAAATAAATCCACAGCCTACTAGACCGTATTTCAAAAATATACTATTTTCATCTACCCAATAATAGCTAATCCTGTTTTGTTTTTTTTTCTCGATAAGGATCGGAGATATAAAAAATTCAAAGAAGACAGAAATTTTCTAAACAAGATGTAAAAATTGTAACGTTTTTTTGAATCTCCCTGCAGCGCACCATGAAAAAGTTCAGGGTAAGAAAAGGGTGCATGGCCCCTGAAAAAATATCACCCTGTAGATTCTGGTAACGGTTTGACAAGTGCTGTTATGTAACTCCTATTGAGCATTTCACATTTCAAATTTTAGATAAATATCCCAAAGAATGAAAGAGTTATAAAGAAAAAATTGAAGGAATATTAAAACACCCCGTAGATGGGTAACGAGGCGTTTGCGGATCCATGTTTATTTGAAATTTCAGTCCTTAAAGACACCAGATAATCATCTTTCTTCGTTTGTACATGATATTTAGGATAACTCCGTATACAGGGTTACAGGGTAAGTCGACCTAAATCCGTTAAGGGCGTGTAGTACCCATCATTTCTGACGGATTTCACTATGAAACACCCTATCCCAAACCTAACCGTTTTGGAGATAATCGCCTTTTAACTTTTTTTTATTAAACATGCTGATTTTTTGTCATTAAATATGATATTTTGGAATTGGTGCGCCTTACTATAATTATTGTTTTTCTTTTTCATACAGGTTAAGATGCTCCATGAACCTAGTAACCAAGATCCTAGGTAAGTTAACTAAATACGTTGTTCTGGACGATTGAAAGTTCAAAAAGTTAGTAAAAAAATCGACAACTTACATTTCTCTAAGGAATATCTAAATAAAATGTATGGCAGACGTTCGGCAGATGTGCTTAAAAATATCTACGTTTTATCAGCTATCTAACAAGGTATAACAATCTAGGGTCATATTTAAATTCAAAGAAAAAAACTTAGTTTCATAGGCGATAGTGGACGTAAAAATAATTACGCTTATTGAGCCTGATTTATTGTTTGGCCCTAGAAACTAAAATGAAACAACATGTAGGTTTGTACAAAATAACATTTATTAACTTCCTACATTAAAGTTCATGTTCAACATGTCCTACTCTGTTATGTACACATCGTCGCATTCTCCTGCGAGGCCCAGTTTTTACTACACCAGTAGTCAATGTGCTTCTAATTTCACTTGCCGCATTGATTATCCGGTCTTTCAATTCTTCGACAGACGCAATTGGATTGGGCTCGCTGTAAACGAGATTTTTTATGTGCCCCCATACATAAAAATCCATGGGGGTTAATTCGGGACTTCTGGCTGGCCAGGGTAAAGGCCCACCTCGTCCAATCCATTTATGGGGATAATTTGTGTCCAACCAATCTCTGACACTTCTTTGGAAATGTGCAGGGCAGCCATCATGCTGGAACCACATGCCCCTAATTAGGCTCAGTGGCAAATTATCCATCAAATCATTGAGGTCGCCTCTCAAGAAGTTATCGTAGCTTTCCCCATCTAAACTATTGGGTAGAAAGTAAGGTCCCAACAAATGATTGGAAATGATGCCCATCCACAAGTTAACGCTAAATCTTCGTTGGAACCCCTTTATCCTCTTCTTATTTGGGTTTCTCAGTGCTTTTGGAGCCCAGTAATGCGCGTTGGGGTAATTGGTAATCCCATCTTTATCAAATTTGGATTCATCTGTCCACAAGATATTTCTTAGGAATGTCGGGTCTTCCAAATCCGCATTGAGCATGAATCTGCAGAAATCTAATCTTCTCGCAGGATCTCCTTCTTCAAACCAACATATCGGCATATTCTTCGTTCGTGAATGTCGTCATCCTCACAGTTCCGAATCACAAATCAGAGTCCAGTTCAAAAGCGCAGTAGTCACAAATCAGAAACAGTCCAGAAATACAGCCAAGTCGAATAGGAAACAGAGCAGAACAATGTCGCATTTACTATCGACGGATAACATCAGCCGACTAGACTAACAACCAACCAAACACAAATCACAATGGCGCCTTCTCACTCACACATGCATAAATCATAAGTGTTGTCTCGCTCGCATACATCGCCTAATAGGCGAGGAACCGATAAGAGCTGCTACCTACTTGGGAGTTTTTTTTCTATGAATTTAAATATGACCCTAGATTGTTATACCTTGTTAGATAGCTGATAAAACGTAGATATTTTTAAGCACATCTGCCGAACGTCTGCCATACATTTTATTTAGATATTCCTTAGAGAAATGTAAGTTGTCGATTTTTTTACTAACTTTTTGAACTTTCAATCGTCCAGAACAACGTATTTAGTTAACTTACCTAGGATTTTGGTTACTAGGTTCATGGAGCATCTTAACCTGCATGAAAAAGATAAACAATAATTATAGTAAGGCGCACCAATTTCAAAATATCATATTTAATGACAAAAAATCAGCATGTTTTATAAAAAAAAGTTAAAAGTCGATTATCTCGAAAACGGTTAGGTTTGGGATAGGGCGTTTCATAGTGAAATCAGTCAGAAATGATGGGTACTACACGCCCTTAACGGATCTAGGTCGACTTACCCTGTAACCCTGTATAATACTTACATCAAGTATTGAATTCAGGAAAAAATTTCTGAACTCTCTGAAACTTTATATGCCCTGATATATACCTTAACTTTGAAGATACATGGGAACTACCAAGTGTCGCCATTTTCGTCTTGAAAGTAATTTCAAAGTAATCTTTATACGAAGCACATGACACTGCTTCCTCCAACGACCACTAGTTGTTGTTCACGATTTTCTGCAAAAGTTTCAGGCCTCTAAGTTTCATAGTAAGAATGAGATGTATATATTATTCATATCTTTTTCAAACTGGCACCACTAGACATTATATATGTAAGGCTTACGTGACTTATAGTCAGGAGAAAAGTACTAAACTCTGGGTGCTCTCCGGTATTGTATCCTTGGTGTAGGTCATTTTTGAATTCGTAATAACCATACGTTGAGAAAGATTTATGGGAAATAAATCGAGTTGAGGCAGCATACAAGGAACTTTGTTCCGAAGTTCCTGCAGAGCGTAATAAGATTGATACTCCATCGAGTAGAAACAACTCAGAACTTTACGGATGGATGCGGGTAGCGAGACAAAGTGGCCTGCTTCAGAAACACATAAGTCGCTTTATATGCTCCCAAAGTGCACTGATGAATGTGGAATGATCAGAATCTGTACAGAGTTGACAAACTCGTACGCTTATTGCATTTGACTGGACAATAAAGGTAAAAGGTGAGTTAATTTCATCATTTCAAATTTTGAGGGCTAAATGTTAACCTTATTCTTCACCCAATAAATAGCAACAAAAGGAACATGTGCGTCAGTTGACGTGAAGGCTAATGACGATAGCAGATCAACTGAAACTTTGTACTCAAAAATTGCATAGACAATGGAAGTTTGAAACACAGACATTTTGAAACATCGTTTACAGTGGTTATCTGCTTCGTTTCTGTAGTTTTGAGCTGTTTTCTGTTCTTTTCTGTTCTATTCGGTTGTATTTGGTCGTTTTCTACCGTTCATAGTTGTTATCTGCTTGTTTTCTGTTGTTTCGAGCTGTTTTCTCTTCTCTTCTGTTGCATTCGGCAGAGTTTAGTCGTTTTCTGTTGCTTCCCGCTGTTATCTGCACGCTTTCTGTTGTTTTGAGCTAGCTATGAATCTATTCGGTTGTATTTGGTCGTTTTCTACCGTTTACAGTTGTTATCTGCTTGCTTTCTCTTGTTTTCAGCTGTTTTCTGTTCTTTTGTGTTGTATTCGGCTGTGCTTAGTCGTTTTCTATTGTTTGGCGCTGTTATCTGCTTGCTTTCCGTTGTTATGGGCTGTTTTCTGTTCTATTCGGTTGCATTTGGTCATTTTCTGTCGTTTACAGTTGTTATCTGCTTGATTTCTGCAGTTTTGAGCCGTTTTCTGTTCTTTTCTGTTATATTCGGCTGTGGTTAGTCGTTTTCTGTTGTTTCTCGCTGTTATCTGCACGCTTTCTGTTGTTTTGAACTAGTTATGAATCTATTCGGTTGTATTTGGTCGTTTTCTACCGTTTACAGTTGTTATCTGCTTGCTTTCTCTTGTTTTCAGCTGTTTTCTGTTCTTTTGTGTTGTATTCGGCTGTGCTTAGTCGTTTTCTATTGTTTGGCGCTGTTATCTGCTTGCTTTCCGTTGTTATGGGCTGTTTTCTGTTCTATTCGGTTGCATTTGGTCATTTTCTGTCGTTTACAGTTGTTATCTGCTTGATTTCTGCAGTTTTGAGCCGTTTTCTGTTCTTTTCTGTTGTATTCGGATGTGGTTAGTCGTTTTCTGTTGTTTCCCGTTGTTATATGCACGCTTTCTGTTGTTTTGAACTAGTTATGAATCTATTTGGTTGTATTTGGTCGTTTTCTATCGTTTACAGTTGTCAGCAGCTCTTATCTACAAACTTCAAACAATAGTTGCTGATATTTCCTGTTTAATCGGTAAAGTTGATTGTTTGGATTTAATTTGTAATAAAAGCATTGTATTTTCAAGGTTTTTCTGCCCTCCCGGAGTAAAAATAGAGTTTCAGAATCATCCATTTGAAGACAATTCATTTAAATCTGTCGGGTTTCCCGCCTAAAAAATCCACCAATCAAATGTGATTTTTATTCCGGTAGATAGAATGTCACTATACAGGGTTATTCACGTTATTCGACACGGAGCATTATGGCTAAAGTATTTGATAAAAAAGAAAATAATAATTTCGGATGGATAGTGACCCATAAAGACTACATTTTAAAAATATGCTCACGTTATACAGGGTGTCCCAAAAACATGAAATGTATCAAAGTTATGTTTTTTTAAATGGAACACCCCGTATATTATTGCATATTCAGATTCCCTGATGAATTCTAGTGTGACTTTATATATCATAATATGGGACTTAAAGCGAACTGTTTAGGTGTAAATCACCATTTTCGGTATAGTTAGATGTCAGGAAAAAATTGAATATCGCAGAGATTATAAAATTTGGAACGCTGCGTCTTTGCCGTATTACTAAGCATAAAATGCGTCAGCTTTGATAAGACTGTCAAATTTAAATTTCGTTTATGCTTGGAGAAATCGGTCCATTAACTAAGGAAACTTCGATCAACGATAACTTGATTTTTTCAAATGGGAATGCCTAATTCTTTTTATACGGTTAAACGTAGAATTTGATAACCTTTCTAATACTATAAGGTTATAAATATCAATCATCTTTTTCATCAAATACTTTAGCCATAATGCTCCGTGTCGAATAACGTGAATAACCCTGTATAAATTACCATTATTCGTATTCGTAGATTCAAGGTGGCAACGTTGCTAAAACTTTGTCTTGTGTTTCTATAAGAGATGTAAACTTTATTTTGCATCTATCCAGTTTTTCCCCTCTATTGAATAAAAATTATTGTAGACTAATAGCTTTATTTAACAAGTACGTAAATTGGGTCTTTACACTGACGAGTCGAAAAGTTTATGGCAGAGCAAGCGAGACCAATAATTTGCTCTTAAAGCATGTACTTGTTGTATACAAAGCTATATGTTCAAGTGCAATGCAGAAATTTTATTTTCTAATGTAGCAATTATTATATTCGTTGCCTTAGTAAAAAACATAAAGTGTGCTTTAGCTTTATTTTACCAGTAGCCTTAGTAAGTAAAGTTGTTTACTTCATTAAATTTGTGACAAACGTCGGAATAATCCAAAAAATGGATAGGAAAAAGCGTATGATATTTACTAGACAGAATGACAGTGACATTTGAGTCCATTAAAGTGCTGTCCAATAAAGTAGTCAATTATGGTCACTAAACGAATTCATAAATTGATTATTTCCGATGAAATCGAACACAAAAGCATTTTCCTGCATTATTATAATGTAATTAGCAGTTCACTCATGATCTCTTAGAATTCTTCCTGGTTACTTTTCACGATCTTATTTTATATTGTCGCGACACTGGCGACTGTCACGTCTTTATCGGCCTGTCATTAGTGTCACGCATACATAACCTCTCCCTTGTGTCATGGTATCTAATGAACCCAAAATATTTAGATCACGTTTTTCAATGTTTGTTTCGGAGAAATCAACGTTTGAAGTTTGGTTGAAAAGATGACTGAAACCTTTGTGGCCCACTTTCACTTTCGGGAATTCCTTGCAAAAACGGAGAAGGTCGGATTACGCTAACGGGTATTTTGAATGTTTTTGTGGATTGTTCACAGCAAACATAATATGATGTACGGTAGGCAGATGATAAAGAGGCCCACACATTAACCAATTCCCGATCTAATTAAGGGAATTTCAACTTTTTTGCTGTTAAGAGTAAACATATGATTTAATCATAATACTATATCATAGGTCGGTGCCAGAAATCATAAAGTTTTCGGGATTCATCCTGTCCCAGGTATATTCTTGAATCGGCAATACACACAATACACAATACAGTGCAATATGCGGTATTTACCTTTTGACGTAATTATTATGATATTTTCGAGCTTTGATTAGGAAGAGGCATAAGTGACGCTTTACTATTTGGATGTAACATGGCCAAGAGCCACATTCTGTTGCAGTCCCCATAATGTGCTGGTTGATTGTGCTAACACACAGAAGCCATAATGATAAAAGAAAGAAGAAGTGGAGGTTACTTTTGTAGACTTGCGTCTAGCCGGACTGTGCAACTTTCCAACCCGCAGTTTCGCATGCGCATTTGTCATGACTACCGAGATTGACATTGACAGTGACAGTTCTGTGTGCCGTTTTCAGAATTCAAAAATATGTGTTGTTTTGGAAGAATTTCCCTGTTTTCATCTTCTGTATCTACCAGATCCAATAATGTATAATAAAGTGTTTTGAACAATGTTTTCTACATTTACGCTATGTGCAGAAAAGTCTAGAAAGTCATTTACCCAAAATTGCCTTCCTATTGGCATTACTTGACCAGTATTGAACCCAGAAAATTTAGCCAGTGAGGGTATCATTTCTGTCGCACATGTTTAATTAAAATTGAGGATTTTTTTGAGGCATTCCGTTTTTTAACATTGGTATATCTAGAGAGTTATTCCTTCAGAACTGGGTCCAAATTTCTTATGTATACATTACTGTACACTTCTTCGCTAATAATCCTTACAACTAATTTAAAACACAGTCCTCGGTATAATAATGTACCACATTTGCTCTTTATACAGTAATACAAAGAGATCAAAGTTTTTTTTTACTTTTAAGGTTAAGGAAGAGCTATTTTTTTAATTTCTCTATAATTTTTTATAAGATGACAAATTTTACTATTATTGGATGACCCAGACTTTTCTTTTAAAATTTGTCCACGAAATATATTATTTTTTAGCCACAAATAATCTTCCACATATATCGCCAATATATAGGTTACAGAAAGACAGAAAACTTTTGCACTATTTACTGAAGTGCCCTACTGTAATTTTTTACATTTTTAACTGTCAATAACGCCAACTTTCACCGTTTCCCCCCTCGTTGAAGCCTCTTTTTAGAATAGAGAATATCCATTATCCAATAATTGACACGAGCAGCTTCATGTAATAAAGTCTTGAATCATTCATGTAGAAGACAAACAATAACGTTACGTTAGATTTAAATTTGGCGCCGTTGCTGCATCATCGGATAATAGTCGGAAACCTTCGGCGGTCTTCGGGACTGCAGGTTGGAAAGTTGCACGGTCCAGCTAGACGCAGGTATTTTGTAGACACAGGAAAAGAGGTCAGAAGGCAAAGTAGAATCACATTCAAAGGACGGATCCACGAAAGACTTATGACGTCACGCTAAAATTTACTACGGTCTTCGACGTAAAATTCTATCTTTGAACTTTGCAGAGGATTTTAAGTCATTTTGTGTTCACAGAAAAGTACGTTACATTACAGACCCATCAAATTGACACAGGTACGAGTGCTAAGCCAAACTGAATATTTTCTGTTATCGTTTTATAAAGACATTGAATGGTATTGCGGCCTCGATCTTTTATGATTATATTCCTTAAAAGCACTTGTGAAACGCAAGAGGCATCAAAAACTGCTAGTCTATTCTGGCTTCTTGCTTGTACGCTATTTTGCACGAAACTCATTTACTGAACATACAGTCTACCTTGGAAAATTCCACAGCTCATTCATAAAAGTATACTCAAACATCTACATCATAATATATGGACCAAGGTTTATAATGATCTGCATTTTATGCAGAGTCAGGCTAAATCACAGAGCCGCTGAGAAAGATAGATAAATAATAATAGTGAGCTAGGTGTTTAAGTATATTTGGTACTTTTTTACTTCATTTGCCTTATCATCGCACTTTACTGGACCACAAATCACGTTTATTGGAATTGAAACCACTGCCAAGGTTTAAACAATGAAACCAGAGGCGTCGAATACATGGGTGTAACGCCGGGCTCAATGTTATTGGCTGTACAATACAGTCAGTCAAATTAAATTAATACAGGGTCATCCAGGACGATTAAGACAAGCAATATATCGAAACTTGGCAGTAGCTGCGAATTATAATTTTTGGGGTGTAAATTCGAGCAAATATAGCACCTTTTCTTATTATTGTGTCATCCAATGAGGTATTTGTTTTTGGTCACGTGACGCGTTTTCTTCTTTTATAATGCACAAATATGTCTATAGGAAGAATTGGCTGAATCAAAGTGCCATAACTTTATCAATACCCTGATCTATCCGCTAGTATATCTTGTAAGAATTTTGTGCTCTTGCGATGTTTCTCATGCTATTAAGAAACCTCCGCTTCCTGCTACCCACCCCTTTGTGTATTCAGTTTTATTTTCGGTCTGACCGTCGAGACTTAATGAAATTTTCAGCTGTTTTCCGGGCGTAAGAGAATGCCTCCTGCCATTTGCCGACGAAATGAAATTCTTCTTCAACATGGCTGCCCAACCACACCATGTCGTCGTATTATACTGAGTTCAAGCGTCTTACCAGCAGATTGAATAGCTCCTTTCCTCGTGCGCACTGCTCGGTAGGTTGCTATTCTAGGACAGACACTTGATAAAGGATTGTTTGCAATTGGAATTCATTAGGATAAACAAACGTTGAAACATAAACCATCAGATGGATCTCCGTATGACCAGTATCCATGCTAGGGGTTGTGATTTTGTTAATAATGAATCCATTACTGGGTGATGCAATGATTCCGATACCGTTTTACTTCCAACACCGATGGGTGAGGGGAGTATTGTGATCGCAGTCGGTGGTGTTGGTCTGTCCTTCTGACGGTCTGTCGGTCGTAGTAACCTCAGTAACCGCTGCACGCATTATGATGAAACTTGGATAGCGATATGCTGTAGGAACAGGACAGGAGTAGTAGTAGGTAATGTTCCTATAATTTTGGAAATCGTTGTACGGGGGGCGGAATAATTAGCAAAAAACAAAAAATTTCAATTATTCCTCAAACTTCATTTTTAGACATTTTAGTGGTTGCTAATCATTTTCTACTTTTTTTGGTAAGGGTGAATTTGGGGTGATTGGAGGTTGGGGGTTGTAAAACCTAAAAATTTGTTCTATCCATAATGGGCTGTCCATTGACCTATGAATGAAAGACCTAGCGCCATAATACACTTCTTTAGGTCCATCTGAACATTGCCTTGCTTATTATAGAAACCAAGGGACTTGAATTTGTGATGTCTACATACAAGTATTGCTTTACATCGTTCTATATTGCGAAACGCGAAAATTATTAAATTGATTTTATCGAAATTTTGACATAGTATTACTATCGCGGCGAGGATGGAAAACGCGTATGTTTTGGAAAAATCGTATCAGTGACGGCGCAGCAATAATAAAAAAAACGAAAAATATGAAAAAGTTCAAACTTTGTTTTTAGGTATTTTAGTGGTTGCTGATCATTTTATATTTTTTTTGGAGTGGGGGTGAATTTGGTGTGGTTGGGGAATGGGGGGTTGTAAAACTGAAAAATGTGTTATATTGATAATTCAATCTAGATGAGAAAAAGTGAAATGGTAATTTAAAATGAAAGAACTAAAAATATAAAAATAGCTCAAACTGCGTTTTTAGACGGTTTGGGGGCTCCTGATTTGTTTTGCATCGTCCAGTTAAAGCATGCAGAATAAAAGTGCAGCATACCAGTTCCTAAAGAGGGAAATGCAAGAAACTACTTACGAGAGTTTTTGTGAGTTGGAGGTTTGTTTGCGGGCGGGTGGGCGATGATTTGGTTGCAAGGGGATTTCAAACTATAGCTTCATGCAATGGCAAAATGATAAAACGATATCACCGGTATGTGTGGGAAGTACTGAGTCAATCAACTTCACTCCATTTTTTAATATCAGAAAGGAAATTCTTACACTTGGGCTTAGACTTAGTTTTAACGGAAACCAAAGTGGGGGTCGAGAGAAGTGTCAAAAGACTCGTTTTGACATCTTGAGTCGAACAAGGAACTCAACCAGACCGAGGAAAAAACATTTACTTTGATTCTCAGTAGGAAATTGATTAAAATGATAAACAAATTAAAATTTACATCTGCTGTCACTGAATGATAATGATATCTCTGGTTTCAGTAACTAATGAGGAAATACAGAGTGGAATTTCTTAAAATTAGAAAGCAAGCAATACCTTTGGATACACCAAACACTATAAATAAAAATACAGGGTGAGTCAAGCTCAACGCCTCGGACTGTTGTAACCAAACGATACCACTTTTCGAAAAATCGACTTTGCAGATGTATGTAGGTCGAGTTGGGCTACATTTTAAAAATAATGACTTTTATACAGGGTGTCTAATAAATGCGTGACATATCAAAGCTATGTTTTTTTAAATGGAACACCCTGTATATTATTGCATATCTAGATTTCTGGGTTCATTTTAGTGTGACTTTAAGCGAACCGTGTGGGTGCAAATCACAATTTTGGGTATAGGTAGATGTCAGAAAAAAATTGAATATCGCAGCTATTATAAATCTTAGAGGGCTGTGACTTTGCCGTGTTACTAAGCATGAAATGTGTCAGCTTACGTTAGACGGTCGATTTCGAATTACATTTGTACTTGGAGAAATCGGTAAATCAATTAAGGAAACTTCAATCAAAGGTAACTTGATTTTTTCAAATGGGAATGCATAATTTTTTTATACGGTCAAATGTGCAATTTGATAGGCTACCTATAAACAAACTAGCAGGCCATGAAATATAAAAAAATTCGTATTCAGATGGAAGAAAACAACTAACTTAGCAAAAAGATCCAGCGGAACTAGAGTAAAAGAACAAGATTCTAAAAATTCCTTACAACAAATCAATTCTAACCAGAAACAGCGTCAGTAATATGTCTAAGGTTAAAGAGAAGCCGGAGTACGACAGAAATGGATAACTTTTACAGCCTACTAGCGACTGCAAAGTACTAGAGATTAAACATTTCCAAAAATCAGAACACTTTTAAATGAAAGCAAAACTTTCAGCGATCGTTGCTGTCAGTCTAATATCTTCAGAACGCAATTTCACATTTAATGGTATAAAACAGTAGTTATTTCCATCAAAGTCAAAAGTAATGATACCTCTCACTGTCGTCCTTTAAATTTTACAGTATATGTTAGCAAGATCGCAAAAAAAGGAATACTGACAAATCATATTTTAATTTTCTGCCAGGTAAATTATGTTTAATAATTTGAGCAGATTTGTAATTAATTTTTCATTTTCGGCGACCTTACTTATGAGTATTGAAGAATTTGCAGAACTCCAGTCAGAGGTATCGGTTACTATTTTTTTAAATCATGAAATGTGAAATTTTATTCTGAAGCTATTAAACTGCCAGCAACATTACGTGGTAGATTTCCTTTCATTTCAAAATTCACAATGATTTTGTGAATCATCAATCTTTAGAATATTGATGTAGCCGTAATGCTGTGAAAAATACCCATTTCTGTCGGACTCCACCTCCTTTTGACCTTAGATGTGTTATTTCTGCTATTTCTGGTTAGACTTGATTTGTTGTAATTTTTATAACTTTGTCCCTTTTCTCTAGTTCGTCCGTAACTATCTGCTAAATTAGTTGTTTTGTTCCATCTGAACAGCTTTTTGTTTATATTTCATGGCCTGCTAAGCTGCTTATAGGTAGGAAAATTGAAAAACACCGGTTTTACTGAAAATTTGAAATTTTATCAAAACTACCAGAGATTGATATTTACAACTGCATATCGTTAGAAAGCTTATCAAATTGCACCTTTGATGGTATAACAAGAATTATGCATTCCCATTTGAAAAAATCAAGTTACCTTTGATTGAAGTTTCCTTAATTGATCTACCGATTTCTCCAAGTACAAATGTAATTCAAACTCTAAAATGCACCCGGGAATCTAAATATGCAATAATATACAGGGTATTCCATTTAAAAAAAACATCACTTTGATATGTCACGCTTTTACTAGACACCCTGTATAAAAGTCATTATTTTTAAAATGTAGTCCAACTCGACCTACATACACTCGCAAAGTCGATTTTTCGAAAAATGTTATCGTTTGGTCACAAGAGTCCGAGGCGTTGAGCTTGACTCACCCTGTATATTGATATGTTAGTGATATAAACTTGAAACTCCTTAAAACCCCGGCCACACGTGCAGGTTTTACCTCGTACTTACTTGTGCAAACCAGTTTGTATTGGGAAGTCTGTGCGTGTGGATGGTAAGACGGTAGCTCGCGCAAACCAAAAAGCGCGGCTTGTGTAAATTCCAGTCTACTGAAAGTTTTGGCTTGTGCCAACTAACCTGTCGGTAAAACCTGTGTGTGTGAACTATAGGGCTCAGTTTTAAGGACAGCAACCCCTATATGAAATGTTTCCGAATTATTAAATAATGGAGGTTTGCGCGAGCTACTTGAATGATGTGGACACTCAGCGGTATACCGCCTTGCTTGCGCAAACTATACCGTGCAGGTAAGTGGCTATATATGGCCGCCCCTTATGGCACAGACATAGACATCTTTTTGTCACAAAATTTAAAAATAGCTATTGCTATATTTTGTGTCAGGGGTCTAAACAAATGAAATGAATGTATGACAAACGAGCGGTATATAGCCGCTAATATTGCGCAATAAAAGTTGCTTTTCAGGCGTCTAAATTTATACAGGGATTAAACATATCGTACACAATTATCCACTTAATCAGACTAGAAAGCTGGCCACAACCCCGGGAATAGACGGTGGGAATTGCCATCTTTTTGTGCTACAAAATATACAGTTGTGTTCCCTGAGCAGCCGTAGGATTTAACAGAAAGATGACATCCACGGTTTTATGTCATATTTCGTGCCATAACGAGCACACTTTTTATTACTCACGTTTTATGCTCTGCAACGTATATGGTCTACACGTACTGGCTATAATTGGATTCCTAGTTTTATATTTAAAGTTAACATAATGCAATTAGGGTTACAACACAATCGTTTGTAATCCGCAGTGTAAAGTGGAACCGGTCAAGGCAAGAGACGTTATACAGCAGGTTTCTTCTCCTAAGTTGGCAAAAAGGTAGATGAGGCTTTCAGAACTAGAGTGGCCTGTCACACAAAAACGAGAAATGAAGAAAACTTGAAATACTGAACACTCAGCTCATGTATCTTCAATACTATAATGGCCCATGACGGATTTCGCTATTATTATAGAGGTATCGCTATATACATCATTATAGCATTGACATAGTTCCTGTTATTTTAAATCATTACCAGCGTTTTTCTCAGCTTCTGAATTTTGAGGATAGGCTAACTCTAGCTCTCAGTGCCTCATATATTCTATTTCAGAAGGAGTTAAATCAATCATGCCAAATAAACGTTTTCGATTTTTTGGCTGGACCTGAAGATCCAGGCGATATGAAAATTTTGATTTTTGTTAAACGTGGCTGAAACTTGAAACAGTAGTCAAATTTGCAATAAGCACCTTCATGGTATCCTATACATCAGGTTTCATCTTGATATAAGGCTAAATAAACGCTCTCGATTTCTTGGCTGGACCTGAACGTCCAGGCGATATGAAAATTTTAATTTTTGTTAAACGTGGCTGAAACTTAAAACAGTAGTCAAATTTGTAATAAGCACCTTCATAGTATCCTACACAGGAGGTTTCATCTTGATGGAAAGCTAAGTAAACGTTTTCCATTTTTTGGCTGGACCTGAAGATCCAAGCGACATGAAAATTTTGATTTTTGTTAAACGTGGCTGAAACTTAAAACAGTAGTCAAATATGTAGTAAGCACCTTCATAGTATCCTATACACGAGGTTTCATCTTGATAGAAAGACAAACAAACGTTTCCGATTTTTTGGCTGGACCTGAATATCCAGGCGATATGAAAATTTTGATTTTTGTTAAACGTGGCTGAAACTTAAAACAGTAGTCAAATATGTAATAAGCACCTTCATAGTATCATATGCAGGAGGTTTCATCTTGATAGAAAGACAAATAAACGTTTCCAATTTTTTTGCTGGACCTGAAGATTCAGGCGATATGAAAATTTTGATTTTTGTTAAACGTGGCTGAAACTTAAAACAGTAGTCAAATTTGTAATAAGCACCTTCATAGTATCCGACACACGAGGCTTCGTCTTGATGGAAAGACAAATAAACGTTTTCGATTTTTTGGCTGGACCTGAAGATCCAGGCGATATGAAAATTTTTATTTTTGTTAAACGTGGCTGAAACTTAAAACAGTAGTCAAATATGTAATAAGCACCTTCATAGTATCATATACAGGAGGTTTCATCTTGATAGAAGGCTAAATAAACGTTTCCGATTCTTTGGCTGGACATGGAGATCCAGGCGATATGAAAATTTTGATTTTTGTTAAACGTGGCTGAAGCTTAAAACAGTAGTCAAATATGTAATAAGCACCTTCATAGTATCCTATACACGAGGCTTCATCTTGATAGAAAGACAAATAAACGTTTTCGATTTTTTGGCTGGACCTGAAGATCCAGGCGATATGAAAATTTTGATTTTTGTTAAACGTGGCTGAAACTTAAAACAGTAGTCAAATATGTAATAAGCACCTTCATAGTATCATATACAGGAGGTTTCGTCTTGATAGAAGGCTAATTAAACGTTTCCGATTCTTTGGCTGGACATGGAGATCCAGGCGATATGAAAATTTTGATTTTTGTTAAACGTGGCTGAAACTTAAAACAGTAGTCAAATATGTAATAAGCACCTTCATAGTATCATATGCAGGAGGTTTCATCTTGATAGAAAGACAAATAAACGTTTCCAATTTTTTTGCTGGACCTGAAGATCCAGGCGATATGAAAATTTTGATTTTTGTTAAACGTGGCTGAAACTTAAAACAGTAGTCAAATATGTAATAAGCACCTTCATAGTATCCTATACACGAGGTTTCATCTTGATATAAGGCTAAATAAACGTTTTCGATTTCTTGGCTGGACCTGAAGATCCAGGCGATATGAAAATTTTGATTTTTGTTAAACGTGGCTGAAACTTAAAACAGTAGTCAAATATGTAATAAGCACCTTCATAGTATCATATACAGGAGGTTTCATCTTGATAGAAAGACAAATAAACGTTTCCGATTTTTTGGCTGGACCTGAAGATCCAGGCGATATGAAAATTTTGATTTTTGTTAAACGTGGCAGAAACTTAAAACAGTAGTCAAATTTGTAATAAGCACCTTCATAGTATCCTATACACGAGGTTTCATTTTGATAGAAAGACAAATAAACGTTTCCGATTTTTTGGCTGGACCTGAAGATCCAGGCAATATGAAAATTTCGATTTTTGTTAAACGTGGCTGAAACTTAAAACAGTAGTCAAATATGTAATAAGCACCTTCATAGTATCCTATATACGAGGTTCCATCTTGATAGAAAGACAAATAAACGTTTCCGATTTTTTGGCTGGACCTGAAGATCCAGGCGATATGAAAATTTTGATTTTTGTTAAACGTGGCTGAAACTTAAAACAGTAGTCAAATATGTAATAAGCACCTTCATAGCATCATATACAGGAGGTTTCATCTTGATACAAAGACAAATAAACGTTTCCGATTTTTTGGCTGGACCTGAAGATCCAGGCGATATGAAAATTTTGATTTTTGTTAAACGTGGCTGAAACTTGAAACAGTAGTTAAATATGTAATAAGCACCTTCATAGTATCCTATACACGAGGTTCCATCTTGATAGAAGGCTAAATAAACGTTTCCGATTCTTTGGCTGGACATGGAGATCCAGCCGATATGAAAATTTTGATCTTTGTTAAACGTGGCTGAAACTTAAAACAGTAGTCAAATTTGTAATAAGCACCTTCATAGTATCCTATACACAAGGTTTCATCTTGATAGAAAGACAAATAAACGTTTCCGATTTTTTGGCTGGACCTGAAGATCCAGGCGATATGAAAATTTTGATTTTTGTTAAACGTGGCTGAAACTTAAAACAGTAGTCAAATATGTAATAAGCACCTTCATAGTATCATATACAGGAGGTTTCATCTTGATAGAAGGCTAAATAAACGTTTCCGATTCTTTGGCTGGACATGGAGATCCAGGCGATATGAAAATTTTGAATTTTGTTAAACGTGGCTAAAACTTAAAACAGTAGTCAAATATGTAATAAGCACCTTCATAGTATCATATACAGGAGGTTTCATCTTGATAGAAAGACAAATAAACGTTTCCGATTTTTTGGCTGGACCTGAAGATCCAGGCGATATGAAAATTTTGATTTTTGTTAAACGTGGCTGAAACTTAAAACAGTAGTCAAATATGTAATAAGCACCTTCATAGTATCATATACAGGAGGTTTCATCTTGATAGAAAGACAAATAAACGTTTCCGATTTTTTGGCTGGACCTGAAGATCCAGGCGATATGAAAATTTTGATTTTTGTTAAACGTGCCTGAAACTTAAAACAGTAGTCGAATTTGTAATAAGCACCTTCATAGTATCCTATACACAAGGTTTCATCTTGATAGAAAGACAAATAAACGTTTCCGATTTTTTGGCTGGACCTGAAGATCCAGGCGATATGAAAATTTTGATTTTTGTTAAACGTGGCTGAAACTTAAAACAGTAGTCAAATATATAATAAGCACCTTCATAGTATCATATACAGGAGGTTTCATCTTGATAGAGGGCTAAATAAACGTTTCCGATTATTTGGCTGGACATGGAGATCCAGGCGATATGAAAATTTTGATTTTTGTTAAACGTGGCTGAAACTTAAAACAGTAGTCAAATTTGTAATAAGCACCTTCATAGTATCCTATATACGAGGCTTCATCTTGATAGAAAGACAAATAAACGTTTTCGATTTTTTGGCTGGACCTGAAGATCCAGGCGATATGAAAATTTTGATTTTTGTTAAACGTGGCTGAAACTTAAAACAGTAGTCAAATATGTAATAAGCACCTTCATAGTATCATATACAGGAGGTTTCATCTTGATAGAAGGCTAAATAAACGTTTCCGATTCTTTGGCTGGACATGGAGATCCAGGCGATATGAAAATTTTGATTTTTGTTAAACGTGGCTGAAACTTAAAACAGTAGTCAAATTTGTAATAAGCACCTTCATAGTATCCTATACACGAGGCTTCATCTTGATAGAAAGACAAATAAACGTTTTCGATTTTTTGGCTGGACCTGAAGATCCAGGCGATATGAAAATTTTGATTTTTGTTAAACGTGGCTGAAACTTAAAACAGTAGTCAAATATGTAATAAGCACCTTCATAGTATCATATACAGGAGGTTTCATCTTGATAGAAGGCTAAATAAACGTTTCCGATTCTTTGGCTGGACGTGGAGGTCCAGGCGATATGAAAATTTTGAATTTTGTTAAACGTGGCTGAAACTTAAAACAGTAGTCAAATATGTAATAAGCACCTTCATAGTATCATATACAGGAAGTTTCATCTTGATAGAAAGACAAATAAACGTTTCCGATTTTTTGGCTGGACCTGAAGATCCAGGCGATATGAAAATTTTGATTTTTGTTAAACGTGGCTGAAACTTAAAACAGTAGTCAAATATGTAATAAGCACCTTCATAGTATCATATACAGGAGGTTTCATCTTGATAGAAAGACAAATAAACGTTTCCGATTTTTTGGCTGGACCTGAAGATCCAGGCGATATGAAAATTTTGATTTTTGTTAAACGTGGCTGAAACTTGAAACAGTAGTCAAATATGTAATAAGCACCTTCATAGTATCCTATACACGAGGTTCCATCTTGATAGAAGGCTAAATAAACGTTTCCGATTCTTTGGCTGGACATGGAGATCCAGCCGATATGAAAATTTTGATTTTTGTTAAACGTGGCTGAAACTTAAAACAGTAGTCAAATTTGTAATAAGCACCTTCATAGTATCCTATACACAAGGTGTCATCTTGATAGAAAGACAAATAAACGTTTCCGATTTTTTGGCTGGACCTGAAGATCCAGGCGATATGAAAATTTTGATTTTTGTTAAACGTGGCTGAAACTTAAAACAGTAGTCAAATATGTAATAAGCACCTTCATAGTATCATATATAGGAGGTTTCATCTTGATAGAAGGCTAAATAAACGTTTCCGATTCTTTGGCTGGACATGGAGATCCAGGCGATATGAAAATTTTGATTTTTGTTAAACGTGGCTGAAACTTAAAACAGTAGTCAGATTTGTAATAAGCACCTTCATAGTATCCTATACACGCGGCTTCATCTTGATAGAAAGACAAATAAACGTTTTCGATTTTTTGGCTGGACCTGAAGATCCAGGCGATATGAAAATTTTGATTTTTGTTAAACGTGGCTGAAACTTAAAACAGTAGTCAAATATGTAATAAGCACCTTCATAGTATCATATACAGGAGGTTTCATCTTGATAGAAGGCTAAATAAACGTTTCCGATTCTTTGGCTGGACATGGAGATCCAGGCGATATGAAAATTTTGATTTTTGTTAAACGTGGCTGAAACTTAAAACAGTAGTCAAATTTGTAATAAGCACCTTCATAGTATCCTATACACGAGGCTTCATCTTGATAGAAAGACAAATAAACGTTTTCGATTTTTTGGCTGGACCTGAAGATCCAGGCGATATGAAAATTTTGATTTTTGTTAAACGTGGCTGAAACTTAAAACAGTAGTCAAATATGTAATAAGCACCTTCATAGTATCATATACAGGAGGTTTCATCTTGATAGAAGGCTAAATAAACGTTTCCGATTCTTTGGCTGGACGTGGAGGTCCAGGCGATATGAAAATTTTGAATTTTGTTAAACGTGGCTGAAACTTAAAACAGTAGTCAAATATGTAATAAGCACCTTCATAGTATCATATACAGGAGGTTTCATCTTGATAGAAGGCTAAATAAACGTTTCCGATTCTTTGGCTGGACATGGAGATCCAGGCGATATGAAAATTTTGATTTTTGTTAAACGTGGCTGAAACTTAAAACAGTAGTCAAATTTGTAATAAGCACCTTCATAGTATCCTATACACGAGGCTTCATCTTGATAGAAAGACAAATAAACGTTTTCGATTTTTTGGCTGGACCTGAAGATCCAGGCGATATGAAAATTTTGATTTTTGTTAAACGTGGCTGAAACTTAAAACAGTAGTCAAATATGTAATAAGCGCCTTCATAGTATCATATACAGGAGGTTCCATCTTGATAGAGTTCTAAATAAACGTTTCCGATTCTTTGGCTGGACATGGAGATCCAGGCGATATGAAAATCTTGATTTTTGTTAAACGTGGCTGAAACCTTAAACAGTAGTCAAATTTGTAATAAGCACCTTCATAGTATCCTATATACGAGGTTTCATCTTAATAGAAGGACAAATAAACGTTTTCGATTTTTTGGCTGGACCTGAATCGTGAACACCATTTGCACACCACAGTTGATTCTATATTTATTTATTTATTTGATGTTGATGTGCTACTTTTTTTCTATGGCACTAAGAACATGTCCCATTAGCCAGAAACAAATGTTTATAAACAATAATTTCAAATAGAATCCTATTAGAAGACAGACAAGTAAACAAACCTAAGCGGTAGGAAAAATGGGATAGTATTAGGGTATGGACAGAGTCACACACCTCTCGCCTAGAGACCCGCCAAGCCATTTTCTTCATTTAGACAAACAACACTGGGCCACGGTTTGTAGGGTCATAATGTAACACAGATTAGGTATACAAACGATAAATTATTCTACATGCTACAATTATATCCAAATGTGATTGATCTGGATATGGCCGTCTTGTTATTAACACTGAGAATATAAGATGTATTTAATATAAGCCAATATTTATGAGTTCCAAGTAAAGACGGTTGCAATGAGAGATCATCTTAGAGCAGCCAAAATACAAGTGTGTGTGTGTGTGTTACGTCGACAAGAATAATTTTGATTCTATAATCGTATGATCAACATCTGCCTCCGACACTTGTAGTTATCTGAAAGATTCGTAGCGATTTAGTTCACAGTACACAGTACATGTTAGTATTAACCACTGTTGAACATAGGAAGTCTCATTGTATGAAGAATCATTTTATTGCATTTCGTTGTTAACTTAAACCATTGATTAACACATTTATACTTTAATCAATGCTTAAACTGAGTCATTTTAGATATAATAATACAACGTTATCTGTCTTAGATGAAAACAATGCAGCACATATAGTAATGTAATCGCAAAGTAACCCTACTCTAAGATACTCGTAATTGTTTTCTTTAAGCAAATTTGATTTTAGTCATTGTCCAGACAAGGTGCGATGAGATCCTTGTATATTTGTAATGTTGCAATTGCAAAGCTCAGTGTTGCAATGAAAATCCTATATTGTTTCTATATTAAGGTGATAAAAAAAGTAAATAATTAGAAATTAAGCGTCTAGACATAGCTCACTGGTGTATGGCGGCCTGCGATTTCTTAATAAGCACGCACATTTAGGCATGGCTGTAATAACGTGGTAAGTAGGGAATGTTTTCTTGCGGTGTCTTATTCCAGGCTATGCTAAGTTCACAATAAAGTTCTACTAAAGTATGTAGACGATGGTGAAAACTAACCTTAAAACCTGAAATCAATCATATCCCAATCAGACACAGATTAGGTGATCCTGATACGCTTATATAATTTAAACTTACTCGATTCAGTTTTCATTTTCTGCGATTTTGATAGTAAGTAAAAGTACCTACCGAAGAATTTGGAGAGTTCCAGTCAGAGATATCGTTACTTTTGACTTACGGAAATGACTACTTTTTTGTGGCATCAAATGTGAACATTTACTCTGCAGATATAGATAATCTACTGCCAGCAACAATCCCTGGTAATTGCCCTTTCATTTAAAATTCCTTTAATGATTTTGGAAATTTTCCAATAGCTAGTAGGTTGTAAAAAACAAGCTTTCTTGTTGCCGTTGTTGTTTCTGGATAGAGCTGATATGTTGTGAAGAAATTTTATAACCTTGCCTCATTACTCTAGTTTGTTTGCATCTTTCCACTAAGTTAGTTGGTTTCTTCCATCTCTACAGGTTTTTGTTTATCTTTCATGGCTCACTAGGTTGCCTATAGGTAGGAAAATTGCAAAACTGAAGATTTAAAATAAAATAAACTAAAAAAGATTTTGATATGAACAGTCCTACATTGTTGGAAAGGTTGTCAGATTTTACATTTGATGGTATAAAAAAATTAGGTAGTCCCATTTGAAATAATCAAGTTACTACTGATTCCTCCAAATACAAAAAGAATTCAAATTTGACAGTCTGACCTAAGATGAAGAATTTCAAAAGTCACTGCCTTCTAAGTCTTATAATCGCTGCGATGTTCAATTTTTTCTGATACCTACTTATACCAAAAATGGTGATTTGCACCTAAACAGTTCGTTTGAAGTTCCCTATATGATACATAAAGTCATACTAAAATTCACCGATGAATCCAAATATGCAATAATATATAGGGAGTTCAATAAAAAAAATGTAAGTTTGATATGATTCACCCTGTATAGACGTCAAATTTAGGTGAAACTATTTTAAGGTTATAGCCCTCAAAGCCCTCTAGCATGATCAGGTGACAGATTTTAGAAGTTCGTTTTAATAAGCCCACAATCCTCCATGCACTCACTATTGGCCGACCCTGTATACCACCGCCGTGCTTCAGACAAATTTGAGTTTACAAGTCCCACTACAGAAATTTGGTTATTTCCTTTAATCAATCCGGAAATATCATCAGCATATTATATTACCGAGCAACCGGAAGGAAGGTCGTTCACGTATGTATACTGTAGAGCAGGGAAGCAAGCATGGACCTCTGTGAAATACTTCAGTAGGTACAAAGATAGCTGTGAAATCAGTTAAATGCCTTAGCCCTGACTCCATGCATATCCAACTTAACGAAAAGTATTTGATGATCCACTAAGTCAAATGCTTTGGTCAACCCAAGAAATATTCCTACACATTTTTCACCTTTATCCAGGCTGAAAGCATCGATGTTGCAGACTCCATGTATCTAATTTTGCCTAATAATAATATTTAGCAATTTCCTAGATTCGACGTAACACACACACACACTTATATTCTTTACGGCAATATGTATACTTCTGCGTTCGAGAACGTCTACTTAAGGAGTACTTTGTGCTCCACGGCTCCAGGCTGCTAAAAATACATGAAATTGCGAACTTATGTGACGCCTCCCTCACTGGTGAAGCAAATAATGCTGGAAGAAGCCAACCCGTCACGGAAAGTAAAACTTCAATTTAGTAAATCGAGTCCTTGGAGTTGTTTGTGAGAAAACTGATGCAGCTATGAAGTCTGTCGCGTTCAGGGATTTATTAGGCGCAGACGAATGAGATACTCTCTAGGGCACTGTTCCAAGGGAAGGGGATTAAATAATGATTTCATTAAGCTGGCTTAATGTATGCAGGATTTAATCTCGAGATGTCAAGGAAACGTATTGTATGACCTGGATGATTCCCAACACAACTTGGGTTCAAACTGCAGGTGCTGAGAGAATGTTTGAATGAAGTCTTTTTGAATGAGCTGAAATTTGCTGGTTTAAAAGGTAATGTTGTTAACGCATTTTAGTGAATACGTTTATCTTGTTAGGAAGTTCAATTTGGTTGACTGTAATCAGAACTTATGAAAATAGAATCAAAAGTTTATTGAACGTACATGGACTAAAAGTACGCATGTTGTTTATCTACCAAGTCTGCGATTTTTTTCAAAATCACTTTAATGGTAATTATGGTAACAATTTATCGTGTGGGGGCGGGTTAGAATATCTCCCATCGTATATCCTGCGTGTCATATAAGGCGACTAAAAGGTCCCGAACTACTGTCGGTATAAGCAGTAACCTCATCTTAACTAACAGCTTTGGGTGGACGAGTTGAGAAGAGCCAGGACACCTTCTTGTCCTTGGGTGAGAAATTGTCCCTAAAGGCGGATGAACCAGTAGATACATCTGGTCAACGGCATGAGGATGCAGAAAGCAAATGGGACACTACTGCATTAAAGATCTTAAAGATATCCCAAGGGAAACTCGTAAAATGAGTACATTTTGCGACTTCACAACATGTCTGTTAAGACATTGTGACTATGATGATGATGATAACAGAATGATCTAAAAAAAAAAGAAAAAACTATGTACGTATATACATATCATGCATATGTAGCAGAATTACCAACAGCAACTTATTTCGCAGCGAAAGAAGACGTCCTTGAAGAAAAAATAGAAAACCATATAAATGGTATGCCCCACAATTAAAAAAAATCCACAGATCTATGCAATAAAAATAACTATTATTATGTCTTTTCAAAGGCAATATTTTACTTCCTTACGTTAGAAACAAAACATATTTGAAAGCCCCTAAAACGCTATAAAAAAGGATTTGGCACAGATCGGAGAATTTTAATTTTCTCACTAGTTACACCTCCGTAGCAGCATCAATTTTTTAAAATATAACAGCGTTCCTATCACAGCTCCACAGCATATCAAACTTTATCTGGTGAAACGATTACCTACTGAAATTATGGTGTTAGAAATATGGCTTGAGACATAACGATAGAAACGCATAGACAGGATGACCAACGGATAGATAAACCTACAGAATGACCGAAATGAGTGAGAGATTTTAGTGACGCTAACATCACAAGACGCCAAAAAAGCTTTGCGAGTATGACTACTCCGTTCACCCACGGTGAAACTGAAAGCTATTTTAACCTAATGTCCTATTTTGTTAAAAATCTATTAAAAACCTGAAACGTTTTGCTAGTATAAACTCCACACTATAAATAAGGCTTGGTACAAAATTTTGTACACATGATCCGAGGTCTAGTTCTTTTATAATGGCTGACTATGGCTATTATATAATCATTTGGAGGTATTTCGAAAAATTGTAAGTAAAACCTTCTTGGAAAATGAAAAAATGCAAATATTTCATATAACAAATAGTTTTTCCATGAACAGCTTCTCCATTGTATTAAAAATGGTATGCCTCGATACCTTTCTGTATCGCTGCAGCACTCCGAAAGAAGTAACTTTTAAAAATATATGGCTCTGCTATATGAGCGGGGGATATTATTCTATGCATAGAGAGTGGGAAGAACAAGGTACATACTCGCGAGTTATAAGGAGCTCTAACAAGTTCAAGAAAGGCTCTTTTGTCCATATTACCATACAAAGTATATTCAGGTCGATGAATCTGCAGCAAAAGATATTTCAGGTAAAAAGATGTTTCAATGCGTATCAGAGAAAATTCTATCTACATCTGGAGTAGACTATTAAGAAAGATTTATAGAAAATATATAAGATATAAAATATATATTGCATATCAAACGATGTACTTTTAGAAATCTGAATAACTATACTGCTTGACTTTCGAATAAGGTCTGCCACCTTTTCTAGTGCTGACTTCAATGACATACCTCATTAGGCAAGAAAATAAATAAGGATGTCAGGACCCGATCACCCGAAAAAGTTGCTGAAAGGATGGATCATTATGTACACCAAGTCTTCAGACATGCATAGCTACAATACCAAGACGGCAAATACCATAAAAAGCGATTACTCCCGGATTGAGATTTCCAAACGAAATAAGATTGAACCACAGGTATACAACCTAGTAGTTAGAAAATACTTCATCAATCTAAATATATA
The DNA here is from genome assembly GCA_951848785.1 of Callosobruchus maculatus. Classification (NCBI taxonomy): domain Eukaryota; kingdom Metazoa; phylum Arthropoda; class Insecta; order Coleoptera; family Chrysomelidae; genus Callosobruchus; species Callosobruchus maculatus. Next base: position 89,367 of record CATOUR010000042.1, on the reverse strand, counting down.
TTTATTAAATAAATTTAGACCCGGTTTCATAATCAAACTTAATTCCCCATTATGCTTAATCTGAGCATTAGGAAATACATGGTTTTCATAACCGCTAACTGGCAGATTAAAATGACATAATTGACCAATAAGGTAATGGCTCGCTCTCGGCCAGTTAAAGCGGATTAATAGGGTACTTGCAGAAAAAAATATTATGTCGTTTACGCGTTCCTTAGAGCCTAGTTAACATGACAAAATCACTTGTTTGGTTTTTTGGAATCGGCTGTGAGGGATATTCCAAAAATTATTTCAAATGGCGGAAAATGTCGCGCAAACAACCTCTGACGTCAGTGATATCCTATAGTGATGGGATGTAAGGTATTGATATTCGTTATCGATAGCCAGTGCTAACCTAACATTTTGACATTGATCATTATAGCCACAAAACACAGCAACACACATCGAGGTAGGCCACACACAAAAGTACAAAAGTCAAAAGAATAAAAGTTAGTCTAGATTACTAATTCACTTTGTAGGGATGGGCTTGAATTAGATTCTATCTTTGGATTCATTCATAAAGGGATGCGCCGAAATAAAATGATGGCTTCGATAAGTTGCGAATCTCGGTCACAAACCTATCAGATATAAAAATGTATTGCAACGAAAATGGTAGTGGGTCAATTGCCTGTTTCAAATATGTTTAAGTATCAATAAATTGAGTCGCATTGTTAAAGAATTCAGATCATCTCTAGTTTTTCAGTTGAATCTCACTGACCTGCGCTGTAGCAGTATCGATTGTCGATATCGATAAGATACCTGTGACGTCAGCCCTTGTTTTAAGTCACGTGGAAAAAATTTGAATATATCCTTATTTTGTTTTGCAAATATCTTTTTTTGGCCGTCAGTAAAATCATGTTTTTTGTTTCCTACTGCTTCTTGATATGGTTTTCTTTACGCTATGTATACTCCCGAGACGATTTCAGGACCTCTGCAAGTACCCTATTGAAAAATCGTCCAAATGTCGTTTGTGTGACGTTTAAGAGTTAACAAACATATCAGAATTTCATTAGTGTTTTTATTAGGTTAAGGTTGAGTTGCCAGTGGATGTTCACTTTTATCAGTGTTTATGAAATAAAGCAGATTACATCGATTCATAGCTGCTTTTGAGCACAATTAGAAGCAAGTATTCGTCTAATTGCATAATATTCTCTTTATTTATTTCTATATGTATTATATCCTCACTCATTCATCAGGTACCTACCTTCTCCTGATTGTTCACTTTACCTGTAAGTTTGCATTCTATAATGCTTTTGAATATTGCAACTGTACGAATGAGTAGTAAAGTTACTATCACGCGCACGTTTTGCTTTTTTTGGCTTTAATTCTATACCTTTCTAATTAAAAGTAATAATGCTTTAATAGAATTGCAAACACAAAAACTTAAGTTCAATCTGACACATTCAGTTTTACAGGTTAAGCAAAATGTCATAATGTGGTTCAAACGGCACAAAATGTGGCACAAAACCTTCTTTCAGGTGCACCAACCACATTTTATTGCATGTTAATTAATTGACGTTTCCAAATGCATTATGAAACGCGCATCACTTTAATGGAATAATTAAGTTTATAGGTACATTTGCTAATTAACACATTAGTGAATGATTATGAAAGGGGGCCTTAGATTTAAGAAGTTAATTAAGTCTTTACTTTTGGATCATTGTTTTTATTCTACACAGCAGTTTGTAGACTTTGTTCGTTCTAAAGCTTGATTCAGATACACACGACATCCGACGATACGACGATACGAAACGGTTCCTATTGGTTGAAATATTCAAAATAGTGTCAAATCAAAATATTTAAACCAATAGGAACAGTTTCGTACCGTCCTATGGCCGGATGTCGTGTGCATCTGAATCAAGCTTAACTGACCATGTGTAAACGTATTATAATCTAACGGTCAATATCTATACAGCAGCTGCTCTGAGATTTTAAGTACTGAATATTAGAGCGCGGATTTCTAGAAATTATGCCATGAGTTATACTTGATGGCAAATGTATTTTGACGATATATAAACACATAAATTACAAATCTGATGCTGTAGCTAAGTTTTTTTTTGTGCCATTTTGCTTATTTTCCGGTTTTTATGCATTTTTTTTTGTTTAATGCCAGTTTTAGGCATATTTTCTTTATTGGTGGGATATTTGGTGCTTATTTTCCACTTCAGTCTCAACTTCGGTATTATCAGAATTATTTATTGATTTCTGGGTAACCAGATTTTCATTACCGAAGACGAACGCAAGAACGTGACAACACTGTTTGCTGAACGCACCCTCTCGACTGCGGAGATTTGGTATTTACCCAGCACCTCTACAGATACCTCGACCGCTAATAAATCTATTATTATAAGCATAGTACACTTACAGTGCAGGTTTAAAGCAGCGGTAACAAAATTCACGGAAGCATAGGAATAATTAAGTGTATTATGCGAGTAGTAGCTTAAAATTGAGTGACAATGCCCAAAGTTAAGCCCACTGTGGACGAGTGGATACGAGACCATGCAGAGTTAAAGTACGAAAACAACAAATTAATTTGCCGAGCCTGCATAAAGGTGGTAAGTTTTGGTAATTTTGGGTATTTTAAAAGATAGGTATAACACTATTATTTTACAGATAAATTCTGAGAAGAAGTACAATATAATTCAGCATGTTAAAACTGCAGTTCATCAAGAAAATTTGAACAAAATTAAAGATGGGAGAAATAAACAACTAACTTTGCTTGAATCGATGCCTGGATCAGCAACAGAAATTCAGCAGAAAGAATTTTATTTCGATTTATGTAAAATGATGGTTTCCTGCAATATTCCTCTTACAAAACTTAATAATAGTGTGTTCAATACCTTCTTACAAAAATATACTGGAAGACATGTTCCCGCCGAATCTACCTTACGCAAAAACTATGTTGACTTGGTGTACAAGGATGTAATCGAAGAAATCAAAAAGAAAATTGGAAACAATTACATATGGTTTGGCGTAGATGAAACTACGGATTCATGTGGTCGATACATAGCTCACCTAATGATTGGAATATTGAGCGAAGATCACCGAACTAGTGCTTTTTTGATAGGTTCTAAGCAGTTAGAACAAACAAATAATAATACTATTACAAGATTCATTCACGATGAATTAACGAATTTTTTTTTTGCCAAACCCAGTTCCAAGTAAGAAGATTTTGTTAATGCTTTCTGACGCGGCTGCATACATGATAAAAGCATATACAAATTTAAGAGTTTTTTATGAAAACTTGGTCCACTGTACTTGTTTAGCACATGGAATCAATCGTGTAGCTGAAACTATTCGAGCACAATTTCCTTTGGTTAATACTTTAATCAAAACAGGAAAGAAAGTTTTTGTAAAAGCTCCTTTGAGGGTTCAAATTTATCGAGAGAGATTGCCAGGTATACCACTTCCTCCTGAACCGGTGATTACCAGGTGGGGTACGTGGACGGATGCTGCCTATTTTTATGCTGATAATTTTGATTCATTCAAAGAAATTATATCACAATTTCCTCGATCTGCTTCCCAAGCAGTTGAAAAGTGTCAAGAGATTGTGAAAAATGAAGAAATAAAACAAAACTTAGCCTTTATCAAAACAAACTACAGCTTTGTGAGCGAAGCTATCACAAAACTCGAAAACAAGGACCTTGCCCTAGTAGATGCAGTGGAAATAGTTGAGAAATTTAAGACAGAGATCTCAAAAGTGCGTGGCGTATCAGGAAGTATAATTTCTAATAAGTTGACTGAAGTTTTGAATAAAAATACAGGGTATACACTTTTAAGTCAAATAGCAAATGTTATTCAAGGAAAAATTGTTGAAGATCTCACTATTAATGCCAGTTTAATTCCAAAATTTAAATATGCCCCAATAGGGGCATATTTAAATTTTGGTAATAACCAGTGTAGATGTTGAACGAAGTTTTTCCCACTTCAAATGTGTCCTTAGTGATAGGGGAATGGGATTTTCTGTTGAAAACTTAGAAAAACAGTTAGTTACTGGTATGTTCAAAAACAATGATGGGTTGATTTAGATTACGTCAGAATTTCATTTTGTTTTGTTATTCCAATATTTGTATTACAAAATATTAGCTATATAACTGATTACAGTTTAATTTGTTCAAGTAAGTTTATGGTTTATGTTGTTCTGCATGATTATTTCCAATGTATTTTCATCAGAAAATATAACATTAATGAAAAAAATCGTTTTTTTAATGCTTTTTTATGAATTAACGTGCATACTTATAAGCTTATTTTTGAAGAATTTTGGGCTTTTTTAAGCGCTTATTTCAGGTTTTTTAATGCTTATAATTCCGCGCTCTACTGAATATAGTACGAACAATGACGGGCCATTGGATATTCAACGCATACTTATAGGTTATGTGTATAAATATAACTTATCTGGATAGCCAGATATAGCAAGACGGTAGACTAGAGACCATAGTCCGAAGAATCTCTCGGAACATAAGATGAGGCGATGACCCGTAATTTTGGTGTCCAGGAAGAAACCGGATGACGCTTCCTAGAGGCAGTTTGAGAAATTTTTTGTCATTGCACCATAACACCAAAATGGGAGGGATCGGAGATAGAGGAGGGGTGTTAAAGGTGAAAAAAAAAATCGTTAAGTAACCGAATCAAAATACGGTATCATTTTAGTACACCTACCAACTAATGTATGAAATGAAAAAATTGTCATCCGAAATATACGTGGGGTTTGCCCGTACCGATTTTTTTAAAATGAAAATAAGGAAATCGCAACGCAACCGGTCAGAACTTGATGGAAAATTATTTATTTTTTTCGTGTATACCACAAAAAACTACTGTCATCTGCTGGGCAGTGTATGAGAAATTTAAGCTTAAAGTTCGATTTTTCACGTCTTTTTCGTTAGCGTCATCCGGTTTTTTTCTGAACACTTCATTGCTCTGAATAAGATGGTTCTTTATCTTATATCGCGTATAAAGATATGAGGCCGGATTGTACAGGTTTTTTAACCTGTGCAGGCGACCGGTGCAAGATCGCAGAATCAATATTCTTGATGATTGCCGTATGGTGAACATCAGTCTTCGGTGTACCGGATCGTCCCACAAACGCAGTTTTCCCACAGGCAGACCTCTTCGGTAGAGCGTAGTGTGTGTGGCTGGCATAATAGAGCCATGTCACGGCACGAAAAAGTCAAATTTGTAGTACAGTGCCGTGTTGCGTAGCATAGTGTTAGCTTTATTACCGTTTATCCAGATGTTCGGTCATTCAGTCGCCTATTCCTGACGTCTAACGTCTTTGGGCGAGCTATTCTTTTGTGTACTGCCCGCTATCGGGTGATAGTTGCGCCGGTGCGCAGATTGTTTGGAAACGTCGCATAGGACGTACCGTTGGAAGAGTTGTTGGATGTTTATGTTTACGCGTGGAGGGTGAAGGTATTTTTGGGTGTGCAATTATTGTATATTGTTGGCTGCAACCCAGAATAGCAGTAAGTACACACTGATTTATTGATTGGAACCGGATACTGTTAAAATATACACTGTAAAAGTAATGTTGAAGTAAAGGTGTGGTCATTAATCAGCTTTCTATTACTTAAAACTCCTTTAACCTGAACTGGTGCTTACAATAGTGTTAGCTCTTTCGTCAATTATATGTCAGGCCTCAATTCGTAAATATTAGTTATGTAGTATCCCAGCGAGAGCTTGGGCCAGACACTTAACAGCGAAAAATCGTTAGGGATCCTACGATACCTATCCGTAGTCCGTACTACCCGTACCGATCAGTCTTTTGCAGTGTGTCGGCCACACCACACGTCCGTCAGCCGTCACTTCCCGCTCTTTCGCTGTGTCTGTAAACAATCGAGTAAAATGTCTAAAAGTAAACGACGCGTTAGTGATAGGGATAAGACGCTGCTTAAATTAAGGTATAAGATTAGAAACTAGAAAAACAATGTCGGCATCGTTCGCCATCACCGCCGTCTAGCAGTGGCAGTAGTTAGATGTTCAGCTAGTTGGTCTGAAAAATCCCAGGTTTTTGGAAGATTTTATAGTAGACCTATTATTACTAACAGCTTTGCTGTTTCCTAAATTATGAATTATGAATTCGTAAACATTTTTTATAGGTTAAGGTTTTTTGTTAAATTTGTTCTTAGAAACGTTGAGATGCTTTTCCCCGTAGTATTAACTTTCGTTTGCTTCATAAAATTAAGAAATATTTGCATTTCCACGTCTTCTCATTAAATACATACATACATGTGTGTGTGTGTTTTGTTTAAAAATTGTTGTATGGACATTAAACATCTACATAACTAATATTTATAAGTCGAGACCTGAGATATAATTGAGAGATCAAACGAACTTACGTAAGTCATGTTCAATCTTACTTATATCCAGGTCTCGACGAAGTAAATATCTCCCAACCCATCCCATAAAAAATATAATCTTTCTTTTTGTGTTGATCCCGTATTTAAACAACAATTTTTAAAAGCTTTAAAATGAATGATCGGTACGGGTCGTACGGGTAGGTATCGTAGGATCCCTATCGGTTTTTGGCTGTAAAGTGTGTGGCCTACGCTCTCGCTGGGATATTACATAACTAATATTTACTTCGTCGAGACCTGGATATGATTATTAAGATCGAACATCACTTAGGCAAGTTCGTTGGATCTCCCAATTTTATCTGTTCCTATGCTGCAATCCAAGTCCACCTAATGTGGCCCTACGATCGTTCTTGGGGGCAGGCACTTACTTTTTATGGTTCAATTTTTTTTATGCCACTCTGAGATGCATTGCAAGTACCGAGTAAATCTATTACATGCAGTTTTTTGGATAGCATCAGGTCTAGACCTTAAGTGTCTAATAACCCTTATATTATCGCCTTCCAAATACACCACTTTTAAAATCTTTTCCTCTAATGTTATCTTTGGCAACAGCGCAATGTCTGCAATCTCGTCATGCATTAATAAAGCCGCAGGCATTGAATGGAGAGGGTAAAGATCGCACAATGACATTTTCGATGTAAATTTCATCTCCATCCTTTTTGTGGCGGCATCCATCCCTCAAAGCCAGCAGGAGCGCGGCTTGAATCTCCACAGGAAAATCCGAATTTGGGGTTGTTTCTATCTAAATGAGGGTTCGTTGACATCGTTCGTGAATGCTTGTTATATAAGAGGAAATTTATTATTGACGTTGGAAAGAGGGAAGTTGGTGGAGATTGCGGTATGATATGAGTAAACAGATTAGACACAATTATTAAGCGATTTATTTGATTCTGTTTTGTATACCCAAGCACCAAAGATATTTAGATATTATTTTTAAGTACGTTCACTCAAATTATATAATTACTACAACTACATGTAAGATTCAATTCGAACTGAATTCGATTTTGATTTTGAATACTGCAAAAATCGGATCGAAAGTGAATTAAGTGTCAAAGTCGATACCGCTTGTTTTTGGGGTGGATCGAATGTGGGTTGTATGGGACTGAAATCCATATAAGGGTACGCGCACATAAATCGGCATCGGACGGACGGTACGGATGGAACGGCCGGTACGGTACGGATTTTTCATTAGGGTATCGCACATAGCTGATCGGAATCGTCGGAAGAATTGGAAATCAGTTGCAAAATATGCAAATGCATGCAGTGTTGCCTGGCAGATCAGATTGAAATTCGCTACTGAGCCGCCTTGAATGTCGCTGCGTTGTCGCCCCACGCCAATAACGTATAAATCAGCCTGTGTATAACTTTATTAGTAGGGGGGGGGGGGTGCAATTGATGTTACGTTAGATGGAGGCGCGTTTGGTTCGTAATTCGGTTCGTAATTATTTTCGATACCGAGTTCGATACTGATACCGCTACAAAAGTAGCGATACCAGCTTGGAATCGCTCAAAAAGTATCTAAGACAAAAATGTTCGATATTACTGCAGAAGTATTGATACATTTCAAGTATCGAAGTATTGTTAGCTTTCTTACAAATAATCATCCAAAAGGGGGGATGTGCGTGTAATTGCCGCCAAGAATTTTTCAAAAAGTCGCTACAAATCGGTTTATTTCGTTAAATCGCCGCTACGTCTCAACGTAAACAAAATGTCTTATTTCCGCGACAAGTTGCTATGAATGGCAACACTGTCTGTAGGCAGTACAAGTAGAAACTTGGAAAATGCCGACGGTGCCTCGGCAATCGCCGATCAGCATCGCACATACGTCGGTATCGGCACGCACGGCACGCATCGGCTGGCTTTATTTCTAGTTGCTATATTTTCACCGGATTTTGAAAATCCGATGTCTACCGTCCCGACGTATGTGCGATAGTTCATTAAATTCAATAGAAAGTAACTTTTTCCTATCCATACCGTCCGTCCGATGCCGATTTATGTGCGCGTACCATAAACGGGCAGCCGTATTGAAACCGAATCGGCGACTGCGCAGACGACCTTTTTAACCAAATACATAACCTGAAAATCACCTATCAACTGTGTTTTCGTCTGTGTGCACGCTAAAGCTTATTTTTTAACTTCGTAATTCTAGTAAAATTGAACGAACATACGACTCTTCCAAAGTTCGTGTACTCAAAAAGCTAGTTTGTAGGTTATGTGAGATTTCTAGGTTAGGATAGGTTTCACAGCTTGCTCGTCACCCCACGAAACGGATTCAAATCGATCTGAAAACTAAACATGTAAACACACAAATGCCGGATATAGTATCGTATTCAATTCGAATTGGATTTCCATGTAAATGTATAGTAAGTGTTGCACTACTACGCTTTTCAAGACTGGTTTGTTCTTGATACTTATTTGGCTTGGATAAAATGATACAACTTATATCTGTAATATCTCTTTCTGTATATATGTATCTATTTTGAACATTCTGAATAGCTCATATTATTGATATCGTACTGTTTTCCCAGTTGGTCTGTGGCAGAAAATTTGAAAAAAAAATGTTTTGACGTCAAGTAACATTCCTATGCTCATGTGGGGGCGGGTTAGAATATCTCCTATCGTATATCCTGCGTGTCGTAAAAGGCGACTAAAAGGAACACCGAACTACTGTCGGTATAAGCAGTAACCTCTTCTCAACCAACAGCTTCGGGTGGACGTGTTGAAAATAGTCAGGACACCTTCTTGTCCTTGGGGTGAAAAATTGCCCCTAAAGGCGGATGAACCAGTAGATACCATCTGGTCGACGGCATGAGGATGCAGAAAGCAAATGGGAAACTACTGCATTAAAGATCTTTAAGATATCCCAAGAGAAACTCGTAAAATGTGTCAACGCATTTTACGAGTTCACAACATGTCTGTTAAGACATTGTGACTATGATGATGAACATTCTTGTATGTCTTTGAGGTTTCATCTCAAGACGAGCAATAGACAGTTTTTAAGGTAAAAACAATTATCCAAGCTGTCGGTGGTGCAGAAATGATGAATGCAAGAAAACAAGACACCTTTAAACTTTGTTGTTAGGCATTTCCAAAAAATTGGGAGAATTGGGAGGATTAAGGCAAGGAGTGGCAGCGATCTTAAAACATTTTTTTACCTATAAAGATATTGATCAGGAAGTACTTGTACTTTGCAAGTCTAGCACAACGCGCTCTTATTTGGCTTTTAAGAAATAAAAAGCTACAAAAATTGTCAACAACTGACGACTAAGAAATCACTTGTCAAAGACGTACAAGTTTATGAAGTATTTTTATGTTTTCATGCTTCCCGAATTACACAGTTCTTTGTATTCTATTATTTGAGTGAGTGACTGGAAAATCCTGGGAAGCACCAAGCAAGGCTACACGTTTTCCCTTACTTACTGAATTGGGTTTGTGGTGATACGTAATAATGGCTAAAATGTGTGAATTGAATCTCCTTGGCTTCATATCTCCTGGTTTTTATGGCATCAGGTGAACTTCTATCTGTAGATCAGGGAGGGTAAGTAGTCCCACGGCACTTATGTTACAACTATACCATTATGCATCCTCCCAGGTTATTGTCCATCCTGCCAGTATTAGGAAGGTGGACAAGTCGGTTGGGACATCTCCCTTATGTGGGCAGGTGTAGGCCAAGACTCACCGAACGCACATTTCCTAATAGAAGATAACTCTTGGCACTCGCATATGATCAACGAATTCGAATAGGTTAGAAAAAGCAACGCCCATGCTCTAACAGGCATGTGAGTGCCCAGGATCCTGTTGTTATTATTTACAGTGTTCACAAACATGATGTCATTTTTTACAGAAATCTGCGGGATTTAACTTTTATGGAATTGTTTAAAATAGTCTTTTAACACTTATGCACTGTTGAAACCCAGAGTTCAATCAAAACTATAACAGTTAACCCGAAACGGTCAACTAAAACAAACTAGCTATTTATAATGTAACATCCTGTATATAGCATTGCTTATTTGTATTGTTGTTCAGGTTTCTTTCAAAATGTTAGGTTAGATTTTTGATTTGTAAACGTCATCGAATCATCTGGAATTTTCGGGACTGACGGATGGGCGTTCTAGATTGTCATTTGAATGTCTCGACTTCTCTAGATGGTTCGATGAAGTATATAAGGCGCCACGAGTAGCGTAGCAGTAGTTCAGTTTTGTTGAGTTGTAGCTGAGATAAGGTTAAGTGATATTGTATTGAGTTGTGAAGTAAAATGGTGAAAGTTATGTCCAGTTTGATTCCCTGGGTGAAGAAAAAGAGGCCGTCGTGGCAATATTATGCCTCTACATGAGTGATGTTATTTTTAGGATTCTTTACATGCTATCTCTTGTACAAAGGGTATGCCGGTTTATCTGCGATTCAACGGTCAGTGTGCCAGCTGTCGCGTTTGGATTGTGGACACAAACAAAAATATTGTTTACTTCTTCTAACCTATTCGAATTCGTTGCATATGATGTGTTCCACAGTTTCGTGTTCTCTTTCGCACATTTCACATATCGGTGTGTCACTGTCTTAACGCCATAATATGGAAGTGTTTCCTGAGTTGACAATGGCCAGTCAGGAATTCTAGTATGAAACGTAGGATTCACTTGGTAATCGCCAAGTACACCTTGGATATTGCCATGCCAAAACCTACCTTGATTGTTATTGCTCTGTTGGAAAGTAAGCTAAGTATCAATTCACTCCACAGTCCACTTTTTGGCAATGTTGTTTTGCCAAACGCTCCCTCAGTGTCTATGAATTGATAGATTCTTTGTTGTCAATGATCTACTTGATGCAGTGCCAAGTCGGTGGATTTGCCCTGAGTGTACGCATGTTGATTTGGATGAAATGGAAAATGAATTAGGATCTCATTTCTGATATACCTCTCTCATAGCCTTTCCATCGCGTTGAGAAAGAACGATGTTAAGCTTATTGCTCAGAATGCTTTCAACTGGTTTGGGTGAACCTAGATGTACATATAGATTTAAAGATCCGAATGATTGACAACCCATATCTAGTCCATCTTAGGACTAGGTCAAGGAACTGTCAAAAATTCTAATAATTTTAAGGTCTTGCTGATTTGAATTTAGATAGAATTAATATTCTGAAGATGTGCGTAGTGCTCCAAATCTGTATTGTTTGCTATAAAGTTCGTTGTTTCGATTTTTTCTGAATGCTAACTTATGTGTTAATGTGCAAAAGGCCAAGTCTCTTATAAACAAATTTGTTTTACAAAATCTCACTATACACATTTTTGCACTATAATTGTTTTTGATTAATAAATAATAATATATGATATAAGTCTGAAACCGAAAGCCTACAAGGCACTGTAATCGAAATGAATATACCATGGCAGATTAAACCAGTTCTTTTTTTCTGTGTAGTTGGAATTTATATACACTGCTGATATTGAAAATGTTGATACACGTAACTCCACATACTTAGTCACTGAGCGACAGGATCACGAATTCCATGGTTTATCAAACTTGCAGCCTGCTGAGGACCGCTTATTTATTCCATTTTAAAACTGAACACTTTTTCAGCTAGTTATTTCTTGGTAATTGTGTTGGGTTGGCAGTAACAGTGAGCATCTTGGAATGGCGTTATCAGCAACAGCCGGAGGTAAAATGCAAATAATTCCAGATAACGTTCCAGAATGGCGTGCCAAATAGTCTCCAGTGTATTTTACGAGTTAGCTAAAATTACAGCAGCTTTATCGAATATTACAACAACGATAAGTTCGCTCAGCAACTGAACAGTTGGATGACTTTTTTTAGCGCACTAGAATAACAGAGCTTGCTAGATAGGGACCGCGTTCTGTGTACTGGTAGTATTGCTGAAAAATAACCAACAAAATCAAGAAGATGGCACTGTAGTAAATTCACAACCTATGCTCAATTTATATTGGTTAAAGAACGTATAGTCTGTCCCAGCTAAAGTTTGCCACCCACCGTATCTCGGAAATGATTAAAAAAAATTGCCGTGACTCGGCGATTTTTTTTCTTGGGGAACGCTTCCACCAAGTACGTCGTTACTGTACCGTCAACCCCCTCAACCTCAACACCCTCTACTCCAAAATCTTAAATAAACCCCCATATTTGTGATACATCATTTTGAAGGGAATTCATTTGCAAATACAACAGTGCAATCGGATTGAAGATTTATCCACTATTATGGAAGTTAATAAAAAATGTGGCGATTATAAAAATGAAGTATTATTTTCATTACTTGAAATAGTATCGTAAAAAGGTTCCAGATGGCAGCCATTTTGTTCCATGCAGACGTACAGGCGAAATTCAAAACGCTGTACTTAAACTGTCGTTGAACGGCAGCCTACTAAAATGCCGTTAACAGATGTAACGTCATTGAAGTGACGTATTTGACGGCTTTGTAACCGCTGTACTTAAACTGCCGTCAAACGAAAGCCCACTGAAATGACTTTCTAACAGCTTCATCAGTATTCCTATGATCAAATACCCACTCTTTATGTTATGTAAGACAGACGAGATGCATTTAGTCTCAGTGCTATTCGGTAGGAAATCATACTTACTATATTCTCACGATTCAGTTTCGCTGAACCAGTTTGACTGATTCAGTGATACTGAACAGATAATAAACGTGTGAACACCTTTTCAGTAAAACTGATCAGTGGGTTTGTGCTTCCAGTCAAACTGAAAGCCAGTCCTATTTTTCATTCATTTTCACTGAATAAGTATTGAAAGATGAATGCAAACGTTGCTTTTGACTTAACCTGATTTGACCATGGATAAAATGCATTTTGATTGCGATTTAATTTTCGTTTATTGTTCTTTCGGGAGCTGAAATAATAGCCGCAATACGTGAGAAAACTGTGCCAAATTAGTGAGGTATGGAACTAGGAAGGAACTGTATGTTTCTGATTGCGCTGAGAATAATCAGAATGATTTTATTAAAAAAAAAATAATAATCCTCTATACAAACTGCATTATATCCTATAGTTTTTTTTATTTTTACAATCTGTTTTTCAACTTCTTGTACCACGTTTTGCGATTGAGTTCCATAGACCCCATATGATTATATTATCCCAAATATTTTCTCTGTGATTTGGTTTCTCTGTACCGGTTTTTTGCCTCTCCTGCAAATTTGTAATAATAGACGCAATTTGAGAGTGGTTCTTCAACTGTCGATGAAATTTAAAATTCGGACTTTTATTGAAAACTTCACCCAGAGAAATACATCATGCAACATTATGGAATCTTTTCATAGATGTTAGTTACAGTACTTCTTTCGTTTTCTAAGATAATCTTTTTGTCTTGTCCTTTTGGTTGACCTCTTTTTTTTTATTGGAACAGACATCTTCATTATCGGCAATGTGATATCACTAACTCCCACTTTTCAATTAGATGATCGCTGAACAGTTGACGTCATTTGGAACTATAATTCATTAATATTTAAGCTTCATCAACTTTAATTGAATCAGGTATTATATCCTCTACAATGTCACATCTGGTCTTAGAGATGAGGGATTATTGTGGTCTTATACCAGAATCACCTTATCACCAGGCGCAGATGATTCACATCAGCCGCGGTACTCTGGTATTTAGGCTCTGCCTACGCGGTCTGCTCAGTTATAAAAAAAACTTCATCATTCCTTACAATGAAAAACTGAGTCTGATTCTCGCCACTATTATTTACATTTACAATTACAGCATCATTATCATTGGCCCATAGCGTTTTAAGATTTTTCAATACATTAGGTCCTTGCTTAAACAACAGGTCTGTCCATTGAGCGGCTCAAAACTGATCGGAAAACTTACTCCAGTCAATGCCAATAATATCCGGATTCCCATAATTCAGCAAAAATTGTCACAACTGTAATGCAAACAAATCAAATAATATACCCTATAATTAAATATAGCGATTTGTACAAGAAATCGAATATGCTATTAGCAGCATTTCAGTGGGCTACCGTTTGACGGCAGTTTAATCACGGCGAATATAAAGCCGTCAAATACGTCACTTCAATGATGCCACAGCTGTAAACGGCATTTTAGTGGGCTAGCGTTTGACGGCAGTTTAACTACAGTGATTACAAAGCCGTCAAATACGTCACTTCAATGACGTCACATCTGTTAACGGCATTTTAGAAGGCTGCCGTTGAACGGCAGTTTAAGTGCAGCTAATTCAAAATGTGTCCGACTTTTTTATGGGGACATTTAAAATCCAAAGTTTATATTACGCAACGCGGTCCTATAGACGATCTCCACAGTGACTCAGGCGATGTTGAGAAATGTGCAAAGATTTTTTGAGCATTGCCTGTATGTCTATATGGAACGAAATGCCTCACATTTAGAGCCTTCCTAACGATAATGTTTTAGGTAATGAAGATAATACATTTTGATAAATCACCAATTCTTTAACTTCCATGTTGTAGAATCAATCTTCAATCCGATTACACCGTTGTATTTGTCAATGAATTTCCTTAAAAATAATGTATAACAAGTAAGGTGCTCTCATTTAAGATTTTGAAGTAGGAGCTGCTGGTGGTGAGGGGGTTGATAGCACAATAATGACGTACTCGGTGAGGAGTTCCCCCTCGAAATGCGAATTGACGTGTCGCGGCGGTATATATAGAGAAAAACTCGGCTAGCTTCACATGAAATGAGTATTTCTGATTAGGTACAAAAAATGTTCTGCCCACTCCGTTTGAACTTTTTGACCCGTCTGTATATATTTCGATTTCAATATCATAGTATCTTATTATTTTTGTCTGATCACGTTGTTATTTTGTTGTGGGTAATCTGTTTAATCAGGGATATGACAGCAGGGTGTTGAAATATCAATTGGTAATCATATTGAACATGTTTTTTTCTTGAAAACATGAGCTTATCCAGCTCTTTGGTATTCGACCAGGCTACCCTAAATACTAGGGACTTCTTTTTCTGAAAGTATGGGTTTGTTTAATGTTCTGTATGTAACAGTTTGAGTTTTTTATGAGTATATTATTGCTGAATTGAGCATTTTTTTTAAAACATGAGCTTATCCAGTTCATTGGTTTTCAACCAGGCTACTGTAACTAGTGAATACTTCTTTTTCTGAAAGTATGGGTTTGTAAAATCTTCTGTATGTAATGGATTAAATTTTTTTATGAATATTATATGATTGCTGATTCGTTTCTTATTAATGGCCTTCCTTGCCAAAAAATTGCATCTCAGATGTAAAAAAGGCTTTGAGCTTTTGCAAGGTGTGCAGGACATGGAGATGAAGATATGGCTCCTAGACACATACGTAGGGCGTTACGTTGTTTATATCTATTTTTTTTAATAATTTACTTTTAGAGGCCGACGAGTATAACCAACATTGGTAATCGAGTATAGAGCATATGTGCGACCTATATAACATACGACCGATCCTAATATCAGCTCCTCCAATGTTTTTTTGTTACATATTTTAGTAAATTTATACCTTTTTCACTTCATTCACACTTCACTTCAACTTGCGATACTTTATTAGGGTAAACGCGTTTGAGAAATTTGTGTAATATATTATATCCAATCGGAAGCTAAAATAAATGCACATGGTCTGTACTTATGTTACCTTCTGGCTAGCTTAAGGGGCTTGGATACACACATTTATACATACGTATTTGCCATGGAAAACACGGACTCACAATTTCTCGCATAACTGCCTCTATTTTCAAACTACATATATAATATTTCAGAAGGCGATAGCTAAGACATTAATAAATGACAACTATTTTCGATTTTCTCAAAAAAACTAGCAATGCAAAATCCTACACTCTATAAATGCCTGTAATTTAACAACCAAACACGATATCAAAAAAAGGCTAAATAGTTGCACAAGCGCAAGCCTTCTTCTTTAATTTGCTCTCTGAGTCATTACTGTAAGTTTAAAGGTATAACGTCACGAGCTTGGAAATGCGAAATTCATTTTTATGGTGACCTTTGGACCTTACCTTTGGACGTTTTGACCTTACCTTTGGATTTTTGGACTTATCTCCCCTCATCTTAGACACACACACTGGAGAAAGGAAACAGGCGGCCACGCCTCCTCGCTAACAATACGGGAATACGTCTTTCCTTTGATTCTCAATTTCACGCGCTATACCCTAGACCCTTCATGTAATCTGATGTAGATGTACTCAAAAACAGCAGAACGGGTATTTTTAACAACTCGCCCATCATATAACAAAGTGTTCATTAGCTGATCAGAAAAACCAATTTGGTGGGTTCTGTCACTGTATATTTCATCACCAATTAAAACGTTGACGTAAATGGTCTCATCAATATATCGCGCTAGAAACCGACCTAAATTGCCAGAAAAATTAAGCTTTTAGTATACCGCGATGGCATCGTGACTATCACGAGTTATTAATTTAAAGTTGAAAAAGCGCACTCTATTTTATAAATTAATCCGAAGCGTATGCGGAGCCGCAGCTTTTAAAAGATTAAAAATGATGAATCATCCGTGGTGCTGTATCGCTTCAATGCCCCTATCGCATCGCATCAATGCATTCATGCAGATATCAGAACCATAAAAATAACCATAAATTACTTGATTTAACAAGGGGAAGCAAGTAAGGGAGGGCAAACAGTGTTGTGATGAAGATGCCATCCACACAATTCCACTGAACCAAATCTTGCACCCCCTAATACTACTTTTCTCTGTATTTTGAAACGGTTGGTTAATATTATTTAGAAAACCTAATCTGTAGTTGCCTCTATGATTCAACGCCACTAACCACAGAGTTAACATCTCTAGAGGAAATGTAAACAACAAAATGCACAGGTCGCTGACCAGCCAACATGTAACGGAAATTTTGACAGCTTGAGGGCATTACCAGTGGCGTACGACTTTATATTAAAATTGGATGTTCATTAATAGATTCAATTATTACTGTGATGTTACAAACTGCTACAATAAGTTGTATTAGTATTTAGCTATACTTAGAGAGTCTTATTATAACGCTCGCATGATGGACCTAAAACAGTAAATTATGTCCCTAGGTCTTTCTTTCACAGGTCAATAGACCGCCTATTATGAGTACAAAAAAATATTCTGTTTTACAACCCCACCCCCAACCACTCCAAATTCCCCCCCCCCCCCCAAAAAAAAAGTTGAAAATGATCAGGTCCCCCTAAAATGCATAAAAACGAAGTTTGAGCTGTTTTTATATCTTTAGTTTCTTTATGATTGTTACGGCGCCCCTGAGACGATTTCTAAGAACCATACGTGTTTTCCACCCTCGCTACGGAATAATATTATGTCAAAATTTCAATAAAAACAATTTAACGATTTTCTCGTTACACAATACAGAACGATGTGAAGCAATACTCGCATACATGTTATGTATACATCTAAGTCCCTTGGTTTCTGTAAAACGCAAGGCAATGTTCTGTTGAACCTAAAAAATGAAATTGTGGCACTAGGTCTTTATTTCACAGCTGAATGGCCAGCCTTTAGGAATACAACTAATTTTTGAGTTTCACAACCCCCTAACCACCCCAATTTCACCTTTTAGCTGTAATGCATCAAGCCACTTGTTTCTCATCACTATATTCGGAGGAAACCTACACGGATGCACATAATATACATTAAACAACCATTATTATTCCTGAAACAGGAGTGAAGTTACTTTTGTTCCCAGTTATCCCCATATTTTACGCTACTGAAAACCAAAACAGAACCTATACTAACCTATGATAAGTGGTGTTCACCGATTCGTCGCTATTGCAGCAAACTATGCACTTTTTATTTCGTCCCATCATGCAATTATGAATATATTGTTCATAAATAATTTAATTCACACCACAAATTGTCACAAAGTCACTCAAATATACACTAAAACAACAAAAATCTCAACATACGCAATAACCACAACTACAATGACAGCCACATGACAGCTTTAGGGCACGCCGATTGTAGGTTGCCAGATTTACGACATATTAGAACTTATTGCGACATTCCGCTATGAAATTTACCATTCCTGAGATTTCGTTAAATCAATACAAATTATCTTCACGTAAATCAGTTACATTGCAAGTAAGGAAATGAATGTATAGTTAAATACCCAGTTAAATACTGTGAGGTACATGTATTCAAACTGCGGAAACTGTCAGATTTTGAAGAAACTGCAAGGTCTTTAAGTGGACGGGAAAAAGTGGCAATAGCGCTATAGATGTTGGCTGACCAATATTCAGATTAGGCTCCCTCTAGAGATGTTAACTCTGTGCTACTAACTGATCCAAGTTTTGTCAAAATACAAAATGGTGACAAGCAATTACATTGAAATAAGTGACAGCGACGGACAGCTGTGATGAGCATCAGCTTTTCTGTGAATTAATTTTATAAGGGTCGTATTCATAGCGGCCACTTAAGAATTCCTTAATACTTGAGGGTCCCTCGAATTAATAATGTTTTGTATTTCGCAGTCGTTAGACAGCCACTTGAAGGTCTTTCAAGTTTCAGAGTGATTTCAGAATTCGACCGACCTAGCTAGATAATTAGTCCACAGAAAAACAAAAGATGCTTCCTGCTGTGGCTATCAATTTATGTAACTTATTCCAGATCCAAGTTATTACTTTGATAAAGACGTCAGAAGTGACTTAAATGTTAATAAAGGATTCCTTTCAACAAGTGTGGCTTTAGTGTCCGTAAGACGTGATGTGTTTACAAAAAATTAATTCAAAATAAGGTTTGGCTGCTCAAAAGGTGTTTTAGTTTCAGATTTCGCAATAACCAGACATTGCTGTGTTTAGAAACTAAGCAACAAAAAGTGCGAAGTGAAGCTTCAATATTCAATTTTGCCTCTCCTTAAACTCACTGACTAGCAATAAAATTATTAAGAATGAAGCAATAATGAAAGGGCTATTAAAAATAATAATATAACAATTATTTATTATTTACAGCAAATTATAACAGATTACAAAGTGTTAGCAACACAGCATTTACAATAACAAAGCAAACATATGTGAGAAACTTCACCCGTTTTCTCATCCTCAAAAATGCATATGTTTATTTATTTAGAACTTAGTAACAGTAAAAGTGTTATTAAAGAGTTTTCAATATATCGGTTATATTTAATTCACATAAATCTATAGTATACCAATTCGAAGGTGTTTTCGACACACATTGAAAAAAGCAGACAGCTATTAGAAGCCCCAACCTCTACTCCTATACTGACTGCAATAACGTCCTTGGTTAGCCTAACTGTTAAACTGGATAATCTTTAATTATGCTCTGAAGATAATATTTTATATCGTTTATAATCTTATTATACTTTTCAATAGGATTATTTTTTGGTGGAACAGACATCTTTGGCTGGGTGCATTTACCCACAGCCGTGGTAAACACCTCAATCATTACCATCGAAATTTTCCTTCAATGCACTTATTTCTTTGGAAGATTAATGAGAATGTATCTACGCTGTACCATGAAGATAAAATTTTCATAAAAAGGTACCAATCATGTTATATGGGTAAATACCTGAAGTCAGCTCCATAATCTACACTTATGAAATTCATAGAAACTAGCAAAGTGCATTATTTTTAACACGTTTCTACTAGATTCATCTGTATGTGTATGTTTGTGTTCCTATGTGTGTAATCGTTTCGAAGCTCTGAGATTGTTCGCAGTGTTAAAAATGGTGAATGGGATAAGTATATGTCTTTTATTTTTAAGAAATGGTGGAAGTGCTTAACAAATTAAACCTTTATCCTGATATTTCTGGTCTAGGTAATGAATCATATGTATTAAAGACTTCAGGTACTCTAATTCAGTTCGACCTTTGGTAAAAATGTGTATCATATCTCGTGATTTTTTACGTGCTTTTATACTAGCTTCATCTGTATGCTTCAACGAATAGATTTAATTTGAGCAAAAGCAGGCTTGCATAGAACTAAAATAGTACTAAAAAATAAAAGTGACCGAAAAATACTAGTTCTATTTGTTCGATGTACGAAAAATATGGCAGAAAGCGCAACTCGAATATTTTGGTGTGTACCGGTAAAAAGCGGAAAAAAGAATAATTATTCTTTGCTCCCCTGTATATCGGAAATACCGCATCGCCGATCGTAGGTTTATATTCATGTTTAGCGGTATTATTTCGACTCACGAAGGTTACTATTTATATGGAACATCCTGTATATACTTCAGTCCTTTCAGTCCTTTGTTAAGAATTCTAATAAAAATTAGTAGTCGCGAAGAAAACAAAACATAGTATATTATAAGATTTGAATGAAAATTGGATAAATGCGTAAAGTGACCATTTTTTTCTGACGCCAATGCGGGACGGCGCGGCGCGTAGAACGTATAACGTTTCATTCAAAAATGGTAGATTAGCCGATACATTTACATAGTCTCGACACCAGTACAAGACAGTCTGGTCAAAACCGAAAATAAGAATAGACAAGCAAAGCAGTAATCAGTGCGAAAAAAAGATAGTAACTGAATTTTTCAAAAAGTCGCTACAAATCGGTTGATTTTGTAAAATCGCCGTTACGTCTCAACGTAATCAAAATGTCGCTATTTTCGCGACAAGTCGCTACGAATGGCAATACTGCACGGAAACTGCTTGCGTGTCTCGTGTCAAAATTTATATGTCACTTTGGGTTATGTGACGTCAAAGTCAAAATGACGCGTCGGCGGTGGTGTTTCCATCTTCCGCTGTGTCAGCCGTGGAGAGGGAATGAAATTGTTTTATAAATTAGAAAAACATATACAAAAAAGAAATATACAAAATCCGGGACATTTTCCGGGACGTTGTAAATGCGGGATGGCTCGTCTGAAAACGGGACACTCCCGCAAAATCCGGGACGAATGGTCACCTTATAAATGCGTGATCGCTGACGCTCTTCTGTTTACGTCTACGGTCTACGGTTTTTGCTCTTAATATTCCATTTTCCATTCAGGTATCTCAATCTACCGGCTTTATCGAGAAATTTTCGAGTACAGAAATGTTTGCAACTTATGGAAATTTTCAGCAGCCTCGCATAAAAGGACAATCAAACCGTTCTACATTTTTGCTAAACTTTTGGGAGCAGTGTGAATCGTAACGTTGAAATCTTTCCGATTCTACCATTCTCTGTGCTCTCGGCAATACTGTATGTAACCTACCAATAATCAAATATCTGCGGCGCACTATCATAGAACGCAGACATTTTTAAGTCTCGCCTTCCCAACATGGCAGTCTTTAATGACGACGATTTGGCGCGCCCTAAATCAAAATAAAAGCGCCACATTGGGCACTGTAAGCCTGGGTTTTAGTATTCTTTTATCAGCTAAAGGTTTGCAGGCGCCTACGGTTACAGCTGGATCGATACTCTCGTAATTAAAATTATGGGGTTTTACTGCCTGGCAGGTAACTAATTTCACTTTGCGTGAATATGAAACGTGGTTTCCAAAGCCTGAAGCCAGTAGCCGGGGAGACACTGAAATCACTTTTTTTTCATTTTTAAAATTGGTAATTTATACATAATGGAAATGCATTCTTCTGATTTCTGTCGGTTGGGGTTTCTGGAAATAAATACCATTATTGAGCTACTCATTTATTTATTTGCAAGAAAATTGCAAATAAAGCCACCCCTAGAAAGTGGAGCCTTGTAGAGGCATATAGGTGCACATGAGAATGCACAGATTTTTTTGTGTTTGATCTTCTAAATCCAGTCATGATTCTAAACAGCACTAATCTGCCAATTTTTTATATCAGAACTGCTGAAAGCTCCTTTGGCTTATCATTGTTGGTTTAGCATATGCTCTATTGGATTTTCTGCACTATTCCACTTGAGTCAAAAAAGGCGGGCACCTTATAAAATTCTCAAAGTCCCTTGGTTTCTGTAACCGGCAAGGCAATGTTCGGATAGACCTAAAAAAGTGTATTATGCCGCTAGGTCTTCTTTCACAGGTCAATGGGCAGTCTATTATGAATACAAAAAAAATTTAGTCGTACAACCCCCCCCCCCTTAACCTCGCCCTTAACCATCTCAATTTTACCCTCACCCAAAAAATAGTAGAAAATAATCAGGAACCCCTAAAACGCCCAAAAACGAAGTTTGAGCTGTTTTATATTTTTAGTTTTTTCAATATTGCTGCGCCGCCACTGAGACGATTTCTAAAAATCATACGCATTTTCCATCCTCACCAAAGTAGTAATACCGTGCCGAAGATTCATTAGTATCAATTCAGTAGTTTCCACATTATAAAATACAGAACGATCTAAAGCAATATTCGTATGTACATCGGAAAATTATCTATCCCTTGGTTCCTATAATAGACCAGGCAATGTTCGTATGGACCTAAAAAAGTGTATTATACCGCTACGTCTTTCTCTCTCGGGTCAATGGTCTATTATCAGTACCACAAATTTTTCAGCCTAACAACCCCCCACCCCCCAACCACTCCAATTTCACCACCACCTAAAAAGATGCAAAATGATCAGGAGCCCCTAGAACGCCTAAAAACGAAGTTTGAGGAATATTTGAAATTTTTCGTTTTTTGCTAATTACTTCGCCGCCCATGCACCGATTTTCAAAATTGTAGCAACATTACCTAATACGACCCCACACCATATCGCTACCCAAATTCATCAAAATCTATGCAGCGCAGCGGTTACGGAGATTAGGAGGCTAGAAAAACGCCAACAGAAAGACAAACCGACGGAAATGAGTGACGTGGATTTTCATTATGTAGGCATCATAAGACGCCCAAAAAACGTATCATCTCAAAATCGAAAATTTTCGCGATCAGAATACTCCCCTCACCTATCGGTGTGGGAAGTAAAAAGAAGTGCAAATCATGGGAAAAGTGGAGAAAAAAGGTATGACATTTTTTTAGAACAGGAGGCGATTGATGCGTAATTTTGAAATTTTCTACAAGCTTTTAGCATTTAATTCTCTCTTGTTTCGGTCAAATGCGTCAATTCTGACTGCAATAAAATCGGGATGTAATTTTTTGTTCACAGCGTGTGCCGTGGCCTAATGTGCTTACTTCGACAGGCGAGCAATAGTTCACTGATCCACGTAACAAACGGTTGCTGTGCGATTTTGTTTGGCTATAGGATCGGTGCACCTATTGTTTAATAAAGCGCTCTAAATAAGCGAGATCGATATCTCTATGGAGGGTCTTGTTTGGGATGTACCGTGGTGAGTTCGTAATTGTGCTGGGTCCTACTCTGCAGAAACTACAAACCTCGCAAGTGTGTTTTGGCTAGTACATACCAGGCCGCCTAATATGCGTAGTTAACTACTTGTATTGTTTCCTTTTCACAAAGCCAGATCATAATGCTGAGTGCATGCAACACAGTAGTAAGGTCAATAATGACATCGAGATCCTTGAAAAATGTAGTATCCGCGTCTAAGGGTCGTATTCATAGTCGATACTTAAGGGTCCCTTAATACCTGAGGGTCCTTAAGGGGCCTGGGTACACACATTTATACATACGCATTTGCCATGTAAGACACGGACTCGCATAACACACTCTATTTTCAAACTACATATACCTACAATATTTCAGAAGGCGACAGTTAAAACCTTAATGAATGACAACTATTTTCGATTTTCTCAAAAAAGTTTTTTAATATGCAAAAAAAACTCGCAATGCAAAATCATACATTCTATAAATGCCTGTGTAATTTAACAACCAAACACGATATCAAAAAAAGGCTAAATAATTGCACAAGCGCAGGCTTTCTTCTTCAATTTGCTCTTTGAGTCATTACTGTAAGTTCAAAGGTAACTTCAGGAGCTTGGAAATGCGAAATTCATTTTTGGACCTTTTGACCTTACCTTTGGATTTTTGGACTTATCTGCCCTCATCCTAGACACACACACTGGAGAAAGGGAACAGGTGGCCACGCCTCCTCGCTAACACGGGAATACATCTTTTCTTGGATTCTCAATTTCGCGTGCTATACTCTAGACCCTTAAGTAAGGTTTTGTGTTTCGAAACTTGAGGGTCCCTTACGTAAGGATCCCTTGAGCAATACTCAAGTAACGAAGTGTCAACATGATATATCATTATGACATTTCGTTGCAGTTAAGACGATTTTGTAGGTTAGTTTAGAGTACGATGTTGTCAGTTTCTGTCACATCCGGAAAAATGTCTGGCATAAAACACGAAATACTGGCACAAAACAAAAAGAGATAACAGAAAACATCAAAATGCCTAGGCACAGACCATGGCCGACTCTACACTAGGCCGGAGCCTTAGATGTGGCAACGTGGCTTATCTGTCAAATAGTGGCCCTATAGTTTCAGAATAATTATTACATTTTAAATGTATTAGAGTTCATCTCGGTTAATAAATTAAGAAAAATACTTTTTAGAACTACTACTACTAATACCACTTACATCTGATGTCTGTGTCATCACAGTCAGACACTACAAAATAAAAATAAACGCAACCTGTTTCCTGCCGCCACTTCCATTTCCACTTAAATGAACACTCAATTTACTTTGTAAATTATCACTTGAGCTAGAAAAATTCACTATTAGGTCACTGTGAAGCCATTCTTGCTGGTCTTGATTTCCCTGTCACTATCAAATGCTTTCGTAGGTATGCCCCAGGCCATGCCCAGATGAGTTCTATAAACTGTGTTTTTCTGTGATATTTGGGAGGTCCAGAAAACATTATAGGTACCACATTGTGCTTTAAAATAGGTCTTATCCTTTGAAATGTTTGTCAATTATTGTCTTTATCCTTATAAATATAACCAGCCCTTCCGAGGAATACCTTTCACCCACTTCTGTTTATGTCCCTTATCGGACGCACAGTTGCTAGTGCAACCTGGTACTACACACTTTGCAGGCATCTTTTTATCTTTATAATTTCATTTGTGCAGGTGAATAAGTAGAAACCCATTCAAAATCACCTTGCAACGTTCTTCTTAATCTGGAATAAGGTTATGTTGGGCCATGGTTTGGTAGTCCTCTACTCATGCCTCTACCGGGCCGCAACCTGGTACTACACGCTTTGCAGGCATCTTTTTATCTTTATAGTTTCGTTTGTGCAGGTAAATAAGTAGAAACCCATTAAAAATCACCTTGCAACGTTCTTTTTAATCTGGAATAAGGTGATGTTGGGCCATGGTTTGATAGTCCTCTACTGGGCTGCAACCTGGTACTACACGCTTTGCAGGCATCTTGTTATCTTTATAGTTTCGTTTGTGCAGGTAAATAATTAGAAACAAATTAATAATCGCCTTCCAACCATATTTTCTGCACCTGGAAGAATACACATGACATAACAACAAATGAAAACACGACCTGATCTCCAACGTTGCCATATTTCAATGCTCCGGCCTAGTGAGTAGAGACGGCCATGCATAGACATAACAAATTGACCTATATTTGAAATATGACAACGTCGCTGAATGAACCCTGCTGTCTGGTAGATGTTGTCCAGGAAACAGGTACACAAGGGAAGCCACACTTGAGGGTCCCTTGAGTAATCCTCAAGTAACCCTTGAGTAATACTTAAGAGATACTTGTGAAACGACAATGAATACGGACCTAATTCTCCAGATCACGATGGGGCTATAAGAGCAGCGCCATCAGCGAAGAGCTGTAAGCAATTAAGCTCCACCACTTCACTGCTACACGGGCAAAGGATGTGATGCATACGGTGTTGGCCCAGGGACTGAACCCTGAGGGATCTGGCATATTAAATGCCTTCGGTATATCCTAAATCAATATCAAAATACTTTTTTGATGGTGAAATTCCCGAGTATCTGCTCTATGAAAAAGCTTCTTCAGTCTAGTACGGGTACTGCCATAGTAATAACATTTGACATATTTGTATTTGAATTCAGTAGATAAATCTAATTCAAGTGACGTTTCTTTATACAGTGTTTCAAAGAATCCAATAATTTTTAAAGGTCTTTCTTGCAACCTTCAGTAATGCCTTGTTCGCCATTGGGGATAGAAGGTTCATCCAATATGACTACGTATCTGTTGTTTGCAGAGTTTCTACGTGGAAGAACTTATCTGAGATTTAAATTATGTGAAGGTCGGCAGTCCACCTTTTCTGATGGTTGCCTCAGAAGATACTAATGCTGTTTGTGAAATGATTGAGGCAGATCCGTATGTAACGGTAACGGTAAAAGGTAGACGCACTCCAGCAAACTGATGTCGCGGTCATATACAAAATCAGGGCCATTTATGGTAATCTGGAAAGGAAAGCAAAGCTAGATTTGCTTGTATACACCAAAATAATAATCAACCAGTTTTGCTCTCACAAATGCGAGCCGTCTCGAATTCAGAGAGGTTCCTTTCGTGCGATCTCGATTACCTACAGGGAATCTGACTGAGATATTGTGGGCGTCAACGGTCGACGTTCACTTTACTTATACGGGGGTCAATAGAAATGAATTCTATAGTATAGATAGAATATAATTCATTATTCAATAAACCATTCAACACAATAACTGCAGATGCAGCTACTGGGGTGGCAAATAGCTCAAGGAGTATTATAGATCATGTTTTGTCAGATAGCTGT
Source organism: Callosobruchus maculatus (assembly GCA_951848785.1). Taxonomy (NCBI): domain Eukaryota; kingdom Metazoa; phylum Arthropoda; class Insecta; order Coleoptera; family Chrysomelidae; genus Callosobruchus; species Callosobruchus maculatus. The sequence continues at coordinate 62,463 of CATOUR010000042.1, read as the reverse complement.
AGTAATTTCAAATGTACGATTCAACTAGTAAGTAACAGTAACAGTCTGATCATTCATAATTTTTTGTCAATAATCTTAGGTGTAAACATAAAAGTACTTGCGAAAATATAAGAAAGAAGTAAACAAAATGGATCATAAATAATTCATCTCAAAATTTGAAAAGAATATTCAAACTACAGAAGTTCAACCATTTCAGGAACTAATTGACTTAATCACTTGTTGTAAAAAAGATTCGGAATTCAAAAAGACGTATAAGATACGTGAAAATAACGACTGGATAAATCAAAAAATTCCCGAAATGATTGAAAACCGAGTCAAAATTTATAAACAAAAAGTTAAAGAACCGGGAAACACGAATTTGGAAAATGAATTTAAAAAACTTAAGAACCAAGTCAGTAATAAAATTAAAGTATTAAAAACAGTCAATGGGAATAAGTAGGCACAAATATAAAAAACAATGGGCCCATATACAGAGCATGTCGCCGGCATGCTTTTTTTGAAATACGCGCGAAACGCTCAATAACATACAAACACTACTTATTTAGGCACCGCGGTAGGTCCGACCGATTGTATCCCGTGCACCGTGTCGTGTGTTAGGTGGTGTTAGGTGGACTGACCCTGTAAACCACAGCTGTTAGCGTTCGGCTGCTCCTCGAGATGGTCGGGCGCCAGAATCCGCCAGCTTGCGTGGTATCCGAGAGCATAGCTGGAAAGGCCACATTGGGGGCGGAGCTCAGATTGACTCTACTTGTCTTCGAAGCCAACAAACGTTGTCCGTTCGGTGGCTGTACTCTTGCAACCAATGAAAGGAGCACTCCCAGGGACTGCACCCTCATATGCACTCCCTCACTATTCTATTTATGGTAAAAACAGGACTTTTGAATATAGAGGAGCATAAACGAATTTGCAGAAAAGAGCCTTGTTGCCAATTGTCTCCACCAATCAAAATGCTGGAATTTTTTATTGCCGAATAAGTGATGTACGCGCGGAATTATTTGACCATCAAACACTTGTGATAACAAATGTTTGATGGTTAGTCGGTTGGTTTATTTTTGTTACAGTAATGAAAGATAAATGCAATTTTTCGTCAAATTTCACTTTCTAGTTTAGTTCCATGATAATTGCGAAGATACGGCAACGTCACTTATAAGAAAAACCACACCATTTATCTTGTTAGTTCCTCAAATTCAAGAGTAGGGTCACAGCAGATGTTTTTAACAAAATAGTTGAATTTTTGCAAAATGCTACTGTAGCCTTTGAGAATCGCAGAGTCTTGAGGATGGCAAAACTAGTAGTTAGTTCTTGGTTATTCGGCCGGTATCACTGTCTTGACTTGAATACTTCGCTTCTTGATGTTTCACCAACACGAGTGGACAGCATCTTCAGAAATTATTATGTATTCTGAAACCTCCGAAAAAAGAACTTCTGAGGATGCCATCCACTTATCGTCATGAAACGTCTAGCAGTAAAGTGGGCTAGAGGCAAGGGGACGGAGCTTATCGCTACCGGCCGAATAGTCCAGTTACCACTATAGTTTATCCATAGCTGCATGTATTAAAAAGTAAAATTAAGAAACGCTACAAAAAAAATGGAGTTATCTCCAAAAGTCACCAAATAATGAACCGTACACTTTGCAGTAAAAACATCCATATTTCTATTTATCCACTGGTATGATACACTTCTTGCAAATGTATTAAACACAGTCAAAACGATTGCATTTAAGCCCTAAAAGCATAATGGATCTCCGAGATTACAAAGTTTTAACAGAGCTTCTGGCAAAAACTTGCCATCGGATCTCCAATTTTGGTCATGGCTACTTGATACATGATCACTTTCTTTTAGTCAATAATGACGTGATAGCATATTTTCTAGGAACTGATATCAAAAATTCAAAAATCCGACCATACAGTTTTGTTTTATTGGAGTTTTCGTTTGAAGGTCTGCATTTTAATGAAAATCTCTAAAATTCAATGTATCTCGGAAAACTATTAGGATTTGAACGGAGTATTATTATATGGTCAATTTGTTAGCTTACCACCTCTACTATCTGCTCCCCAAATCAATGTATCGAATTACCAGTTGCTCTGTATAACAAATATTCCCTGCCCACCATTTTTCGTAAACTTAAACCACATATTTATAATTTGGGCACCTGCGTCGGTACTCTCTAACTTAAGAGATAGAAACATGTTTCTATCACCATGACGACCCTGACGATCGGGCAGTTTCGGGTGCCTATCGCGTGTCTACTACGCTGTCACGACATGCTGTCATATTTACGAGGCCACCCGATCCCATAGTACATAGTGCATCGAAACACGTTTCTAAGTTACAGAGTACCGGCGCTGAAAACGTATGTGGTATGTAACAAATGAAATACCAGAAATAAAGCGCTGTTCACCCAGTGAGTGTAAAATAAAAGGAGAGAGGAAACTGTATCGAAATACAACCAACAATTGTCACCATTATCATTGAGTACCGTATCCCTATAGCGTCGATCATATTGGTTATCCAGAGTTAAAAAAGTCGTTTGGGGCGCTATGAAGCGGCAACCCTTTTTTCCCGTGTCATCGGAGTAATAATAGAATCAGCGCAATTTCCCGAATTCCGCACCGATCCAAAAAGAAAAAGGCTTGAAACAGAATTTCAATTAAAATACTGCAGAGGAATTCGAGTCGTACAAAGCCTCAATTCTCCACGCCACTCCAACGTCATTGTTCAATATCTTAATTACCCGTTATTCCCCACTTTTACATTTCTTTTGTTTCCCTAACAAAAAGGTCGATTCAGCTGGATCTCTCTACTTGTTCTGATGTTTAAAAATGTACATGAAATATATTTTAACGGGCTACTGTGTATTGTATAGCTTGGAATTTAATCAAGGCTTTTATACATTTTAATTAGTAGCACGAGAGATACAGAACAGAATGTCTATTCTTCTGTACATTATGTTTAATTAAGCTTTTTGATCATTTCTACGAATACTGTGAAATTTAATATTTTGGACAGTCTCGTTTTCTAGTCGTTGCTCAATATAACTATTTGTATATAATTAAGTATGAAGGAACAATAGTTCTGTTAGTTTCAATAAGCACTCAAAAATATCTGTTTATGAAGCGGTGACATAGTTGCTGGCAAAACTACTAAAATGCACTAGAAATAACGTTGAGATACGTCAAAAATTTTTCAAGGGGGACACATTTTTAACCAAAAACTACTTCAGCCACTTGTATCCTTTGGCCCCCCAAGATGATCCCTTTAAAAATTTTAAGTGACAAGAGATATCGAGTAACAGCTTGTTTCAAAGGTATATCGAAGTCTTTTAGTTTGACGTTTAATTTTTCAATTCGATTTGTTTTTGATAAAATTAGAAAAATTTTGTCTTTCTATTTCAATTTGTGGACCATTATTAGGAATTGCTTGGGTAGTAGTCTGTTGGGGACATTTATTTGGATAGGTTGGAAAATACCATCAATCCGCTTGACTAAAGCCACTGAAAACCAAATCAAAGAGGATGGAAACCCTATATTTGATGAGGATGGAATCTATTTCCAGCCAGGGTTGCCAGACCTAGGGAAATTTCCCTAGATCTAAGGAATTTTACGGCACAATAGGGAAAAAGGGAATTGTTATCTTTCTAATATGTAAAACAGGGAAATACTGAGATATTTCATGAAGGATAGAAAAATAACTAAGCCAGTCGTTGAATAAAAACTAGTAAATAATCTTTTGTCTTTTTAACAACAGACTGCTTTTAAACTATAGTCTGCTTTTAATTGAAAATAAGCAGCTCTGTAAGCTCTCAGCTCAGTTGTGCTAATATCAGCAGGAGGCAAGTGACTGTAGTGTCAATAAGAAACAAATTGCCGTGTTTTATACAAATTGATTTAAAAAAGTGTTCTAATTAAAAATAAAAGTTTTTGTAATTTAGATGATAACCAAATTGCCCTGTCTTATCGGAGTTTCAATGCTGTACAGCTGTGCAAATTTGTAAGTAGACATCTGTGAAAACACGGCAATTACTGTGGTGTTGGCACCACAGAATGAGAATTGAGAATTTACTACCATAAAAACACAGACCAGTGCTGTTAACAGCCTGCGTCTTTTTATTATAAAATTTTTTGTTTGTATATGTATTTAATGTAGATGTACGTTTTTTGATATAATAAAAAACAAAAAATGTAGGATTGTATATATACTGAATGACTAATAATTCATTTTTATACTCCAAAATATATTACATATACAGGATGTCCCACGACGATTTAGACAAGACAAGCAATATATCGGAACTGGGCAGTAGTAGCGAATTATAATTTTGGGGATTTAAATTAGAACAAATATAGTATCTTTTCTTATTACTGTACAAGTGTGCTAGTTTGTTGGAATTGTTTTATCAGGAGGAACACAAAAGGTCACAAATATACAGGGTGTCCCAGTAAAATTTTTGAATCGGACGTCACGTGATCAAAAACAAGTACCTCATTGGGTGACACACTAATAAGAGAAGATACTATATTTGCTCTAATTTAAACCCCCAAAATTATAATTCGTTACATCGTGGGACACCCTGCATTTATCTAGGGAAATCTATGGAATTTGTAGTAAAAAATCTAAGGAAATAAAGAAATTCATGTGGCAACCCTGTTTCCAGCAATGCGACGCTCCTCTTCACTCAGTTCTCCAGCTCGGCAATGGCTAGGAGACGCGTTTCCAGATAAATGGATAGGTCGAGTGCCTATATAATGGGCTGCTAGATTATCCTGATTTGACGCCATTATACTTTTCTATGGGGTCATTTAAACTGTATTGTATTTACTTACCCAATCTGAAAGTTTGATAACCTTCGTCATTGCATCATTGAAAGTTGCCGTGATATCACACAACATGTTTTTAAACTATCCGCCAGGAATTTGAACATCGCCTATATCACTGTTTGGTCGATAATGGGCGTCATTTTAGACACTCGTTGTAATAAAAAATGATATTGTTGTTCCTTTTTTCTATGTAAACAAATTGAGGTACATAAAGATTTTTCTATTTTTCTCGAAAACTAATAGACCGATTTTAAAAATTCAAACAACAAAATAAAGGACTTCAATATACCTTTGAAACAAGCTGTTTCCCGATACCCCTTGTTATTTAGAATTTTTAAAAGGATGACTCTGGGAGGCAAAGGGTACAAGGGGGTGAAGTGTGAAGTAGTTTTTGGTTAAAAAGTTGTCCCCCTTGGCAAATATTGTGACGTACCTCGGCGCTTTTTCTTTTAGTCAGTGGTTTTCGATGAATTCGTGGTGATAGATAGTCAGTAATGTGAGGTAATGAATATGAGCCCAAAATAAGTCGCATTCAAGTCATTCTGTTACAGTAAATATTTTAGAATAAAATTTTTGTTCAAAAATAAATAAGTAAGAAGTTATATGGACCCGGTTTTAGAAATCTTCAATCTATAGGATATAAAAATGGAGGACTTTCCAAAGGAATCGAAATTTTCATATGGTACTTGAGTTCGCACTCATTTTGGCCCATAGTGAGACTTATTTTCTTTTGTAATTTTCAGTCACAATATTTCGAAACGTGAAGTTCAGCTTCACCAAATCTCAGGGCTTTGGCTTTTGGCTTACTGGTCTTCCATTCAACCATAAATGTAGTGTTTGTAATGAATAACATATATCTTATTATATTCTCTGATTGGGTGATATGTTGTTTGCACCTTTCTGCTAATTTAGTTGGTAACTTCTATCTATCTGAATAGGCTTTTGTTGATTTTTTATGTACGGTTAGGTTGCTTGTAGATAGGAAAATTGAAAAACACTGAATTGACTGAAAATTTCAAATAAAATGAAAATTAGAAATATTAGTCATCAAATTTTACATTTGGACGTATAAAAAAATTACGCATCCCTATTTGAAAAAATAGAGTTACCTGTCATTATTAATCTATAGATTTCTCCAAGTAAGAAAAGAATTCGAATTTGACCGTCTAACCTAAGTTGACCCATTTCATGCTTTGCTACATTGCAAAGTTACAGTCTGCTGTTGAGTCTATTGACTGTAATTATCCTGATAAAAATTTGGCTCTGGAGAGGACACACATTTTTCGCACATCAAGGCAGGATACATAGGATTTGTGAGCCTCTATCCTAGAAGGTAGTATGAATATACCAGTAGCGCTGAATCCTGCGTAATCTAAAAATGTGAATTTTCAATTTCATGCTCTACAGGAGAAAAATTTCAATCCGCTGTCATCCGCTAATCCGTTAATCTGTTTATTCATTTCTGCAATGGCCTTATGCTATTCCACAACTGCAAATCAACCCATAGATCCTAATGAATGCAGTTAGTGCAAACTGCATTTGTGGCTGTTGGATTCAGGAGGGGCAGCCTATATTCGCAACATGTTTATGCAACGCACCACGGCTAGTAGCCACAATCATCATCATAGTCACAATGTGTTAACAGACATGTTTTGAACTCGTATGCATTTACTCATTTTACGAGTTTCTCTTGGGATATCTTTAAGATCTTTAATGCAGTAGTTTCTCATTTGCATTTTCATGCCGTTGACCAGATGGAAGAAGGTGTCCTGACTCTTCTCAACTCGTCCATCCAAAGCTGTTGGTTGAGAAGAGGATACTGCTTCTAGCGACAGTAGTTCAGTTCCTTTTAGTCGCCTTTTTGTGAACGCAGGATATATGAAGGGAGATATTATAATCCGCCACCACACGGGGAGTAGCCACAATACTTATTACCAAAATTAAGGTGCAACATACGGTATATCCAATCAGGCTTGAGTCGTGCGACTCTTTTCACTGAGCTCCCTCATTTCGTTCAGCTCTCTTCGGTAAGCCGTATTTAATTGAACGATACCGCTCCGCACATCTACCAGCTCAGCTACTTGGCTGTAGCGTAGCAAATCGGCAGCCTTATCATGTAAAGGTCGCGTCAGCGGTCGCTGAGCAGATGTCGAGCAACAGCGACACGACACCAACAGGACCGTTAAAAATAAATTAAAACAAAAAAACTTTTTAAAAAAAAGCTTTTATTTAAAGGTTCTAAAAAAAGAAAATAAAGTCTTCTTTGAGAGTGTTAACTATCAACGTATAGCCTCATTATACACAATTTATATGATCATAAAAGCTTGTCGCGAGGTTTGTGTAAGTACCTATAGGAATTCAATTAAACTGAAATTTTAACACACTTAGATTTAGCAGACCAAGTTAGTCAATTGAATAGGTACTAGTTAATTTACACAGGTATATCGCGCGACAAGCTTTTATGATCATATAAATTGTGTATAATGAGACTTCAAGTTGATAGTTAACACTCTAAAAGAACATTTTATTTTCTTTTTTTTAGAACCTTTAAATAAAAGCTTTTCAATTTATTTTTTACTTTTTACTTATTAACTTGCATTTATATCAAAATTTTTATTTATTCTCGGCAAGCCCTTTTATTTGATACCCATATTGCAGAAGTGCATTAAAAAGAACTATTTCGCCATCTTGGATGGTCCACTATAGTTGATTCAGAATGACGTCATATTATCTTTCGAGTCACTGTCAACAAGCCCTTTCACTGTGCAAAGACTCTCTTCTTTCAGGTCGTAAACAAGGTTCATGCTGTGATAAAACAACTCACCGACTTTGAATAGTATATTTTCCCAAAACTCTTACAACAAAACACATCATCGTATTATATCTAAAAATACATATTATTTGCCATCATTTGAATGACAGTTTTAAACTTAGAATTTGAGCTATCCTGATATCCACTCATTTTCGTAGATTTCCTTTTATTAGACATCATGAAAACCTTAAACTAAACTAAAAATATGGACCTAAACATAACCTTAAAACTGTGTTGGTGATAAGAGTCCACTAACAACACGAGTTTATCCCTATTACTTTTCCAAAGTCAGTCCAGCACCCCAAATGTTCCTTTACAACTTATTATTGGAAAATCCTTACCGAGGATCTTCTTTACCACTTACGTCGCTGTCACAGTCATACACACCGGCTGTCCGGTCTACCCTTCGTGGTCGCTCGGTGCACCAGCGGTTCGTTAGCTACCCTCTAACCTCATGTCGATGTCGTCACCGTCATCGATACAACTTGGTGATGACCACTGCGTAGGTTGTATAAAGGACCGCAAGCCAAATGCAAAAACTCTCTTCTCTCAGGTCGTCAGGTTCATGCGGTGATAAAATAACTCGCCGGCTTTGAATAGTATTTTCCCCAAACTCTCACAACAAAATTCATCGTTTGACGAAAAATGACATTAGTGGATCTATTGTGGCTATTGCCAGTGATGACATTGCTCTCATTAGATTGTCATTCCCCTTAGCATCTACTGGGCGTTCTCATATCAATATGGATACCCATATTGTAGAAATGCATTGAATAACTATTCCATTATTGGAATTAGAACGACGTCATACAGCTTATCGTGCATTGTCATCCAAGCTAAACGTGTATACAAAATTTCAGCTTGATCGGTTGAAGATATCTGCTTCAAAATTGAGTTGCAAGATTCCACCCGAACAAGCGTACATACATTGCATGTTAAATACAAGCTTTTAAAATTGTACGTTATATGTCGTTGTGCGACACGATGACGTCCTTGCATAATACGCAATTTACGTTTGACATCAGATATTGCACGATTTTTGCCTGTCGCTTGTGTTCTGCAGGATACGTGATAACGCTGCGGACCTGGTGATACTGACACTGACGCGAGTCTAGGGCGTGGCCACTGTTGCTGCAGAAGCGTATTATGACTACAAAGGCTATGAGTTTAAACAAAGTATAGAAATGGGTCAAATTTTCAAAACTATCTTATGCGACGGGATAGATAGATTAAAAGTAATTGATTTCTTTTTTCATGCTGCAAATCATAAGCTTCACACATGTAATAAGTGAAGGTTAGTAGCAGCTCAATTCCAATATATGAGGAACCTGAAAAAAGCTGTAGTGCTCCAATATATACAAGCTAGGACATCAATGGCATGAACTTTTTTTTTCTGTAAAAAAATTCAATTAGTCCCTCCATTATTTCCTTCTTGCTCCGAAAAAGCTCGGCATTATCAGCACACTATTGTTACAACGAGTGCACAATTAGAATTTTGTGCCAAAATTTTTTCCTCCAAAATTCATCCCAACAATTTTCTCATCTAAAAATTCTCGGAAAATAATCTTGACGATGTCCACTGAAATCTCTGATGGGTAACACTGATACGGAAGCATGGAATTGCCCGAACTTGCATTCTACACCGCTGCACTTCACAATTTATTGAACGAGTCATCGGGAGCAACCAAGTCATTCATTCAACAATTAGTTAGAGGAGCCATTCATTTCAACGACTTGTGCACAAACGACACATAAAGTCTGTACAGCTGAACTGAACGCTCCTGTGGAAATTAACGTGTTTGAATTTTAGTATTATCATTTTCTTTAGATATTTATTTATATTTGTGTGGCCTACACTATTATATGGAATTATGCAAACAAAGATTTCTTTGTGCTGCAAGCGTTATTTATCTTCTTTGCTCGCTTTTATGTTACTATAATTTGGAAAAAAACATTATTACAGTTTTTTGGCTTTAAAAGAGGTTTTAAAAGAGGTAATACTACAAACTTTTCAGTTTTACAGCCCCACTCAACCACCCCAATTTCACCCCCACCCAAAAAAGGTAGAAAATGATCAGGAACCGCTAAAACATCTAAAAGCGAAGTTAAAGCTGTTTTCAACTTTTTTTTACAATTGCTACGCTGCCACTGACACGATTTCTAACAACCATGCGCGCTTTCCATCCTCACCACGGTAATGATCTTGTGTCAAAATTTCATTAGAATCAATTTAACAGTTTCCACATTACCAAATACAAAAGGATCTAAGGCAATAAATACTCGTATACAGAACATTTCAAGTCCCTTAGTTTCGGTAAATAGGCAAGGCAATGTTCGGATGGACCTAAAAAGGTGATATATGTCGCTAGGTCTTCCTTCACAGGTCAGTGGACAGCCTATTATAATTCCAACAAATTTTTCAGTTTTTTAACCCCCCACCCCCCAACCACCCCAATTTCACCTCCACCCAAAAAAAACGCAGAAAATGATCAGTAACCTTTAAAACGCTTAAAAACGAAGTTTGAGCTGTTTTTAATTTTTTTAGTTGTTTTATTAATTCTGCACCGCCACTGGCACGATTTATAAAAACTATACGCATTTTTATCCCCCGCCACGGTAGTAATACTGCGTCAAAATTTTATTAAAATCAATTCAACAGTTTCCACGTTACACAATACAGAACGGTCTAAAGCAATTCGCGTATGTTTGACCCCAGGTTATCTTTCAGTAGCCATATGGACATGAAAGCTGCAAGTTTGACAGCTTCATTGTGAGAAACTGTAAATCATTTTCCAATTTAGGTACTTTAAAATTACTTCATTTTTCATATGTACCATCTAGATTGGATATGCTTCACTTGTATCGGTTACAACTTACCCCTTTACTGACCTTAGCTACTATTTATAGTTTCATTCATTTTTACAAAAAAAATTGTTAAACGAAAAAGATCATTTTGTTGTTAAAATATTGCTTATAATAATTAATTCTTGGCAGTGGTTACAGCCCTTATCTCAAAAATTCGTGCACTTATGAATTCATGAAAAATGGGAACACTCGTTGATAGGAGCCTTGTGGTTCTGATATTAAAAAACTTACACTACTTGCTACTTTTACAAGAAAACCATTAATACTACGGCTTTTCACTTTTAATTCAAAATACTAAGGAGAATGAAGCTTTTGATGACATATGTTATATATGTATAAGCAAAAGGCAAAGTTATATCGCAAAATGAATACAATAAAAATTAAAGTATGTTTCCAAAACTCAAAATTAAACTCAAAATTTCATCACTACTTTCTCTTTTTTTTCTTTGATGTCACCTGGTTCATAGGTACCCCAACCTGACAGACGTATGAACTGATACTATGAAACAAGAGCTATGGTCCCAAGGACCACTCTGAGAATCAACAATGACCTGCTTGGCTTGAAGTGGAGTATGAAGAATAATGCTTAGGATAATTTACGTTATTTAATGATAAACAAAAAGAAATGGTTATCTATAACTCACTATCAGTCAAACTACTATGTTCGGGTTAGTAAATTAATAAAGTTTTGATATCTCAAATAGTGTAGGCGGTAGTCGTTAGAAACATGTTTTTAATGCCCTATTGCTGGCAACCATAGCCCTCTTGCTCTATAGAGTAACTTTTTTAAACATTTTACTTTATTTCCGGACAGCCTTCTGATTATTGTACACAATTGATAAATCTATGTGTATTTTTGTATAATCTATCGGCTAAATCCGCTAGGATGGAGTTAGTCTCCCCTAGGATAAACAAGTCTACCGGAAGAGCAATAGGATGAGCTAGTTTTTCCTATGGAACACTAGTTTGTCCTTAAGTCAATTAGGAAAAACTGATTTGTCCTAGTCGAAACTGCTTAGAAGTGCTCAAACATTCAGTCGGAACAGGCCAATGTTTTTGCAGTTGCACCAAAAATTGTACAAGAAGAAAAAACTTCTCTCAACTCAAAATCACATTATTGTTTGACTTTTGGAATAATCGGAGGTGTTGCAATAAAGGTAATAAATTTATTTCAGTCCAAATCCAGCTTATATAATTCCGACTATTTTATCCTCGGTTTTATCCTACAGAATAGATGGAGTTCAAACTAGATCAAACGAGAAAAAATTGGATGTACCTAGGCACATCGAACTAATCTTATAAAAAACCAGTTTATCATATCGCTCCTTGGATATACCAGTTGAGCCTAAGAAAAACTAGTCCTGAAAAATCAGTTTGTCACATCGCTCCTTGAATATACCAGTTGAGCCTAAGAAAAACTAGTCCTGAAAAATCAGTTTATCACATCGCTCCTTGGATATACCAGTTGAGCTTAAGAAAAACTAGTCCTTTCCATCCTAGAAAAAGCTACAGGTCATCATATCGTTCTATGGATAGACTAGTCTTGAGCCTAGGGGAAACAGGCTGACTTAAACTGAAAGCTTTCTGGGACGACACACCCTAGATATTTAAAGAGGGTAAATGCCAAACACTGAAGAATACACACAGGCGGTTGGCAGAGGGGACGTACGAAGTGCTGGGGGTTTGGGGGTTATCAGGGTACATGCGAGTTGGCGTCGCTGCGCCTCGGCCGAAGAGCTAAACCGACGCCGCCGCCGCGACGGCGACATCACGACGCCAAGCGTCACATTAAGCAGAGGCGTCCGACTAACTATATCGGTCAGATATGGATAAATCTAACTGTGTTAAGCGGCCTACAGACGTTAATGCTTGCGGCGATTCCTGGATCGACTCAAGGTTTCATCAAACTTGCATCAGTATAGTTACAGCCAAGCGTCACATTGAGCAGAGGCGTCCGACTAACTATATCGGTCAGATATGGATAAATCTAACTGTGTTAAGCGGCCTACAGACGTTAATGCTTGCGGCGATTCCTGGATCGACTCAAGGTTTCATCAAACTTGCATCAGTATAGTTACAGCCAAGCGTCACATTGAGCAGAGGCGTCCAACTAACTATATCGGTCAGATATGGATAAATCTAACTGTGTTAAGCGGCCTACAGACGTTGATGCTTGCGGCGATTCCTGGATCGACTCAAGGTTTCATCAAACTTGCATCAGTATAGTTACAGCCAAGCGTCACATTGAGCAGAGGCGTCCAACTAACTATATCGGTCAGATATGGATAAATCTAACTGTGTTAAGCGGCCTACAGACGTTGATGCTTGCGGCGATTCCTGGATCGACTCAAGGTTTCATCAAACTTGCATCAGTATAGTTACAGCCAAGCGTCACATTAAGCAGAGGCGTCCAACTGACTACATCGGTCAGATATTGATAAATCTAACTGTGTTAAGCGGCCTACAGACGTTGATGCATACGGCGATGCCTGAATCGACTCAAGGTTTCATGAAACTTGCATCAGTATAGTTACAGTAACCGTTCAAAATGGCATCCTATTACATACAGGGTGAGTTTTTAGTACCGGCTCGGTCGATAACTCCACTACTGTAGAAGATAACGAAAAAAGTTGTAGATAAAATTTGTAGCCACGGATATGCTCCCTGCTCAGAAAATATTTAGATTTATACAGGGTGATCCATAACTACGTGGTGATGCAAACATACATTTTTTTAGATCAGACACCCTATATATTATCCCATTTTTAGATTCTACTAATAATTTCTCTTCTCATAATATAAGATATCATAACATTATACAGGATATTTCAAAAGTTATGACCATTTTTATATCCAAATCGCTGTCAAACGAACGTACGGTGTATCAAAAAGCAATGAATCAAAAATTATTTTTTTAAATGGAAAGATTAATAATATACTCTAGTTTCAAAATTGGCTATAAAACAAGCCCGCGACCCATATTCGTATACAGGGTGATGTAGAACGCAAAATCCAGATTTTCTCTTTTTTCTTAAATGTAACCCCCAATTACTTGTTGTACCTACGTGCATCAGTTTCTGAGATATTTCGATTTTTCGGTAAATTTAAAATATAGCTTCTATTTGTGTACTGAAATTTATTTATTTTGAAAAAGTATTATCGAATTTGTTTTTTATTTAACGAACAACTAAAATTATAAGGTCATGATAGTATTTGATGAAGTCGAAACCCTGAATCATCGAGAAAATAAAGTCAAGTATGCTGAGGAAGCAATTTTGTAGGCGTGATGCATAATTATCAGGCAGATTCATCAGGTAGGCTTTGAAAATTTGACAGTTTTCATAACCTGCTCAATAATTTGGTACTGTGTGAAAAACAAGCTTCAAAAATGAATTTTTCCATTGAGGGTATTTAGGAGAATCTCTGAGAAATTGCCTACTTGCCTCTAGAATATATTAACCGTAAACAGCAATAGCCAGAACGGACGCACTCTAAAATTAATACGTTTGAGAGACTGAAGAATGGTTTTATTCGGACTGTGTCATTTAATATTTCATAGCCTACCTGATAGATTTGCTTGATAATTATGCATAACGTCTATAAAATTGTTTCCTTGGTACACTTGACCTATATTATCTCGTTAATTCAGCGTTTTGGCTTGATGAAGTACTATTAAAGTCTTATCTTTTAGTCGTTTGTTAAGGAAAAGTAAAATTTGATAGTATTTTATCAAAATAAATAAATTTTAGTAAACAAATAGAAGGTATATTTAAAATTTGTAGAAAAATCGAAATGTATCAGAAACTAATAAATGCAGCCATAACAAGGTATATATACAAAGATGAAAGAGCATATTAAAAGCAATTCTTTGGTATAATAAAATATTGGGAGTTACATTTGAAAAAAGAGAGAAAATCTAGATTTTGCATTCTACATCACCCTGTATACGAATATGCGTCGCGGGAGTTTCTTATAGCAGATTTTAGAACTAGAGGATATTTTGTATTCTTGTGAAAAAATGATTTTTGATTCATCATTTTTTGATATACAGTAGGTTTAATTGTTAGCGATGTGGCCATTTTTCAAATGATTTAATCACATTTCTTTATGATGTATTGATGCCCTGCCGTGCAGGTACCTCATTTGCAGACATATACGCAGATGAACATTTTCAAAAAGAAAATGTAACTAGTTTTCCAAACGGCCTATGTCTGTACTTCTATTTACAGCTCATATATCATAATAAGTGTCATAATAAGTGTCATATTGTTTCAACTGTCATGTTCAAATTTCAAATGAATTTTAAGTAATTACTAGTGGGACTGCTTCTCTGAATACTTGGGGAATGTGTATCGCCATGCATCTATGACCAACATAATTTTATGTCATACAGAAGAACAAAAGTCGGCTTTCCAATTGAATATATATTTTAGAGCTACACCTACACAGGTCTAAAAACAAGAGTACTTTATTTCGGTAAAAAACAATTTTTTGAAAACTTCTTTTGAGCACTTCCTGTATACACAATTCAAATACAAAATTAGAAGGTTGTATTTTGTACAGAGAGTGTCCTTTAAGAGGACTCTTTCCAAGCCCTTTGGCTCAATCAAATCCCCATATTAGCAACAATTATCTCTCTAGGACAATGATGAAACTATACCTGCTACGTTCTTACACATCCCAAATTTTTTGAAGCTTTTTGTAAATCCCTAATTTATTATGTCCACAGAAGAAAAAATAAAACGTGTAAGATTTGACTAGCAACACGTTCAAGGCATGCTATATATTTTGTGATTAATTAATCTATTCTAAAAAGTTCCTACTGCACTGCCATCTGGTAACTCAAAAACTAAACACCAAATTATTCTCTGATGCTGGAGGAATTTCAAATTTGTTAATTGAAAATAAGCTTTAGCGTACATTGTTTTCACTTTTTTGCTTTATTGTCTCAAAACACATCAACATTTATACTACTATTACTCCCATACATTTTTATTTGTGCTGGTTAAAAAAATGGAGTCAAGTCTACTGACTCAGTACTGTTGGAGACACGAGAGAAGATCGGTTTGGTGGGGAGAGGCAGTTTTACGTTCTCTCAGACCAGGAGCGTCGCATGACGGGTCTTGGAGATAGTCGACTTTATTATAATATACTAATTTTATCAGCCGAAATTATTGGAAAAGTATATTTTAAACCGGTCACAGTTAAGCTTACCGCTATTTTTCTAAATACAATTATTTTTACAAAAAAAACAATGATGAAACTTATTATATTTTGTCTATATTTCTGCCTTCTTGCGTGGAGAAATTAAATAAATTTGATGTACAACTGAGTCCTGCGAGCCTGCGACACTGACCAATGCAAAATTTCGGATGCTTGACCAGCGATGTTGTCGGCGAAACGTCGCTGCGTATAGACTACAAATGAACTGGACCGAGTATGTTCACTATTACTAATAAGCGCTGATACTCACGCGCTCTCATTGCTGTATGATTTTAGCAATTTTTTACGTGCCGCTTTCCTTAAATAGTGAGTCTAATCTGCATTCCTGAGCCCGCTCTTCTTTCGTGTCTTGAACAGTACTTCCCACGCATAACCGTGAAACGTTTTATTATTTACCATTCCATGAAGCTATAATCAGAGATCCCCTTGTAACCAAATCGTAGGCCGCTCGCCTGCAAAAAAACGTCCAACAAACTATAGGTCGCCTAATTACTTGACTAGTAATTTGAGTTATTTATCTATATTGTCAACGAGCCAGCATATTAAATATTTATATACTTTAATAGCATAGAGAAAAAATGAATTTAAAACAAAAAAAATGCGGATTAAACGATAATTTCGCTCATTAAAAAAGAACATTCTTGGAAACAGATGTATTATAACGTAAGCATGTTTTTAACGTCAATAAATGCTTTGGATCATATATATTTACAATTTTTATAGAATAATTAATGCATTTTACAGGCATCAAATAATAAGTGATAGACAGTCTGGATTTGTAAAAAACTCCAGCACTGAAAATGCAATTATGAAATTTATTGACACAACAATACTTTTCTCGATTTAACCAAGGCATTTGACACAGTTAACCATCACATATTGATACAAAAACTGGAAAATTACGGCGTTAGAGGCATAGCTTTGAATCTTTTAGAAAACTACTTAGAAAATATAGTTCAACGAGTCAAAGTCGGGCAAGAGTTAAGTTCCGAATTGAAAAAAATTCTGATCTGGTTAAGTAATCACAAGCTCTCTTTGAATGTCAATAAAACTAAATATATGGCTCTCTCCCCTACAATCAGGGATCAGCCTGATCTGAGTATCAAGTTACATACGTACCATTGTTACAACATGTATAACTGTGATTGCAGGTTAATAGAAAAGACGTCGAGTATAAAATACCTGGGTATAGTAGTTGACCAACACCTGAAGTGGTCTGAACATATTAATTATGTGGCGAAACGATTAAGGGTTCTAATACATACATTCCTCAAATTAAGAGATATTATATTTAGGAAAAATCTGATTATACTGTATACCTCTCTTACTGAATCAATAATTAGGTATTGCATACCTGTGTATGGAGCTGCATTCAAAACATCCATGCATCCTTTACACATTACACAGAATACTATATTAAAGATAATATTCACTATTCCCTACTTGCCAATTATATGAAGAAAACGAATTGTTCAACGTTCGCGCAATATATACCTTTAGCTGCTTAAAAAGAATGTACAGTGACAAAATAAATTTTTCACAAGTACACAACGTAAGAACAAGGGCCAATGAAAATATGAACATTAAACTTCACTTTTTTAGTAAATCTACCATTCAAAATTCTTTTCTTTTTTATGGCCCCAAATTTTTTAATAGTATTCCAATAAGATTGAAGGAAATTTCGAACTACAACAACTTCAAAAAGGAAGTTAAACAATATATAAAAGATCATCCAAATCAATTCTAATTATTATATTCGAAGTGCTTTTCTAATTAAACAGATTTTTTTATACATTTTATTTATTTTGTTTCTACATAATTATAAAACCGAGATCATATCGGCTCATAGACATGCTCGATCTGCTGCCTACTTCCATCCAGAATTACACAAATAGGTTCTTGTTATATCAGCTAAATGCTCTGCTGGAACTACGGCTCACAAGACAGGCCTCGTGGCCTAGCGTCAGCTGCTGTTTGGTAGGGTATTTTTTTTAACTCATATGTAACTTATCTACACATTGCAATATCGTATGTAGATAGTCGTACTCAGGGTCAGTCGGAGAACCTGAGATCTGGCTGGCCAGGAGTAAACACAATATCTGTACATAATTTATATATATCTAGCTAATAATGTATCTTTATATCATTATCAATAAAATAAAACAATAATATCTGGAGATGGGTCTGCATAGAGGATGGGATTTTCGATCCAGCTACCGCACCAAATGCTACCTTGGCTAAATGCGCATTACTATTATGAATAAATTGTATATTTTCCTCAAGCTGCTGACAGTGTTCGGTCTTTTCCATTTGAGTCTGTGAAACCTTCACCAATTCATAAAAGTTGAGCGTGATATAAAAGCTTTTTGATTACGAATAACATGTTATGCTCGAGGCAGCTGTCAGGACTACATATTAGTAAACCAAAAATAGGCAACCCAAATTATATTTTTGTGTACTAGATTACATATCAAACCAAAAATAGGCGATCCTAATTATATTTTTGTGTACATTAACCATATTAGTATGTATAAATTATGAAGCTTTTAATGTGTGTCTAGATAATAACACGGAGTCAAAATAATATTACGGTTATCGTTTAACCTAAATTAGGTTTATATTTTATTTATATTTATTTTAACGACTTTATTTGGACGAAATTTAGCCTAAGGCTATTCTTACTTATTGTTTAGAGGATAATGATTCCATAACCATAAGTGTTGTAGGAGCTGTTTGAACTGTGCACCTGATCTCTTTGTCTGGATATAATTGTTGTGTGATACAACATCCAAGATATTTTTACTGGGTAACTAATTCACTTATTTCTTTCGTTGATCCTTCCGTAAGAAACAACCAACACGTGGTAGGCGGTTAAATGTCATAATTTTTTTCTTTAGGTACATTCATCTTTATATCAATTCCTCATCCTGTGCTGCTTACATAGTCCAACAGCTCCTGAGGGCCCTGAGTACTGTAGCATAATATGACCGTATCGTCGGGATTTCAAATTTTATTAAGGAGTTCATCTTCACTATTAGGGTCTTTACCTTGTTACGGTTTCTTAAATTTCTAGATACGTACCTTCATTTTTAGTTAATATTGTGGTATTACGATTAGGTAAATAAGGCAGAATCCAGTGTGTTTCAGTATTATTTTACTTTGCTCATTATTTCCTGTTACTACATGACAAGAGATAAGTCCAGGTACTCGGTTTCAGTCAACAGCGCTATGTACAGACGTTGGAAGCCTGAACATAAAAGTAACTATTGTAAAAAACATTTATGTAGCATATTTATTGGATATTAACCTATTTTAGATTATTTTAATTATTTATAGATTGAATTCAATGTATTGAACTTCGGAAATAATATTGTAAACAATAACATAACCTGATGTTTTAATTTAAGGTTAAGATGTTGGTCATGTGTCAAAGTCTAAACTGGTGATTGAAGTTTGACATACGACATTTTTATGGTGAATTAGAAAATGAAGTATCATTTGTCATTTTTCCAGGCTTTTCTACTTTTTGGGCTAGTTCGTGATGCAAGAGGACGCGTAAGCGGATTTATCACTAAAAAGGCATAACTTATATAGGGTGCTTGTAAAATACTCATTTTACTACGCCTAGAGTGGATTTACACTCTATTTGGCAGTGAAAAACTGAGGGAAATCGAATAAAGGCCTCCAAACACGCAGGCAGGCCAAAAACAGTCTCTACACAAGAAGAACATTGTCATTCCTTTACTTTCCTGGCACGTATAACTGAAAAGAAAGAGAAATGCTATATTATTGTGCAATTGTAGATTTTATTTTAGTCTCATTACAATTATTGCATTGTTGTTGAACTAGATATAAGCATACTATTAGAGCTACTTACCTGGCCAGGGTATCATAATTCATCAGTAATTTCATCTGTAACCCGTCCTTGTAATGGTTTGGGTTGCAACGTACTGTAGTACTCTTAACCATGTGATGCAGATATTAATAACATACTGTTCCCACTGGATTCGTTCCATTGGTTTTGTTCAATTTTATTATTTCCATTAAGTCCCAAACAGGTAAAAGTAAACAAAGTTCACGATTCACGGAATCACAGTTGCAGTTCTGCAGGCATTTCTGTGACCAGTTGGTACAGAACGCTTGGTACCCGTGGAGATGCACGAGTAGGTAAGAAGCGCAAAGAAGCAGAGGGGAGGTAGCAACTTAACAAAAGGGGCAGGGTGACCCCAACAACGTAATAACCTTACAAGGCCTACTTAAGACTTATATCCGATAGGCGGTAGGACATGATTCTGTATTACACGAATCGAAAGAAGGAGAGGGACCAGGCAGTAGCAATGTTCAGGTTGAAGAGTGTGAAAGATTCAAATGCTCTAAATTCACCCAACGTTGAACACAATAGCCTGTTGTTGAATCTGTATCCAGCAGAAAATCTCTTTGACTCTTAGGGCTCTGCTATCGTTTCCAGGGATTATTAAATACTCAAAAGTTTTTCACTAGACTCTGAGCTGCTCTGTACATAGATAGATAGATAGATTGATAGATTCCTAAGTGGCGCCGGGAAACAGTAACAAAGCCTACACAGAACACGAGGCTAATGACCAAAGTAGTCGATGCCGATGACACAGAAGTAAAAAAAAAGATAGATAGATAGATACTTTAATTCATCGCATTTTGACAACTGTTTCGATTGTGACAAGTCATAGTATAGTGACATATTATAAAAACAAATAATAACTAAATAAACAATAAAAACATACATTAAAATATGCATATGCAGAAAATTGCCTAAAAAGTTACAGCACATTCACTTAAGAGTTCTTCAAGGCGAAATAGAATTCTTCAAATGAATAAAACGCATTTCTAAGAAGAAAAGCTTTTACATGCTTTTTAAATATATAAAACGAGAGAGATTTTACAGTTTCTGGGAGGAGGTTGTATATACCAAGTTCAGGAGAATTTTTTCTGGACTTGTCTAGTCGATATCTGGGTTTTCTAATCAGACCTGCTGAGCGAGTCTCATAAGAATGAAAATTTAGA
The DNA here is from genome assembly GCA_951848785.1 of Callosobruchus maculatus. Classification (NCBI taxonomy): domain Eukaryota; kingdom Metazoa; phylum Arthropoda; class Insecta; order Coleoptera; family Chrysomelidae; genus Callosobruchus; species Callosobruchus maculatus. Next base: position 41,706 of record CATOUR010000042.1, on the reverse strand, counting down.
TTGAAATCTCGTTTGCGCTTGTGAATATCTATCAACTGATGAAATATGTGATTTTGAAATATATAAAGTGTGGTTTAAAATGTTCTCGAAATTCAACACCAGCAATTAGCCTTACCGCCTTTTCCTGCAGCCTAAAAATAGGCAGTATGTGGCCTCCCACATCTCCTCAGTTACCCCACAAAATAATTGTATAAGATAAGTGGGCATAGAACAGAGAGTAGTATACAGTCAAAAATGAAGGTAGGCTGACTGAGGTTTTTAGTTTTCTAATTACAAATATTGCAGAAGAAAGTTTACTTTCCAAAGAGGCGGTATGAGCATTCCATTTCAAAGCATCATCTATGTGTATGCCCAGGATACTGACACTATGGCCATGAGCAACCCCCGTAGAAGACGTCTTGCGTCTCATCTTTATTAAGCTTGAAATAGTTTTGGTTAAACCATATCTCCGTCCTACTGACAGCTGAACTCATCTCAGTTCTTAACTCATCAAGTGACTTGGCTCTGCAGCCCAGTGTAGTGTCATCAGCATAACACACACACATACTAGGCAACAGGTAGCCAAATAAGTCATTAACATATACTGTAAAGAGCAAAGGCCCCAAAACAGATCTCTGGGGCACTCCACCCTCCACACCACCTTTTTCAGACATACCGCCATTCCAATCGACACTTTGAGTTTTAGAAGTTACGTAGGAGCTAAGCAAAGACATATGTCTCATCCCACGGCTAAAAGTATAATAAATTAGATTTTTTGAGACTGCAATACCTTCTTTGGTCGTCAATGGCCATGTGTGGTAAGTTCTTAGATTGCGTCCTTTTTTAGACATGCATGTAAGTTCTACAAGCAAAAATTCCACAAGTATCACGCTTAAAGCGAGATGTGAGGAAAATTCAAAAACCGGAATGAAATGCGGATTTTCTCGAGACCACACTTGCTATATTTGTCACTTTTTCGTACGTCGCTTTGTAGTGAAGTAATTTGCCGGGAAATTTACATCTGCGTGTTCGCATTGTGCATGCCTATCAGAACGGAAGCTTCCATTTTCTGTGTAAATTGAAATTTCTCTCTTCGAATAAAAAACTGCTGCTCATAATAATGGTAACTGTACCATTCCGATTACGTCTACACACGAAGATATCCTTTAACTACAAATTATTTGAAAAATGTAGTTGAATGGTATAACACATGTTTTATCTATACATATACTTGTACTAGAAAAATCGTGTTTCCATACCCCACCCTCTCCCACAGCTCAAATTCATCCACCTCAAAAAGAAAAAGAAAAAGATCAGAAACGAGTAAAGCGCATAAAAACTAAATCAGGTTGTGATATATTCCTGTTTCTTACTACTAATTTGTCTGCCACCATTACACCGATTTTCAAAAATGTAGCAGTATATCGTATTTCTAAATGTCATCAAAATCGGCGCAGCGGTTACCGACATTGCGCGGTGGCAAAATAGCGGCAGCCAAATGGACAAGCAGAAATGAATAATTTTAATGATGTAGACATTGTAGTTGCAATTAATGCATAACATCAAAACAAGAAAGTTAGAACACCTCGGACATCTCATGCGCAACCAAAAATACTCACTGCTGCAGTTAATAATCCAAGGAAAAATCCAAGGAAAGAGAGGTCCTGGACGAAGAAGGGACCCATGGTTGAAAAACCTCAGAAAATGGTATGCCCAGACAACACCACAACTCTTCCGGGCCGCAGTCTCAAAAGTTCAAATTGCCCTATTGATCGCCAACCTTCGACGATAGAAGATGGCACCCGAAGAAGAAGACATTGTAGTAGGGACGTACTATAAGCTTAGAATATTTGACTAGCTTTTGACCTATTTAACATCTACTCTGAATTTATGACGAGACAGGTATTGGACAACTGGAATGGCGGTATAACTATTGGCGGAAGCAAAATATCTAACTTAAGATTTGCTGACGATACAACCCTTATTGCTGCTTCTCAGGAAGAACTAGTAGATCTATTAAACAACACAGTGCAGCATATGGTCTTGGTATTAACTACAACAAGACCAAGGTTATGATCGTAGATAGAGAGCATGGCAATCATCGAGAAATAAAGTCAATAGGACGTTGTGAGGTAGTTCAAAGTTTTGTGTACCTAGGCTCTTTGATCGAAAATTCGGGTACCTGTGAGAATGAGATTCGGCGGCGCATTTAACAGGCACGGGTGGCCATGACAAAGCTTACTAAAATATGGCGTGACCATAACATCACTAAAGCTACCAAAATGTTGCTGGTTCAGTCCCTTGTGTTCTCCATATTTTTGTATGCCTCGGAAACTTGGACTGTTAAGAAGGCAGATCGAGCTCGCATAGATGCTTTTGAAATGTGGACGTGGAGGAGAATGCTGAGAATTCCTTATTCCTTATTCCATCGAACTGACGTTTCCATACTGTATCGTCAAGAATGCTTACATTCTTCGGACATATTCACAGAAGCGATAATATGGAGAAACTTGTAGTTCAGGGTCACGCTCCGAGTGGGCGGCGCCGTGGCCGTTCCCCTACACGCTGGGTGGATACGACGAAACAGTTGCTAGATATGAGTATCAAGAGCGCCACTGAACTGACAGTAAATCGCGAAAGATGGCGAGCTACAGTTCTCAAAACTATTGATAATATTCGTGTCGCACCGACTTAATGCATTTTACGAGTTCACAACATGTCTGTTAAGACATTGTGACTTTGATGATGATGTTGACCTACAAGATAAATGGGCAGGTTAGGTTCAGCTACAGGTTCTGTCACCAAACATAAACAAAAGGCGATATTTCGATATTTCAAAGGCATTCGATCAACTGTGGCATGCTCTTCTAAACAAGCTTGTGTCTTACGGTCTTCCTAAACTGTGCGGCTGGTTAGCAGACTTCCTCTCTGGTCACAATCTGTCTGTCGTGATAGACGGCTTCTCCTTCCTTCCATAACATCAACGCTGGTGTCCCGCAGGGCTCGGTATTGGCTCCGACTTTAATTCTGCTCCACATCAACGATCTGCTCTCTACCTCTGTAAACCCAATCATGAGCAAAAGACCGATCTCTATCGTCGAGCTCGAACCCAGAAACCAGAAACCAAAGTGGACCTGGAGACTATTAATGCTTGGGGCACCAGGCATATAAACATAGTAAAATCCAATGCTCCTAAGGCGTAGTACAAACAACAAGTACCCAAAAGCTACCCATTTAGAGCCAGAAAGTACTTCTCACCATCCAACCTGCTCACGCTCATAAAACCTCTTATCTGAGTCCTGGCCTGCAGTGTTGCTCTCATATCGGTGCAGCTGCTACCCCTACTACCTAGTCTACACTTGATGCAATCCAGATGACAATTCGACTAATCGGTGATCCAACATTAACGTGCCACCTCCAGCCTTTATCCCACCGACGCGACGTACGGTTGGTGACCTCTCTCTTTTGTACCGGTATTCGAACGGAATTTGTTCCTCTGCATCTCTTTCTTGCCAGAGTTCTTGGGCTTGAAACAGACTTTTACGGGATGCATATACTGAGCCTACGAGTGTTGGCCTATTCAAGTCCCACGTCAACAAATTTCACCTAACATAACCCTTCATAGCAGCCGCGGTACCCTCGTATTCAGGCTTTGTCTTTGCGGTCTGCTCAGATATAAGAAACAACAACGAGGGACTAAGCTCCGCCCTCAATGCTGCCCTTCTGGCCCTCTCTGTGATAGTATTCTTACTCAGCAGATCTTGGCAAATGCCAGATGTCATACAATACACAGGGCAGAAACAGGTTTACGTATCGTACAAGACCATTGGCGGCCGGATATATCGAGATTTTTGAAAAATAACAATTGCAGTAAGCCTTGTTTGCGAACTTCGTACATTAAATATGATGATTATATGCATTTTTATTAGTTGCACAACAAAATGCGTTTGTAAACATAATAGTTTGTCCAGTCCAACTGTCGACTGAAATGAAGTACAAAGATTTTTCAGTCAATTGAATTTCCATCTGTTAGGTGATAATAGAGCCTGATAAAATTTGATATCTTTATCTAGAGCTATAATTTCTCGAAAAATTGCAAACATTTAAGTCCTTGTTTCTTTTGGATGAGGTGTTCCTGTTAGCTGTACGGTAAAACCCATTGCATAATAATATATCCAATGAATAATTATTGTTCGTCTTGTTTATACTAATTATGGTTCTATTTTCTGTTGCAGGTAATTTACTCGTGGCTTATTGTAGGTAAGTTTTTTTTTAATGCAACCACGTGCGGAGTTCTACATGAAGTCTTCATGAAGAGAATTATCGTCCCCTATTATATGTTTATTCCCGATAGCTAAACAGTTATAATGTTCTTAATTAGATTGCGAAATGGGTATTGTGTGGCCGCCCTTATCATATTTGTTCATCACTAGGTCAACAGATGAGATAAACAATCAACAAAGACATTAAAAAAGATATGTTAGCGTAACTGTACTAAACGACCTTCGCCCTTTTTGGCTGTAAAAATAAGGTGGTCCACACATGTTTCAGTTATCTTTACAACACAGCTTTAAACTTGATTCCTCTGTAACAGATGCGAATTTAAGAATAATTTCTTTTGATGTCGGCTTCATATTCCGAAACCTACGAACGATTTCTTTTTTCGGGATTCACCCTGGGACACCGTGTATAGAATTCCAAACTTCTAGGGTTGCGTGGAATATTTTGTTATTAATTTATATCCGAAAATTTCCTACATCTCCGCGAGATAGAAAGCAACCAAGTGTTCCTCTGCAGGAAGGAACATGGATTAGACTAGGGAGTCGTAAACTTAAAGCTATTCCCTGGAAGCTAACAGCGCATTTCGTCTCGCTTCCCAGAAAATATGCTACTATTACCTAGAGGAAGTTATAATTTAATCATTCCCCCTCAGCTTATGTGAGCGCCCGTAGTCATGAGAAATATACATAATATCATATTATGGTTAATGTAATTTCTGTATCTTAACCTGTGGCTGTTTGCATCTTTGATACATAGCGCTTATGACAGAAGTGTCAGTGGCAGTGGCCGTTGGCAGTGTTTATTAATCCAGTTGTTCATCTAGTCAAATTCTTCTGATTTTTTTTCCTAGTAACTATAAAAACTTCGATTTTCTGATAAGCCAACTTTTCTTGTATCTGACATATTTGTGCATGTCTTATAATATTTTTAACATAAATCAAATCACTCGAGCGTTTCAGCAAGTGGCATCCATCTAATTTTTATTTTAAAATTTTTTTTAATATAAAAAAAATTAAAAGTCATTGCTAGGTTCCTTCTGTATATAACTGTTGTTGAAGTTTAAGTAAATCGATGTATTTGTGTATTAATAGCCTATACCATCAATTGTTTTAGTTGCCTGAAGATGACTTAACATAAGTCGAAACGTCGCAAATAGAAAAATAAGGAGTTTTTGTATGAATGACCTTATCCTACAAAAAGTAACAGAAGTGTCAGAATTTGACAGCGAGATAATCATGGTAGAATTTGATGATTTTAGGGATGTGAAGTTTGGGTAGAGATACGAAAATGAAAATATCGATACTGGCACCAACTCGATATTTTTTAACCAAATAGGTGCGTTTAGTTCGTACAGAGAATTTTGTGCAATTGATTACACCACTCAGTAATTATATAATTATTTTCGATACCGATATTGCTACAAAAGTAGCGATACCAGATTGGAATCGATCAGAAAGTATCTAATATAAAAATACTCGATATTAGTGCAGAAGTACAAGTATCAAAGTATCGTTAGCATCCCTACAAAAAATCATCCAGAAGGGGGGATGCGCGTGTAATTGCCGCCAACCTGAGATATTGTGCCGGTTGTTTACTATGCTATGGAGATAATTTTGAATAAATTAGGTCAGAAGCATCAGTTGATATGGAGCAACCTATTCTGAGAATCTGTGATTTAGGGTTCACTTAGTGGCCCCCTCATAGCTACGAGTAGAGGCAATGTATATTTCGACCCTAGACGGGAAAGGATTCCTAATATAGAAGAGCATTCCAAGGCGTTGATACTGCCAGCAACGGAGAAAGGACGTCAATAGATCATAACAGACCAAGAAGTGCTGATCAAGGACCAGGCAGAGCAGATAAACCGACTAACTGACTGCATTGAATCACTGAATAACCAGGCTTCATTCTATCTAATATGCTAAACAAATTATTCCCAATAATGACAGTTATTCTAGTCAACGCGTAAACACGACACACTCACTAGTGACGCACTAACGGAGACTGAAGGTGATACACAGGATGGTGATTTTGTTCCCGTCCGACATCGCAAAAAGCAAAATATCAGTAAAATGGACGAATTTTCTTTCACCACAGCACAAATACCCAACAAACACATTTTCAATCAGCATAGTACCACCTGTGTGCCTGATCCTTTCATTTCTGCCAGCCAGCCAATAAGTGTACAAGTTCGAAACAGGCTGAAATGCCTATCACAGCATAGTAAACAACCAGCATAGTATCTCTGGGGATTTCCCATATAAAAATGGTTCCCATAGAATTTGACCTTGGGATAATTTTACGGATGTGAAGTTTGGGTAGACATGCGAAAATGAAAATATCCATACCGGTACCATCTCAATATTTTTTAGCCAAACAGGCACGTTTAGTTCGTACAGAGCATTTTGTGCAACTGATTACACCCCTCAATAATTATATAATTATTTTCGATACCGAAGTATCGATACCGACTTGGAATGCCTCAAAAAGTATCGATGGCAAAAATACTTGATACTAGTGCAGAAGTATCGAAGTATCGTTAGTATCACTACAAAAAATCATCCAAAAGGGGGGATGCTCGAGTAATTACCGCCAACCTGAGTTATTGTGCTGGTTGTTTACTATGCTGTGATGCCTATGTTCTAACCACCGGCTACTCCACCCGCAGATACCAACATGGTTTCTTCGCCATCTCAACCACAAGCTCAACAACTTCGCCAAAGCCAAGTCACTCCTGTTATATGGAGGGATGTGACGAGATGACGCACCGCTAACTATTTCTTTCTTCGCCTTGAGTTGCTCGTGCAATAGCTGTTGATGCTTCGATACGCATTGTATCCAGAAGCGAGGATGATTATCCACGCCGACATCAGAGACACCCCAGCATCAACTAGCGAGCAGGAAGTCAAAGAGGAGCACGAACAGAAGGGTTATGCCGGGACCGTCGGGAGCTATCGTTATGCTCCTCACCACATAATTTGCCTGAAGCGCAATGGCGGCGTGCCCATGCCCCCATGCCTTTGGTAGTAGTGAATCTGCCAAAGTCTGAAAAATCCCAGCAAGTGTTTATGAGCGTGAATTTTTGGGACTGTCGTATTGTACTGCTTCACCATGCTTGAAATCTGGCCAAGACCACATGATATATCTGTGCCCGCAATTAGGATAAGAGCTGCGAACTGTGCTGGGGATCATCCAGCAAATAGTCCCTCCTGTAGATGCACGCCTAAGAGGAATCTGCAGATCATCGCACAAAGGCGAGCCAACTCATACGCCGACGCAGCCAAGGATGCAACCTTGACACATTCGACTGCTCAAAGCGTTGACTTGCAAACAGCGCTCAAATCCTTGAAGCAAATAATTAGTCCCTTGATAAGCGCCACAAAGGCCTTGCAGGCGATTTTTTTGGTAAATGTTTAAGTTTTGGTCAAGCGCAATCACATAGCAACGCTCTGTTACATGTGGCAGCGGACTGCATAGTCGAGCAAATTCGCAAGCACACAAAGACGCGTCTCGCGCTATGAAAAACCAAATCATACAATTTTGAAAACAACTAAATTTTGGTTAAACTCAAAAATTACCGAAATCAAATCCACTACCTCGAGCTATGCCCTCCAACTGACGAACTTCTTCCTCTTTGCTCCTCTCTTTCCTTCCTTTCTGTTTCTTCCCTTACTTCTCCATGACATTGTCTGGTCTTAAGCAACCAGACCTGATAGGCCGATCGACCGACATGACCGTAACATTTTAGCCACATGTGTAGCTATCGAAGTACAAAATTTTGGTGCAGAGAGGTATCAAATTTAAGAATAATAGGATAACAGAAAAGAAAAAAGTAAAGGAATTTGTCTATATGAAGTTGAATCGAATATTTCTAATTGATCACTGTACTCTGGCCCACTATAATTGGATATGCTTCAGAGAAAAATCTAATCTCATCTCAAAGTCAAATAGTGACGACTGTCAGGAAAACAAAAGACATTTTTGTCCAGCACGGTTTGGTTATCCATGGTCATAGACCCATAATTCCATTTCAACCTGGGGATAGGGGATTGACTCCAAAGCTGATTTTGCTAATAGGCAACTGATGTAATTAATGTGCTTACCAAGCATTAAGCTCACGTTGACATGCTACGTCCGGCTTCTTGTTAACTACAATTAACCACCGGTAAATTGGCAAGGATCGGTAATTGCTTTGATTTAGAGAATATAATACTATTCGCTGGTAGATTAGAGATTTATGGCGATCATAGAATTAACGAATTAATGGACATACGAACTGGGTCGCATTTCAGATTTATCGGTTGTTACAAAATTTGCGTAGCATTAATACACAAAGCAACCTCCAAATTATATACAATAGTAGCAGCTGATTTGTGTCTTTACATAAAGATGCTTAAACACGTCAAAAAAATACAATTTGAATAAAGCGAATAATAAAGCATATCACAAAAAAGCAATGCTAAAATCGCAGATTTCAGATAAAAAGCTAATGTATAAACTGAATAATACAAACAACAATAATTGATTACAAACAGCTATAAACAGAGAAACAGCTAAAATGAGATATGTACAAATTTGTCTGAAAGGTATTCATCAAAAAATAAAATGCCTTTGACAGAAGATAATTTTTGATACTATGTTTGAATTGTGCATCATTTAGAGCTGCAACACTACTTGGCAAAATTTTATAGAACTTCATGCAGTGGTAGTTAATTCCATTTTTAGCTCTTTCAAGTCATATGTAGTCTACATGAAAATTAGTTCTGTGCCTTGTGTGGTACGTATGTATGTTCATGAGAATGTTTGGTGAACTCAGGAATGTTTCCTTTAATATAGCAGAGCCATACTAAAATATAAATTCAGGATAGTGCAATTATTTTGAGATCTATAAATGCATTTCAGCAACAAAAAACGCAAGGAAGATGAGATATAATATATTCTAATACAACGTCTCTGTAGCGAAAATAGGGCTTTGATATGGCAAGAGTGGTCTCAATTTATGATGCAGTATTTTAAGTTATATGTTATAAGTGTAACCAAGTAGACAAACAGTGCGTTCAATGACCTTAATATTTTCGTTATTCATAAACAGGTTTTAAAGCTTGTTGACCCACTGTCTTGTTGGACAATTATCAATGGTATAATGCATCGACGTTGTTGGAAAAGCTCTAGTTGTACTTAAAATTGTACGTTCAGCACGTTTCTAATTTCTTTTTAATCCATGAATGCTAAGTTGCTTCTATAATCTCTTCTATAATCTTTCAGATGCACGTACCTATATTTCAAAAGATCAAGTGATTTACACTGTCTAGTTTCCCACATATTATGGAACTAAGACATTAAAGCCGCGGTCTCACTGATTAATCGCGCACAATTGAGCACGAGCGAGTAAATTCAGAACAGGTACATTCTTTCATATGATTCAATGTACAGCAATATTAAAACTAAGTATACGGAAAAATATATAAGTATTGAAAATTTGAAAGTAGAATTGGACCATTGGACCATTACAGTTCGGATAGTAACTAACCCCTTTAATTCTATTTTGAAATTAATGATATTATAATCATAGGGAGGTTATTGTAATTCTTAGCAGCATTAAACGAACCATCATCATAGTCACAACGTCTTAACAGACATGTTGTGAACTCGTAAAATGCATTAAGTCGGAGCTAGAGTATTGCCGACACAAATATTTTCAGTAGTTTTGAGAACTGTAGCTCACCATCGTTCGCGATTTGCTGTCAGTTCAGTGGCGTTCTTGATATTCGTATCCAGCAACTGTTTCGTCGTATGCACCCAGCGTGTAGGGGAACGGCCACGGCGCCGCCCAATTGGGGCTTGACCCCGAACTACAAGTTTCTCCATATTATCGCTTCTGTATATGTCGAAGAATGTAAACATTCTCGTCGACACAATGGAGAATAGTGTCTTTGGATTACTGAGCTCATCCAGTATGGAAACGTTAATTCGATGGGCGGTATAAGGAACCCTCAGCATTCTCCTCCACGTCCACATTTCAAAAGCATCTATGCAAGCTCGATTTGCCTTTATAGCAGTCCAAGTTTCAGAGGTATACAGAAATATCGAGAACACAACAGACTGAACCAGCGACATTTTGGTCGCTTTAGTGATGTTATGGTCACGCCATATTTTAGGAAGCTTTGTCATGGCCACTCGTGCCTTTTGAATGCGTCATCGAATCTCATTTTCACAGCAGCTACCCGAACTGTCGACCAAAGAACCGAGGTACACAAAACTTTGAACTATTTCACAACGACCTACTGACTCTATTGCTACATGATTATTGTGCTCTCTATCTACGATCATAACCTTGATCTTGTTGTAGTTAATTCCAAGACCATATGCTGCACTGTGTTGCTATAAGGTGTTTAATAGAGTTACTAGTTCCTCCTGAGAAGCAGCAATAGGTGTTGTATCGTCAGCAAATCTTAAGCCTAGATATTTTGCTTCAGCCAATAGTTATACCGCCATTCCAGTTGTCCAATACCTGTCATCATAAATTCAGACTAAATGTTAAATAACATTGGAGATAATACACATCCCTGACGAACTCCTTTTCTGGTTGCAGTTTGACCAGACATGTTACCATCAATTCTTACCAGAGCCGAATTAGACTTGTATAGAGTAGCTGTATGAGAAACACTAGGTGATAAGGAACTCCCATAGAGATAAGGATTTCCCACAGTTTAGGCCACTTTACGTTATCAAACGCCTTAGAACAGTCCACAAAGCAGATAAAAATTGGAAAAGAATGCTCTCTGGCTTTTTCAATAATTTGTCTTAAGTTTAAGGTCTGTTCACGCGTACTGCGTCCTTTCACGGACCTGCCTGCGCCTGAGAAATTTGCCAGCCAATAAAAGCCTCCAAACGAGATTGTAAAATACAGGGTTACTGGTAACTCGACCACTTTCCTGCAAGAGGTGATAGAGGGACTCAAATGTAATAGATTTAACCCCCTATATGTAATTCCGAAAACCGATAGTTTTCGAGATAATTAAAATTTAATGCTTTTCATCCAAATGTCCAAATTTCCACACCAGATCCTAAACTAAGAAAAAAACCTGTTGTTGATTCTGATAATTTTTATTTTAGTATTTAACTAACACGTACACAAAGCTAACTTAGTATTAAAATGTTTCAAAATACTAAACAGTACCAAACTAGACACAAATTTTTAAAAAATGCTCAACAAAATTTTTACATTCACCGTAAAAGAAAATTATCTAGCCCAAAAAAAATTATACAAACTTTTGAGCAAATCACTAAAAAAACTTTCCTACCTAATAACCTTTTCTGAAAGATTATAAACAGCAATGAATAAAAATCACCTATTCAAAAAGAACGAATGACAGTACAATCATTATTGATAACTCAGTTACATACTAGAATGTTTGCAAATGCGGTCGATGATTTTATCCAAGTAAAACAAATTAAATCCACTCAAAGTTTCTAGAGATCTTGCTCAATGTGTTGCCCTTGATTTCGGATGCAAGTACGCTTCCTCACTTCGGTTTTTGTAACTCGTGTTGAAAAAGTTCGTTTCACCTCCTCAGCCGCATTGATAATTTTTTGCCTTAGTTCGTCAGCAGTATTCTCGTAAACCAATGCCTTCATGTGATCCCAGACGTAAAAATCAAGAGGTGTCAGATCTGGGCTCCGCGCAGGCCATGGGATGGGTTCACCCCTTCCTATCCATTTGTTCGGGTATGTGTTTTCCAACAACTGCCGAATTGTGATACGGTAATGTGCTGGACAACCATCATGCCGGAATATCAGGTTGTTGATAATTCTGTATTATGTTGATAAATTTTGTTAAATAGTTACTTGTGGTTGTGCTGTCATTCTTGTCCTTGGAATAGGCCATCAGATAAGGAAGTTTTTAAAATAATTTGTTTGACCGGTTGTCTTTTTTGAGCTAGACAATTTTCTTTCGGCGGTGAATGTAAAAATTTTGTTCTTTATTTTTTAAATAATTGTATGTAGTTTGAAACTGTTTAGTATTTTTACACATTGATATACTAAATTAGATTTGCGTATGTGTCAGTAAAAAACTAAATTGGAAATTACTAAAATCGACAGCAGGGTTTTTTCTAAATTTGGGATGTAGTGTGGAAATCTGGACATATCGTTGAAAAACATTAAATGTTAATTATCTCGAAAACTATCGGTTTTCGGAATTACATATGGGGGGTTAAATCTATTGCATTTGAGTCCCTCTATCACTTCCTGCAGGAAAGTGGTCGAGTTACCAGTAACCCTGTATATAGTAGAACCTTAATTGCGTGAGAGATTAACGAAAGTATGCGATAATTGTCTGGATTTGTTGGAGATCCCTTTTTATGAAGTGGCAAAAAAATTTATGTGCACCATTCATCTGGCCAAACACCGGAGGACCAGACACTCTTACAAATAGTATTATTAAATTAAACGAATATCTTCTTTGAAATGCTGATGTCTTTAGAAGAGGTATGAGCAGCAATCCTCTGTTCTTAGTAGGTACGTACTGAATTTATATCTTCATACTCAATCAGTTTATGTAGCTTAGAGTTAGGCTTTTTATTTATTACCCCAAAATGCAACGTAGCTTATCAGTAAACAACGACCATCAATCTATAATCGCCGTTGATCAAGATTACGACAAAGAACAGCTATTTGTAATGTTAGTGTCAGCTCAGCGGTAATTGATCTATGGCTTGTCACCATTAACCCTAGCATCTTTTCTGAAAGTTATCGTTACGTTTCTTTCTCATTGATAAAGCACAACAAAATAACGATATTGCGCATTATTCAATAATAGCTAAGCGTTCATTCAATGAAAAGAAGACAGTAACTTTGTCTGGTTCTAGGTTCTTAGCGCAATATTGGTTATATATATACTGTTTCATTATATTGCATCAATAATTAGCTGAGAGCCGTTTTTGGCATTGCTCTTCAGTTACAGAATTTTTATTTATGATTTTTGATTCTAAATTAGCCATATGCTCTGAATATAGAATATTTAGCAATAATTTTTATTTGTTGGTTTTGCGTGACACAGGCTTGATCTTAGCGTGAGCGTTACTCTAAAGCCGGTCCTGCTACAGCTGTCAATAAATATCACCTATTCGAAATTAATGTTTTGTTTAACTATTTTTTACTTAAATAGAGGCTACAGAAATAGCCGGAATGTCAGTAAAAAATATATATTTCAATTTATGCGGTTTTAACGATGAGCCAGTCAGAGAGACAACCACGGGATGAGTGTCAGAAATTAAACTAAATAAACTACCCATATTCCCATGTAACACAACTTTTATGGATAACCCATCAACATCTTAATTATTATTTTCTAAGCGATACTATCTGCCAGCCAAATTGTCTGCTTATATCTCTATTCATTTCAAACTACTACAATATCCTTCTATAGAGTATCGATGTTGACAGAACAATCGACGTTGATATATTATTTAAGATTTTCTCCGAAGGAACAAACAAGGATCAAGTGCATTTAAAGATTTCTGCGGAAATTGCTTTTCGGACAAACAGAACAGGAACATTAGTTTTACGCTGCTGGAAAATACTTGTACAAATTATGTTGACGCCATTACGCACAATTTTGCAAGAAAGAATATACAGAATTTAGGAAAAGATAAGAAGTAGTCAATAATGTACTGTTCAAGGTATCTAAGATGCTTCATTTACGAGTTTTTGGGTTTTTAAGTATCTAACAAGCAGTGAAAATATTTAATTTACAGGGTTGGCCATAACGACATGGGGCACCAAAGTTGTATTTTTTATGGCATACCCTGTATGTTATTAGATACTTCCATTCCGTTCAACCGTTTCTGTGCTATAGAGTTTCGAACATTTTTTTTTTTTTTGGTAGTTAGGGAGTTAGGGTTCAGCTTCAGTTGTCCTAATAGTTGTCGCTCAGCTTTATGGATTTATGTGCACCCGTAGTCAAGGAGATCAAACAGAGTCCCATCCCAAGTTGTTTGCGAACTTTGAGTTGCATTGGATTATGCCCTCCTATGTTCTCTCCCGGCCTACGTTCATATAGCAGTTCCTCCTTTCATTCAGGACAGTGAAGAACATCCAATAGACAGTTATAAATCTGGGTGTTCAATTAAAAAAGTGCAGCTTTGGTGCACCACGTCCTTGTGATCAATCTTGTGTGTCTTAAGCTGCGTACACATCTGAGCGCACATGACTTGACAACGCACACAATGTGTGACATATGCGTGCGTTCTCAATGTGTATATTCGAAAGTCATATGGATCAAATCTTGTCAGTTTCCGGCTATAAGTCACGTACACATATGAACGCACATGACTTGAGAACACACACATATGCGTGCGTGCGCAATGTGTGTGTTCTCAAGTCATGTGTTCTCGACCCATGCGCGCTCAAGGTCGCACGCGAGTCAGCCCGCATGCCCCGAGACACGACGAATGGAGCGTCCACATTTGCATATTTTTGTGTACTCAAACCATGTGTGCTCAGATGTTTACGAAGCTTATGACGTAAGAACCTCGAAACTTTTATTTCAACTTTTATCGATAACCTGTATAATCGGTCGTTTTGAAGCTTTATGAATATGGTTGAATTGTCGTAACCAAAACTTGATAACACATACGGTTGAAATTACGCACATTATTATGTGTAAGAGTAGCGCTAGCTAAATTTCGCCAATGAGGTTTTTTATAGTTTTTTTACCATGCAGCTCGAGCAAAATAATGACAACTGCTATTACTATTAACTGAATTTCTAAGTTCCTCTCGCATAATTGCGGTAGCAACAAGTGGTGACGGGCTGTTCCAAGTCAACACCCTGACTATTATTGATCGGAATTTAGGAAGGATCGCACAATATTACAGGTCTTGAGGATTACAGACTTTTGGAATACTTTGTGTAACTTTTCGTTCAGGTTCAACTGTTGGAGGTGTTGTGTAAATGTGTTTGGTGTAAGGCGTAATTATTATTAGTTTTATTAATTATTTATATTAATAACTATAATTATTATTAAGAATTATTCATTATAAAAAACAAAAAAATGCAGCCCGGGCTCCCACACACAGAGCTGCTGTTCCATTACCCAGTGACTACTCCTCACACCGTGAGGTGAGCAATCACTGGGTCCGCGAATCGTACGCCCTAAGTAGACGAAGAGAGCCAAGGATGACTGCCTTCTCCATTCTGGCGGCTAAGATGTGAGCCTGCGCACGGCACACTGGTATTTTGCGCAGTACAGAGAGCAGCGTATTCCTCATTCCACCTAGGGATCATAATTATTATAATTATTATTGAGTTCTACTTAAAAATGTAGCTTTGGTGGACCATGACTTTACGATGAACCCTGTAAAATTAAAATGTTAGACTGCATAATAGTAGCTGTTTGAAAACCTTTAAATAAACCGACAATTTAGTGTCTACGAACCTGATTTTGAGTTACAGGCAAAAAAATAACGATAAGCATTGATGCATTGTCGAAATGAATTACTAGCAATAAAATTATTATGTCCCCTGTTTTGGACAATATCACAATCACTTCTCAAGATTGCAATAGGGGAGAAAAAATAGAGCTTCGTGTATAAATGTTGGTGTGTATTGTTTTACACTAAAAATATAGACATCTGTATATCACCCCACAGGAGACAACTACGTCAATTCTTTACAAATGAATTGCAAGGCTTGCTAGAGGATGTTTCTGTAAATATGAGAATGCAGATGCAGATGTACTATCGCACGATGGCTCCTCTTGGACAAGTCACTCGTCAGGTCAAGCAATATTTGAATCAACGTTTTCCAAGACATTGGATTGGTCGCGCAGTTCCTATTTGGCCTGCAAGTTCTCCAGACCTCATACCACTACGTTATTGTTTATGGAGCTTACGGGATGTACTAGTTCGAAGAATATAGCCCATATTAAAGAAAAAAGAAATTGGTCAAGTGAGAGAGCAACAAGCGCTGTTCGTAGATGAAGAAAATGTTTGGAAGTCAGTGGAGACCTCAATATTTATTAAAAGAACGCCATAATGAAGAACATTTTAACCTATGAGGTTTGTTTATTTGTTACTATGCTATAACTTGAAAACAAATGAGAATCGGATAAGAATATATTGTAACATACTGTATATTATGGTATTCGTGTATTTGTATTAGTTGTCATTGATTGTCATACATGATGTAAAGTCAAAGTGCTAGGTTAGATCTTTTGAAGTGTAAACGTCATCGAATCGTCTAGAGTTTTCGAGAATGACGGATGGACTCTAGAAATGTCATCGAATGCTCTAGATGGTTCGATGAAGTATATATAAGGTGCTACGAGTAGCGTAGGAGTCAGTTGAGTTGAGATCTAGTTGAGATAAGGTTAAGAGACATTGTATTAAGTTCTGAAGTAAAACGGTGAAAGTTACGTCGAGTTTGATTCCCTGGGTGAAGAAAAAGAGGCCGTCGTGACAATTGGTGTCAGAAGTGGGATTATCCATCGAATCAAATCAGGAAAAGGAGTTAAGAAGTGAGTACAGCGTCAGTCAATGCCTGTAACCAGAGCTATGGCGTCCGACATGAGTGCATTGATGGCTATGATACAAGAAATGAAGGCAGATATGAGAAACAGCATCGAACAAACAGCCGAAATGAGAACCAGCTTAGATAACCAGGCAGCCGTTATGCAAGCAACCGTCGTGGAGCTAAAGCAACACCAGGACGAGGCAGTCGTGAACCTAGAAGAAAAACTCAAGCAACACCAGGACGAGGCAGTCGTGAACCTAGAAGAAAAACTCAAGCAACATCAAGATGAGGTAGTCGCAGGTTTGAAGAGTGACTTGAAAAGTGGACAGGAGCTGGTAATGACCAGATTGGAGGAGCAGAGGCAAGCCGTAAGTCAGGCGTTAGAATTTCAAGATCAGCGTATTAGTGCTATAGAGACATCGCAAAAGATCGTTGAGGAACAGCTGCAGCAAGTGAAGGATCAAGTGAAGGAAACCGTAAGAGACGAAGTGCGAGAACTTAGTGGAGGTGAGCGTGAACAACTACAGCAGGTGAAAGATCAGGTCAAGGAAATGATCAGAGAGGAGCTGCGAGAACTTAGTGCAGGTGAGCGTAGCTTAACAGCTGCAGCACCCGCTTTTTCTGATAGACACAGTGGCGTAGTAGCAAAGCCCTATCCGTACAACGGCAAAACGTCCTGGGACATTTACTATATGCAATTTGAAAATATCGCTCGTATGAATAACTGGTCAAATGAAGAAAAAGCTTGTGTGCTTACATCCATGCTAAGAGACTCTGCCGCAGCTATTTTGGAAAATCTCTGCGCATCAGATCTACGTGACTATGATAAGATAACATCTGCACTAAGGTTACGCTTTGGAGATGCGCACTTAACAGAGCTGCTACATGGTCAACTGCACAACCGTACACAGCAAGCCAAGGAGGATCTGACCACGTTTGCATATGAAGTCCAAAGCTTAGCGAACCGGGCATTCGTCAACAGCCCCGTAGAAACACAGGAATACGTTGCTGCTCGTCAGTTCGTCGAAGGCATTGCAGACGCGGAAGTTCAACTAATGGTAAAACTATCCAGTCCCATAAATTTACAAGATGCTGTGATCAAGGCTTTGCAAATTGAAGCTGACATAAAAGCCATGCGAATGACAAGGAGGGTGCGCGCTGTCGAGCAAGATACAGAAGCAGAAGTCAGGGCCACACCGTTTATTTCAGGAAGAAGAGGTGCTAGCTTCCAAAGAAACCCGGTTCGCACAAGCCTAGAAGGAGCTGAAAAGTTTACATGCTGGAGACGTGGACAGAAGGGGCATCTTAGGATAGGCTGCCGCACTGCCGCACCCAGGCTGATAAGATACAAGCGGATGTAGAAAAAGCAGATGAATATGCGAAAAAAATGAAATCTGTGCAAGACACGATAAACTCAATGAAGGAGCAGTTTGACAGAGACATAAAGAATTTAGTAAAGAAGAATGAAGAAAGTATTGCCAAGCTCCAACAACAACACGGAGTAGCCATGAGGGAACTTAGAGCAGACAGGGATAGGATGAAGCAGTTGCTTGCCTCTCAGGAAAGGAGAAGTATGCATATTAAAAGCAAGTTTGAAACGAATAGAAAGAATCTGCTGAAGAAGGACGAACAACACGAAATAGCCTTGAGGAAGCTCAATAAAGAAGTTTCTGCTTTGAAGGGCGAAATCAAGAGATTGAAAGCTTTGAATCAGTCGAAGAAAGCAGAGAGGGAATGCAACCAAGTTAAAGATGAAAATGCAGCGCTTAAACAGAAGATAAATCAGATGGAGCCTGAGTGTGCATTCTGTAAAAAGAACTTGGACAACGCGGTTGATAAAGCCAAAAGGATCGGTACCAAGAAGGATGAGTCAAAGTTGAGAGAAAGGTTGGCGCAGCTTGAAGCAGAAAACAAGAAGCTGAAAACAGATTTGAGTGGCGAGGTTATAATGCGAAAAAGCGAAAGGAAGATTTGTGTAATGCAAGAGAAGTTGATAGTAAAACTAAACAGCGACTGATGAATTTGGAAAATGAGAATGCTCGACTGAAAAAAGAGCTGGAAAACGCATTGACTGAAGTAGAGTATGGTAGCTCCGGGATGAAGCATATGAAGAATGAAAACAGTAACATGGAGCAGAAGACTACACAGCTGGAAATTGAGATTGATAAGAAGAAGAGAGAACTGATTAAGGTTACTGAGGATACAAAGAAGAGTGTGTCCGCAATATTACCGAAGCCATTTTACGATGTAAAGTTAGAACAGAGATTGGCGCAACTGGGGAAAGAAAACCCGGAGATAGGAGCAGAGTTTGGCGCTGCACTCAAGGACGCATCATGGGGTTTTGACCAGACCACGCAACTCAAAAGCGAGAATGTTAAGCAAAAGAACAGGATTGTGCAGGTGGAAGACGAACTCAGCAGGCTCATAGAGGAAGCGGAGAATAGCCTGAGTGATGGGAAGCAGGAAGTGTTGAGAGGTGACAGTCGTCAAGGCGAAAAGTTGAAACTGAAGGGGATGATAACAGAGCTAGGAAAAGAGAATCCTGCTGGAGCTGAAAATGAGAATCGCAAGTTGGGCAAAGAATATCGCAGTTACGAGGTGATCTGGTATGGTTTTGCAGCACACGACGGAAGGAAGGGTAGATGTCCGAAGCTACAACGCCATGGGGAGGGACCCTACGTGGTGATGAAGCGCCTCAACGACGTAGTCTACAGGTTATGTACGGAAAGTGGAAAACCGAAGGTCGACTATGCTGATGTCTGTGGTGATACAAGAATCGAAGTTGTTCGTCGAGGACGCCGAACGCTAAGGGGGGAAGAATGTAACATACTGTATATTATGGTATTCGTGTATTTGTATTAGTTGTCATTGATTGTCATACATGATGTAAAGTCAAAGTGCTAGGTTAGATCTTTTGAAGTGTAAACGTCATCGAATCGTCTAGAGTTTTCGAGAATGACGGATGGACTCTAGAAATGTCATCGAATGCTCTAGATGGTTCGATGAAGTATATATAAGGTGCTACGAGTAGCGTAGGAGTCAGTTGAGTTGAGATCTAGTTGAGATAAGGTTAAGAGACATTGTATTAAGTTCTGAAGTAAAACGGTGAAAGTTACGTCGAGTTTGATTCCCTGGGTGAAGAAAAAGAGGCCGTCGTGACAATATATTATTACATTATTTTCACGAGTATAATACACAACTAGAGTTTGATGCGTTCCTCCCGACTCACGGTATATGCATACGAAAACCGCAAAGAGAAATTGATTAGCTTATGTCAGGTACACTTTGGCAATTCAAACTTCTTCTTCTTTCAGTACCATCTGCTCAGCGGAGGTTGGCGACCTTCATTTGTAACTCTTCTCTGTCTTGGGCTAAACGAATGATTGTGCAGGCCTCTCTGATATTAAACTACTGGCATAAGTTCCGAAGCCAGGAGAACTTTTTTCGCCCGATCCCTCGTCGTCCTTCGATCTTTCCCTCAACGATCAGTTGTAACAGCTCGTAATTACTATTTCTACAAATATGGCCAAAATATGCTGCTTTTCTTCGTTTTATTGTGGTTAAAAGTTCCTGTTCTTTATTCATTCTCTCTGGTACCTTAGTGTTCGTTACCCGCTTGGTCCATGATATCTGTAATATGCGTCTGTATAGCCACATCTCAAAAGAGTCAAAACGTGACATGGTGCGAGCTTTTAATGTCCATCCCTCAACTCCGTATAATAATGTGGACAGCATTTTGTTGCTCGCCATCGAGTAGTCAAACTTAACTCAAACTGAAATGGGATATTTATTAGACAGAATATAGCTTTTATACTGCTTATGAATCAAAGAACACCGAAAGATTTGTTTCATCCGGCTTTTTTGTCTGAAGTTTGAGACTTCCGTTCGGTTGTTTGCTATTTATGTCCTCTGGTAGTTCCAATATTACATCCCTTATATACTAATGGTGTTACTGTTTGGCTTTGTATGGCCTCATATGCCTGAGCTATATAGTATGGCAGCGAAATAGAGAAATTCACTCGTTCTGCTCACTTTACCTCTACGCTGAAATACACATGCCAACTTTGTAATCTTCTTATTGATTCTATTCCCTCTATATCTCTCGGAAAGAAAAAGAAAAGTTCTTTTTTGCTGACGGGAAGAAGCCTCTAATGGATTTTGTGGGCGCACATAAAACATATAGGGTTAGGTAGATAAGTAACTAGTTGAAGCTGAACTCATGATGTTCATAACATGTTAGAATCGGTGAGTGGAAAAACAGTATAAGTCCAAAATTGACGGTTTTTAACTGAGATACCCAAAATCATATTGCAACGTGATCCCTTCTGATGTGTTGAAGAACAGTATAACTAACACACAATGTACGCATTCTCGAAGGTACCTGTTATTGCACTGAGTGGAAGAACGGCACAACTCTGGTTGTTATATCGTTTTTCCACTTAATATCTGATTTCAGTCCTTGCTGCCTGAGTTCGACAATCGACATGTGATCAGCTGGTGACCAAGGTACTATAAGAAATGAGGTCAAGTTGACTGACTTAGTACTTCAAACACATTGCGGTGACAGCAAATTATTATTTTCCATAGCATGAAGCTATAGCCTGAGATTCAACCCATGCAACCAAATCATCGCCCGTCCGCAAAAAAGTGTATTATACCGCTAGGTATTTCCTTCACGGATCAATGGCAGCCTATTATGAATACAACAAATTTTTCAGTTTTACAATCCCCCACCCCCTAACCACCCCCCAATTTCACTCCCACTAAAAAAATAGGAATCACCTAAAAACTAAGTCGGAGGAATATTTGAAATTTTTCATTTTTTCCTAATTACTCCGTTTTCCATGCACCGGTTCTCAAAACTATAGATGCATTACCTACTTAGGCTAGCATATTGCAACCCAAATTTATGTAGATACCATAAAACGCTCAAAAAGCGTATTATCTCGAAATCCGAAATTTACGCGATCGCAATACTCCCTTCACCTATCCGTGTGGGAAGTAAAATTCTGTAAGTCGATCCTGAAAGTATATAATGAAATCTCAGTTTCAACTTAACATCAGTTTGTTGATCTATGACACTTCTACACCAGGGTATATTTTTACTGGTGTTTTCATTGGAGAGGCACAAATACGTTTGAACTCCTTAAACCTAATGTCGTCCCCGTTTCGCCAAACGAAGCAGCCTACAAGAAACCATTATCAATGAATTCAAAGGAGATAAGTGATTTAAAAAAAGTCATAAAGTACAAGGATGGTGAAATTTTGGATATTTACTACCATATTACCTCTTGGGAGACCACCAACAAAGATCAACCTGAATGATAATAGGGATTATTACAATCTACAGCTGACATAATTTGTATGACATACATTAATAATCGCATCTCAATTAAAAATATTTACATTTTTTATGTTTACTAAATATTGAGTGGAAAAACAGTATAACTCCAAGTTCTTTTTTCTGCTTTACAGCCCTCCTGAACACACTTAAAGGAACCTGCTCAACAAGTTTGTATAGAGGAGGTCATCCTTTATAATATTTCTGTAGACTTCATTGCTTTGAAATGAAAATTATGGAGTCAAAACATATATTATTTGTCTTTCTCTCAAAACAAGTATTTTGGAGATGTATTGTTTTTCCACTCACTGATTCATTTATTTTCAATATTCAAGATTATGCAGGCAGCTACATTGTGGAAATAATAATTATCTAAATCCTATTCATTTTAAATTCTAGACTTGCCGTGCGGCTAGAGGCAAGGAATGAGCGATTATTACATTTTAGTTTTCCAACGATCATAATCTATGACTTTCATCGAAAATTTCATCAAACACTGGGATACTGCCTTCTCGTGGTAGATAGCTTCTAAAGTTTGGCTTGGTCAAATATGCCGAGGCAATCCTAGTGTACTTGCAATCCAATTAGCAATAAAAATTATGTCATACTGTGTCGTTACAAGCAGCGATGACGTGAACAGTGCTACATAATGCCCTTCAACTTTGTAGTAAAAACTTTGTTGTTATAAATGTATGAACAGCAACCAAAGAATGATAAATGGTACGCACTGCATCGATGAACACTAGGCATTGATTTTGCGAACCCGGTCTTTCAGACTAGGCAGTTTTCATTACTTACCAAGTGGTGTTCCGTTTAACGCTATTTGACAACTTTGACATTTGAATTTCCTTTTACGTATATCATAACCGCTAAATGCCGGTATTATACGGACGATAGCCATAGCGATTAACGAAGCGACACGCATGCGCAACACGAATCAAAATTAGATCACAACCTGTTTTGATTTTGACAGTGACACTGGTTTTGACTTTTGAGTAGATCGGCAACAATTATTATCTGTCGTTTTACAAACATGCTTCCAAATTCGTCAAGCTCAAAGAGTGTGTTATATATAATAAAAAGAAACAGAGTTCGTTTTACCGAGGAAGACGACCAAATTTTATTAACAGAAAATCAACTCGTCCATCATTTTAGGGCAACCTACAGCGAACACTATTGAATTATGATTTTATTTCAAACAACAACCCAAAATAAGGTTAGGGGGCATCTTACGGTGGTGTCTTGCTCCGAAAACTATTTATTTATCTGTCAAACAGCGGTTCTGACAACGTATTTGTTAAGTGGTAAGGTTAATTACGAACAACGAAAACTACCAAATACGTTAAATGGTAACGGGCTGAAAATCAAACAATGCGGATATTAATACTACCTATATTATGTATTTCGGTTAATCCTGTCAATAAATAACAATCATAGATTCATGCGAAGTAGCCGTTGACCCAATGTTCAGTAAGCGTAACTTTATCAATATGAAAATTAATGAACGATGCAAATTTATGGTTGAGTTAAAGTCTATTAATTAAAAAATTGAATAAAAGCCAGTTATATTGACTTACAGCCCGCAGGTTACCCATACCGTACATAACTAAATAACTCTAAATTAGCAAATAAAGTGCACTGTTTATCAGTGCAGGATATTATTTATCTGTTTAAATTTGAATGGAAAATCCATTCGTATATCTGCGGTTGATTTGTCTCCCTTTCCGCATCGTACCATCATGTCGATTAGAGAATTCTCATGTGCATTTCATCTGCATGATTGTGTACCAAAAATTCAACCTGTAGTTATTACTATATTCTACTCTGTAGCATAATATGGAGTTTACGTCCAAACACATTCGGTGATGTAGCTGTTCGCAAGGTGCACATTACATGAAATTTCGTATCACCGCTAAGGGCATTTTTTAGAGACTACATATAGAATAGAATATGGTTTGTTGTCTTTTGACAGTTTGACAGTGATATAAGACTAGTCATATAAAACATTAAAATGTATGTAGAGATAATAGAGAATACAAAAAAGCAGGAAAATAAATATAAATAACGATACTCGAAAATTGATACAACTCACAAACAAAGAAATAAAAATGAAAAACACGTCATTACAGGTATTTAAAAAGGCCAGCATGTTTATTCGGACAGCAAATATAATGCTTAGGCTGGAAAATAGTCATTTAAAGAATATGGGCACAGATATCTTCGTAATTGGTTTTTGAGGGCGTTTTTTATTTTGAGAAAATACTATCAGATTTTATTTTTGCTCAACAAACAACTAAAATATAAGGCCATAATAGTACTTGATCAAAACAAAACACTGGATTAGCGAGATAATATTGGTCAAGTGTGCTGAGAAAACAATTTTATAGATGTCATGCATAATTATCCAGCAGATCTGTCAGGTAGGCTATGAAATATTAAACGACACGGTCCAAATAAAACGATTCTTCAATCTTTCAAACGCATTAGTCTTAGAGTGTCTCCGTTCTGGATATTGCTGTTATTAGTTGATATATTCTAGAGGCAAGTAGGCAATTTCTCAAAGATTCTCGTAAATACCCTCAATGGAAAAATTAATTTTTAAAGCTCGTTATTCACAGAGTACGGAATTCTTGAGCAGGTTATGAAAACTGTCAATTTATCAAAGCATACCTCATAAACCTGCTTGATAATTATGCATCACGCCTAAGAAATTGTTTCCTCAGCATACTTGACTCTATTATCTCGATGATTCAGGGTTTTGACTTCATCAAATACTATAATGACCTTATAATTTATTTGTTCGTTAAGTGAAAAACAAATTCGATAGTACTTTCCCAAAATAAATAAATTTCAATACACAAATAGAAGCTATATTTTAAATTAACCGAAAAATCGAAGTATCTCGGCAACTGATGGACGTAGGTACAACAAGTGCTATACAAAGATGAAAGAGCATATTAAAAGCAATTCTTTGGTATAATAAAGTATTGGGGGTTACATTTAAAGAAATAGAGAAAATCTGAATTTAGCATTCTACATCACCCTGTATACGAATATGCAACGCCGGCTTTTTTGATAGCCGATTTTAATACTAGAGAATATTTTTAATCTTTCCATGTATAAAAAAATTAATTTTTGATTCATTACTTTTTGATATAGAGTACGTTCGTTTGACAGCGATTTAGATATAAAGATGGTCTTAACTTTTGAAACACCCTGTATAATGTTATAATATTTCATATTGTGAGAAGAGAAATTATTAGTAGAATCTAAAAATGGGATAATATATAGGGCGTCTCATTAAAAAAAATATATGCTTGCATCACCGCGTAGTTATGGATCACCCTATATAAATCAAAATATTTTCTGAGCAAGGAGCATATCCGTGGCTACAACTTTCATGTACAACTTTTTTCGCTATCTTCTATAGTAGTGGAGTTATCGACCGAGCCGGTACTAAAAACTCACCCTGTATATATACCGGTGATTTTTCGTACAAGGATGTGTTGTGGGATGGAATGCATAAATCAAATCTAGTTCTAGGACTGAAATTGAAAATACGGCTGGTGACATGCTACGTATTTTCTATACTGTACTATAGGATGGAAACACGGACAATGAACAAAATAGATACCCAATGCCTGGAATACTTTAAAAGTACCATGGGTAGAGAAATTTACAAACGATAAAGTATTAACAAGAATACAAAAACGAAAAGAAATATAAATATATAGAGAATATAAAGAGAAACAAAAGTACAAGTCTGCGACACGTTATGAGAGGGAAGTATACTAATCAACTATACCTTATCCACCGAACAAACGGAGTAACCATGCACATTGCACAATATACGTAAATTTTTACTGTATGGTTAAGGGTTATATGCACACCGTCTACAAAACTGCATACTGAGAGCAGTGATGTTATTATAGACAGAAAAATTAATTTCGATTTATCTGAGTAAAGCCCCAAAATATGGGTTTGAAATAATTTTTTAGTCCGTTTCTTCAGTGAATGCAGTTATAATAATAGAAGGAATAAACGTAGGAAAAAGAACGATAGGAAGGAGAAGACATCCGTGGCTGAGAAATTTGAGGAATTGTTGTAAACTGCTCCAATAATCATCTATTTAGACCGGCAGTTTTCAGAGTTTGAATTGCTTTGCTGATTGTCAACCTCCAGAATGGGGATGGCACCTAAAGAAGAAGGTAACAGCCGCTGATCTAATGTTTCATTCGACAAATAGCGTCACATACTTGAAGTAGCATTTTTTGTTGAGAACCCGCCACTTTTCTCACTCCGTACGACAAAGTATGAGATACCACTCTACACGGTAATGGTTAAATTTTCATTATAGACAAAGTTGCTTTTATATCGCAGTCGTAACGTGATCCTATTTACTTGCATTACGTGTCCAAAAGGCTCATATCTTACGCTCCAATTTTCCAAAAACCATTTGCGTAAATACTGACTTAGTTACCCAAGCAGTATTCGCTATTCTTTCCATTTTCCCGGTTTTTATTTATGGATAATCAGATCTTGGAGGATTCCTGGAATTATTTATCGGGTAATATGCTGAGCGAGTGAACCGGGAAAGTTTTTTAGTACCGCTGTTATTGAACACGGGGAGCAGCGACGCGAAAAATTGCCTAACGTCATGCTTCTTTTGCATGCGAATAAGGAGAAATGGGATTGGCGTTGTTGGCGATTCCACTGAATGCTGTATATCCATCAAGGAATCAGTAATAACTGGTCTTCTTACATAACTGTACAGGGTGAGTCAAGCCCAACGCCTCGGACTCTTGTGACCAAACGGTATTTCTTTTCAGAAAAATAAATATGCGGGTATATATAGATCAGATTGGACTACATTTTAAAAATAATGACTTTTTTGCAGAGTGTCTAATAAAAACGTGACATATCAGTATTTTTTTAAATGGAGTGGAATGGAGTACCTATATATTATTGGATATTCATATTTCTTGAACAATTTCAGTGAGACTTTATGTATTATTACATGTAAGACACATTTTTGTATTTTGTGAAATCTGTAGAATAATTAAGAAACTTTAAAAAGAGAACTTTATTTTTTAAATGGGAATGTCTAATTTATTTTATACGATCAAATGCAAAATTTGAGAGCCTTTGCCATTATATTGGGCTGTAAATATCAGTATCCGGTAGTTTTCATTTAACTTCAAACATTAATCAAATAAATCTTCCTACCTATAAGTAACCCAGCAGCTATAAAATATCAACAAAAACGTGTTCAGGTAGAAGAGAACGACTGACTTAGCAGAAATATATAGACGAACTAGAGTAAAAAAACAAGTTTCTGAAAAATCCTTAAAACAAATCAATTCTAAACATAAACAACGGCGCTAACCTCTCTAAGGTAAAAGAGAAGCTATATTACGGCAGAAATAGGTACACTTCTCAACCTGTACTAGCTACTGCAATCCACTATAAATTAAAAATTCGCAAAACCCTCAAAAGCTTTGAAATAAAACAGAAAAATATCAGCGGTTGTTGCTGGTGGGCACTCAATTTCACATTTTAATGGTATAAAAAGTGATAATTTCCATCAAAGTTAAAAGTATCGATACCTCTGACAAGAGCCCTTAAAATTTTTCAGTATCTACTAGCAAGATTCCTCATAAAGGAATACTGAAAACTACTTAGATTTTAGTTTTTGACATGTAGATTATCTTTCATAATTTGAATAGATCCATTCTTCATTTTTCTTTGATCTTGCTAATACTGAATAGGTACTGAAGAATTTTCAAAACTCCGTCAGAGGTTTCGTTACTTTTGGCTTCACGGAAATAAATACTTTTTTTATATCATTAAATGTGAAATTTTGTTCTGGGAACATTAAACTGCCACAACATTCGCTGGTAGTTTTCCCTTTCATTTCAAAATTTTCAATGTTTTTTGAAATTGTTGTTGGAAATGGCACTAACTAAATATCCATTTATGTCGTATTCTAGCTTCTCTTTGATCTTAGACAAGTTACAGTTATTGTTTCAGGTTATCGTAAATTTGTTGTGAGTAATTTTTATAATCTTGCCTCTTTACTCTAGTTCATTTGTAGCTTTCTACTCAGTTGTTATTTCCCTTTGAAGAGGTTTTTGTTCATATTTCATGGCGTGCTAGGTTGCTTATAAGGTACGAAAATTGAATATTACCTAATTGAATGAAAATTTTAAATTAAAAAAAAACTTCATGGAGCTGACATTCACAACTTTATATCATCAGAAATGCTATCAAATTTTACATTTCATTGTATGAGATAATTAGGCAACTGATTTAAGTTTCCTTAATTAATCTACCGATTTCTCCAAGTACAAAAAGAATTCAAATTTGGCCATTTAGCCTAAGCTGACGCATTCAATGTTTAGTCATAAGGCAAAGCCACACAAAACATAGCTTTAAGGCCCGGTCAAACAGAGAACGCGGCGGTCCGGCGTTCCCTAGCAATACAATGGAACGCTGTAACGCGGCGGTCTAGAACGCGGCGTTCGGCGTTCCATTGTGTTGTTAGAGAACGTTCGGCGTTCCATTGTATTGTTAGAGAACGCCGGACCGCCGCGTTCTCTGTTTGACCAGGCCTTTATAATCGCTGCGATATTCGCTTTTTTTTTGAATAAGCCATCAATGTAGCACTTGTAATAATGATAGAGAGGCCAAAGTAAGCAGAAAGACCACCTACAACTTGTTTTGCTGTTCTCAAGGAACCAACGTAGCCTCTTGAAGGACATCAGATTTCCTGGTGAAGGCCAGTATGTCTGACCGTCTTTCTGAGTATAATAATTTATTTTAAGACACTCTGTTCAGGAAGTGAATCGACATTTCGTTTCTTTCTAGCACTTTCATGGGTCATAAGTATCTGCTGAGCTTTCAATGCCTCTGTGAGACCATTCACCAAAAAAAGATCTTCTGTCCTTGTTTCCCCAGTTCATTGAAGTCCCATTAATCCAGCCCAACATTGACCTGGCGCCTAGTAATTCCTAGCATGGATATAGCGCCAGTGCAACAGCTTTTGACCCCACCTTGTCTTAGCAAGGTGATCAGCTCTCTCGTTACCTGGTACACCAATACGAGTATGTTTAGTGACCCACATCAGCAGGGTCGCGTTTTTCTAGTATGTCAACTTCTGAAGAGCAGTCAAGCGCTTCTAGGCCAGAGCTCATCTACCTCTCGAAGATGCTGTCGTGTTTAAAGCTGCTAGAATGTAAGCGCAGATACTTTTTTTATAACTGAGTAGACCGCGCAGGCAGAGCCTAAATACCAGAGTACCGCGGCTGCTGTGAAAGGGTTATGTTAGAGGAAGTTTGTTAACAAACGCGAGATTTGAATGGGCCAATACCCGCAGGCCCAATAAATACATCTTCTGGCAGTCAATTCCAAGCCTCGGACACTCTGGGAATAAATGTGCGGTTGTACCGCTCAGTTCTTGATGTATGAAGAACGACTGTCTTAGGATTGAGATGCAGCGGTCGCACGGGTACATCTCATAGGAGCAGTGAGCGGCGGAACGATAGAGCATAGCTCAGAGGAGCAGATTCCGCTGGAATATCGGTAGAAGAGTGAGAGGTCACCAACAGCACGCCGGTGAGAAAGTTACTGAAGGTGGCGCGTTAAGGCCGGATCGCCAATTAGTCGAATTGCCCTTCTCTGAACGGCATCTAGTATAGACAGGGTAGTAGGGGCAGCAGCTCCCCAGACATGAGAGCAATACTCCAGACAAGGTCTTATCTGGGCTTTATATAGCGTGAGGAGGTTACGTGGTGAGAAATACTTTCTGGCTCTAAATATGTACTCTACTACTCTGTTGGAATTGATGCGACGTGCTCGTGCCAGATCAGATTTTCTGTAATGTTGACTCCTAACAGCTTGAATGAGTGACTCCTTGGCAGAGCCCGGTTGTTCATTAGAACAGCAACAGTAGATGTTCTTTTCGGTACACTATGCAACTGCTACTGAACCTGCAACCATAAGTACGGCAAATAACTGCGCACAGAAGACAGTGCGAGTCCCGATCACAAAGTTTGTTTGCAGTCCCTTACCTTCCATTTGCCAGGGATAAATAAATAATGACTTGTTAGTGCATCCATGGCAGGCTCGTCTATGCAGCGAAGCGTTATTAAACATTAAAACTGCAGCAATGTATAATGTTGAAAAGCCGAATTAATATAATCTTGATTACCTTTCATTTGTCTGTATTGATGAGCGTTCATAATGGATTTGCAAAAACAAATGAAACAGAAGTTCAACGAAATGTGGAAAAAATCTCGTTATTTATTGTTCACAGGTTCCATGAATAAATTGCCAACCGTCAACCGAGTGATTTTAATCCGGGCCATACGGGACTTTGTGATGTATTTCCAACAAATATGGATTTAAATGTCACCAAAAAATAACAATTTCGCTTCATTTTGGCAGCATCTGTTTTTTGCTCATATTTTTCTAACGGTACGTTTAGCCCAGGGACTAGATTTTTCAACTGTAAGAAAAAATTTGACATATTTTTTTTTCAATAATAATAAGTTTATTCGCTTTCAGCCAATACAAAATTAATACAGTCAGTTTCATACCGTATACATGCAAACAAACTATGAATAATATGATAAATCTCTAATTAGTTACAAAATGTTGATTTCAGCCCGTTAAAACCATACAAGGTTGTGCACGGGCAACTACTTATATATTAAAAAGAGAGAAAAATAAGATTTGCTTCTAGTAGGATGTACTGAAATTCTCGAAAGTGCTTTAAAAATGAAATATAGAACATTAGTACGCAGGGAAAAGAGGATACACATTTTTGTGATTCAATAATTAATTACTTACTTCTATGAGCCTGCGCGACTCTTCTCTCCAATTCGGAAAATATATTTTTTGAAAATAGCTTTTATCATACTTAGTGAGTTTATTTGATTTAAATAAAGGCGATACATGTGAGGCAGACAATTGTAAATCTTTCGTGACAAGTGGGTATGGCATCGTAAGCTTACACTTTTTTGCAAAGTCTGTATCTGTAGGTCTTGATTTTCCTTTTGTCTCGTACTGTATGCATGGCAAACCTTATCAAAATTATGTTTGTTTTTATATATGTATAAAGTCACCTGATGGGTGTATAATTGCCTTATGTCAAGCAAACCAGTTTCTAAAAACAATTCATTTGAGGAATATGTGATTGGTTTGTTGGACATCACTTTTAGGATTCTTTTCTGTAGAACATCCAAAGGCTTCATATGGCAAGATGCGGCGCTTCCCCAGCTCAATATATCATAACGTAGTCGTGACTCAACTAAAGAGTAATACAAAATTTTCAAATTTGGATAATCGATGAGATTTCTCAGATATTTAAAACGATATAAAAGTTGTCTCAGTGTATTAGTGATATTAGATATATGAGCATCCCATTTTAAATGACAGTCAATAATAACACCAAGGTATTTGTAATTGTCCACAGATTCCAAAAGTATGTTTGTTGACTTACTATTTATTGAAAGATGCTCAAATTGTGGAAGAGAACGAGTAGTACTTGCAAAAGGCACAAAGTATGTTTTCTCATAGTTTACCGTCAACAGATTATGAGCAAAAGAATCAAAAATAATTCCTAGGTCTTGTTCTGCCTTTGATTTCAATTTTTCCCAAGTGTTATCATCATACAGCACAGCTGTATCGTCTGCAAAGCTGAACACTTGACCACAAGAGGAGGAACTCAGGATGTTGTTGATGTAGATTGTGAATAAAATTGGCCCTAGAACGGTACCCTGTGGTAAACCGTAGTTTAGTGTTTTTTTCATTGGGTTCATGCTATGTACTTGTTATTTGAAACTTGTGGGAAAGGTAGATGTTTCAAAGGATCTATTTCGGACTTGAAATGTCTAAGCAATTTATGAGTATTACAACATCAATCACACAACAATCGTCTTGAAGTGAAAACCGCCGAACATGTGCCTTTCATTAATATTTATTCTCGTCTTGCCGAAGTGTCGTTCTTCGTAGCTTCTTCCTATTGGTTGGCGTAGTGTGCCGTTTCAGCAGCGCTAGTTCCTGCTGATGTGACAGTTCGATGATGAATGCTTGCCACGTTTAATTTCAAGCTTGACCTGTCGAGTTGTTTGCGGTATGTTTTCATTAGGGGATGTGATATCGGTTTGATTTTCGTGCTAGCTTTGCTATTGTGGTGAATCAGATTTAAATTTTAATTGTTTCGCGCCATGATGATTGGTTGAAATATTGGTTGACATGACATATATGACAGCTCAGACATTCTACCTTCGAATAGATGGGATTTGATCCGGTTGTCATGGGATTATAAAAAATGTAGTCAAGTTGATTGACTCAGTACTTTCCACACACGAGGATGGTACCATTTTATTATTTTCCCATTGCATGAGAGTCGAGATCCCCTTGCAACCAAATAATTACCCGCCCGTCCTCCAAAAAAAAAAACATTCGACACAGAGACACTCGTAAATGGTTTCTATTCTGCAAGCTTCAACTGGATGAAACGTAACGATCATGAACCTCCGAATCTTAAAAACGAAGTCTGAGCTATTTCTATATTTTTAGTTTTGTTATTGTTGCTGCGCCGCCACTAACACGATTTTTAAAAACCATTCGCATTTTCCATTCTCGCCACGTAGTAATATTGTGTCGAAATTTCATTAAAATTCATTTCAGGTTACACAAAACAGAACGACCTAAAGCAATACTCGTATGTATGTGTGTACAAGTATACATCAGAAGTCCCTTTGTTTCTGTAATAGGTGGACCTAAAAAAGTGTACGCATTATGCCACTTGGTCCTTATTTCATAGGTCAATGGAGAGGCTATTATCAATACAAAAACTTTTTTAGTTTTACAACCCCCAACTCCCTAACCACCCCAATTTCACCCCACCCTACAGACCGACAGACTGACAGACATACCGACGGAAATGAGTGACGTGGATTTTCGATATGTAGACATCATAAAACGACCAAAAAGCGTATTATCTCAAAATCGAAAATTTTCGCGATCACAATACTCCACTCATCTATTGGTATGGGAAGTAAAAACAATGGCTTATGTTGATTTATGTGTGATCGCATACTGTTTATGTGTATCATTGAAAATAAACGGCCACCTCCAATAGGTTTTTGTTGCTTCTTTGAATTTTTGTCAATACCAGTTAGATTCTTTGTCAATGCCTCTAGCGTTCTTCCAAATAATTTGGCTCTCAGTCTACCTGCCCTTTGCTATTTCGGAATTTACCATCTTAGCTCGCGGAGTGTTTAGTCGGTGTTCGTTGATTCTCACTCCTAGTTGTCTTTCCGTTTCTCCAAAGTATATTTCACGACATTCGTATGGCACCTCGTAGATGCAGTTCTTAGTTTCTTGAGCTTCATTCCTGGCTTTTGCTTTAGGTAGGACGAACACTTCACAGTGTCTCATCTTAAAAATCTTTTTCGGATTTTGCACAGTTGCCTTATTCTGGCGCCTGCATCTGATAGTTATTTTACGCATGGTCTAGTGAACAATGTGATTTAGGCTACATTAATTAAGAAACTACCATATTAAAACAAATTTCATGCCATCAGGGTTAGTAAGTGAAAACAGCTTTCTTGATTTTATGGTGATTTTCTGGTAGGATTTTAATATTTGTAGAACTCGACTGGCTCGAGTAGACCACTTCTGGTTTTCCATTTTCTGGTACATATTGGTTCAGAAAATTCAATTTTGTTGAGATATTTGCAGCCGCAATACACACACAACTTAGCATATCGGCGGGTTTCTTTAGATAGATATACACTGTGTCCCAACTAAAATTTGCCACCCACCTTATCTCTCAAATAACAAAAAATGAAAAGCGCCGTGACACGTAGATTTACAGATCGTTCGCGATTTACTGTCAGTTCAGTGGCGCTCTTGATACTCATGTCCAGCAACTATTTCGTCGTATTCGCCCAGCATGTAGGGGGACGGCCACGGCGCCGTCCACTCGAGGTATGACACTGAACTACAAGTTTCTCCATATTATCGCTTCAGTGTATATGTCCAAAGAATGTAAGCGTTCTCGTCGACACAATGGAGGATAGTCTCTTTGGATTACCCAGCTCATCCAGCATGGAAGCGTTAGTTCGATGGGCGGTATAAGGAACTCTCATCATTCTCCTCCACGACCACATTTCAAAAGCATCTATGCGAGCTCGATCTGTCTTTTTAACAGTCCAAGTTTCCGAGGCATACAAAAATATGGAGAACACAAAAGACTGAACCAGTGACATTTTTGTAGCTTTAGTGATGTTATGGTCACGCCATATTTTAGTAAGCCTTGTCATGGCCACACGTGCCTGTTGATTTACAAATAATTGTGGCTAGTTTTTAAAAGGCAACCTAAATGGTTAATCCATTCTATACTTTCTCAAGATTAATTTTAAATTGATGTTATCAAAAAAACAGTTACCTGCAGGATCGAGTAGTGGGATCCTGTACTATTAGCGCCCCGCTTAGCGCAGTCAAAATATTTCAACGGTGCTCATAATATTATTCATGCTTGACATACCTTTTTGGCTTCAAGTACGTAGTAGCTTAAAAACCACTGAAGTTCTTCTCATCACATTGCTCTTAAGGTGTTGTTTATGTAAATGGGTGTACGTATTTTTGGGCGTTATCTTGCTGTTGAGATGTATGTAGGAATAGCTTCGTAGTTCGGTTTAACTTAGTATACATATTATATGGTCTTCTGTGGTCTTATATGTATACGGACTGACATAGTAGTAATGTCCTAAATACACAGGATTGCTATCAGATTCAAATCGTAATGGTTCGCGCTTGGCAGGAAATTGGGGTATATCCTCATGGCTTTTGGTAACTTGCTTAAATCCAGAGGGTGCGAGAGAGACAAAACACGAGATTGCAATATTGACTCAGTTCTTATAGTTCAGGAATGCTAGGCAAAATATTTTTTTCGATGGGCCTATAACGCGATCTCAGATTGATTAATTTATTTGCTGCGGTATCATTTTTGCTGATACATAGGATCGTTTACTGTAAAAAGTTAGCAGATAACTTGAGCCAAATGAGAATAACACTAAAAAGAAAACTGTATTGTAATTTGAAATAGCCGATGGTGACGTCACCGGATGGCGACTAATAAGAGGTGTCCTTTGATGTTCATTTCCCAGTAAATAATTTGCGACAATGTGCGCTCTCAGCAACATTCTTATCTTTGCTCAGAACATGATAAAATTCACTCGATGTAGCACAAACTTTAGTGACCGTTTACATCTGCTTGTGACATCATCCTGACAAATTTTGACAATCTTTGTATTTCGAGTAATTCTAGTAAGTCTACGACCGCGACTATCACTTTATCTAACTTGCTATGTCTTTTGCAAAAAATGCTAAATTTCAAATTGTGTTTGGAACCACATTCTATTCTATTTTTCTGTGAACAACATGTTGATGTTGAAGCATAGACTTAACAATATGAATCCAATGGTCCTGGTCAGTGGCAGATACAGATGTTTTATTGAGGGAGGCGATGAGTGCCGATATACAGGGTATCCCAGAAGTCAACGTCAAGCCGCAACGGGGTGACAGGATTGATTGTAACTATCATGAGAAAAAAAATCTATCCCATGCAGTTTGAAAATTATGGATATTTAAAATCATTTTTTTATTAATTTTACTTATTTTTGTTGACTTTGTTAAAAGTGGCGTCACTATTTGTCTTGGTCACTCATGGCAAACATATCCAATATCCACCTCTCTCATCATTTTGCCGTAAAACTAAGAACCTACCAGAAGCTTGTGCGAATAAAGAACATCTGACCTGAGTGAAATGGGTTAGTAAAAATCGGGTTACTTGAGGTTTTTATTTTTTTACTCGTCTTTTTTTAGTATGAAACTAACAAGTATTGTACCATTTTGCAATCCTGGTTAAATGCGCCAACTTTTAATGGCACTTGCCAAGGCACTTTAGTACATTTCTTTTAAAAAAGGGCCTTTCAAAGTCAGCAAACTTTGAACATTTTAAATTCATAATAAATAGTCCTCATTCTAGAAAACTTGGGGCAATTGTGTCATTATTTTTGACTGTGCTTCTAGAAATGTTATTTAGGGTTACGGTTCCAAAGTTTAAATGAACAAAAATAATAAAAGTTAACCACAATAACCAAAAAATTGTTATAATTTGACCAAATTTCTAGGTTTTTTTAGATGTCCATAACTTTCAAACTGCATGGGATAGATTTTTTTTCCGATTTTTCTCATGATAGTTACAATCAATCCTGTCATCCCGTTGCGGCTTGACGTTGACTTCTGGGACACCCTGTATAACCTTAAAACTATTGCTGCAAACATACTTCAACTATTCCGTCTTTCTGACTGAAGCTGCACTATCCTGGTATATCATTAACTTTTGATTTGAACTACGATTCACACTCGTAAAAAAGGGAAATGCACCAGAAAATGGGTTATCAATACGTCGAAGCTTCGCAAAAAGTTGGAAAGTTACTTGGTCGAGCTCAAGATATTTTATTGTATTCAATAATACTTACTGATGACCCTGATGTCATGTAAATTGAAACATAAGTCATCAATTTTGAATTGAATTTGCTCCTCAGAAGCTGTCCCGTGAAATTGCCAATAAAACGATTTAGAACAATTGAACACAAGTTCCAAATGCGCTGAAAAACTATCTAGTGACAAAGTGTGCAATCTAGAAAATAGTATCCAACCTCAGGCTCCAAACTACCGATCTACCAGGATGCTGATACAAACTTAAGTACCTATATATTATTCATTTACGTTGATCGAAATCAATTCGAAGGGAAGTATTGCTATTGCGCCTCACATGCAAATGCTTCAAAAATGTATGTATTATTCATATCTGTATTTTCAGCCCCGATTGTTTAATTCAATATCTGTTTGGATATGCCTGATTGGAGCTTCACAGTGATGGTTTATAATTAAAAACCTAATCAATGGCGTCCTTTAAGTTCTTGGTAAGAGTAGCTATTGAACGTTTTGATAATTTTTACTTTTCACAATTTGTAACGCCATTATTTTTTTTATATCTGAGCAGACCGCGCAGGCAGAGCCTAAATACCAGAGTACCGCGGCTGCTGTGAAAGGGTTATGTTAGGGGAAGTTTGTTAACGCGATATTTGAATGGGCCAATATCCGCAGGCCCAATAATTACATCTTCTGGCAGTCCATTCCAAGCCTCGGACACGCTGGGAATAAATGTGCGGTTGTACCGCTCAGTTCTCGATGTATGAAGAACGACCGTCTTAGGGTGAGATACAGCGGTCGCACGGGTACATCTGATAGGAGCAGTGAGCGGCGGAACGATAGAGGATAGCTCAGAGGAGCAGATTCCGTTGGAATATCGGTAGAAGAGTGAGAGGTCACCAACAACACGCCGGTAAGAAAGTGACTGAAGGTGGCGCGTTAAAGCCGGATCGCCAATTAGTCGAACTGCCCTTCTCTGGACGGCATATAGTATAGACAGGGTAGTAGGGGCAGCAGCTTCCCAGACATGAGAGCAATACTCCAGGCAACGTCTTATCTGGGCTCTGTATAGCGTGAGGAGGTGACATGGTGAGAAATACTTTCTGGCTCTAAATAGGTACCCAAGCTTTTTACCAACAGCTGCTGCAATTGACGCGACATGTTCGTGCCAGATCAGATTTTCTGTAATGTTGACTCCTAACAACTTCAATGAGTGACTCCTTGGCAGAGCCTGGTTATTCATTAGAACCTGGTGTTGGCTTGGGCACTTCTTGTTTGATAGCGTACACTACTGGGTCTTGAAGGCATTAAATTTAACCATATTCTTAAGCACCCAAGTGGTAATGGTATCGAGATGCTTTGAAAGTGAAGCTGCCACTACCAGTCTTCTGCGTTCCAGCTCGACCACAGAGATCGGTCTATTGCTCATAATGCCTGCATGCAGCGTACTGTCATCCGCAAAACTGTGGATTGGGTGTGTAGTGCTAGAGAGTAGATCATTAATTCCATTGATGCTATGGAAAGAAGACGAGAAGCCGTCTACCACGACAGAGATTTTCCGACCTGAGAGCAAGTCTGCGAGCCAACCGCAAAGCTTAACAGGGAGCCCATAAGACGGGAGCTTGTTTAGGATTTTTAATGTTTGTGCCTTTAATAAACTGTTTCACACGCTCCCTGGCTTTCTTCTTACCACCTTTTGGCAACATTTTCATGTAACTTTTTTTTTTGTTATAACTATTGTTTTCGGAATCACCAACGCTGTTCTCGTAGTAGCTCAGCAGATCCTCCCTGAGTTCCGTCGTCCACCTAAAACGGTCCAAATTGTCTCCTGAGGATGTGAAGGTTGCCTGCTGCTTTGCATTCTTGCACCTCGGGTTAGCCCCACGGTGTCGCCACCGGGTAGCCTTTCGATATTGGGCGGCTTTCTGCGGGGACTGGCGCGTCGCTGGCTATACTGTCCACTTCTACGTAGATCTACCTTGTTACGGTATCAGGGTTAACACTGCTGGCAACTGGCAACATTGCCTAGCCGGCCGAAATGTCATACGGCAATGCGAAAAATGCCGGTGTGCCATACGGCGGCGTACATATTAGCCGCCAGAATACGGAAGGCGGTCTTGCATGGGTGCGTTCGTCTGCTTAGGACGTACGATTCGCGGCACCAGTGTCTGCACACCTCACGGTGTAAGGAGTAGTCATTGGATAATAAATAGCAGTCCGATGTATCGAAGCCTGGGTTGGACCTTTTTTGTTTTTTGAACTTATTATCTATTATTATCACTACAGCCACGTCTTCTTCACTCCAGGGAAACAAGCTTGACTTACTTTTTGTCTGTTTACTTTTTACGTCACGGCTAAAGACAAGATAACGACAAAGCAAGATCACTTAACCTTATTCTCAATCTCAACAACCAGAACTGCGGCCTTAGTGGAGCCTTATATTATATTATATCTAATCGTCACCGAAGGACGGTTTGAAACCATAATTAACAAAAAAAAACATTGACTCAAGAACTGTGGTCTATTCTATTAATATGTTTATTGGTTATTTCCAGGATAGTTTCAAGAATGGTGGTATCACCAGTCAGGGTTAAAGCATGCAAAGTACTTCAAACAAGTTCGGAAGACCTGCTTAGTTGCAACATACCTTTTAATAGACATAATGAAGTTCCTCAATAAAGCAAAATCAGTTAGGCTCTATGGAAAGCAGGATGAAACCTTTTGGTCATTACGGACTTTGCTCCTCTATGAAGACCTGCTAACGCATAAAATTTAAGATAAGGGGATTACAAAACTAAAGCAGATCCATATGAATAATGATCTTTGAAAAACTCGAATATCATTTGGAAGACTACATTACATCAGAATATCCACTTGGGTCGCAATGGCGTTATGTCTTCAAAGAATTCCTGTTACCTAATCTAAAATCTCTGCTTTTAACAAAATTTCAGACTACTTTAGTAACTTGTTCATCTACGATACTGAAAGGCTTCTGAATTTAACAAGAGACACAGCTGAATAAAGTTTATTGAAAAGCATCACATGGAAAGTCAACATCATAATCGCAGTGCCATTAGTCATATCACATTGCTGTTATCTAATCCAAGATCCTCCAGAAAAAATAACTTTTTCATTAAAATTTTGAGATTGAGTTAGGACGGTTTCAAGAACGGTGGAATCATCAGAGTAGGACGGAATGTAGGTTTGTACAAGAGCGGGTTAGCTTCTGAGACCAAAGCAATAAAGTATTTGCACAGTGTCAAACGGTAGGCTACAGTGAATCAACAGAAGCATCAACAATAGCATTAGTCCTTCTGGCCGTTTCCATCCCAACTAAACAAAATAAATTCTATAAGTATTGTATACGATATATTTAATTAGATATCGAAATTCTTATAGTATGGTCCTTATACAACCAAAAAAGGCCCATTTTATACAGCAAATTGGTTGTGTAATAATTCTATAGGAAGTGTACACAACTCTTGTACGATTATTTCATGCAGAGAACCACATACCCACTTGCAACCCAACTGAAAGACTTCCTGCCGGATCACAAGTGGAATGGAAGACCTGGAAAAGTCTCAATAGGATTAGATTCCAAATGGGCAGTTCTGGGGACAACCTAGTGAGATGGGGATACGCTGAAGATGATTTATGTGCCTGCGGGGAGAACCAGGCGATGGAGCATCTCCTATCTTGTTCATCCTTGAAAACGCCTTGCACAATCCAGGACCTATGAGAACCTGACAACACGGCAGGCGGTGTGCCAGACAGTGGAAAGAGATATGAGCTAATACAGATAATCATTTCTCACTTGTGACGTCTATGATCGTCTATATGTATTTGTTCTCCCGCTAACAATTACTAATTAACTAATACTAATATAAATAAAAATGAAAAAAACAAAAAAATAAATAAAAACGAAATAAAAAATACAACTTTATTTATATGACAAAATTATCATAACGAAATGCTTAATACAACAAACAGTCCTCCAAACAATTTCATTCGACTGCGTTTCCCCTTTTAGAATTCCATTTTGCTAGTTGGGATATTTAAAGAATACCACATTATTTTCATCAGTAATTTTGACTACTGTAGTTATTTGTTTATTGGTTATCTCAGTATTTCCAGTGTGTTGCTTGCCAATCGAAACTTATGTCACTGTAAGTTTGGAGGACTGCTTTGGAAATTCTATTGAAATAAGTTCCCTCAGATACACCGTAAGTTTCCAAGCAGTCAGCTTTCTCGATGTGTTTCAACAATTTAAAAGTTTGGGCATTTTGTTGAACCCCGACTGAGCTATCCGATTGAAGTAGCGCAGACGGCGTCTGTGCCAGGCACTCGCCATACCGCCATTATTGGTAACGAGGGTGCCCCGCACAGCGCAATAGTATCACTCAACGGACTTTTATTATTAGCTCGTAAACTCGGATGTACTTCTGCAGACCTAACTCGTCTACTACATTTAATTTGCTCTAATTGAAGCGATTTGCTCGAAATCGGTCGACAATCAAGTTTCTATCTACTCAGATTTTATGTGTAGAAAGGTTGATGAATTCTGTTGAAGTACTTTCAGTTGTGGTAGCCAGTGCTGCACTATAAGACCATGCCATAAGGTTTTGAACGAGGATGTGTTAGAAAATAATATTTGCATAAAAATCTTCAGCAACCATCGTTCGAAGTACTTATTCAATCTTTTCGGCCAACGATTGTCGATGCCTAGGAATAAATGAAACTGCTAAGAATAAGTTGGTCAAATCAACAATTATTTCCATTCGAAATGGTTGATTTAATAGTACCTGGGCTTCAATCAGAACTTAAACATAGACGACACCACAGAGTTAACATATCTAGAAGGAGCCTAATTTGAATATTGGCCAGCCAACATCTATAGCGCTATTGCCACTCTTCTTCGTCCGCTTGAGGACCTTCCAGTTTCTTCAAAATGTGGCAGTTTCCGCAGTTTGACGACATATTCCTCAAAGCATTTAACTGAGTATTTAACTATACATTCCAATATACTTGCAATGTAACTGAATGACGTGTAGCTTCCAGTGAAGGTTCCTAAAAGT